>CM060932.1:451584818-454084818 GCA_030765085.1 Allium cepa
GAATGATCATATGCACTTTGTTACTTATATAATACCACTTTACAAACTATACAACACTTTCATTTACATATTAAAAATTAAAATGTTAATTTATATAAAGTAAGTAAAAGAAAAATGATAAAAATGATGTCAATGCATGATTTGACAAAAGTGTGTATAAGTAAACAAATAAAACACATCATTACATATCTTTCTTTTCTCTTATACAAGATAGAACTTATATGCTTAGAATTTTAGCAAAAGAAAGTGTGAAAAGAAAGTTAACTAAAGGAATTAGTGACACATATGCTTACCATTAATGCACACTTACAAATTCATTTAATGCAAGTCTAATTAAGGCAAAAGTCTTCGTTTTAAGTTCAAAATTTAAAAAAAAAAGAGTAATGATTCATATTTATAACATCACCATTAATTCATGTCAAATCTCTCTTTTCATGCTTAAGTAAAGGTGTATATTTAAATACAAAAATGAGAAAGTTGGTAAGGTCATTTTCCACTCAAGCTTCAACTACAAATAAACATCCATACCTTCTATTTTTTCGCAAACTCATTTTCTACTTTCTTCCTTTCTCTTCACTTTCTTCATCCTCTCCACTTCCATTTCCATGGCGTCCAACTTCTCTTCCACTTCCATGACTTCCTCGATTTTCTTCCACCACCTCAACTAAGCACCACTATACCATCACATCCCTCAACCCCTCGGCCGGTCACCTACCAACCTCCCAAAACCCAGGGCCAAGCTCCACTACCCACACCCATCTTAAAACTCATGACCAAGACCTTCTTACACCACCTACATGCCTCAAAACCCACACATCCACCACCTATATCCATGGCTGTACCCTCCATACCCCCTCCAAAGCTCATGTGCCCACTAACAAAACAAAAGAGAAGGAAAGAAAAGCAACAAAAATTCGAGACGCTTGGAAATAGCATGTTATTTCGAGAGGCACATAGCTTACAAAAAAGATTGACGAAGTGGAAATGAAGGCGAGAAAATTCTCATCGCTTTTAAAAAATCGTAGTTTGATTTTGCTGTAATAATTATCTTATAACATATGAAAGTATACACCCCCTTTAAATGTTGTTATGGATGTTTGGATATTTTGTGTTATGTTTGAACAGTTGCAAGTGTTTATGGTTGTGATTATTTATCATACTAGTTTGTGTATGGACCATAATTATGTTAATAGTAAATGTTAAACTTGGTTATGCTCATTTTGATTAAGTATCCCCTTTGTAAAATAAGACTATATTGGTGATATGATATACTTTGGAAAAAAAGTCTCTTTTTAAGTGGAATTGAAATTAAAGTTAAAATAAAAGAGCATGTGAAATTAGAAGTGGAATTGATTTTGATATGGAAAGTTAAATATAAATTGAAATTGAGATGAATAGTGAAATTGAAATCAATTTTGAAAATTAAAATTGAGATTAAGGTTGAAATTCAAATTTAAATGGAAATTAGATTTAAAATTAAAGTTTTAATTTGGTTTAATTTTAAGTTAGAATTGAAATTGGAATTTAAAATTTAATATTAAAATAATAGAAATAAAATAATATTAAAATATGATAACAGTGAAAATTTATTTTAAATACTTTAAAAAGTAGAAATATTGATTTAAATAGATTTGTAATAATTTTATAAGTAATAAAATTTAATTTGAATAGATTATTTCAAATATTGAAAAATAAGTTAAAACTAGGCGCGTTGCGCAACGGTAGTTCGCAATTTCATACCGAAAAGTCCAAATGAGTGTGTAGAGTGGATTATAGCTCGGAATTCTTCGAGATAAGAAAATTCCAGACTATTATATCCATATCTTCTAAACAAAGAAAGCAAATAAAAATTTTGTTAAGTATATTTTGAAATATGTCCAAATCAATTTTCTAGAAAAATCGTGTTAATATAGTTAGTGACCATAACAGAAAATATTTTTAAATGGACGTTTTTGTAACGACCCACTATTTTGGACCATTCAAATCGACAATAAAACCATACATGTCAGACTTGAATAATTCAAAAAAGTAGATTGTAATATAATTTGGAGCAAATAAAACCAATCACAGAATCACAGACACAGATAAATCAGAATAACTTGCAACGGAAATAAAAATAACCATAGTAGTTCATGAAGCTACTACAACACAGTCTCAAACCCAGTCTAAAAAAAAGTACAAATCCAGAATCTGAAAAGTAAATACAACAGAAATCCTAATATGTAAAGTCCACTAGTACATAAGCTGAATAGAAATACTGAATGGAAATAGATAACAACTAGATAGAAGATAAACTCCAGCAAATACTCTAGCTCCAGAAGGTGAATCCAAAGATGATACTCAGGATGACCCGAGTGTAAAGCAAAACATAAAATACTCGAATCAGGACATACATACTTATACAATGTAAACAAACTCAAGTGAACTGTAACAAAATGTACAAGTAACTTAAAGGATGCTTGGGACCTTCCATCCTCTAAGGATCTGTTAAACTATTTACTATGTAGTAATATATGCTATTATAATCATGTTTAAAGTAAAATAAACTTACTTTAAAATAGCTTTAAGGCTTTACATTTTCCACCTTAACACGTGTATAGTGCCAATAGTCTATACAGTACCGTAATACCTCCTGATCGGGAGGCTACCAGATGATACTCCATAGGTACGACACAAAACCAAACTCGTGCAAGGCGCGCTAGGGTAGGTGACACGGCACAACTAGGAAATGCCAGGGTAGATATACCAATTATGCTTCCGGGCTGGTGGTAACGCGTAGCAGCCACTACCGTCCACCTTGAGCCACACTCCCAAAATCAAAGGTGCGCACCAATCAATCAGAAAGTAATAGAATGGCATACGAAGAAGTGTGTCTTATAAGATGAGCTACGTCATTAGCCCGTCAATCGCTCCTGTTTTAGCTACCTTATGCCAACTAGCGAGAGTCGGGTGCACATACATACCTCAAAAGAACGTCGCCACCATCCTACTTCATTCTGGAATCTCCACCTCGTACACGGTCGTCAAAGTGGTTTTCGGAGCTGGCAGAGAGTGTGACAACTTTTGATCCCGGCCTCTTTAATAATCAAACGTTATTATTACCCATGGTTATAAATTTCAAAATGGTTTATATTTCAAATCAAAACATACTCATTTCAACCATTTAAATAAGAAGTCGTTATCCTTTCAAATCAAGCATTCCATTTACAGAATTTAGCATTTTCTAAGTTCATTCATTCAATTATAACATTTCTAACACATTGCATTTAACGTTTGTAGCACTTAGATAATGTTATAATTCTTATAGTAGCATTTCAGAAATATTATCTTTTCAGAAATAGCAACACTTAGAAAACGTTACTGTAGATATAATAATATTTCAGAAAACAACACAATTTCAGAACTGGTAGCACTTAGAAAGTGCTACAGAAGATATAGTAGTATTTCAGCAAAACAATGCATTTTCAAAAATGGTAGCACTTAGAAAGTGCTACAGTATAGTAGTATTTCAGCAAAGTAGTGCATTTTCAGAAATGGTAGCACTTAGAAAGTGCTACAGTAGATATAGCAGTATTTCAGCAAAACAGTGCATTTCCAGAAATGGTGGCACTTAGAAAATGCTGCCTTAAAACCACAACAATTTGAAAATTCTACCAATACAAATCTAAGGTTTATTCTAACATTTCAGAAACCTTATAAATTTCAGTTTTCACCATTTTTAACTTATAAAACATATCTCACTTTTCAAAAATATTTATTTGGATATCATTTAATTTAATATTTAAATAAAATAAAATTTTATAAATAAAATATCCAAATTAAACTATAATTCATTTATTTTGTCAAAATACGTTATTTTACTTAACTTTTATCTTAACAAATAACTTAATACTTTATTTTTAACTATCCATTTCATAAATAAAATATTCTTATTCATTAGGTTAAGCATAAAATTTCCATTTGAAAACTAAATTTTCAATTATCAAGTTAAGTCATATTTTAAGTTACATTTAAACCATTTATTTACCTATACATTTTCAACTTATAGAAAATCACCATAGCATTTATTTAAATCATTTAAATCCAATTGAAGTTAAAATTTCACATTTTAAATTTCGAAAATACTTAATAATTTTTAGAAAATATTTAAAATTAGCCACGGATCTGTATATAATTTTCTAACCTAGGTCAAGTGATAGGGATATATATCATTTCAATCCGTAATTTAAAAATAAAATTCCGGGTTCTATCATTTCAAACCCGCAATCCCAAGTCAAATAAAATAAATAAAAATCGCTTGAGCCTATCATTTCAGCTCATAATGATTTTTTCCTATTCTAAAGTCCGCTCAGGTATGTATCATTTCAACTCATAGTGATTTTATTCTACAGGGAACTTGCAGTGTGAGAAACAGTAAATAAAATAAACAGTATAATATGGCATATCATATCAGGTGATGTAACAAATAAATATCAGGATATAACATCATTAAATATCATATCACATGCATATATAAATTACTATCATATCATCAACTAAAATTCACATGCCATTGTTTCACAATTATATAAGTACGAATATCGATTGTGATAAACTCACCTCTTAAAGATGGAGATAACAATTCAAGACATACGAACAAACTTCGAAAAGCATGATAAAGAACGAATCAAATTCGACTGAATAGAGAGCCAAGATTTGAATCTTGTAAACAAACAAATATGAACATACATAAGTATATAATTCAACACAAGAATATAAATTAGAACAACGAACAAATATGAATCAAATTGAAGCAAATATGACTTGACCACCACAAGTGGGCTCGACCACCTTCACACATGGCTAGACCATCACTACAACATGGCACGACCATCGTTGTTTGAGGCATCTAGGCTCGGCTATGGTCAGCTAGAAGCACGACTTGGCTATGGAAGATGAAGAGATGGCAAGTTAAACTCATGGAAGGAAAAAGCTAGGCAAATGAAAGGTCAAGTGCACACATAGGCTTGGCCCTATGTCTAAAGTGCTCGACCCTGGCTAGGCTTGGGTCAAGTGTTCATAAGGCACAGATTAGGGTGGTGTAGATCACGGCAAGGTAAGGCAGGGTGGAGGAATAAGGGGTGGCCGAGGCTAGAAGGAAGGGGATGATGGTATGTTGGTCTCGGCTAGGGTTTGCAAGGAAAATAGGTGATGGGTTTGGAACTATTGGTCACGGCTAGGCATAGGGGAGGTGATGAGGTGATGCTGGCCGATCATGATGGTGGTGGTGGCGGAGGAGATGTGGTCAGCTAGAGCATGTAGCCGGGCTTGCTTGAGGCAAACAAAAAGAGAAAAAGAAAATGTAAAAGAGGAAGAAAGAGGAAGCCATGAAAAGGAAACTTACTGTAATATTTTTGTTTCGGGAAAGCAAATGAAAATGGGATGGAATGAAAAAAATTTGTATGTAAATTGAGAAGTAAAATGAACGGCTAGGTGTGTAAATGCATGTTTAGGAAAATGAAGAGGCTAGAAAAGGAAAAGTCATAAATTAAAGAAAAAGAAACCAAAGTCTCTCGAATTTCCTATGCCCATTATCAAAAATAAAAAAGCAAAACCCAATAGAAAAATCAAAGTCTAAACAGAATAAAATAAACGAATGAACATAGAAAATAGAAAATAAAATATAGAAAATAATTGCGTGTAAAATGCTGAATTTTATCAAATTTAAAAAGCATAAAATAGAATTTTACGAAATGAAAAGCAGAAGCAATATCAGAATCAAATACATTTTCAAAGAAAAAGATTAGAAATTAAAACTTTAAATTTAAAATTTTCAACTGAAAGTCAAAGTTTGACCACAGTTGACCAAAATATAACATTTTCAGAAAATATTTATGTTATTGCATTTGGAAAATAAATTATAAACAAAATCCAAAATTCATTGGAAGATTCCAAAATTCCAATTTTTTAAATGATTTTAAAATCAAAGTCTTCAAATAAATTGAATTAAAAATGTTTATTAAAATTTTGGGTTGTTATACTCTCCTCCACTCAAAACTTTTCGTCCTCGAAAAGAAACGAGACACGAAAACAACGAAAGATAAGATAGAAAAGCAAATAGTACATGAAACAAACAATTTCGGATTCGAAGCATGCTTACTCTCCTCCATCTCCCATGTACAATCTCGATCATCCATACTCCACTACACTTTGACCAGGTTGATAGATTTTCTTCTCAACTGCTTCGTACCTCTTTGGATAATACGAAGTGGCTTCCTCTTGACAGTCAGATTAGGCTCAACATCCAAACTCTCGAGAGCAATAGACTAGACAATCAAAGATGGATCATGAAGATATCGACGAAGATGCGAAACATGGAATACATTATGCACTCCAAAAAAACTTCTCAGGCAAATCCAGACGATAAGCTAAAGAACCAATCCTCTTAGAGATACGAAAAGGACCAACAAACCTGGAGCAAGCTTCCCTCTCCGACCAAACCGAATCACATTTCTTAAGGGAGAGACCTTAAGGAAAACCAGATCACCAACAGAAAACTCTAAACTCCTCCTACGCCGATCATCATACTTCTTCTGCCTATCCTGAGAAATCCTCATCTTCCTCTTAATATCCTCAACCTTCTCAAAAGCCTCTAAAATCACATCAGGACCAAGAACCAAACGATTACCGGATTCAATCCAGCAAGATGGAGATCTACAAGGTCTTCCTTAAAGAGCAGCAAATAGAGACATTTCGATCCTGGCCTGAATTCAAAGACGGAATGAGATAGATAAAAGATTAAGATAAGATTAAAAAGAAGACGGAAAATATACTTGATAAATGTTGTTATAGGTGAATTCAACAAGATAAAGATGATCTTCCCAAGGTCCTCCATAATCAAGAACACAAGCACGGAGAAGATCCTCGAGAATCTGATTCACCCTTTCCGTTTGACCATCGGTCTACGGATGGTAAGCAGTGCTCAATTCAGATGAGTACCCAAAGATTCCTAAAAAGCTTTCCAAAACTGACCGGTAAAGATAGGATCCCGATCATAAATCATGCTAAGAGGAACACCATGGAGACAAACAATCTCCCTCATATAGATCTCAACCAAACTGGAAGCAGAACAGGTAGACTTGACCGGAATGAAATGAGCTGATTTGGTCAATCTATCCACAATAACCCAATACTTTCATTACCCCTCCGAGTCCTCGGTAATCGATCAATAAAATCCATAGAAACATGTTCCCATTTCCAATTGGGAACCTCAAGGGGCTGCAGCAAACCAGGGGTCTTCTGATGATCTGCCTTGACTTGCTGACAAGTCACACACCTACTAACAAAGATAGAGATATCTCACCCCATAACTCTCCACCGATAAGGCTTCTTCATATCATGATACATCTTCATCACACCAGGATGAATAGAAAGTCTAGATCGATGATATTCCCGAAGTAGCTCTTGCCTCAATCCATCAACATTCGGGTCACAAATCCGATTATTAATTCTCAAAACCCCTCTACCATTGATCTGAGCTCCACTACCATTAGGACTATTACCACCAACTCTGCTACGAACACTCTCCTCAATCAATCTGATAATCCTATCCTCATCCTGGTTAGCAATGGTACGATCCGAAAGAGGAGAAGAAGAAACAACAAGCTGACACGAGAAAGCCTTCTTTCGACTCAAAGCGTCAGCCACAACATTAGCTTTCCCAGGGGTATAGCTAATGTCGAGATCATAAGAAGCAAGAAACTCAAGCCACCTAAACTACCGCTGATTCAAATCCTTCTGAGTGAAGATATACTTCAAAGACTGATGATCAGTAAAGAGCTCAAACTTAGCACCCAAAAGATGATGCCTTCAAAGCTTCAAAGAAAAGACTATAGTAAGCAATTCCAAATCATGAGCCGCATTATTGGCCTCATGGGTCTTCAACTGGCGACTGGCAAAAGCAATCACCTTCCTATCTTGCACCAGAACAGCTCCCAAACCCTCACGACTGGCATCGGTGTATACTGTTAATCACTCATTTCCATTTGGAATAGTAAGCACTAGTGCAGAAGTAAGCTTACGCTTCACCTCATTGCATGTAGCTTTACACTTATCACTCCATATAAACTTAGCACTCTTACAAGTTCAAGCAGTGAGAGGTGCAGCAATCCGAGCAAAATTCTCAATGAATCTTCGATAATAACCGGCAAGGTCCAAAAAGCTACGAATATCAGATGGAGTCCTGGGAGTTTCCCAATCCCGCAACAGAATACGGAGAAATAAGGACCATAAAAAAGAAAAAATGATCAATTTATAGAAAGAGAGGAAAAGATAGAAGACTTACGTTGATCACAGCAATCTTGACTGGATCAACAGAAACTCCATTACTAGAAAAAATATGTCTAAGGAATCGGACTTCATCTTTCCAAAAATGGCATTTCAAAATTTTAACCTTCAGCTGATGATTTCTAAGAGTCTCCAGAACAAATTTCGAATGCGACTCATGCTCATCCCTTGACTTAGAGAAGACAAGGATATCATTAACAAAGATTAAAACAAATTTGTTAAGCATATCACAAAAGACACGATTCATCAAATCAACAAAAAAGCAGGAACATTAATAAACCAAAATACATAACTAACCATTCATAAAAACCACTCTAAGTACCGAAAGCAATCTTGGGAATACTTTCCTCAGCAACTCTAAGCTGGTGAAAACCTATGGCAAGATCAAGCTGAGAGAAAATAGTGGCTTCATGGAGCTGATCAAACATATCATTGATGCGAGGCATAGGATATCTGTTCCTCATAGTGAGCTTGTTCAACTCCCTATAATCAACACACATCCTCAAAGAACCATCCGACTTGGTGACGAAAACCACCGCTGCTCCCCATTCTGAATGGCTAGGTCTGATCAGACCTTTGAAGAACAAGTCCTCAATTTGCTTCCTTAACTCAACCTTCTCACGGGGTGCCATCCTCTTGGGAGGAAGAACTACAGATCGAGCTTCAAGAATAAGATCAATATGTTAATCAATCTCCCACTTAGGAGGTAAAGAAGTGACTTCACCAAATACATCGGGATATAGTTTAACTACAGGAGTCGAATGAATATCAACAGGGGAAGAATCAAGAGAATAAATAAAGCTGCCAGTAAAATCCTGAGGCAATCAACACTGAATCATTAAAGAATTGCCAAAATCATCAACAAGAGAAACAATTTGGGTTTTACAAGAGATAATGGCATCATGCCTCTTCAGCCAATCACCTCCAAGCAATAGATCAAAAGCATCAAAACCCAGAATATAGAAATCACCAAAAAACCGACAGCTAGAATGGAAGAGTTTCACACTTCTACAAATCCTACTAAGGTTCGCAGGACCACCAATAGGATTTGAAACACACAAAGGCACAGGAGCAAACTCGGAAGAAAGAAGATGCTCAAATTTATCACAAAGATTCACATAAATAAAGCTATGGGAAGCTCCAATATCAAACAGAACATGAACAGGAAAATAAAATAGAGAAAAAGTGTCCTGAAGTGTACCTTGGTTATCACTAGGAGCAGGAGCAGGTACAGGAGGTGGAGCAGGTGAAGAAGCAGAGATATTAGAAAAAATACTAGAAGACTTTCCCTTCTGCTGGGTAGGGCGGTCCTTCTTGAAATGGCCTTATTGTAGACAAATGTGACAGAGATCACGCCTGGTTAACTGAGCTGGAGGAGGAATAGCAGCACCAACTAAAGT
This sequence comes from Allium cepa, assembly GCA_030765085.1. Classification (NCBI taxonomy): domain Eukaryota; kingdom Viridiplantae; phylum Streptophyta; class Magnoliopsida; order Asparagales; family Amaryllidaceae; genus Allium; species Allium cepa. Next base: position 451,594,544 of record CM060932.1, read on the forward strand.
AGGACAGCTATTAGCATAGTGTCCCTTCTGATCATATTTGAAGCAAGTAATGGAGGATAGGTCTATAGATTGCCTCTGAGAAGAAGAAAATCCCAAACCTGGAGTCTTGTTTCGATTATTCTTCTGATGATGAAAATTAGGCTTTTTCTTCTCAGGATTACCAGAGGAAGCCTGAGATGATGCAGAACGAGCAACTGGGGTCCTTAGAAGTAGGATTCTCATATCTAATGGCTATATCCATCAGATTGGTGAAAGGGCTATGCACAAGAGCGATGAGACGATCATAATACTCCGGATGAGCACCAACAATGAACTTCTCATTCTTCTTAAGAGAGTGTCAATCAGATTAGGGCCAAACTTAGAAAGTTTATTGAACTTCCTCTCATACTCAGCAAAAGAAATATCACCCTGTTTTAGATCCATGAATTCCCGATACAGCTAAGACTTCCCTGCCTTGGGAATCCATTTCACAACAAAAACATCCCTAAAGCACGATAAAGAAACATAAGACAGATTTCAAAAAGAGAAAACTGAACCAAATTCAAAACAAATAGAAGATGATACCTAACTGCTCCCAAAAAATGTCAGCCTCAACAGTGTGAGCTGCGACAAACTCCCACCAATCCAAGACTGCTCCCTTCAACTGCCAAGCCGCCAACTGACGTGCTGGGCATTAGTGATCTCAAGACCGGAGAGTTCCTCTCCAAATCCTTCAACCACTACTGAGTGTTACAACCCTAGATTTTGGAATATAATTTAAATTTGACTTTATTTCGTTTGAAATTATTTTAATTTTTTTTATTTGTAAGATTTCAATTATAAATATTTTTAAATTGATAATAAAAAAATTTCAAAATTTATTGCATTTATTTTCTATTTTTAAAGGCTAGTTTCCATTTTTCTGCTATTTTCTTCATTTAATTTATATTTAATTAAAATTTATTTATTTATTTTGATGCATGAATTTTATGTTTGTATTATTATCTTTATTTATAAATATTTTCAAGTACACAAATTTTTTCCCAAAGTTCATTTCATTTATTTTCAAATTTTCTAGCCTAGTTTACATTTTCTTTAATATTTTCTTAGTTAAATTATATTTAATTAATATTTATTTATTTATTTTTGTTTATTTACTAAATTTTCGTATTTTTGTCTAAATTTATATATATTTTTCAGTTATTTAAAAATTGCAAAAGTAATATGGATATTTGAAGAGTTTTGTGACTTTTTATTTGCTTAAGCCTTTTTGTCTTTCACCTCTTCGTTTTCAACCAACACCTTTCCATATTTGCTGCCCTCATCTTTCAGCCGACCACTCCCATATTATTTTCACGTGAATTTTGATTCTCAACCCATCAACAAAGTTCGACCATTCCTTGTGAAAAAAAATTTGGTAAAACTTCTTTCTTTTCTTTTCACTTTTTCATGGTTTACATGTGATTTGCACTTGCCTCCTTCACTTCTAGGTTCGGCCTGCCATCTCCAGCCATGTTGCCGCCTCCACCACCACCCGAACCAGCCACCACCACCTCCTCTCCAACCCCAAGCCAGGCCGTGCACCTATAGTGACCAGATCCACCAAGTTTTGACCAAACTTCAACTATATGAACATAGCCGAGCACACCATAGTCTTCCACCACCTCTAACTCCCCTTGGCCGCCACCTACACCACCACCACCATCTCCATCCCTTACCTGACACCACTAACACATCATCCCCTGACCCCACCTGAACCTGGCCATGCCCATGTTGCCTTTGGCCGAGCCCATTTAGGCCTTGAAACCACTTGTGTTGCCTTAGCTTGTTTTGTTTCATGCACTCATACTTTGCACCATCTTTTTCTATGCTAGGCCGACCCTATGAACCCAAAAATCAGATCCTAACCCATGCTTAGCCATGTGTTTCTGACCCTTGGCTGAAGCACGAGTGGTTGAAAGCAAGTGCAAAGATTTTAGCTTTGTTTTATTCATTTATTATAACATTGTTTAATTATATTGGGTTGAAAACTAGAGTAGATAGTTTTGTTTGTTTGAATGTGTTCAAGGCAATTAATCTTTGGCTCTCTCAATCTCGAATATTATTCGTGCTATCGTGCTTTTGTGGGTCTCAGTTTGTGCATTCGTTTGTTGTCTCCAGCTTATACCAGTGAGTTCTCACCAGACAGGATTTATACTTATATGACTTGTAAATTGATTTCATTTGAATCTGTAAAATGCACCACCATATTATATCTGCTATATTATGACCATATGATGTTCACCCATGCTTAAACACCTGTTATATCACCTGTTAATGTTATATTTTGATGTTCTGTTATTTATATCAATTTATCACACTGCAAGTTCCCTTTAGATTAGAATCACTATGGGCTGAAATGATACATACCCGAATGGACTTTAGAATAGGGGAAAATCGTTATGGGCTGAAATGATAAGCCTGAACGCTTTTCAATTATTTCATTTTACTTGGGACTACGAGTTTGAAATGATAAAATCCGGGTTTTCTTTGTAAATTACGGTTTGAAATGATACATTATCCGTATCACTTTTCCTAGGTAAGAAAATGAAATACAGACCTGTAGTGAATATAAGTTTTTGTAAAAAAATTAAAATATTTTAGAAATGTAAATATTATAATATTTTGATTTAAACTTAATTAAAAATGATTTGTGTAAAGTATTATTGATTTTATGAAGATTTATAAGTGAAATAAATTAATGGTAAAGTTAGAAAATCTGAAATATAAGTTATTTTGGAAATTTTGATTTAATTAAATGGAATTTAAACTAAATATGAAAATATGATAAATTTAGGATATTTTGAATTTAAAATGAAATTAAAATGATTTTTATAATATATTAATGATTTTTTTAATAAAGTTAAAATGTGAAATGAATGAATGTATAAGTTGAATTTTTGAAATATAACTTAAATTGGAAATTTATGAATTTTGTTTAAAGGTGAATTTTAAGTTAAGTACATAAAATGAAAAATAAGTTATATTTGGAATTTTAAACTTAAGTGTTAAGTTAAAATTTAATTTAATGAATTTAAAATTTGAATATTGGAATTTAATAAGCAGATTATTATTAAATATTGATTTTTGAATGGAAATTTAATTTTATAAAATCATGAATTTAAGGTAAATTAAATGATTGTTTTAAAAGTGAAAAATATATTATTTTATAAGTTTAAATGGTTTATATATATAAATTCAATTGTTTATGAAATTATATTGAATATTTGGAAATTTAATTAACAGCATTTTTGAAATGCTATTATTTTCTAATATAAAGGATATTACAGCGTTTGTAAATGTTGTAGTTAATATAAATGAACTAAAAGGGCTAAGTTTAATTAAAGGCTATTATAGTACTTTGTAAGTGCTATAATTGTTGAATTTAACTAAGTTTTATTTAAAACTAAAGCAACCATATTACAGCATTTTGAATGCTGTCTTTTGTTAAATTGAATTGTTTTAAAAGTAACTTTCCGTAGCATTTTTCAAATGTTGCGAAAGGTAAATTTTCACTGTTTTGATAAAATTAAGTGAATAAATGAACTTTGAAAGATTAAAATTTTGGAAATTTAATAATTTAATTATTAAATGTAATAACTTCACTTTTAATGATTTAAATGAAGTAATTCGATTTGAAATATAAACCATTTTAAAATGCGAGTTGAAATGGTATTTTAAATTGAATAAAAGGAATGTGGTTTTGAAATGATATGATAAGTTGGATATTTTGAAATGGATTTTAAATGATATTGAATTGTTAAATGATATTTGATTTTTGATATAAATACCATTTTAATTTATAACTACGGGTTAATAATAATGATTGGTTATTAAAGAGACCGGGATCGGATATGGACATACTCTATGTCCATACCGAAAACCACTTTAACAACTGTGTACGCGGTGGAGATTCCAGAATGAAGTAGGATGGTGACAACGTTCCTGAGGTACATTACGTGGACCTGACTCCCATGAGTTGGCTTAAGGTGGCTAAAACAGGAGCGATCTCGGGCCAAAGGAGGTAGCACCTCTGGCTGGACACACTTCTTCGATACCATTCTATTACTGTTGTGATCGATTGGGTGCACCCTTGATTTTGGAGTGTTGTTCGAGATAGGCGTAGTGGCTGCTACGTTACCACCAGCCCGTGTGCGTAATTGGTATATCTACCATGTCATTGCCTTGTGTGTCGTGTCACCTACCATACCGAGCCTTTACTACGAGTTTGTTTTTCTCCTGTAGCCCATGGAGTATTTAGGGCAGTCTCCCGATCTGAGGATATACTGATACTGGATGGACTATTGGGACTATTATGTGTGAAGAGTGATATGGGTAGCCCGGAACGCTATTTTAATGTATATTTATTTTACTGTAGACATTATTATAATAGCGCAATATTACTATATAGTAAATAGTTTGACGGATCCTTAGAGGATGGGCGGTCCCAGGCATCCTTTAAGTTACTTGTACCTTATTACAGTTCACTTGAGTTGGTTTACATTATATAAGTATATATTGTCCTGACTCGAGTGTTTTGTGTTTTGCTTTACGCTCGGGTCAGCCTGAGTATGCACAACTTTGGATTCTCTTTCTGGAGTTGGTCTTTACTGGAGATTCTGCCTATCTATTTATATATCTATTTCTGTTTCAGCTGTTCTAGTTTATCTCATGTATTAGTGAACTTCTATGTATTTGGGATTTCTATTATGTTGTTTCAGACTGTTATTATGTATTTGGGTTGAGACTCTGTTATGGTAGCTTCATGAACTACTATGTTATTTTATATTCCGTTGTGAGTTATTCTGATTGTTCTGTGTCTATGATTCTGTGTATTCGATTTCATTTGCTCCAAAAAAATTTACAATCTGTTATTCCGCATCATTCAAGTCCTACATGTGTGGATTATTGTCGATTTGAATGGTACGAAATGGCGGGTCGTCACAGTTGGTATCAGAGCTTTGGTTTTTGGCAAACCATTGCCTCTACGGAGCAAAAACTCATTAGAGATAGGTATTTCTACCCTAGAATGAGTGAAATCAATCTCAGAATCATATCTTTGTGAGAGATGTATTTTCAAAGTATAAAATGATTTTTTCAAAATGTTTTCAAAAGATTTTTCAAAGATTATTTTGATATAAATTTTTTCTTGTTTTAAAGGATTTTCAAATGTTTTCTAACTTCCTTTTTTTCGTATCCACCTTGTTAGATTTTTCTTTCTTTAGGATATTCATCCTAATGAATTCTCTTGTCTTATCTTAATTTATCTTTGGCTTGTCTTTATCTTGTCCTAAATTCATTCTTGATTTTTCAGGATGAATCGAGGAAATGCCAGAGGTTGGGGTCGTGGTATTGCCCCAGCTTCACAAAATTTTATTTTTGTTGATTTGTGTGATAAGTTTGAGCGTCTCCTTTCTTCTGAGTATGCTTCTGTTCCATTATGTGTTTCAAATCCTACTGGGGGTCCCACTAACCTTAATCGGATTTGTAAGCAAGTGAAACTTCTCCATTCTGATCATCACTTTTGTGGTGATTTTTATGTTTTGGGCTTCAATGCTTTTGATTTATTGCTTGGTCAGGATTGGTTAGTGAATCATGATGCTCATATCGCTTGTAAAGCCCGGACTATTCATCTTGTTGACGATCAAGGGAATTCTTTGATTATTCATTGCCGCATGCCTCAGGATTGTGCTGGCAACTTTATTTATTCTCTGGATTTTTCTCCTAGTGATCTTGATTCGACTCATGTGGTTAGATTATATCCCGATGTATTTGGTGAAGTCACTTCTTTGCCTCCGAAGCAGGAAATTGATTTTCGGATTGATCTTATTCCTGGTGCTCGACCTATTGTTCTTCCTCCTAGAAGAATGGCATCCCGCGAGAAGGTTGAGTTGGGAAAGCAAATTGAGGACCTATCTTTCAAAGGTTTGATTAGGCCTAGTTTTTCTGAATGGGGAGTTGCGGTGGTTTTTTTCACCAAGTCTGATGGTTCTCTTCGGATATGTGTTGATTATAGGGAGCTGAACAAGCTCATTATGAAAAAAAGAAATCCAATGCCTCGTATTAATGATATGTTTGATCAGCTTTATGGTGCCACTGTTTTCTCTCAGCTTGATCTTGCCACTGGTTTTCATCGGCTCAGGGTTGCCAAGGATAGCATTCCCAAGACTGCTTTCTGCACTGAGAATGGTTTTTATGAATGGTTAGTCATGCCTTTCGGTTTGACTAATCCTCCTGCTTGTGAGAAATGAGGATTACGGATCTTAAGGCTAGAATTAACACTAGAGGGGGGTGAGTAGTGTTTATAAATAATTACTAATTATTTTTGAGTTTATGTTAATTTAAACACAGATGTGTGCAATAAACAGACACAGATATGATCACAGAAACAAACACAGATGCAGAAATAAAATAAAAACATTAAAGGAAAGAACACACCGGATTTTATGCTGGTTCGGGGTTACCCTACATCCAGTCCCGCAACATAAGTATGGATTTCCTTTCAAAAGCAATCTTTATAATTACACTCTTGATTTCAAGGCTACGAGGTACACCCTCCAGAATCACAATCCTCTGGGTAGAGATAGTTGATTTTCTGGGATACAAGTTCACCCACTTGATTTTACGGGCAACAAGTTCACCCAATTGATTTCCCAAGGCTACAATCACACCTTATCACGCTTGATTGATTTTCAAGGCTACAATCGCACCTTTTCTCGCTAAGTTGATTACAAAAAGCCTATAACTCTGAATAGCACCGAGGATCTTGTTGAGATAGTGATAGAGAATCAAACTACGAATGATCGAGTTCAATTCAATGTAGATTTCGACAGAGTAATGATAAGAATTTTTATTAAGAAAAGTGGAAGAAGAAGAGGAGTGAAAAACCAAAAAATCTGATGTAAAATTAGTTGAAACTGACCCCTATTTATAGTATTACAACAGTCATGTGAATTCATGAAGAGTTATGGCGAATAGACACTTCTTTTGAAATTGAAATTTTGAACTCAACTGACACCATGTCGACATGGTCACCATGAGTATGTCGACATCCCAAAGCATTTTTTGATGATTTGATTTTCTTTGAAAATGACCTTTATCTTATATTAAAACTATTTTAAACTTTATAAATATACTTGACTATAGTTAAAATTCATAAGTAAATATAGATAATAATATATATAAAATTTAACTATAATTCTTATATTTAAATCTAAGTATAAATATTTAAAAGTTAAATATATTATATTAAAAGATAGTTTAAAATCAGGAATAATTTGACTTTGAAATTAAAGATGATTTTGAGGCTAAAATTATTTAAAATCAGGATAGAAGTTTTTGATGCTTTTAAAAGGAAGGTTTTGAAATCATTTTGAAAATAAGATATATTTTTGAAAAAAATCATTTTGAATAAAAGGTTAGCGGATACAAAACAATGTTCCACTAGATTTTTCGTAGGTCCCGTCCTACTTAGGGTTCCATCCCTTTAACAGGCTCGAAGTGGATTCCATTCCACGAATAAATTGGATTTTAAGATGCCAGTGCTCTTCTAGGAGTTTTAACAAAATTTTCAAATTAAAGAATTACTTGAATTCTTAAACTCTTGATAATCTTGATACTCATGAGTCTTCAGTATTGATATCTTGAATCTCTATACTGTACAGTCTTCATTCTTGGTACCTGCATGGTTAATTCCTGCATATACATATATATCTAAACTTATAATGTTAGTATTTATATTTTATAATCTATTCTAAGGTTGTTGTCATCAAAACCATCATCTCATGGACTAACAATCTCCCTCTTTTTGATGATGACAACCTTTGTTTATAAAATATTACTTCTATCCTAATAACTCCCCTAAAACTAATAACTCCCCCTTAATCTATGCCTAACTACCCTATTTTATACTTTTCCCCTTTGTCATCAACAAAAACAAACTCCAAACTATATAACTCCAAGCTATATAACTCCAAACTATATAACTCCCCCTAAATCTAATACCCTATGATATGTGATTATAATGATAGTGTTATCATAAATAATCAACACTTAGATAATCCTAATCCTAAACTACTAACTATTCTAAGTATATGATAACCATATAGTTATATTTATTAATAGAGAAGAACACAAGAGCACAATTTATTTATTAATCGTATAATTATATTTACATTTTCGTTGTAAGCGTAAGAAGGAATAAACAACAAAGGTAAAGAAAGAGAAGAAACTAATGTGTATTTTTGAACATAGGAGATCTATGAATCGAACAGTTTGGATAATGGAAATAGAAATTTCCACGTTGTTCAACAAGATTCCCATCTTTGTCAAAACACACTTCTCCAACGCACACAACTTTGTCGTCATCCTCCGCTTGTGCTTCTTCCACGGGTTCTTCTTCTTCTTCTTCTTCGCTGGCCTCTTGTTCTTAATTGAGTGAAGAATCTTCATCAATGAAGATAGGGTTGGCTTGATTATCCACTAGAAATTTTTGCAAATTCCTAAGAATCTTGCCTTGTCTCTCTTGTTCCTTTGCCATATGGAGTTGAATCACTTGAATTTCAGTCATCATTTGAAGTGCATCCTTCAGAGACTCTTCCATTTTTGTTACATGAGCGAGAGTAGTACGTTGAAATGGACCAGAAGTAGGAGAGGGGAACGAAAATGTTGATTTTACGTTTGATTTGGAAGATGATGCCATGATTTTATTTGTTTCAGAAGATATAATAGAAAGAGAACAGAGAGAATGATCAAAAATTCGAAAATAAGAAGAATATATAACCAATTTTTCGAATTTTGGTAGGAATTTTTTAAAAAAAATATAAAAACGTTATATGTCGACATGGGTATATGGGGGATGTTGACATGCTCCTTTATATTTCTACTATTTGATTTATTTGAGTATTAATTATTTATTATAATAGATATTTATATTTAAGTTATTGAACAAATACCTAATTCTCTTCTTAATTTAGTAAATATTGATTCATTTAAGGGTTTTGTTAAGATATCAGCAATTTGATTCTCAGAATTGATATAATCGAGAGTAACTACTTCCTTACTTATATTATCTCTGAGAAAATGATGTCTGATATCAATATGTTTAGTTAGAGCATGATGAGTAGTATTTTTGGATAAATTTATTGCACTTGTATTATCACAATAAATTGGTGATTTCGAGATATTTAAACCATAATCTTTTAAAGTTTGTTGCATATGTATTACTTGAGAACAAGCCAAAGCAGCAGAAATATACTCTGCTTCAGTTGTTGATAAAGAAACTGTGTTTTGCTTTTTACTAATCCAGGAAACCAGAGAATGCCCCAAAAAGTGACACGTCCTACTTCTACTTTTTCGGTCTGATTTACAACCAACATAATCAGCATCACAATAAGATATTAAGTCAAAAGAATCATTTTTAGGGTAAAATAAACCATAATCGGATGTGTGTTTAACATATATTATGATTCGTTTTATGGCTTTTAAGTGGGTTTCTTTAGGTTGGGATTGATATCTGGCACAGAGACAAACACTATGCATGATATCAGGTCTACTAGCAGTAATATAGAGTAGTGATCCAATCATTCCTCTATATAATTTTTGATCTACATCTTTCGAGAGATCTTCTTTACTAAGGTACACATTGGTTGCCATGAGAGTGGGTTTTCCACTTGCAGTAGTCAAACCAAATTTACTAATTAGGTCTCTAGCATATTTTTCTTGACTAATAAAGATACCATTATCTAATTTTTTATTTGTAATCCTAAAAAGAAATTTAATTTACCCATATGACTCATCTCAAACTCTTTTGTCATTATTTCAAAAAATTCTTTTTTCATTTCAAAATTAGTTGATCCAAAAATGATATCATCTGCGTAAACTTGTACTAGTTGAATATCATTTTTATTTCTTTTAATAAAAAGAGTATTATCTACCTTACCAATTTCAAAATTTGATTGTAATAAATAAGATCTTAGTCTATCATACCAGGCTCTAGGTGCTTGTTTTAGACCATATAAAGCTTTCTTAAGTTTGTGAACATGATTTGGTAAATAATCATTTTCAAAAAGTGGTGGTTGTTCAAAATATACTTCTTCTTTTACAAATCCATTTAAAAAGGCACTTTTAACATCCATTTGAAATAATTTGAAATTATTATGATTCGCGAAAGCAAGTAGAATCCTAATGGCTTCTAATCTTGCTACGGGAGCAAAGGTTTCATCAAAATCTATTCCTTCTTCTTGACAATAACCTTGAGCGACTAATCGAGCTTTATTTCTAAGTACCTCTCCTTGTTCATTCATTTTATTTTCATAAACCCATTTAGTTCCAATTATAGTTTTATTTTTAGGTCTAGGAACAAGTTCCCAAACACCATTTCTAGTAAATTGATTTAATTCTTCCTGCATAGCCAAAATCCATGACTCATCGGTTGATACTTCTTTTGGATTTTTAGGTTCAATGTTTGATATAAAAGCTACATTACTCATTTGACTTAGTTGATTTCTAGTTTTAACAACAGATTGCATATCTCCCAGTATATTTTCTATAGGATAATCTTTTAAAAGTTTAGTCTTTTTATTAGGATGATTAATTTCAATATTAGTTTCAATTGATTCTTGATTTTGAGTGATTAAATCATCTTCATCATTTGTATCTTCAAAATTTTTGAAATTCTAATCAAACGAAACATGCATTGTTTCTTTGATGGTGTTATTTTTTAAATTAAACACTCTGTATGCTTTACTTCTATTAGAGTATCCGATAAAGATTCCTTTGTCGGATTTAAGATCAAAATTATCTAAATTATCTTTTGTATTTAAAATAAAACATTTACTTTCAAAAATTCTGAAATAAGATACCTTAGGTTTCTTTGAATAAAGAAGTTCATAAGATGTATTATCAGTTAAAGGTCTAATTAAAATTCTATTTAAAATATAACAGGCGGTAGCAACTACTTCTGCCCAAAAATTATTTGGTAAATTACTATCTGAAAGCATAGTTCTCGCACACTCTTGAATCGACCTATTTTTACGTTCCATTGCTCCGTTTTGTTGTGGAGTCCTTGGAAATGAAAAATTGTGAGTTATTCCCTTTTTATTGCAGAATTCCTCAAACTTTTCATTTTCAAATTCACCACCGTGATCACTTCGAATAGTTATAATTTTTAGAGTGTTGATTTTGAATTCTTTTTGAAAAGGTCTTAAAACATTCAAAAATATCACTTTTATGTTTCAAAAATATCACTTTTATGTTTCAAAAATATTATCCATCTAAATCTAGAATAATCATCTATAATTACAAAAATATATTTACTATGATTTATTGACAGAATTTGAGATGGACCAAATAAATCAAGATGAAGTAATTCAAGAGGTTTTGAAGTTGAAATCATATCTTTTAATTTAAAAGAACTTTTTCTAAGTTTTCCTAATTGACAAGCATCACATAGATTATCTACTTTATAATTCATTTTAGGAAGCCCTCTTACTAGATCATGTTTTGACAATCTAGATAAGAGTTTGAAATGCAAATGCCCAAATCTCTTATGCCAAATCCAAGGGTCACTTGTATTTTCCAACAGACACAGGTTGTCATTTGAAACTTTCATACTAAGAATATAAATATTCTTTTTCCTGACTCCCTCAAATATAATGGTTGAATTATTATCTTCAATGTGACATTTACTTTTTTAGAATTTAATTTTATATCCTTTATCGCATAGTTGACTTATACTTAGCAGATTATGTATCAGATTCTTAACTAGCAAAACATTAGTAATTGTAGGAGTTTTAGAGTTACCAACTTTGCCGATGCCAATCATATATCCTTTTGAATTGTCTCCAAAATTAACCAGTTCTCCGTCTTTGTATATAATATCATTCATTATATCTGGATTGCCAGTCATGTGTCTAGAACATCCACTATCAAGTATCCATTTTTTCTTTCTGGTATGCACAATTTGTCCGTTGTGAATTGATTCCTCAACAGCCATAAAGTATGATTCCTGCACATTAAATAATTTTGGTAGATAACTTTAATTTGAATATTTATTATATGCAGACTCATGAAGCAATGATGATTTGAATATTTCTAAACTAGTATTAATAAATTTAGCCATTTTGAAATTTTTTCAAAAATCAGATTATGAAACTTTGAAAACCTGGCTCCGATACCAATTGTGAGAAATGCGGATTACGGATCTTAAGGCTAGAATTAACACTAGAGGGGGGTGAATAGTGTTTATAAAGAATTACTAAATCTTTTTGAGTTTATGTTAATTTAAACACATATGTGTGCAATATACAGAAACATATATGATCACAGAAACAAACATAGATGCAGAAATAAAATAAAAAGCAGTAAAGGAAAGAACACACCGGATTTTCTACTGGTTCGGAGTTACCCTACATCTAGTCTCGCAACACAAGTATGGATTTCCTTTCAAAAGCAATCTTTACAATTACACCCTCGACTTCAAGGCTACGAGGTACACCCTCTAGAATCACAATCTTCTGGGTAGAGATACTTGATTTTCCGGGCTACAAGTTCACCCACTTGATTTTACGGGCAACAAGTTCACCCAATTGATTTCCCAAGGCTACAATCACACCTTTTCTCGCTAAGTTGATTACAAAAAGCCTATAACTCTGAATAACACTGAGAATCTTGTTGAGATAGTGATAGAGAATCAAACTACGAATGATTGAGTTCAATTCAATGTTGATTTCGGCAGAGTAATGATAAGAATTTTTATTAAGAAAAGTGGAAGAAGAAGAAGAGGAGTGAAAAACTAGAAAATCTGATGTGAAATTCGTTGAAACTGACCCCTATTTATAGTAGAACAACAGTCATGTCCATTTGTGAAGAGTTATGGCGAATAGACACTTCTTTTGAAATTGAAATTTTGAACTCAACTGACACCATGTTGACATGGTCACCATGAGTATGTCGACATCCTAAAGCATTTTTTGATGATTTGATTTTCTTTGAAAATGACCTTTATCTTATATTAAAACTATTTTAAACTTTATAAATATACTTGACTATAGTTAAAATTCATAAGTAAATATAGATAATAATATATATAGAATTTAACTATAATTTTTATATTTAAATCTAAGTGTAAATATTTAAAAGTTAAATATATTATATTAAAAGATAGTTTAAAATCAGGAGGCTAAAATTATTTAAAATCAGGATAGATGTTTTTGATGCTTTTAAAAGGAAGGTTTTGAAATCATTTTGAAAATAAGATATAATTTTGAAAAAATCATTTTGAATAAAAGGTTAGCGGATACAAAACAATGTTCCACTAGATTTTTCGTAGGTCCCATCCTACTTAAGGTTCCATCCTTTAACAGGCTCGTAGTGGATTCCATTCCATGAATAAATTGGATTTTAAGATGCCAGTGCTTTTCTAGGAGTTTTAACAAAATTTTCTAACTAAAGAATAAATTACTTGAATTCTTGAACTCTTGATAATCTTGATACTCATGAGTCTTCAGTCTTGATATCTTGAATCTCTATACTGTACAGTCTTCATTCTTAGTACCTGCATGGTTAATTCCTGCATATACATATATATCTAAACTTATAATGTTAGTATTTATATTTTATAGTCTATTCTAAGGTTGTTGTCATTAAAACCATCATCTTATGGACTAACAGTGCTTTCTTTGTCGATTTGATGAATCGTGTTTTTCATGATATGCTTAATAAATTTGTGCTAGTCTTTGTTGATGATATCCTTGTCTTCTCTAAGACCAAGGAAGAGCATGAGTCGCATTTGAAATATGTTCTAGAGACTCTCAGAAATCATCATTTGAAGGCAAAATTTTCTAAATGCCATTTCTAGAAGGATGAAGTCCGATATTTCGGGCATATTATTTCTAGTAATGGAGTTTCTGTTGATCCAGTCAAGACCGCTGCGATCAATGTAAGTCTTTCTTTCACTTTTTCTTTATCATTTAATAATTCTATCTTTTCGGTTGTCCTTATGTTCTCCTTATTATTTTTTAGGATTAGGAAACTCCAAAGACTCCATCTGATATTCGTAGTTTTCTAGGCTTTGCCAGTTACTACCGGAGATTCATCGAGAATTTTGCTCGGATTGCTGCACCTCTCACAGCTTTGACTCGTAAGAATGCCAAGTATATCTGGAGTGATCAGTGTAAAGCTGCACTCAATGATTTAAAGAGCAAACTAACTTCCGCATCAATTCTTACCGTTTCGAACGGAAGTGATGGATTTACGGTATATACTGATGCTAGTCGTGAGGGTTTGGGTGCTGTTCTCATGCAAGATGGTAGGGTCATTGCCTATGTCAGTCGTCAGTTGAAAACCCACGAAGCAAATTATGCTGCTTATGATTTAGAGTTGCTTGCTATTGTTTTTCCTTTGAAAATTTGGAGGCATCATCTTCCTGGAACCAAGTTTGAGTTTTACACCGATCATCAGTCTATGAGATATATCTTTTCCCAAAAGTATTTGAATCAGTGGCAAGTTCATTGTCTTGAGTTTCTGGCTTCTTACGACCTCGATATTAGCTATACTCCCGGTAAAGCTAATGTTATGGCCAATGCTCTGAGTCGGAAGAAGGCTTTGTTGTGTCAGCTTGTTGTTTCTTCTTCACCTCTTCTGGCTCGTATCATGGCTAAGCAGGATGAGGATGTGATGCTTAGATTGATGAAGGAGAGTTTTCGTAGCAGGGTTGGTGGTAGTTGTAGTAGTGGAGCTCAGATTGATGATAGAGGGATTTTGAGGATTAATGGCAGGATTTGTGTCCCAAACGTTGATGGTTTGAGGCAGGAGTTTCTTCAGGAGAATCACCGATCCAGGCTTTCGATTCATCCTCGTGTGTCGAAGATGTATCAGGATATGAAGAGGCTTTATTGGTGGAAGGGAATGAAGAGGGATATCTCCATCTTTGTTAGTCGGTGTGCGACTTGTCAACAAGTCAAAGCCGATCGCTAGAAGACCCCTGGTTTGTTGCAGCCCCTTGAGATTCCCAATTTGAAGTGGGAACAGGTTTCCATGGATTTCATCGATGGTTTACCGAGGACTCAGAGGGGTAATGAGAGTATCTAAGTTATTTTGGATAGACTGACCAAGTCCACTCATTTTATTCCGGTCATGTCTACTCGTTCTGCTTCTAGCTTATTTGAGATCTACATGAGAGAGATCGTTCGTCTCAATGGTGTTCCTCTCAGTATTGTTTGTGATTGTGACCCTATCTTTACCAGTCAGTTTTGAAAGGCTTTTCAGGAATCTCTGGGTACTCGTTTGAATCTGAGAACTGCTTACCATCCACAGACTGACGGTCAAACGGAAAGAGTGAATCAGATTCTCGAGGATCTTCTTCGTGCTTGTGTGCTTGATTATGGAGGATCTTGGGAAGATTATTTCCATCTTGTCGAATTCACCTACAATAATAGCTATAAGGTATAATCTTATCTTCTGTTTTTTAGTCTATTCTTAATCTTTTTATCTATCTCATTCCATATTTACATTCAGTCCGGTCTCAAAATTTCTCCGTTTGCAGCTCTATACGGATGACCTTGTAGATCCCCATCTTGCTAGATTGAATTCGGTAATCGTTTGGTTCTTGGTCCTGATGTGATTTTGGAAGCTTCTGAGAAAGTTGAGGAGATTAAGAAGAGGTTGAGAGCCGCTCAGGATAGGCAGAAGAAGTATGCTGATAGGCGTAGGTGGAATTTGAAATTTTCTGTTGGTGATCAGGTGTTCCTTAAGGTTTCCCCCTTGAGGAATGTCATTCGCTTTGGTCGTAGAGGGAAGCTTTTTCCTAGGTTCATTGGTCCTTTCCACATTTTGAAAAGAGTTGGTTCTTTGGCTTATCGTCTGGATTTGCCCGAGAAGCTTTCTGGAGTGCATGATGTATTCCATGTCTCGCATCTTCGCCGACATCTTCATGATCCATCTCTTATTGTCCAGCCTTCTGCTCTTGATAGTTTGGATATTGAGCCTAATCTGATTGTTGAGAGGAATCCACTTCGTATTGTCGACAGAGGTACGAAGCAGCTCAAAAGGAAATCTGTTAATCTGGTCAAAGTACAGTGGAGTACGGGCGATCGAGATTGTACTTGGGAAACGGAGGAGAGCATTCATGCTTCGAATCCAGAATTGTTTGTTTCAGGTACTATTTTTTTTTCTATCTTTTTTCTCTTTATTTTCCTTGCCGTTCTTTTAGAGGACGAAAAGATTTGAGTGTGGGGGAGTGTAACAATCCTTGATTTTTTTAATATAATTTAAATTTGACTTTATTTTGTTTGAAATTATTTTAAATTTTTTTTATTTGTAAGATTTCATTTATAAATAATTTTAAAGTGATAATAAAATTTTTCCAAAATTTATTGCATTTATTTTCTATTTTTAAAGGCCAGTTTCCATTTTTTGCTATTTTCTTCATTTAAATTATATTTAATTAAAATTTATTTATTTATTTTGATGCATGCATTTTATTTTTGTTTTCTTATCTTTATTTATAAATATTTTCAATTACGTAAATTTTTTTCCAAAGTTCATTTCATTTATTTTCAAATTTACTAGCCTAGTTTACATTTTCTTTGCTATTTTCTTAATTAAATTATATTTAATTAATATTTATTTATTTTTGTTTATTTACTAAATTTTCATGTTTTTATCTAAATTTATATATATTTTTCAGTTATTTAAAAATTGCAAAAGTAATATGGATATTTGAAGAGTTTTGTGACTTTTTATTTGCTTAAACCTTTTTGTATTCCACCTCTTCATTTTCAACCAACACCTTTCCATATTTGCTGCCATAACTCCTCATCTTTCAGCCGACCACTCCCATATCATTTTCACATGAATTTGGCTTCTCAACCCATCAAAAGAGTTCGGCCATTCCTTGTGAAATTTTTTTTGGTAAAACTTCTTTCTTTTCTTTTCACTTTTTCATGGTTTACATGTGATTTGCACTTGCCTCCTTCACTTCTAGGTTCGGCCTGCCATCTCCAGCCATGTTTCCGCCTCCACCACCACCCAAACCAGCCATCACCACCACCTCTCCAACCCCAAGTCAGGTCGTGCACCTATAGTGACCAGATCCACCAAGTTTTGACCCAAACTTCAACTATAAGAACATAGCCGAGCACACCATAGTTTTCCACCACCTCTAACTCCCCTTGGCCACCACCTACACTACCACCACCATCTCCAGCCCCTACCTGACCTGACACTACTGACACATCATCCCCTGACCTCACCTGAACCTGGCCATGCTCATGTTGCCTTTGGCCGAGCCCATTTACGCCTTGAAACCACTTGTGTTGCCTTAGCTTGTTTTGTTTCATGCACCCATACTTTGAACCATCTTTTTCTATGCTAGGCCGGCCCTATGAACCCAAAAACTAGATCCTAACCCATGCTTAGCCATGTGTTTCTGACCCTTAGCTGAAGAACGAGTGGTTAAAAGCAAGTGCAAAGATTTTAGCTTTGTTTTACGCATTTATTCTAACATTATTTAATTATATTGGGTTGAAAACTTATGTAGATTGTTTTGTTTGTTTGAATGTGTTCAAGGCAATTAATCTTTGGCTCTCACAATCTCGAATCTTATTCGTGCTATCGTGCTTTTGTGGATCTCAGTTTGTGCATTCGTTTGTTGTCTCCAGCTTATACCAGTGAGTTATTCTCACCAGACAGGATTTATACTTATATGACTTGTAAACTGATTTCATTTGAATTTGTAAAATCCATCACCATATTATATCTGCTATATTATGACCATATGATATTCACCCATGCTTAAACACCTGTTATATCACCTGTTACTGTTATATTTTGCTATTCTATTATTTATATCAGTTTATCACACTACAAGTTCCCTTTAGATTAGAATCACTATGTGTTGAAATGATACATATCCGAACGGACTTCAGAATAGGGAAAAATCGTTATGGGCTGAAATGATAGGCCTGAACAATTTTTAATAATTTCATTTTACTTGGGACTGCGGGTTTGAAATGATAAAACCCGAGTTTTCTTTGTAAATTACGGATTGAAATGATATATTATCCGAACCACTTTTCCTAGGTTAGAAAATGAAATACAGACCCGTAGTGAATATAACTTTTTCTAAAAATTTTAAAATAGTGTAGAAATGTAAATATTATAATATTTTCATTTAAACTTAATTAAAAATGATTTGTGTAAAGTATTATTGATTTTCTGAAAATTTATAAGTGAAATAAATTAATGGTTAAGTTAGAAAATCAGAAATGTAAGTTATTTTGGAAATTTTGATTTAATTAAGTGGAATTTAAATTAAATATGAAAATATGATAAATTTAGGATATTTTGAATTTAAAATGAAATTAAAATGATTTTTATAATATATTAATGATTTTTGAATAAAGTTAAAATGTGAAATGAATGAATGTTTAAGTTGAATTTTTGAAATATAACTTAAATTGGAAATTTATGAATTTTGTTTATAGGTGAATTTTAAGTTAAGTAAATAAAATGAAAAATAAGCTATATTTGAAAATTTAAACTTAAGTGTTAAGTTAAAATTTAATTTAATGAATTTAAAATTTGAATGTTGGAATTTAATAAGCAGATTATTATTAGATATTGATTTTTGAATGGAAATTTAACTTTATAAAATCATTAATTTAAGGTAAATTAAATGATTGTTTTAAAAGTGGAAATATATGATTTTATAAGTTTAAATGGTTTATATATACAAATTTAATTGTTTATGAAATTATATTGAATATTTGGAAATTTAATTAAAAGCATTTTTGAAATGCTATTATTTTCTAATGTAAAGGATATTACAGCATTTGTAAATGTTGTAGTTAATATAAATGAACTAAAAGGGCTAAATTGAATTAAAGGCTATTATAGCACTTTGTAAGTGCTGTAATTGTTGAATTTAACTAACTTTTATTTGAAACTAAAGCAACCTTGTTACAGCATTTTGAATGCTGTTTTTGTTAAATTGAATTGTTTTAAAAGTAACTTTCCGTAGCATTTTCCAAATGCTGCGAAAGGTAAATTTTTAAGTTTTGATAAACTTAAGTGACTAAATGAACTTTGAAAGATTAAAATTTTTGGAAATTTAATAATTTAATTATTAAATGTAATAACTTCATTTTTAATGATTTAAATGAAGTAATTCGATTTGAAATATAAACCATTTTAAAACGTGAGTTGAAATGGTATTTTAAATTGAATAAAAGGAATGTGGTTTTGAAATGATATGATAGGTTGGATACTTTGAAATGGATTTGAAATGATATTGAATTGTTAAATGATATTTGATTTTTGATATAAATACCATTTTAAATTTATAACTACGGGTTATAATAACGATTGGTTGTTAAAGAGACCGGGATCGGATATGGACATACTCTTTGTCGATGCTGAAAACCACTTTGACAATTGTGTACGCGGTGGAGATTTCAGAATGAAGTAGGATGGTGATGACATTCCTGAGGTACATTACGCGGACCTGACTCCCGTGAGTTGGATTAAGGTGGCTAAAATAGGAGCGATCTCGGGCCAAAGGAGGTGGCACCTCTGGCTAGACACACTTCTTCGATACCATTCTATTACTGTTGTGATCGATTGGGTGCACCCCTTGATTTTGGAGTGTTGTTCGGGGTGGGCGTAGTGGATGCTATGTTACCACCAGCCCGTGTGCGTAATTGGTATATCTACCCCGGCATTGCCTTGTGTGCCGTGTCACCTACCATACCGAGCCTTTACTACGAGTTTGTTTTTCTCCCATAACCCATGGAGTATTTAGGGTAGTCTCTCGATCTGGAGATATGCTGATACTGGATGGACTAGTGGGACTATTATGTGTGAAGGGTGATATGGGTAGCCCGGAACGCTATTTTAAAGTATGTTTATTTTACTGTAGACATTATTATAATAGCGCAATATTACTATATAGTAAATAGTTTGACGGATCCTTAGAGAATGGGAGGTCCCAGACGTCCTTTAAGTTACTTGTACCTTATTACAGTTCACTTGAGTTAGTTTACATTATATAAGTATATATTGTCCTGACTCGAGTGTTTTGTGTTTTTCTTTACGCTCGGGTCAGCCTGAGTATTCACAGCTTTGGATTCTCTTTCTAGAGCTGGTCTTTGCTGGAGATTCTACCTATCTATTTATGTATTTATTTCGGTTTCAACTGTTCTAGTTTATCTCATTTATTAGTGAACTTCTATGTATTTGGGATTTCTATTATGTTGTTTCAGACTGTTATTATGTATTTGGGTTGAGACTCTGTTATAGTAGCTTCATGAACTACTACGTTATTTTATATTCCGCTGCAATTTATTCTGATTGTTCTGTGTCTGTGATTCTGTGTATTCGATTTCATTTGCTTCAAATTTATTTACAATCTGTTATTTCGCATCATTCAAGTCCGACATGTGTGGATTATTGTCGATTTCAATGGTACGAAATGGCGGGTCGTCACACTGAGCCTCAATAATGCTCTCAGATCCGGTAAACATGGTTCCCCAAGTTCGGTGTATTCCTTACAGGGTTTAGTGAATCTAACTGGTGCAGCATGCTCAAGAGCTGGGGCAACACCACGTCCCCTACCTCTAGCATTCCTACGAATCATCCTAAAAGAAAAACCAAGAATGAATTTTAGGACAGAGGTAATTGAGAAACAAAGACAAGATTAGATAAGATAAGATTGGATTCAACTTGAATGAATATCCTAAACAAAGAAATTACTAACAAGGTGGATAAGGAAACGAAGGAAGTTAAGAAAATTTGATTTCAAAACAAGAAAAGTTTTTATATCAAAATACTCATTTAAAATCCTTTGAAAATCATTTGAAAAATCATTTTATACTTTAGAATACGTTCTCTCACAAAGAAAGGATTCTAAGATTGATTTCACTCATTTTAGGGTATTTCTACCCTATCTCTAATGAGTTTTTTTTGCTCCGCAGGCTAAGGTTTGCCTAAAACCTGGCTCTGATACCAAATGTAGCGACCCACTATTTTAGACCATTCAAATCGATAATAAAATCACACATGTCGGACTTGAATAATTAAAAATAGTAGATTGTAATATAATTTGGAGCAAATAAAACCAATCACAGACACAGATAAATCAGAATAATTTGCAGCAGAAATAAAAATTACCATAGTAGCTCATGAAGCTACTACTACTCAGTCTCAAACCCAGTCTCAAAACAAGTACAAATTCAGAGTCTGAAAAGTAAATACAACAGAAATCCCAGTACGTAAATGTCCACTAGTACATAAGCTGAATAGAAATACTGAATGGAAATAGATAACAACTAGATAGAAAATAAACTATAGCAAATCTCTAGTTCCAGAAGGTGAAATCCAAAGCTAATACTCAGGCTGACCCGAGCATAAAGAAAAACACAAAACACTCGAGTCAGGACATACATACTTATACAATGTAAACCAACTCAAGTGAACTGTAATAAAATGTACAAGTAACTTAAAGGATGCTTGGGACCGCTCATCCTCTAAGGATCCGTTAAACTATTTACTATGTAGTAATATACGCTATTATAATAATGTCTAAAGTAAAATAAACTTACTTTAAAATAGCGTTAAGGCTTTACATTTTCCACCTTAACACATATATAGTTCCAATAGTCTATACTGTACCGTAATACCTCCTGATCGGGAGGCTACTAGAGGATACTCAATAAGTACGACACAAAACCAAACTCGTACAAGGCGCGCTAGGGTAGGTGACACGGAACAACTTGGCAATGTCAAGGTAGATATACCAATTACGCTTCCGGGAGGTGGTAATGCGTAGCAACCACTACCGCCCACCTCGAGTCACACTCCCAAAATCAAAGGTGCGCACCAATCAATCACAAAGTAATAGAATGACATACAAAGAAGTGTGTCTGATAAGAGGAGCTACCTTATTAGCCCATCAATCGCTCCTGTTTAAGCCACCTTATGCCAACTCACGGGAGTCGGGTCCACGTACATACCTCAAAATAACATCGCCACCATCCTACTTCATTCTGGAATCTCCACTGCGTACACGGTTGTCAAAGTGGTTTTCAGAGCTGGTAGAAAGTATGACATCTTCCAATCCCAGTCTCTTTAACAACCAAACGCTATTATTACCCGTGGTTATAAATTTCAAAATGTATTATAGTTCGAATCAAAATATATTCATTTAAACCATTTAAATAAGAAGTCGTTATCCTTTCAAATCAAGCATTCCATTTATAGAATTGTAGCATTTTCTTAGTTCACTCATTCAATTATAACATTTCGAACACATTGCATTTAACATTTGTAACAGTTAGAAAATGTTATAATTCTTATAGTAGCATTTCAGAAATATTATCTTTTCAGAAATAGCAGCACTTAGAAAATGTTACCGTAGATATTATAGTATTTCAGAAAACAACATAATTTCAGAACTGGTAGCACTTAGAAAGTGCTATAGAAGATATAGTAGTATTTCAGCAAAACAGTGCATTTTCAGAAATGGTAGCACTTAGAAAGTGCTATAGTAGATATAGTTGTATTTCAGCAAAATATTGCATTTTCAGAAATGGCAGCACTTAGAAAGTGCTATAGTAGATATCGTAGTATTTCAGCAAAACATTGCATTTTCAGAAATGGTAGCACTTAGAAAGTGCTATAGTAGATATAGTAATATTTCAGAAAAACAGTGCATTTTCAGAACTGGTAGCACTTAGGAAATGCTACCTTAAAAACACAGCATTTTGGAAATGCTACCGATACAAATCCAAGGTTTATTATAACATTTTAGAAACCTTATAAATTTTAGTTTTCACCATTTTTAACTTATAAAACATATCTCACTTTTCAAAAATATTTATTTGGATATCATTTAACTTATGATTTAAATAAAATAAAATTTTATAAATAAAATATCCAAATTAAACTATAATTCATTTATTTAGTCAAAATACATTATTTTACTTAACTTTTATCTTAACAAACAACTCAATACTTTAATTTTTACTATCCATTTCATAAATAAAATATTCTTATTCATTAGCTTAAGCATAAAATTTTCATTTGAAAACTAAATTTTCAATTGTCAAGTTAAGTCATATTTTATGTTACATTTAAACCATTTATTTACTTATACATTTTCAACTTATAGAAAATCACCATAGCATTTATTTAAATCATTTAAATCAAATTTAAGGTAAAATTTCACATTTTAAATTTCAAAAATAATTAACAATTTTTAGAAAATATTTAAAAATTAACTACGGGTCTGTGTATAATTTTCTAACCTAGGTAAAGTGATACGGATATGTATCATTTCAATCCGTAATTTAAAAATAAAAATCCGGGTTCTATCATTTCAAACCCGCAATCCCAAGTTAAATAAAATAAATCAAAATCGCTTGAGCCTATCATTTCAGCTCATAATGATTTTTCCTTATTCTAAAGTCTGTTCGGCTATGTATCATTTCAACCCATAGTGATTCTATTCTATAGGGAACTTGCAGTGTGAGAAATAGTAAATAAAATAAATAGGATAATATGGCATATCGTATCAGGTGATGTAATAAATAAATATCAGGTTATAACATCATGAAATATCATATTATAGGCATATATAAATTACTATCATATCATCAACTACAATTCACATGCCATTGTTTCACAATTATATAAGTAGAGAGTGATAAACTCACCTCCTAAAGCTGAAGATAACAATTCAAGACACACGAACAAACTTCGAAAAGCACGACAAAGCACGAATCAAATTCGAGTGGATGGAGAGCAAAGATTCGAGTCTTGTAAACAAACAAATACGAACATACATAAGTATATAATTCAACACAAGAATATAGATTAGAACAATGAACAAAAATGAATCAAATTAAAGCAACACCTCAAGTGGGCTCGGCCACCTTCACACATGGCTAGACCATCACCACAACATGGATCGGCCATCATTGTTTGAGGCATCTAGGCTAGGCTATGGTCAGGTAGAAGCACGACTAGGCTATGGAAGACGCAGAGATGGCAATTAAACTCATGGAAGGCAAAAGCCTAATAAATGAAAGGTCAAGTGCACACATAGGCTCGGCCCTGTGTCTAAAGTGCTCGGCCCTGGCTAGGCTTGGGTCAAGTTGTAACGTCCCGCCTTTTCGCACGATTTAAACCGACACACGTGCCAATTCAAACCATACAGAAGGGCGGATTGTTATGGGGTAAATAAGAAAACAGAGAAGAAAATAAAACAAAACAGAATCTCACAGCGGAAGGATAAAATACAATAATAAATATATAGTTCGTAAACGGTTTACAAAACACTTGATTCTTCTTTATACAATAAGTATCAGAGTTACACATACCAATACAATCAATGCAGCGGAACAGTATGAGTGTGGTGCAAAACTATAAATAATAATAATACGGGTTCTTCGTCTTCGTCCTCCAAAGCTAAAGTCTTCGATCCTGAAACGCCCGGACTGACCCGAGCGAATTGAAAAGACAAAACACTCGAGTCAGAACTAAAAGATCTTATGTTAGTTAAATTAACAGAAATAAATATGAGTGCAGTAACTCAAGAGATGCTCGGGATTTACATCTCCTAAGGATCCGTTAAACTATTTACTATGTAGTATATTGCGCTATTATAATAGTGTCTATAGTAAAATAAACATACTTTTAAATAGCGTTAAGGCTTTACATTTTCCACCTTAACACATAATAGTCCCAGTAGTCCATCCAATATCATAGTCCCTCCTGATCGGGAAGCCACCAGAGGATACCACACGGGCTACGGGAGAAATCCAAACTCGTACAAGGCGCGATAGGGTAGGTGACACGGCACAACTAGGCAATGCCAGGGTAGATATACCAATTGCGTACCCAGGCTGATGGAAACGCGTAGCCGCAGTTACCGCCCACCTCGAACAAACTCTCCAAAATCAAATAAAAGTGGCCACTGAATCAATCCAAAGTCATAGTATAATATCGAAGAGGAGTGTCCGATCAGAGGAATGACCTCATTGGCCTGGGAATAGCTCCTGTTTTAGCCACCTTATGCCAACTCACGGGAGTTGGGTCCACGTATTTACCTTACAGGAAACGTCGCCACCACCTACTTCATTCTGGAATCTCCACCGCGTACACGGTTAGTCAAAGTGGTTTTCAGTATCGACAGAGAGTATGTCCATATCCGATCCCGGTCTCTTTGCCAACCAATCGTTATTATAACACCGCGGTCATTTTTAAAAAAATATAGTTTATACTTTAAAACCAAATAAACATTTTCATTTCAAAATTATGAATACGATATCAATTTAAAGCCCAAAACAATATGATATCCTTTTCTCAAATATAATTCTTTTCCAAAATCATACTGCTTTAAATTTTTAAAATATCTGGAAACCAAATATTTGAGCATAATATTTCGAAATTCATAATTTAAAACCATAACTTCTAAAACTTAAATGGTTCGGATAGTCAATGGTATATAGAATAAATGGTTTAACTTTAAGGTTACTTTGTAAAGAAATTATTTCCAGGGCTTTACAAATATACTTCTTTATTTAAAGTCTAAACCAAATTTAAATATCACTTTCAAGTTCCAAAACCACTTCAATTTCTATTTATATATATATATATATCCATTTGGAGTATTAATATTTCAAAACTAATGTTGGAATTTATTCTTTCAGCAAATTAAACGTACTATTATTTAGTCTTGAATATTCACATCAAATCCATAAATAAAACTCCAATTCTAACAATTAAAAAAATTTCTCCATTTTACTTTATACTAGAATATTTCTTTTAAATGTATTTAGGAAAAATTCAGTTTATAAAGATCACATTTTTAAAACTTCCAAACTTAACATATATTATAAATTATCAAATCCATTCCTAAATTTTTTTATTCCATTTTTATTTAACGGATTTATACAAAGCTCAAATTCAAAATTTAACTTCATATGTATATATATATGGAAGAATAATATTTATAAAATATCAAAACTAAATTTTAATAACCGTATCTCATCCAAACCATAAAAATCACTTTAAAATAATTTATATATAGACCACGGTGCCTGTATAAAATTTTCTATCCTATGGTCAAGTGATACGGATATTTATCATTTCAATCCGCAATTTAAAATAAAACTTTGCGGTTTTATATCATTTCAAACCACAAATCCCAAATGAAAAGAAAGATGCATGCTAACTTGCAGTTTAATGATATACAAATAAAACATCCATTCATCAACAACATCCATCATCCAATCACAATCATCAATCAATATCAATCAATAACAATATATATTTGATAATATATAACAGGTAATAACTGGCAATTTTATTCAAATTAAATTTAACAACTATTAATCTAACAGTTTATATTCAGTAACAATTTATATAACTGTTCACTAGCAATTTATATGCAAACAAATAAATTCTAACTGTAAATTAATATGCAATAAACAAATTAAATTAACAGTTAAATTAAATGAACAAAATTTAATAGCTATGATGAAATAAACATGCCAAATATTCATAAATAAATTTCTATTCATTTCTAAAATTAATTTAACAACCATAAAAGCTCTTAGAAGTTGTGAGTGGGTTAAAACACTCACCTTTTGAATTTAAATCGAATTTAAACCCGATTTAAACTCAAAAAAAATCTGACGGTCCCCAAATCTGCCCAAACCAGCGTCATCAGATCCGGAACTAAATTACGATCCTAACAAAAGAAATTTCGCATGAATCGGAGAACGTATGAAAAAGATATTCATTTTAAACGATTTGAAAACAAAAGTAAAAATAAAATAAAATAAAATAAAACAAAACCCACTTAACATCAATGGCCACGTCAGCTAAAAGCTACAGCACATCGTCGAATTTTTTCTGGTCAAACGAATATCCAAAACAGAAAACGAATTGTACCAGCAGATTACGTGTCTCGAGAACTTTATCATAAAATTTTCTGGAATTTTTGTGGAGAGTTTGAATTTTATTAGAAAATTTGAATTGTAGATAGATTAGGTTTTGTAACCATTGAGGAAGAGAAAGAGATGAAGAAAAATGAACGCACAGCCAATTGACAATAGAAAGGAGGCTAGGGTTTATCACAGCATATTTATAGATAGATTGCAAAAGGATAGGTGTGCACGAATTTTAACGTGCAAACAGAAGTGGTCCCAAAAGGATATTAATTATACACGTTACGATTAAATTATTTCTTTCTCAACATTTACATTGCATTTTAAGCGTATTCACACATGTATAATTAGATGCTTCATTTAAATTTCCATATATATATATTCACAATTCCATAAATTTCCAAATACATAGATAAATTTCCAATTTCAACTAAATTTCTAAATTACTGTAATAATTACAGATCAAATTTCTATCCATTCTCAATAGATTTACGTTTACATACTAAAATCCACATTTCTATGTACATTTGAATTCCATATTATACATATTTTATTTATCTTAATTACTTCCAACTTAAATTTCAATCAACATAAAACGTTTTATTCAGTTTCCAATAATTTCAATCATGCTTTAAATCCAAATAAATAAATAACTTAATTCCCATTTAAGCATTTTTCATTTGATTTGCAATCAACCTTTTATGATCAAATAAATCCCAATATATTAAATAAACGTCATTTCCATCATTCTTTATCCTATGAAGAAATTTAAGTTATTCACACCTATTACTAAATTTCATATTAATGCACACTAATTTACATTTATTGCAATGGTTACCAAATATTTCCCTGCAATAATTCATTCCCCTATACATACTTACAATTCCACTTAAACTTTACTATACCCATTTATCTTCTCAACATTAAAACCAACGTTACCTCAATTCCACTAATGTACACTTATTCTATTATCACTTACTAACCATTCAAATTTTTTATTAACAAATAGGCAGGTAATTCCTATGTTACAAATTTTTAATTCATCCTAATCCCTTACTATTGACATACATTTGCATTACTTACATATCATTTACAATGTTACCCAAAATCTCTATCCATTGTAATTAATACCTTAAATAAGTTTCAATTTATATTCAAGTGAATACATTACCCTTTTTCGTTATGTCATCCATTTTTCACAAGAAACGTTTTATCGTTTCGACAACATTTTATTTCTAATTACCTACATTGATTTGTGTACGTCTCTACTATTTAAAGCATTACCATTCTCACCTTAATCTAAATCTTCATTTATGAATATTTAAAAATAAATTTCACTTATTTCCTATTTATACACTTATAAATTCCAATTCCAATAAATAGATAAATCTCCGTTTGCACTACTTAAATCAAAAATCAGCGATTATCCTATCTATACATTTTAAGTGGATGGATCAAATGTTGTATTCAAAAATCTACTTCTTAATATTCTTAGATTTAAACTCAACTCTCTATTAACAGATGTTTAAACTTCTTTTATTACCATTAACTTATTATTATACATTAAACTTAAATATACTGACAAAGCTTGTTTTTGGTACTCTTTTCATTTCCATAAATAAAATTAACAGTGGATTCATACCTTATTATGTAATTATCTTTAATTCCACCTAACTAAATATTTACATAATCTTTTATTTGCAATAAATCAACTATTCTATATTAATTAAATTTAATCTTCCTGGTTTACTTATTCATAGTATGTAATTCAGTTACTCACCCTAACCTATTTATTTGAAATCCAATCCAGATTATTTTTACTAAGTTCCAATTTCCAAAGGTTACTGCAATTAATCCAATTAATTGCAATAAATTCTAATAAATTTGATTTTACTGGATTACAACTCAAAATAAATCAATTATTACTCAACCACACAGTTAACATTTCTTTTATGATTCATTACAGTAATATTTCTCAATTCTCATCTTTATTTTCATAAATTACTGGATTTCAATTTAATTGAAATTTTGTTAACTTTCCACATAAATAAAAGCTTAAACCTCAATTAATTCATTCCTAAGATCACACTAATTATTATATTATAAAATGGACCTTTCCCTTGGTTACATCTTATTTATTCTCTTACCAATATTCCACACTAACTGCAAAAATTTAGTGCATTAATTGAAATTGATCAAAAATAAACTTAACCAACAAATAGAATAAATACGTACAATAATTATTGTCATTAAATCTATTTCATAAGTCTACACTCAATTAATTCCTTAAAATAAGTTTTACGTTTTTATAAATTTACCTTCACACTTCCCGTTACTATTTTAATAATTACTAAAGTAACATTTTCATAATAACAACATTAAAATTTCTCCATATTTAGATGAACTTTATTTCCAATACACACTACCAAATTTCAATCACTTATGTTCTATCCAACATTCTTTTAGATTTTACTTCCATCAATTAGTTCATCCAATATTTTCATCCATTTATTAACAAATTTTCCATTATACAATTTCAATTCTTCTTATTATTATTTCATTAATACTATTACCAACTTTTATTACTTTTAGTATTAATTAAACAATCATATTTAATTAAGAGGTTATAATGTTGTATTCACTATTCCCATTTTCACTCCAAAACTCAAACAGCCGTTTCAATTGCATTTGGATTTGCATTAAATTGGTTATCCATCAACTGCCATCTATATTACCACCTTAATTCACATACAATTTACAGTCCTTTTTAATATATTAATACATAGGTAATTTAAATTTTGTCTTTATTTCTTTAATTTACATTTTATTCAAGTGCGACAATTTACGCTATTTCTTTATTGATATTTCACCTAACTTTCAACACTTAAGTTAAATACCCGTTTCTACAATTCATTATTAGTTATAAATTTAAATCTCCTTTATTTATTCAACTTACACACAGGTATACATCTTACACTATCTCAATCATTGGATTTTCATTTAGCGTTCATTCCAGCATAAATTCTATCTCTTTTATATATATCTTTATTTTTCTTTACAAATTTTTTTTATTACATAATCCCTTTTTAACTAAAATTTAATCGTCGAAATTTACGGGTCGTTACACTCTCCCCCACTCAAAACTTTTCGTCCCCGAAAAGGAAAAGAAGGGAAAAGAAGAATTTTCGAAATCAATATTTTAAATTTACAAAATTAGTTAATTTAGCTAAAATATACAAATTTAGATACAGTGAAATATTTAAGTGATTTCACCATTAATCAACCAAATCAAATAACAACCATCAACCTTACAAACAGCATACATACACAAGACAAAGCAACCATTTACCCAACAAACAAGAAGTTGTTCGGGTTCAGAACTTGAAATTTGTATGGAATGAAAATAACTATCAAGTGCATCCTTTACTCAACAGTCTTAGATGGAACAAAGATAGATTATTTATTCATCCAACAACTTCACATTTCTTTACCCAACCAACCATAAATCAACCAATAATAATTTCAAAACAACGACCAAATTCACTTATTATACATTGATTTCATGCTTAGTTGTTTGATTTCCTTTTATGATTCACGTAACCTTTAAATTTCATTTACTCATTAATGTTTGTTTCATTAATTTACTTATTACTTATAATTATTCCTTTATTACTTATTTGTTAACAAATAGCTTCAATCTTTTTCCAATGTTTATTTCTTCTTCATGAACTATTTACTAAAATTTCATGATCTTATTTATTCACACTTTAATCACTTGAATTTAAAATCATCTATCTGTCATACTTACCTTTTTATTATATTTACTCGATAGAATTTCAATTATAACTTAAATTAATAACATTAAATTCTCCTTAATTATAGCAAATTCATTGAATTATTCATTTCCTCAATCTTCACTTGTAAGTTTTCTCTTACATTTCCTTACTAACATTGCAACTTTTATTATATGGTAAGTTATATATGTTTTAAGAATGTAAGTGAAATTTATACAAGTTTCTTCTCGATTTCTTTAATTAATTAATGGTTAAATAAATATATTCGTTTTATAAATTTCAATTTCAACTTACCTTTAATTTCATTTATTTATTTAAAGGTTTACGTTACTATTATATTTAATAATAGTAAAAATTTAATTACACTAAATTTGCACCTTTATAGAATTAATTCTTATAAATAAAGGAGTTCACTAATTCATTTACTAATGTTTACAATTGTTTATTTACATTACTTATCCTCTTATGGTATTAAATTTTACTTTAATTAAAGGTTCAAATTTTCTACACCAAATGACTATTAATTGATTGGAATTTAAGAACCAAATACCGGGTTTAATTACAAATTATTTAAAATAGTAAATAACATATTCTTTTTACTTATATCTCTAATTATAATCAAAACGATAAAATTTTCTTAAACAAATTTGCAGTAAATTTCTACAGTGGCCTTTCCTCTTCGAAACCCAAAAATGAATGTCGATGATGCGTGCACTCATCACCGAAATTATTTTCCAGCGACAGAGAGGAAAGTACAAGACTTTTCTCCAAAATCTTCTTTTAAAACAATTCTTCCGAATTGAAATATTTATATCAGAGAATATTTATAAATAATACTATTATATTCCAAAATTTATTTGAAAGAATTTTCAAAACCCCTGGAACTTCAGTTCTAAATTTCCAAATTCATTTATCTATTTTCTTCAATTTTATTTCTATTATTATTTACTCTATTTCTTAACAACCAATCTATAGCAACCAAATATAGATATAATTCGAAAAATTTATTTTATATATATAGAAAATAGATTAGGCAAAATTATTTCATTCGCCCATATTAAAACAAATATTATGTCGGTCTGTCCTATTAAGTGTTTAGAAACCCCTATTGATGTCACAGCGTCCCATGCATCAACCGGAATTTATAAATACAAAACGGAACAGATTAACACAATATAAAAACCTTTTATAAAACTAACAAGTACGCTCTCTCATATATATACACTCAGCGACTCCCATAGGGTATTACTACCCTATTATCAAAGAGTCAAACCCCACAAAGCCAAGGTTTATCGCTAAACCAAAGCTCTGATACCAACTGTAACGTCCCGCCTTTTCGCACGATTTAAACCGACACACGTGCCAATTCAAACCATACAGAAGGGCGGATTGTTATGGGGTAAATAAGAAAACAGAGAAGAAAATAAAACAAAACAGAATCTCACAGCGGAAGGATAAAATACAATAATAAATATATAGTTCGTAAACGGTTTACAAAACACTTGATTCTTCTTTATACAATAAGTATCAGAGTTACACATACCAATACAATCAATGCAGCGGAACAGTATGAGTGTGGTGCAAAACTATAAATAATAATACGGGTTCTTCGTCTTCGTCCTCCAAAGCTAAAGTCTTCGATCCTGAAACGCCCGGACTGACCCGAGCAAATTGAAAAGACAAAACACTCGAGTCAGAACTAAAAGATCTTATGTTAGTTAAATTAACAGAAATAAATATGAGTGCAGTAACTCAAGAGATGCTCGGGATTTACATCTCCTAAGGATCCGTTAAACTATTTACTATGTAGTATATTGCGCTATTATAATAGTGTCTATAGTAAAATAAACATACTTTTAAATAGCGTTAAGGCTTTACATTTTCCACCTTAACACATAATAGTCCCAGTAGTCCATCCAATATCATAGTCCCTCCTGATCGGGAAGCCACCAGAGGATACCACACGGGCTACGGGAGAAATCCAAACTCGTACAAGGCGCGATAGGGTAGGTGACACGGCACAACTAGGCAATGCCAGGGTAGATATACCAATTGCGTACCCAGGCTGATGGAAACGCGTAGCCGCAGTTACCGCCCACCTCGAACAAACTCCCCAAAATCAAATAAAAGTGGCCACTGAATCAATCCAAAGTCATAGTATAATATCGAAGAGGAGTGTCCGATCAGAGGAATGACCTCATTGGCCTGGGAATAGCTCCTGTTTTAGCCACCTTATGCCAACTCACGGGAGTTGGGTCCACGTATTTACCTTACAGGAAACGTCGCCACCACCTACTTCATTCTGGAATCTCCACCGCGTACACGGTTAGTCAAAGTGGTTTTCGGTATCGACAGAGAGTGTGTCCATATCTGATCCCGGTCTCTTTGCCAACCAATCGTTATTATAACACCGCGGTCATTTTAAAAAAAATATAGTTTATACTTTAAAACCAAAAAAACATTTTAATTTCAAAATTATGAATACGATATCAATTTAAAGCCCAAAACAATATGATATCCTTTTCTCAAATATAATTCTTTTCCAAAATCATACTGCTTTAAATTTTTAAAATATCTGGAAACCAAATATTTGAGCATAATATTTCGAAATTCATAATTTAAAACCATAACTTCTAAAACTTAAATGGTTCGGATAGTCAATGGTATATAGAATAAATGGTTTAACTTTAAGGTTACTTTGTAAAGAAATTATTTCCAAGGCTTTACAAATATACTTCTTTATTTAAAGTCTAAACCAAATTTAAATATCACTTTCAAGTTCCAAAACCACTTCAATTTCTATTTATATATATATATCCATTTGGAGTATTAATATTTCAAAACTAATGTTGGAATTTATTCTTTCAGCAAATTAAACGTACTATTATTTAGTCTTGAATATTCACATCAAATCCATAAATAAAACTCCAATTCTAGCAATTAAAAAAATTTCTCAATTTTACTTTATACTAGAATATTTCTTTTAAATGTATTTAGGAAAAATTCAGTTTATAAAGATCACATTTTTAAAACTTCCAAACTTAACATATATTATAAATTATCAAATCCATTCCTAAATTTTTTTATTCCATTTTTATTTAACGGATTTATACAAAGCTCAAATTCAAAATTTAACTTCATATGTATATATATATGGAAGAATAATATTTATAAAATATCAAAACTAAATTTTAATAACCGTATCTCATCCAAACCATAAAAATCACTTTAAAATAATTTATATATAGACCACGGTGCCTGTATAAAATTTTCTATCCTATGGTCAAGTGATACGGATATTTATCATTTCAATTCGCAGTTTAAAATAAAACTTTACGGTTTTATGTCATTTCAAACCACAAATCGCAAATGAAAAAGAAAGATGCATGCTAACTTGCAGTTTAATGATATACAAATAAAACATCCATTCCTCAACAACATCCATCATCCAATCACAATCATCAATCAATATCAATCAATAACAATATATATTTGATAATATATAACAGGTAATAACTGGCAATTTTATTCAAATTAAATTTAACAACTATTAATCTAACAGTTTATTTTCAGTAACAATTTATATAACTGTTGACTAGAAATTTATATGCAAATAAATAAATTCTAACTGTAAATTAATATGCAATAAACAAATTAAATTAACAGTTAAATTAAATGAACGAAATTTAACAGCTATGATGAAATAAACATGCCAAATATTCATAAATAAATTTCTATTCATTTCTAAAATTAATTTAACAACCATAAAAGCTCTTAGTAGTTGTGAGTAGGTTAAAACACTCACCTTTTGAATTTAAATCGAATTTAAACCCGATTTAAACTCAAAAAAAATCTGACGGTCCCCAAATCTGCCCAAACCAGCGTCATCAGATCCGGAACTAAATTACGATCCTAACAAAAGAAATTTCGCGTGAATCGGAGAACGTATGAAAAAGATATTCATTTTAAACGATTTGAAAACAAAAGTAAAAATAAAATAAAATAAAACAAAATCCACTTAACTTCAATGGCCACGTCAGCTAAAAGCTACAGCACATCGTCGAATTTTTTCTGGTCAAACGAATATCCAAAACAGAAAACGAATTGTACCAGCAGATTACGTGTCTCGAGAACTTTATTATAAAATTTTCTGGAATTTTTGTGGAGAGTTTGAATTTTATTAGAAAATTTAAATTGTAGATAGATTAGGTTTTGTAACCATTGAGGAAGAGAAAGAGATGAAGAAAAATGAGCGTACAGCCAATTGACAATAGAAAGGAGGCTAGGGTTTATCACAGCATATTTATAGATAGATCGCAAAAGGATAGGTGTGCACGAATTTTAACGTGCAAACAGAAGTGGTCCCAAAAGGATATTAATTATACACGTTACAGATTAAATTATTTCTTTCTCAACATTTACATTGCATTTTAAGCGTATTCACACATGTATAATTAGATGCTTCATTTAAATTTCCATATATATATATTCACAATTCCATAAATTTCCAAATACATAGATAAATTTCCAATTTCAACTAAATTTTTAAATTACTGTAATAATTACAGATCAAATTTCTATCCATTCTCAATAGATTTACGTTTACATACTAAAATCCACATTTCTATGTACATTTGAATTCCATATTATACATATTTTATTTATCTTAATTACTTCCAACTTAAATTTCAATCAACATAAAACGTTTTATTCAGTTTCCAATAATTTCAATCATGCTTTAAATCCAAATAAATAAATAACTTAATTCCCATTTAAGCATTTTTCATTTGATTTGCAATCAACCTTTTATGATCAATTAAATCCCGATATATTAAATAAACGTTATTTCCATCATTCTTTATCCTATGAAGAAATTTAAGTTATTCACGCCTATTACTAAATTTCATATTAATGCACACTAATTTACATTTATTGCAATGGTTACCAAATATTTCCCTGCGATAATTCATTCCCCTATACATACTTACAATTCCACTTAAACTTTACTATACCCATTTATCTTCTCAACATTAAAACCAACGTTACCTCAATTCCACTAATGTACACTTATTCTATTATCACTTACTAACCACTCAAATTTTTTATTAACAAATAGACAGGTAATTCCTATGTTACAAATTTTTAATTCATCCTAATCCCTTACTATTGACATACATTTGCATTACTTACATATCATTTACAATGTTACCCAAAATCTCTATCCATTGTAATTAACACCTTAAATAAGTTTCAATTTATATTCAAGTGAATACATTACCCTTTTTCGTTATGTCATCCATTTTTCACAAGAAACGTTTTATCGTTTCGACAACATTTTATTTCTAATTACCTACATTGATTTGTGTACGTCTCTACTATTTAAAGCATTACCATTCTCACCTTCATCTAAATCTTCATTTATGAATATTTAAAAATAAATTTCACTTATTTCCTATTTATACACTTATAAATTCCAATTCCAATAAATAGATAAATCTCCGTTTGCACTACTTAAATCAAAAATCAGCGATTATCCTATCTATACATTTTAAGTGGATGGATCAAATGTTGTATTCAAAAATCTACTTCTTAATATTCTTAGATTTAAACTCAACTCTCTATTAACAGATGTTTAAACTTCTTTTATTACCATTAACTTATTATTATACATTAAACTTAAATATACTGACAAAGCTTGTTTTTGGTACTCTTTTCATTTTCATAAATAAAATTAACAGTGGATTCATACCTTATTATGTAATTATCTTTAATTCCACCTAACTAAATATTTACATAATCTTTTATTTGCAATAAATCAACTATTCTATATTAATTAAATTTAATCTTCCTGGTTTACTTATTCATAGTATGTAATTCAGTTACTCACCCTAACCTATTTATTTGAAATCCAATCCAGATTATTTTTACTAAGTTCCAATTTCCAAAGGTTACTGCAATTAATCCAATTAATTGCAATAAATTCTAATAAATTTGATTTTACTGGATTACAACTCAAAATAAATCAATTATTACTCAACCACACAGTTAACATTTCTTTTATGATTCATTACAGTAATATTTCCCAATTCTCATCTTTATTTTCATAAATTACTGGATTTCAATTTAATTGAAATTTTGTTAACTTTCCACATAAATAAAAGCTTAAACCTCAATTAATTCATTCCTAAGATCACACTAATTATTATATTATAAAATGGACCTTTCCCTTGGTTACATCTTATTTATTCTCTTACCAATATTCCACACTAACTGCAAAAATTTAGTGCATTAATTGAAATTGATCAAAAATAAACTTAACCAACAAATAGAATAAATACGTACAATAATTATTGTCATTAAATCTATTTCATAAGTCTACACTCAATTAATTCCTTAAAATAAGTTTTACGTTTTTATAAATTTACCTTCACACTTCCCGTTACTATTTTAATAATTACTAAAGTAACATTTTCATAATAACAACATTAAAATTTCTCCATATTTAGATGAACTTTATTTCCAATACACACTACCAAATTTCAATCACTTATGTTCTATCCAACATTCTTTTAGATTTTACTTCCATCAATTAGTTCATCCAATATTTTCATCCATTTATTAACAAATTTTCCATTATACAATTTCAATTCTTCTTATTATTATTTCGTTAATACTATTACCAACTTTTATTACTTTTAGTATTAATTAAACAATCACATTTAATTAAGAGGTTATAATGTTGTATTCACTATTCCCATTTTCACTCCAAAACTCAAACAGCCGTTTCAATTGCATTTGGATTTGCATTAAACTGGTTATCCATCAACTGCCATCTATATTACCACCTTAATTCACATACAATTTACAGTCCTTTTTAATATATTAATACATAGGTAATTTAAATTTTGTCTTTATTTCTTTAATTTACATTTTATTCAAGTGCGACAATTTACGCTATTACTTTATTGATATTTCACCTAACTTTCAACACTTAAGTTAAATACCCGTTTCTACAATTCATTATTAGTTATAAATTTAAATCTCCTTTATTTATTCAACTTACACACAGGTATACATCTTACACTATCTCAATCATTGGATTTTCATTTAGCGTTCATTCCAGCATAAATTCTATCTCTTTTATATATATCTTTATTTTTCTTTACAAAATTTTTTTTATTACATAATCCCTTTTTAACTAAAATTTAATCGTCGAAATTTACGGGTCGTTACATAAGTGGTCATAAGGCACGGATTGGGGGTAGTGTGGATCACGGCAAGGTAAGGTATGGTGGAGGAATAAGGGGTGGCCGAGGCTAGAAGGAAGGGGATGATGGTATGATGATCTCGGTTAGGGTTTGTAAGGCAAATAGGTGATGAGTTTGAATCTACTGGTCAAGGTTAGGCATAGAGGAGGTGATGAGGTGGTATTGGCCGATCATGGTGGTGGTGGTGGAGGAGATGGGGTCGGCTAGAGCCTGTGGCTGAGCTTGCTTGAGGCAAACAAAAAGAGAAAAAGAAAATGTAAAAGTGGAAGAAAGAGGAAGCCATGAAAAGGAAACTTACCATAATATTTTTGTTTCAGGAACGCAAATGAGAATGAGAAACTTTGTACTCGAATTGGGAAGTAAAATGAACGCTAGGGTTTAAATGCACGGCTAGGAAAATGAAAGGCTAGAAAAGTAAAAGTCATAAATTAAAGAAAAAGAAACCAAAGTCTCTTGAATTTCCTAAGCCCATTATCAAAAATAAAAAAGCAAAACCCAATAAAAAATCGAAGCCCGGACAAAATAAAATAAACAAATAAACATAGAATGTAGAAAATAAAATACAGAAAATAATTGCGTGTAAATCAATGAATTTTATCAAATTTAAAAAGCATAAAATAGAATTTTACGAAACGAAAAGCAGAACCATATTAGAATCAAATATAGTTTCAAAGAAAAAGATTAGAAATTTAAAATTCAAATTTAAAATTTTCAACTGAAAGTCAAAGTTTGACCACAGTTGGCCAAAATATAAGATTTTCAAAAAATATTTATTTTATTGTATTTGGAAAATAAATTATAAACAAAATCAAAAATTCATTGGAAAATTCCAAAATTCCAATTGTTAAATGATTTAAAATTCAAAGTCTTCAAATAAATTGAATTAGAAATATTTATTAAAATTATGGGTTGTTACATTTTTAATTATGGAAAAATGTGGAATAAATTTGATAAATTTATTTAAATAGTTTAAAAGATATCTGAAGCGTAAAATATGAATATTAAAACGTAAAAAGTTGTTTAAATCGAATAAGCTTATATAGCACTTTCTGCGGCTCTTTTATGCTGCGAATTCTATAACTTTTGGAATATGAGTTTAAATGTAACGGTTTTTTCTAAAATCTATTATGAATGTTTTTAAAAGGGAAATCAAGCATTTAAAAGATAATTTTGGAATTTTATAATCAATTCCCATAATAAAGCTACTAACAGAGTATGCGAAAACGACTAGTATATTTGTTCTGCTTGTGAGATCTGGGAAGATGAAACAAAGTGTTTAACTAAGGTTAGGGATGGAGAAACCAATGCTCTGAACTTACCTGGATTTTGTTTTCTCTTCTTAGGCGAAGGGTGGAATTGATCGAAAGGAAAGCCTGGATGCTCTAAAAAGATTACATTAAGTTTTCCTAAAATTTATGAAGATTAGCATTATCCAAAATTTGAGCAATCTCCAAAATGAATGAAGTACAACTTAGATTGCATAGAGATAATCTTCTTATATTTGGTATTAAAATCCAAAGAGGGAACTCGTCCTATTCGTGGAATTTAAAAGGTGATTTCACCATTTTTCCACCAATAGCACTTGTTGAATACGAAAATTGATGTTGAGTAAAATTAGAATGATTTCTATGATCCTATTTACTCAATAATGTTTGCTAAGATTGATTTTAGTGTTTACTGTAAGCAATGTCTAAAATAACATTATTTTTGACCTGCCCAAAAGTTAAGGAATTTGGATCGGGAGTTAGGTCAGGAAATTTGAAATATTATCCAAAGAAAAAGAATGAATTGCTTAGAATTACTCTAAGACAAAAGAAGTGATTTTGTAATCATCTAAAAAGATTTAAAGTGTAAAGAGACCTAATAAATCATGTATACTCATATTCACTTTTTATCGATAATTGGATTTCGAAAAAACCAGGGTCGGATTTGGGTGATTCCTATTCAAAAACCACTTCGCACCAGTTTACGTGTTCGAAGAATGAAGATAGTTGAAGATAGAGACATTGAGACGAATAATAACGAGGGACTACTAGTTGATTAATTAAGGATAAACTCTCGATTCACTATATTGTTGCAGTGGTCTCTTTGTTATGAAAAATCTCAAAACCATAAGGACTTCTACCTAGTAATGGCTGAGGAAAGTACCTTCCGTTTCGTTTAGTCCTAAAACGAACTTGTATAGAGGAATGTCTGACCTTGCATTCCAAATCACAGTGAGTGATCTCTATAAAAGTATATCAGTCGGTGGCGGAGAAGACACATTCTCTTAGCTTAACACCCTTTCGTAAGACATACGAGCTCAGGAAGTTATACATTTGTAGAAATCGATCGTGTGAATGTGGAATGGCAATGTGGCATTAAAAGTGAAGAAGATGTTTTATGTGAAATAGTAACCGTTACCTCGAGCCTCATCTATCGAAAATGACCAAAATAGGGTTAGAT
The DNA here is from genome assembly GCA_030765085.1 of Allium cepa. NCBI lineage: Eukaryota > Viridiplantae > Streptophyta > Magnoliopsida > Asparagales > Amaryllidaceae > Allium > Allium cepa. Next base: position 451,635,020 of record CM060932.1, read on the forward strand.
GTGGCAAGGCTAAGTAGGGCATTCCCAATTAGGGTATGATCATCCCTTTCTAGATATATTTCTTTCCCCTATGATGTTCAGGATGTAAATTAATGTGGTTTGTATGCTCAGGCGTCCGGTTTAAAGGTCGGTAACGACCGAAGGATGACATATTCGGTACTACTTAGTTATAAAAGTAGGCCGACCTTGTGTTGGTAGAGCAGATTTATGATGGTTCCTCAGGACATCCATCTAGAGCTATACCCATTGAAAGGTAGTCCCTTCACCTGGTCATTTGTATGGAAATTCAATTCTCCAATAAGAACCTACGGTTTTGTTTGTATTGGCATAATGAATAGCCCCGAAATGTTATATGGTTAACCATTTCAGATAAGATTAATAAGTTTATTTGCAAATGCTTTCAAAGAGATGTCATTAAAAATAATATGAAATGTTTTGATATATAAAAGTGTTTTAGTTATCATACGGTAAAAACTTGTCCGTGTTTATGTGTGGACGTGGTCTTATGAGATACTCTTTCTTTTCAAAGGATTTTATGCAAAGGATGATGTATGACACTATCATTTATTATTGAGTTTTTCTCACGCTGGTTTACCAATCCTGATCCGGGTATTTTCAATACTCGGGTCAGATTCGAGTATTTTCAAGTTTAGTAGAAGGAGGTTGGAGTTTCCAAATGAGAGCTGGAGATATCCATCTACGTATGGACGTATTCTATTATCCGCTGTTGTCTGTTTTTTGTTTGATGTTTATCAGCAATTGTAAGGATGGATGTTTTTAACTGTCTAAGCTGAATTTAGGTTAGACTCTAATATATGTATTTTAAAAGTTTTCCGCTATAAAGATACTATTCAATATTATATATTGTTCCATTCACGTGAGATTATGTTCCGTCTTATCTTTTAATTTGAGTTGGACATGCGTGGTTTATTGTTGAATCAAAGGGTACGAAAAAACGGGCTATGAAATTTGGTATTGGAGCTGAAGGTTAAGCGAGAACCTTGGTTTTGGTAGGGTAAGACTCATTAGAGATAGGATTAGTAATATCTTAGAATGAGTAACTCATTAGAGATAGGGTTAGTACACCCTAGAATGAGTTATGGGAGTGTTATATATACGAGCGCGTATTTGTTAATTTTATAAAAGTGATTTTGTTTTAAAGAAATTGGTAGATGAAATAATTTTACCTTCGGTTTTTATTTTAAATATTAATGGGGATATTATTATTCTGGGTTAGAAATTAAGGATTTTTTGTAATGTAGCTTAGTAAAACTAAAATATGAATATCTTATGATTATAATTGCGTGATTTGACTATAAGATATTCCATATAGAATCAATTAGTTGAAAGCTAGAATTTAGAACTTTAATCATATACCCCTAGATATTTGGTTATTAAGAAATAATGGTTTAATGATCATCAAAATTGATGGATTTAAAAGTTAAGTACAACTATCTTGTGAAGTAAAATTCACAATTTGACTATAAGATATTTGATGCTAATATTGAAGCTAGAAGTTGTAATTAGAGAAAGTAAAAAAGAAAATGCATACTTAGAAGGAAAAAAACCTGATCAAAGATAAGCCTAAATTAAGGTATTGGGTAAATATAATATAAAAGGGTAAGTTATATAAATTATAAAGGAGATAAGATAATTTGAAATTTAGACACTTTGATTAGGTTAGAATCAAAGTGAAATTTAGGAATAAGAGATATAAGAAATACCATCATAATATAAAACTTTGAATTAGTGATACATTTAGGGTAACATTTGTAATGAAGTAAGATTAGAAGTGGATAGTTTTGAATAATATGGTTAGTAGGTTAATTGTTGGATGAAAATGTTTAAATAAACAAATATCATGGAATTAAGTTTCACAATTTGACTATATGGTATTTGATAGGTTAAGAAATTTGATTTATAAATGTATAGGTACATAAGTTAAGTAGATAATCGTAGAATTAGTAAGAAAACGATGCACACTTAGTAAAATTGTCTTATTAATATATGGATAAGATAAACAATATTAGCTTAATTAAGACCTTAGGTAAATAAAAATAAGGATTAAGTTTTATAACTTATTACTTTGAGATAATAGTATAATTCCACATTAGTTAAACACCCTAATTAAAGTAATAACCGTTTGAAGTTTAGAGATATGTATATATACTCTTAGGAAGTAAAGGTATATTATACAAGTTTAAGTCATATGTATGCTTAAGTAATAATGGATTTAGTAAAAAGTAAATGGTTGTGAAATAAACTTGGATTAATAGAAATTTTGAAGAAATATATTAGGTAAAAATAAATGTGAATAAATACATAAGTTATACGTAGATCATTTTGGCACATAAAATTTTGATCTAAGATTTGAGTACAAAACTTTGAGGTGTTTACACCTGCCCGAAAAAGGATTTATCACTCGATTCTTGACGGCGAAAATTGATGACGATTTGTGATTATGTATTCGAGTTTTCTATCATAGTTGAAGCTATGCAAGGAAAGTAAGGATTTGTGATCGGGAAGTCTGGTCAAAGTTCGTACTAGAAAATCTGGGGATCGATACTAGTTCGGAAGTAAATTTGTGGATTCAAATAATAGATGGAATCAAATATCACATATAGTATGATGTTTTCGGTTTGTCTATATAGTAGTTGGATAGTTATCTTAAATTGTAGAGCAGCCAATAGATATCGACCTTGAAGCGCTATTAGAGGGTTCATCCAATGAGTAGTGTTACACACTATGGGATATTTTGGGATATTTTGGGTTTGTGTTATAGCAGTTGTTATTATCTTAAGCACGTTGTGTGCACTAAGATATGGGGTTTAGTCCTTTAGCATGATATTTTGGTTGATTTATGTAGATAGATGACTTGTGACTATGTATTTACCTAAAGTATGTAGTACGCACTCAAATTCGGGACTAGGATCGATGTTTGTATTTCATGATCAGTATTTAGTAGCATTTCCTTTGCATATATTGTCTTGACCTGTATAGTTCAGTATCTTTGATTTTATTTCAAGGATGAAATACTTTTAAGTAGGGGAGAATGTAACGACCCGTAATTTCACTACTTAAAAAATGAGAGATTTTGAATTTTAAAGAATTTAAAACTTAAATAAATATGTTATATATAGTGAATAATAATAGAGAAATTATTTATTCTTATAGCTAATGATTAAAAAAGTATAAATTTGAATTTTAGAAAAAATCAGCAAAAGTTAAGTTTTATTAAAAATAAATAAAGACTTAAATAAATAGGTTTAAATATTTATTTGAAAAGTTAAATCTTATTTAAAACACCTAATAAAGATAATAAAAGTATATTTAAATATTTAAAAGTATATTAATAACCGGTTCCCAAAAATATCCAATTTTGACACATTTTGTTAGTTTTATGTACTCTGTAAAATAAAGGTTTGGATATTATTTAAATATAATTTTTAAAATATGAATAGACTTGTTTTAATTTATTTAAAGGAGTAAAAAAGTTCACTTTTAATTTTGTTTTACTTGAATATATAGTTTAATAAAAACGTCAAATTTTGACTGTAAAATTTGTCAACAAAAACACCATTTTCAACCAAAACAAGTTGTCGCAACGTTGGATGATCATATGCACTTTGTAACTTATATAATACCACTTTACAAACTATACAAAACTTTGATTTACATCTTAAAAATCAAAATGTCACTTTTTATAAAGTAAGTAAAATAAAAATGATATTAATGCATGATTTGACAAAAGTGTGTATAAGTAAACAAATAAAACAACATCATTACATATCTTTTTTTTCTCTTTGTACACATATAATTCAAGAAAAAGAAAGTATGAAAAGAAAGCTAACTAAAATAATTGGTAGCACATATGCTTACCATTAATGCATACTTACAAATTCATTTAATGCAAGTCCAATCAAGGAAATAGTCTTCTTTTTAAGTTCAAAATCAAAGAGCAAAAAATAGAGTAATGAATCATATCATTAACATCACCATTAATGCATGTCAAATCTCTCTTTTCATGCTTAAGTAAAGGTGTATATTTACACACAAAAATGAGAAGGTTAGTAAGTTATTTCCCACTCAAGCTTCAACTATGAATATGGATCCATACCTTCCATTTTTTCACAAACTCATTTTCTACTTTCTTCCGTTCTCATCACTTTCTTCATCTCTCCACTTCCATTTCCATGGCATTCAACTTCTCTTCCACTACCATAACTTCCTCCATTTCCTTCCACCACCTCAACCAAGCACCACTACACCATCACCATCCCTCAACCCCTTGGTTGACCACCTACCCACCTCCCAAAATCCACGGTCAAGCTCCACTACCCCACACCCACCTCAAAAATCATGGCCAAGACCTTCCTACACCACATACACGCCTCAAAACCCACACACCCACCACCTATAGCCAAGGCCATACCCTACATACCCCCTCCAAAGCTCACGCACCCACTAATAAAAAAAGAAAGGAAAGGAAAGCGACAAAAATTCGAGACGCTTGGAAATAGTACATTAGTTCGAGAGGCATGTAGCTTACAAAAAAGATTGATGGAGTGGAAATGAAGGTGAGAAAATTCTCACCGCTTTTAAAAGATCGTATTTTGATTTTTCCATAATAATTATCTTATGACATATGCAAGTATACACCCCTTTGAAATATTGTTATGGATGTTTGGATATGTTTGTGTTATGCTTGAATAGTTGTAAGTGTTTATGGTTGTGATTATTTATCATATTCGTTTGTGTATGGATCATAATTATGTTAGTAATAAATGTTAAACTTGGTTATGCTCATTTTGATTAAGTATCACCTTTGTTAAATAAGAACCTATTTTGGTGATATGGTATATTTTGAAAAAATAAGTCCCTTTTTAAGTGGAATTGGAATTAAAGTTAATTTAAAAGAGAATGTGAAATTAAAAGTGGAATTGGTTTTGAAATGGAAAGTTAAATTGAAATTGAAATTGAGATGAATAATGAAACTAAAATCGATTTTGAAAATTGAAATTGAGATTAAGGTTGAAATTTAAATTAGAATGGAAATTAGATTTGAAATCTAAGTTTTAATTTGAAGTTAGAATTGAAATTGGAATTTAGAATTTAATATTAAAAATAATAGGAATAAAACACTATTAAAATATATGATAATAGTGAAAATTCATTTTAAATACTTTAAAAATGGAAATATTGATTTAAAACAATTTGTAATATTTTTATAAGTAATAAAATTCAATTTGAATAGATTATTTCAAATATTGAAAAATAAGTTATAACTAGGCGCGTTGCGCAATGGTAGTTCGTGATTTCGCGCCGAAAAGTTCAAATGAGTGTGTAGAATGGAATATAGCTTGAAATTCTTCAGGATAAGAAAATTCCATACTATTATATCCATATCTTCTAAAAAAAAGAAAATCAAATTTCCTTAAGTATATTTTGAATTATGTCCAAATCTATTTTCTAGAAAAATCGCGCTAGTGTAGTTAAGTGACCATTACAGGAAATCTTTTTAAATGGACGTTTTTTAGTTATGGAAAAATGTGGAATAAATTTGATAAACTATTAAATAGTTTAAAAGATATTTAAAGTGGAAAATATGAATTTTAAAATATTAAAAAGTTGTTTAAATCAAATAAGCTTATATAGCACTTTCAGCAGCAATTTTACGCTACGAATTCTATAACTTTTGGAATATGAGTTTAAACATAACGATTTTTCCTAGAGTCTTTTAATAGGGAAATTAAGCATTTAAAAGATAATTTTATAATAAATTCCCAGAATAAAGCTAATAACTGAGTATGTGGAAACGACTAGTACATTTGTTCCGCTTGTGAGATCTGGGAAGATAAAACAAGATGTTTGACTAAGGTTAGGAATGTAGCAACTAATGCCCTGAACTTACCTGGCCTTTATTTTCTTTTCTTAGACGAGAGATGGAACAGATCAAAAGGAAAGCTTGGATCCTCTAAAAAGATTATATTTAGTTTACCCAAAATTTAAGAAGATTAGCATTATCCAAATTTAAGCAATTTTCAAAATGAATAGACTACAACTTGGATTGCATAGAGATGATCTTCTTATGTTTGGTATTAAAATTCGAAGAAGGAACTTGTCCTATTTGTGGAATTTAAAAGGTGATTTCACTGTTATTCCGTCTACAGCACATGTTGAATACGAAAGTTGATGTTGAATAAAATTTAAATGATTTCTATGATCTTATTTACTCAATAATGTTTGCTAAGATTGATTTTAGGGTTTACCGTAAGCGATGTCTTAAATAATTTTTACCCGTCTAAAAGTTAAGAAATTTGGATCGAGAGTTAAGTGAGAAAATTTGAAATATTATCCAAAGAAAAAGAATGAATTGCTTAGAATTACTCTAAGACAAAAGAAGAGATTTCGTAATCGTCCAAAAGAATTAAAGTGAAAAGAGATCTAATAAATCCTGTATACCCATATTCATTTTTTATCGATAATTGAATTTCGAAGTACCAGAGTCAGATTTGGGTGATTCCTATCTGAAAACCACTTCGAACAAGTTTACGTGTTCGAAGAATGAAGATATTTGAAGACAAAGATATTGAGACGAATAATAACGAGGGACTACTTGTTGATTAATTGGGATAAACTCCCGATTCACTACATTGCAGCAGTGGTCTCTTTTTTATGAAAAATTTCAAAGCCACAAAGACTTCTCGCCTAGTAATGGCCGAGGAAAGTACCTTCGGTTTCGTTCAGTCCCAAAATGAACTTGTTAGTAGAATGTCTGACTTTGCATTCCAAATCACAATGAATGATCTCTATAAAAGTATATCAGTCGATGGCGGAGAAGACACCTTCTCTTAGCTTAACACCCTTTCCTGATACATATGAGCTCAAGAGGTTATACGTTTGTAGAAATCGGTCATGTGAATGTGGAATGACAATGTGGCACTTAAAGTGAAGAAGATGTGTTATGTGAAACGGTAATCGTTGCCTCGAGCCTCGTCAACCGAGAACGACCAAAACAGGGTTATATGCGACAAGGCTAAGTGGGTCATTCCCAATTAGGGTATGACCATCCCCTTTTAGATGTATTTCTTCCCGCTATGATGTTCGGGACGTAAATTAATGTGGTTTGTATGCTGGAGCGTCCGGTTTAAAGATCCGTAACGACCGGAGGATGACATATTTGGTACTACCTAGTTATAGATGTAGGTCGATCTTGTGTTGGTAGTGGAGCTTTGTGATGGTTCCTCGGGACATCCATCTAGAGGTGTACCCATTGAAAGTTAGTCCCTTCATATGGTTATTTGCATGGAAATCCATTCTTCAATAAGAACCTACGGTTTTATTTGTGTAACAACCCTGTTTTTTGTGATTATTTTTAATTGTATATTTTAAATATTTTAATTGAATTTTTATTTAACTTTATTTTATTTATTTTATTTATATAATTTTGTTATTTCAAATATAAACTTTGATTTTGATGAGAATTAGAATTCCAAATATGATTAAATAGAATATTTTACAAAAAAATGTACTTTGGTCAATAAGGTCAACTTTGACTTTTAACTTGAAAATTTAAAAGTTTGAAAATTTTAATTTTATCTTTTATTATAAAAGAAAATAAAATTTTAAGATCACTACTTTTCGTTTCGTTGAAATCTGATTTATTATGTGAAAGTTATGCCCTTTTAACTATTGTGTATAATTTGCTGTATTTAACAAAATGGTTTATTTTAAATTATATAAATAATATTTTATTTGGTCATGTAATGTTCTAATTTATATTTATATGGGTAATATAACATGTTATGAATATATTTTGGTTTTAAAACATTTTTAAAAGTGTTATTGACATTTTCAAATGTCAGTTGTATTCAGTTTATAAATTTTAATTCCTAGTTTCAAATAATTAAAGTAATTCTTTATTTAACTTTATATTTTCTTAAGAACTTATTTTATTCTCATTCCCACTTTATTTTTTCCTCATTTATTTTATTTATTTGACATTTTATTTGTTTTAAATTGAAATAGAAATTTTCTAGAGCCAATGGTATCTTATTTGTAATTTTCATGTCCTGTTTTCAGTTTTTAAACAATTTCTTTAGTTCTTTTTCTATTTTTCTCCAATTTAATTATTTATTTCATTTTATAAATGATAAATAAATTATTTTATTTCAAATTTTTGCTTTATAATATTTTTAAAATGAAGTAGATATTTTTTCAAAGTCAATGATGATTAAATTGTAATTTTCGAACCCTGTTTTGAATTTTTAAACAATTTCTTTAATTCTTTTTCTATTTTTGTAAATTTATTTACCTTTTTTTTCAGTTCTTTAATTCATTTAATTAATTTTAATTGTTTTTATTTAATTAAAAGAAGTGGAAATATGGAGAGACTAAGGCTTTAAACCTAAGACCTTTCATTTGCCAAAACCTTTTCATTTTCCGTAACTTTTCATTTACTTTGCTTGGCCGTACACTACCTGATCTTTAGCCGTGAGTTCTTAATGCTAATTCATGTGATAAAACTTTCCTCCTCACTCCATTTTCACGGCTAAGAAAGATTTGGGTAATGGCCTCTTCCTTTTTCACCTTTTTCTTCATTTTCTTATTGTTTTTCAATGTTTTGCCTTGGATTCTCTTGCTTTGCTCGGCCTAGCACCTCCACCATCACCTCCACCGACCACCACCACTTCCTTCCCCATATCATCCACAGACAAAATCCTTCCTCCTCTGACCAATACAAGCCATGCCTCTCCCCTTGGCAAAAACTCCACAAAAACATGCAAAAATCCCCTTAAATCCATGCTAGCCACCACTTTTGCTTCACCACCTTCATTTGTAGCCACGGCCACCACCTCTAGCCTCCACCACCAGCAAGTACACATCCCTAAACATTAGCCTTAGCCACTTTCCAGACCTTACCATAATTGTCTGTGCACTCCACTTGATCAAAAACCACACAAAACATTGCTAAATTCCTTAAAACCATGCCTAGCCGAGCCAAACTTCAACAACATCACCTTAGATTGCCTTGGCCACCTCCTATTGCTCCACCACCACCATGATATGACCACCACCCATCACCTTAGCTACTGTCCAGATCTGAAACATGAATGGCCGAGCCAAATAATGCATGTAGCTAAGCCAAATATTGCACCAAACCCTCCTATTTTGCCTTAAATCCTTCACATTCTACCTTGTAACTTCCTCCACATGTTCTAACCCCTATGCCATGCATTTCTAGGACCTAAACCTGAGCCAAACCTTGTCCAAACCAGAGCCTAATGCGTCCCTAGGCCGTGCAAAATAATCTAGAAGGCAAGGCAAAAAGTGTTGCATTCAAATTGCTTTTCAATTCAAAGTTATTTCAATTTAATGTTGTATCGAATTACAACTTTATTTTGGTTTTTTTTATGCGTTGTGACAAGATCATTAGCTTGGTTATCATCCACTTGAATCCACCGTTGTGTCGTCATGCCTTTGTGAATTTGTTTTGTCATTTGCATTGCAATCTCCAACACAAAGAGGTGAGTAAAGCTCACACGACATTTATACTTATGCAGTTGTGAAACAACAACAACTGAATGTGTAGAAAAATATATATGATGTTATAACTGCCATGTGATTATATATATATGATGTTCAACCTGTTAAATTTCATGTCATATCATCTATTATTTATATATGTTAACTTTCATTTATATCTGTTTATCACACTGCAAGTTCCCTGTAGATTAGGTTCACTATGGGCTGAAATGATACATACCCGAACGGACTTTAGAATAGGGAAAAACCGTTATGGGCTGAAATGATAGGCCTGAACGGTTTTTATTTATTTTATTTTAACTTGGGATTGCGGGTTTGAAATGATAGAACCCGGATTTTTCTTTTTAAACTGCGATTGAAATGATATATATCTGTATCACTTGACCTAGGTTAGAAAACTATATACAGGCCCGTGGTTATATTTTATAAAGTATTTTGAATATTTTAAATATTTTTAGAAGTGAAAAATTATGAATTTGATTTAAATTGGATTTTTAATGTTTAAATAAAGAAATTTTGGATTTTTCTAGAAGTTAAAAATGTAATTCAAATGAATGGTAAAAAGTGAATTTTTTTGAAATATAACTTAAATTTGGAAATTTGGACTTTGGCTTTTAAAATGACATTTAAGTTATATAAATAAAATTTTAAGCGGTTTAAATGTAAATTTTTGATAATTTGATTTAAATAGATTTTAAAGTGTTTTAAATAAAGGATTTATGATTTTTGTATAAGTGGAAAATGTTAAATAAATAAATGGTTAAGTTGAATTATTGAAATATAACTTAAGTTTGGAAATTTGGAGTTTTGGTTAAAAATGGTATTTAAGTTATATAAATAAAATGGAAATATAATTTAATTTTGAAAATGGTAATATGATAATTTGATTTGAATTTGAATTTAAGTGATTTATTAAAATATTATTGATTTTTCTATGTATTAAAATGGTTAAATGAATGAATGCTTAAAAGTGTAACTTTAAAATGAACTTGATCTGGAATTGTGTTTTAATTAAGGGTTTAATTTAATTAAATAAATTGGAAATTTAGTTTAATTTGTGAAATGATAATTTGAAAATGTAAATGTTAATAAAGTGTTAAATGTAAAAATGGGAAAGTTTACACTTGAATTTATTAAGGTGATTTGTGAAATTTGATTTAATTATAAAATGTTGCTTTATAAAAATCATTAATTAAAAGAGTATTTTAATGAACATCGTTGAATGTTAAAATATGATTTTTATAATGTTTAAATGGTTTAAATTGAAATGTTTTCAAGTATAACTTACAGCAGCTTTTTTCTGAATGCTGTGAAAGGCTGAAATTTTCAATGTTTATGGTTTTAACTTAGTAAATGAACTCAGAATGGTTTAAAACATTGGAAATTGAATACTTGATTTGAAGGTATATAAACTTAAATTTTAAATGGTTTAAATGAATTATTTTGATTAAAATATAAGCTATTTAAAAGGTGATTTGGAATGAAAATAAATGAATGATATCTTTGAATTTAAAAGGTATTTAAAGTTGAATATTTGGATTTGAACTTATATGATGATTTGAAATTGAAGCTTTGGAAAGATATGATATTTTGATATATATTAAATGTTTTGGAATGAAGTTTTTTTAAGATATGATATTTTGATATTAAAAATGTTTTGAAATGAAGTTTGGAAAGATATGATATTTTGATATATATTAAATGTTTTGAAATGAAGTTTTGAAAGATATGATATTTGATATATATTAAATGTTTTGAAATGAAGTTTTGAAAGATATGATATTATATATATATTAAATGTTTTGAAATAAATTTTTGGAAGATATGATATTTTGATATTAAAATAATTTAAAAATGAAGTTTGAAAGATATGAGATTTTGATATTAAAATGATTTGAAAAATGAAGTTTGAAAGATATGATATTTATGTATTAAAAATGATTTAAAAGGAAGTTTTGAAAGGATATATATTGAAATGATTTGAAATGACTTGATATTTATTTTGGTAAATATTTGAATTTGAAAGGTACGGTATGTTGATATGTCGAAATGGTTTAGAAATGATTAAATCTTTATTTTGACAAAGGTTTGGATTGAAATGATATTTTATTTTGAAGTATAAAAATATTATTTTAAAGTTATAACCACGGGTTATAATAACGATTGGTTGGCAAAGAGACCGGGATCGGATATGGGCATACTCTCCGTCGATACCGAAAACCACTTTGATAACCGTGTACGCGGTGGAGATTCCAAAATGAAGTAGGATAGTGTCGACGTTCTTATGGTATGTTACGTGGACCCAACTCCCGTGAGTTGGCATAAGGTGGCTAAAACAGGAGCGGTCTCGGGCCAGTTGAAGTCGCATCTCGTAGCGGACGCATTTCTTCGATACCATACATTACTTGTGATTGTTTGGGCGCCCCTCCGATTTTGTGGGAATGTGTTCCGCGGTGGGCGTATGTGGCTGCTGCGTTACCCCCAGCCCAAGTGTCGTAATTGGTATATCTACCCTAGCATTGCCTTGTGTGCCGTGTCACCTACCATATCGAGCCTTTACTACGAGTTTCTATTTGTGTCATGCCTATGTAGTATCTTCTCGTAGTCTCCCGATCAGGAGATATGCAGGTATTATATAGACTATTGGCATTATTTGTGCTAAGGGGAATATTGGGTCATTCCTTAACGCTATTTAAAAGTAAGTTTATTTTACTACTAGACATTATTATAATAGCGCAATATTACTACATAGTAATAGTTTAGCGGATCCTTAGAGGATGGGCGGTCCCAAGCATCCTTTAAGTTACTTGTACTTTTACTACAGTTCACTTGAGTTGGTTTACATTGTATAAGTATGTATGTCCTGACTCGAGAGTTTGTATTTTATTTACGCTCGGGTCAGCCTGAGTATTCACGGATTTGGATTTCCACTTTCTGGAGATTTGGAATCGCTGGAGATTATCTGCTTGTCTTGTTTACCTATTTCACTCCCAATTATCCTATTGATTCCCTTATTGTATTCAGCTTGTACTTGGTTATCATACTTATACTTCTTTTGTACTTTATTTCTTTTGTTGTATCTTATGTAACTCTGATATATTACATAGTAGCTTCATGAACTACTATTTCTTTTACTTCCGTTGCACTATTATTACTCTGTGTCTGTGATCTGTGATTTTATTTACTGTATATTCTGAGATTTGCCAAATTTTATTTACAACGCGGTATTTTGAGCAATTCAATTCCGGCATTAGTGTCTACCTATACACTTATAATGGATGCAAATGGTTGAAAATACCTGGTTGTTACGGTTGGTATCAGAGCTTTGGCTTTGAGGCAAAACTTAGAATGTTTGGTAAATTTAGTTACAGAATCACTTTCATCCAAACTTGAATCTCTTCCTCTTTGATTCAAATTTCATTTGAATTTTTGAACGTTCCCTGCGGTTCCAAAAATTCATTCGTGTCCCTCACTATTCATCTTCTTTTGATTCTGGAGTATCCCATAACTCCGCTTCGAATGATTTTTTAGTGAGCTGGCGGTCCCGCCAATCTCAAAAATTCATTTATAAAGTGGGAAACTCCTTTACAGTTAGCATCGATTCACCAGAGATCTATATCTATCTTTAGTTTAGATGCTAATATCTTTTGTCATTCCAAACTCTATCTCTTAAGATCGAATGTATATTTACCCCAGAAAAAATCCATATTGATCTTATTCTTTAAGTCACGGTTGACCCGGTTAAGGTTGCCCGCGATTTACTTAAGCTTACCCATCTCCCTACTCTGTTAATTAATCATCTTGTCTTTTGTTTCCAATCTATTCTTCCAAAAATTTTGAATTGTACTTGTAAATCTATATTTTGTTTTATATATTGTGTTGTTTGGGTTGTTGATGTTGATTTAGGTTTCCGATTGATTCGTCTGATCAACGATATCGATAGGATTTCTAAAACACTTTGACAGAACAAACTAAAATAATATTATTTTTAAATGTTGGTTAATCAAATAAATTTTGATATATAAGTAAATTTATGGAACTTAATAAATTGATTTAAATTGATTATTTGAAATGATAATGCTTGATTTATCATTTATAGTTCTATAAATGAATTTATAAATAGTTGTTTATAAATTGAATTGGGAACTGAAATGAATTTATAAATAGTTGTTTATAAATTGATTTGGGAACTGAAATGAATTTAAAACAAGAAATTTGAGAATTTAATTTCTTATGGTTTCAAACCTTGTGTTTAAGCTTTAAAAGTATATTATTTAAAGTATTTTCGAATAAGAATATGTTTCCAAAGAATTTTAAAGTTTAAAAAATCAATGCTCTTCTCTTTGTCACTGGGAAATACTTTCGGTGATGACTGCAGCATCATCGACATTCATTTTCGAGTTTCGAAATGAAGAGACCGTTCTGTAGTCCTGCTACAGCTTTGTTTTGGGAAATCATATTGATTTGAATTTCTAAAATATGACTTGATTTATAATATATATAGATATATGATTTAAATTTGATTCGATAAATTACGTACATACATTTATTTATCTCTAAATGGTTTGAAGAAATCGGAAATTTAATTCTTAAATTTTATTTTAAAGAATAATTTAAATTATAAAAAGAAAATCAAAATTAACTGGAAAGTTTATTTGTATAATACAATTGCATTCAAATATTACTTACCTTAATTTCAGAAGTTAACAATGTAATTAGATAATATACAACATAAAAAGATGTTATAAATAAAATTTGAGTGGTTAAAATAAATGTTATACACTTAAATTTTAGTTATAAAATGATTAACATAGGTAAATAGAATAAAAGGTAAATTGAATAATTTACAATGTAAAATGATGTTAAAGGAACTAAAAATAAGTTAAAATAGTTATAATAAGTGTAAACATACTTAACATAGGAAAAAAAATTGAGAGGGGTAAATTAAATTTTTATTAGGAATAAGGGACAATTAAATTTATTAAGTACATTTTGAGTATAATAAATGATTTTTATTCAAATCCATGATTTTAGAAAGTGTTAATTTAAGAAAATTGGATGAAAAGATATTGAAATTAGAGATAGTTAAGGTTTATTTAACTGGTGTAAAATTAATTATCAATTTAAGTTGAAATTTCTATGGTTTCTAACTTATTATCTTATTTTGTTTTTCAAACTATATTTTGGTTGTTCTTATTTTTTCTTATCTTGATACAGACTGTTATAGGCATCTTTCTATAATCTTTCTGTTTAGAAATCTTTCTATAATCTTTGATAGTCTTTGGTAATCATTTTGAATCCATTTTTTTCGTGCTTGTTTTCTTGATTCTGGAGGATCTTGGAAAGATCATCTCCACTTTGTTAAACTTACCTATAACAACAATTATCAGGTATAATCTCAATCTTCTTGTCACCTTGTCTTAATCTTATTTCATTTCTATGTTTTCTATTCTTTCCCTTACCTTATTCCTTTTCGGAGACGAAAAGTTTTGAGTGGGGGATAGTGTAACAACCCTGTATTTTGTGATTATTTTTAGTTGTATATTTTAATTATTTTAATTGAATTTTGATTTTACTTTATTTTATTTATTTAATTTGGATAATTTTGTTATTTCAAATACTAAATTTGATTTTGATGAGAATTAGAATTCCAAATATGATTAAATAGAATATTTTACAAAAAAAGGTACTTTGGTCAATATGGCCAACTTTGACTTTTAACTTAAAAATTAAAAGTTTGAAAATTTGAATTTTATCTTTTATTATGAAAGCAAATAAAATTTTAAGATCACTACTTTTTGTTTCGTTGAAATCTGATTTATTATGTGAAAGTTATGCCCTTTTAACTATTGTGTGTAATTTGCTGTATTTAACAAAATGGTTTATTTTAAATTATATAAAAAATATTTTATTTGGTCATGTAATGTTCTAATTTATATTTATATGGGTAATATAACATGTTATGAATATATTTTGGTTTTAAAACATTTTTAAAAGTGTTATTGACATTTTCAAATGTCAGTTGTATTCAGTTTATAAATTTTAATTCCTAGTTTCAAATAATTAAAGTAATTCTTTATTTAACTTTATATTTTCTTAAGAACTTATTTTATTCTCATTCCCACTTTATTTTTTCCTCATTTATTTTATTTATTTGACATTTTATTTGTTTTAAATTGAAATAGAAATTTTCTAGAGCCAATGGTATCTTATTTGTAATTTTCATGTCCTGTTTTCAGTTTTTAAACAATTTCTTTAGTTCGTTTTCTATTTTTCCCCAATTTAATTATTTATTTCATTTTATAAATGATAAATAAATTATTTTATTTCAAAGTTTTGCTTTATAATATTTTTAAAATGAAGTAGATATTTTTTCAGAGTCAATGATGATTAAATTGTAATTTTCGAACCCTGTTTTGAATTTTTAAACAATTTCTTTAATTCTTTTTCTATTTTTGTAAATTTATTTACCTTTTTTTTTTAGTTCTTTAATTCATTTACATAATTTTAATTGTTTTTATTTAATTAAAAGAAGTGGAAATATGGAGAGACTAAGGCTTTAAACCTAAGACCTTTCATTTGCCAAAACCTTTTCATTTTCCGTAACTTTTCATTTACTTTGCTTGGTCGTACACTACCTGATCTTTCGCCGTGAGTTCTTAATGCTAATTCACGTGAAAAAACTTTCCTCCTCACTCTATTTTCATGGCTAAGAAAGATTTGGGTAATGGCCTTGTAACGATCCCAGTTTTAATTGTTTTTATTTAATTAAAAGAAGTGGAAATATGGAGAGACTAAGGCTTTAAACCTAAGACCTTTCATTTGCCAAAACCTTTTCATTTTCTGTAACTTTTCATTTACTTTGCTTGGCCGTAAACTACCTGATCTTTCGCCGTGAGTTCTTAATGCTAATTCACGTGAAAAAACTTTCCTCCTCACTCTATTTTCATGGCTAAGAAAGATTTGGGTAATGGCCTTGTAACGATCCCAGATTTAATAACGAATTTAAATTTATAATTTAATTGAAATTTTGGATTAAATTATGGATTTATTTGAAATTTTCAGATTTTGATAAGATATGTATACTTATTTATTTTATAAATGGGATTTGAAACTTATTTTAAATGTAATTGAATTGGAATTGAAATAAAGTGTTTAAAATAAAATAAAATAAAACTACGTATCACTATTGAATATAAGTGTATAGAGTAAAATATAAAGTTAAATATTTTCAATTGAATGGAATTATAAACAAAAGTTTGATTTGGAAGTTCAAAATGAAGTTTCTTTAAAAATAATAATAAAAAGTATAAAATAAAATATAAGTTATAAATCAATGTTTAGTAATCAAACTATAAAAGATAACAAATGAAACATAAAACAGCAAAACAAAAAAAAATATCTATAACATAAAAATTGCATACATAATTTAAACAAGCAAACTGTACATGCATATGCAAAACAAAGATCTGAGTATCTATATACATGTATGCATAAAAGAATAGAATAAGGTAAAAGTAAGCTAGGCTGTAAACAAAGTATGGTAATAGCTTGCAAATGAAAACCTAAAGTACAAAGTCATTAATGCAACATACCAAGGCAATTAATGCAAGCCTCTACAGCATGCTTTCTGTACAAATAATAAACTGCACATCTCTTTATATATATGAGTTGCCTCTAATTTGTTCAAATCCTTTTACTGAAGAAAGAAAGAAAAATAGCAAAGAAAAAAAACAGAAATTAAAAAGAAAGCAAAAGCAAGTTCAAACCTGGGATTCAAAAAGGAAAAATCAATACTGCAGTTTTCAAAAGCAACAACTCTCTGTTTTTCAAAACTTTTCAAAGTGAGCAAGCTTTCTTTCTTTTATTTGACTTCTTGTTTTTACCTGTGAGTAAACAAACTGGTTTTAAAATTTAACCTGTGTATTTGTTTTTTTTAAGGATATATGCTTGCTATAGTTTAAATTAAATGCTCTGTGTATATTCTGTTTGCAGTAGGAACCTGTATATAATTTGTCATCCTATACCTTTGGTTCTCAGAGTAAAGTAAGTTAGAAAGAAAACAAATGATACTTCATACAAACATGTCAGGATTGGGATCCTTAAACAAAGTAAGTTGTTTAAATTTAACTCACAGTTTAAAATTTTGTTTAAGCTTGATCATGAAGTGTTCGACCCTGTAAACTTGGTTTTACAGTAAAAACAAAAATTTATGATAATTTCAACTATTTTAAATCATTGATTTGAATTCATATTTTGAATAAACATACGAAATTAGGATTTTTAAAACAATAGTGATGATTTTTAGTTGAGTAATTCGAGGGCAGTTCGAATTTGAACAAAATTGGCACTTTGATCAATTCCCGGAAATCAAAGAAATATAGGGTGTTGTAATTTTGCGTGGAGCTAGATTTGGACTCAATAATGTTAGGAAAAATGTTAAAAAAATTATTTGTTGCAAGTATTTTGGGGGCGAGAGAAAATTAGGGTTTAACAACCCATATTTATCACGGTCGGAATCGCTATTGCCGCATCACCATTAGACGATCGGAATCGATCGCACTAGGATCGATCGAAGCGTCGGACGTATGCGAAGCTTCGGAAGCGACCACGTGGCTTCTGATGGATAGAAGTGGATGGACGATGCGATCTACTGATGTTGGTTGGGTTCCAGGAAATGTTCGAACAACCCAAATCTCGATTTCATGGAGTATTGGATTTTTGAGTTGTGGAGTTTGTCGATGGGGTCATGAGAGACTCGGGGTTGATCTTGACGTCGATCGGCGATGCTCGACGTATCTGTGCACGTGCACGTGTACACGTTTGGGTTGGTGGGGCTGCGAAAATTGGGGAAGACGAAGACGCGCTTGATGATGGTGATGTGTTAAACTCGAGTTTGGGTTACCTGTTCCCTGATGCATTCGTTTAAACCTAAAAGTTTAACTCGCGAGAAAAAAAAAGAAGAAGAAGAAGAACGAACGATTGGGAGAGGAGGTCTCGGGGAAACATGAGAGGAACGCGTGGAGTTACTCGAGATAATAGGGGTGAGACTCGGGTAATTTTCTTCAAACTGCAGTGTTAAAAACAAAATCTTGCTCAGGTTGATTTTTCAACCTGCAAACTAATAGTAGCATGCGAACCGTTTAAAACAAGTTTCAATAATTAATGGCCAATTAATGCATGCCAATTATAAGTTAAGCCTTTGTTACCAGTTCATGAGTTAAGAAGAATACTTAACAAAGTTTTAGAATTCAATTAATACTTTAATTTAGTAATTAATGTAAAACAAACAAGTGTTGAAATTTATTTACCATTAAAGTTTTTAATTTAGTGATAATTTGATTTCAAAGTTTGAAAGAGATTCTAAAATGTTAATTAAGACAAATAAATATTATTAAGGGTTTACTCTGTTTGTAATTACGAATTGTTAATCAGATAATCAAAGTAAATTAATCTCTAACTAGTAGTTAATTAAGATAATTGATTGAGAATTGATTTGTTAATTAACTAATTTGAAATGAGATGAGTGATTAATTGATAACTAATGATAAATTAAACAGGGTTAATTGATTAATTCTAAGTAATTAAAATTAAATTTGAATTAATTACAATAAGAATTAAGGATGATTGCTTATGGATTATGTAAGTAGGATATCTGATTTATTGCCTATTGAATTGATATTTCTGTTTATGATTGTGATGCTATGTGATGTGAACTGCCTTATGTTGTACTATGAATTTGGATTTGTTTCTATATATATATGAAAACCCCTTTTTTCCTGTAAAACAGCATTTGAATTTCGATGCGACAGGGATTCGGATTCCAGTTGGTTATCCGAAACCCACATCGAATCGTAATGATGAATCTCTGTGATTGATAAGTTTATTTCTCTATGAATCTGTGAATAGGATAAGCGTTATGGATTATATCGCTTATCGTTATTGATATGTCTGTAATGATTGATGTTGTGCACTATTGTGTAAAATCCTTGGACCACACTATACACACACAAATATGGATTTCACGAGGAAATCGATTAAGTCACAGATTTTTAAATAAGTTTGAATTTGAATTTTTAATTCAAATATTTTTTGGAAATAAATTAAGTTTAATATGAAAAGCTTTCGAAAAGTTGTTTTAAGAATAAAAGTTATTTTTGAATAAATAATAAAGATTTGGAATTTAAATAATCGGATTTAGATTGAAATTCAAAAGAAATCTGAAATTGAATTCTATATTCAGTATTTATGATTTAAAAAGGACTTTACAAGTTATACGGGTTTAAACCGTTTTTAAGCGTTGATTTGAAAATTCGGATTTAAAGATTGTAACTTGTATAAATGGAATCGACGTTTTCCTAAAATAAAACTATTGTTTCTAAGTGATAAAAAGCTTTCATATGAGTAATGAACTTCCAATTTATATTAAAGAGATTTCAAGTCTGAATCGAAAATGATTTTCCAAGTTATGAATGAATCTTTGGAAATAAGTTTTGAAAGTTATGAGATAAATCTTTGATTTAAAGATTTAAATGAGTAAATCCAATTGAAACGGAAATTGTTTTGAAATCCGTAAATGAATCTTTGTGAAACTGAGTGAACTTTGTGAAATAAATCTTTTTGTTTAAAAGATTTGAAATGGTAATTGGTTTAAACCATTTGAAAGAAACTTTGGAATTATTAAGTTGTGACTTAATCGAAATCCCATATCCATATGTTTTAAATTTTGCGCTCACTATTCGGGTTAGCCGGGAAAGGATCTTTGGGTCGTATAACCCATTCTGAGTATGTGATATGTCGTTATGGATAGCATTTGAAGACCGGGTATTTGCGAGAGCGATAGGATGACCTGTCGATTGACTCTGCACCGAGTTGCTCCAGTATAGAGTTCTCCATATGTGATGGGGAATCCGATCAGGATTGTGGATATCCGGATTGCAAGGACTTCTTTGTAAGTGCCTTCGGTTCTGTTCGAGCCCGGAACAGACTTGTATGGATAGTATGTCTGACATTACAAATTGAGATATAAAGCCGATTTCTTTCAAATATATTTCTGTTGGTGGCGGAGAATTTATTCTTTTAGCTTAACACCCTTCTCTGAGACGTACGAGCTCAGAGGTTATGTAGTTGATGGTTATCAGCGATATATTCCCAATTTGGTAATGTGACATGCTGAGTGTTGCTGTGAAATGATCATTGTGTTGATCATTTGTGATATGATCATTTGTTTGATCTTTTATCTTTGTGATCATTTCTATGATCATTTGTTGACCCAAAGCACAGCTTTTGTATAAAGCGTGGCTTTGTGGACGAGACTTCGTCGAGCCTCATAAACCGGTAATGGTCGAAACAGGAATTGTGCGGCAAGATTTTCAGGGATAGCTTCCCTAGGGTATGACCATTCCTTCTGGAAAAGGGTAGTATCATGGAATGGAGCCCAGATACTTACTCATGTTGAAACACTTTATTTATCATTGTGTGATGTTGGTTAGAGAGCTCTCGTTTAAAGGTCCCAAAGGACCGGGGGTGGTATATCTGAGGTTTCTTACTCCCTGGGAAGGGGGGTAGCCGGCCTTGTTTGGCAGAGATCCAGTTGGGTTCTCGGGGCGTCCTTCCAGAGGCGTTTCCATGTGGCAATGAGAAGTTCCTTGGCCTGACCATTTGTTGGAAAAATCCATTCATCCAATACGAGCCTTGTACGGGTTTAGTTGTATAACCTGCCATGGAATGTGGCGGTAACCTGTTATTGAATATGGTAGCTATAGTAGGCATAGTTCGAAATGTCTATGTTGGCTAAGATTTATATCTTTACTTTCGAAATGATTTTTCATACACTATGCACTAGTAATAATATCAAATGTTTCTTTTAATGCGTATCAAGCATCTTTGACTATCATAAGGAGAAATCTCCTCTGATTCTGCGTTTGTATTGTGTGTGTGTGCGGGAGGCCTTATGGTAGTCTCATTTCTAAAAAGCATTGCGAATCTATTTTAAAATATTTCGTTGTTTGTTTTTAAAGATAAACTGTTTTTGTTTGCTCACACCAGTCCGATGACTAATCCAGAGTTAATTGTTTCTTTCCTAAACTCTGGGTGCTCAAAATTTTTCCACACGGGCAGTCTAGAGTTTGGTTTTTCAGATAATTAGGTTCAGTAGATCATCTGGAGCTAGTTCAGTTTTCTTTGGATATGCACAAGACTTGTTTAGCTTGGTGCAATCTTGATGGTGCATCGAGCAAGGAGTTTTGGAGCTTTGTCTATAGAGCTTTTTGGATCAGAGTTACAGTATTATATTCTGAGAAGACTTATTTCATATTGTATCGTGTTCCGCTGTATTCTATGTTGTATATTCTCTGATGTTGATGATTATCATTGTATCAAATTGATGTATTGGATATTGTATTCATGTTATATCAGTGATATCATCTTTTTTTTTCCGCTGTGTTATTTATCATTTAATGGTGTTGCAAGCTCCCGCGAAACGAATTTGATGTGTTTGTCGGACATCGAGTTTGGGTCGTGACAGGCCTCTTCCTTTTTCACCTTTTTCTTCATTTTCTTATTGTTTTTCAATGTTTTGCCTTGGATTCTCTTGCTTTTCTCGGCCTAGCACCTCCACCATCACCTCCACTGACCACCACCACTTCCTTACCCACATCATCCACAGCCAAACTCCTTCCTCCTCTGACCAATACAAGCCATGCCTCTCCCCTTGGCAAAAACTCCACAAAAAAAAATGCAAAAATCCCCTTAAATCCATGCTAGCCACCACTTTTGCTTCACCACCTTCATTTGTTGCCATGGCCACCACCTCTAGCCTCCACCACCAGCAAGTACACACCCCTAGCCATCAGCCTTAGCCTCTGTCCAAACCTGACCATGATTGGCCGTGCACTCCACTTGATCAAAAACCACACAAAACATTGCTAAATCCCTTAAAACCATGCCTAGCCGAGCCAAACTTCAACAATATCACCTTAGATTGCCTTGGCCACCTCCTATTGCTCCACCACCACCATGATATGACCACCACCCATCACCTTAGCTACTGTCCAGATCTGAAACATGAATGGCCGAGCCAAACAATGCATGTAGCCGAGCCAAATATTGCACCAAACCCTCCTATTTTGCCTTAAATCTTTCACATTCTACCGTGTAACTTCCTCCACATGTTCTAAGCCCTAGGCCATGCATTTCTAGGACCCAAACCTAAGCCAATGTCCAAACCAGAGCCTAATGCATCCCTAGGCCATGCAAAATAATCTAGAAGGCAAGGCAAAAAGTGTTGCATTCAAATTGCTTTTCAATTCAATGTTATTTCAATTTAATGTTGTATCGAATTATAACTTTATTTTGATTTTGTTTATGGGTTGTGACAAGACGATTAGCTTGGTTATCATCCACTTGAATCCATCCTTGTGTCGTCATTCCTTTGGGAATCTGTTTGTGTCATTTGCATTGAAATCTCCAGCGCAAAGAGGTGAGTAAAGCTCACACGACATTTATACTTATGCAGTTGTGAAACAACAACAACTGAATGTGTAGAAAAATATATACGATGTTATAACTGTCATGTGATTATATATATATGATGTTCAACCTATTAAATTTCATGTCATATCATCTGTTATTTATATATGTTGTTAACTGTTCATTTATATCTGTTTATCACACTGCAAGTTCCCTGTAGATTAGGTTCACTATGGGTTGAAATGATACATACCCGAATGGACTTTAGAATAGGGAAAAATCGTTATAATGATAGGCCTGAACGGTTTTTATTTATTTTATTTTAACTTGGGATTGCGGGTTTTAAATGATAGAATCCGGATCTTTCTTTTTAAACTGCGGATTGAAATGATATATATCCGTATCACTTGACCTAGGTTAGAAAACTATATACAGACCCGTGGTTATATTTTATAAAGTATTTTGAATATTTTAAATATTTTTAGAAGTGAAAAATTATGAATTTGATTTAAATTGTATTTTTAATGTTTAAATAAAGAAATTTTGGATTTTCTAGAAGTTAAAAATGTAATTCAAATGAATGGTAAAAAGTGATTTTTTTTGAAATATAACTTAAATTTGGAAATTGGGACTTTGGCTTTTAAAAAGACATTTAAGTTATATAAATAAAATTTTAAGTGGTTTAAATGTAAATTTATGATAATTTGATTTAAATAGATTTTAAGTGTTTTAAATAAAGGATTTATGATTTTTGTATAAGTGGAAAATGTTAAATAAATAAATGGTTAAGTTGAATTATTGAAATATAACGTAAGTTTGGAAATTTGGAGTTTTTGTTAAAAATGATATTTAAGTTATATAAATAAAATGAAAATATAATTTAATTTTTAAAATGGTAATATAATAATTTGATTTGAATTTGAATTTAAGTGATTTATTGAAATATTATTGATTTTTCTATGTATTAAAATGGTTAAATGAATGAATGCTTAAAAGTGTAACTTTAAAATGAACTTGACCTGGAATTGTGAATTTTGTTTTAATTAAAGGTTTAAGTTAATTAAATAAATTGGAAATTTAGTTTAATTTGTGAAATGATAATTTGAAAATGTAAATGTTAATAAAGTGTTCTATGTAAAAATGGGAAAGTTTACACTTGAATTTATTAAGGTGATTTGTGAAATTTGATTTAATTATAAAATGTTGCTTTATAAAAATCATTAATTAAAAGAGTATTTTAATGAACATCGTTGAATGTTAAAATATGATTTTTATAATGTTTAAATGGTTTAAAATGAAATGTTTTCAAGTATAACTTACAGCAGCTTTTTTCTGAATGCTGTGAAAGGCTGAAATTTTCAATGTTTATGGTTTTAACTTAGTAAAGGAACTCAGAATGGTTTAAAACTTTGGAAATTGAATACTTGATTTGAAGGTATATAAACTTAAATTTTAAATGGTTCAAATGAATTATTTGATTAAAATATAAGCTATTTAAAATGTGATTTGGAATGAAAATAAATGAATGATATCTTTGAATTTAAAAGGTATTTAAAGTTGAATATTTGGATTTGAACTTATATGATGATTTGAAATTGAAGCTTTGGAAAGATATGATATTTTGATATATATTAAATGTTTTGAAATGAAGTGTTTTTTTAAGATATGATATTTTGATATTAGAAATGTTTTGAAACGAAGTTTGGAAAGATTTGATATTTTAATATATATTAAATGTTTTGAAATGAAGTTTTGAAAGATATGATATTTGATATATATTAAATGTTTTGGAATGAAGTTTTGAAAGATATGATATTTTATATATATTAAATGTTTTGAAATAAAGTTTTGGAAGATATGATATTTTGATATTAAAATAATTTAAAAATGAAGTTTGAAAGATATGAGATTTTGATATTAAAATGATGTGAAAAATGAAGTTTGAAAGATATGATATTTATGTATTAAAAATGATTTGAAAGGATGTTTTGAAAGGATATATATTGAAATGATTTGAAATGACTTGATATTTATTTTGGTAGATATTTGAATTTGAAAGATACGGTATGTTGATATGTCGAAATGGTTTAGAAATGATTAAATCTTTATTTTGATAAAGGTTTGGATTGAAATGATATTTTATTTTGAAGTATAAAAATATTATTTTAAAATTATAACCACGGGTTATAATAACGATTGGTTGGCAAAGAGACCAGGATCGGATATGGGCATACTCTCTGTCGATACCGAAAACTACTTTGACAACCGTATACGCGGTGGAGATTCCAGAACGAAGTAGGATGGTGGCGATGTTCTTATGGTATGTTATGTGGACCTAACTCCCATGAGTTGGCATAAGGTGGCTAAAATAGGAGCGGTCTCGGGCCAGTTGAGGTCGCATCTCGTAGCGGACGCGTTTCTTCGATACCATACTATTACTTGTGATTGTTTGGGCGCCCCTCCGATTTTGTGGGAATGTGTTCTGCGGTGGGCGTATGTGGCTGCTGCGTTATCACCAGCCCCGGTGTCGTAATTGGTATATCTACCCTGGCATTACCTTGTGTGTCGTGTCACCTACCATATCGAGCCTTTAGTACGAGTTTTTATTTGTGTCGTACTTATGCTGTATCTTCTCGAAGTCTACCGATCAGGAGATATGCAGGTATTGTATAGACTATTGGCATTATTTGTGTTAAGGGGAATATTGGATCACTCCTTAACGCTATTTAAAAGTAAGTTTATTTTACTATTAGACATTATTTTAATAGCACAATATTACTACATAGTCGATAATTTAACGGATCCTCAGAGGATGGGCGGTCCTAAGCATCCTTTAAGTTACTTGTACTTTTACTACAGTTCACTTGAGTTGGTTTACATTGTATAAGTATGTATGTCCTGACTCGAGTGTTTGTATTTTATTTACGCTCGGGTCAGCCTGAGTATTCACAGATTTGGATTTCCACTTTCTGGAGATTTGGAATCGCTGGAGATTATCTGCTTGTCTTAAATCCTTCACATTCTACCTTGTAACTTCCTCCACATGTTCTAACCCCTAGGCGTGCATTTCTAGGACCCAAACCTGAGCCAAACCTTGTCCAAACCAGAGCCTAATGCATCCCTAGGCCGTGCAAAATAATCTAGAAGGCAAGGCAAAAAGTGTTGCATCCAAATTGCTTTTCAATTCAAAGTTATTTCAATTTAATGTTGTACTGAAATATAACTTTATTTTGGTTTTGTTTATGGGTTGTGACAAGATCATTAGCTTGGTTATCATCCACTTGAATCCATCGTTGTGTCGTCGTGCCTTTGGGAATTATTTTGTGTCATTTGCATTGCAATCTCCAGCACAAAGAGGTGAGTAAAGCTCACACGGCATTTATACTTATGCAGTTGTGAAACATCAACAACTGAATGTGTAGAAAAATATATATGATGTTATAACTGCCATGTGATCATATATATATGATGTTCAACCTGTTAAATTTCATGTCATATCATCTGTTATTTATATATGTTGTTAACTATTCATTTATATCTGTTTATCACACTGCAAGTTCCATGTAGATTAGGTTCACTATGGGTTGAAATAATACATACCCAAACGGACTTTAGAATAGGGAAAAATCATTATGGGCTGAAATAATAGGCCTGAACGGCTTTTATTTATTTTATTTTAACTTGGGATTGCGGGTTTGAAATGATAGAACTCGGATTTTTCTTTTTAAACTACGGATTGAAATGGTATATATCCGTATCACTTGACCTAGGTTAGAAAACTATATACATGCCCGTGGTTATGTTTTATAAAGTATTTTGAATATTTTAAATATTTTTAGAAGTGAAAAGTCATGAATTTGATTTAAATTGGATTTTTAATGTTTAAATAAAGAAATTTTGGATTTTTTCTAGAAGTTAAAAATGTAATTCAAATGAATGGTAAAAATTGAATTGTTTTGAAATATAACTTAAATTTGGAAATTTGGATTTTGGCTTTTAAAATGACATTTAAGTTATATAAATAAAATTTTAAGTGGTTTAAATGTAAATTTATGATAATTTGATTTAAATAGATTTTAAAGTGTTTTAAATAAAGGATTTATGATTTTTGTATAAGTGGAAAATGTTAAATAAATAAATGATTAAGTTGAATTATTGAAATATAACTTAAGTTTGAAAATTTGGAGTTTTGGTTAAAAATGATATTTAAGTTATATAAATAAAATGGAAATATAATTTAATTTTGAAAAAGGTAATATGATAATTTTATTTGAATTTGAATTTAAGCGATTTGTTAAAATATTATGGATTTTTCTATGTATTAAAATGGTTAAATGGATGAATGCTTAAAAAGTGTAACTTTAAAATGAACTTGACCTAGAATTGTGAATTTTGTTTTAATTAAGGGTTTAAGTTAATTAAATAAATTGGAAATTTAGTTTAATTTGTGAAATGATAATTTGAAAATGTAAATGTTAATAAAGTGTCAAATGTAAAATTGGGAAAGTTTACACTTGAATTTATTAAGGTGATTTGTGAAATTTGATTTAATTATAAAATGTTGCTTCATAAAAATCATTAATTAAGAGAGTATTTTAATGAACATCTTTGAATGTTAAAATATGATTTTTATAATGTTTAAATGGTTTAAATTGAAATGTTTTCAAGTATAACTTACAGCAGCTTTTTTCTGAATGCTGTGAAAGGCTGAAATTTTCAATGTTTATGGTTTTAACTTGGTAAATGAACTCAGAATGGTTTAAAACTTTGGAAATTGAATACTTGATTTGAAGGTATATATAATTAAATTTTAAATGGTTTAAATGAATTATTTTGATTAAAATATAAGCTATTTAAAAGGTGATTTGGAATGAAAATAAATGAATTATATCTTTGAATTTAAAAGGTATTTAAAGTTGAATATTTGGATTTGAACTTATATGATGATTTGAAATTGAAGCTTTGGAAAGATATGATATTTTTATATATATTAAATGTTTTGAAATGAAGTTTTTTTAAGATATGATATTTTGATATTAAAAATGTTTTGAAATGAAGTTTGGAAAGCTATGATATTTTGATATATATTAAATGTTTTGAAATGAAGTTTTGAAAGATATGATATTTGATATATATTAAATGTTTTGAAATGAAGTTTTGAAAGATACGATATTTTATATATATTAAATGTTTTGAAATAAAGTTTTGGAAGATATGCTATTTTGATATTAAAATAATTTAAAAATGAAGTTTGAAAGATATGAGATTTTGATATTAAAATGATTTGAAAAATGAAGTTTGAAAGATATGATATTTATGTATTAAAAATGATTTGAAAGGAAGTTTTGAAAGGATATATATTGAAATGATTTGAAATGACTTGATATTTATTTTGGTAAATATTTGAATTTGAAAGATACGGTATGTTGATATGTCGAAATGGTTTAGAAATGATTAAATCTTTATTTTGATAAAGGTTTGGATTAAAATGATATTTTATTTTGAAGTATAAAAATATTATTTTAAAGTTATAACCACGGGTAATAATAACGATTGGTTGGCAAGGAGACCGGGATCGGATATGGGCATACTCTCTGTTGATACCGAAAACCACTTTGACAACCGTGTACGCGGTGGAGATTCCAGAATGAAGTAGGATGGTGGCGACGTTCTTATGGTACGTTACGTGGACCCAACTCCCGTGAGTTGGCATAAGGTAGCTAAAACAGGAGCGGTCTCGGGCCAGTTGAGATCGCACCTCGTAGCGGACGCATTTCTTCGATACCATACTATTACTTGTGATTGTTTGGGCGCCCCTTCGATTTTGTGGGAATGTGTTCCACGGTGGGCGTATGTGGCTGCTGCGCTACCACCAGCCCGAGTGTCGTAATTGGTATATCTACCCTGGCATTGCCTTGTGTGCCGTGTCACCTACCATATCAAGCCTTTATTACGAGTTTCTATTTGTGTCGTACCTATGCAGTATCTTCTCGTAGTCTCCCGACCAGGAGATATGCAGGTATTGTATAGACTATTGGCATTATTTTTGTTAAGGGGAATATTGGGTCACTCCTTAACGCTATTTAAAAGTAAGTTTATTTTACTATTAGACATTATTATAATAGTGCAATATTACTACAGAGTAAATAGTTTAACAGATCCTTAGAGGATGGGCGGTCCCAAGCATCCTTTAAGTTACTTGTACTTTTACTACAGTTCACTTGAGTTGGTTTACATTGTATAAGTATGTATGTCCTGACTCGAGTGTTTGTATTTTATTTACGCTCGGGTCAGCCTGAGTATTCACAGATTTGGATTTCCACTTTTTGGAGATTTGGAATCGCTGGAGATTATCTGCTTGTCTTGTTTACCTATTTCACTCCCAGTTATCCTATTGATTCCAGTATTGTATTCAGCTTGTACTTGGTTATCATACTTAGACTTCTTTTGTACTTTATTTCTTCTGTTGTATCTTATGTAACTCTGATATATTATATAGTAGCTTCATGAACTACTATTTCTTTTACTTCCGCTGCACTATTATTACCCTGTGTCTGTGATCTGTGATTTTATTTACTGTATATTCTGAGATTTGCCAAATTTTGTTTACAACGCGGTATTTTGAGCAATTCAATTCCGGCATGAGTGTCTACCTATACACTTATAATGGATGCAAATGGTTGAAAATACCTGGTTGTTACAATTTGTATTGGCGTAATGAATAGCCCTGAGATGCTATAGGAGTAAACATTTCAGCTCAGATTAATAATTTTATTTTGCAAATGCTTTCAAAAAATATCATTGAAAATAATACCAAATGTTTGATATATAAAAGTGTTTTAGTTATCATAATGTAAAAACCCATCCGCGTTTATATGTGGGCATGGTCTTATGAGATACTCTTTCTTTTCAAAGAATTGTATGCAAAGGGCTATGTATGACACTGTCATTTATTATTGGGTTTTTCTTACGTTGGTTTATCAAGCCTGATCCAGGTATTTTCAATACTCGGATTAGATCCGAGTAGTTTCAGGTTTAGTCGAAGACGATTGGAGTTTCCAAAGCAGAGCTAGAAATATTCATCTATGTATGGACATATTCTATTATCGGCCGTTGTCTGTTTGTTTTTTTTACGTTTGTCAGCAATTATAAGGACAAATGTTTATAATTGTCCAAGCTGAATTTAGGTTAGACTCTGATTTATGTACTTTAAAAGTTTTCCGCTATAAAGATATTGTTCAATGTTATATATTATTCCATTCGTGTAAGATTCAGTTCTGTCTATTTTTCTTTGTTACCCTTGATAATCCGTAATTCTATGCAATTTGTGTCTGACATGTGTGGCTTATTGTCAGCACAAAGGGTATAGAATTGCGGGTCGTCATAGGTTGATTCACCATCTTTGAATTTCCTTTCTATATCATTTTTATACCGATTTCTCAACAGTTTAGAATGTTTTTCCAAGTGTTGGAATAATGGTTTTCCATTGGCATAGTCCAGAAGCTTTTGTTTTTCACATACTTACTCTTCATCCATTTTGACCAAAGTGAGTCCCCTTTTAAAATTTCCATAATAATTTTAAATGACAGACAATACTTAAATCTTCGAAATTTCTTAAGCCCGGTCCTCCATTTTCTTTTGCTTTACGTATAGTATCCCATGATACTTTATGATATTCGCCTTTTCAAATGAAGTTAGCACACATTTTAGGATTTTCTAAATTAATTTTGCTGGAATATTATGGTTTTTGCAGCCAGTGCATGATAACAACAGTGATGACTGCGCGGGTTAATTCTAATCTTCCAGCTATAGATTGACCGACCCTCTAATCTATTTTGTTGAATATCATAAAGTCTAACGCAATCTTTGTTATTGATTTGATTCATACTTAGAGGTAGTCCAACATATTTAACCGGTAGCTCTTCATCTTGGAATTTGAGAATTTTCCATTTCTTCTTTTAAGGGCATAATTTGCTGAAGTAAATTTTATTTTTTCCATCATTTACTTCCAGTCCTGCAAAGTTTTTCAGTTTTCCAAAGATTTTAGCCATAGTGCTTGCACTTTTTTCGTCTGCATTCAAAAATAATAACTAATCATTAACATATGGTAAATGTGTTATATATGGTTTAACCTTATTTGTGGCTTTAATGTTTCCTTTTATATGTTCTATCTCCATTTGTGTAGATAGAATCTCCATAGCAATTGTGAATATGTAAGGAGAAAGAGGATCTCCTTGCCTTATACCTATATTGGTATGAATAAAACCACAAGTAGAACAATTGGTAAGTAGTCAGTAACATTATCATTCTCATATTAGATTGCAAAATTTGCCATCAAAATCCAACTGATTCATCATACGCAGAATGCAATGCCCATTTATTTTATCAAAAGCTTTTCATAAGTCAACCTCAATGCACATTTTGATTTTACATCTTTGATTAAAATTTCTAATCATTTCAAAAAGATAATAAAAAATTTCTTCTATTAATCTAATAGGGATAAAAGCACTTTGATTTTCAGAAATTATTTTTCTCAAAATAAGTTTAATTTTATTAAAAAGAACTATAGTTATGATTTTATAAGTGAAGTTACAACATGATATTGCTCAATAATCCCCTGGATCTTTAGGGATTTAACTTTAGGAGCCGAAATGATTAAAGTATGATTTATTTATTTTTAGAATTTTTTCATTCTCTAAAAATTCATTTACCATATCCAAAATCTTAAACTTGAGTTCCTCCCAATGAGTTTTATAAAATTTAGCCCCAAAACCATCTGGTCTGGGATATTTGTCATTGTTGGCATTAAAAATAATACTTTTAATTTCTTCTAAGCTTTTAGGAGCCAGTAAAATTCCTTGACTATTTGGGTGAAGTAAATATTTAATATTGATTGTGGGAAAGCTTTTTAAACATTGGTATGAATTATAAAGAGAATTAAATGAACTTATGGATTCAGATTCAATTTTGGAAAATTCATTTACAACTGAACCATTATTATCTATCAATTTTCCTATGTCATTTTTCTTCATTCTATTGGACATTTTGACATAGAGGAACTCCATGCAATTTAACAATTTCTTTGATAAAAAGTTTGGCCAAAAGAGGAACGGTTCGGTTAGACCGAACGGGAATAAAATGGGCAGATTTAGTAAGTCTATCAACAATCATCCATAAGCTATCATGTCCCGAACGAGAACGGGGAAGGCCATCAATAAAATCCATGGAAATTTGGTCCCACTTCCAAATTGGAATTTCTAAAGGTTGCAATAACCCACCGGGCCTTTGATGTTCGGCCTTAACGAGTTGGCAAGTCATGCAACACTTAACGAAGTTAGCGATGTCAAGTTTCATTCCCTCCCAATAATAAAGTCGCTTCATATCCGCGTACATTTTACTACCACCGGGATAAATGGTAAATTTAGAACGATGGGAATCTTCTAAAATATCTTTTCGAAGATCACTAATATTTGGCACGATAAGTCTACCAAATTTCCGAATGCCGCCACGAGAATCAATATCAAAGTCTTTCAAACCTTCAATATCAATTCTATCCTTAAAATTTTGGCCAAGAAGAGCCAAGTGGGGATCTAGCCTTTGAGCTTCAAGAATGCGGTCTAAAAGAGAAGGATGAGCCTCAAGGCTACATAAAACAAATGATGAGCATAAATCGGATACGCGGTCTCGAATCTCACAAGTTGATAAGATCTCGAGATCGTTCCATTCATATATCATCATAGAAACAACTGCTTGTTGCTTACGGCTAAGAGCATCGGCGACACGATTACCCTTACCGGGGGTATAAAGAATATCAAGATCATAAGGAGCAAGGAACTCGAGCCAACGTTGTTGACGCAAATTAAGTTCCTTTTGAGAAAATAAATACCTCAATGACTTATGATCGGTATAAAGAACAAATTTCTCTCCTAAAAGAAAATGACGCTAAATCCGAAGAGCGAAAACAATAGCCGCGAGTTCTAAATCATGTGTGGCATATCTAGTCTCGGTCGGCTTCAATTGCCTAGAAGCATAAGCAATAACACGTTCTTTTTGCACAAGAACGACACCCAAACCAATGCTACTAGCATCGGTATAAACAATAAAATCTTGGTTTCCATCGGGAATCACAAGAATAGGAGCATCGGAAAGGAGTTCTTTTAATTTCTGGAAAGAAGCTTCACATTTGCCCGACCAAACGTATTTAACACCTTTCTTTGTTAAGCTAGTGAGAGGCACGACAATTTTAGAAAAGTCTTTAATAAAACGACGGTAATAGCCCGCCAATCCGAGAAAGCTACGGATTTCAGTCACACTCTCAGGTCTTTTCCAATCTTGAATCGCTTCAATCTTTGAAGGATCCATGGAAATTTCGGATTCGGAAATAATATAACCAAGAAACTTCACACGAGATTGCCAAAAGTGGCATTTAGAAAATTTCGCCTTTAATTTATTACTCCTAAGAGTTTCCAATACAATCCGAAGACGTTTCTCATGTTCCTCCTCGGTTTTTGAATACACAAGAATATCATCAATAAAGATGAGAACAAATCGATCGAGGAAGTCTTTGAAAACTCGATTCATTAGGTCAACGAAATAAGCCGGGGCATTCGTTAACCTAAATGGCATAACAAGCCATTCATAAGATCCATACCGAGTACGGAACGATGTCAAAGGAATGTTATCCTCTGCAATACGAAGCTGATGAAAACCAGTAGCTAAGTCTAATTTTGAAAAGACTTTAGCACCACTAAGTTGATCGAATAGATCATCAATCCGAGGTAAAGGATATTTTTTCTTGATAGTAAGATCATTAAGCTTGCGGTAGTCAACGCAAAGCCTAAGTGTACCATCGGATTTCTTCACGAAAATAGCTGAAGCTCCCCAAGGCGAGGAACTAGAGCGAATAAATTGCTTCGTTTCCAAATCGGATAGTTGTATGCGCATCTCCTCATTTTCTTTATTGGATAAACGATAAGGAGGACGAGTAATAGGTTGAGCTCCAGGGGTAAGATTAATTCTGAACTCAATTGCTCGTTTAGGTGGTAATCCTAAAACGGGCTCAAATATGTCGGAAAATTCACGAACAACGTGAATAAGAAAAATGACGTCTTCCTCATCATCATTATCATCATAGCGAGGATTTAAAGAATATAAAGATGCAGATAAAGTGGAATCCAAATCTTTGAGAATAATAGAAATCTGCTTAACAGATTGAGGATGTCGAAGATGAATAGTCCGCTCAGGACATAGGATATGAGCTTCATAATGGTTAAGCCAATCCATTCCCAAAATCATTCCAAAGCCTAAATAACGCATGACATGCAAATCGGCTAGGAAGGAAAAATCGCATAAAATAATCTCCACATCTTTACAAAGCAAGCTAAGAGTTGCGGATCCACCAACCGGATTCACAATTCTTAAAGAAGTCATTAAAGCAACAACACTTAAAAAAAAGGTATCAACAAGTTCCTTTGATATAAAAGAGTGGGATGCACCCGTATCAAAGAGAACTCGAATAGGTTGATCACGAAATATAATAATACCATCAAGGATAGAATGAGATATACCTTGACCACGAGATGTGTTGCCAGGGGCTTGAGGAACATTTAACTTTCCCTCCTTCTTGCCTTCAAGTTTGAGGCATTGATGTATATAATGATCCGGGCTCTTACAATAGCGAAAACAACGGGGTTTTGAACACTTGTTCGCAAAATGGTCCCTAGACCCACGGTTGAAGCATTTCCCACTACTAGGAGAAGGAGCCTTTGCAGCAGGAGTTGCTTGCTTACTCTTTTTGTTGGGATAAGGGCCTTTTAATTTGTTTGGCCTCTTCTTGTTGTTGAAGTTTGGTTTGGAACCCACCACTTCAACATCACTTTCCCTATCCTCCTCCTCAAAACGAAGAGCGATATCAATGAGTTAGTCGAAGGGAACTTCTAATTTTAGAAGTAATGGCTTCTTGAGATTTTTGTTTAAGCCATAGACAAATATTTGGTTCTTCTTCAATGGGGTGTTGATGTATTCAACCCCATATTTCGAAAGTGACTCGAAGGATGCAACATAATCAGTCACGGAGGCTTCACCCTGAACAAGGTCTATGAAACGCCGAGCCAATGTCACTTTCTCTGCTTCTGGCATGAATTTTAATTCGAAGTGTTCCCGGAATTGCTCCCATGTGAGATCCGCTTCATTAATTCCAGAAATAAGAAGTTCGTACCAGTCCAATGCTCTTTCTTGGAGCATACTAGAGGCCACCTGAACTCGGTGAAGGTCAATAAGATTCATGCGAATGAAGATTCGATCGCAGGTCCTCAACCAAGCCTGGACCTCGATGATAGTTTCAGAACCTTTAAATGGCTTCCCACCCAGGTTGGTGTAATCATTGCACAAACGTGCAAACCCAGATTTAGGGTGAGTAGGTTCCGGATTAGAACCAGCTGCTTGAGCATTAGTGACAAGGTCAAGAAGTTGCTGGGTAGTCATAAAAACTCCATCTTGGGGTAGAGCACTAGATGGTCCAGCTCTGGGACGACCAGGTCTAACCATTTCTCTTCCTTAAGAAAGAAAGAAGAGAAAGAAGAAGATTATTAATGAATATCAAGCAATCTTGCTAGATAAAACAAGGAATCATAAAGGATATAGGATGAATCGGTACGACGACTCGAATTAATCCTAAGACATAACTCCAAAGGTGGACTTAGGACGATGATCCTTGTTAAGTTATTCTACATTGTTCCAAATTTTGGCTCTGATACCAAGCTGTGACGCCCACCACTATACCCACGCTAGCCAAGGACACTATGGGGTAATGCCGTCAACTAACGCGGAGAATAAGGCTGTTGAGGAGCGACCATCCATGCAATGGCTTTGGGCGAGTACCGATATGCCAGATTAAAATATAACATGCTTTTCATCCCAAGAGGAAATCCGACATACCAACACAAACTTAAAGCTACTACACAGTGGCTGTATATATTCTTTGGAAACAAATATAGAAATAAACATAACAGAAATCAGTCACAGATAATTCATATCACAAAGGCGGAAGAAGATATGAATATATAACTAACACATGAAAGTGTACATCAGAGTAGTGGTCAAAAAGATCCACAATAGTACAAAAGAATAGCAACACGTGCTATACAAAAGAATACAAGTATGAGTCTATATCGCAAGTGTATACAACAAAAACTACTAATCTAAGTAGTTAGCCAAAAGTCAGAGTAATGAATCCCTGGGGAGAAGTCAAGCAGAAGCACCTGTAACATCTCGGTCTGAACCGAGTATTATTTAATAAGAAAATAATAAACGGATCAGTCTAGCTATACATATCAGATGACATGATATAGAATAAGAGATATGGCATAAACATATGATAACCATAATGGCATACTACAATAAGTATGTAATTGAAAATCAACATGAGATTAATCAATATCACAAGAATCTTCTCAAAGATCTAAAAAGGGTATCATACCCAAAACTTGTACTCATAACAAGTCAATGACACACGAATTCACCAATGCACAAAAATTGATAAAGCTTATCAATAGAAACCACGAAAATAGGTGAAGCGTAAAATTTCCAGAAATCAACACACGAAATCCAGAAATCATAAAAAGGGAAAGAGGCCTATCACATGACGGTCCGAAGACCATGGGGAGCTACCCCATATGTGTGAGTCGAAATCACACAAATGAGGTCTAGACTAACCTTGCAGACAAAGAGATATGTGTGAGTCGAAATCACACAAATGGTGTCTAGTCTAACCACGCAGACAGAAAAGATATGTGTGAGTCGAAATCACACAAATGGTGTCTAGACTAACCTCGCAGATAAATAGGTGTGAGTCGAAATCACACAGATGAGGTCTAGTCTAACCTTGCAGTCAAAGAGACATCGCACAAATGCTACTCTAAAACATAAAATGATCGTCATCGACCATCAAGAAGTGTCAATTACAATAAGCTAGTAAATATATGAATTTAGAATCATGTCCCATAACCACTAGCTTAACTTAAATATTTGCGAACAAATTGTAGATCTCCACTAGAAAATTGTCACAAGAGTTTCAATCGAACAAGTCCAAGAATTAACCGACGAAGTAAACGCAAGCGTTTCATACCACTTGTTTTACTAAGCCGTTTAATTAGATTTCTCATATGAGTGAGGTAAAGGTTTATATATACTAATAGATTGGAAATCGGTTTGAGAAAACGAGCTTTGTAATAAAATAGTGTTAAAATCATTTGAAGAAAGAGTTTTGATATTTACTACTAGTATTGAAACCTTTGTATTTTTAAAGTGACAAATTCATAGAAATGATTATAGAAACAATCAATCATCAAAATTCACATTCAAAGACGTGAATAAAGTCCAAAGAAATCGATACCGAATCCATCAAAATGGATATTCCCAAAAATAACGAAGAAAATGTCGTCAAAATCAATAATAAACGATAACAATAAAAGGGAATCAACACGAATCGATTAAAGTTGGAAATTCAAGCTACATAGGCAAATAGGCAAAAGACTGTAGATTCAAACGTCTGAAATCAAGGATTCAGACGTCTGAATCTGGAAAATAAAAATATTTTCCAGAACAGAATTCAGACGTCTGAATCCTTGAATTCAGACGTCTAAAATAGACACTTTTTAGCCTATTTCCTTTCTGGTTCAAAACGAACCAATTCAGACGTCTGGATAATATGATTCAAACGTCTGAATACTGGGAAATAAAAATTCCCAATATAATATTCAGACGTCTGAATCTAACGTTTCAGACGTCTGAAACTGGGGTTCAGGGCATTCCTTGAACCTAGACCAAAAATGGCCAAACGAATACCGGAAGCGATCGATCGAGCGACAACGACTAAGGATTTACGCCAAGCGACAACCCAGCCTTAACGGCTCTTCGATACGCCTCAAATATCAATGTCCAAATATCCATAAAAAGATTTTCATAGATTTTGATTTCAAAAACACCAAAAATTGGAATATAAACCAAATCAATCCAAACCAAAATCAATTGCACAAGAATAAGTGTTAGGAATTCATACCTAACAATCGAAGATAATTATAGACAAAGATGTGAGATAAAAATCTCACTTTTGAACCCAAACAAATGAAGAAGAAGCTTGAAAGAAAAGGGAGAATCAACCATTCTTCAACACAACCCAAACGAGCTTGAACCTATGCTCAAAAAGAAGAACATTCCCAAAGTTAGGTTTAGGAATTTCTGAAATTCAAGAGAGAATGAGTTGGAGAAGATGAAGAGAAGGCTTACCAATGGGTTCTTCTATTAGTTTGGAGCTAGAGCTTGATTTGCAAAAGAATATTAGGGCTTGAGTTTCAATTTCCCATTCCACTCTCCATTGTTATAAAAGCTTGAGTATTAGGAAAACAGAAAGGACGTAAATGAAGAGGAGAGGGTTGGGACTGAATACATAAGTGGAGTTATTGGGCTCGGCCCAAACCAAAGCCCTAAGTAAAAAAGTACAAAATTCCTCTAACTGCAAACATATCAAAGTTTATACCCAAAAAGATCGCAAACGGCGTTTTGAAATCAATGGAAGTGGTCCCGAGTCATAATTCGACCGTATGCAAAAAGTAGCTTTTCGGACTAAATTCCGAGTATCGATAAAATATTTAAATAAAATATTTGAATATAAAATCGATAAATATGCGGGTTGTTACAGACTCCCCTCCTTAAAGAAATTGCGTCCTCGCAATATTTAAGAAGAAGATATATAGTAACAACCACGAGAGCGTATTCAACACAAAAGAAATCTGAAATAAAAGGTTCACCTTAAAGAGCGCGGGAAAGTAAGTCCGGATGTGTTCGCTCGATGAACTCTCTAGATTCCCAAGAACAATCCTTAGGATTTGAAGACCATTGAACTTTCACAAGCGGGACATCTTTATTTCGAAGGCGTTTGACCTCCGAAGCAATAATTCGAATAGGATACTGCTCATAAGTTAAATTAGGCGAAACTTCAATCTCTTCCACAACACCGGGCTCAAGAATAGAATCGGAATCTCGAAGACAATTCCGTAATTAAGAAACGTGAAACACGTCATGCATAGCAGAAAACTGAGCCGGTAATGAAAGGCGATAAGCCATGGAACCAATACGTTCAGTGATAGGAAATGGCCCAATATATCGAGGTGCTATCTTTCCCGACCGACTGAAACGTACAACACCTTTCATAGGTGAAATACGAATAAAAACAAGATCTCCAACAGAAAATTCTAATCTCCTTCTTCGATTATCGGCATAAGATTTTTGTCTACTCTAGGCTTCTTTCATCCTATGTCGAATAAGTTCAATCTTTTCTGTGGAATCACGAATAAAGTCTGGGCCTAAAACCAGCCTCTCACCGGCCTCAAGCCAACAAGAAGGAGATCGGCATGGCCTTCCGTAGAGTGCTTCGAAAGGTGCCATACCAATACTAGATTGGAAGCTATTATTATAAGAAAATTCAACCAGAGGAATATGATCTTCCCAACTTCCACCGGAATCAAGCACACAAGCACGAAGAAGATCTTCAAGACACACGCTCGGTTTGTCCATCGGACCGGGGGTGATAAGCGGTGCTAAAATTAAGCTTCGTTCCTAAAGCTTTTTGAAGACTCTTCCAGAATCCACTAGTAAACAATGGATCACGATCGCTGACAATAGAAGTAGGAACTCCATGCAATTTAACAATTTCTTTGATAAAAAGTTTGGTCAAAAGAGAAACGGTTCGGTTAGACCAAACGGGAATAAAATGGGCAAATTTAGTAAGTCTATCAACAATCACCCATAAGCTATCATGTCCCGAACGAGAACGGGGAAGGCCATCAATAAAATCCATGAAAATTTGGTCCCACTTCCAAATTGGAATTTCTAAAGGTTGCAATAACCCACCGGGCCTTTGATGTTCGGCCTTAACGAGTTGGCAAGTCATGAAACACTTAACGAAGTTAGCGATGTCAAGTTTCATTCCCTCCCAATAATAAAGTCGCTTCATATCCGCGTACATTTTACTACCACCGGGATGAATGGTAAATTTAGAACGATGGGAATCTTCTAAAATATCTTTTTGGAGATCACTAATATTTGGCACGATAAGTCCACCAAATTTCCGAATGCCGCCACGAGAATCAATATCAAAGTCTTTCAAACCTTCAATATCAATTCTATCCTTAAAATTTTGGCCAAGAAGAGCCAAGTGGGGATCTAGCCTTTGAGCTTCAAGAATGCGGTCTAAAAGGGAAGGATGAGCCTCAAGGCTACATAAAACAAATGATGAGCATAAATCGGATACGCGGTCTCGAATCTCACAAGTGGATAAGATCTCGAGATTGTTCCATTCAGATATCATCATAGAAACAACTGCTTGTTGCTTACAGCTAAGAGCATCGGCGACACGATTACCTTACCGGGGGTATAAAGAATATCAAGATCATAAGGAGCAAGGAACTCGAGCCAACGTTGTTGACGCAAATTAAGTTCCTTTTGAGAAAATAAATACCTCAATGACTTATGATCGGTATAAAGAACAAATTTCTCTCCTAAAAGATAATGACGCCAAATCCGAAGGGCGAAAACAATAGCCGCGAGTTCTAAATCATGTGTGGCATATGTAGTCTCGGCCGGCTTCAATTGCCTAGAAGCATAAGCAATAACACGTTCTTTTTGCATAAGAACGGCACCCAAACCAATGCGACTAGCATCGGTATAAACAATAAAATCTTGGTTTCCATCGGGAATCACAAGAATAGGAGCGTCGAAAAGGAGTTCTTTTAATTTCTGGAAAGAAGCTTCAAATTTGTCAGACCAAACGTATCTAACACCTTTCTTTGTTAAGCTAGTGAAAGGCACGACAATTTTAGAAAAGTCTTTAATAAAACGACCGTAATAGCCCGCTAATCCAAGAAAGCTACGGATTTCAGTCACACTCTCAGTTCTTTTCCAATCTTGAATCGCTTCAATCTTTGAAGGATCCATGGAAATTCCGGATTCGGAAATAATATGACCGAGAAACTTCACACGAGATTGCCAAAAGTGGCATTTAGAAAATTTCGCCTTTAAGTGATTACTCCTAAGAGTTTCCAATACAATCCGAAGACGTTTCTCATGTTCCTCCTCGGTTTTTGAATACACAAGAATATCATCAATAAAGATGAGAACAAATCGATCGAGGAAGTCTTTGAAAACTCGATTCATTAGGTCAACGAAATAAGCCGGGGCATTCGTTAACCCAAATGGCATAACAAGCCATTCATAAGATCCATACCGAGCACGGAACGATGTCAAAGGAATGCTATCCTCTGCAATACGAAGCTGATGAAAACCAGTAGCTAAGTCTAATTGTGAAAAGACTTTAGCACCACTAAGTTAATCGAATAGATCATCAATCCGAGGTAAAGGATATTTGTTCTTGATGGTAAGATCATTAAGCTTGCGGTAGTCAACGCAAAGCCTAAGTGTACCATCAGATTTCTTCACGAAAATAGTTGAAGCTCCCCAAGGCGAGGAACTAGAGCGAATAAATTGCTTCGTTTCCAAATCGGATAGTTGTATGCGCATCTCCTCATTTTCTTTATTGGATAAACGATAAGGAGGACGAGTAATAGGTTGTGCTCCAGGGGTAAGATTAATTCTGAACTCAATTGCTCGTTTAGGTGGTAATCCTAAAACGGGCTCAAATATGTCGGAAAATTCACGAACAACGTGAATAATAGAAATGACGTCTTCCTCATCATCATCATCATCATCGCGAGGATTTAAAGAATATAAAGATGCAGATAAAGTGGAATCCAAATCTTTGAGAATAATAGAAATCTGCTTAACAGATTGAGGATATCGAAGATGAATAGTCCGCTCAGGACATAGGATATGAGCTTCATAACGGTTAAGCCAATCCATTCCCAAAATCATTCCAAAGCCTAAATAACGCATGACATGCAAATCGGCTAGGAAGGAAAAATCGCATAAAATAATCTCCACATCTTTACAAAGCAAGCTAAGAGTTGTGGATCCACCAACCGGATTCACAATTCTTAAAGAAGTCATTAAAGCAACAACACTTAAAGAAAAGGTATCGACAAGTTCCTTTGATATAAAAGAGTGGGATGCACCCGTATCAAAGAGAACTCGAATAGGTTGATCACGAAATATAATAATACCATCAAGGATAGAATGAGATATACCTTGACCACGAGATGTGTTGCCAGGGGCTTGAGCAACAATTTAACTTTCCCTCCTTCTTGCCTTCAAGTTTGAGGCATTGATGTATATAATGATCCGGGCTCTTACAATAGCGACAACAACGGGGTTTTGAACACTTGTTCGCAAAATGGTCCCTAGACCCACGGTTGAAGCATTTCCCACTACTAGAAGGAGCCTTTGCAGCAGGAGTTGCTTGCTTACTCTTTTTGTTGGGATAAGGGCCTTTGAATTTGTTTGGCCTCTTCTTGTTGTTGAAGTTTGGTTTGGAACCCACCACTTCAACATCACTTTCCCTATCCGCCTCTTCAAGACGAAGAGCGATATCAATGAGTTGGTCGAAGGGAACTTCTAATTTTAGAAGTAATGGCTTCTTGAGATTTTTGTTTAAGCCATAGACAAATCTTTAGTTCTTCTTCAATGGGGTGTTGATGTATTCAACCCCATATTTGGAAAGTGACTCGAATGATGCAACATAATCAGTCACGGAGGCTTCACCCTGAACAAGGTCTATGAAACGCCGAGCCAATGTCACTTTCTCTGCTTCTGGCACGAATTTTAATTCGAAGTGTTCCCGGAATTGCTCCCAGGTGAGATCCGCTTCATTAATTCCAGAAATAAGAAGTTCGTACCAGTCCAATGCTCTTTCTTGGAGCATACTAGAGGCCACCTGAACTCGGTGAAGGTCAATAAGATTCATGCGAATGAAGATTCGATCGCAGGTCCTCAACCAAGCCTGACCTCGATGATAGTTTCAGAACCTTTAAATGGCTTCCCACCCAGGTTGGTGTAATCAATGCACAAACGTGCAAACCCAGATTTAGGGTGAGTAGGTTCCGGATTAGAACCAGCTGCTTAAGCATTCGTGACAAGGTCAAGAAGTTGCTGGGTAATCATAAAAACTCCATCTT
Organism: Allium cepa; assembly: GCA_030765085.1. NCBI lineage: Eukaryota > Viridiplantae > Streptophyta > Magnoliopsida > Asparagales > Amaryllidaceae > Allium > Allium cepa. The sequence continues at coordinate 451,678,159 of CM060932.1, forward strand.
GGGATAGAGCACTAGATGGTCCAGCTCTGGGACGACCAGGTCTAACCATTTCTCTTCCTTAAGAAAGAAAGAAGAGAAAGAAGAAGATTATTCATTAATGAATATCAAGCAATCTTGCTAGATAAAACAAGGAATCATAAAGGATATATGATGAATCGGTACGACGACTCGAATTAATCCTAAGACATAAATCCTAAGGTGGACTTAGGACGATGATCCTTGTTAAGTTATTCTACATTGTTCCAAAGTTTGGCTCTGATACCAAGCTGTGACGCCCCACCTCTGTACCCACGATAGCCAAGGACAGTACGAGGTAATGCCGTAAACTAGCGTGGAGAATAAGGCTGTTGAGCAGCGACCATCCATGCAATGGCTTTGGGCGAGTACCGACATGCCAGATTAAAATATAACATGCTTTTCATCCCAAGAGGAAATTCGACATACCGACACAAACTTAAAGTTACTACACAGTGGCTGTATATATATTCTTCAGAAACAAATATAGAAATAAACATAACAGAAATCAGTCACATATAATTCATATCACAAAGGCGGAAGAAGATATGAATATATAACTAACACATGAAAGTGTACATCAGATAGTGGTCAAAAAGATCCACAATAATACAAAAGAATAGCAACACGTGCTATACAAAAGAATACAACTATAAGTCTATATCTCAAGTGTATACAACAAAAACTACTAATCTAAGTAGTTAGCCAAAAGTCAGAGTAATGAATCCCTGAGGAGAAGTCAAGCAGAAGCACCTGTAACATCTCGGTCTGACCCGAGTATTATTTAATAGGAAAATAATAAACGGATCAGTCTAGCTATAAATATAAGATGACATGATATAGAATAAGAGATATGGCATAAACATATGATAACCATAATGGCATACTACAATAAGTATGTAATTGAAAATCAACATGAGATTAATCAATATCACAAGAATCTTCTCAAAGATCCAAAAAGGGTATTATACCCAAAACTTGTACTCATAACAAGTCAACGACACACGAATTCACCAATGCACAAAAATTGATAAAGCTTATCAATAGAAATCACGAAAAAAGGTGAAGCATAAAATTTCCAGAAATCCAGAAATCATAAAAAGGGAAAGAGGCCTATCACATGGCGGTCCGAAGACCATGGGGAGCTACCCCATATGTTTGAGTCGAAATCACACAGATGAAGTCTAGACTAACCTTGCAGACAAAGAGATATGTGTGAGTCGAAATCACACAAATGGTGTCTAGTCTAACCTCGCAGACAGAAAAGATATGTGTGAGTCGAAATCACACAAATGATGTCTAGACTAACCTCGCAGATAAATAGGTGTGAGTCGAAATCACACAGATGAGGTCTAGTCTAACCTTGCAGTCAAAGAGACATCGCACAATGCTAGTCTAAAACATAAAATGATCGTCATCGACCATCAAGAAGTGTCAATTACAATAAGCTAGTAAATATATGAGTTTAGCATCATGTCCCATAACCACTAGCTTAACTTAAATATTTGCGAACAAATTGTAGATCTCCACTAGAAAATTGTACAAGAGTTTCAATCGAACAAGTCCAAGAATTAACCGACGAAATAAACGCAAGCGTTTCATACCACTTGTTTTACTAAGCCGTTTAATTAGATTTCTCATACGAGTGAGGTAAATGTTTGTATATACTAATAGATTGGAAATCATTTTGAGAAAACGAGCTTTGTAATAAAATAGTGTTAAAATCATTTGAAGAAAGAGTTTTGATATTTACTACTAGTATTGAAACCTTTGTATTTTTAAAGTGACAAATCATAGAAATGATTGTAGAAACAATCAATCATCAAAATTCACATTCAAAGACGTGAATAAAGTCCAAAGAAATCGATACCGAATCCATCAAAATGGATATTCCCAAAAATCACGAAGAAAATGTCATCAAAATCAATAATAAATGATAACAACAAAAGGAAATCAACACGAATCGATTAAAGTTGGAAATTCAAGCTAAATAGGCAAATAGGCAAAAGACTGCAGATTCAGACGTCTGAAATCAAGGATTCAGACGTCTGAATCTGGAAAATAAAAATATTTTCCAAAACAGAATTCAGACGTCTGAATTCTTGAATTCAGACGTCTGAAATAGGCACTTTTTAGCCTATTTCCTTTCTGGTTCAAAACGAACCAATTCAAGCGTCTGGATAATATGATTCAGACGTCTGAATACCGGGGAATAAAAAATCCCAGTATAATATTCAGACGTCTGAAACTGGGGTTCAGGGCATTCCCTGAACCTAGACCAAAAATGGCCAAACGAATACCGTAAGCGATCGATCGAGCGACAACGACTAAGGATTTACGCCAAGCGACAACCCAGCCTTAACGGCTTCGATACGCCTCAAATATCAATGTCCAAATATCCATAAAAGGATTTTCATAGATTTTGATTTCAAAAACACCAAAAATTGGAATATAAACCAAATCAATCCAAACCAAAATCAATTGCACAAGAATAAGTGTTAGGAATTCATACCTAACAATCGAAGATAATTATAGCCAAAGATGTGAGATAAAAATCTCACTTTTGAACCCAAACAAATGAAGAAGAAGCTTGAAAGCAAAGAAAGAATCAACCACTCTTCAACACAACCCAAACAAGCTTGAATCTATGCTAAAAAAGAAGAACATTCCCAAAATTAGGTTTAGGAATTTCTGAAATTCAAGAGAGAAGGAGTTGGAGAAGATGAAGAGAAGGCTTACCAATGGGTTCTTCTATTAGTTTGGATCTAGAGCTTGATTTGCAAAAGAATATTAGAGCTTGAGTTTCAATTTCCCATTCCACTCTCCATTGTTATAAAAGCTTGAGTATTAGGAAAATAGAAAGGAAGTAAATGAAGAGGAGAGAGTTGGGACTGAATACATAAATGGAGTTATTGGGCTCAGCCCAAACCAAAGCCCTAAGTAAAAAATGGCAAAATTCCTCTAACTTCAAACATATCAAAGTTTATACCCAAAAAGATCGCAAACAGCATTTTGAACTCAATGGAAGTGGTCCCGAGTCCTAATTCGACCGTATGCAAAAAGTAGCTTTTCGGACTAAATTCCGAGTATCGATAAAATATTTAAATAAAATATTTGAATATAAAATCGATAAATATGTAGGTTGTTACATCAGTTTTTCTTTCTGGGGAGTTAAGTCCCTTAATATTCCAAGCAATAATAATATAGATAAAGGATATATCTACATTATAAACCACAAAGACACTACGTAGCAGTCCTCTTTCACCAACCCCTTTCCCTTCTTTTTTCATAAGGCTTTGTCTTGTACATTATGCACATAGTTCCAATTTGGGTTTTCCCTTATGTATTTACTTTTGAACTCATCCTTAGTAATTGAATCACCCTTGCTTGTGGAAGTAGCAACATCCTCTTTGCTGGAAATGATTTCATTAATATTTTTTATTCCGTTTTTCTTATTATTTTTTCCCCCGGTTTTGCTGGAGGAAGTGAATCTGAAAGCTTTTTTGTAGAATTTGAAAGCTTTTTGTTGCTTTGATCAGGAGTAGGTCTTGATCATCTGTTCTTGATGCTATCTTGATGCTATATCTTTTTAAGCTTTTTTTCTGAGAAGAAGTGTCATCGGATATTTTACCAGTATTGTTTTCAAGTTCCATGCTATCATCATTTGAGTCTGAACGACTTTTTTCATAAGATATGAAATTTTCTATACCTTATTTTAGAGAGTCTGCCTCAACATGAATTTGAACCGATGATACTAGGAATTTGCTTGCTTGACCAATATTAATCTCTGCATTTTCTTGCGACAACATTTCTGAGTCAATTGTGTCATTCAAATCCTCAATATGCTGACTGGATGCTTTATTATGAGCGACCTTTTTCCCTAAATTTTTGAGTATATTGTTACATAATTTGGAATTATTCTCTTGAGATACAGAACTGTTCTTCTAGCTATTTGAATCATTTTCATTTGAATTTACCTTTGAGGATTTATCTGCATTTCTTCATTGTTTTCTTTGAACACATCGATACCATCTGTTTCTTCAAATGATTTATTTATTCTTGCATCTTGATTTTGTTTTTCTTTCCCAGCTTTCTTGACTTCACAATTTTCAAGATTGTGCCCAAAACATTTACAAGATTTACAACTAGGGGAATCCATTCATATTCAATTTTTTTGGTGTTTTGGGTGATGATTTCACCATCCAACGTAGTAATAACAGCTTCATTAGCTAAATCTGCATCAATACTAATTTTAGCATAATTTAGACGGGTTTCCTTGGTAGTAGGCTCATCTAACATTAATGGTATGCCTTCTAAGCTAGAAATTGCACTAAAGGCTTCCTTATCCCATAGTTTTAAATTCAATTCACGGAGCCTAATCCATATAGGAATTGTGGACAACAAGTCTTCATCCAATTTCACTTTTTTGACCAGTTTTTATTATAATCAATTTGCCATTTATGAAATACGACCCCTCATTTATAGTTCTATCATAATTAGAGGGGTTTGAAAATCTAATAACAAAGAAACCATTATTACTTGCAAACAAAGAAACCATTATTACTTGCAAATATTGTAAAGTTACCTGTTGGGTTCTAGGTTCTTGCAACAAGCACCTTGAAATGATGATATGTCGGTCGGTTGCCAAAGAATAAGCAAGCATCGATTTTCTCCATTTAATCACTGTTCATCTACTTACAGCCTCCTTCACTACTATCATCTTTTTATTATTCAAACTTAAAGGTGCAACAAATTCCAAGTCAAAATCTAAATTTAGCCCATCACTCCTAAGCATATCTGCCCATGTAGAGGACTTTTCCAAATTAGCAGCCTGAGATTTTGCAGCATTTTCATAAGAGGGAATAGATGATCTATGGCCAGAGTTGTTTCTTCAAGATTGGGAGCTAACATAAGCAACATTATCTTGGGCGGATGGTCCCTGGCCAGAGTTATTACTCTTTAGTATCCAACAGCATTTTCTTGATTTGAGAAGAAAGTCTTCCAACCTGTATTGTTTTGCCGAAAGCTTTTTTGCCTTTTGTTGAAAATTTAGGATGTTGTCTTGTTGTAATAGTGACCAAAATTATTCCGTGAGTTGAATTTAGTGGTTGATTTTCGATTTCTGACTACGGTGAATCCATCCCCATCTGTATCGAGGGATTTTCTTTGTGTAATGGTGATGAGAAAAGATTAGGATTAGACGAGAGATTATGAGGAGAGTGGTTAATCTAATCTTGAATTGTATTTTCTTGTATGTGATTGACAAATATTGATATCAATTCAGATAGGATATGCCAAAGGATTTTGCTTGGTATCTAGTTTTCGAGAGGCTTTCAATGCACAGCATAACCTACAACGTTAATCAAAGTCCAAAAGAAAATCTTTTCAATTAAGTAGTCATCTAACGCTGGCTCTTAGCAAGCATCATATCTCCCAAGCTCAGAAATTCCTTGCTCTTAGCAAGCAAATCTCACAAGCTCAGAAATTACCATCTCAGATTATCAATTTTTCATCATAAGCAAATCCTAGATGAGCATGAAAATTCATACACCATCACAAGGCGTTATCTCCTTCACATCATCCAACTCAAACACAGATCATTCATCTACAATATGATATTCAACTCAGACTCACCTCAAACTGGATCAGTATATTCGCATGATAAAGGAAACAATTTTGCAAATTTCTGGTTACATTAATGCAACACAACCTGATCAAGACTTAGTAAACGTTGAATTGATCTACTTCAACCTACGCTGGGGTATTTCAACTTTAGACGTAATCTCCATCTCGTGCAAAAACCATTCAAGCATGAGGCTCTGGCAGCGGAACGTCTGGCGGCTAGATCCAACATTCTCCAAAAAAAAACTGCGCCATTCAGTTTGTTCAAGGCAAGGCACAAGAAATTACGTTCAGACAACAACTTCAGCATCTCCAAAGAAATCACAACTACAATGTCAATCATGAAACAAATTTGTTGTTTTCACGACGACAAAGTCGCGGTTGCAAATCATCAGTCAACACGAACAGTTTTGAACTAGGCCACAACGTCCGACTTTGACGGGAGCATCTCAAGCATCAACGACCTCCAACTCGACCTCAATCTTTAGCTTAGAATTGACACAAGAAAGCCACACTTTCACGCAGCAGCAACGAGATTGGTTTTCACAGTTAACTCAAACAAGGCAATACTCCAGATCTAAACTGCAGTAACACAAGCGAGATTTCGGCTTAAGCATCTGAGGTCACGATTAACAAGGGAAGAAGAGCAAATAAATTGTATGGGAGATGTCTTAGTTCCTTAAATATATAATCGGTTGGAAAGGAGGGTAAATGAAGGACTCACTCAACAAATTATCGAATGGTCATTTTCAACTAATAGTTAATAACAATAAAAACTAAAAATAAAACAAAATGATCAAATGGAGAATTTTTACTCTTTTGCAAAGAAGCCCTCCTAGTTCTTAGATGTGCATATTTGTTCATTAAATTAATTTGAGGGCATTTTACTATTTGTTTTGTATTTTCCTTTTATAATTTGAACTTTTAATTTTTCTAGGACCGAACTATTGGGTTTATAGTTAGGGAATTTGTTATTTGAGTTGAGGCAGGGTTACTAGTCCTATAATTAGTATATTCAGGTTAGCGGGGATTGTAAGATTATGGGTGTTGTAAGTGTCGACTATTTAATTCTAGTTGTAATCTTATGGCCAATAATAGGCACTAATGGGTTAGTTGTCGAAGCCTGGTATATCTATATGTTCTTTACTTTTTGCATTTATGTTTTCTCATTTTATTTTATCCGTTTATTGAAATTATCAAATATCTTATTCACTCGCCTCTAAGGTATATTGCATGATCCTATCAAGTGGTACCAGAGCAGGTTGTGAGAAAAAACCCGATATCAAGTCTCGCCATAGTTGTAGTTTTAGCATGAGTATGTTCATCTTTACAACACCCACTTTTAATGGAATGTATTTTTCATGTCTAAAATCTAGAGTGAAAATTTATTTAAATTTCGTTGATTTCGTATTTGGGATATCACTGAAAACGGTTTGGATATAGTGGATAAGGATACTTTTCTGTTTAATACTAATGCTATGAATATTCTTTTCTTTATACTTAATAGATCTGAATTTAACTATATTTCTCTATTAGGCCAAAATGTGGCACAATACCCCAAATCTGAATGAAAGTAGTGAGATCTAGCTATAAAAGGTAAAATAAAGCACGAAATATGTCAACTTTTATAGTGGTTCGGCAAATTTGAGGCCTACCTCCACTTTAATATTATTATTTAGATTTTTGTTATAAGTACAAGGGTTTTTCAGTTCCAAACGACTTAGAATAGCAAAAGATAGCTTCTTTTGTGACAAAGTCATATAGAGAAAGAAGGTGATGAAGATGACATGCCAAAAGCCCTTTTCCAATTTCCATATGCTTGCTATTTATAGAAAAATCACCCAATAAAGTCATCGGATCATAAAATATCACTTTAAACTTCATATCCAAGAAAGTAGGAGGGAAGATGAAGCCACCAGAGTAATAAAATCATATCATATCATTAGTGATTAGACCTGATTTGCTGATTGCATATTTTGTTGTCTTCTTACTTGATCTTCTAGCTTCAATCCATCAAGCTGTGAACAATTTTACTTTAGAAATCAGGTTGGTACCAAGAAGTTCTGATAGGTCTAGTACTTGTTTTTCTCTTCAGAGATTTCTGAAGTTGTTTACCTACTTCTTCAGAATGGGCCCTAGGATGTTCACTTTTCCTAGCTTCTCATTGAACATAGCTCCAAAGCCCACAAGAGTGCATGAACTCATCTCGGTACCGACCTAAAAAGTGGTCGGTACTGAGTTCTTTCCTTATGCCTTTGCAAACTCCAACTTCTTAAAGTCTCTTTTATCATCGTTCCAAGCATGCCTCTAAGTCTTGAACTACTTCATCTTTATCCCGACGTTCGGATTAATCTGAAAGCCGCTTGGTCTAAAAAACGGATAACACTTTTCGTCCAAAGTATGTTTTTGTTGGAAGCAAAGCATGCTTTGGATCAAGACAAGCGCATATTATTATCCATATAAGTCCACCAGTCATCCAAGGGTTGCTTTGAAGGTTGTTTTATTCCAAAGACATTTATTTCGTTGCCTTAAATAGCATTAGTGCCACTCTCCGTGCTAAGGTCAAGATCCACACTCTGAAGATCGTTCCACCCCTTCGATAGGTACGTACTACTTTCCTTTTCTCTTCCTCTCTTTTCCTTTTCATTTTGGGTCGAGATTTATATCGGTACCGACCTTATTTGCTGAGTCACAACATAACCTTCCTTTTATCCAACACTTAGTTTATTATTAGGCCATGCTTTCATTCCTCATGTCATTTAAGGTCGATCCCGAATTCAAGCGACCTAATCTCATTAGCAACCACCACTCGTTGTCGATCATCCAATATAGCCACAGCCATCGCCTAACTGCAATTACTCTTAGATCACCAGTCTAACGATCGCTACATCATCTAAACATCTCGATCCCAACTCCATCAAACCCTAGATCCGAATCCACAATCCAAAGTAGATGCCTTACATTTATCGCCAACACGACGGTCGGGTTGTTAGCCTTGTTGGAATTTGCCTTCAACCGATGGATGGTAGTGGACCCCAACTTGTGATCATGGCATATCCCTACTTGATCCATTACAAACACATGGATTTTCTTGAGACGACCCCGAGCATGACCTGGAGTTAACACTACAATCACCTAGGCTATTGTGGCTTCACTTTCCTTTAGTGCTAGCTTCTAGTTCTTGAAGGCCTTGATTCGGGTCAACCCTAATTATTCTTGTGCTTTTCCTTTTTGCAATGAATTTGAGTTCAAATCCATGAGAAATGATCAATAGTCCTTTCCCAACACCACATCGATCACAAATTGTCATTTTAACTCAAATGGGATAGTTCTCTTTCAAAGAATGGTTGAATTGAATGCATTTCGACATTCGAATAATTTTACCGCATGGCACTTTCCAATCATTAAACTATCATACGTTCCTTCAAAAGAACGCTTTGCGATGCTTCGGACATTAGTTCAATTTTCGATTATCCGAGGATAACGGGTAAGACTCAACACACGTTTCCGCCATGCGACATGGCTCATTTTCCAACACAAGTGAGCTATTTACACATAATGGTCCATTCGTCATATATAGGACATAGGAAACACATTGTATAGACTGGCACTTCCAATTGTTCCGATCGACGTTCTGAATCCGATTAGTCAACTTATATCAACATCTGTTGGATTCTAATTGCTGGTCACTTGTGTTAAAGTTAAAATAGAATTTTGAAATAAAACATTTCTGACCATGTTTAACATTAAGTTTTCCTGTCCAGAATGAGTCACCGCTCACCTCGATTCAACACTAGCGTTGGGGTGTCAACTCCTCCCGAGGCCGGTTTCACCACTTAACAGTCCTCGACATCAACGACCGAAGGACCCAGACATTCAATCATCGTAGAGCTTAGAGGATGATAATTCTAGCAGCTCCAATCCATAACCAACCTTCTCCTCTGAACGAACTAGTTGGCTTGAGAGTTCTAATTATCCTCCCGAACAAAAGCCAATAGCTGTAACTGCCAAGTCACTCCAAACTATATGCTTTCAGCAAGGAATACTAAAGAGTAACATCCTTCTCCAAACAATTAGGCAATGGGCACACAATCCTCCATAAGGCTATATAGCTTGCAACGGGTATATGTGTCTAGGCAGCACTATACCGCCCTTCAATCCATTCCTTCGTATGCTCCTCTTAGAGCTTGGGCTCACTCCCATTAAAGTCCACAGCAATGGTTATGCCTTGTTGAGTTCTCTATACGTCATATTCATGAATCATTTTCATCGATCTCCAACCTTTGTGGAGCTAACATACGTCTTGAGCTTTAAATAATGGAGCGAATTACCCTCTCTCACGATCGTAGAAGCCTGGTGCTGACGCAAAGTGATCAAGGTAGTTCACAATAAACAATCATACTTCAAAAATGAGTACTTCTATGTTCGATGTCCATACGACTTCAACTGACTCTAGCTATCCAGAAGTTAGATTTCTTCTCTCCCACTATTCCCTGTACTTGGATTTTCACCGTCCTAGTGTCTAACTAGGCATCCACTTTCTTCACAGATGTCCTTGCTCCAAACATGAGCAACATGCACTCTGAGATCCTAAAAACCCTCAAAAGAGTTAACATCTGATTTTGCACCACCTCTTATCTCTTAACAAATGAAAACCTTTGGCAATGCGGCTTCCTACATCCTAAACGATTCGTTGTTCTGACCAAACTTCCACCAAGAGGATCCAGGGTGTGTATGAGGTCTTATTTTCCTATTTGTAGCTCTAACAAAGACATTCAAGGAGCGCCGAAGGCCCATCAGATGCAATGAACATTAGCGATGTTAGGGTTGTCTCATACGTTGCAAGGAGGAACGACGGTTTGGAATTGTCCCACATTGCTAAACAACTCGGAGAAGTGGTTTATAAATATAAGTTGATAGCCATGTAGCACTTGAGATTCTTTTTGTTACAACAATGTGTGTGCCAACTCATATGCGTACAACATGTGCTGGAGATGGGGAGGTTGGTTTAACCACATTTACATAACAATTGGTATCGAGCCGAAGTTTACAAATTGGGCCATGTAGACAAACAATGCTCTCAAAAGTACTCCAAGGGGATACTAGTCAAGGACGAAATTGTTAGAATTGTCTCACATGTTGTAAGGAGGAACGATGATTTGGAATCGGAACAGTCCAACATCGCTAAATAATTTGAAGAAGTGGTGTATAAATATGAGTTGGTTGGCATGTAACACTATGGATTCCTTTTGTTACAATAAAGTTTATACCAAATCATATGTGTATGCCACGTGCTAAAGATGGAGCTTGGTTCGGTCGCCGTTACATTACAAGTGAAACTGTCGATAAAGCATCGAAAGTTAACATAGCCAATGGAGTGCAAGTGGAAGGAGAGGAGAGAGTTGAGACGAAAACAATCCATGAAGAAGAGAAAGGAAGAGAAGAAGGAGGAGAAGATAAAGATGAAGAAGGAGACGAAGAAGATGACGATGATGGGGACTTCGATCAAGGAGGAGACGAGTCATATGGAAAAACATCTCCAGAAGGTATTGAACTTCCTGCTCCATCACATCCGAAGAAAATAATCATCAAGACCTCCTAACAGTTTACAGAGCCGAGCATGATGCCAACGGCCGAGGCGACGCTTCCAGTTGGTCACTCAAAAAATATCCTCACCCACTAAGTGATCAATACTTAACATTATCTTTAAAATACTCTTTTAACGATCTACGTACATTCACAAGCATACTAATAAGGGTTTAAAGTAAATGTTACCGTACAATTGTTACTATAAACCCAAAACCATTATACTTAACATTTTCTTTGAATTTTCTTTTTAAAGAACAAAGTATATCTATGTTTATTTAACAAGCTAATAAACTTTTAAAAAACTTTCCAAAACTTTTCATTATTACTAAGTGTTATAACCAAAACCCACTAATCCTTTTATAAAATACTTAACTCGTTTTTCTAAACTTATATATATACACACACTTTTAAAATACTTAACTTACATTTCCAAACTTATATATATAATATTATGTAAAAATATGTTTTGAATATCTATGTAAAAATATTATTTAAAATAGTTATAAATATGTTTTGAATATCCACATAAAATATTTTGTTAAATAACCAATTTAGAAATTACTAGAAAAGCATATTAAATAAATGCTACAAGAAAACCTTTAACTATAAAAATGTATAATATATTTAAACTTAAAACCCCTTTAGAAATAATCTAAAACCTACAATTAACCATTTCTGAAAAGATCTCATAAAAATAATAAATTTAATTATCATTTTAAACACATTTAAAGTCACCAAAATATCTTAATGCAACATAACACTAAATAGTGCCATAAAATTCCAGAAATGTTCTTGTTCGTTAAAAACTGCATTTGTTAAGTGCTATAAAAGATACCTGGACAGCGAACGCTTGAAAAAGCATGAAAGTTTGACCACTTTCTCAATTTAAACAAAGGTTTTAAACTCTGGTTTTGTACAGTAAGTATTATACTTAGAGTATTTAATATTCATGTAAAAAAGCCCCTAAGGATACTTCAAAATCATATTAAAAATTCTCTAAAATAAATTATTTACAAAGTGCTCATATAACGACATTTCTCTCTTCTAAATTTTGCAATTTTGTTCGACCAGTTTTAAAATGATTTGAACTTTCATTTATTTATGGTAATTAGTATACATATAGTACTTAATAACCATACAAATAAACCCCTAAGGATTTCTTTCAAAACCATATTAGAAATTCCTAAAAACAAGGTATGTAAAAGTGTCCATATAGCGGCCGTTCTCACCTTCTAAGTTTCCAAACTTTGTTCTGCAAGTTTCATAATTTTTCAAACCATTTTCTTCATGTCCTATGCACTACTATAAGTGTAGAGAATAAGCAAATATATTCTTTCAGAATATCTTTCAAATCACCTATTTGAACAAGTTAAACATAAGGGATATTAAAGTGCATTTATAGCGACTCTTTCACTACAAACAAGTTCATATACACTTCTACATCACATACAACTATACCAAATATGTAAACACAAAGTATATGCCATGTCAATTGTTTTAGAAGGCAATAGAAGTGAATTATTACATATAAAGTTGACATTTTCTTTCCAACGCAATAAAGGTCCAAAGTTATAACTTTCATTAGTTGACTTCATTACTTTACTTCATATTAACACGACAAACATATACATGCACAATATATACACTTCAATGGTGAGTCAAATCATCCCAAAATCTTGCTAACATCAAGTAAAAGCCACTACAACATAATAACATTTCCTACCATTACCCAAAAGCAACCAAACACCTCCTTGTGCACCAAAATTTTCTCAACCATCTCCCTTCACCATTGTTGCTCACAGCCATGACCAGATCTAGGGTGTTATGCTCCTCTCCTTCCACATTTGAGTTAATTTCCCTTTCTCTTAGGTTTCCTTAGACCCTTATCCAAAGTTTGGTGGAATTTGACTTCATTTGACTTGATTTTGAAATTTACAAAGGACAGAAGAGCACATAGAAGAGACCGTTTTTGTTCATTCCTTGGGCTAATAAATTTGTGAGATATGTGAATATTTGTAAGTATTTATAAGATATAAAATCATCTCTAAAACCTGCTTATAGCCAGCCAAAGCAACCCCCATGTGCTTAACTTTTCACCTCCGCTCTCTTAATTAGTCCTTAAGAATCCTTTCCAAAATATCTACCATGACATCACTCATGCCATCATTAAATGTATTTAGTCAAGCATAACCACTAACATGCTTTTAGTTTCTAATTAATGACACTAATATATTAGACATACTCAAGAAATTCGAACAACTTATATCAAGTAAAAAGCAGGGTATCGATAAAACGATTTTCGGTTACATTGTTCATATTTATTCGAACAATTTATTTTTAAAACACATTTCAAAAACAAGTTTACCTTCACATGTTATTAATTAAAAGGGGTTTAACAAGCTTATAAAATCACATTTAATACATTTAATCCAAGATTCAAATGTTTAAGCAATTCAGATATTTTTTGAGAAGAAGGATGAATGACCCGAGAGTCATCCGGCCATACACACGCACACGCATGCATGCGCACACACACACATACATAGACACACACACACACAAACACACGTATATATATAATAGTGACCAACAAGGCTTGGCTAGTAGCCCTATGGTTTTTAAGGTGGACCAACCACCATCACAAATAAATACAACACAAGTGTGAGGCAAATGTGCCTTAGCAGCTACAGATCACCAACTACAAGAACCACACACAATAGACACAACAATACAAAGGTGCTCATATATACAATTCAAAGGGGAAGAAGAGAATAATCGCAAATATCCTAATAATTCTAAAATTTCCAATGCACAGCCCTCACTACCGGAATATCTCAAAGGGCCTCGGGTCACTGCAATATATGTATATATAATAGATATAAATCCCAATATATATGTATATATATATAGTTATACATATGCTTATATTTCATTATGTTATGTTGTTATATAATTAAATGTATGTATGAAACGTTCAAAATAAAACATTTATTTAAATTAATTGATGTGATTAATTTAAAATATGGTTTTATTTAATAACTTAGTGGATCTAATAAAACTCATTGAACTTCATAGACTTATTATGATCCAAATATGTATTTTTTTGAAATTTCCTCATTTTACCCACCGCGAAACAGACTAGGTCCCTTCATATATATATGCACACATGCATGCATGCATATACATATGTTCTCACTTACAATTATACAAATATAAGACACTTTTTTTGAAATGAAGTGGATGTATGATCCAAGAATCATACAACGAGTCGAACTAAATATATATTATATAGTTAAGATAAGAGTACAGGGACATCGTGCTTGCCCACCAACATAGTAGCTAACAAGTCCGACTACATAGCAAAAACAACTCAAATACAATTAAGCCAACAAGCCTGCTCGAATAACATTTATGTACCACTATAACATAGTCCATAGAGAGTTACCTTGCATATATCCACTACATAGGATATGAGAACTAAATAAAAGAACACTGGACCGAGGCCTCTAAGCTTGTAGTCACTTCCTATTATGACCAAATTGATATGTTGACCGATGATGTTGTGATATGGTATCTATACATACCTAATGTGCTTGTCAATCTTCCACAAATATGTTTAGGTGATATGCATAGTTAGTTATGTAAGACACCTATCGTATTCATACATGATGTAGAGATGTATTATCCTGATCAAGTGATGCGATTATTTTGTCTATGTCAATAAATACCCAATGCTTGTGAATCAATTTAGTGAAGTGAAAAACATAATCATATTATGCACCAACGAATTCCTACTACTTGATTCTCACTATATTTGATATTATCCAAATACTTGTAGGTTCATTATAGCAGAACGAACATTTTAGGAACGTGCATATATTGCCTGTGCACCACTTGAACGAGATATGGTTGGTTTTTATAATTTTAGGATTCAATTAAATTGTATTTCTTATTTTGAAAATTAATATAGCTATGTAAGTGGATCAAATATACATATATATATATGGTTACGAGAAAGCTAGATGGTATTGAACATGGAAGGATGAGTGAACAAGAAGCGCTAGCAAACTGTCTCAGTATAAAAAAGATTCTTAATACAATACTTCAAAGGAAACATTAGAACGGTTTTATCCTCCCAAAACATTCATTATTTCTTATCAAAGAAGAACTCTTGGAAACCATGAACCATAAAAAGAGTAAGACACAGACTCTCTCAACTATCTTTAACTCAATATGACCCGTCATAACAACTTGAAGGTTAGTATTCTGTTAGTTTTGTATTAGTCTAGCAGATGTTTTCTTATTGATTGAACTTCCATTTAATTTTTTGAATGTAATCAAATTCTAGTTTGTAATTTTTTCTACGGTTGTTCATTGAATAACTTATTTTTTTGTAACATGTACCGTTTTGATTGCGTGCTGTTACCCGACACATTGGCCCGGCTCAAAAAGGAAAATATTGAGTGTCGTTCGGCCTGCAAGTACTGCTCGGCCTAGGTATCGTTCGAGTGTTGCTCGGCCTAAGTCCCTCGTTCGGCATTCTCTGGTTCAAACTCCACCACCCGGCATTCTTTGGTTCGACCACCATCGCTCAACATCTTGAGTTCAGAAGCCATCGTTTAGCATTCTCTGGTTCAAACTCCACCGCCCGGCATTCTTTGGTTCAACCACCATCCCGGCATCTCGAGTTCAGAAGCCATCGTTCGACATTCTCTGGTTCAAACTCCACCGCCCGTCATTCTTTGGTTCGACCACCATCGCTCGGCATCTCGATTTAAGAAGCCATCGCTCGACATCTCTAGTTTAGACACCATCGCTCGACACCTCAAGTTCAGACACCATCGCTCGACATTGCCATTGCTCAGCTTCTTTGGCGACATCGTTTGGCAAAGCCACTCAGCAAGGTCGCTCGGCATGACTCGTTCGGCATGCCTGGCTCATTGTGTAGAAGTCACCTACTGTGGGCCGAGATACTTTGTTCCTGGGCCCGTGAGGGAAGTCCAGCCCATCTTCGCTTATAAATAGAAGGGCAGGGGCACAATGAAATGGAACTTTTTCCAAGAACATTGGGGAGACCCTGCCATTTTCGATACACTCCTCTTTTTAATTCAAACTTGTATTCAAGTGATTGGTTTACGTATTGTATCTATATTCAAGTGATTGAGGAAGCAATGAAGATTTTATTCAAAGTGGACATAGGAAATTACACCAAACCACTATAAATCTCGTGTTCTCGTTTTTGTTATTTTTTTGATTTGAATTACACTATTTTTCTGTTCTAATTTACTGTCTTCATTAATCTCTCTACATAACTCTACTCAAGGGTGACCAATTCTAGTGCTAACATTTTGGCGCTTTCACTGAGAATTGAATTCTCAGCTTGATTGGATCTCATCGTCTGTTAGTGGATTTCCATATTCGCGAGATAGATCCAATTGTTTACTAGAAAACTTCCTATTCTACTCAAATTTGAAAGAAATCTAAAGGAAGCCGATAGTAGTAGTCAGAGAAACCAAGTCTATGCAAGATCTGGGGATTGGACGTTGAAGTTTGCACTCAAGTTGAATGAAGGCCGACCCTCCTATGAAGGCAATTCAGCCGACCACCCCAGAAAAGGCGTATGTCGATCGCCCTAGAAAATGCATATGTCGACCACTCCATAAAAAGTCTATGCCGAGCGGCATCCAGGCCAAGCCGTAAGCCTATGCCGGGCGGCATCCAGGCCGAGCCACATGCCTATGCCGAATGGCATCTAGGCCAAGCCCCATGCCTATGCCAAACGGCATCCAGGCCGACCATGCTTAGCTGATCCAAATTTAAGTTACATCGGTCTTTTATACGGTGCCTATTTTATTAAAAAAAAATTGGATACGACCTAAATTTTCGAAAAAGAAGCTAAAACTAGCTGTAGCGCAGTGCCTTCGGATAGTGAATTAAAAACTTAACTTAATAAAGGAATATTCTATCCACTTCCTTTACATCCTATGATCGACTAGGGCATAGAGGATCCAGCGAAAGCTTATGAACGGCAGCAAGGGAATGGACAGCAACCACTACTCAAACGATACTTCCAAAGGTTGGAGAACATAGATGATATGACTCTAGACAAACGCCAAGATGACTCCAAGCACCATTCTTCACTAACCCAACACTTCAAATTTAGTGACTCCAAGCAGACCAATGTTTGGCTCTAAGCAATTTATTCCAAATGCTAACAAGGATTAATACAGATCACGTTTGAGGGGAGTAGACCTTCAGATATATTTTGACAGCTAGTTAGCTAGAGAGCCTCCTACGACCATGGATTGTTTTTGTTACAAAATGAATCAGAACCAAAGTGAGGTGGAGTGAAGCAGACTAGGAAAAATTACAATGAAGGACCGTCGGCTATAGACATTGATTCTAGTAGAAAAAACAAGATCTCAAAATTCGAATCATATATTCTTTGAAGGATTCAATCGATAGCCTCTATTTAGAGACTCGTAACTCAAAGCGGTACTAAAAACTAACCTCGAGAGAGTCCGTCGAAGTCCAGAAGAAATCGGGGGAATGTTGTATATTCCAAGATGCACACTGATCCTAACACTGGCGATTGCAAACACCTTTGAGGTGTCATCGGAAAGCAGATTCAGAAAGAAAAGCTTCAATAGTACGTGCAAGCCTTGCAGAATGGCGAGCCAGGATCTTCGGATTCCCATCAATAAAGAACTTCAATTATCAATTGGACCGTTGGTAGTCGACATCCCGCTAGAAGGGGCTAGAGGCAGAGTTGAATAGCAAGCACACAATACTACCCCCTTATCAATGAGATGACCAAGTACTCAGAGTTCGCCGCCAGCCAATCCACACAGACCGTAATCGGACCTGTGGAGTTTCATCAAGACGAGCATGATTCGACCTCTCACCATCAATCATATGCCTTTGATTTGAGGCTATGGACTAGAGATTGAAAAGCTCGTCACGATTTGAACCCAATACAAGGTGAACACGACCGACCGTCCATTTGTCGACCTCCAAATTTGACTTGAAGACCTAAGCAAGGCATGAAATGAATATGGCTCGACTATCCACTCAAATCGAGTCATAAAACAAAGTTCAAAAAAATACAAATGCCCCTCCTGAAGCTCAGTGACATCGGGATCTATCTAGAGTAGACGTGATTTGATCATCTACACATCAAATCCTACCCTGAACACAAAAGGTTGTTCGAAAGCCCGACTTGGAGTAGTTGTGATGGACTGCCTACTTATCAACCATCGCTCTCAATACATGGATACGACTGCACCTTGAAATATATGCAACTTACTTTGTCTACTCAATAATCTGTTATCCTTATTTCCTAGAAAGAGATACGAAGCAAATTGTGCGAGACTTAATTATCTAATCCAGCTTGGATGTGATCCAACCATCTGTCGTATACCTCCTTCCTTGACTTGATTGGAAGAGCTATAATCACCAAGCGGACGAGAATCGACCGTCCATTTTTCAAGCTTTGTCCTTCATGTTGGGGCAGAGTCTCATTCCATGAGCAAAGGTGGTTCGATCGTTCATTCGAAAATATTAGCCTCGATACGATAAATTAAATACAAATTAATCGGGTGGAAATGCGACTTCTCTCAACAAAAACCTCTAAATCCCTGAAGCGGACTAGATTATTCTAAGTCCCCAAAGCGTGGAATAGAGTATAAATGACTTAAAAATCTCCAAGTCCCCAGAGTGCGGACTAGAGTACTCTGAGTCCCCTGAGTGCGGACTAGAGTATAAACGACATAAAAACCTCTAAGTCCCTGAAGCAGACTAGAGTGCTCTAAGTCCCTCGAGCGCGGAGTAGAGTATAAACGACATTAAAACCTCTAAGTCTCTGAAGCGGACTAGAGTGCTCTAAGTTCCCTGAGAGCGGACTAAAGTATAAACGACATAAAAACCTCTAAGTTCCTAAAGCGAACTAGAGTGCTCTAAGTTCCCTGAGCGCGGACTAGAGTATAAACGACTTAAAAACCTATAAGTCCCTGAAACGGACTAGAGTACTCTATCTCCCATGAGTGCAGACGAGAGTATAAATGACATAAAAACCTCTAAGCCCCTGAAGCGGACTAGAGTGTTCTAAGTCCCTAGAGCACGGACTATAGTATAAATGACATTAAAACCTCTAAGTCCTTGAAGCAGACTAGAGTGCTATAAGTTCCACGAGCGCGTACTAGAGTATAAACGACATAAAAACCCCTAAGTCCCTGAAGTGGACTAGAGTACTCTAAGTCCCATGAGCGCGGATGTCCCTGAAGCGGAATAGAGTATAAACGACATAAAAATCTCTAAGTCCCTGAAGCCGGCTAGAGTACTCTAAGTCCCTTGAGGACGGACTAGTGTATAAACGACATAAAAACCTCTAAGTCCTTGAAGTGGACTAGAGTACTCTAAGTCCCTTGAGCACGGACTAGAGTATAAACGACTAAAAAATCTCTAAGTCCTTGAAGCGGACTAGAGTACTCTAAGTCCCCTGAGTGCGGACTAGAGTATAAACGACATAAAAACCTCTAAGCCCCTGAAGTGGACTAGAGTACTCTAAGTCGCCTAAGCACGGAAAAGAGGATAAATGACTTAAAAATCTCTAAGTCCCCAGAGTGCGGACTAGAGTACTCTAAGTCCCCTGAGTCGGACTAGAGTATAAATAACATAAAAATGTCTAAGTCCCTGAAGCGGACTAGAGTACTCTAAGTCCCTTGAGCGCGGACTAGAGTATAAACGACTTAAAAATCTTTAAGTCCCCGAAGCGTACTAGAGTGCTCTAAGTCCCCTGAGCGAGGATTAGAGTATAAACGACATTAAAACCTCTAAGTCCTTGAATCGGACTAGAGTTCTCTAAGTTCCCTGAGCGCGGACTAGAGTATAAACAACATAAAAACCTATAAGTCCCTGAAGCAGACTAGAGTGCTCTAAGTCTCATGAGCATGGACTAGAGTATAAACGACTTAAAAATCTCTAAGTCCATGAAGAAGACTAGAGTACTCTAAGTCCCCTGAGCGCGGACTAGAATATAAACGACATTAATACCTCTAAGTCCCTGAAGCGGACTAGAGTGCTCTAAGTCCCCTGAGCGCGGACTAGAGCATAAACGACATTAAAACCTCTAAGTCCCTGAAGCGGACTAGAGTGCTCTAAGTTCCCTTAGCGCGTACTAGAGTATAAACGACATAAAACCTCTAAGTTCCAGAAATGGACTAGAGTACTCTAAGTCCCCTTAGCACGGACGTCCCTGAAGCGGACTAGAGTACTCTAAGTTCCCTGAGTGCGAACTAGAGTATAAACGACATAAAAATCTCTCTAAGTCCCTGAAGTGGACTAGAGTACTCTAAGTCCCCTGAGTGCAGAGTAGAGTATAAACGACATAAAAACCTCTAAGTCCCTGAAGTGGACTAGAGTACTCTAAGTCCCCTGAGCATGGACTAAAGTATAAACGACTTAAAAATCTCTAAGTCCCTAAAGCGGACTAGAGTGCTCTAAGTCCCCTGAGTGCGGACTAGAGTATAAACGACATAAAAACCTCTAAGTGCCTGAAGTGGACTAGAGTACTCTATGTCCCCTAAGTGCGGACTAGAGTATAAACGACTTAAAAATCTCTAATTCCCCGAAGTGCGGACTAGAGTACTCTAAATCCCCTGAGTGCGGACTAGAGTATAAACGACATAAAAACCTCTAAGTCCTTAAAGTGGACTAGAGTACTCTATGTCCCCTGAGCGTGGACTAGAGTATAAACGACTTAAAAATCTCTAATTCCCCAGAGTGCGGACTAGAGTACTCTAAGTTCCCTGAGTGCGGACTAGATTATAAACGACATGAAAACCTCTAAGTCCCTGAAGCGGACTAGAGTACCCTAAGTCCCTGAGCGCGGACTAGAGTATAAACGACTTAAAAATCTCTAAGTCCCCAGAGTGCAGACTAGAGTACTCTAAGTACCCTCATTGCGGACTAGAGTATAAATGACATAAAAATCTCGAAGTCCTTGAAGCGGATTAGAGTACTCTGAGTCCCCAGAGTGCAGATTAGAGTATAAACGACTTAAAAACCTCTAAGTCCCTGAAGCAGACTAGAGTACTCTGAGTCCCCAGAGCGCGAACTAGAGTATAAACGATTTGAAAATCTCTACGTCCCCAGAGTGCGGACTAGAGTACTCTGAGTCCCCAGAGCACGGACTAAAGTATAAATGACTTAAAAATCTCTAAGCCCCCAGAGTGTGGACTAGAGTACTCTGAGTCCCCAAAGTGCGGACCAGTGTATAAACAACTTAAAAACCTCTAAGTCCTTGAAGCAGACTAGAGTACTGTGAGTCCCCAAAGTGCAAACTAGAGTATAAACGACTTAAAAACCTCTAAGTCCCTGAAGCAGACTAGAGTACTCTGAGTCCCCAGAGCACGGACTAGAGTATAAACGATTTGAAAATCTTTTCATCCCCAGAGTGCGGACTAGAGTACTCTAAGTCCCCACAACGTGGGCTAAAGTATAAATGACTTAAAAATATGTAAGTCTCCAGAGTGCGGACTAGAGTACTCTGAGCCTTCAGAGTGCGGACTAGTGTATAAACAAATTAGAAACCTCTAAGTCTCCTAAGCGGACTAGAGTACTCTGAGTCCCCAGAGTGCGAACTAGAGTATAAATGACTTAAAAATTTCTAAGTCCTCAGAGTACGGACTAGAGTACTCTGAGTCCCCAGAGCACGCACTAGAGTATAAATGATTTGAAAATATCTAAGTCCCCAGAGTGCGGACTAGAGTACTCTGAGTCCCAGAGCGTGGACTAAAGTATAAATGACTTAAAAATCTCTAAGTTCGCAGAGCGCGGACTAGAGTACTCTGAGTTCCCAGAGTGCAGACTAGTGTATAAACAACTTAAAAACCTCTAAGTCCCTGAAGCGGACTAGAGTACTCTGAGTCCCTGGAGTGTGGACTAGAGTATGAACGACTTAAAAATCTCTAAGTCCCCAGAGCGCGGACCAGAGTACTCCGAGTCCTCGGAGTGCGGACCAGAGTATAAACGACTCGAAAATCTCTAAGTCCCTACAGCGCAGACTAGAATACTCCAAGTCTCCAAAGTGCGGACTAGAGTATAAACGAATTGACGAAAATCTCTGCGTCTCGAACTATGGACTAAAGCATAAACCGTTTGACAAACCTCTAAGTCCCCGGAGCGTGGAACGAAGCATGAACACAAATTGGGCGCGAGTCGACCGAGGGGAGAATGACACTGTTTCACCAGAATGCAGAGTGGTGTATAAACATCGATAAATAGACGAGTGGATTCCAACCGTTCTCTATTCCGCAAACTTCAACCTGAAATCGACAGAAGGAGTATTAACTCGCTAAGGATGGAGTTCGACCATCCGACTAGTGGCCTGGCCAAATCAGTGCTGGAAGCAGGAGTACAAATACTAAAAGCTGAATACGAAAAATTATTACAGCTCTAGCTTGGCGTTCTTTACAACTTAAGGCAATGACTACAGGGAGTCCTCAATACAGAACAAATCGAAACGGCATCCAAAGCTACGGGCGACTGACTATATCATACCTCAGATTGAGGGTCAATACCGATCTGCACCAAGCATATACGAATGTGACTCAGATGTTCCTTAAAAAACTATGACCTCCAGAATGTGGAAAGGAGAGTAAACCACGAAGACTTGGTCAAAAATTCTCCAGCACCCTCCTTTGATCCGTCAAGAGGAGTATGAAATTGGATGAGCATGACCCGGCTGCATTTGAGCCAACTTCATCCCGAGATCTAATTACAGAACATGAACCAAAGTGGACGTGGCTGACCGTCCAGTGTCCACATTACGCCCTGAAACTAATGAGGCATCGAAGTATTCCTTTTCGAATAAAAACCACAATACAATCCAAGATAGGCGAGACCTAGCCTCCCATCAACTGACCTGATCCCACGATTCAACAGGAAAGAGAGTAAAGCTAAAGTGGGCATGGTTGGCCTTTCTACTTATCGGTATATTCCTCAAACCTGGGGGAATGAGCGAGAAGCAAGATGAATGTGAACCAACTATTCACCGATCAACTCTATGTCTTTGGAGTTTAGGTGGGAATATAAACATTGCTAGGACGAGACTCAACCGTCTATGCAGTACATTTATCAACCCGAGACCGGGAGAAGACGCATAGTCATCCAAAGACTGGCTATGATAGCTCAATATTGAAACTTATATATAGTGCTTACAGCTACTCAAAGCTACGACCAAAAGAATATCTAGAGATAGAATCATTAAATCGATACCTAAGCTCGTGGGCAACTGACTGTCACTCCAACCTTAAGGACGGGTAAACGATCATGAATGCATTAAATAGAAAGTGTGTTACTCGAATATACAAGCAAATTCAAACTCATAGCAAGGTCCAGCTATGCAACTGCAAGCAACTCGAGGCTGACCCCTGCTCGACATTTCCTTCAATGTGCTTTTAAGCCTGATCTTTGGCCATTTACTGATAGTCGATTAGAGCATTCAGAGCCCTTCACTATTAGACTTAATAACTCATGACAAGACTCTAGGATTCGACCAAAGTAACCATCAACATTGAACGTCCCAACCATATTTCACATTGAATGTTATGCAAAATAGTTACATATGAACTCAAAGAATCCAGGATTGCACCTACTAAGCTGATAGTCGACATTACAGCCAGCCATGATGACCCTTTCCGAGTTATATCGGATCACAGCTCAATGATGATAAAAGAATTAGTTGGAATTTTCTGAATAAATGATGATATGTTCCCTTGGACCCATTTTGACATGCATGTGTGATTTCACCAACAATTGCGAGCCATGCATTGGATATAGACCCGAAGCTACAAAAACTAGCGCAATGTCTATTGATTTCATCATGAAAGCTCCACTCTTACTTTTAGGCTCACCCCATCAACGTCTATGCCTACTTGCCGTTGCGACCAGGCATACAACGACCCGAGACGTCTGAAAGACTACTTAAATAGAATATCGAACTAAGCCAATCCGATTTCACTTATTTCCCTCGAAGGGCTATCCAAGGATGGAAATTAGCAGATCTCATACCCGAATTCACTGTATGAAGCCTCAACCGCCGGCCTCAAACTTGCTAGAGGATTTAAAGTGGAAACTTTACATATCTTTTGTGATTCCTGATTGATAATATGCAAAGTTAATAAAGTTGATCTTGCCAGGGGACATTGTCTTGCTCCTTATCTCGGCCAGGTCCAAGAGCTACTAGCCGACTTCACGCATTACATCATTACACACATACTCAGCGAACAAAATGAAAAGAGTCCAGTCATTGGCCAAGCTGTCCAGTTTTAGGGACGCGCAACAGATTTACATTATTTCGGTTGAAATACTCAATATTCCAAGCATTGACGGATGGAGATCATCTAGATATTAAAGACAGAGCCAGAAAAAGGGTCATGGTTGACTCCTGTCAAAGACTATCTACAGTGAGAAATTCTTACTAAATGGAGGAATGGAAAATGACAAATCATCCTCAAAGCTTCACGCCAAATCATCCAAGAAGAAGTCATGTGTAGAAAGAAGTTTATCCATTCCCATGCTTCGGTGTAGCACCCATGATGATATCAAATGAGTCTTGAGCGAAGTCTATAAAGAAGAATGTGACGATTACATCAGGGGGAAAACCCTGATAAAGAAAATACTCTACTACGAGTATTACTGCCAATTATCAATCCAGATGCAGTCGATCATCTTAGATAATTCGACAAGTGCAAGATGTTTGCAAAAAATCCGGGAGCCCCACCGATGGAAATTACTCAAATGGCTAGTCCATAGCCGTTTGCCACTTGGGGGCATTGACACCATCTTCTTACCGATCC
The DNA here is from genome assembly GCA_030765085.1 of Allium cepa. Classification (NCBI taxonomy): domain Eukaryota; kingdom Viridiplantae; phylum Streptophyta; class Magnoliopsida; order Asparagales; family Amaryllidaceae; genus Allium; species Allium cepa. The sequence continues at coordinate 451,703,244 of CM060932.1, forward strand.
TAAAGGTGGTGCGAAATACGCCATCATAGCAGTTGATTGCTTCACCAAATGGGAAGATGAAGACTTTTAACCACGACCAAGATGAAGAAAATAATCAACTTCATTATCCGTAACGTCGTCTGTCCTTACGACCTTCCATGATCCTTTATAACTGCAAATGGACAGGTGAAAACTGTGAACAAAATTATAAAGTTTGTTCTAAAGAGAGGTTTGGAAAAGGCTAGAGGTAAATGGTGCATGAACTCCCAACAGCATTATGGGCTTATAGAACTACCCATGAGTCCGTGACTGACCGTACTCCATTCGCCATTGCTTACTGCTCTGAGGTCATCATCCACGTAAAACTTGAAGTACCCTTTCATCAAGTGGCTGTTTACAATCCTTATTTCATAGAAAATACAAACAAGGAACCGCGATTGAATTGCAATTAAACTAGATGGAATTGGTAATGACTTATGAGCATATAAGACGCATTCGAGAGCCAATGGCAAGAAAATGTACCCGAACGTGCATGTGTACATCTGAAAAAGCTCGACTTCTTGAAATCAACAGAAATTAAATTCTCACTTAGGGTTATTAAGAAAAGACTGGATCAGATAACCGAAGCTTACTAGCTCTGTAGAACCGGACACGGATGACCGCTGATGAACTACAACCTTAGATTTATAATATTGGGAATCGACCAAGCATCATGACGACCAAAGAAGGATACGACACCTTGGGAGGATAAAATTGAAGGATAATGCCTGTTCAGGAAACAGATTTCTTTCTGAAAGCAAGGAATACTCGCTGATTCAAAGCGTGTCGTGTTGCTTCACACGACACACTTTGGGGGGCAAATGTTACCCGACACCTTAGCCCGGCTCAAAGAGGAAAATATTGAGTGCCGTTCGGCCTGCAAGTACCGCTCGGCTTAGGTATCGTTCGGCCTGAGTGTCGCTCGGCCTAAGTCCCTCGTTCGGCATTCTCTGGTTCAAACTCCACCGCCTGACATTCTTTGGTTCGACCACCATCGCTCTGCATCTCGAGTTCAGAAGCCGTCGTTCGGCATTCTCTGGTTCAAACTCCACCGCCCGACATTCTTTAGTTCGACCACCATCGCTCGGCATCTCCAGTTCAGAAGCCATCGTTCGGCATTCTCTAGTTCAAACTCCACCACCCGACATTCATTGGTTCGACCACCATCGCTCCGCATCTCGAGTTCAGAAGCCATCGCCAGCATCTTGAGTTCAGAAGCCGTCGCTCGGCATCTCGAGTTTAGACACCATCGCTCGGCACCTCAAGTTCAGACACCATCGCTCGGCATTGCCATCGCTCGACATTGCCATCGCTCGACATTCTTTGGCGACATCGCTTGGCAAAGCCACTCAACAAGGTCGCTCGGCATGACTCGTTCGGCGTGCCTAGCTCGGTGCGTAGAAGTCGCCTACTGTAGGCCGAGATACTTTGTTCCTGGACCCGTGAGGGAAGTCCAGCCCATCTTCGCCTATAAATAGAAGGACATGGGCACAGTGAAATGGAACTTTTTCCAAGAACATTAGGGAGACCCTGCCATTTTTGATATTCTCCTCTTTTTAATTCAAACTTATATTCAAGTGATTGGTTTACAAATTGTATCTGTATTCAAGTGATTGAGGAAGCAATAAAGATTTTATTCAAAGTAGACGTAGGCAATTACGCCGAACCACTATAAATCCGGTGTTCTCGTTTTTGTTGCTCTTTTTGCATTGAATTACACTATTTTTCTGTTCTAATTTACTCTCTTCATTAATCTCTCTACATAACTCTACTCAAGGGTGTTAGTGACCAATTCTGATGCTAACATGTGCATTATATAAGGATTGTTTGGTTTTGGAATGAAAAGAACACAAACAACAAAAAGTTGCCCTATACACTGCGGGTTGCACCAATTGATTCTGTAGGAGATATGGCCAATTATGCTTTGTAGCGGTCCTTCGATGAAAAATAAACAGGCATTTGCAAATAGTTTTAAAACAAACATGTAACAGCAATTAAAGCCATTTGGTAACAACTTAGTTTAAATAATTTTGAAAGTAGTTTTAAACGGTAACTTTTAAGTAGTTTTGAATAGCGACTTCCAAGCAATAATGATTGGATGTGATTTTACTTTTTAAGTTAAAATAAGTTAAATTTAGTGTAGTTAATGTATAATAGATTACACAACCGGACCTCGATTTTGTAGTTCGCTTAAAACATATGATCAAAATTACTTATAAAATTCCTTAAATCCTAAACGACACAAAGTTGCTTTTTCAATTTCTACTTCCAAACTATTTTTATAAACTATTTATTGAGAGTTTTTCAAACAGTAAAATCTGAACAAAGAGTTATAAAAAATGCTTTTAATTTTAAAAATCAACCGAAATTTTGTTCGTTCTTATTTGATGCTACGTTGTATTTTTATACGATCCCTGATCATTTCATACCATTGTTTGCATTTGAAAACTAAATCAGTTCTTCCGTAAAACGAACGAGGATGATCATGTCAATTAGAGTCAAATTGTTTGATTTCGGGTCGCGTTTTCTTAGGAAATGGTCAGATACAGTAGCAAACAGAGTTACAAAGTGGTTTTCGTTTTACACCGTATTAACCTGGCAACGAAGAGAGCTTAACCAACGGGCAAAGGGAGAAAAAGGCAGAAGTCCAAAATGTGAATCCCAAGCAAACAGAAGCATGTGAAAGAACCGCCAATGGCACAGGTGTCTCCTCCCATTGGTACACCACATTTTAACAAATCCGCGAATGACGAAAACACCCTTCTCCAAACGCCGCTTTTACCCAAGTGGCCTTGCCCACGTGACACCACGCACAGCGCCGCATCTTGCATGCTCGACACATCCCCCACCGCTCGCCACGTGTCGTCTCTCCCACTTGGCTTCTCACCTCCTTCTCCGACGTGGCGCCATCTCTTCGCTTCTCCTGACACTTACTTGTATGCGCATGTGTCATCTCCTAACTCAACATTCATAATCATATATTTTTTGATATTATCTTTGTTTAGTTATTGAGTTGATAACTCTTCTTTATTTCGAGTCAGAATCTTATAAATTTCGATGGATTGAGGCTTCAAAGCTTCTAGATTTTATCTGTTTTTGAAGATCGAGTCGGGAAATGGAGGTCGTGTGGTCAAACCCTAATTCTTCTAGTAGTACCGAATCGGAGTCGAGCAGCCATGGAAGTAGGCTGGGGGAGGTGGAGCTTGATGCAGCACGAGCGCTTGCTGATTTGGCCAAAATCCAGAAAGAGAGGATTGATTTGAACGAATCCAAATCTCGGGTATTTTTCTTTCATGCGTATCTTTTGATTTTTGTTTATTGTAGTCGCTGGTTACAGATTTCGCTTTTTATTGATATCCTAGTGATTGAATTGATACCGAGAGACACTGACTATTTATTTCTTCAAATTGTAACTAAATTCAAATGATACAAAAATATGTTCAACTTTCATATGAATTTTGAAATCTGACAGGTGAAAAATGAGATGAATTTCATTGTAACTTGTAAGTAAGAATTATACTACTCTTCAAAGAATGATGAGAAGATACAACAGTTTATGTAATAATCAAACCAACAAAAATGAAAGAGAAAATATTCCATTATCTGCTTACTTCTATCATAAATCAACTCTTGGTACTGCTGGGATAATAGCCCGATGGTAACTTTTATTCAAAATCTATGCAAAAAGATTTTTGAACATTAACTTCTGGACCTTTGATCTAATGATGATAAATAGAGGTGTTTGGATAGAATTCAACTTTTTAACTTCAATAAATCGATTTTGATATTTGGATAGGATGACCTATAATTAATAAGTAACAGATTATATAATTAGATACTCTCTTTTAAGGGAAAGTCTATTTAGACACAAACTATAGACACAATTGGTGACACAAAGAATCTTCATCATTTGATTGCCTCCTGATTTCCACCTTCTCCATAAAGACAAAAAAATCCAATAGTCTGAATCTTTTGTGTCACCATTTGGTGGTCATATAGCCGGCCCCCTCTTTCAAAATGAAGGTGAATATTAAATGGCGGTGTTTTGCTTGTAATTTTTCTAAAACAAAGGTTATTTTAATTATTTACTTCATCAAAATTGCTTATGAATTTCTATGTTATAAATTGTAACCAACAACTACTTCAATTTTCAATTTTCACTTATAAGCTACTTATAACTTCATATAAGTAGTTCACAAAACCTTAAGTCGAACAAGCTACTTAAAAGTAGTTTCCACTCCCAAACATTGTCTTAGATTTCTTTTAAGACCATATAGCAGATGCCATGAGTGCTGTTAGTCGGTTCATGCAGGAAGGTCCTGAGCTAGCGCTTCATCTCATAGAGCAGCGTAGGCATCTTCATCTCATAGAGCAGTGTAGGTATCGGAGAAGGTTATGTTGCTGCTACGGGGACTAATCTAAACACTCAGCTATTGGGTGAGAAAGGTGACTACCAATATCTACAAGGTAGCAAGGAACTTCCAGAGTACTTTTTATTTTAATGAAAAATTTGTTTTCCTTTCACAACAATTACAGCCTTTTTCGGAGTTTTTCTTCTTTCATTTTAGGAGCTATGACTGTTAGGTCCACATCATCATATACAATTCTTATTTTTTTAAAGAAGTGGTTGTGATTTTGTGCTGATTCTTTCTTGGCGGTCGGTTTTTTCGTTTCTTTTTAACTTCTCAAGATCTTTGGTTTTTCAACATTGCATTCTTTATTCATCATTCATGATATTAGAAATTCAATGCATAGTAAGAGTTTGTGGGAACCAGATAGTTTAGCATCAGAAATATTTAACAAACATTGTCAAATTGATCAAAACACCATAAATTTCCATGAATTAAGCAATTTATATGCTACTTAAAGGATCAATGTTCATTATTATTTTTTGAATTAATTTCTGGTCCTTTATTTGCTTCCGCTGCTAATTGAGATGGAGAGAAAATTTTGTTTGGCGGTGAATGAAGCAAGAGGTCGGGTGTACGAAATCTATATCATAGCCTAAGTAAGGAGGGTGAAAAAACGTCTATAGGATAGCTAAGCTCCGCGAGAGGAAGACATGAGATTTCAATCAAGTTAGATGCATCAAAGATGACAATAATAAACTTTTGGTGAATGACGAGGAGATAAAAAATAGATGGAGAGATTACTTCAAGAAGCTATTTAATGCAGAAGGTGATAGCACTACGATCGAGATAGACGACTCTTCTGATGACACCTGTAGACATTTTGTCCGGAGAATTCAAGAATCCGTGGTAAATGAGACACTAAAACGGATGAAAGCAGGCAAGATATTGGGGCCTAATAACATTCCTATTGAGGTGTGAAGATGACTTGGAGATGCAGAGATAGTCTGACTAACTAAGTTGTTCAATAATATTTTCAAATCAAACTAGATGCCAGATGAGTGGAGAAACAAGACGTCAGATGAGTGGAGGTGAAGCATACAAGTTTCAATTTTCAAGAATAAAATAGATATCCAAAGTTGCACAAACTACAGAGGAATTAAGCTTTAATGAAGCTTTGGGAGGGAGTCATTGAACATCGATTAAGAAGAATGACAAGTGTGTTAAAAAACCAATTTGGCTTCATGCCTGAGAGGTCGACCACAGAGCCGACTTTGTTGATAAGACAACTTATAGAGAGGTTTAGCAAAAGAATGATCTATACATGGTATTTATCGATTTGGAGAAAACTTATGACAAGGTACCGCGAAAGGTGATGTAGTAGACCCTGGAAAAGAAGAGAGTCCCAACAAAGTATATTACACTTATCAAGGATATGTATAATGATGTTGTGACTAGTGTCGGAGCATGCGATGGTGAAACCAGTGATTTTTCCATAAACACAGGATTACATCAAGGGTCAGCTTTGAGTCTCTTCATTTTTCTCTAGTGATGGATGAGGTTACGAAGGGTATACAAGGTGAGATTCCTTGGTGTATGCTATTTGCTGATGATGTTGTGCTAATTGATGAAAGTAGGATTTGAGTTGATAGACAACTGAAGATGTGGAGACAGACTTTAGAATCAAAGAGATTTAAGCGTGACAGAATTAAAAAAGAGTATATGATGTGCGAGTTCAACGGTGTCAGGTAGGAGGATGGAGATGTCACTCTGGCCGGACAAATAGTTTTCAAGAAGGAATCATTTCAATATCTAGGATCAATGTAGCAGTATAATGGTGAGATTGATGAAAATGTTAGTTTTAAAATTCGAACGGGATGGATGAAATGGCGACAAGCGTCTGGAATTCTTTGTGACAGGAAGGTCGCACAAAAACTTAAAAGGAAAGTTCTACAAAACGACAATCAGGCATGTGATGTTATATGGTGCAGAATGTTGGCTTACTAAAAGTAACACTTTCAAAAGATAAGCGTAGTAGAAATGCGTATGTTGCGACAGACCTGCGGTCATATAAGTAGAGACCAAATTAGAAATAATGATATACATGACAAACTTGAAGTAGCACCAATTGAGGAGAAACTAAGTCAACCTCGCTTAAGATGGTTTCAACATATTCAAGGAAGGCCGCCTGAGGCACCTGTGTGTGTTGGAATTATAGGCCGCGTTGAATGCTCAAAGAGAGGTCGAGGTCGACCAAAGTTGACATGGAAGTAGTAAAAAGTGATTTGAAAGATTGAGGTATATTCGAGGAGCTGGTGACGGATCAGAGTGAGTGAAAGTTAGCGATTCACGTAGCAGAACCACGAGCGTAGAGTTTTATTAGTTTTAGATTATAAGACTAGGGAACATGAGCCTAAGACGTAGGTTTGGTCTTTGACCAATATTATTATTAGTATAGTATTATTATTATCATTCCTCTTATATATATGCATATATTTTTTTATTTTATTTTATTTTGCTTGGTTATTATTATTAATTTACTTATTTGACTTTATTTTATTATTGTTATTGTTATTATAACTTTTAAATTGATTTTGTCACTTAGTTTTGGATTCCATCTCTAGCCAACCCCAACTTGTTTGGGAATAATGGCTTAGTTGTTGTTGTAATGTCAGAATAGTTTAATTCCATAGAAGCTGTTGTACACCTAAAAAATGCGAGAAGTTTTTTGTTTGGTGCTTAATTCCCTTGAGGCACATCTACAAAAGTGGGGGATTATTAGACACTGCTTAAAAAGTGTGCTTAAGCGTAAATTTTATGAGCTCAAATGTAAAAGTTGGACCTCTTTAATGCATAAGAGGACAGAGTGGCAGATTACATTTTTGGATCAATGTGCAACATCTAGTATTAAAGAAGCAAAAGAAGCTATCCTGCATAAATAAATAAAAATACAAAAGACAAAAAGACAAAAAAGGAAGACGGAAAGAAGAAGATTAAGAAACCTACTTTTTCTTAGTTGTCGTATTCAGTATCCAATCTTACCTAATTAAGAAATTAGAAATAGTTAAGAAATAAGAATGCAAGGGTTTGCTTTATTATAGTCTGCATTCAGAAACTAATTTCAACCTCAGGCCTCAATGCTAATTTAATTTCACACGGAGTCCGCATTCTACCAGCATGGCAAAATGTGGCCTACAACATGGACACAATTTTTTACTCTTTTTATTTAATTTTAATTTTTTTTTATTTCTTCTGTACATTATTTCAAGTAGCATCGTTGTCCATAAAAGTATGATTTGAGCATATTTTGCATAAAATTGAACATCTGCTATTTCCAATAGTTTCTTTTTTCCATTTTTTTCTTACTCCAGAAAAATTGGTCCAACGGTATGTGTGAAAATCATGTTTCAGTAGTAATCTAAACATTGCTCGTGCTCATTATGCTAAGAGCATATATAACAAGGAATCAGTACCACGGTTGGTCCATTTGGACCAATCAAAGCAACCTCGTGGCAACCTGAAGTTGCTTTCTCATCCGACGATTACAATGACAGATAACTATATGTGGTGACAAATAATTGTTTATCAGGTAGATTTCAATCTTACTAAACATTCTAATCTGGCAAAATGTCGGACAAAAAAAGAAACTAGAAACTATGCTGAATTGTTGAGGATGGATGTGTGAAATAATTTTTAATACTGACCATGGTGTGTCATTGGATATGATCAAAGCTGGATATGATCAAAGCGACATGGTATATGTCAACGCTTCTTTTGTTGGGTACCATGCTTGTCTAAAATTTTGATGTATATAGATAAAATATTTTGGCCTCTAAGTTTGTTGCTTGCTTTGCCTAAAACAATTTAAGGTCTCATGACAGTTAATTAGCAAGTACAAACCTGTGGAGATGTGACATGCTATATGCCAGCACTATATTTATTTGGTAACATGCTTATCTAAAATTCTAATGAATGTGGATCGAAATGTTTTGGTTTTTATGGCATGCGTTGCAAAGCTATACCAATCATGAATACAACCTAATGAGAACAGGTCTTTAGCAAATATAAATTTGATCCATATCTCTAACATTGCTCTCCACATAATAATTAGAAGGCTATTTCACATTGCAAACAATTTTTTTGGCAGTAAAATAGGTTGTGATATATTTTCTCAAACCTACCTTGAAGGTTTTCGATGAAATGAGAGTAATACTGAAGGCTTTGTTGCTAGAGAACTGGGCAATGAGCTTGTGCATGTCAGAATACTTGGAAACAAGAATGCAGTATTCTTCTTGAAAACAATTGTTTATATGTAGACCAAGTGCCACTAATTTTAATGTACAATGTGGGACTATTACCTTGCAATAATGTAATGTAAATGTAAATGTTTATATGCAGTCACTATTTGTGAATGTTTTGTTGGTCTTGTTTATCACGTTATCATGTCTTATTTTCATCGGCATAATCTATCAAAACTTATGTGGCTTTTTATTTTCTTCCTTCGTAGAATGAACAGTTCCAAAGTGATTCTCAAGATAATAAAGCGGTGTCTGAGGATCTGATGCCACAGAGAATAAAGTCTAATCATGATGCTGAATTGTCTATTCCGAATATTAAATGCACCAGTAGTCATGGATCATGCTTTGGACGTAGAATGAAACAAGATATGACTGAGGTAACAATAATTGTAAATCCATATTAAAAAAACTCTCTGCTTGCAGAGTAATTAGCTTTTATTCATAGGCTGAGAGAGAAGCTAAAAGGATTCGCAGAGTATTGGCTAACAGAGAGTCGGCTAGGCAAACAATTCGTAGACGACAGGTAAGTTGCAATCTCAGTTGTAAATATAAAAGAAATTTGCCGTCATTTGGTATGGGGTAAAGAAGTAGCGCCTAGTACTCTACTTTGTGTTGTACTTTTTGTCACTTTATCTAACTTCTGTACAAATATTATTTTTGAGATGGTTATGGTGCAATAGGTTAAAATTGTGGACTCCCTCAGACCTTGCGCGGGAACACCCTTTATTTCATAACTTGCCAAATGTAAGAAAGCATTGATAGATGTTGTTGTCTTTTTAATTGGTTAGGCTCTTCGAGAGGAGTTGATCAGAAGGGTCTCTGAGTTGTCAACCGACAACGCGAACATGAAAATGGTATAGTCAATAGCTTATACTTGACCTTTTGTGTTTACTAAGATTACATGGAATTGCAGTATAATGCTAATAACCTTTGTTTTTCCTTTTACATTGCAACTTGAGCGTATCCTTCGAACTAGAGCATAATTTGTATAATCTGCATGATGACACTATTCCAGCTTAATTCCTTTCAGTTCAATGCTGATTCACTTTTAATTGCTCCATAACTCCCTTCAATTCTTTAATAGCAAAAAAACATCCTAATACAAAAGGGGGATTTTTGTGTCATTATACCTAAGTGGTGGTATGAATGCAAGGTGAACTTAAGGGAACTTTATTCTACTAAGTTGTTTGGCCAATGTTCTTTGTTTTATTGTGAAATGGTCTTATAATCGTGCAATATATCCTTTTGAGTAGGAAAAGGAGCTGGCAATGAGAGAATATCAGTCACTGGAGGAAACTAACAAAAAATTGAAAGAGCAAGTGAGATCGACAATCTTTACATGATAGTTTTTCAACCAATTTATATGGAGTTCAATGAATTATTACATTGGTCTGTAGGTGGCTTATGCAATAAAAGTGAAGGTTGAAACCAAAGCAGAAATCAAGCCAGATTCCCCTTCAACCGAACTTTCATTAGTAGTTCCATGTCCTGGTGTTTCATCAACTAACAAGTCAAGCTCTGGTGGTAATGTATCCAGTACATCGAACACGCATTTGTATGCTTCTCCTGTATACACTATATTTTATCCGATACTTCAACAAAATATATCTGAATCTTACGCTTCAACTCATCATCGTGGTTTCATGCCTTGTCCACAATTTATGGAGAATCTAGACAGTACCACCACCAGTGAAGCAAGTAGAGTAACTGCTACACTGGAGAAGAAGAATATGAATATGAATATTGAAGAGATGTCCATTGATCTGAATCAAAATAAGATTTTTCAGCATGATCGAGGTGGAAGTGTCGCCAACAGAAGTGAAAAAGATACAATGGATATAAATGCTGGCTGTGATGAGATCAGAAGTTTTGTAGAAGAGAAGTCGCAAGCTGCAATGAAGAAATTAGTGGATCCAAATGCAGCAGCTGCAGCAAGGAGGAGAAGGAAGGAGCTTACAAAGCTCAAATATCATGGCAAGCAAATAAGACTTCATGGCTGAGTTAAAGGTCAAAAGTTAGGAGTTCTGGCCTTGTTTTTCTTTGATTTCGGAGCACAGCTTGAAAATGGCGAACGTTTCTACTTTGTGTTACAAGCATAATACTATCAGATGGTTCCTCTACGGGGAGAGTATGTATACAGCTAAGATAAATGAGAGAGAAATTAGAAATGGTACTAAGACGGGTTATATGCTGGTCTTCTTACTATTCATGGCTGCTCAACTATATGCAGCTGACTTCACGAATTGATACTTATGTAACTTATTCTTTCTGAGTGTAACATCCAGCGAGATGTATATGTAGCTTTACTGGTGTTTTATGAAGTTTTTGCTTGCAAAAGATGCAGCAAGAGTTTGCTCTGGTAAGCGCCTGTTTTGTTTGCTACTGTGGTGGCTCGATTTAGCTTAATGCAGCAGTTAGTCGTTTGACTGATCTGGAAAGAATTTACCAGCCAAATTTTGCATAGTGCCATTTTTCTACTCTTTTCCCGTTCCGTGAACAGATATTTTCATATACAGATGATGCTGCATCTAAAACCTTTGGATATCTACAACCAAAATCTTTGGATATCTACAACCGTAGATACAGACGGATATGGATGATTATCCTATTCGTTAACGGTTAAGAAACATAAATAGAAAATTTTATTTTAACATAATTTTTTTATTGTTCATTATACAAGAATGCAAAATCGACAAATATAATAATAATAGATAATTTTGAGCAGTTAATATGTATTGTATGCCTATAATATAAACTATATTGATTTAATAAAGAAAATTAGCACATCTTTTATTGTATTAAAATACACACAAAATAAATTATTAACTTGATAAAAATCGAACAGATAATAAATAAACTACAATCTTGATAAAAAAAATTAGATGGATAATTTTTGTCCGCATACGCATTTATTTTTTGAACATTGAATATTAATCCGTTTTCGGTTTTAGATACGAATGCATGTTGATTTTGAATTTTTGGAATATCCATTGACAATTTTATCTTTTTCAATATGAATATGAATAAGAAGCTCACCATTTTGAGGACGTAGGAATATGAAATCATGTTGATTCGAGGTTCTTATTACATCCATGTTTGGGGGTAAACGAGGTGATGGTTGATACTTATAGTGTGATAATCTGTGATGTGTTATGATATGATATTGATTATAGCTGTGATAAATATGCGATATTTATCTGTGAATGATGCTGTGTGAATTCAATATTTTAAATTGAATAAATTGTTCAAACATAAATCACTTGGACATTAAGATGACATTTTGGATTTCAGTGAGACCGGGTTCGGGTTTTCAAATTTGGAATTTTCGAAAACGACATCGATCCAAATTAAACGTTGGGTCGTGAATCTAAAGTGAAGAGTGAAGACTCGAGGTGTAAGGACTATTCGTCGTTAAGACTTAGAGAATGATTCCAATACGAGTTTAACAGGGTAGTACTTTCAGGTTCAAGATGAAGATTCAGAATGCAAGGGCTATTGTCGTTAACTCTGAGGGTGATTCCACAATGAGTGTAGCGAGATAGTGCCTTCGGTTTCGTTCGAACCGGAACGAACTTGTATGAATTGAATGCTTTCAGAACATCGTTAGGGTGGACGATGAGCATTCTAAGATAGATGTGTTCTATAAAGGTAATCGTAGCCTCACGTCTCATCAACCGGGAATGACTAAAACATGGGACGTGCAGCAAGGCTAAGGGGGTAGCATCCAAGTAGGACGAGATTTACCCCTGTATAGAGGTCCCTTTTTATTTGGCTGTGTGGGCAGTTGGTGACGGCCATCTGCGGGGTTGTCTTGTTCTGTACGGTGATCTAGGCCCCGTACTGTGACGGGCGGTACCTCAGTAGCCATGTCATTGATGGAAACTTATTCTTCCTACGTGTCCTTTACGGTTTTGATTGTATATCTATGTAGCTGGAATTTAATAAATGTCGGCTATTTCATATTTACTTGAAAACCCTAGACCCTATTATAATATCACTGGATTTCCTATCAAATATTTTGGTTAGCGTAAGGCAAAAACTTACCCATGTTTATTTGTGAGAAGTCTTACGTGATACCTTTATTTTCAAAGGATTTTCAAAGTTAAGCAATTTTAACCCGTTTACTCACACCAGACCCATGTCTGATCCGGAGTTTATTTTCTGTTTTATTAAACTCTGGGGTACTCAAATTTTTATGAGTAGTCAAGGGATTCAGGTTAGCTTTGACAAGTTTTGGAGGAGATATGGAGCATGAGGCTTCAGCGTGTAGATATATAGTGGTTCTGCTATGCTAGTATTGTATCTGTTTCTCTGTGATGTACTTGAGTTGCAGTAACTAGACATATGTTTATAACTGTCTAGTTTGTGTTGTATAAGATGTAAAACTCTGATGTATATGATACTATGTAATATCTTATGTGATATAGTATAATGTATTCGTTCCGCTGTGAGATTCTGATGCTATTTGGTTCTTTCTTTTCTATCTTTTCTCTTTTCTATCACTTTCTTTCTTCTTAATGATGCGTCGGAATGAAAGGTGGGCCGTTACATTATCGTATCACAATAAAGTTTGGATGAGAGAGGAAAAGGAAAGACTGAATTGAGTATTTTCGCAAGTGGAAAAGCAAGTTCTATTCCAATCCTAATCCTAAAAATGAAGACAGTTGCACACCTTTTTATATTTTACAAAAATTGATGGAGAATCTTATGCATCTTTTTTCTCCTCTATCAATGTCAATTTATTCTAGTTTTCAATCTAGTCCATAAAGTCCAAATATCTTTTTTCGATCTTTTCTAATCCTAAAAATGAAGATAAGCTGTACATCTTTCTATACTTACAAAAATTGACAGAGGAAAATTGTTCCTATGTATCATTTTTCTCCTCTATCAATGTCAATATATTCCAGTTTTCAACCTAGTTCATAAAGTCCAAATATCTTGTTTCAATGACGAAATGAAATGCCGAGGTAACTCAAATTTCGTTTTCAATTTCGGTGTTTAATTTTTATTCCACGTCAAAAGGACACGATGTTTGATTTTCGATTAAAAATACATGAAAATCAAAGTTTACAAGTTTCCAGTCAGAGATCACCAGAAGACGATCAAAGATGAAGCACTGTTGGTGGGTGGTGCATGGTGACGTTGCTTCAGAATGCTTAGAGAAAGAATGTAAGTCCTGCACTTGCACAACATGCACAACCTGATCATATGAGGCTTTTATCGACTTCAATTTAGAGTTCGTTTCAGTAAGATCAATATAGTTTCATGTATAAATAAGGGAGGTAAATGTATGTCAATATATATGTATTTTTTATCATAATAAAAGTCATAATCTTTTTTTTTATTCTATTTCTTTTAATGTGCATATTTCTCTTCTTTTGTGGTGCATATTTCTATATTCTCCTCCTCATCATTTACTTTAATACTTGTTCTTGCCTGACTTTCTCTCATTCTTCCATGATTATCTTTCCCCTACATTTTCTTCTTTCTTAAACCTTTTCTTGAACCACTTCTTCAAAGAAACTTGCAGAACCATTTTAGAAAACTTGCAATATCATCATGGCTGGGTCCAAATATCATATTAGACCATGGTATACCAATTTGGTATCAGAGTCAAGTGATGATCAAGAAGCACTTCATCATCATCAAACTGATTCAAAAAAACACCAACCAAGATGACAACATCTTTTCTATGCCAAAATTGGAAAGAGATTCTGACTTTGTCGGCAAGACAAGAGTAAATAAACAAAGGAACCTCCTTCACAATAAGCCAACACCAAGAATCACAAGAAGAAGTCACAATTCTCATCAAGAACTCCACCAAAATTTGCAGATCTAATCACAAGAGAGGATTGGAAAAATGGATGATCTCAGTGAAACATTAAATTCATTGATTCAAGAATTGAAGGATAACAAAAATTCTCCATTAACTTCTACTCTTGATCAACAACCCTCAGCAAGAACCTCACTATATGTACCACCTTTCCAAAAACCACCTACCAAAATCCAGTCAGAAACCTGTAACCTCCAAAGATTTACCTTATTTACTTCCCACACCTAGACTTCTCCAAACACCATCAAGTTGGAATTCCCTACATATTTAGGTGATCGCATAATGATTACTTGACTTGGGCAAGTAGAGAAATTCTTCAAATATTATCAGGCACCTGAAGCAGAATGTGTACAAACATGCTCCTTTCAGAGGCACATCAGTGGTATAAATGGTTAACAATGTAAGAAACTATAAGTAGTAGAGGTATTTTGGAGAGGAAATTATTGTAAGATTTGCACCACTAGAATTGAGAAAATCCTTTAAAGCATTTGCTAATCTCAAACAATACACTATAATTGAGGTTTTCTTAAATATATTTTCTCAATTACAAGGGCTTCATAACCACCTTCACCCTTATTTTGTGTTTAATAAGTTCTTGGATCGATTAAAAGAGAAAATCATGTATGATATGGAAGCGTCAATACCTCTTGATTTTAGAGAGGCAATGGCACTTGCTAAGATATTTGAAAACAAGTGGAATAACACTAAGAAGATGGTTAAACCATTATCTTACAGTCATAACTCCACAACCCATAATAGAAACAACCCCAAAAGAAACTCCAGTTACACCTCAGAACGCTCTCGGTTAAATAGGAAAAATTTTGTAGAGACATTTGTTAAAGGCAAGGGTTAGCACCTGAAGAAATCATGGATATAAGGAAAAATCTATGTTATGGACGTAACGAAAAATTACATGCTGGTCATTAATGAAGAAACAAATTTATATTCTTGAAGGGGTAATGGAGTTAGAAAGTGAGGAGAGAGAGAGAACGATGTTGAACAAAGCACGAAAGAATGTCCAAAACCCATTGAAAGGAAACTAACACTGCCATTACCTTCCATGCCATGTGTAGAATACCTTCTCTGCACACCATTAAAGTTAATGGGGTTGATCCAAAGCAAAGAAGTTCAAATACTAATTGATCCTGGCCCATACATAGTTTTATTTGCAATAACCTAACCACTAAAACATGGTTAAAAATAGACGATTCTAAAATTTATGAAGTGATGGGTGGCCAATGGTAAAAATAGATATTTCACTGGAGGTGACGGTTACCTTTTTCCTTCCCTCCATTTAAAAGTAAAGTCACGTACATTTCATTTTAAGAACCGACCACACTTTTTCTTCTTATTTATCTCTTCATCTCTCAACATACCAAGGATCAAACTTCAATATCTCACTTGTATTCAACGAAAATTCACAAGACCAAATGCAAAGATATCGAAAAGGACTGCAAACCCAAAGCAATTGGGGGTGAAACACTAAAGCACGTAGACACAGTAGGATAGACAATAGAGATTTATGCAGTGGAGATAATCTTGGGTTAGTGATTCATCCTTTTCTCCTCATATAATACAATCATGATCCTCTAATGATGATATGTTGGCTAATTTAGAGTAGATAAATAGTTATCTAAAGTTAAATTCAAATTAAATGAGAATTTGGGAGGGAATTCACTAACTACAGTAAAGTAGAACTAGGTTTTTAAATAAATATTGAAATTGATGAACTTACACCCAAATTAATGAAGTAAAGTGATAAAATGGACTTAGAAATGTGGGCTAGGCATTAGATATGTTCTCAGGCTAAAGGAGGGGGAACAGAGACGGTTGAAGGCAGAAATGTTGAAGAAAACCACCAATTTTCGCAACTGGGAAACTTCCAGAAATTACGTGCATCGGTCCACTAGTGAATGTGATCGAGGCACCAGTGGCCTATTTTTGGCTCAGGTTGAACCTAGACCCAGAATAGCCTATATAAATAATAATTGATCGATTCGAGTCTTGTTTCTCTTTTGTTCTAGATGGCGATTGGAGGCTATTGATGAGGAAGATGACGACTTTATGAATTAGCCGAATGTGTGTAATGATTGTTTGCTATTTGAAGTGGATATGTATGTTATTGCGATGTGGAAGCGTGATACAATATGAATGTGAACGTGAACAAGTCTGTGGTGTAGGTAGATGTCATGGGGTATAGATATTAGTACAAAAATGGATACGAATGTGAATATAGATACAGATACGAATACATATGCAGATACTGAACCGTGACACAAAGAGGTAGTCAAAGTATTACATTGCTATCGTGCTTCAATGGGCCAGGAAGAGGAGGTGGATGTTAAGAGACCATGTAGGTTACGGGTGGACCATGGAATGCATCCAATTAGTACGAGGACAGCAGGATAACCTATAAGCTACGGATGGTCCAGGGAAGTGAGTACTATATGTGACTTACGTGATTATGGGAAACATGCAAACCTGTAGGGCATGTGGCCAGTGCAGGGAAGTGATTTCATATAGTGATGATGCAATATGACTAGATGTGTACGATAGTTAGGAGTGATGTAATGATCAAACATGGGGTGACCGGGCAATTGACTCATATGGTATTATTTTTGTAGTATATGTACAGTAAAAGTATGGCTCACTCACCAGACTTATCTTTAACTCTTTCATATTCTCCCTTTATGTGTTTGTGTGTATGTATTCAAGTTGATGGAGTTCGAGATGATATCTAAAATAGAGGCTCATTTGTATATATTGTATATTATGTAATAAGTAATATGATCTAGATTTGACTATGTGTATGGATTTAGAATAGTTGCATTGTTCAGACAAGTATTTGATATTATAGACATGTTATGGTGATGTGACTATGGTTACTATTGATGTATTATGGTTTATTTCCTTCTGCTGCGAGACTCTAAAAATAGATAGTTATTAGATAGCGTTAGTTAGGATTGTATCTGTCTGTACTAGTTATATGCTTATATTATATCAACCCTGATGACTTGTCTGTTCAGTCCTTGGGTTATCGACGTCGGTTCGGACGTTGGATCTAGGCATGAAAGGACGAGTTGTTATATTTTGTATCAGAGCATATGTTAGAAACTAAGATAAGAATTAGGAACATATTGAGGGAGCATATTTGTATTGTCTATTAGATATATATGTAGGAATCAATTATATATGCGCACACCAATTTTTGTTCCAATTTTGTTTATTACCTATTTAGAAGTTGCCAACGAATCCCCTTGTTACAAATAGTTGAAACGAGTAATTCAGTCCAAAGTAGAATAGAGACCAACATATCCAATACTAGTAAGGTAGAAACCAGGGTAGGGACAAGCAACCGAGTAGATGTACTGGACTTTCTCGAAGTCAATATCTCAGTATGGTTCAAATTCTATATTCAGGCAATGAGCCAAGCTTGTGCCAATCCCACTGAACCCATAGACACTACTACCACTACTAACCAAGATGTGGCTCTAGCCCCAACACCACCATTTATTAGTTTTCTTAAGCTTAAGGATTTCTCCAGCCTGGGTGGGAAGCCTTTGCTCAGGACGGAATCTTACTCAATGACTCAAGCATGGCTGAATAATTATGAAAGTATTTTCAATATGTTAGGACTTGGTGATGCTACTAAGAGACAATCAACTACTTAACATTTGAAAGGTGAGGCAGCATGGTGGTAGGAGGTGGTGATAACTGAAGTAGATAAGAATACTATTACTTGAAGGATGTTCAAGATAGGGTTTGAGATTAAGTTCCTTTCTGGTGCTGAGAGGGATCTGTTATTGGAGAAGTTTATTCATCTGAAGCAAGGAGAAATGATGGTTGGAGAGTACGTAAGCCAGTTAAATGAGTTAGCTAGTTTTAGATTTGAGCTAATAAACAACCAAGGGAATAAGGCGCTCAAGTTTGCAAAAGGTTTGAATTCAGCCTTAAGAGAACTGGCATTGAATCAGATTCCATATGGAGCGACGTTTGAGGGACTAGTGGAGGCATCATTGTAGAATTCCTTGAGTAGAACTTTGATTAAGGAAGAAAAGGGCCAACAACAGGGAAAGCACAAAGGAAATTGACCATGAGGAGGGCAAGGAAAGAAGCAAGTGGTTAATTTCCATAGACGTCAGAAGGAGTGACATATAGCCAAGAACCATAGGGCGAATCTTTCAAAGGGTAAATGTTATAACTACAACCAAGTGGGACATATAGCAAAGGATTGTAAGGCTGCCCTAACTCAAAAGAAAGTGAGATGCTATAATTATGACCAATTTAAACATATGAAAAGGGATAACCTAGCTTTGAAAAGCGAAAGTCAGATTGTGAAGGCGTATGCTTTTTACCAGGTTGTTACCGACCAAGGTTCGCTTTTTATTAGTGAGTTTTGGAGGAGTTAACAGGAGGCTTTGGGCACCGAGTTGAGCTTGAGTATCTTTTATCACCTGTAGATAGACGGATAGATGAAGAGAGTGAATCGGGTTTTGTAGGACTTGCTTCAGATGTGCATCTTAGATTTTGGAAGCGCTTGGGAGGATCATTTACCGTTCATGGATTTTACCAATAATAACAGCTATCAAGCAAGCATTGAGATGACACCATTTAAGCTACTATATGGTAGACCTTGTAGATCACCATCATGTTGGTGGGACACTACAGATAGGATTATACATGGGCCGGACATTGTGTGGGAGAAATCAAAGAAAGTAGACTTGCTCCCCAGAAGAATCAAAACTATGCAAGACATAAAGAAATCTTATGGTGATGGAGACGTACAGAGTAAGAGTTTGCAGTGGGCGCGAGGCGTTTGTGAAAGTCTCACTGCTTAAACATGTTATGATATTTGGTAGTTCAGAAAGTTAGCACCGAGGTACGTAAGGCCTTTCCCTATTATGGAGAGGGTAGGAAAGTTAGCATATTGAGTATAGCTTCCAGAGAAGTTTGGAAGAGTACATGAAGTTTTCCATGTGTTGCACTTGCGAAAGTGCTTGCATGATTTAGCTACCATAATTGAGCCGAGTCAGCTAGATGAGGTAAATGTAGAGAGGGAGTCACTTGTTCGTTGTGCATCTACTTGTATTCTTGAGCATCGTACATGTAACGACCCAGAATCTTGGTCATTTGATTTAAAATATTTAATTGATTTTAAATATTAAAATATTGGTTTAGAAAGGTTAAATAATTTAAATTCAAATATAGGGATTTATTTGAATATGTGAATTGTGATCTTAATATTGGAATAGTGATTTAAATAATTGAATCTTGAATTTAATTTGAATAAATTAATTTTAAAAGCATATTTAAATTCTATTTAAATAAGAATGATAATAGTAAACTTTTAATTCTAGAATTAAAATTGATTAAATTGTTTTTAATAATAACTCATTTTAACTAATGTGTGAAATTATCCTTCCTGGGCACTGTCTCGGATTTTGATGAAACATGTTCCATTAGATTCAGAACAACAAATTGTTGTACGCTGATGAATTTCGTGATGATCGCACGTGGTTGTGTGAGCATGAAATGCATAATGATTAATTTAGGAATTAATCATAATATAATTTAATTTTAAAAGCTAACTTCTATACATGATAGGATTAGGTCTCGATAATAGTTCTATTGAGTTCGAAATAGGGGTATTTAGCTAAGAATGCCAGCAAGCATGTCTTGATCGGTGTTCGAAAATCTTCGGACGTGATTAGTATCGAATATTTGCTTATATATTTGACCACCCCCTATTCATTTTTCTCTAACCCTAATTTAAACCCTAGCTTCCGTTTATCATTCCCCTCATCCAATGATCCCCATTGATCAGAGCCTCTAGAGGCATTTTTAGGTGATGTCCTCAATTAGAAAAAGGTTCGCGGCGAGGAGTGAAGTAGTTTAACTGGTTAGATTGAGCCATATCGGAGCACGACAGCGGCGAAGTCGAGATGAACGACGATCGTATTTAAGGTTCAATCTCATGTGTGGGGCCGTGATAGGCTGCGACTCTGGTGGCGTTGGGTAGAAGATGTCGATGGCCACCTTCGTTGAAGAAGCGACGGTGGCTGGAGTGACGGCGGCGTATGAAGGAAGTTACGGCCTATTTTGGTTCGAACGAGAGGATATGCGGCCGTGATTAGAAACATGATTAGGGTATTAGTTAGTGATTAGTTGGTTAATTAATTATATTAATTAATTTAAAATCTTATAAATTAAATATCTATTTCATACAAGGTCCAAATCGGACACGGTTAGTCGCGTTGTACTCCTAGAAACGATAGCTACATTGTTGAATTAGATTGGTGGAGATTGGGGCCTATAGAATTTCAAGATAAAATTGAATGCTATTCGATTTTAGTAGAAATCAAAACGCTTCGACGATAAATAGAATTTTGGTGAATTTAACTCACCTTTTTAGTTTATGAGCAAGATACAGTTAACCATAAAATGTAAATGAAGATAAAGAAGGCACCTCAGAGACCTTCCACATAGGTAAAGAGTATCAGAAGAATTTACATTTCGATGACACCGAAAGGATTGTATGACACCAGAGAAGAAGAATCACATGGTAGCTTCAGGGTAGAGCTTTCGTAGGCACGAAAGAGTAAACTACTAAAGCGAAGCAAAACACTAGATATAAAACTGCTGAGTATCTCCTGGACCAAATAGGAAAATGGCTACAAGGCCGCTTGATGTAATGAAAAGACTAGGGAAAAGAAGATCGTCCCAATTTTTTTTGACAGGAATGAGGGAATGCAAGTGGCAAGTTTGCCGCTGATCTTAACCCTTCAGGGCAGGCCAAGGGTTTCATCATTCGTCATTCAAACAGACATCTTTCAAGAAGGGTAGAAAGGATAGGGCAAGAACATGCGACTCAATTAACAACCCTTTCAAAAGCGTTATAAGCCTTTCAGATCGGTTAAAGTACATATCTGACACCTTTCGACAGTACCGAAAGGTTTAAGTAAAGGCAACGTCCATAATTCAATAGAAGACCACCTTTCGATAACATTTAGAAAGAGCGTAGCTCTCGACGGTAGTCGAGTAAAGAAGCATCTCTCCAATAAGGTCGAAGGGTTCACAATACCTTGTAGGAAAACAACCCTGTGGGAGAGACGAGAAGTCCATGAATACATTAGGAAATATAAACCCTTCGACAGCTGCCAGCAGTCCATGATGATGAACAATAAACAAACCTTCCATCAAGAACGAAAGGCTTACAACCATGTACAAGAAGCAACTTACCATCAAGACCGAAAGGTTTACAACAACATATAAGAAGCAACCTTCCATCCCCGACGAAGGCATAGGGCCGGAAGGAGGGCCGCCTGCATCTATAAATAAGACATCAAGGGTCCAGATTCAGGATCGGATTTTCTTCCCATTCTTCTACTCAACAACCACTATTGCTCCCTCTTACTACATTACAACCCTAATTTAGAAATCAGATTAGGGGCTAACTTCTTAAATTTTGAATCAGTTTCCATTATAAGGAAATAATGAGAATTGTGGCTTGCGATCGACTCAGAATTTGGGGATAATCATGATTAGGTGTTAATTTAATATTAACGACTAATCATTTATGATTTGTTTCTTATATTATTTGTTTATTTCGAGAATGTGCTGTAAAACTCTCATTATATAATTTCATGAGTTCCCTTCTCCTCTACTTAGTATTAACTGCAAAAAAGGAGAACGTTACTTGTGAATTAGTTCCAAATATAAGTCTCATGGCATATGAATCAACTCTTATTATTATCTAAATATGTTTGAATCATGCATTCTTTCCGAAAGGTTTTCACAAGTGGAATATCAACCTAGGAAGCCGAAAGTGTCAAAAGAGTGATAAATAAAGCAATCTCACCATTTGATGTCACCGAAGGATTCATAACTTTTCGAAGGGATTCAAAGGAGATATGGATCACTTTCGATTTCCAAAGGAGATAGAATTTAATGAAATGATATGGACGAAGGTCATATAATCATGATGAGTTGACCGAAGGGTCAAAATGGCTTCTTAAACCCTCCGGTCTATCAGAAGGTTTAACAAGTCCATCGATCCAGTCAAACCATAAGGATTAAGCTGTACTTAAACCCTTCAGTAGGGACTAAATGGCTTCTTAAACCCTCCGGGCTTTCGAAAGGTTTAATAATTCTATTGTTCCACTCCAACCGTAATGCTTGAGCCGTATTTAAACACTTTGGTAGGGTCGAAAGTAAGATGGTTCTTCATTCAAATCCCTATAAGAGATAAACAATCTCTTATAACCTTCTAGTACTAACTCCCTCTTGTCAGGTTTAAGGTTAAGACCTTAAACCTTCCGACTTAGTCATTTCATTTAGAAATGTGAATTCACTGAAGCGAAAGAATGAGCCCATATAAAATAATACTATGAAAAGAATCGGGGATGTTAATAGGAAATCTTATTAACAATATACAATAGATAAATTATACTGTTTATGTTTGGTTGAAATTATTGATTGTATGCTTGGATGTTTTAGTTATTTGATTGTTTGGTTTTAATGAATTGTTGCTTTTTGAAAATAGTCAATATATAAAATCATTTGTAGGGAATTTATCTGATGTAAAGAGAATTTGTAGAGAGATCTAATGGGATTCCTTGCCACTATTAATCTAATTCCTATTGTATGAATGGTTGAATTGTTGAATATCAAAAACTAATTGTTGACCCTATTGGTTATAACATAATTATTTGTTCAAACTTAACCCTTGTGGTGATAAAATCAATAACAACATTGGTTATGTGTATGGTGGCTATTGGCCTTAATTTTGTATTTTGAAAATACTATTAATTTCTATTTGTGTTGAAATTGGTTTTGATTCGGAAAATGATTTTAAATCCGACCTTTGGGTTTTCTAAAATATTTTTATTTGAGCGCAATTAAACTTCTCTATTTTATCTCAACTTTTTTATTTGTCTTTTCTAAATCATTTAGAAATGTTTTAAAGCTGTTTAACTATTGTTTAATCTTGATTTAAAGTTGTTTAACTATTGTTTAAAAATGATTAAAAGTTGTTTGTTTCTATTCAATATTATTTTAAAGTTATTTATTAATATTTTAATATTTTGAAAAGTTATTTACTTAAATAATTGATATTTTTGAAGATAATAATTATCATTTATAATAATATTTTAGAAGTTAATTATTTATTATAATAAGATTTTTGAAGATTAATTATTAATTATCATATTAATAATGTTTGAAATTATTAATTATTATATTAATAATGTTTTGAAGTATTTATTATTATACTGATAATGTTTTGAAGTAAATTAATTATTTCATTAAAGATGTTCTAAAGGAAATTAACCATGTTATTAATTCTGTTAAAAGCTAACTTATTATTTATTTATGATGTTTAAAGTTAATTAATTTATCTAATTAATTGTATTTATAAATAATAAATTGATTTATAAAGGAATTTCATGTAATAAATAATTTATAAATGAAAATGGAGTTTTGTATTTATAAAGAATTTTTATAAAGGGATTTTAGAAAAGATTGTTATAAAGTAATTTTAGGAGGGATTTTTATAAAAGACCTTTATAAATGGGTTTAGAGACTGGTAAAAGATTTTTATAAATGGTTTTTGAGATTTATAAAAGGATTTTTATAAATGGTTTTAGAGTTGTATAAAAAGGGAATTTATGAAAGAAGTTGAGATTTATTTCAAAAATGATCTTTTAAAAAATATTATGGTGATATGGAAAACATCATTCCATACTTAACACCAAGAAGGGAACTTTCTCAGTCTTTGTGAATATACTTATACCACCGAAATAAGTATATGAATACATTTTCAAGTAGTGAAAGTGTAAATGTTATGTGAATATAGTTATACTGAATAGATAAGTATATGGATATTTACCTAAGTTTTGGAAGGGGTATAAAGGGTTCGTGAATATATCTTTGTAAAAGTATTTTGATAAAAGTATTTACAAAGTGATTTTAATTAAGGAAAGGATTACTTTAAGAGGTTAACAGTTACTTATGGGTTTAACCAATATTGGTTTTCCCTATGGAAATAAATCTCTAGTTTGATTGATGCTTGTTTGTTTATTTGATAGTTAAATAACGACTATCAAATTTTGCCCAGTTTTGACTTAGAAAGTAAATAAAAGCTTCATGTGTTCATACAATTTGAGTTCCTAAGGGAGTACTCATTCTAATGAAATATCTCTAGCTTTAAGGGATATATTAGAGATCCCCTTGGGACTCTAGTACAGTCTGCTTGCTTCTGAAAGAACTGGGAACGAGTCAACCGGAAATTATCGAATGTTGGTTTGGAGAGACCGAGATCAGATATATAATCTGAAAACCACTTCGAACTAAAATAAGCATTCAAATGGAAGATATCTTGAAGATGATTGAAGACGGAATTCTTGATGTGCAAGGGATACTTGCTACTAATCTTGAGGGCGATTTCAAAATGGATGTAGTAAAGGTGGTGCCTTCGGTTTCTTTTAGACCCAATATGAACTTGTATGGATTAATACTGGAATTGCATTTCTTCCTGGAGGACAGTGTTAGCATTCCAGTGAAATTTCTATATAAAAGGTAATCGTAAAGCCTCACAACCCGAGAATGGCTAAGACAGGGAATGCTTTAGGGCTATGTGGATCGCACCCGTTAGGGAATTGTCATCACCTTTTCTAGATATATACATTTATGGATTTGGTTGTGCATGAGAACTCTCAGAAAAGGTTGCAAAAGCAACCAGGGTGATGAAATATTCAAAACTATCCAATAAGAGGTATGGTTGGTCTTGATTCACATAGGGTCCATGTAAGGCCTTTGGTACATTATCTAGAGATGTACTATACAGAAGGTAGTCCTTACCTTGTCATTATATGGAATCCATTCTCCAATAAGTGCCTTTGAACTCAGTTGTACACCTATTATGCTGAAATCTAATTAATGTAACAATTTCGACTATGATTGAATATTTACTTTAAACCCTAGACAATATTATAATAATATTGGATTTTCTATAAAAACGTTTTGGTTGTCGTAAGATAAAAACTCATCTGTGTTTATGTGCTGCGTGGTCATATGAGATACCTTTATTTTGAAAAATTCTATAACATTAAAATCAGATTTGAGGTGTGTTTCTCACCTTAGTTTACCAAACTAACCCGAGCATTATACCGAGCATGCTTATAGATTTAGTTTGAATGCTTTGGAGTTTCAAAAGACGAGCTGGATGCCTCCAAGACACATTCATATATATGTTTATTTTCTGCTGCATTGGTTGTTTATAATGATCATCAATTGTAAGGACAGATTGCCAGGCCGATCACTTATTTAGTGTACTCTGATTGATGTATGTATATTATAGTTTTTTATGTAAAGATCTGTCGTATATTATATATTACCCGTCATGATGTGAGATTCTATTCCGTCTTTCTTTCTTTCACCCCCAACAATCCGTCTTACTGGCACTTGAATGTTCGGCACGCGAAAACTATGGATGCATTATTGTAGACTTTTGAGGGTCGAAAAGGCAGGTTGTTACTGTACAAAGCGATTTCGCAACAAAAAAATCAAACTTGTTAAGGTTCAATGGGGGGACGATCCAGCGCAGTGTACATGGGAGCCTAAGGAGAAGAACCAAGCTACCCATCCACAACTCTTTTCTGGTACGTTTCTAGTTTAAGTTTAGGAAGTATAGATTACTTATGCATTAGGATTTAGCTTGGTATACCCTTTAGGTAGATACAATTGTATTGTAGGGATGGTAGTAAATGTGTCATTAAGACATGCAATGGATGGTGGATGCTAGTGAACATATTCTTGGGTTGTTTCTGTTACACATTTAGAATAGTATATCCTCTTGATAGTACACACACATTCAAACCATCTCTTGTTTATATATTTATCTTGTTGAGTATTATGCATATGGGTGTTGCATATGGATTGAACGGTTGTGCATATATGTAGAATTGCAAGTATACTTGCTTAGGATGTTTCATACATTTTGGATTCATGGCATGAGCACTTCAATGGCAAAAGGTCGACTAGATCAAGAGACCGCTTACTCTTTGCGTTAGTATAGGTTCACATGCATTTTACTCTTGCATATACGTATACCGTATCATAAATTTATTAAGGACAATGGTTTCTTAAAGATGATGGATGAGTAGATGGTTGTAGCCATTGATTGTTGCGCATACTAGTTATATTTTTCTATCATTTGACGAGGACAAAATTCTTTTAAGAAGGAGAATCTAACACCCCAGAAACTTAGTAGAAAA
Source organism: Allium cepa (assembly GCA_030765085.1). NCBI lineage: Eukaryota > Viridiplantae > Streptophyta > Magnoliopsida > Asparagales > Amaryllidaceae > Allium > Allium cepa. Next base: position 451,730,014 of record CM060932.1, read on the forward strand.
TTTAATAAGAAAATTTAATTTAAATATAATCAGGCTAAAATGAAATTTTCATGAACATCTAAATTTGGCCACAAAACTTGCATTACTGCATTCGTAGTGATTTTCCGGACAATTTACATATATAACACCTTGAAATCGAGGTTAGTATAGAGAAGTTACGGATGTTTGAAAATTTGAAGAAAACATAATAAATTGAAATTTGAAACTTTCTTAATTGAACAGTGTCACCGGTTGATACCCTATGGTATGTCGGTCGACATGAAGCGATCAACTATTGACGTATGATTTTTGCTATTTGGAGTGACGATCAGACTGAGATGATTGAACCAAATATTTTTCTTCCGTGCCAAAATTTTCTGATGTGCATCTGTAATGAGAGCAAATATTCTCTAGGGTCAATCTAATGCTCCATATCAATCTGTAACTCCCATAAATAAACACCTAATCTTATCCTAATTTTATTAGAAAACTAACAATATACTAAAACTCTGCCAAAATTTATTGTCTCCACTTATGAAATTTCTTTCAAAAACAAATTAAAAGAAATGTAAAAGAACACTAGTAAATCAGATCAAGGAGGGGGCAAGCTAGTGGGTGATGATTCTCAAATGGAGTTTAGAGTTAGAGCTTAGATCCATTGTGAGTGGGAACAAGTTTAATAAGTTGATTATTTATAGTTAATTTAAACCTATTCTATATAGTCTAAAATGTTAGCTATCAAATTGTAAACCATAATTGTTTAAATTTAATTTTTGAATTAGAAATTTAAATTGTTATAAACTGGGTAATATCATTTTACCCAAGTTAAAACCTTTTGTTATTGAATAAAAACCCTAAAAATTAGTTAACCTTGAATTAAATAAGTGTAATTAAACTGGTATAAATATATGAATTTGATATCAATAAAAAGTAAGGTAAAATTGAAAAGACCGGTTAGTGTAAATCAATGCCTACGGTTCACTATGTAAGTCGTGAATCTATCAGATTAATAGATAATTATAATCAAATAATTAAAAATTGAAAACCCTAAAATTTATAATATGATCAGTCGACCATTCACTCTGAGCTGTAGACCACAATCGATCAACTAGTAGGGTGTAACAGTTGGTTAATGACTGAAATGTGTAATTTGAATCTCGGCCTAAGGCCATGTTAGAAATAAAATTAATAATAGTATGTATAACCATGTTGTGTACATATTTGTGGATGTTAGAGATAGTAGGAAAGCTATTGCTATGAGTTTACGCTTGGAGTTATGGTGTTGGGTAATGTTCTTTACTCATTATGGGGTTGATTATTCGACTGAGGGCGATTTTATTGCAAATGGCACTCACAAGGGGTTCTATGGTGGACATGCAACACTGCCTAATGCCTGATGAAGTCCGTGAGCCCAGGACAACGAGATTCCTTGGTATCCATGATTCGAACGTAGGGTGATACTATGTTGTAGATGGATCCCGATGCTTGCAATAAGAAGCATATGCTACGATCAAGGGGTGGACAAAAAATATAGATAATGAGACACATAGGTGAGTCAGCATTACGGGCTCCTCCTCAATATGTAGTTGGGTTATGCGTAATCGTAGTTGTGGAAACTTTATTCCCATATAGTAATTGTAAGAAAACCTATGGGAGATAGTTGCTTAAGCATAACGTGAGATGTAATTGTGCATGGGAGAGTTTTAGGATGTTCCTATATTGAGTAGCTTTAGTAGCGGGTTTCCACATTGAGTAGCTCTAGGAGTGATGACCGATCATTAATTATTCAGGTTTGATCCATAGTTTTATCCTTATAGGAGCCTACAAAAGTTGTAGTGTAGGTATGTGTTAAATAAAGATCCTTAAGTAAAGGACCATAGGAATACACGAACACTTATACGACACTCTAGCTCACATAGAGTAGAATTAAAGTCAACTGCACATGATCATCACATATTAAACATGTGCTCATTCATCAAATTTTTGTCTGACCCACCCTTTCTCCTTTTTTCCCCACCATAGGAGGACATAGCAGCAGACGACTTAGCCCGGTCTCAGTACTCGGAGAGGCGAGCTCATCACAGGAGTTGCTTATCCTTTATTTACTTTCCATGTAACTGTCTATCTTGTCAGTACTTAGTATTTCATTTATCAAACTATGAGTGATGTTTCTCTTTATTCTGTATTTGATTAAGGATTGTTTTCTGAGGTTGTGTTTTGAAATATTTTCTAAGACGGATTTTTTCTATATTAATATTTTATTCCATTCCGTTCTGAGTTCTGAAAATGCAGTGTATCTTAGATCATATCTATTTATTTTTAGCTTCTATAATGTTATAAAAACCTTCTGTATTGTACTTCTTAGCACCGACGCGAGTCTGAAAGTCACCCTAGACTTTTGCTCGGTGTAGCGAGGGGTGTGGGTTGTCACATTTAGTATCAAAGCCTAGGTTCAAAGTTCCTTAGGGATTAGTAGTGTATTTAGAGAACATACTTAAAAAGTTTTTGAAAATAAAATGGTTTTTTTTTTAATTTAAAATGTTTTCCAAATTTTTTTCAAAATGGGTTGAAAAAGAGTGTGTGTGTGTGTGTTTATATATGTAGATAAAAGTTTTCAAGAAGTTTTCCGAAAATTTTATATATCATAGTCTCTCTCTCTTATTCGTGCCTATGCTAGCTCGTATTCATGCATATACTCTCTGTGAAAAGTTGCTAATAAAATTCTTAAAAATCATAGAGAGAAATCCCTTAGGTTTAGGCTTAGGTGACACAGCCAAGGATCTAGGCGTGAATGTTCTGATTTGGTTCTGTCGGTATCTTCAGGTGAGGGGATGAGCCATGCTTAATCCCATTAAAGGACCCATGAAAATAACGACGGCTGTAGTTCCTACCCACCCACCAACCATAGATTTTGCTAAGTTATGCAAGCATTTCATTAGGCTTGGAACGAGGCCGTATGTAGGGACCGAGTCATATATAGATTTGAGGAAATGGATTCATTCTTATGAGAGGATCTTTGAGTTGATGGGCCTTGCTGATGAGGTGAGTAGATAATTAGCTACTTGACAGTTGCAAGTGCAGGCTCTTAGTTGGTGGGAGGTTGTTAGGGCAAAGATTAAGGAAAGAAAGATCACTCGAGGGGAGTTTTGGAGAAGCTTTGAGATAAGTTTCTTTTGAGGGACGAGGAATGAGTATAGTTAGAGAAGTTTATTCACTTGAAGCAAGGAGACATGCCGGTGAAGGAACTTATTGGATTTGGGATGGGAATGATCGATACCCCACATAAAATGGCTTTGAAGTTTGCTAAAGGGCTGAACTAACCTTTTCATGGTTTAGCTCAAAGTCATATTCTCATGTGTGCTACATATAAGGGTTTAGTCGAGATGGCCTTGTTGAATGCTGTCTCCAAGGAAGAAGCAAAGGAGGAACCAAAGAAGATGGAAGGAAAGCACAGTGGAAAAATCAATGCAATGGAGGATTTGGACCCAAGGTAAAGATCAAGAAGTAGGATATGCATTGTAGGAAGTGCAGCAAGAAGGGGTATTTTGCGAAGAAGTGTAGGACAGAGGATTCAAAGGTCAAGTGTTATAACCGCAACCAGTTTAAGCATATGAAACGAGATTGTCCAGCGCCTTAAAAGATCTTTAACCAGGTAGTTACGACACATGCACTTGATGTAGAACCTAGCTCGAGTGCAACACTAGTTGCTAATAAGGGAAAGAAGGTCGTGATTAAAGGTGTGTTGACTTTATCTGGTTTATCCATTAACATTTATTTGACACAGGGGCATCATACTCTTTCATTTGTAATAGACTTGTGGATGAGCTACACTATAGACATTAGCATAGTTACGGACCTTGTAGTTGTGTCAAACCCTGTAAGAGGATCTGCCTATTTGTCTATGAAATGTAAGGGTTTGAACTTATTTATTTTGAGGGTCAAGTTCAATAGCGAAGCTTTTTTCTTAAGATTTTCTGGGGTTGGGTTGATATTGGGCATGGATTGGATGGTGGTGTATAGGGCTATACTATATTATAGTAGGAAGGTTGGTTGAGTATGTGTAGTGACGTAGCTTGGAGGATTATTGCGATCCTCAAGGATCAGTTATGTTGAGCTACTTATATTTTTTTAGACCTAACACATGATGAGCTAGATTTAGTTCCTGTAGTTGGAGATTACCCAGATATCTTTTTTGAGGTTACTGGTCTTCCACCTCCAAGAGAGATCGAGTTTTGAATTTATCTTGTGGAGAATGCTAGACCTGTTACCTTAACCGTGAGGCATATGGCTCCAAAGAAGAGACTCGAATTGAACAAGAAAGTAAAGGAGTTGTTAGAAAATGGCTTCATTAAAAGGAGCATTTCAAGGTGGGGAGTACCGGTCGTTTTTTCCATCATGAAAGATGGTTCTCTAAGACTTTGCACTGACTATAGGGAGCTGAATAAACTCACAAAGAAAACTACCCCATATAGACGATCTCTTTGATCAGTTGGTTGGGGTAACAGTGTTCTCACAGCTTGATTTGGCTACCACATTCCACCAGTTACGTGTAGCTAAGAATAGTATCAAGAAGACTTCTTTTCTTACACCCGATGGACTTTATGAGTGGTAAGTCATGTCCATCAGATTGATCAATACATGTGCTTACTTTGTTGATATGATGAGCCGAATTTTCAATGGATTTCTTAACAAGATCGTCATGGTATTTGTAGATGATATTTTAGTCTATTCAAAGGGCAAAGAGGAGCACGTGTTGTATTTAAATGAAGTGATCGATACACTCCGTGAACATGAGCTAAAGGCAAAGTATTCGAAGTGCTAGTTTTGGCGAGAGAAGGTACATTTTTTGAAACACGTTGTCTGAGAAAGTGGGTTGGTGGTTGATCCCAGTAAAGTTGAAGCAGTTCGGGATTGGCACGTGCCAAAGAATGCCACGGAAGTGAGGAGTTTCCTTGGTTTAGCGGTTTACTATTGGAAGTCCATTAAGAACTTCACGAAGAACTCTGCCCCTCTGACCCATCTCACCAAGAAGAATCTAGTTTTCTTATAAGATGCGAAGTGTGAGGATGCTTCTATTAACTAAAGGAGAGGTTGACTAGTGCACCTATTTTGGTATAGCCTAATGGTGCAAAGACATTCATAATATATACCAACGCATGTGGTACGGGGCTAGGCGCGGACTTGATGCAAGAGGGAAAGGTTGTGAGCTACACTAATCGATAGTTGAAGGTCCACAAGAGAAACTACTCTACCCATGATCTTGAGTTAGCGGCTATTGTCTTTGTGCTTAAGTCATGCAAATATTATCTTTTAGAAGAGCGGTTTGAGTTGTATGTGGGTCACAAGTCTTTAAAGTATTTTTTCCCCAGAAGGACTTGAATTTAAGACAGCAGAAGTGGATTGTTTTTTTGGCATCATACGACTTCAATATCTCATATATTCTAGGCAAGGGCAATGTAGTGGCTGACGCCTTGAGCAAACATCATATAATATTGAGTCCTTTGTTCTTGAAATGGAAGCATTTGGAATTTATTTCTACATTTGATTTTCAACCATCATCAGACATTACTCTAAGATTGTTAGCAACTTTTGTTATGCAACCTACACTTATGGATCATACTAGGTCGAGTCAGAAGCAAGATAAGGAGCTGGTAGTTGTCTTTGGGAGTAGTTAAGTCATTTGAGGCGTTATGCCATTGACTCGAAGAGATGATTGCGGAGAGATGGTAGACTATGTGTTCCTATCGTTATGGGTTTGATTAATATGGTGCTAGCCGAGTCTCATCGTTCGAGGATAATTATTCATCCTGGTAAAGATAAAATGTACCATGACATGAATAGAGTCTTATATTGGCCTAGTATGAAGAAGCTTGTAGCGGAATAAGTAGCTCGATGTATGACTTGTCAAAGGGTAAAGGTGATGCAGAAGAAGCCAGGTGGTTTGTTGCATTCGTTGGATATTGTAGGAAATGCAGATTACGGATCTTAAGGCAGAATTAACACTAGAGGGGAGGGGGTGAGTGTTTAATTAATTTTATGAATATTTGAAAGTTTTTCAAATTAAATCCAAGAAGATGCAATTCAGAAATACAGAAACAATCATAGAATCCTACAAAGATGCATATATTAAATAAAAGCAGTAAAGGAAAGAACATACCAGAATTTTATACTGGTTCGGAGTTACCCTACACCCAGTCCCACACAATTTCTTGTGCATATTTATTTTCAAATATAATGTCAATATTACAACCTCGATTTCAAGACCACAAGATACACCCTCCTGTCTTCGAGTTCAGGGCAAACTCTCTTGATTTAACCCGGCTACAAGATCACCTAATTGATTTACGGGCTACAATCACACCCAATTGATTTACGGGCCACAATCACACTGTTTTCAATCACACTTCGATAGAGATAGACTCGATACACTTCGATCTTTTGATATTTGATTACAAATGATCCTATGACTCTGAATAGTATTGAGATCTTTGAGAGAGAAAGAGAGTGGAAGAAAATCAAACTAGAGACGATCGAGTTTGATTCACTTAGGATTTCGGTAGAATTTTGTAAAAGCATTTGAAATATAAGATAATATTTGAGTGGAGAAGGAGTGAAGAAATGAAGAAAAACTAACTTAAAATTCGTTGAAAACAACCGATATTTATAGGAGAACAACGGTCATGTCCATTCGTGAAAGGTTATGACGAATAGACACTTCTTTTGCAAATTTGAAATTTGAATTCTACGGTACAATGTCGACATGAGGGGATGAGGGATGTCGACATGCCTATGTTATTTTCGAAAATAGTTTTTGCTTTAAAATGATTTCTATTCTAAAACTTGTCAAAATATTTCTAAACTTTGTAAACCATTTTGAATATAGTTTAAACTTATAAATGAGTTTTAGAAAGTTATCTTAAAATATATAATCTATAATATAAAAGTAATATTAAAAACTAAGTATAGATTTCTTTAAAATATATTAAAGCTAAAATATTAAAATCAAGATATAGTTTAAAAAGCAAGAGATGATTTTGAAATTAATACGATTAAAAATAGTTTTTGAATTAAGGCAAAAATATTTAAATTGATAGAGATGACTTTAAAAAGATAGTTTTGAAAAAATAAATCATTTTGAAAATTTTGTGGATTCCATTCCACTAAAGAAGGTCGTGGGTTCCATCCTAATATTAAAGCGAGAAGGTGGATTCTATTCCATAATTAAAATCCGGATAATGATTCTAGTGCTATTATGAAGTTTTAACATAAATCTAGACTCTATTACTTATCTTGATATCTTGAACACTTGATACTCATGAGTCTTCAGTCTTGATTTCTTCAATCTTGAATTCGTTAGTCTTGAATCTCTATACTCAGTATTGAATCTTTATACTATACAGTCTTCATTCTCAGTACCTATATATATATATATATATATCCTGCATATACATATATATCTAGATAAGAATATTAGTATTTATATTTTGTAACAAGTCCTAAGGTTGTTGTCATCAAAACCATCATCTCAGGAACTAACATCCCCCCTTTTGATGATAACAACCTATGTTTATAAAATATACTCCACCAAACTCCGTTCTACTATGACCCCCCCTTATTCCAACAACTCCCCCTTAATCTAAGGCTATCTAATCTATTTTATAATTCTCCCCTTTGTCATCAACGAAAAATAATCCTAAATCACATAGCTTCCCCTTAAACTATGGAAGTAAAAGCTAATAACGAGTATAATACGCAAAACATAAATCTAATTTTATTATATATGATGTTACATTACACATATATATGAAACATAGACAAAAATATATACAGGTACACAAAATATAAAAACATTAATATTATTACAATCTAACGAGAGTCCTTGACAATTGGTTACTTGTGAATCGAACAATTAGGGTAATGGAGACAAAAGTTTCCATGTTGTACAACCAAATTACCATTTTTGTCAAAACAGACTTCTCCAATGCAAATAACTTTATCGTCTTCGTCCATTTGCGTTTTTTCCTCTTCTTCTTCTTTTTCTTCTTTGTCGTCATCTTCTAATGGATTATGAATATGGATGTTAGAGGAATCATCTTCAATCACAATAGGGTCTGCATGATTATCCATTAGAAATTTTTGCAAATTTCTAAGAATCTTGCTTTGTTTCTATTGTTCCTTTGCCATCCTTATTTGCATGACTTGTAATTCAGTCAACATTTGCAGAGAATCCTTCACAGTTTCCTAGATCTTCATTACTCGAGCCAATGTAATTCGTTGAAGTGGACCTGAATTAGGAGAAGGGAAGGAAAATGTTGCATTTTGGTTTGATTTAAAAGAGAAGGACATTATTTTATATTTTCGGAAGTTTATTACAGAGAAAATGAAGTAGACAGAAAAATTAAAAATGTTGTGATTATATAACCACCAAACCAATTTTAGAGGAAAAATCAAGATTTCAAATTTTACTGTTGTATGTCGGCATGGGGGGTAGGGGCATGTCGACATCCCTTTGAAAATTTTGATAATTCTATTTTTCTTTATTTATTTAAATATATATGTTACTATATCTGTATTCTATATCTCAATTATAGAACAAATACCTAGTTCTCTTCTTAATTTAATAAAGGTTGATTGATTCAAGGGTTTGGTCAGAATATCAGATATTTGATTCTCAGTGTTGATAAATTTAAGGGAAATAATTTCTTTACTTATATAATCTCTGAAAAAATGATGTTTGATATCAGTATGTTGTGTTCTGGCATGATAAGTAGGATTTTGGATAAATTTATTGCACTTGTATCGTCATAATAAATTGGTGATTTTGAAATATCTAATCCAAAATCCTTTAGTGTTTGCTGCATATAGATAACTTGAGAACAAGCCAATGTAGTACAGATATATTCTGCTTCAGTTGTTGATAGTGAGATAGTATTTTGCTTTTTACTAAACCAGGAAACCAGAGAATGTCCTAAAAAGTGACAAGTTCCACTTGTACTTTTTTGGTCTAATTTACAACCAACATAGTCAGCATCACAATATGAGATTAAATCAAATGAATCATTTTTAGGGTAAAATAGGCCATAGTCTAAAGTGTGTTTAACATATCTTGGGAAATGTTTAACAGCTTTTAAATGGGTTTCTTTGGGTTGAGATTGGTACCTTGCACAAAGACAGAAACTATGTATGATATCAGGCCTACTCGTAGTTATATAAAGTAGCGATCCAATCATTCCCCTGTATAGTTTTTGATCAGCATCTTTTGACATGTCTTCTTTATTTAAGGCTTCATTGGTTGCCATAGGAGTGGGTTTTCCACTTGCAGTGGTCATATCAAACTTACTAACTAGATCTCTGGCATACTTTTCTTAACTAATGAAAATACCACTATCTACCTGTTTTATTTGCAATCCTAAAAAGAAAGTAAGTTCACCCATATGACTCATATCAAACTCTTTTTTCATATTTCAGAAAAATCTTTGTTCATTTCATTGTTTGTCGATCAAAAATTATATCATCAACATAAATCCGTACTAATTGGATATCATTTTTGTTTCTTTTAATAAAAAGAGTATTATCTATTTTACTAGTTTCAAAATTTGATTGTAATAGGTAAGATCTTAGTTTATCATACCAGGCTCTAGGAGCTTATTTCAGACCATATAAAGCTTTCTTTAATTTGTAAACATGATTTGGAAACTTTTCTTCTTCAAAAAGTGGAGGTTGTTCAACATAAACATCCTATTTAACAAAACCATTTAAAAAGGCACTTTTGACATCCATTTAAAATAATTTGAAATTGTCGTGATTTGTGAAAGCAAGTAGAATTCTAATAGCTTCTAATCTTGCTACGGGTACAAAGGTTTCATCAAAGTTTATTCCTTCTTCTTGACAATAACCTTGCGCGACTAACCGAGCTTTATTTCTAATGACCTTACCTTGTTCATTCATTTAATTTTTCTAAACCCGTTTAGTTCCATTATAGTTTTGTCCTCGGTCTAGGAACAAGTTTCCATCCACATTTCTGGTGAATTGATTCGGTTCTTCTTGCATATTAAGAATCCATGAATCATCAGATGATGCTTCATTTGGAGTTTTTTGCTTCAATAGTTGGTATAAAAGCTACATTACTCATCTTGTTTAGTTGATTTCTAGTTCTAACGACAGATTCAATATTTCCTAGTATATTTTCTATAGGATGACATTTTAAAAGCCCGATCCTTTTATTAGGATGAATGGTTTCACAATTTGTTTCATTTTATTCATTATTTAAAGTAACAAAATCATCTTCATCATTTATTTTGAACAAAATCTTTGAAATTTTCATCAAAAGATACATGCATTATTTCTTCAATGGTGTTAGTTTTTAAATTAAAAACTCTATATGTTTTACTTCTATTAGAATGTCTGATAAAGATTCCTTTGTCAAATTTAGGATCAAATTTATCCAAATTGTCCTTTGTATTTAGAATAAAACATTTACTTCCAAAAACTTTAAAGTAAGATACCTTTGGTTTCTTATTGAAAAGATGTTCATATGGTGTTTTATTGGTTAGAGGTCTAGCTAAAATCCTATTCAAAATATAACAAGTTGTAGCGACTGCTTCAGCCCAAAAATTTCTTGGTAATTTACTATCTGAATGCATATTTCTCGCACACTCTTGAATAGTCCTATTTTTACGCTCTACCACTCCGTTTTATTATGGAGTTCTTGGAAAAGAAAAATTATGAGTTATCCTTTTTGATTATAGAAATTATCAAAATTTCTATTTTCAAATTCTCCACCGTGACCACTATGAATAGTTTTGATTTTTAAAGGAAGTTGATTTTGAATTCTTTTTGCAAATTTTTTAAATAAATCAAAAGCATCACTTTGACGTTTCAGAAAAATTATCCATGTAAATCTAGAATAATCATCTACAATTACAAAAACATATTTACTGTGATTTATTGACTAAATTTGAGATGGACCAAACAGATCTAAATGAAGTAACACAAGAGGTTTTGAAGTTGAAATCGTATCTTTTAATTTGACTCTTTATAAGTTTTCCTAATTGACAAGCATCACATATACTATCTACTTTAAAATCCATTTTAGGGAGACCTCTTACTAGATCAAGTTTTGAAAGTCTAAATAAGAGTTTGAACTTCAAATGCCCAAATCTTTTATGTTAAATCCAATGGTCACTTGTATTAGCCAAAAGACATATGTTATCATTTGAGATTTTCATACCGAGAATATAAATATTTTTCTTCTTAATTCCTTCAAAGATAATATTTGATTTGTTATCTTCGATGTGACGATTATCCTTTCCAAATTTAATTTTGCAGCTCTTGTCAAATAGTTGACTTATGCTAAGTAAGTTATGTTTTAGATTTCTAACTAATAGAACATCAGAAATAGTATGAGTTTTAGAGTTACCAACATTGCTGATGTCAATCACATATCCTTTCAAATTGTCTTCAAAGTTGACCAGTCCTCCATCTTCATAAATTATGTCATTTAGTATCTTCGGATTACCAGTCATGTTTCTTGAACATCCACTATCAATTATCCATTTGTTTTTCTTGATTTTCACAATTTTTCCATTGAGTGTTGATTCTTCAAAAGCCATATAACACATCTGTTCCTGCACAACACACCAATTTGGTAGATAACTTGATTTTCTATAATTACAATATGTAGACTTATGAGATAATGATGATTTGGACAGTTTTGAACTAGTGTTAATAGAATATCCAAAAATTGCCATTTTAAACTTTTTCAAAATTCATATTATGATAACTTTGAAAACCAATGCTCTTATACCAAATGTAGGAAATGTGGACTACGGATCTTAGGGCAGAATCAACACTAAAGGGGAGGGGGTGGTGAATAGCGTTTAATTAATTTTATGAATATTTTTGAAATCTTTTCGAAATCTTTTCAAATTAAATCCAAACAGATGCAATTTATAAACACAGAAACAATCACAGAATCAAACATAGATGTAAATAGTAAATAAAAGCAGTAAAGGAAAGAACACACCAGAATTTTATACTGGTTTGGTATTACCCTACATACAGTCCCACACAATTTATTGTGCAGATTTCTTTTCAAATATAATGTCGATATTACAACCTCGGTTTAAAGGCCACGAGATACGCCCTCCTATCTCCGAGTCCAGGGCAAACTCTCTTGATTCAACCAGGCTATAAGATCACCTAATTGATTTATGAGCTACAAACACACCCAACTGATTTACAGGCCATAGTCACACCATTTCCAATCACACTTTGATAGAGAGAGACTCGATACACTTCGATCTTTCAATCTTTGATTACAAATGATCCTATAACTCTGAATAGCACTGAGATCTTTGAGAAAGAGTGGTAGCGAATCAGACTAGAGACGATCGAGTTTGATTCACTTAGTATTTCGGTAGAATTGTTAAAGCATTTGAAATATAAGAGAATATTTGAGTGGATAAGAAGGAGTAAAGAAATGAAGAAAAATTCACTTAAAATTCATTGAAAACAACCGGTATTTATAGGAGAACAATGGTCATGTCCATTCGTGAAAGGTTATGACGAATAGACACTTATTTTGAAAATTTGAATTCTACAGTACAATGTCGACATGAGGGGATGAGGGATGTCGACATGCCTATGTTATTTACGAAAATAGATTTTGCTTTAAAATGATTTCTATTATAAAACTTGTCAAAAAAATTTCTAAACTTTGTAAACCATTTTGAATATAGTTTAAACTTATAAATGAGCTTTAAAAAGTAATATTAAAATATATAATTCAAAATATAAAAGTAATATTAAAAACTAAGTATAGATTTCTTTAAACTATATTAAAATCAAGAGATAGTTTAAAAAATAAGAGATGATTTTGAAATTATATGTTTGAAAAGAATTTTTGAACTAGGGCTAAAATATTTAAATTGATAGAGATGACTTGAAAAAGATACATTTGAAAAAATAAATCAATTTGAAAATTTTATGGATTCCATTCCACTAGAGAAGGTCATGGGTACCACCACTAAAGAGGTCTTAGGTTCCATCCCACTATTAAAGCGAAAAGGTGAATTTCATTCCACAATTAAATTTCGAATAATTTTTTTAGTGTATTATGAAGTTTTAACATAAATCTAGACTCTATTACTTATCTTGATATCTTGAACTCTTGATACTCATAAGTCTTCAGTCTTGATTTCTTCAATCTTGGATTCGTCAGTCTTAAATCTCTATACTCAGTCTTGAATCTTTATATTATACAGTCTTCATTCTCAGTACATGCATATATATATATATATATCCTGCATATGCATATATATCTAGACAAGAATATATCCGCGCACTGGGATGCAGTTCAATGCTAGATTTGAGGAAAAATTTATTCCTGTGGCCTAGAGGTTAGTTATGTTCTGTAAGTTCATTAATCTAAAGCAAGGATATATGACTGTCTCTGAATATATTGCTAGGTTCGATGCCCTATCAAATATATGATGTCCTCCATCGAATTTCCATTAAAGAAAAATGAGACCTTCATTATTGGCTTAGCTACTACTTGGGAAAGGAACTCCTCGGCCAAATTGATAAGGCTATTAATATGATAGTTGATAAGGCCCTAAAGAATGAGAGTCTATATTCGAAAACAAAGCTATTGTTTTGGAAAAAGAGCCAAAGCCGCAATTGTGTGGGGGAGGTAAGAAGAAATGGAATAACAACAACAAGAGGAAGCAGTTTTAGAATAAAGAGAGCCAAAAGAAGAAGGTCAAGCAGGGACCGACTTGCTACAACTGTGGAGGGAAGGGTCACTTTAGCAGAGACTGCAAAGCTAAGGGGAGAAAGTTCTACAACTGTAATAAGCTTGGGCATATGAAGGACTGTTCCGAGTTGCTTAAGCAGAAGCAGTTGGTGAAAGAGTATGCTATCAGTGTTGTCTTGACTTCTTTAAGTGCTCCATAAGTGAAAGAGAAGGAAAAGAGCGTCGTTATTCAAGGTACGTTTTCCATTTACAATGTTCCTATAGGTGTTTTATTTGATACCTTGGCTTCACATTCCTTCATATCTAGTGACTTGGTAGATAAATTAGGATTGGAAAATGAAATTGTTATGCGACCTTTGATTATGATGAATCCTGTTGGAGGCTCACTAGCTTATGTATGGTTTATCGTGGTTTAGTCTTATCAAGTCATGAATGTTCTTTTCATTGTGATTTCTTTGTTTTGTGTTTTGCGGGGTTTGGTATTATTCTGGGTAAGGATTGGTTTCATTAATACAGAGTGATGATGCACAGTAAGAAGTCGTTGGTGATGATAGGATTAGATGATGGATGGACGGTAGTGTTAGGCTGCCTACCAGAGATGATGAGGTGATAGTTAACTTTCTATATTCTCTATATATCCCATATGATGAGTTTTCATTTGTACCTATTGTTCGGGAGTACCCGGATGCATTTGAGGAGGATACCAGACTTCTACCACAAAAAGAGATCGAGTACCATATTCCAGTTTGAGGAGCAGTAGGAGCTCGAGGTGTAATTGAATGACCTATTGCAAAATGATTGATTCACATAAGTATTTCTAAGTGGGAAGCACCTATAGTATTTCCCATGAAGGAAGATGGTTCACCTAGAATGTGTTGATTACATGAGTTGAATAAAGTGATGAGGAAGAACAAGTATCCACTCATACTTATTGATGACTTGTTCAATCAACTTCATGGTGGTAAAATATTCTCTCAGTTGGAACTGTGACTGGATTTCACCAACCGAGAGTAGCAATAGAGAGTGTGTTGATTACAACCTTCATACGCCTTCAAGTTTCTATGAGTGGTTGGTTATGCCATACGATCTAGCTAATGCGCCGGCATATTTTGTTGATCTCATGAATTATGTGTTTAAGGGTCAACTAAATAAATTTGTTCTTGTGTTCTTCAATGATATTTTCATCTACTCATGGACAAAGAAGGAACACAAGACACATTTAAGGATGTGCTTGAGGTGTTAAGAGAGCACCAACTGAATGAGAAGTTTTTTAAGTATCACTTTTGGAGGAGGGAAGTGTGATTCTTAGGTTGTTTCTGAGAAGGGCATTTCCTTGGATCCTGCAGAAGTCACAGAAGTTCAAGATTGGATTATACCGAAAAATGCTATGGATGTAAGAAGTTTCTTGGGGTTAGTTGGTATTATAGACGATCCATCCAGGACTTCTCTAAAGTAGCCTCATTGTCGACTCAGTTAACCAAAAAGAATCATACTTTTACTTAGGATGTGAGATGTGAACATTCATTCATGAATCTGAAAGAAAAGTGGACGAGTGCATCAGTATTGGCCATTTTGAGTGGGAATAAAGAGACGACGATATACACTAATGCTTGTAGTACTAGATTGGATGCAATATTGATGTAGAGAGAAAAAGTTATTGCATATGCTAGTCGACAATTGAAGCCACATGAAAAGAAATACCAAACCCATTATTTAGAGTTACCAAAAATTATGTTTGTGCTCAAGATTTGAAGGTACTATCTTTTAGGAAGGAGGTTCAAGCTATTCACCGACTATAAATCATTAAAGTACTTCTTTTTGTATAATGATATTAACCTTTATCAACGGTGATGGTTAGTGTTCCTAGCCTCCTATGACTTTAATATTGCATATACTCAAGGAAAAGGGAATGCAGTTGCAAATGCATTGAGTAGGGTACATGTCAGCTTGGGAGCTATGTTTCTACGGTGGATGCAGTTAGAGTATATTGTTGGTTATGATTTCCAATCGAGTTGCAAGTTAGAGTCAGAGATATTGGTGAGCTTGAATATGAGGCCTACTATGAATGAGCGGATCGGTATTAGTTAGAGGGATGATGCCGGATTAACTGAGATTATTTTTATTATTTTTTAAAAGGCAAGCGGGATTAAATGGTCCCTTATCATATTTTATTCAAAATATAAAAAAACTGAACCAAGGATAACAAAGATAGAAAACCTAAAAAAAAACAAAAGAAAACAACCACACATGGCAAACTGCATAAATGATAAACAACAAAACGCAAAAAGGAAAACCTGGTGCAAGAAAAACAAAAATAGCAACAAAGATAACAAAATATTGAATTAAATACACCATCTCAAAGGGGTATTGATTTCATATTTCTTATGTGTTAGAGGATAGTTCTCTTCAAGGATTACATGGTCTTCATGTCGATTTCTTCAACAGATAGAGTAGTATTAGTAAATAACCTATTATTATTTTCCTGCCAACAGCAGTGTAATTTTTATGATGATAAGGAGTAAAATGTTATCATCGTTTTTTATTTTTGTTTATTTAGAAAACCACAACCAAAATAAAGTAGCTTCCCTTTGTATGTTGTAGTATCCTCCACTTTGCATGACCTTGTCCTAAATTTTGTATATCATGTGGCATTCAAAGAACACACGATTCCTTGTTTCAAGATGGCTACTACAGAATGTACATTGAGCATCAGTGATGGACCCTCTTGCCATTAGCTTGTCTCTAGTTAGGCAAGAGTTACGAATTACTTTCCATAACATCAAGTTGTGTTTCTCAAGGCCGTATTGATTCCAAATCCTCTTATTCCAAAATTCAGTTTGTAGGCATGAAGATTTTATTATAATATTGTAAATGAGATTGATGGAGTGTTTTCTATGTTTATTTTCCCAAAGAAGAGAACAGTTAGGTAGGTTTCTAGTGCCATTAGATATGAATTTCGATAATTCTCTAACTACAGTACAACTGGAGTATGGTAGAGAAACTCTACCATGATATATGTAGTTTCTTGCAAGTGCATTGTCTGGGATACCAATGGAAATTTTTGATTATAGACGAGAATTTTGCAAAGAATAAGGCCAGCCTTTCCCCCAGGAGTATACCAAAAGGAGTGCCTATTCAAGATTAACATTATACTTTACTAATGGGAGGAAAACATGCCTGAGGTTCAGAATGCTTCTAAAAAAACTAGCTAATAGTATTAAGGATATCCATGGTCCAGAAATGACTGTTGTTCATTTATTGTGTATTCATCCATATGGCCCAAAGGATTGGCTGTTAAGAAAGGAGAATGTTAAGGTGTTTAGATGCTGCTACAATGTTCCATTGTCTTAGATTAGTAATTCCCAGTCCTCCTTTTGACCTAGGAATGTTGATTTATTTTATAAGCACATGGGATTGGTTTCTTAGAGTAGCAACATCCCAACTATATAAAGTGATTGAAGGCAATGTTAAGCATGGATAAGAGTATTTTGGCAACATGAAAGTTCTTGAGCGATATAAAGTCATAGTTGTAGTAATTGAGTTGATGATGGTGGGGCAACCTGCCTAAGATAGGAGATGTGTTGGCCGCCTACTTAGTTTACTTATGATGGAATCAAACATAGGAAGACATTGACCAAAAGTGGTCCTGGAGGAGGTTGGAGGAATTCCAAGATAAACAGAATTGTTGGATATGTAAGTTAGGGTAGAGAGAGCTGTGATATTGTTGGAAGCTATATCATCCCCTCCTGCAATAAGAATATTAGACTTAGAATGATTGATTTTAAGTCCTGTGGATTTTTCAAGAGTGGACAAGCTAGTCATTACTGTTGAAATGCTTATAGGATCGGGTTTGGTAAAATTGACTAAATCATCTGCAAAAGGAAGACCAATAATTAAGGGGCTTTTGCGCTTTGGATGTATTTGTATTGCATTGTTTCTAACATGATTACCAAGGATACAGTTGAAATATTTTATGACAGTGATGAAAGGACAAGAAGAAATTAGATCACGTCGCCTCAATCTATGTGATGAGTTGAAATACCCAGAAATTCTTCCATTCAATATTATAAAATAGCCAAGAGTTGGTATACATGTATGTATCCATGCAACAAGAGGCACATGAAATTTCATTTTCATAAGGATTGCTATGATGGATACCCAATTCAAACTGTCAAATGCCTTTTGGATGTCAAGCTGCATCATACAACTTGGAGACATGTATTTATATCTATATCCTCTTAATAGCTAATGAGTGAGTAAAATGTTGTCTATTATATTTCTTTTAGGGAGAAATGCAGTTTGATTGGGGGAGATAATTCTAGTAAGGATTGGTTTCAGTCTAGTTTCTATAGTCTTAGTGATTGTTTTGTAAATGACAGTGCAATAAGATATTGGCCTATAATGCATGACAAAATAGGGATTATCATTTTTAGGATCACGGCTAAGTTAGTAGCATTGACACCCCTAGAAATCCATTAGTATTAAAAAAAAGTGGTGCATGGCTTTAAGGAAGTTAGGAGCTATTATTTTCTAACAATGTTTGAAGAATTATGAACTAAAGCCATCAGGCCACCACTAGAAGAAGATTTAAAATTGAACGCTACCATTTTTATTTCATCGTCGGTAACTTTGCTTGTCAAAGCATGGGCTTCTTGGCTATTAATGTAATGAAGGTCTTATAAATAGAACTCAAAAGAATCGAACAAAAATTAGTTTTATTGAATGAGGATGAGAAGTATTGGAGGAAGGCCTAATGAATTCTATCAGGGGTTGTATTGGTATGACCCTATAAATCAGTGATAGAAGATAAATTGCATTTGGCTTGTTTAATTTTGAGAGAATTATGAAAGAAGTTTGTGTTTATGTCACCAAAGAATAGGAAATCTTTGCCTTATTTTTGTTTAGTTATCTCATTTTCATCATGAAGAGCTTTGAGGAGGAGATCATTTAGGTGGTGCTCTATGCTGGAAAGTACAACTGAGATCTGATGTCAGTAGACAATTTTCTTTTTTTGAAAAAAGTAGAAGACGACCGGGTCTTGAGGGCATGTTTAATAGTTTTTAGCTTGGTCTATAGTATAAACATAGGATTTCCATGCATATTCTGATCCCATCCTTACAAGACAACCTTTTTAAAGTTTTCATGGTTAGTCCAAATTTTA
The DNA here is from genome assembly GCA_030765085.1 of Allium cepa. Taxonomy (NCBI): domain Eukaryota; kingdom Viridiplantae; phylum Streptophyta; class Magnoliopsida; order Asparagales; family Amaryllidaceae; genus Allium; species Allium cepa. The sequence goes on from CM060932.1 coordinate 451,748,910, forward strand.
AAGAAATTAAAATGAGGAAGGCTTTTAAATGGCTTTTATTATTGGCTAATAAAGAGGGGACTCCGGTTATTCTAGGGGATGGGACACAGGTGTTTAGTTCGGCCATATAGTTAGGGCTTAAAGTTGGCAAAGGCATGATCAAGCTTACAAAAGGTTCTCTTACCTGTTTTCTCTTGTTTTTCCATACGTATTGTGATCCAATGGTATTGATTTCATATAATGAGGCTTGAAAGAGGGTCAGGTTAATAGGAGCTGTTTCTCTAAGGGTAAGTTGTTTGCCACCAGTTTCTGTGAAGCTTTGAACATGTAGTTAAAGTTTCCAAAACATAACTATGGCATGTTGTTAGGTTGAAGGGTTGGGACGATGTTATGTAACAGCCGTCTTTTAGTTTCCTAATTGGAACCATTGGCAATAGTGATATAGAAAATGTATGCAATTTTCTGTTACGCACTTGAAGGTAGATGAATTGAGAGAGTGTAGTTACTGGAAAGACTGAAAAATTTCCTGGATTCCACATGATTATAATTCTACTATAAGATTGATTAGACAGATTATCAATATAATTCCATTAACTGTTAATATAAGATGTTGCCTCTGGAGTGAGATTTTTGTCAAGTTTAGTTTCTTAGACAGTAATCATTTCCAACTGAAAGTATTATATCATATTTTTTATTTCATCCTGTTTGATTTGTAAATCTGCCCCCTCACATTCCAAGCTGCTATTGGGTTAACCATAGTTTCATGTTTTTCTTGGCTTTTCCCTTGGAGGCATTCCTGGATTGCTTACTTGAAAATTTGGTCTCTGGAGCTATGATGGTTATGGAGGGTTCCTTGAATAAATATTTAAAATATCTTCATCCTACTTCCAAATTCTGTACCAGGTTGGTCTTGTGTGTATTCTTGGTTTTATTGTTCTTCTATGATTTGATTTTAGTGAGAGGGTCCTGATGATAGGTTCAGTTTGGTTATGTTCTATGAGGGTGTCTAGGTGAGTGTCTAGTGAAACATTAGAAGTAGTTAGAACTGTAGTGGGTTGGATGATATGTGGTGGTAAGTCATGTTGTGGTCCTGATGGCGATAGGCGATGGAAGGGTTGAATGTTGTTTTAGGCCACGAGGAAGATGAGGAAAGCAGGAAGGTTGACAGAAGTGTAAAGGCTATCAGATGGAGTAGAGGAAGGAGTAGATGGAACAACACTTGATGAAGGCGGAGATTTGTGATGGTTTATTTAGTTTGAGGAAGGAGATGTAAGAACACATGGAGGAGATTTGTTTTAGAGGGATGTGAGAGCTTGTTATAAGTTGATTGCTTGTATGCATTATGGTCTAAAATTTGATGATCAGTAGCTTAGTTGACATTATCTTCATCAAATATTGAAAGGAGGGGAATATTTTTTTTATTGTAATCAGTTGTGTTATGGTTAAATATTTGAGTGTAGGAATCAAATATTGTTTATGAATCTGTCGCAGGTTTATTAAGAGGTGGGGGAGTGTATTACCCATTTGTATTGTATCGCGTGAAATGATTTTTGGAGGGTTTGCAAGGGAAAGGTTATTGTTTGCATGGTAGGGTTGTATATTGGGGAGATACATGTCATAATGCTGAGTATTATCCTGGACATTCTTTTCTTTTGATGATGTGTGTGATTGGTTTGTGGAGCTTTATTAAGAATTGGAATAGGACCTAGAATTGAAGCATAAGTTTCAGTTTCATCAGTTATCTTTTCCTCAATGTTAGTCTTATCTTTTGCACTTGTATAAGAGAATGTATTTTCCTTTGATCGTATATATTTCCTTTGCCATTTATAATTTGGTCTTCTCATTTATGTCCACTTCTTTATTTTGTTACCCTGGTTACTAATTTGTTTTTCTTCTGCTTTAAAGTTCACTTTCTTATTATCATCAATCCTCATCGTGCTGCATTCAGTAATGTTATGAACAAATTTTTTACAAGCTATACATATCATGGGTTTCCAATCATATACACATTCCACTAAAGAAATATTATCTCCTTCTCCATATTGTATATATCTAGGCAGTTCCCATTCTGCATTTATTTCCATCAAACACTTCGTGTATACAAATCTCAGCAATTTTGCTATTGCTTCATTCAGTTATATTAACTTTCCTAAGGGGCACACAATCAAGTTTATCCCTATTAAAGTCCAAGCCATTATCGGTATTTTATGAAAATGTACCCAAGGCACTCTTTTTATAGTAGAGTGTATATTGCCAAATGATGGCTGCCATGGGCTAATGATACACATTTTGCCTCTAATAAATAGAGGGTCAAATTCAAAAAAAATATTTGTCCTCTTCACAACTGAATTCGAAAAAGAAATTGTATGATTCAGATTTCACCTTGTAGGAGCCTTTCAATTTCCAAACTTTGGTGAGATGAGAGATTACTGCTGTGTATGAGCCTTTTGATTTTAATTGTATGAATCAGATGAGTTGAGATTATTGCTAAGATTGAAGCTGGATTGAGTCTAAAGAGATGAGACAATATAGACTTGACTGAGATGGTTGGCTCCTTAAGGACGGGAGATTGTTTGTTTTCGGATGTCAATGGGTTGAGGGAATAGGTAGTATAAGTGTGCCATCATTCACGATGGACTATCCAACCTGATGATAATAAGATGTACCTTGCTATAAAGTAGATTAATTATTGGGATAAGCTGAATAAAGACAATGGGACATTCATCTCAAAATGCATGAACCGTCGGTTGGTTAAGGCAGAGCAGAAGAAACCTAGTGGATTGATGCAATCACTAGAGGTACCCAAGTGGAAGTTGGATTAGATATAGATGGACTTAATTGATGGACTGTCGAGAACTGGAGCAGGGTACGATAGCATTTCAGTAATAGTCGACAGATTGACCGAGAGTACAAGATTTATACATGTCAATTCAAGTAGAATGACAGCTAAACTAGCGGAATTTTTATGTGAAATGGATAGTACGATTCTATGGTGTGCCAAAAAGCATTCGGATTGACCAAGAAATGTTATTCACTAGTGGATTTTGAAAGAACTTACAAGGGGACAGATCTGCATCTACATACGACTTGTCATCCTTTAACTGACGGTCAAATCGAGAGAGTGAATCATATCTTAGTGAATCTCTTGCAGGCTTTTATACTCAACTTTGGAGGCTCGTGGGATGATCACTTATATCTCATTAGATTTGCAAACAATAACAGTTATTAGTCTAGTATCGGTATGACACCTGTAACAACCCGCACCCTTGTGGGCCTGAATTTTCGTTGAATTGGAAACCCTAGTTCGCCAAAGTACGGAACATTGATTTGGTATCATGTAAATAAATAAATAAATGCATATCTGAGCACTGTCGATATTAATCGCAGTGGAATAGCAAAGTATAATAACTCATATAGTTACTGACCAAAATTGACACTTCCAATATTTAGTGTCCTTGTCAGTGCCGAGCATGCATAAGGATACCTTTCCTTCCACGGTTCTCACCTTGCACTAGTACCTGTCCCTCTAAAGCTACTTTTTGGGTTGTAATGAAGGGGTCAGAACAATATTCTGATGAATGTAAATTATATATTTTACACATAACACTAGTTATGTCGATTTCCTTCCATCATATGTTATGTCTTTATATTTTACTTAGTTATCTGGACTCCATATACACGTACGATATGCCTTATCTACCCGAAATAGACAATAACTGCATACGTGTGTGTGTGTGTGTGTGTGTGTGTGTATATATATATATATATATATATATATAAATAGAGTACAATAGTCCCCCTTTTAACCTAAATACTATCCCTACTAGTCCCTAACCTAGCACCCCATTTGGATCCATCAACAATGCAGTATCTCATGTCCTCGTCGTCGTGCATACAAAAGAAATCTCATAGTGCTTAATAACGACGTCACAATAGTTTAGCCGTATTCAATCTCGCCTTGGGGATACTACTTGCTTTCTTTCTATTGTGGACTTGGCCCCACGAACTATAGAGGATTCAACTTCTCAGACTATAGTGGACTCGGCTCCACGGACTATAGAGCACTCAGCTCTCAGACTATTGTCGGCTCAGCTCCACGGGCTATTGTGGACTCTGCTCCACAGACTACCCCATTTGTTTTGAAAGTACTCTCTTAAGGCTTATATAGCCTTGCGCCTAACGAACAAACTAGAAAATAACTATGGTGGTGCATGACCTAAACGTGACCTACACTAGTAGGAGGTGTAGCTTGTTTACGAGTAACCCTCGCCTTTCCTAGTGATCGCTCAAGACCGATGACGTTCACAACTTATGTACAGCTCATACTCCCCAATATGGTACCAACACGCTGACATAGCACCGATATTTGGTCACAATCCCATTTAAATTGCCTAACGCAATCAAGGAAATACCCTTCTAAAAGATTGAAGTAGACACACTAGGGTATTCCTTCACCTATACGCAAGCGTATATAATTCTACTGGCCCTACAGTTGAATATGTCCCACATTAGTATAATGTATACACAACTGTTGATGGCCCGTTGCGGTGGGAAAACTTCTGTTGTGTAACACTATTTACCTCACATTCCAACCCATTCTAACGACTATGTCATTTTTATCCATTTAAGTTATTTACTAACTTTAATAATTCACACCCATCATAAACACATAACTAAGGCTACGTATACACACACACTCATTCATACTTGTTTGATTATTACGCCTCTACTGTTCACTGTTAATAATATTTCTACACTTCTTCATGCATTTGCACCATATTTAATTTAAAGTCATTTACTGCTTTCGTTTAAAAGATCTAAATATCTTTTCCCATTTACCTCTCTTTATTTATTAAATTTTCTATCTCTATTTCCTTTTTAACCTTTATTTCCCTCCCTTGTTTAAAGGACTTCCTATACCCTTTTATTTTAAATTATTACTTTCCTATCTTTTCATCATTATTTAATTTCTGCCATTGTTATATTGCATGTATATTAATTCTTCTATTAAACTATTGCCATTACACATTTATGATTCTTCAATTAATCCTTAGGGATTTCTGCACTTTAATGATTGGAATTGCATATCACCCAAATGGAAAGGTTAACACGGTAAATTTCTGTATCTTATCTAAAAAGGAAATATATGTCATGTTTTGAATTATAAGAAATTATCATTTTCATAGTTATTGAAATAGACAGTACGAAATACGGTAAATATAGCTATTTTATACATCTCTTTCTTTTAGGTGTATTCCTTCTTATTTTGAATGATACAATTTTATTTATAAATCTAAACTTGATAATCTATAGAAATTCACATTGCAACATCCTATATTCTAGCAAATTAAAGTACTAATTAAATCACCATAATTTATTATGATAATTTAATTTAAAGTTTTACTCGCAACATTCATTCAACTCTACAAATTTGGAACTATCACATAATTTATAAGTTTTAGGGATCGCTACTATCCAATACAAAATTCAAGGACTACCAACACCTAACTTTTTCCAGATTCATACATGCAAAAAATATATAATTCAAGTTATCAATCATAGAATATGTAGACAGGTTTATAATTTAATTAGAGTATACAAATTTTAGCTTACAACTCTAATTTACTTTTTAAGCATACGAAATTAGATTTACAACGATATAAATCCAATATTATATAAAATTATAAAATTTTCTGCTCACCTTTTTAGTTTTTCAAATCTATGAATCCAATACCTGTTATTCAACTTGACTCCCTTTGCCCCCAATTTGAATACACACACACTGCAGGCGTATATATAACCATCAGAAACCTAGGTCGGAGAAGAGATTTGGAATTTTAATTTAAATTCCAGATACAGATTTATAATTTACCTTGATTTTGATGATTTGATTCGACCCTGTTCTTTTTCTCAATCATCCTCTACTATTCTCTAATTGTATATACATATGTAAACTATAACTATTTTTAGGAATTAAGAATTTTGTGGATTAAAGAAAATGGTAGAGTTTCTCTATGCTTTAGAAAATATGAGAAGAAAAGTGAGGGATAGGCCCGTATTTATACGTGTTCGAATCACTGCCAACCGTTAGATTAAACTGTTTTAAATCCGGACCGATCGACCACATCAAAAACCTCTAATCGACAGTTCAATCGGTCAACCGCCGCCCTTACCATTCGACCGTTAGCGGTAGACCGGCCTAAGTCAAGGGTTGACCGGTCCTTAATGTTTTTGTTAATTTTCCACGCCGTTTAATTTCGTTGATTTAATCCCTCATTAACTCAGTTGATACAATTTCTTTCCATTGTTGACTTACTTAAAAATTAAGTAACGTTAACTACCAGTTAACTCTAATTAATGGTAATTAATGATATTTAATTATTATTTTATTTCCTTATATATATATATATAATTATTTTTAAAATCAAAAACATCAAGCGTTAATAACTTTTTCGTTTAAACTCCGAACGGAAAGTTTATAAATGAAAATTGTTCAGAAAATCGCCATGAATCCAGTGGCGCAAGTTTTATAGCTAAAATTTAACGTTTGTAAGAATTCTATTTTTCATTTTACTATTTGTTAATTAATTTCTTTTAAATTAATTTTTGTAAAAATTATGGGGTGTTACATCCTCTCCCCTTAAAGAGTAATTCTAAATCGTCGCCTCTTATATGAATGCATCTCTTAAAACAGTTTGAAAATATGATGCAAGCAGTTCTATATTTATGCATATTTTGAAAATCATCCAAATCAATTTTGCATCTAATCTCTACCATCCAAATCCTAGCATACTATTGCTAACATCCAAATTTTGAAAAATTTAGTTTTTTAAACCTATATTCTTTATGCCGGAGAAGGGTATAGATGAAGAACTCCGTATTTCCATCATTTTCTTATGTACCTTTTTTCCACTGCATCTTGGAATCTTCCCATTTGTCTCCAATTCTTCACCAACTTTTTCAAGTACAGTCCGCAAAAGTGAATTACTTTAAAATTTAAAATATTTAAACATAGTTAAATTAAAACCAGTTTTTTACTCTATCGACAAGATATGGAGACATAGATTCCATATCTGAGATAGTTTTTTCCATTGTCACTAACCATATCTTATTTTACTATCACTTTTGCTGCATGGTAAAAAATTTATTTGCTAACTTATCGACTTTTTCCCCATGCTAAGCGTGTGGCATTTCAAAAATCATACATTTTTTCCGCTCAAAATTCTTTTTATATAAAACTTTCGAAATATTTGGGATAATTTTAAAAGTCACAATTTTATTGCAAATTTTTTTCTAACTTTTTATAAAAGCATTTTATTTTCCAAAACCAGGAATTTTGAACAAAATTTTTCAAAAATATACATCTTTTTTCTAAAACTAATCATGCCACATCCTACGCAGTCGAAATTTAGTCAATAGTTTAACGTCCATAGCGAACGCTATCCTGTCACATGGTAAAATTTATTCTAAAAGTTTTCCTTTATCTTAAAGTAACAACCAGCATACAAATTATCTATAAATATCGGCTTTCAAAGCATAAGGACACTGACCTATGGCTTTCCAACAAACTTTCCCTGTCCTTCGCTCGCCAAAATTCATATTCCTAAAATTTTAAGGCTTTTGGGACTTAACATTACTTTACTCTTCTTTTAGTAGTTAATTTAATAAATTCTTTTAATTTATTTTACAAAATTCCAGCCTTTTTATGTTTTTATTTTGCATTAGTTAAATATCTACATGAGATTTCCTTAATTGCCCTGTTTTTCAGTTAATATAGTAGTCCATGTAGAAAACTAATTTTCAAAAGAAACATTTATCATGATATCATCCATGTTTATACAATAGAAACAACTATTGCTTACAGCCCAAATCTAAAAGAAACTATTATTGGAAGCCGCCCTCCAACATCAACTGACATTTAAAATGTTGTGTCCAATCACCCTACTAAATTTAACTGGACCTTTCTTACATGTCATTCCACTGTAACCCTTGTATCTTAACTTCGTTTTAGCTTCTAATAATCAAGGTCCATCCATTATCATAGCCAATTATGGAATAAACTATGCATCCCTACACTGTAGTGGATAAGAAATATAAACTGTGCTCATTCCGGATAACTCATTGGCAAATTGATCGACTTAGCTGAATAAATCTTCCACCATCTGTCTTGCCATCCTTAACCTTGAGTCTACAAACCTCCTCTATTTGTGTTTGTAATCTTATTATCCTCAGTCACTATCTTCACTTAATCCAAATCTCTTGATAGTATTCTTAAATATTTGATACTTCTTTATCTTTAACCTTTCTTGCAAGCTTGCTCTAGAACTCACAGAAGTGTACTTTGATACCATTCATCATTTCTTTATGGGTTCTTCTTAGGGCTTGCACACATGTCTAATAAAACATTCCTAGGTTCTCACCAATATTCTTTACACTCTACAGGAATTACTTATTGCTACTCTATGAGCAGCCTTCGCTATTTTCTGCATAACCTTACATTTTACCCCGTCTTACCTAGAAAGTCATCCATATTACTCCGTATTAAAATTTTGGTTTGGTTTTCACCACTTTTTTTTTAAAATTAAAACTTAAAATTTTTTGAAGCACTTAATCCCAAAACTTTTACATTTAAAAGTACAAACTTGGAAACTTTTTGTTAAATTCAAAAATAACTTGGTGTCTTAACATTTAAAAATACAATTAAATTTTTGAAAATTATTTTTCTTTTTGCTCAAATCAAAGTTTTCTTTTAAAGCCCTTTTTCAACAACAAGAATTTCTACTTCCTAAAATTTAGAATTTTAACTCAAACCATTCATTAAGTTTTGCTTTTAAAAACACAATTTTTATAGCAAACCATTTCTTTAAAAATACACTTTACAGTGTTTCCAAATATCTTTTAAAATTTTAGGTAATATAATTGGAGCAAACAAGTACAGTTTCATCCTTATTTTTCTATTACTTATTCCATTTCCACTTTCAATCCTTGGTGGAGTCTCTAATATCATGTGAGGGGGACCTTTTAAGAGATACGTGCAATTATTGTGCACCACCATGGAAAATATCCATTTTTCTTTGTCTTACCTCTACTTTCCTATGCTGCTTCTAATTAAATTTCTAGTATTATTTTTAGTATATTCTCCTAACATTATTTCTAATTACTAACATTATTTTATACAAATTCCTAGTATTGTTCTTATTTATTTTTCATAATATTACCACCAACTTTCCTATACCTAAACTTCTCTTATTTTCGAGATCTAATCTTCCTTCCCATACTATTTACCCCATTTTAAATTTGTGCCTCTTTCTATTATCCACCCTTAAAGAGAATTTTACAACTTAATTTTTTCATCTTAGAGAAATCAATGAGCTATATGCTCTCTCTTAAATTTTTTACAAAAGAATTAGCTTTTTATTAAACCCATTTTCTGAAATTTCTGAATTAACCAAATTTTGATTTCTACTAAAAAATTTTATTTAAAAAAATTTAAATATTTTATTTTCCTCAAAAATATAATATTTACTTACATTCCAAAAACAAGATTTTTCTAACTTCAAATAATTCCTTTAAAAATCATTTCAAATATATTTTTTATGTATTTTCTAAAAATATTTCAACTTTTATAATAAATCTTTCATATGGGATCGGACTCATAGTGGATTTTTACTTGTCCCTTGTTTTAGAATTTCCTTCTTTTTAATTGAATTTTTGACTTGTCTCCTTTTAAAAATATTAAAATCCAGCTATCTTCTTAGAACGATCACTATATACCTTCTTTCGAGAACTTATTTCTTCCACATATCTACAACATATAGACTCTTACTTTACCCTTTTGTGGACTTAAGTTACATCATCAATCGGCAACCCTATGGGGATCTACAACTATTATGCTATTGGGGGCCCAATCAGGGGGTCACTTACTTTCCAGCTTTAGGGACCTTCCATATGCTGCACTCATGCTCTTCTTAAGTCAATACCTTTTTATAAGACCTGTTTTCTATGGGGTAATCGAGGTAGGTGTACAATCTTCAACTTCATCAATTGTCCTGACCCATAATTGACTTATCCATCTTTTCAGAATATGGTTGTAACTACTCTATAGTTAGAAATGTAGGATTTGGCATATAATATATCTATAATTATAGGCAAAATTACAAATATGCTCACTCAACGTCTCTTAGTTTTTTTAAGATCGACTAATTTAAGCTCTGGTACAAAATGTAACTACCCACACTATAGTGGGCCTGAATTTTGCAAGATCAAAAACCAAAGTCTAACAAAGTATGGATCGTTGATTTGGCCTACAAATAAAAAAATAAATGCATATCAAAGAACTATCGATATAATTCACGCTAGAATAATAAAGTACAATAAATCATGTAGTTACTGATCAAGATTGACATTTTCAATATCTAGTATCCTTGTTATTTTCGAGCATGCATAAGGATACCCGTCCTTCCACTATTCTGGTCTTGCACTATTACATGTCCCTCTGAATCTATCATATGGGTTGTAGTGAGGAGGGGGTCAAGAAATGTTTTGGTGACCGGAATTATACATTTTACACATAACATTAGTTTATGTCGATTTCCTTCCACTATAGTTATGTCTATATATTTTACTTAGTCGTTTCGAATCCATATACACATACGACACGTTCCATCTACCCGAAGTAGACCATAACTACATATGTTATAAATATATATAGAGTATCACAATCCCTTTTTGGACCCAGATATTATCCTCACTAGTATCCCTAACCCAGCATCCCGTTAGGATCTATCAACAACGCAGTATCTCACGTCCTCCTCGTCATGCATACAAAGGAACTCCTGTAGTGCCTAATAAAGGGATCACAATAGTTTAGCAGTATGCCATCTCTTCTTGGGGATTACTGCTTTTATTCTTCCTATTATGGACTTAGCTCCATGAACTACAGAGGACTCACCTCCTCGGACTATTCTGGACTCAGCTCCACGGACTATTATGGATTCAACTCCATAGATTATCCCATTCCTTTTGAAAGACCTCTTTTAAGAGTTATATAACCTGCCCCTAACAAAAAGACTAGCAACAAATGTGTAGTGCATGACACTAACGTGACCTATACTAGTAGGAGGTGTAGCCCATTTAGATGTTACCCTCGTCTTCCCCGCTGACTACTCAAGACCGACGACGTTCATGACCTATATAAAACTCGTACCCCTAATATAGTGCCAACACACTAACATAGCATCGATCTTTTCTCACCATCTATTTTAAATTGCCTAACACAATCAAGGCCATTCCCCTCTTAAAAGATTGAAGCTGACCTACTAGGGTATTCCTTCACCTATACGCGAGCGTATATAATTCCTTCACCGGCTACGTGTGTGTACATACATACATACGTGTGTACACATATATATATATATATATTGATTTATACTTGTTTGATTATTACGCCTCTACTATTCACTGTTAATAACATTTATTTACTTCTTCATGCGTTTACATCATAATTAATTTAAGGTAATTTACCACTTCCATTTGAAAGATCTAAATATCTTTTCGCATTTACTTCCCTTTTTTCTATATTAAATTTTCAATCTCAATTTATTTCTTAACCTTCATTTTCCTCCCTTGGTTAGAGGACTTCCCATACCATTTTATTTTAAATTATTACTTGCCTATATTTTCATCGTTTTTATATAATTTCTGTATTGCTTATATTGCATGTATATTAATTCTTCTCTTAGACCGTTTTTATTTTCATGTTTATGATTCTTTAATTAATCCTTAGGGATTTCTGCATTTTAATTCATCGGAATTACGTATCTCCCAAATAGAAAAGGTTAACACGGTAAATTTTATATCTTATCCAAAAAGGGAATTTGTGTTACTATTGGAATTATAAGGAATTATCTTTTTCATAGTTATTGAAATAGACAATAGAAAATACGGTAAATATCCCTATTTTATACATCTCTTTCTTTTAGACGTATTTCTTGTTATTTCGAACGATACATTTTTATTTATAAATCTGAACTTGATAACCTATAGAATTCACATTGCAATATCCTATATTCCAATGAATTAAAGTACCACTTAAATCCCCATAATTTATTGTGATAACTTAGTTTACATTTTTATTTGCAACATTCATTCAAAGCTGCAAATCAGAAACTATCACATAATTTATAAGTTTCAAGGACCGCTATTACCCAATACTAAGCTCAAGGACTACCAATACCCAACATTTTCCAGATTCACATACATGCAAAATACATATAATTAATGTTATCAATCATAGAATATGTTGGCAGGGTTTATGATTTCATTACACACATATAAATTTTAGACTACTACTCCAATTTACATTTCAGGCATACAACAATAGATTTACAATGATATAAATCCAATATTATATAAAAACATATAATTTCCCACTCACCCTTTTAGGTTTCCAAATCCCTAGATCCAATCCCTATTATTCAAGTTGACTCCATTTTCTCCACATGTGAATACATACACCACAAGCATACATATAACTGTCAAAAATCTAGATCGGAGAAGATATTTGGATTTTAATTTAAATTCCAGATCTAAATTTATACTTTACCTTAGCTTTGACGATTTGACTCGACTATATTCTTCTTCTCAATTATCCTTCATTATCCTCCACTTGTATATACATATATAAACTATAATTATTTTAAGAATTAAGAATTTTGAGAAGAGGAGAAAATGGTAGAGCTTCGTTGAACTTTAGAAAATATGAGAAGAAAAGTGAGGGGTCAGGACCATATTTATAGGGTTCGAATCAATGACAACCATTAGATTAGACTATTTTAAATCCGGGTTGTTCGACCACTTCAAAAACCTCCAATTGATAGTTCAACCGATCGACCGTCGACCCTTATCGGTCGACCGACCTAAATCAAGGGTAAATCTGTCCTTAACGTTTTTGGTAATTTTCCACGCCGTTTAATTTCATTGATTTAATTCCTTATTAACCCGATCGATACAATTTCTTTCCACTACAAACTTACTTAACGTTTAAGTAACACTAACTATCAGTTAACTCTAACTGATGGTAATTAGATTTAGTTAATTATTTTTTATTTTCTTTATAACATATATAATTATTTCCAATTCAAAAACTTCAAGCATTATTAACTTTTCATTTGAACTTCGATCAGAAAACTTTATATATGAAAATTCTTTAGAAAATCACCACAAAACTCAATGGTGCATATTTCATAGCCAAATTCTGAAAATTCTATTTTTTGATGTTATTATTTAATAATTAATATCTTTTTAATTAATTGTCATAAAAATTATAGGATGTTACAGCACCATTCGAGACATTATATGGCTGACCGTGCAATTGTCTTTTGTGTTGGTGGGAAGCGGGTGGGAAGCGGGTGTGAAGCTAATATTCTAACCAAATATGATTATGGAAACCTTTGAGAAGATCGAGATCATTCGGCAATGGTTTAAATATGCTCAAGGAGATAGAAGAACTACGTTGATAAGAGACATAGAGATCAAGAGTTCTTTTTCGACGATATAGTATTTGTCAAGATCCCTCCATTAAAGAATGTAACTAGGTCCGATGGTAAAGGGAAGTTGGCAATGATATTGTAGGTCTTTTCTAATACTAAAGAGGATTAGGAACCTTGCTAGTAGGGTCAATTTACTTCAAAGAATGGCGATAGTGCACAATGTTTCACATTGGTGGAAGTTTGTGCATTCTCAAGCATAACTATCACACCAGATCAATTAGATGATGTTGAGATTGAACCGGAGGTTTGAGACTTCGTAGCCCTTTTCGTATTGTTGGATGTGATACGAAGTAGTTGGAAGGAAGGTGGTGGAGTTGGTGAAGGTTCAGTGGTGTGAAAGCAAAGGCAATTACACTTGGGAGACCGAGGAGAGCGTGAAGATAGTTTACCTCGAGCTCTTTAGTTAGTGAGACTTTCTATTTATCGCTTTTACCTTCGCTTACAATATCATCAAATATTCCTTATTATAATATCTTGCAAGCTAGGATAGACTTGGATGTTACTTTTTACATTTGTTATTGTGTATGCCTTTTTGATGTGTGATGGTTGCCTATGCTAGTATATGATTGTTAGGCATGTAGGATGACCTTTCTAATTTTATGGGGAATTCTAGGGGCGAAATTCCTAAAGGAGAGGAAAATGAAATGACCTGTATTTTACGTATTGAGGGATCATAAAATATTAATACTATTTTTATACGAGGTTGTATGATTTTATAACCCACAAAAATGGCTAGTAAAGACATTTTTATCCTTAGAATTTTTATCAGACAATTTTGAACTTGAAAATCTTGTATGATATATAACTTTTAATGGAAGCCGAATTGGGTATGAAACCACTTCCATTAAATTATGATAATATCACTTTTTTAAAGTGGTAATAATAGAAAACAGACTTACCATTTGGGAGATATAACTTGTAACAACCCGCATATTTATCGATTTTATATTTAAATATTTTATCGTTAATCGGATATTGGTCCGAAAAGCTACTTTTTGCAAACGGTCAAATTAGGACTCGAGATCACTTCCATTGAGTTCGAAATGCCGTTTACAACTTTTTTAAGTATAAACATTAATAGGTTTGGAGTTAGTGGAATTTCACTTACTTTTCCCGCTTTGGACCTTGGGTTAGATTAGCCATTATAACTCAAATCCACTTCTCTCCTTCTCCTCACTCTTCATAAATTCCTACCAAACACAAACTTTAACATTAATGGTGAGTGGAAAGGGAAATTAGAAACTCCAAGCCTAGGTTTCAACTCCAACTCCATCATTCAACTCCAAATTCAAGGAAAAAGCATTGGATTCAAGCTTGTAGTTGCTTCTCCATTCACCTTCAAGCTTTACCTTCATAATTGGGTGAAAAGGTGAGATTTTTATCTCACAATTCTAGTCTATAACTATATTGGACTGTTGGGAATGATTCCTCATCACTTTAGCATGTACATTTGCATTTGGTTTGGATTGGATTGGCGAAAAAACTCCAATTTTTAGTGTTTTTGGTGAAAAACTGCACTTAGGTCGTTCGCGTTGAAAAGTCACTCAGAGAATAGCTCGTTTCTGGCCTTAAAACCGTTCGCACGTGTTAGGTCGTTCGCCTCGGAATTAGGTCGTTGGGTTTTAAGTCGTAGGTCGCTCGGCCTTGTTATAGTCGTTAGGTCATTGGACGATAGGTTGCTCGCGTGTTAAACCTCTTAAGTCGCTCGACCTTATAAACCGTTAACTCGTTAGGTTGTTGGGTTTTAAGTCGTAGGTCGCTCGGCCTTGTTATAGTGATTAGGTCGTTGGACGATAGGTTGCTCGCGTGTTAAACCTCTTAAGTCGCTCGACCTTATAAACCGTTAACTCGTTAGGACGTTGGGTTTTAAGTCGTAGGTCGCTCGGCCTTGTTATAGTGGTTAGGTCGTTGGACGATAGGTTGCTCGCGTGTTAAACCTCTTAAGTCGCTCGACCTTATAAACCGTTAACTCGTTAGGTCGTAGGTCGCATCGGTACGTTAGGTCGCGTGACCTTAGGTCGTTCCCCTTTAGGTCGTTCGCATGGTTTAAGCCTCTAAGTCGTTAGGTCGTAGGTCGCAAGGCAGTAGGTCGCGCAATCCCCTTAACTCGTTCGGCCTTGTCATTTTTAGGTCGCGAGTCTTGCTAGGTCGCCCCTTGTGTCATCTCGTTCGGCCTTTATCACGTTGGGTCGTTCCCATTTTAGGTCGCGTGGCACTTTAGGTCGCATGGCACCATAAGTTGCATGACCTCAACCCACATAGGTCGCTCGGCCTTTGTTCCATTAGGTCGCGTACCCCGTTAAGTCGCTCGACCTTTGTTCCATTAGGTCGCATACCCCGTTAAGTCGCTCGGCCTTTGTTCCATTAGGTCGCGTACCCCGTTAAGTCGCTCGGCCTTTATTCCATTAGGTCGCGTACCCCCTTAAGTCGCTCGATCCTTATCGGTCGAACCCCGTAGCTGGGGCGTTGCCCCCGCACCCCCACCTTGGGGGGTTGCCACCCCCCGGACCCCCCCTCCGTAGGGGATCTTATCTGAAAAATGTTCAACAGAACTTGTTTTGTTGAGATGCTGAGTTGACCATTCTTCGAGACAAGCTATCTTGGGCTTCTCGGTCGATTGTATGGATTTTTGAATATCTATTTCGATGGATTCTTTATCGATTTCTTTGGAATTTATTCACGTCTTCGTATGTGAATTTTGATGATCGATTGTTCTACAATCATCTTTGTGATTTGTCACTTTAAAATATACAAAGGTTTCAATACTAGTAGTAAATATCAAAACTCTTTCAACAAAATGATTTCAACCCTATTTTCAATAACAAAGCTCTTTTCTTAAACCATTTTCCAATCTACTAGTATATACAAACCTTTACCTCACTCGTATGAGAAATTGAATTAAACGGCTTAGTAAAACAAGTGGTATGAAACGCTTGCGTTTACTTTGTCGGTTAATTCTTGGACTTGTTCGATCGAATCTCTTGTGACAATTTACTAGTGGAGATCTACAATTTGTTCGTAAATATTTTAGTTAAGCTTGTGGTTATGGGACATGAAGCTAAGCTCATATATTTACCAGCTTATTGTAATTGACACTTCTCGTTGATCATGACGATGATTTTATGATTTAGACTAGCAATTGTGCGATGTCTCTTTGTTTGCAAGGTTAGACTGGACCTCATAGGTGTGATTCCGACTCACACATATCTCTTTGTCCGCAAGGTTAGTCTAGACACCATTTGTGTGATTCCACTCACACATACCTTTTTGTTGCGAGGTTAGGCTAGACACCATTTGTGTGATTCCACTCACACATACCTTTTTGCTTTTTTCTTAGCCTGGACCTCATCTGGGTGATTCCGACTCACCCATATAGGGTAGCTCCCCATGGTCTTCGGACCGTCATGTGATAGGCCTCTTTCCCTTTTTCTGTGATTTCTGGATTTCTTGTGTTGATTTCTGGAATTTATGTCATTGACTTGTTATGAGTACAAGTTTAGGGTATGATGCCCTCTTTGGATCTTTGAGAAGATTCTTGTGATATCGATTTATCTCTTATTGATTGATCTTCTGTTGATCATCATTTGCATACTTATAGTAGTATGTCAGTATGGATATTTTATGTTTATGCCATATCTTTTATTTTATACCATGTCATCTGATATTTATAGCTAGACTGATCCGTTTATTATTTTCTTAAATAATACTCGGGTCAGACCGAGATGTTACAGGTGCTTCTGCTTGACTTCTTCCCAGGATTTGCTACTCTGACTTTTAGCTAACTATTTAGATTAGCAGTTTTTGTTGTATACACTTGAGACAGACTCATAGTTGTATTCTTTTGTATAACACGTATTGCTATTCTTTTTTATTATTGTGGATCTTTTTGACCACTACTCTGATGTACACTTTCATGTGCTAGTTATATATTCATATCTTCTTCCACCTTTGTGATATGGATGTCTGTGACTGATTTGTGTTATGCTTATTTCTATGTTTGTTTTCGAAGATTATTTATAGCCACTGTGTGATAAGCAATCATATGGATGGTTGCTCCTCAACAGCCTTATTCTCCGTGCTAGTTGACAGCACTACACCGTAGTGTTCTTGGCTAGTGTGGGTATTGAGGTGGGGCGTTACATGACTATTTGAAATTTCACCCGATTTTGAATAGCTAGTGGGTAATTGAGGAGATTAGTGGCTAAGCCCAAGGCTTATTTCGGGATTCGCACCTAAAAGAGGCCAATGAGGCTTCTCCTTCTCACTTCCACACTTCCCAAAATAGCTAGAGGGCCACCGTTAACATTCTCTAGCCTAAAAACCACTAAACCTAAGTTTAATTAGCTAATACTTGTCATTAGGAAGGAGATTTGTAAGATTAGCACTTAGATTCAGAGATTTGATGTTAGAGTCATCTTGGAGCTCTTGTTTATCTTGGAATTTGTGCACTTTTAGGTTTGCTGTGGATTTATTTAGATTCTAAGTGAGTGGTTAGGACCTCTCACTTGCTAATTAGTCATTATGCACCTTAAAATGATGTTTTAAAATGATTTTTAGATCTTGAAACATGTTTTAAACCTTAACTACTAATATATATTAATTTGAAACAATTTTACAAAGTTTAGTCAATTTGTATTCTTAAGGATCTCTCTTGTTCTTATAGTTATTCTCTAGTTCTACCCTTAGATTTATGCTCTAATTTAATGTGTATGAATGTTTGCTTCCTTGAATAATAGACATAGGTTAATTTCTTGAATGTATGATGATTTTTTGGTTGAAAACGCTAATCAAATGGAAATTTAGATTTATGTACAAAGTCTTGATCGGCGATGATCCAAAAATTTGACTTTACACAAATTTGATGCATTCCATATGGGGGAAATAATGAAGGCCTCACAGAGGATACTCTTCAATTTTCAATTCGTTAGGAATTCATTTGCTTGTGTTATGGGCAATAGAATATGGATTGGGATTGTTTTTCAAGTATTGGATCGATGATGATCCAAGAATTCAACTTCACCGAGATTTGATGCAAATTGTCGATGGGAAAAAGGAAGGTCTCACATGGGTATGCTTTAAGTTTCAAGTCATCTGGAGGTCGTTTGCTTATGGTATGGCTTAAAGAATTATGGATCGATGGTGGTATGAAGGCCTTGGATCGATGGTGATTGCTTTGAGTTTTGGACATGCTTGCTACGAGTCATGTGGGGGAAGTGCTTTAGGTTCCTTATAGGTTCACTTGGAGTTGCACTTACAAAAATGTTAAAGTTGTTGGATCATTTGGCCTTAGATTGGTGAAGTCCTTGATCGATAACGGCCTCGGTTCATCGTTGCTTGGATCGGTGAAGTGTTGGATCCGAGTAGGTCTTGGGTCGGTGAAGTGTAGAATCAGGGTAGGTTTAGATCGGTGTGGGGAAAAACAAGATTGCTTGGAGATTGACCTAAGGAAAATTTTCCATTTGCTTCAGGCTTGATCCGAGAATTTTCTACGTTGTTGTGCAATATATCTTCCATTTCTTGCTTCGAGTTCGACCTAGAAAGTTTGTGTGTCCGACTCGAATCAGCTCGGTACCGATCCATAGGACCATGTTGAAAAATTCAAGTCGACACTTTTCACTCATTCTTGATATTTCCTTTGTTAAACCAAAAATTGGTTCAACACCCAAGATGTTGTTCAAGAATTCAAGTCAGGTGTTCAAGACGGAAATAGGCAAGTCATACTAACATGCGATAATCCTTCATTTATATTCCCATGTGTGATGTTAGCAAATTTCTTCGCTAACTGAAATAGCCAAGTTAAGGTCGGTTTGGATAAGGGCTAAAGTGTCCTTATGCAATCTTGGAAGTATATATAAGTTCCAGTTTGATTCCAAGTCCAAAGATCAATCATATACATATCCATTGTCCAAGTCCAAGTACAAATATGAGTCATGTACATGTCAAAAGTCCAACAACAGTCAAGTATTCTTATTCAATAGGAGTATGCTATGCAAATTTAGTTGTTCAAGACCTTATTTTCAAAAGTCATAAGAATACAATCGACACTAAAAATCACCAATTCAATTTAGGGTTTACAACTTATAATTTGAGAATTAGAGAAAGAAAATGATTCCCCTCTTTCCAAGTGGCGGAGGAGGTCTACTTATAAAGGTAGCAGCAAGTGGGATTGCTGCCATGTGTTCGTCTAGGTGGACACTTGTTATTTCTTGGCATCGTTGGTATTTTCCATTCACTTATTGCTGCTGATACCAGACATCCTTTTAACACTTTGGGTTTCAGCGTCTCCTTCTATCTACCATAACATGGGGTTCTTTGTTAATTTTGAATCCCACCATTCTAGTGGAGGTTTAGTAATACCTTTCTATAGAGACTTGACATCAATATCTGCTTAGAATTTCTTTACAATAATTAGTGTTGTAAAGTCTCGATATCCTCTTTTCATGAGTAAACATTCGATGTGCTTTATTGGCATGACATCCTTCCTTTGTACACATTCTATAACACCTTGCGCTATATAAGCTCGATATCCCATCATCTTTTAAAAACTCGACCCCTTCTCGATGTTAGGCGCTCGATACACTTCTTCACCATTGAGGTTCAACATCATTTTTTACTTGTGAATGCTTGATGATGCTTATCATTTATTTGAGTTTCTTTATCCTATAGAGGTTTGAGACCCCTTCATGTTCTGTATAGATGCTCGACACACCAATTACCATAAAATTTTGACCTTACCTTCTATTTTAGATGCTCGACACCCTCTATAGGTGCCGAGGCTTGATATCTCCCTTGTTTTATGTGCACGATACCCCTTTTTAGCTATAATGGTTTGTCATTCTTATAATGTTTAAGTTTGACAACCTTTTGTGATTAGATATCTCAATTATTCACTTATTCCTCTTAGTTACTTAATTCTTAAGTAGGAGCCTAAATATCGTCATCATATCAGATATTCGACACCATCTTATTGATGAAGTATTATTAATGATTCTTTTGATCACTTATTCGATACCTAAAATATTATTATATAGTTATTGGTTTGCCACATCATCATGTTTCTATGGGCTCAATATCAGCTTTTTGGGATGTCTCCATACTTCCCATGTTTCTTTCAAGTACATTCGGCTGTCATAAAATATATGGATAACATTTGCCCCCTCCTTGTATAGAAGAATCCTTTTACACTTTAGTGTAAAACCAAGTTTAACTTGAAAACCAATAAAAGTTTAGAAATCTGTTTTTCCTGGTAATAAGAAATCCTTTTATAAGAAGATCAAAATCTGTTTAGTAATAAGAAATTAATTGTATGAAGACCAGAAATCCATCTACGAATAATGTAACAGTCCGCAAATCCGTACCCCTTGAGTCAACACTATTCTACATCAATTAACTCAAGTGGAACAGAAATACGAACCCTTAGGGTTAAAGAAGAAGAGGTAGAAGAAAGAAGGAACTAAACAATATCAAAATCTAACCATCACAGCGGAATGAAATATAATACTCAATAATAGAGCTTTATACAAAATGAAAACTATATCTGTTTTATACATCATATCATTAGAGTTCTCATACAAACAACATTTACCAGTCAGACAATTCCATACAATTCACAGCAGCATATATATATATATATATATATATATATATATATACAAGTACAAATAATACGTCTCGGACTTCAGCTCCTCTCCAGCTCTATAGCATCATGTCCTGAACATATAATAATCGGTATGACCCGAGTATTATAATGAAATAACACCTGAGTCATTCTGAAATACCAACTGATAATAATGCATCCAAATTGATCATTAAAGTTTCAAAAATTCTTTTGAAAACAAAAGCATCTCGTAAGACCACGCCACAAATAAACATGTCGGGTTTTTACCTTATGATAGCTAAAACACTTTTTATAGAAATCCTCTGATATTATAATAGGGTCTATATACAAATACATATAAAATAGCCGAAATTGTTACATGATTAAATTCCAGCTACTAGCCACAGAGTGGGTAATACAAACAAAACTCATAAAAGGCTCGTAGGGAGAATGGATTCCAACTAATGACTAGGCACTAGGGTACCACCTGTCACAGTACTTGGTCTAGATCAGCGTACCAAGGACCACGCCCGATCCCCTGCAACACAAGGCCCGGACTACCCCTTACTGGATAGTCCCGAGTAAGATCACCCTGCGGTTGGGATCAGCAACCGCACTACTAAGCCGAAATAAAAGAGACATCTAGACAGGAATGACCTTACCCAGAAATGGGTGCTGCCCACCAAGCCTTGCTGCATATCCCCTGATTTTCAATCATTCCCGGTTGATGAGGCTTGAGGCTAAGCGTTACCTTTTAGAACGTTTCACTTAGAATGCCCATCGTCCACCTAACGATGTTCCGAAAGCATTCGCCCATACAAGTCCGTCCTGGGTTCGAACGGAACCGAATGCACTACTCCTACTACATCCATTTTGGAAATATCGTCAGGATTAGTAGCGACTAGCCCTTGCACTTCACTGCTCCATCTTCGACTCCGAACACGTTTTCCCATGAAACGTACAAACCGGATCGAAGTGGTTTTCGAAAAATAAATCTCGATCCTGCTCCCTTCGAAACGATCAACGCATTTGTCCAATATTGATAGTCGGTGATTTAACTATCAATTAACATCCATAAGCATCCATCACATAATAAATAATTTCCCAATTATTTATTTCCCAAAAATATCTTTACGAGATATAATTCCAATTTCAAAATCCCTTTGAAACACTTTTCAAACCTAATTGTCTCATGAAATAGATTCTCAAATCTTTATTTTCTCTCAAACATCCAAGTACCCATATTTAAGGTTTAAAATAACTTAAATACTTTATCCCTCAAAATACATTAAAACCATTTATATCAAATCTACATACATACTTAATTTAAAATATACATATACTTTTAAAAATATTTCGAATAAAACTGCTTTATAAAATATAGACAATTAACTTTAAAATAAGTTAAGTCATACTAGATTTAAAAATAAAGTTATGAATCCTTATACAATTTCAAATAAAGCTTTAATTGATTTTCTTTAAAATAGAACCATTTATAAAGTATATATGATATGATATTCTTTAAAACGTAATTCTAATTACCCTTTTAAAAGAAATAGTTAATTCTATAACCACTTTAATACATGTTCACTTTTAAAATTCTTACAACTTAAATAATTTTCTTAAAATCATTCTTTAATATAACTTCAAACTCTAACGTTTCAAAAATCTGTTTTTAAAAAAAACGTAATTGGCTTTCAGGGAAATACACATCCATCTTAGAATAACCAAAGAATTCTCTTTATCAATCCAACACGTTTAATCCCAATTCAATTTTACGTTCATCCCGTAAAATCCTTTCCATACTTTAAAAATAGCTCCTTTTATTTTTAAAAGCATTGCTATTTCCTGGAAATCACTTTCAAATATGTGTTTAAAATATTTAAAATAAAGCTTCAAGAAATTATTTAATTGAAAATAATACTTATGGAAATATATAGGGGTTTCCTAAGTATTTTAAATAAAATTTAACTTTTAAAATAAGGTTATTAAATCAAATATTCATATTAAATTTCCTTTTTAAGAACTTAATACTACTTTACCTTTTTAAAAATAATTAAATACCATAATTACTTAATCAATGTTTGCTTTCACTTAAAAAAACATTTTAAAATAATATTTCTTTCTAAAAATATTCTAAACATATTTAAACTGCAAATTTATAATTTAAAAGCTGTCTTAGAAACAAAATAAAATTTCCAAGAGAAAGCACGCTTCCCATTCTTTAAAATAAATCTCGCTATTATTTTAAACAATTCTCAATTTCCTTTTAAACCACAAATTCAACACTCATATTATCAACCAATCACTTGAATTTAATTTCTTTTTTTATTCTTTATTTAAGAATTCTTTAATTTTCCTTTAACCCAATTTATTTATATTTAAATTTCCAAGTAGTATTCACCAAATCAGAACACAACACAATTAAATGTCCAATTTATCTACCACAGTAAATAAAAAGAGCATAGCATAACATGATCCAAATCAATTTTTATAACAGAATATAAATGTGATATATTACAGAATATAAATAAATTTCTATTTGTGAGGGATCCAGTTGCATCCCTCCAACCTGTATTCCCTGCATTCACAGATATTAGCACAACAATATATCGATTAAATTTGACAATAATTATCATATTCAACCAATCAAGCAATCATTTAAATATTGACTACTTAAATTAACTAATATTCCAGATGTGAGTGAGTTAAACTCACCTTGGGTTTTCGGCGAGCGTTCAAATTTAAATTAAATCGAATGGTATTCGATTTAACCTAAATTCTTACTTTCTCAGAATGATTTCATAATTGCTCCACTGTGTAGAGTTCCTCGCTGTGGTTCCGATGCCGCAAATTTCGTTGAATTCTGACAATGTATGTATCGGATATAAATTATTATAGTTTGAGCTACAATTTAAAACAATTCCTTTAAAAAAATCATATAATATTATACCAAACCAAAGCAGGCGGTCCCTCCCTCTCTCCTACCATGCGACCATCTTCCCCAGCTTCGAAAAACCTTGCCACCACAACACCCCAAATCACGCGACCTCTACGCTGCGTTTAGCCATGATCGGAGGCCACCAATTTGAAAGGCATCTCGAGCTCCTCCAGCGCCCGAAGTTTGATGAAGTTCGGCACCTTACTCACGATGAAATACGCAACCGAACGCACTGTATTCTCGGGTAGATTCTGGCCTCCTCGACGACCTAATGGCGATCTCCACCGCTCGAAATGTAGAGTTCAACGAGCTCTCGATGTTTGTAGTGAATGTTTTTGAAATTAACTTGTGGATTGATCGAAAATTGAGGAGAAAGGTTGATGATTTCCGGCCATTAAATAAGATAGTGGCGGCCGAAACTAGATCTAGGGTTTTGTGAAGGAAACATGTATATATATATACGTATAACCCTATATTTTATTATTAAATTTATTTTAAAGCAACTTATACTAATGATCTCCAAATCACACGTGCTGCCTGACGTTCCGAAGGTTTTACCCATGTTCTGAATACAGTGGAATGTGTTTCGGAAGCTAATTCGATCATATGCGCGAGTTACGGAAATAACCGATCAATTTTAAATTAAATCGATTAAAGTATTTTCTATACGTTTTAAGCTGCTGGGGTTAAATGACAACTCCGGTTGCTATGAAAATTAAAATCCGATAATAACTAACTATTACTGATCCAATGGATTTAGTTACGTCGAATTCCGAGACTGTGCCCCGGAAGGCATTTTAACTCGTCGATAAATTCGAGCGATCTCCGAAATTGTCGAAATCACTTAAAATTTCACTCTTAAAATTTTACTAACTCTATTATAACTCGTATAAAATTTATATTCACATTAGAAATCATTCTAAACCAAAATCTGATTATTTGCATTATTATATTATTAAATTCCAAAATTAAATTAATATAAAATTCCAAATTTCATCTATCGACTTTTAATTCCATCCAATGGTCCAATATTAAAATTCAAACCCAAATAGACTTAAAATAAATTTTAGAATCTAATTTTATCTCTATTTACACTCAGAATTACCAATTATCCCAATTCTAATATTAAATTATCATTATTCAAATTTCAATTAAATTCCCGTATTTGAAATTTAACTAATTCTATTAACTTAACCAAAATCTTTTTTATTTCAAAATCAAATTATAATCCATATTCGACATTTAAAATGAATTAAATGTTCAAATTTGGCGACCCAAAATTCCGGGTCGTTACATTCCTCCCCCCTTATAAAAATTTCGTCTCCGAAATTTGCTAAGGTAGAAAGAATGCTCTAAACTCAATAGCAAAACTTACTTAGTGAAATCTCGATTTCACTTTGCTCAAATTCTTTAGTTACAAATCGAAACTACTAGTTTCAATTCCTATCCCAAAATCCTTTTTATTTTCAATTGTTATTTGAAATCAACTTTGTCATTAATGAAACATTTCAAATTTTTTCAAAAATTTTCTAACTACCAAAATTTCCGAATTTTTTTAACAGTCTCCCCTGTACGGATTTGCAATTTCACAATAGATATAAATATATATACATCGATCCATACGGTCAGAAAAACCAAAAACGGTTCATATTTCCTATTTTTATTGCGTAGGCGTACCTTTATTAGCATTTTTAAAGCAAGCAGCTAAATAGTATCATATATACGCACTCCAACTCTATCCATTGCCTCCCATACCTGTACTTACTTAAACAAACACATCAGTTTCTAATAATACGAGCATTTATCAACATTCTTTCATTAAACTAGCCCAAACACATCAATTACAAAGTTTAAACAAGCAAACTTCATAATTATGCATGTTAACTTCCTTTATAAGCAATTTCACAATTTCAACAACATTTTAAATCCTCTTTACAAACCCAAACATCATTTTATCTCACTCAAACAATTTATATTCAAGTTCACTATATATCAATCATATTTATTACAACCAATTCATTTCCACTTCAACATGATTAACATATGCCTTAGTTACATCTCTTTACTTCAATTCAATTCCAAATTGATTCACAACCAAATTTTACCTTCAATTTGAAGTATTTACATTTCTTTTATGCTCCATTTCCATTCATATGCAAAACCACTTAATAAAATTTCAATCCGTTCCAATTGATTAAAAACCAATTTTATTTGCTTCTTTAAACCAACTCAATTCCGAATACCACAAACAACCAATTCTCATGCAAATTTTCATGTCATTCAAGCCAATAATCATCACTTAAGCTTATAACCATTTAAAATTAATTCCAACTTAGATTTATATTGATTCTATTCAATTCTGCATGGTTCATAATTCAAGCATTCTTATTCCATTTCAATTATTAAATCAATCCTTATTCTCACTTCAAATTTATCATTCAATTTAAGTTTAAATTAATATCATCCCATTCTGTATTATTTACAACTCATACATTTTTAATTTATCACAATATTTAATTAAAATTCATTTCACTTGCATTTCAATTCTATTATCTTAACAAATTTACCCCAGACCACATATATAGCTCAACCACAATCAATTTTTTTCAATTTGCTTAAGTTCTTTCAATTTCACAATATTTCTATTTCTTCTTATATCAAATTTGTTTTATTTTAATTTGATTTTCATCCAATCAAATTCCAATTCATTTACAAATTTTAATTCAATTTATTTACTCATTCACTCCATTTAAAATTTTAATTCATCTCCTCGATTCACCCCGAATTTTATTAATAATGTGACCACTTAAAATCATGTCACCCATTTGTATTTATTTATAAGTCAAACCCTCACTATTATAATCCAATTCCATTATTCATTCACACCCTCAGCTTTTTATTGCCAAAACTAAATCCCATATTAGAACTGGGTTTTTCTTTTCTTTTCAAAATTCTCTTAACAATCCACTAAAATTCCATCCATGCCTACACAAATTTCGTTTAATTTAGTTTACACTAAATTCACCTTCAAGCTTCTTTTTATTTAATTTAGCTTACGCTAAATTCATTCTCAAACAATTTTCTTTGAATTTAGTTAAGCTAAAATTTTATTCATACGATATCATTCTTACTTAATCAAAATTAAATTTCCCCACAATTTAATTCTTTGCCAAATTAATTCAAGTCCAATTAAATTTTATTTAGCCAACTTGACCTCATACCATTTCTTTTACTATCTTAAATAAGAATTTAGTTCTATTCAAAATTATTTGTAACATAACTGAAATTTGACTTTAATTCATTCCAAATTCAACTCGATTCTATTTAATCGAAGTTAAATCCAATTTTAATTATCCATATACAAGTTCAAAATTTATTTACTGACTTAAGTTTATTCACCCTTGTATATTTTATATTTCCTTCACCTTATCTTATTTTACATTTCATTTGAGATTAAGTTTGAACTCACCATACCAATCGACTATTTCCCATTAGTGATTATAATTCCATTTTCTATTTATAAGTTCACCAACTTATTTATTTAAAAGCTTATATAGCTCATTTTAATCCATTTACATCTTATAATCATCAATTTCAAATTTTCTTTCAATCTAATTCTTTGTAAAAATTTAAATCCATAATTTTAGATTATAAGTATAATACTTAATAGCTTGTGGGTATAATTCATTACACCATGACCCACAAATACAAAGTCATTTTACATTTCAATTTAATCCAACTCAATTTAATTCTAATCCCAATTTATTTAACTTATCCCAAGCTAAATTCAAATTTTCTATTCACTTCAATATATTTTATTCACTTCCATTTACTCGAGTTAAATTTTAATTCCAAGATTAAGATTTTCATTTCTTTCTTATTAATATCAACTTTACTTAATAAGTTCAATAGTTGATCCATTTTAACCTTCACATTATTTAAATAGAATTTTTCTAGAGTTCAATTACCCGGTTTTATTTCAAAACCATTTTGAAATAATAAATAACTCATACTCCCCTGGTATATCAAATCAAACTTCCAGATTTCTAAAACAATCTGCTTTTACCAAAGCAATTTCCCTTTTTGAAACTTCTAAAATCACTTGAATCCTAAACAAGTCCAACAAATATCATAATCACTCACATGGTGGCAATCCATCACTTTAGAAACTCAAAAATAAATTCTAATGATGTGGCCAGCATCATCAGGATTATTTTCCAGCGACTGAAGTGAGTTCAGTGCTTCCTTACTTTCCCAAATTCATTTCAAAACAATTCCCTTTCAAAAATACTTCCCAAAATAACATTCCATTATTGTCTTCAAACACCTTTGGATAACATTCCCAAACATTTCCAAGATTTTAAATTTCGAAATTTTGTTTCCAATACATTTAAAATCCTTTTCAAAACTTCCGGGATTTAAATTCTGGTTTAATTCAAATTTAGTTATTCTTCTTTTGTATAATTTATACTCATGGAATTTATTTGGATTCTGGAATCGGAGATTGGATTTTGGTTAAGTTTTTCTCTGATCCAAAGAGCTATTAGTCTGAGCAGCTAGCTCCGAAGTGTTTTGGTTTCTTCTGTGTTTTGGTATGATGAGTGTTTGGTTTTCTAGAGTTGAATTGCCAGTTTGGATAACTGGGATTCAAAATGTTTCATATATCTCTAAGGGAGTACGTGTTTGATATTTCTGGTTGTAGAACCAGCAGTTTAGGATAGATTGTTTGTTGAGTCAGACTCGTTTGTAGTCTGATATTCTATATAGAATTGTTGTTAGGAGCTCTATAGCTTAATAGTATTGATTGATTAGATTTTATAGAGCGAGTATCCCGATATATATATACCGGGGAAACTCGTGAAAGTTTTATCCAAAATTCTTTTGGATAGTTAGATTTGTTCTGATTGTGTGAATTGGTTGCTTTGGTTGTTAGCATATGATTAACATATGTTGTGTTTTAAAATAAAATATGTAAAGAGATTATTAAATTACCTTTGTTTTAAATTTCGGGGACGAAATTCTTTTTTGGGGGAAGGATTGTAATATCCCGAAATTTTGGACAATTTAAATTTAATAATCTATGTTTAAATTTATATTGAATTGATAATTTTTGTTAATAAATTTGATTTGATTTAATAATCTTCTTTATTTAAATATTTAATTTGTGAAATTATTTTTAATGAGTTAATAAATTGTTTTCTATTTAATAATGTATATGTATTTATATATATTTTAAATAGATAAGTTGTTAAATTAGTATAGCATAATTTTAATGATTTGAAATTAGGAGTTGTGATTTATTCTTAATTTAAGCTTTTCAAAAATATTTAATAAAATACTAAATGATTTTAAACATATGAGATAAATATTTTATTGGTTTAAAATTCATTTTAACTTAAGTTTGTATATTAAAATATGTTACAATATATTTGTGTTATTCTTTTTAAATTATTAATTGATAATTTTGATTTTTAAATTAATTTGCAATTTAAAGTACAATTTAAAATGTGAACATGTATTCATGTAAGTTGTTGTAACCTCTTTTATAAATTTATTTTAATTATTTAAGGGTATCATTTTCAAATGATTTATTAGTATGTTGTTTTATTTATATTAACAACTTGCTTTATTCTTTAGAAATTATTTAAATACATAACTATGTATAAGAACTAGTTAACTAAGTTCAAACATTCATTAATCTTAATTTAAATAACAAAACATTTTAAAGACACATGTAAGCATAATTAACATGTGTAACATCTTATATTCTAATATAACAAATGTAAACTTATCACCATAATTAAATGACAAGTGTCAAATTTTAGTTTTTATTTTCCTTTAATTCAAAACATTTGTTATTTTAACTTGCATGTTTCTTTTCTCTTCTTTTCTCATTTTCATTTCTAAAAAAATCTGTTCAATAAAAACTAAGGCCTGCATTTTTCAAATTTGTAAACACTTGCATTCAAAACTCCTCAAAATACAAATCTGCACCCTCCAAAACTAGATCTGCATGCAACAATTTCAAGCAAGAAAATTAAATCTAGTAAGGAAGCCTGCATTTCAATTTTAAAACAAGAAGTCTGCAAAATTCTTCTTCAATCTACAACCTGGAAATTTGCATCTGCATACCCTTTAAGCTAGCATCAACATTTCAAAAATCTGGGCTCTGCATTTCAATCACAGGCGAGTAACTTTTCTATTAAAAATTAAAGGTTAAATCTGTTGCATGCTAGTGTACTAAAAATATAAATATTGCATATGGTTATAATTTAATTTGTCTGATGTACAAATGTGTTGGTGTGTATGCTGTTAAACACCCTGGACCTGTTTTGTTTACTGACACAAGTCTTACTTAAATTTTTTTATCTTTAATTAAGTTTTTTAAAATCTGTAGGATTTAAATAAGATTTTTATGTTGGCTTCAGAGTTTAGACTGTGAGATTTTACTTGAAATAAAATTTAAATGAAACTTACTGTAAAATAGGTAGCAGAGCAAATTGACTCTTTATAAGTGAAGATATAAAACACTGCAAATCAATGTTTCAGAGATTCAATTCAAAACAACTTCTAAAATTATGATTTTTACAAATAGTATTACAATTTTTAATGGTTAAATCAAAGTACAGCTTCACATTTGCTGTATCATACTTATTTGATAAGTACTGTTGAATCCTGCAATGGATTTGGTTGAAATTGTTTATGAAGATAGTGTATCTATCAGGGATTATAGGAAAATTATAAATTTGGGTTACTTTTCATTATTAAGATTGTAATTTGGAAATTTCAGTTAGGAACCCTAGTTTACTGGGTTTTTGGAATTGAAGTGTTGTGGCATCATTTTTGATCGAGTTCTGAGATATTTAGGGGATTGGTAGATGAAGGGTTGATGAAGTCTTCACCGGAGTTTCAAGATTTATGGTGGCCGGAGTGGTGAGATATTGCCGTTGACAGGCTAAGCACAGAAAGGGGAAGGTTGTTCCAGGTCCTGGAAATTGAGTCTGAAACTAGAATTGAGCACATGATGTAGAAGTGGGTGTTGAGTTGGCCTGAGGGAAGGTTTGATGATCGTGGAATGGTCGTGGATTTGGCCAATGATGGACGGAGTTGGATTATGGATGCACAGGAGTGTGTGTGCATGGTTATGTTGTTTTGGATTTGCAGGGTTTTAAAACCCGTGATGGTCTTGAGTTATTTGTGAAGTGACTCGAAGCAGGAGGTGATTTGACACGAAGTTAACTAGGTGATAGCTCGGGTTTATGTTAGTATTTCAGGGTTTAAGTTTGGTCTGAAACCTGTTTTCCAGGTTTATTAAAATTTAAGTAAAAGGAAATTGCAAGCAAAATCTGAAATAAGTTTGAATCTAGAATCGAATTTGAATTCAATTAAGTTTAAATTTTAGAATTTTTTTTTTAAATTATTTTGAAATGCTTTTTAAATTCAAGTTGAGTTGCAGGTTTTAAAAACAAAATCAGGAAACCTGTTTTCCAGGTTGATAAAATTTAAAGTAAAAGTAGTAATGCAAATTTGGAATTTGTAACTAGTTGGAACCTGAACTTAGTTATAGATTCAAATAATTTAAATCTTGATATTTGTATTATTCAAATTTTAAATTTTAGTTTAGGTTTTAAATCTAAAAATAGAAAACTGTTTACAGTTTTTTTTAAAGTAGAAGTAAAAGTGATTAAATGTAAATTTGAATCTGAACCAAGTTTAAGATTCAAACTGGTTTTAAACATAAATTTAATTAGTTTAAATCTTAGGTTTTGAATAATTTAAATTTTGAAACTTTAAGTTTGATCTTAGCATAATATGGAAATCTGTTTGCAGTTTTTTTTAATTTTAAAAGTTAAAATTTAAAATGTAAACTTAATTTGAACTTAGGTTTTAAAACCTGAATCAAAAATATGAATTCAAATAAGTTTGAATTCTGGTTTTAGAAATAATTTAAATTTTAAAAGAAATTAAGTTGGTTTTAAAATGAAAACAGAAACTGTTTCCGTTTTTAAAAATAAAGTTTAAATTGCAAGTTGAAGTTTAAACTGGATTTTTAAAATCTGAAATTTGAATAAGGATTTAAAATTAGATTGTCTGAGATTTAAATTCATTTATGTTTTTAAATTTAAATTTGATTTCAAACCCACAAGAGTAAATGCATATGTGTTTTGCATTTGAATTGAAAGGTTAAATAACTTGAATTTAAAAATAAAGATGGAAGAGTAAGTAATGTTTTAAATTTTTAAGATTTAAATCTATAATGAAAATTTGAATTGTGTTTCAGTTTGAAATTTAAAAAGAAATTTTTAAATTTGAATTTTTGTTTGAAACAAAGTGTTTAAAATATTTTGTATAAAGAAGAATGTTTCTTAATTTTGATCTTAAGAAATTGGTTTCATTTAAATTATTAAATTAATTTAAGTGGAATATTAATAATTTAATTAATTAATAATGTGAATGATTAATTAGGTAATTAATAATTTTTAAGTTAATTAATTAAGATTTGAGATTAATTAATTAAGATTTGAGATTAATTAAGGTTAATTAATCTATAGTTAAAGATTGTTAATTAAATTTTAATTAATGATTAAAGTTTATTTAATAATTTTAATTAATACTTAATTAATTAATAATTAGAGATTAATTAAATTGTAATTAAATAGTAATTAATTGATAATTAATAATGATTTAAATAAGTTAATTATTAATTAAGTAATTAAGAAAAGTTAATGAAGGTCATTAACTTAAGATTATTTAACAATTAATTAATGTGATTAATTTTGATAATTAATTAGATTAATTAATTAATTAATAATCAATTGTTAATTACTTAATGAAAGTAATTAATGAGTTAATTACTTGGTGTAATTAATTTGATTAATGTGATTATTTTAGATTAATTAAATTAATTTAAACATTTGTGAATTGTTGATAATTACTTTATGTAATTTATGAATTTATTAATTGATAATTACTGAATGTAATTTATTATAGAAGTAATTTGGATGTAAATTACTTTGAAATTAATCAAGGATTAATGGAGATAATTAATTAAGAGTAATTAATTATGGGATGAGTAATTAATGTAATTAATTACTGGGTGTTATTAATCATGGGTGATTAATATATATGGTTTAAATTGAAGATTAATTACTTATGTAATTAATTTATATAGAGATTGATTAAATATAATTAGAAATCATTTATTAATTAATGATGTAATTTGGAATTGATTAGTTAAGGTATAATTAATAATGAATAAATGATTAATTAATTAAGCAATTACAAGTTAAATTATTTGCAAAAGGTTTAATATAAGTAACTTGTGCAATTAATTTTAAAGACTAATTACTTATTGTAATTAGAGATGGTTAATCAGTAATGATTAATTGAAATGAATATTGAGATGATGATTTATAAATTGATTTGTAATCAATTGAAGGTTAAGTTAAGCAGAATTTTAATGATGAGGTAATTAATTTAATTCATATTAAATTAATTAGAGTTTAGGTAATTAATTTAATTCATTTTAAATTAATTATGAATGGTGCGATCATTAGATCATTGCTTATGTTGATGATTGGTATTGGTTGTCTAGTATGGTTTGTAATCTCAGTTATGAGACGAGTAATGTTATGAGATATGGATGCATTGATTGCTTTTGGATGATAGTATGGATTATCTGATTATGATATGAATTATCTGTTGATAATGATAATGTTGATTATCTATTGTGTTATGAATTATCTATCTGTGTATATTTAGATAATGAATTGAATTGTTTTAAACTCTAAAACAACTTAGACCTTAAAAGACACGCTTTGGATTTCGATGAGACCGGGATCGGGTTTCCATATTTGGATATCCGAAAACCACATCGATTCCAAATAACGTTAGGTAGTTAATCCAAGTGGAGCGAGTGAAGACTCGAGGTGTAAGGGCTATACGTCAGTATAACTCTGTGGGTGATTCCGTAATGAGTTGACGGACTTATAGATTCGAGATGGTGATTTAGAGTGCAAGGGTTATTGTCGTTAACTCTGAGGGCGATTCCAATACGAGTGTAACGAGATAATGCCTTCGGTTTCGTTCGAACCCGGAACGAACTTGTATGGATTGAATGCTTTTAGAACATCGTCAGGTGGACGATGAGCATTCTAAGTGATATGTCCTATAAAGGTAATCGTAGCCTCAAGCCTCATCAACCGGGAATGGCTAAAACAAGGGAGGTGCAGCAAAGCTTCATGGGTAGCCCCCACTTGAGAGCAAGATTTATCCCTGTCTAGAGGTCCCTTTATTTTCGGCTTAGTGGTGCGGTTGCTGATCAAAACTACGGGGTTGTCTTGTTTGGAACTGTTCAGTAAGGAATGGGTCCGGCTTTGTGTTGCAGGGAATTGGGAGTAATCCTCGGTACGGTGATCTAGGCCACGTACGGTGACGGGCGGTACCCCAGTAGCCCAGCCATTGATGGAATCCAAAATCCAATAAGTGCCAACGGTTTTTATTGTATTACCCACTTTTGTGGCTAGTAGCTGGAATTTAATGAATGTAACAATTTCGGCTATTTCTTATTTACTTGAAAACCCTATACACTATTATAATATCATCGGATTTCCTATCAAATGTTTTGGTTAGCGTAAGGTAAAAACTTTTCCATGTTTATGTGTGGGAAGTCTTACGTGATACCTTTTCTTTTCAAAGGTTTTTCAAAGTTAAGCAACTTTAACCTGTTACTCACACCAGACCCATGTCTGACCCGGAGTTATTTCTGTTTTTCTTTAACTCTTGGGTACTCAAATTTTTACGAGTAGCCAAGGGAATTCAGGTTAGCTTTGACGAATTGTGGAGGAGCATATGGAGCAGGAGGCTTCTGTGTATAGTTATA
This sequence comes from Allium cepa, assembly GCA_030765085.1. Classification (NCBI taxonomy): domain Eukaryota; kingdom Viridiplantae; phylum Streptophyta; class Magnoliopsida; order Asparagales; family Amaryllidaceae; genus Allium; species Allium cepa. The sequence continues at coordinate 451,783,859 of CM060932.1, forward strand.
TAGTTTTTCCGCTGTGTTGGTATCTCTGAGTGTTTCTGTATTATGATTGAGTTGTAATAACTAGACAGGTGTTTATAACTGTCTAGTATGTGATGTATTGTTTGTGTAACTCTGATATTTGATGTATACTATGTAATACTTATGTTATTAATATAATTTATTCGTTCCGCTGTTGAGATTCTAGTGTTGTTTCTTCTTTCTCTTCTTTCTTTTCTCTTTTCTATCCCATTCTTTCTTAAGGATGATACGACTTTTTGTGGAGAAGAAATCGGGTCGTCACAGCTTGGTATCCATTTCAAATTTTAGATCAAATTTTAGATTCCTATTTAATTAAGATATTCACATCCAAACAATCAAATATATATATATATAATAATTTCATAAATTTATTTCCTTTATATCAAAACATAATTTTGGGTAAAATTATTTCATTTACCCACTTTAGAAACAATACTATGTCAGTTTATCTTGTTTAAGAGTTTAGAAACCCCTATCGATACGGTTGTACTTCCCGTACCTAACAGAATTCATAAACACTCAACCGATAAGTCAACACAGTATAAAAACAATTTTTATATTCACTAACAAGTACGCTCTCATATCTATTTATACGTCCAACTCATTATAGAGTAGTATTGACATTGTTTAATGAGAAATTTCCCCACCAAAGCCTAGGTTGTCGCCAACCTAAGCTCTGATACCAAGTGTAACAGCCCGCAAATCCGTACATCTTGAGTCAACACATTCTACATTAATTAACTCAAGTGGAACAGAAATATGAACCTTTAGGGTTAAAGAAGAAGAGGTAGAAGAAAGAAGGAACTAAACAATATCAGAATATAACCATCGCAGCGGAATGAAATATAATACTCAATAATAAAGCTTTACACAAAATGAAAACTATATCTGTTTTATACATCATATCATCAGAGTATCTCATACAAACAACATTTACCAGTCAGACAATTCCATACAATTCACAGCAGCAGATATATATATAGACAAGTATAAATAATACATCTCGGACTCCAGCTCCTCTCCTGCTCCATAGCATCCTGTCCCGAACATATAATACTCAGTCTGACCCGAGTATTATAATGAAATAACACCCGAGTCAGTCTGGAATACCAGCTGATAATAATGCATCCAAATTGATTATTAAAGTTTCAAAAATCCTTTTGAAAACAAAAGCATCTCGTAAGACCACGCCATAAATAAACATGTCGGGTTTTTACCTTACGATAGCTAAAACACTTTTTATAGAAATCCTCTGATATTATAATAGGGTCTATATACAGATACTTATAAAATAGCCGAAATTGTTACATGGTTAAATTCCAGCTACTAGCCACAGAGTGCGAAATACAAACAAAACTCGTAAAAGGCTCGTAGGGAGAATGGATTCCAACTAATGACTAGGCACTGGGGTACCACCTGTCACGGCACCTGGTCTAGATCAGTGTACCGAAGACCACGCCCGATCACCTGCAACACAAGGCCCATACTACCCCTTACTGGATAGTCGCGAGTAAGATCACCCCGCGGTTGGGATCAGCAACCGCACCACTAAGCCGAAATAAAAGGGACATCTAGACAGGAATGACCTTACCCGAAAATGGGTGCTGCCCACCAAGCCTTGCTGCATATCCCCTGATTTTCAGTCAATCCCGGTTGATGAGGCTTGAGGCTAAGCGTTACCTTTTAGAACGTTTCACTTAGAATGCCCATTGTCCACCTGACGATGTTCCAAAAGCATTCGTCCATACAAGTCCGTCATGGGTTCGAACGGAACCGAAGGCACTACTCCTACTACATCCATTTTGGAAATATCCTCAGGATTAGTAGTGACTAGCCCTTGCACTTCACTGCTCCATCTTCGACTCCGAACACGTTTTCCCACGAAACGTACAAACCGGATCGAAGTGGTTTCGAGAAATAAATCTCGATCACTGTCTCTTCGAAACGATCAACGCATTTGTCCAATATTGATAGTCGGTGATTTAACTATCAATTAACACCATAAGCATCCATCACACAATAAATAATTTCCCAATTATTTATTTCCCAAAAATATCTTTACGAGATATATCCAATTTTAAAATCCCTTTGAAACACTTTTCAAACCCAATTTTCTCATGGAATAGATTCTCAAATTTTTATTTCCTCCGAAACATCCAAGTACCCATATTTAAGGTTTAAAATAACTTAAATACTTTATCCCTCAAAATACATTAAAACCATTTATATTAAATCTACTTACATACTTAATTTATAATATACATATACTTTTAAAAATATTTCGAATAAAACTGCTTTATAAAATATAGACAATTAACTTTAAAATAAGTTAAGTCATACTAGATTTAAAAATAAAGTTATGAATCCTTATACAATTTCAAATAAAGCTTTAATTGATTTTCTTTAAAATTGAACCATTTATAAAGTATATATGATATGATATTCTTTAAAACGTAATTCTAATTACCCTTTTAAAAGAAATAGTTAATTCTATAACCACTTTAATACATGTTCACTTTTAAAAATCTTACAACTTAAATAATTTTCTTAAAATCATTCTTTAATATAACTTCAAACTCTAACATTTCAAAAATCTGTTTTTAAAAAAAACGTACTTGGCTTTCAGGGAAATACACATCCATCTTAGAATAACCAAAGAATTCTCTTTATCAATCCAACACGTTTAATCCCAATTCAATTTTACGTTCATCCCGTAAAATCCTTTCCATACTTTAAAAATAGCTCCTTTTATTTTTAAAAGCATTGCTATTTCCTGGAAATCACTTTCAAATATGTGTTTAAAATATTTAAAATAAAGCTTCAAGAAATTATTTAATTGAAAATAATACTTACGGAAATATATAGGGGTTTCCAAAGTATTTTAAATAAAATTTAACTTTTAAAATAAGGTTATTAAATCAAATATTCATATTAAATTTCCTTTTTAAAACTTAATACTACTTTACCTTTTTAAAAATAATTAAATACCATAATTACTTAATCAATGTTTGCTTTCACTTAAAAAACATTTTAAAATAATATTTCTTTCAAAAAATATTCTAAACATATGTAAACTGCAAATTTATAATTTAAAAACTATCGTAGAAACAAAATAAAATTTCCAGGAGAAAGCACACTTCCCATTCTTTAAAATAAATCTCGCTATTATTTTAAACAATTCTCAATTTCCTTTTTAAACCACAAATTTAACACTCATATTATCAAACAATCACTTGAATTTAATTTCTTTTTTTATATTCTTTATTTAATAATTCTTTAATTTTCCTTTAACCCAATTTATTTATATTTAAATTTCCAAGTAGTATTCACCAAATCAGAACACAACACAATTAAATGTCCAATTTATCTACCACGGTAAATAAACAGAGCATAGCATAAAAGGATCTAAATCAATTTTTATCATAGAATATAAATGTGATATATTACAGAATATAAATAAATTTTTATTTGTGAGGGATCCAGTTGGATCCCTCCAACCTATTTTCCCTGCATCCACAGATATTAGCACAACAATATATCGATTAAATTTGACAATAATTATCATATTCAACCAATCAAGCAATCATTTAAATATTGACTATTTAAATTAACTAATATTCCAGATGTGAGTGAGTTAAACTCACCTTGGGTTTTCGGCGAGCGTTCAAATTTAAATTAAATCGAACGGTGTTCGATTTAACCTAAATTCTTACTTGCTCAGAACGATTTCATAATTGCTCCACTGCATAGAGTTCCTCGCTGTGGTTCCGATGCCGCAAATTTCGTTGAATTCTGACAATGTATGTATCGGATATAAAATTAGTATAGTTTGAGCTACAATTTAAAACAATTCCTTTAAAAAAAATCATATAATATTATACCAAACCAAAGCAGGCCATCCCTCCCTCTCTCCTACCATGCGTCCATCTTCCCCAGCTTTGAAAATCCTTTCCACCACAACACCCCAAATCACGCGACCTCTACGCTGCGTTTGGCCATGATCGGAGGCCACCAATTTGAAAGGCATCTCGAGCTCCTCCAGCGCCCGAAGTTTGATGAAGTTCGGCACTTTACTCATGATGAAATACGCAACTGAACGCACTGTATTCTCGGGTAGATTCTGGCCTCCTCGACGACCTAATAGCGATCTCCACCGCTCGAAATGTAGAGTTCAACGAGCTCTCGATGTTTGTAGTTGAATGTTTTTGAAATTAACTTGTGAATTGATCGGAAATTGAGGAGAAAGGTTGATGATTTTCGGCCATTAAATAAGATAGTGGCGGCCGAAACTAGATCTAGGGTTTTGTGAAGGAAACGTGTGTGTGTGTGTGTGTGTGTGTACATATACGTATAACCCTATATTTTATTATTAAATTTATTTAAAGCAACTTATACTAATGATCTCCAAATCACACGTGCTGCCTGGCGTTCCTAAGGTTTTACCCATGTTCTGAATACAATGGAATGTGTTTCGGAAGCTAATTCGATCATATGCGCGAGTTACGGAAATAACCGATCAATTTTAAATTAAATCGATTAAAGTATTTTCTATACGTTTTAAGCTGCCAGGGTTAAATGACAACTCCGATTGCTATGAAAATTGAAATCCGATAAGAACTAACTATTACTGATCCAATGGTCATCGAATTCCGAGACTGTGCCCCGGAAGGCATTTTAACTCGTCGATAAATTCGAGCGATCTCCGAAATTGTCGAAATCACTTAAAATTTCACTCTTAAAATTTTACTAACTCTATTATAACTCGTATAAAATTTATGTTCACATTAGAAATCATTCTGATTCGTTTTGAACCAAAATCTGATTATTTGCATTATTATACTATTAAATTCCAAAATTAAATTAATATAAAATTCCAAATTTAATCTATCGACTTTTAATTCCATCCAATTGTCCAATATTAAAATTCAAACCCAAATAGACTTAAAATAAATTTTAGAATCTAATTTTATCTCTATTTACACTCAGAATTACCAATTATCCCAATTCTAATATTAAATTATCATTATTCAAATTTCAATTAAATTCCCGTATTTGAAATTTAACCAATTCTATTAACTTAACCAAAATCTTTTTTATTTCAAAATCAAATTATAATCCATATTCGACATTTAAAATGAATTAAATGTTCAAATTTGGTGACCCAAAATTTCGGGTCGTTACAAATAAGAAATCCTTTTATAAGAAGACCAAAAATCCATCTGGTAATGAGAAATCCATTTATAAGAACAAAAATCCATTTGGCAATAAGAAATCCTTTTATAAGAAGACCATTGATCCATTTGGTAATAAGAAATCCTTTTATAAGAAGACCATAAATCCATCTTTCATTTAAAAGCAAACTAGAGTTCTGGATAATAACGAAGATTCCTATTATTTGGTACAAAAAATGGAATCCCAACCCAAGAATAAGAGATTGAGAGCTAATTCAATTCCGACCTTTGAAGAATGAAGCTTCAGGCTCAAATAACTATTTTTTTCCTTGGCAATAAGATTTAAAATTCCTCAAAATCCATATTGATGATGAAATCTTGATTCTAGGTGATAAAAAGCTCTTGAAATATCTTTTGAAGGTTGCTTTCTTAGTGCAATATTAGCTGTATTTAATTATACTTCCTCGTAGAAGATTACTTTGATCCATTCTTAAAATGAGGTCACTCTTGTCCGATTGATTCCTTTGCTGCTTATTACTTTTTAAGTAAGTATTTAGGCTTTGATGTTTTTTCCCTTATTACCATCTTAAGTAGTGAGTTAGGCTTTGAACTCTTTTGCCCCTCACTACCATCTCTGGTAATGATTTAGGTTAATCCCTTTTGCCTATTGTCACCTTATAGGCAATTATTAGGCTTTAATCAATTCCTTATTTCCTTATAGGCAATGATTTAGGCTGGTTGGTGTGTTTGGCTAGCTATCTTGGGCAGAATGAAAGTCTTACTCGTCCTTCCTCTACGAGTGGTTCCTATCAAGCCTTAAAGGCGGAACTGAAGGTTGGTCGGCGCTTTGGCCAATCCATCTTAGGTGGAACTAAAAGCTTACTCCATCCTCTTTCTAGAAGGCGCTTCAGTCAGGCCTCGTAAGCGGGATTGAAGGCTTGCAGTGCTTTGGCCAGGCCATCTTAGGCAAACCCAAAGGCTTACTCTAGCCTCCCTCTAGGCGATGTTCTAGCCAGGCCACGTAGGTGGGATAGAAGGCTTACAGTGCTCTTGCCAAGCCTTATAGGTGGAACCTAAGGCTTACTATGACCTCCCTCAAGGAGGTGCTTTAACTAGACACTTGTAGTGGGATCAAAGGCTTTTCCTTTATAAGTTCATTTCTTTCTTTTTATTATCGATTTCGTAGAAATACTCATCTTAATTTCTTTGTTCATCCATCATAGAAAAATATGGTCTCAAGTGTTTGACATTCTAAATTCTTGCTATTGCATTGCCATCAGGTTGGCATAATCGATAAGTCCCTGATAGGATTACTTTGTAGATAACAAGGGGTCCTTTCCAATTTGGTCCAAGAAGTCATTTGTCGGATTCTTGGTATTTTCCACGACCTTTCGGAGTACCAAGTTTCCCTTTTGGGTTGATTTTCCTTAATGTTGGAATTATAGTCTTTTGATATCCGAAGTTGATATTCAATCGTCCGTATGACTGCTTCATCCCTTAATTCATTGATTAAATTTAGGGATTCTACTCTTAGTTCTTGATTGGAATTTAAAGCATGTGCAGTCTTCCGATGAGATGATATTTTAACTTCGAGTTGTAGTATTGCTTCGCATCCATATATCGTAGAAAATGTAGTATGTCTTGTTGGTGGCTCCAACGACTTCATTAGCCTTAGGATGAGCTATAGATGAATTTTTTTTGATCATTCGATTCTTATTGTAGAATCTGGTGAATTGCTCACTTTTAAATTAGGTCCTATTGTCAGGTATTATCTTATTTGATATCTAAAATCAAGTGTCTATGTTCATGATCATGAACCTTAGCACATTCCCTAACGTTGTACTTAGCAATGGTTCTGCCCCTACCCATTTGGTAAAGTAGTCGATGGTTACTATTGAAAGCTTTTCTCCACCTCCTCCTTTTGATATAAGCAATAGCCCAATTATGTCAAATATCCATACATCAAAAGGCCATGGATTTCAAATTGAGATTAACTCACTTGGTGGTACATGTGGGACTATTAGAAATCTCTGACTCTCACAGCATCATTATTCATATGGGGTCTATAAAAAACCCTACCTTGTATCCTTTTTTGGTGAATTTATGCCGTTAGAATGATCACCTCAAAACCCTTCATAGGCTTCTCTTAACAATTTTGAGACTGTAACGACCCATACTTTTGGCAATTTAAAATTATTAAATTTAGTGTAATTATTAAATAAAAATGGTTAAAATAAAAATTTAATGATTTTGAATGCAAGTTATTGGGTATGAACTTGGATAAAATTTTGAGATAAACTAATTTCGAAGATTTAAGCAATAACAAGTATTGAAAGGTAATGCTATGCATTAAATGTGTTTACAATCAATAGTTGGATTAAATAATAAATGTTGAATTCATTAGTTGTAAATAAAGTTATTGATTGATAACTAAAATTCATTTAAAATATAATACTGAAATTTGTTGAATATTGAACAATCAAAATTGTTTAAATTCAATACTGGAAATTATTTGAATAATTGAATTCTGAATTTAACATGATTGAAAATGATGTTGGAAGTTGATTTAAAATTTATTTAATCAGCAATGAAGACGATTAACAGTTAAAATTGAATTTAAAAGCGAATAATTAGAAATTGAAAATTTATTGATTTAATTAACATATAAAATAGTCGTTTTTGACACTGTCTCGGATTTCGATGAAACCATTTTTATTGGATCGTAATAGCGAGTTATTATAGGATTTCAAATTTCGTGTCAAATGGATTTATGGTTTGGTCATGCGAAGTTGAAACGCGTAGAAATTTTTTTAAGTGAAGTTTAATTAAAATAACTCGATTCGAAAACCTATCTTTCAAATACGATGGAATTGGCTTCTGATATATATTCCATTGTGTTCGGAATATGGGTAAAATATTATAAACGCCTGACAGCACGCTTCGATTAGAGTTTGATTTTTTTTTTGCATGAAAGTGTTTTAAGAACATTGCCTATATAAAGGACTCAGCCCTTCAAAACCCTGGCAAATTAGGGCAGCCACACCTATCACTTCAATGGTCAAAATTAAACTATCTTCTTCCCTTAAAATTTTATCATCCAACCACTTTTACGACAAAGCTTCTTTGCATGAAAGTCATAGAGCTCGTCGAGCTCTACGATATGAATGGTCAAGTTCTAATTTGGAGCGATGTGGTGGCGCCAAATGGCTCGTGTTTGCCTTGCGTTTGGACGCAAAATCTGGAGAAGAGAAACGTCGGGGTGAGGTTGGACTTCGATCGGAGGCGTGGCGTGCGTAGGTGCTTTGGTTGGCAGTGTTCGATCAGGTTCTGGTGGAACATGGGAGGCGTGAGATCGATCTTTGCTCATGAGAGTGGGTTCCTTGCATGTGTTATCTCCTAGGAAGAAAATCGCGTGGGGAAGAAGGAAAGGCATGCGGTTAGATTTAGGAGAGAGCAAAAACGAACGGCCAGGATATTTTTCTGGGTGAAAATTAAAATAAAAACTAAAAGGAATTTGTGTAAATTATTTATATTAAATTCGTGCAAGCTTAAAAATTGTATAACTCATTCATATGAGGTTAGAATTGGATGAAACAAGTGATGACGGAATCGTGGCAATGAGCACTACTTCATGGAACTAATTTGGAGTCGTTTGGTGCAGGTTAGAATTTTAGGTCAAATCGAACGTCATTCGATTTGATTTAAAATTGAAAACTCAAGGTGAGTGTTTTATAATGCTCACATGTACTAGAATATTTTATGCTAGTTAAATTCGAAATTGTGAAGTGACATCAATTTATTGATTGTTGTTTGATAAATTAATTTTCATCTAAATTGTCCTTCAGTTAACTGCTGTAAATTAAAATTGACAGTTAGACTTGAAATTGAAATTAATTACCAGTAAAATACCCAGTATGGATATCCATGAAATTATTGTGAATTATATTGTCTGTTTGGATGATTGATTGTGGTGGATACCAATTGATTGATATTTAGATGATTGGATACCTATTTATTTTTTATGTATATATCTTATTATCACCATGTATATTACTTACAGTATATAAAATTGTAAATTAAATTATTTCGAATAAATTAAGAAATAGGTTGAAATGATATATACCTATGACACTTTGATTTGGATTGAAATGATATATATTCATCATAGAAAATAAATTGAAATAACTAATCACTTGGCCATAAGATAGAAAATTATATATGGACACTGGGTTGGTTAAATTAAATGATTTTAGAATTTTTGATTTGAAATTTATTTAAATGATTTCGATTTGAAGAAATAAAAATAAAATTTATAGAAATCAAATTACTTTCGAACTTGAGCTCAAATCGTGGAATTAAATTATGGTAATCAAAACTCTTTAAATAATGGAAGTTGAAATTTTGAAGCTGTAGTCGAAATAAGATTTGAAATTTGGAAATAGGATTGTTTTTAAATGATTGGATTTTTATTCGAACTTTGAATATTGCTAAGTAAAAGTGGTAAAATGATATTCCAAAATTGAGCTCGAAATCGAATAATATTTGAAAATTGGATTTTAAATTGAACATTGAAGGTAAATTTGATTAAGTGTTTTAAATCGATATTCTTGAAATCGAAATGGTTTAAAATTGAGATTTAATTGAAATTAATTGGAATTGAAATCAAAATCGAATTATTGGGAACCAAAGTTGAAATTGATTTGGATTGAAATCAAAATTGAATCGATTGAATGGAAATTGGAATTGATTTGAATTGGGACGTGGGAATTGAATCGTTTTGACTTTTAAACTATTTTCAAATGATTTATTTAATATAAAATTATTTAAAAGCTATCTTCTTAAATATACAAACTATTTTGGTTTTCCAAATTATTTTGCTATATAAACCATTTTAATACGTAAACTATTTTATATCAAATTATTTAACCATTTAAACTATTTTTAACTACTTAACTATTTACACTATTTTAAGTATTATAATTATTTAAACTCTTTTAAAACTATTTTTCTAAATTTCAAACTAGTCAAAGGTGGAACGTTTGTTTTTTAATCATGGATTTAAATATGAATTGGGTTAAATGAAGTTATAACCTAAATTGGAATTGAAAACGATTTTGAAAGTGAATTCGAGATATTAAGGCGAACATGATTTTGAAATGAAATGATATATTTTGAGTAAATATAATGATTTCAAAATGGATTTGATTTTGAAGCAAATATGATATTTTGATATCATGTATGAACTATTTTCAAAATGTAAAAGTACCAACTGGTGTGTAAAACGACGTTTGGTTGGTAAAGAGACCGGGGCTGGATATCGGAATACTCTCTATCGATATCGGAACCACTTTAACAACTGCGTACGTGGAGGAGACTCCAGAATGAAGTGGTTGGATTTGGCGACGATTGCTGGATTTGAAGAAAGAGAATGATGATGGATAGACCCCGACACTTGTGCCAATTTGAAGTGACTAAAACAGGACGGCTTGACAAGGTTAAGTGGGCAAATTACCCCTAGCGGACATCCGTTCTTCGATTTCTTGGACTCGGTTGCGACGGCCCACCTCGAGACCTACAATAACAAAGAGCATTTTTGGGTAACACTGACTGCTAATGCGGAGAATAAGGCTGGTTAGGAGCGACCATCCATAGCTTTGTCTTAAACATCTATTGAATACGTCGATTTAGTGCTCTAATTTTTTTCCTTTCTCAAGCGGATCAACATATTCAACAAATGCTTATACAAAACTAAAGTGGCTAATGGATCTATCGAAATAAAATACAACAATAATATATGTTCAACATATCACAGAACAATAGCCAAACACACACACACATACATACACACACACACATCCCATACAATGCAAATGATACAACAGAAGTGGTACAAGGACCACAATATATACAACGAGTCAATACGTTAAATACATATCAGAGTCATACAGAATGATTAAAAAACTAAAAAAAGAGATAAGACGGTTTCCAAGGCGGAAGCATCAAGTAAAGTCCAAAAGTAGGTATCTAACTTGAAATAATTCGGTCTGACTCGAGTATAAAATACACGGGTCAGTCTAGCTAAACAAATCAGTTTAAGAGGATAATTGATAACATAAGCATAAGGCAAGGTGATAATCTTCTCAAGTGAGAAGGAATAATTCAAGAGAATTTGGTTACCTCACATGGCATAACTAAATAGGTAAAGTAATTTCAAGTGATATAAGGATATCACTAAATATGAATGCAACTCAAAGGTGATAAAGCTTTATAACAAATCTCACATAAAAGCAGGCCTCATCCCATCGGCATATCACAAAACATCAAATATGGTTTAGGAGGAAAACATAACTCCAAAGAGGAGAAATCCCAAACCCGCTATATCGGAAAACTCAAAAGCAACTTAAGAAATCACCATCTCAAAATACGCCATAAGGCAAATGCATATATCTCTATATAGGCGGATATAATCCTAAATAAATGTCAAGTGTTAGCAAACCCAATCTCAAATATAGAACTCGATAAGGAGTTCAATTTCCAAAGATGTAATCGCCATATATAATATGTCGAATGGCTCAAATAGCCAATAATGTAAAAAGGCGATACACTTGGAAAATCACAAGGAAATCAATGAAATCATCTCAAAGATATAGCACGTGCTTATGGCCGAAGCCCACCAAGTATCGTTCTCTAAAAATAAGGCGCCACGTCCCTTAGACAAACGTCCCGAAGGACAATAAATACATCTCTTAGACAAACATCCCCAAGGACAACATCCTGAAGGACAAATACGTCGTAATGACAAACGTCTCTTAGACAAATATCCCGAAGGACAAATTACCCGAAGGTCCAGTACTTGAAAATATATCTCTTAGACAAATGTGTCACAAACTCTCGGATAGGAACCCGAACAGTGTTAACGTGTGTCCCATACTACACGTTCGCACTAAACAGTTTACTAACCGCTAGTAAATTTCGCACTCAAAGCACTAAAAAGTTTACCTCATCTCATCGGTAAAACTCGACTCGAAGGTCAAAATGATCAAATAGACAAGTCAGGGTTTGACCAATAAGATAAACTCACATGTCCCATACCACTTGTTTTACCAAACCATTTAATCTCCTTCTCATTTGCCCGAGTAGTGCCAAAACGTGTGTTATATATATAAAATAATTTACCGGAGAAAACAAGCTTTTAAAACCAATTTTCGAAATCAATTTTGAAAACCGTATTTGAAAATTCCCTTATTATAGAGAATAAATAGATTTTATATTTGAAAATAATTTAAAAATATCATATAATAATATTTTTAAATGCTCATTAATTTTAAAAATTATTCCAAAGAAGTTTGGAAAAATCCATGCTCGAAAACGAAGAAAAACAGAGAAAAACACTCAAACCGATATTCGAATTTAATTCAAATTAAATTAAAATTTAATCCAAAATTTGAATTTCAAAGTCTTAAAAATTTGACTAGTCTACTGATAAACATCATGGCTATCGAAACGAACAAAAACATCACAAAATCTAACCATAAAATGATGCAAAAGAAGCAAAAAAACATCAAAACAAAAGGAGAGACAAGGCAAATTTTTTGCCTTGTCGAGGTCGACCTCCTTGGTCCCTAGGTCAACTTAGGAGCCTCTGGGTCGACAGGCAGGTCGACCCAGGGAGAGGGGTTGTCGAACTAGCCTACAAACTTTTCTTCTGCTCGATTTCTGCCTGCAAACTGATTTTCTGAGCAACTTTTGACATAACAAACAGCAATATTTTTCAATGAACTTTTGCAGAGATGAAGTTCAACATGAAAGCTATCAAATGAAAGAAATTAGGCAGCATTTCGTTGCCAAAATCAAAAGTTACAAGGTTTCAAAGTAGCAACAAAAATCATATTATAAACAAGAAAAATCAACTACAAATTTTTTTACACAGCAAGCAGATTTTCACATTTTTAGGCGATTTAAGCTTTGCTCAGCTAGCATTTGTAAGTTTTAGGAACTCATCTTACTGATTAAAGACTAAAACTCGGATTATTGCAGTAAAGTTGAAGCTTTGCCTGAGAAATTGCTTCTAAGAACCTATACAGGAGATAGGAAGAACATGCAAAACCAAATATACAGTAAAATTAGAAATCATTCACTGTAACAAGAATTTTGTGACGAAATTTAGATGTTTGGAGCAGATTACCTTTGATTTATCACTAGATTGCAAAAATCCTTGAATTTGTTGAATTTTAATTGAGAAATATGCTTGAATTTTGAGAAATTGGCAAAGTATTTATTGACTTTTTTTTAGGTGGAAGAGGAAGATGATAGCCTGTAGAAATGAACGTACATCTATCTTTTTCTCATTTCTCAAGCAGGCTATGTGGTATGGGCCAAGTTGGGTTTGATAATAAAATAAATTAAGTTGGCCTAAGGTTTAATTAATACAACACTCAATAATATATGTGTATATATCACATACATACAACAAAAATGCATTTTTCTCTCAAATTTACATACAAGAAAAATATGAAAACTTGTATACTTATAAAATAAACATTTTCCATGATATAAAAATATTAATTTATATTTTTAAAACATTTTTACCATTAAAACCCCCTTATTTTACAAAAGTGTACAATTTACACTAATAATTGCAATAAACCATACTTTTAACTTCAAAAATTCTATAAATTTTTTTTTCTTGTTTAGAAATATAACAAACCATTTCAAACTCAAATTTATAATTAAGACATATTTTAAAACCAAATTTCTATTTTTTATTTGAATAAACAACCTTTAAAAATAAAATACTTCTCTTAAAAATTATTAAAATAAGTAAATGTGCAATAATTAATATAATTATTGCATTTTCTCTAAAATGAAGACATTTTCTTTATTTAAAGCCCATATTCCATTTATAATCACTCCAAAAATATAAAATAAATTTCTAAGATTCATTTTCACAATTTAATTCCAATTCTATTGTTTATTCCAAATAAACAATTTAATTTCTCCAATTTTAATTTAATTTACAATGTTAAATTATAATTACCATTATAATTTAACATTGATAGGTAATCTTCAAACCAGGGTTGTTACGTCGGTCCATATTATTACTCCTGTTGTTGGTTTCGATTGGTGCACCTTGATTGGGATAGCCTCCCTTTGACTCGATAGGGGATGGATGGACGCGATGAGAAATCATAGCTATGATGTGTTACCACCAGCCCTGCGACTCAAACTGACAGTAACCTACCTTGGGTATTGCCTCACATGCCCTGTCATACTTTTATCCCTATACGAGATCCATACGATTTTGGTTTAGTGTTATTGTATCACTGCGCGTCCCTATCCACCGACCATTTAACTGGTGTTTTATATGCAAACTGTATGAAAAAGTTTAAAAACACGTTAAGGAGGATTAATGTAAATCCTTAATGCTAATAAAAATATTTATTTTATTGATTAGACATTATATATGTAGTGTATTCCACATATAAATATTTTGACGGATCCTTAGGAGATGGAAAATCCCATAACATCTCTTGAGTTATTGCACGCACGGCATACACTGGATAGGAGATGTGAAAACCCGTAAACATCTCTGATGCCATGACACACGCGATTTCGATTTGACACACATAAGAATATTTTTAGTCCTGACTCGAGTGTTTTGTCTTTTCATTACGCTCGAGTCAGACTTGAGTTTTTCAGCTTATTGAAGATTTATTCTGAAGAACAAAGAAGAAGATTTGGTATACTATTACTATTATTATCCCTGCATCATATTGTCTGCTGCATTATTTATTCATTCCCGATGTGTTGTATGAACAGCTTCATGAACTGTTTATTTGATACTTATATTTTGTAGTACCAATGCGAGATTCTGCGTTTGTTTTCTTCTTCTTTTCTTATTTAACCCCAATGATTATCTATGTTCCAGATTGTTTAAGTTAGACATGTGTGGATTATTGTCAATTTAAACCTTTCGAAATGTGGGTCGTCACAGTTGGTATTAGAGCTTTGGTTTAGCGATAACCTTAGCTTTATTGAATAACTCATTAGAGATAGGGTCAGTAGTACCCTAGAATGAGTTTAAGTGTATTAATAGATATGAGCACGTATTTGTCAATGAATATAAAAATTGTTTTATATTGTGTTGGTTGATTTGTTGAGTGGCCTATGGATTCTGATCAATACGAGTAATTAACATTATTGATATGGATCTCTAAACACTTGAATAGAATAATTCGGCATAGTATTGTTTTGAAATTGGATAATGAAATAATTTTACCCTGATTATATTTTATATATAAAGGAATAATTTTTAGAAATTATTATGGTATATATATATATATATATAGTGTGAATAGGTTGTTAGAAATGATAAGATTGATCATTATCGTTTATTGTTTGACTAGTCAATATTCCTAAACTATTAGCTATTACATGATTATAAGAAAAATGAAATGGTACAAATGTGATTTATAAAATACAAATTGCAAGTAAATGAATATTAAATTGAGAATTTGAAAATTTTAAATTCTGCTATTTCTGAGAAAGGTTTTCAAGGTTTGGAAAATAATATTAGTATTGTTTAAAAGTATATACAAATAAAAATTATTTTCAAATAAATTTTTAAAAGAATGAATTCGGTACTCCCCTCTTCTGCCATTGGAAAATAATTTCGGTGATGACTGCGCATCATCATCGACGTTCATTTTCAAGTCTTAAAGTGGGGGAGACTTCTGAGGTGCTTTGCTATAGAATTATTTTCAAAAATGGATTTTAGTTTAAACCCCAAAAGTTTGATTTGATTTATATATAAGATATAAGTATACATACTTATTTCAAATGAACCCAGTGTTTAAAAAATTTAAGTTATGTTAATTAATAATCATCAAATTATTTAAATGAAATGAAATATTTGAATAATAAGAACTTATAAAATAAGAGATTCAAGAAATCTAAGCTAAATGTTTAAGAAACTTTAGAGTTGAAGTTTGCAACTATTTAACTAGAAGTAAAGAAAATTTAAAAAAGTTAAAATGTGAACATTCTAATTAAGTAAAATTAATCAGATTAATTTGTATAACACCAAAATTGCATTCTAATAACATATAATAAGACTTACCAAATGTTAAAAGGTAAAATGATGATTTGGATATGTAATGGGATAGTATACAAGTAAACAAAACTAAAAAGTAATTAAAATGTATGTAAATGGAAATTTAGTTGTAATAATAAATGTTATATAGTTAATTAGTATATTATGAAATGATTGATGACTAAATGGAATAAGTAAGTGGAACTTAGGAAAGAAGACAAATGAATCAAATAATATATTTGTAAATTGGTTATAGAATTAATATAAACTTGCAAAGAAATTGTGAAACTGAATTTGTAACCTTTGAGATAACTACAAACTTAGATAAAGCCACATATAAGAAGTCGGACTCTTATAGAATGATTATAAACTAAAACGATGATTAATCAAATGTTTCATAAATAAATTTGTTATTAAATGAAATTATGAAAATGAAGTAAATGTAAACAAAGGAATTTACTATAGCTAAGAATCAATAGAAATAAATATGTACGTTGTATGTATATTATTTTATTCGCATAACGATTTGATCCAGATTCAAGCATAAAATTTTGAGATAATTTATATCGATCCGAGTTACGATTTTTTAATCTATTCTCGACGAAAAACCATGAATATGGATTTTTGATTTGATTCTGGAATTCTGTGTCATAGTATATGGCTATGCATGGAGAATGATGGTTTCTGATCAAGAAACCAGATCTGAGTTCGCACTAGAGAGTCGTGTGAACGATACTAGTCAGAAGTGAAATTGTTTGATCGAGTAAGCGATCAGATTTGATATTGCATACGGAAGATATATATACATCGTACGGGCTTAGGTAAAGCAAAATTGGGAATCGAATATGCAAAACAAAAAATGATTGGATATCATTGGTAATTAAGATGCTGGTGTTTGAAATCAAGAAAATTTTGGATTCCCCGACAAAAGGTACATGTTTATTTTTCATTTGATTTGATGGTTTTATGATGGAGCTGCTTGGCTTTGTTTTCTTTTGTTGGTAGGAGGCCCATAGTGGTGTTTTGTAGTTGTTCCGATCGAGCCGTGCAAAGGAGACTCTACCGAAATTTTCCATAGATCTGGGTGTTAGAAATTTTTTGAAGTTTTAAAATTTTTTATAGCTTGTTTTGATAACTAACATGTAAATTTCGTAAGCCGATCGGAGGAGCATAGTAGAAACGTAGTAATGGTTTTATTAATGAAACTTTATTGTTTTATAAGTTGATAATTTTGAATAAAATATATCAAAGTTAAATTATTCACTTAAAGTCCTTTTGGGGACGAAAAGTTTTGAGTGGGGGAAATTATAACGACCCGTACGTTTGGAAATTTTAAGTTATTAAATTTAATGTAATTATTAAATAAAATGGATAAAAATAAAAATTTAATGATTTTGAATGTAAGTTATTGGGTATGAACTTGGATAAAATTTTGAGATAAACTAATTTCGAAGATTTAAGCAATAACAAGTATTGAAAGGTAATGTTATGTATTGAATGTGTTTACAATCAATAATTAGATTAAATAATAATTGTTGAATTCATTAGTTGTACATAAAGTGATTGATTGATAACTAAAATTCATTTAAAATCTAATATTGAATTTTTTTGAATATTGAACAATTAAATTGTTTAAATTCAATACTGGAAATTATTTGAATAATTGAATTCTGAATTTAACATGATTGAAAATGATGTTGGAAGTTGATTTAAATTTTATTAATCAACAATAAAGATTGTTAATAGTTAAAACTGAATTTAAAAGCGAATAATTGGAAATTGGAAATTTATCGACTTAATTAACGTATAAAATAGTCGTTTTTGACACTGTCTCGGATTTCGATGAAACCAGTTTCATTGGATGCGTAAGAGTGAGTAATAAATTTTGTGTCAATAGGATTTACGGTTTGGTCGTGTTGGAAGCTGAAATGCGTAGAAATCTATTTAAGTGAAGTTTAATTAAAATAATTTGATTCGAAAATCTATCTTTCAAATACGATGGAATTGGCTTCCGATATATATTCCATTGTGTTTAGAATAGGGGTAAAATATTATAAATGCCTGGCGGCACACTTCAATTGGAGTTCAAATTTTTTTCGCATGAATAATGTTTTAAGAACGTTGCCTATATAAAGGACTCAACCCTTCCAAACCCTAGCAAATTGATGCAGCCACACCTAGCATTTCAACGGTCGAAATTCAACTACCTTCTTCCCCTAAAATCTCATCATCCACCCACTTTCACGATAAAGCTTCTACATGAAAGTTGTAGAGCTGGTCGAGCTCTACGATATGAACGGTAAAGAACAAATTTGGAGCGATGTGGTGACGCCAAATGGCTTGTGTTTGCCATGCATTTGGAGGCAAAATCTAGAGAGGGGAAACGTCAGGGTGAGGCCGGACTATGATCGGAGGCGTGGCATGGGTAGGTGTTGCAGTTGGCAGCGTTCGATCAACTTCTAGTGAAGCATGGAAGGAGTAGCGGTCGATCTTTGCTCGTGAGAGTGGGTTCATTGTGTGCATTGTCTATTGGGAAGAAAATCACGTAGGGAAGAAGGAAAAGCACGTGGCCAGTTTTGGGGGAGAGTAGAATGAACGGCCATGATATTTTGTTAGGTAAAAATTAAAATAAAAACAAAAAGGCATTTTACAAATTATCTATATTAAATTCATTCAAACTTAAAAATTGTATAACTCACTCATGCGAGGTTGGAAATGGACGAAACAAGTGGCGACAGAATCATAGTGACGAATACTATATCATTGAACTGATTTGGAGTCATTTGGAGCTAGTTAAAATTTTAGGTTAAATTGAACGTCGTTCGATTTGATTTAAAATTGAAAACTCAAGGTGTGTGTTTTATAATGCTCACACATACTAGAATATTTTATGCTATTTAAATTTGAAATTGTGAAGGGATATCAATTTATTGATTATTGTTCGATAAATTAATCGTCGTCTAAATTGTCCTTGAATTAATTGTTAAAAATTAAAATTGACAGTCAGATTTGAAATTGGAATTAATTACTAGTGAAATATGCGGTATGGATATCCAGGAAATTATTGTGAATTATATTGTTTGTTTGGATGATTGACTGTAATGGATGCCAATTGATTGATATTTGGATGATTGGATGCCTATTTATTTTTTTATGTATATATCCTTTTATCACCCTGTATATTATTTACAATATATAAAACTGTAAATTGAATTATTTTGAATAAATTAAGAAATCTGTTGAAATGATATATACCTATGACACTTTGATTTGGATTGAAATGATATATATATCCATCCATGAAATTATGAAATAACCGATCACTTGGCTATATGATATAAAATTATATATGGACACCGGGTTGATTAAGTTAAATGATTTTAGAATTTTTGATTTGGAATTTATTTAAATGATTTTGATTTAAATAAATAAAAATCAAATTTATAGAAATCAAATTATTTACGAACTTGAGCTCAAATCGTGGAATCAAGTTGTAATAATCGAAATTGTTTAAATAATCGAAGTTAAGATTTTGACGTTATAATCGAAATAAGATTTGAAATTTGGAAATAGGATTGCTTTTAAAAGATTGGATTTTTGTTCGAACTTGAATATTGCCAAGTAAAAGCGGTAAAATGATATTCTGAAATTAAGCTCGGAATTGAATTATATTTGAAAATTGGATTTTAAATTGAATATTGAAGGTAAATTTGATTGAGCATTTTAAATCGTTTTTTTGGGAATCGAAATGGTTTGAAATTAAGAATTGAATTAAAATTAATCGGAATTGAAATCGAATTATTTGGAACCAAAGTTGAAATTAATTTGGATTGAAATCGAAATTGAATCGATTAAATGGAAATTGGAATTGATTTGAATTGGGAAGTTGGAATTGAATCGGTTTGACTTTTAAACTATTTTCAAATGAGTTATTTAATATATCACTATTTAAAAACTATCTTCTTAAATATACAAATTATTTTAGTTTTTCAAATTATTTTTCTATATAAACCATTTTAATACGTAAACTATTTTATATTAAACTATTTTAACCATTTAAACTATTTTAACCATTTAAACTATTTTTAACTACTTAACCATTTACACTATTTTATCTATTTTAATTATTTAAACTCTTTTAAAATATTTAAAACTACTTTTCAAAATTTCAAACTCGTCAAAGTTGGAATGTTTATTTTTAAATTATGGATTTAAATACGAATTGGGTTAAATGAAGTTATAATCTAACTTGGAATTCGAAATAATTTTGGAAGCGAATAGGGGATATTTAGGCGAACATGATTTAGAAATGAAATGGTATATTTTGAGTAAATATAATGACTTCGAAATGGATATGATTTTGAAGCAAATATGATATTTTGATATCAAGTATGAACTATTTTTGAAATGTAAAAGTACCAAGCATTGTGTAAAACGGTGTTTGGTTGTTAAAGAGACCGGGGCAGGATTTGGGCATACTCTCTGTCGATACCGGAACAACTTTAACAATTGTGTACGCCGAGGAGACTCCAGAACGAAGTGGTTGGATTTGGCGACGATTGCTGGATTTGAAGAAAGAGAACGATGATGGATAGACCCCGGCACTTGCGCCAATTTGAAACGTCTTGACAGGGCCAAGTGGGCTAATTACCTTGAGCAGACATCTTTTCTTCGATTTCTTAGACTCGGTCCATATTGTTACTCTTGTTGTTGGTTTCAACTGGTGCACCTTGATTGGATAGCCTCCCTTTGACTAGATAGGGGATGGACGGACGCAGTGGACGGTCAAAGCTATGATGCATTACCACCAGCTCTGCCACCCGAACTGGTAGTATCCTACCTTGGGTAATTCCCCATGTGCCTTGTCATACTTTTATCTCCATACGAGACCCATATGATTTTGGTTTATTGTTGTCGTATCACGGTGCGTCTGTATCCACCGACCGTTTAACTATTGCTTTATATGCAAACTGTACGACAATGCTTAAAACGCGTTAAGGAGGATTAATGTAAAGCCTTAACGCTAGGAAAAATATTTATTTAATTGATTAGACATTATATATATAGCTTCTACTACATATAAATATTTTGACGGATACTTAGGAGATGGAAAATCCCGTAACATCACTTGAGTTATTGACGGATACTTAGGAGATGGAAAATCCCGTAACTTGAATTTCAAATATAGCTATTTATTTGGATAATTAAATTGTTGAATTTAATAATTAGAAATTGGTTAAAATAGTGAATCTTGAGTTTCAAGCTTGTTAAATATAATTTAAAGGTTTATAAAATTTATATTTATAATAAGAAAGATAATAAAAAATTTAAATGGAATTTAAAAGTGCTTTGTTCAGTTTTAAAAATATATCTTTGACTTAACATTTAAAAATAGCCTTTCGGGGCACAGTCTCGGATTTCGACGAAACTAGTTCCATTGGATCCATAATAGTGTATTATTAATGGATTCCAAATTTCGTAGTGTTTGGAGTTATCGTTTGGTCGTACGGTAGGCAAATGCACTGAAATTTATATCAAAAATTTAATATAATAATGGGTCCAAAAAGCTATCTTCTCCATAAGATCGAATTAGGACGTGAAACCTTTTCGATTGTGTTCGAAATAGGGGTATAACATTATAAACGTTTAGCGGCACGCCTCAGTAGGGGGTTGAGATTTTAAGCTACTATTTCGAGATGATTTAAATTTAAATAATATATTTTTTATATTGGCTGGTCAAAGATTTTCACATCAGAACTTTTCCCTTCTTATCAAAAAGCACTGTTGCCTTTTTTTACACACCACTTTCTCTTCAATCACTTTCCTTCTTCTTTTAAAAACAGGCCGAACACAGTACAAGGAAAAAACGGCAACTTTAAAATTTGATTTTTCACAATATGCTTGACAAAAGAAAATCCAAAATAAGTTTGTAAAATCAGGATTTGTGGAGAGCTTCTAGTTGGCATGTCGTTTATATGGTGTAGCCTGGGTTAGCGACAATGAGGCCGAGAACATAGCCGGAACTAGGGTTCCAGATTTCTTGATTTTGGCTCATCGAATCGAGCAATGGAGTTAATAAATGGATTCGTGGAGGGAAGTGGAGCATGTGGCCAAAATTTGGTGGACGTCAGTCATTGTTTTGGTCGCCGCGACCTCGGCTACAACAATGGGAACCCATTAAGTCGCGAGTATGGGAAGGGGTGTGGGTTTGAAGGCGTGGTATCTAAAAGATGGGGATGGTGATGACAAGTTGATCGGTGGCATGATTTGTAGCCTCGTCGACCGTTGGGGCGTCCAAGTGGACCGTGCACACGTGCACGATTGAGTGCTTTAGGCGACTTTTTTTGAATTGGGGAAGAAAGCTACCTAGGCCGAGTTTGATTTCGAATGGCGTGGGCTTTTTTTAAAAGAAATACAAACAATTTATATAATTTTTTTAAAGTAAAATCGTTGAAAAACTTATAAATCGAATATCTTGTTCGTTTTAAATCAGAATCCGATGCGATCAGTCGTGTTGTGTCCGTAATAGGGAGAGCCAACTTGGTCGAATTTGGAGCTTTTGAAATTTTTAGATAATTTCAAATGCGCTAGAATTAAATAGGAAACAGAATGCAAAAGCGACAATAAAAATCAAAGTGCGTTAATCTCACTCAATTTTGAATTTACCGAAATTTTTTAAATAGCTAAAATTAATTATTGATTGATTTATAAAATTGATAAATTATTATCAGTTTGATGTGATATTATATATAGTATATATATATATATATTAGAGTGATTGGTATTCCCGCATATATATAGTGGATGAGACCTTATGTGTACCCTATATACCGGGATATCCCCCTTGAAGTGGGATTGGTATTTTTATAATTTTATTAACATCTATGGATGCAAGAAAACAGGTTGGAGGGATCCAGCTGGATTCCTTAAGAATGTTGAATGTAATTATCATATATAGCGATACTGATCTATTTGAATTATCTCTGACAGATTATAGTGGATTTTGAATTTACTGGATGTTATCGTATTACTGGTTATATTTTGGCATTTTAAAATACCATAAATATGAATATCGAAAATTTAAAAGAAATAAATTGAGACCATGGAATTGATAAATGAAGTTTATAAATAAAGTGAAGGAATTATCAGTGGATAAATTGAAATTACACATTCACGACGAGGATTTATAAAGAGACGGGTAAATCGGTTAAAAAATAAACGGTAGATTCATTTTTAGAAATGTGGAAAGAGAATTTATGGAATTGGAACGTAAATCAAATATTGAATAAATCGAGAGGGATTTTTAAATATTAACTGACTATACTGAAATTAAAATTGAAAGGTTACTTTATTGAGAAGTTAAGTTGGTTTTAAAAAGGAAGGATTTTTAGTTATTATCTGGGTAATTTTAAAAAGTGTTTAAAGAATATTTCAAAAAAACTAATTATTTAGTTGTTTAAAATATATTTAAATATTAGTTTGGCTAGTTTATAGTAAGTCAATTTTTATTTGAAAATTAATCGGTATTATTATTTTCAAAGGATAAACTATTCAATATTAATATTTTATATAATAACTTTTATTTAAAAAGTAGTTGCCTAGAGTTTAACTTGGAAAATTATTATAGAAATTTCATAAGTATTATTTTGAAAATTATTAAATAAAGATTTCGAAAAGTAATGGTATATTCACATGGCGTAATCGGAGGTAGTGAGTGCCTGCAATTAAGTCTTGGATTTCTCTGGGATAGAGACCTAACCATTGAGTTGTGAATTCATGGTTTAATACCGCAGTGGTACTTTCCAGATTACTTTAAAGGTTTTCAAATATTTTTGAAAGAATGGTTTGTGAATATACAAAATTCGACAAGATAAGTATATATTTTGGATAAAGAGATTTAATTTATTAAAACTAAATAAAAATGAGACTTGGTGTTTTCAGTGGAAAATGAAGTATTTGGTTAGTGATTGTTATTTGATAGTAAATAACTGACTATCATATATGGACCCAAAATATAATTTTGGGAATATCTAGGAGAAATACGAGGATTATATGGTGCAATTACCGTTCGAGGTGCAATACTATACGTATAAACTCATTTCATTCTTCTAGGGCGATGATAAGGAGATCCGTCCACTAACGGTTAGGAGGCGATCTCCAATCTTATTTCATCTCTTTATTTCCTAAAGAACCAATGTTGATTTTACCGAAAATATCGAGCGTTGTTTTGAAGAGACCAGGATCAGATAAGTTATCCGAAAACCACTTCGATCCAACGAATACATTTTCAAAAGGAAAACAAGAGCATGGAGTCGAAGATGGTGCAGTGAAATGCAAGGGCTAATCGCTACTAATCCTAAGGATTATTCCAAAATTGGTGTAGTAGGAATAGTGCCTTCGGTTCCGTTCGGACCTAGAACGGACTTGTATGGATGAATGTGTAGGTTCGATTTCACTGCAGAGGGGGGCGAATAGGGTGATACTATTAATTATAAAAATTTATTACGGAAGTATATAAAATAATTGCAACACAGATTTATCAAAATTATAACAGCACATATAATAGTAGAATAATAAAAATAGAACACACAGATTTACCCAGCTTCAGCAAAACCCTACCTACGTGCTGCATCCAAGGTTTCTACTAGAAATTAAGCAGTCAGACGCTTACACACAAACTCGCGACACCCGCTATCGACCAACCTTAATTCTACGCTTAAAACCCTACCACAACTCAGCTACTGAGTTGCGAATTCTCGAACTACACCACCATAGCTCGTCCCCTAGTCAAACGACTAGAAATTACAAAGGTTTAAAAGGAGAAAACACAAATTAAACAATAAAACCCTAATTTTAAACTAAAGCCTTTATATTATCAAAATAAAAATAAGGCCGGCCTCCTTCCTTTTATATTATTCGGCCTGCTTTCTCCTTGTTTGTGAAAAATGGCGGCTCGTCGCTTCTTTCTCATTCGATTCTCTCTGATGAAATTAGAGCTTGTGAAATTGAGGCTGTCAACTTCGATTTCTTGATTGAATGATGGTTTAGTATCCCTTGCTTTGTCAATCGTTGATCTCTCTGCTTTGTACACGGTTGCCCCAATTTTTGATCGAGTTCGACTCTTGACTTCGGTATGTAATTTATGCCTTTTGCTTCTTCTGATTTGCTTGCTTGAAATCGATTGATGATTCGAGTTGAATGATTATTCTTTTTTTAGCTCGAACTCGAAGGCCTCTCTACGGTGGATAATGATTGGGTTTTATAGGATTCTAATTCCTATATTTTCGCTCATATATTTGTTTGATAAATTTTGACTTGGCCATTTGATTTTGCATTAATGATTGTGATGATTTCTGACTTAATCAAAATCATATTTGATTGCTTGGTTATCTTGGCTATCATGGCTTTGACTTTGGCTTTCTTGGCCATTACAGCTTTGATTTTGTGGCATCTAATCTTGAATTTTGTTCCGAGAACTTCTCCTGTGACATATTTGATTTCGATCACTTGATATTGAATTTTAAAACCTGCCGCTCACCTTAATTATTTGATTTGCTATCACCTGACTTCGGCCATTTCTGAAATTCACTGCTTGATTATTTTTGTGTGTCTTCATTTGCACACTGCTGTGTTTTCACTGGTTTGCATTGGAGTTTTACTGCTTCGAATTGCATACATATATATTACTTGGTTTTGTTACTTGATGTAGTCTTTTCTTGTTTGCTGATGATGCTTTGACTGTTGAGGCAGTGCCATTGATATTAGAGTTGCTGTGCATTGCATACATATCCTTGCTGTTTAGTTTCACTGTTAGTTTCAATCCACTACATATATATGTGTGTTCATATTTGTAGCATACTCGATCTGATCTTGGAAATATCATTCACTGATGCATTTGTGTACTTTAGTCTGATTTGTGAGCTTGTTCATTTTGCTAGCCGAGTTACTTTGAGTCCGGTCTCTGGACATCTATATGTTACCAGTTTGCATTGTATTGTAGTCACATGTGAAAGCTGCTTGTTTTGCTGCCTGGTTTGGTATACATGTGCATTGCTTGTGTACCATCTGGAGCTTGTTATGATATGCTAGCTTGAGTTATGTAGTTCATGTATACATCGCTGACTTTTTCTTTACTTGAGTTTTCATTTGATAACTTGAATCTGTACTTGATTACTGGTCTGTTGGCACTGCTCACTGGTCCTGGTTTGAGTCACTTGTATCAGCCCATTTCCGTGTTGCATATGGTCTTATTGTATTGTATGGAGCTTGACTGAGTTGTTCCGTTTGATTCATTTGAACCATAGCTGCAGTGTCATTGCATTTTTATTTGAGTTTGTTGGTTCAAGTGTAATTATGTTGTGGTCATTGCAATCAAGTCTTCAATGATCGCTGATTGCTCTTTGTAATTTTAGTGTTGACCATTTTCTTGGACTTGCACCTATGTTGAATCCAGCTTAAAGCTCGGGTTTGACCTTGTGCTCGTGTTTATTTCACTTGAGTTGAACCTGGCTTTTGATTTGGGTTTGACCTTGTGCTCACCTGTCCCTGTAATTTTACCAAGTGTATATCGATGTGCATGGCCTTGTGGCATGTACAGTGATACACTGTGGATGTCACAAACTGTTTGTGTATGATGAATTCAAAATTAAATGACGACGAACAACCCAAATAACCAAGGCAAATGACATTTTCAAAATCGCATTTTATTTTACACTGCAATTTTTTTTTTAAATTTTATTGCGTTAGTGTTTATTTTGCAGATTGGTCAGATGCTGGATTCAACCTGGAATAGAGTTGAAGATCAATTTTGAGTGAACGAGTGATATGTAGTGAGGTGCTAATGTAAATGATACTTGTAATGTAATCAAAATTGTGTATATATATAGTGAGAGCTCAAATTTGTACTATTCAAAACTGTAATAAATATTTGTTAAAATATCCGATTGAATTTAAATTCTGTGTTCTTTATTTTATTCAGCAAATATTTAATTAATTATGTGAGAAATAAAATAGTACATTAACAAATACATTTAAATGAATATATGTTTATTATCATCAAACAAAAATCATATACTTGCATATTCAAAAATTTTCCCTTTTGATGATAACAAACATATATTTAAGATTTTGAATTTAGTAAATGTATTTGATTATTCGATTTGCTCCCCCTATTTGAATGCTTCCTCTCTACACAAAATTCCCCCTTCATATATGCATAAAAATATGTAAATGAATAAATGAACCTTTCTCTCCATCTTTTGTTACCAACAAAAGAGTAATAGTGTTAAAAGAATAGAGATAAAACGATAGACATTAATACAACATTAATTCCCTATAGAGCATAAATATTAAATTTCAACATAAAATCAAACAAAATCATAAATACTCTGTTAGGCGCATATTCCACTTTAGAATGATAGGGGTGATGTCATCATATAAAACCATATAGTTGTGGTTATTTGTGGTATATTTATATCAGGAATTAGAATATCTACTAACCATGCATAACCATTAGGACTTTTAAATGAGATTAGTAGTATTCCAAATTTTTATTAAAAAATGAATTCAAGTATCTTCTAACCATGCATAACCGCAAGGACTTTTAAATGGGATTAGAATCAACTTATCTATTAAATCAACCAATTTTGATATGCGTTCCATACATGCATAACCATGAGGACTTTTAAATGAGCATGGAAGCACATAATCAAAAATCTCAAGTAATTCACCCATACATAACCGTGAGGACTTTTACATGAGAGTGAATACTTTGGATGTTTCTTATTGCTAAAAATATAATAAAATGAAAGCGCATAATTTTCCATTTAAAATACCACATATTGACATACTATATTGGATTTTGTTGAGTGATGGTCGTTATAAATATGATAGAAATAGAGATGGTCATGGAATTTTTTTCAACAAAAAGTTTTTATAACTCTTGTTCAAATTTCTAAAGAAATTTACTAAATATACCGTCTCAAGTTATAATATATGATTAATATCAACACTCATCACCTTTTCAATCACTATTTATCTTTTCGATAATCAGTAGGGAGTCAGATTAGTTAATATAGTCATTTAAGATCATATCCAAAAATAATTATAAAATCAAATTTTCAAAAATGGCTAATCTGAAACAAGGTCAACAAAAAATGATTTTCTAGAAGGAGTTTTAGAAAAATGTCTACAGCTTGAAAATTATTTGAAATGAAAAATATGCAGATATTTTCTTTGAAAAACGATGCAGTTAGTGAATGTCTCAATATAAATCACGTTCAATTAGTAATTTTTCTATCAACTAGATTACCTGTGTAATCTGCATCTGAATTTTTCTTTCACTCAAAATTATCATTTGTTGAAAGTCATAGACCATACCGTGAAGTTGCAACAAATTTCCTTAAAATCATTTTTACAGCAAAATGGAATTGATTTGAAGCGCGCATAGTGTCAGATTCAGAAACAAATATATCCATGTATATCAAGCGTAATCATCGAAACATCATCATTAATCTAAACAAATCTTTACAAAGTATTTCAATGATTGTAGTGTTCTCGGCATAAAAAGATAATTGGCCAACAATTTTTATAAGTCAGAATCATAATCAATATTCATTATTACATAACTGGCTGAGTTAAATCATGGTGCACATTATTACATTTCAAGATAAATATATCATTACCTATTTTACCTTTGCCGATAATTTTTCGTTGTTGCCCATTGTGATTCTGCCACCTTTGTACTAGGCTAAGGAACTTTGAATTGTCGCCTGTTGTGAGTCTGGAACAGCCATAATCCAGATAACACTAATGTTGTTCCTTAGCCTGCCACCACACCTACGCGATAAAAGATTTTTGTGACCTATTTGTTTTTATAGATCCATGGTTGTTAGTGGTAAATAATTTTGGAAAATAATTTTGTGGAGACCTATAACTATTTATATATGTTCCTTTTGGCACCCAGATTTGTTTAACTTTGAGAGATTTTATATTTGTGTCTTTTGAAACCCAAATTTGAATGGTTTTCACTTGATTGGGTCTATACCAACAAATATTGTGATTATGTCCAAGTTTCCACAAATTGTGCACTCGAATTTGACTTGATTAATTTGCTTCTATCAAGTTTAGATTGATTATATCCAAGTCCTTGTCTATCTGTGTTAACAGTTTGTTTCCCTAATAGCATTTTCAATGATCTTTCACTTTTGGAAAATTTTCCTAAAGTCGTTGACAGTTGTTGGACTTGTGTTTTTAGTGATTCATTTTCGTGCAATAATTGAGTGCATCTTTTAATAGAATTTTCTCTTCTAGTATTTTCATTTTCTTTCAAAATCAGAATTTCATTTTCAAGTGATTTAGTTTTAATTTTTGATTTTTTAACATCTTCATCGAAAGTTGGACACTTATCACACTTAGGGCTCTTAGTTTGATAGTTTTTAACCAATTGATTAAGCTGTTTATTTGATTCTATCAAACTATCTCTTTGTGATTCAATTTTGGCATACTTTTCCCCAAGTCTTTCAAAATAGCCATTTACATCATGGAAATATATAAGTAGTTCTAAGTGAGAAAGTTTTGATACCTCGCTTGGCTCGTCATCATCGCTATCATTTATGTCTCCTTGAAAGCACAGATCTGCTTTCTCACTCTCACTGCTCGTGCTTTTATAATCATTATTGCTTTTATTCCACATGGCTGCAAAACTTCTCCTTTTTGAATTCTTTTCTTAGCCGTGTCGATTTTGAGGACAATTGGGCTTGATGTGGCCGGGTTTGTTGCACTTGTGACCGATGATCTCTCGTTCTTCTGGGTTGTCTAGTGTTTTGGCTATTCTTCTTTTCAATTCCTGATTTAGAGCTGGATTTCCTTATTTGTGATTCCACGTTTTGAATTTATTCATTAATAGTGGTAGCTCAGTTGCTCCATCATCATCATCATCACTTTCTGTTGTTCCTTTAAGCACTATTGATTTCTTTCGAGTATCACCTCCTACTCGTTCTTCCTTGAATTTCATTTCTAGCTCGTAAGTGGTGAGATTTTCGATGAGCTCTTCAACTTTGATTTGTTTCAAATCCTTTGATTCTTGAATGTTGTAGCTTTTGCTTCAAAATTCCATGAAAGGAATCTAAGGATTTTTTGGACTATTTCCAACCCTGTGTATGATTTTTCGAGAGCTGTTGATTTGTATATGAGATTGGAAAGTCGTGCATACATCTCTTTAACATTCTCATCCTTGGCCATTGTGAAGTTCTCGTATTCGCTACTAAGCATTGCAAGGTGAGATTCCTTGACTTGAGATGTTCCTTCGTGGGTCACTTCAAGTGTGTGCTAGATTTCCTACGTAGTTAGACAATGTGAGACATGATTATATTCAATATGATCCAATGAACAGATAATAGAATTCATGGCTTTAGCATTAGCATTATGTAACTTGTTTTCTAGATCTGTCCATTGATCAATTGGTTTTTCAATTTCTTGATTATTTACTACTATAGTTGGCGCTTCATAAGCTGTCTCAACAATATTCCAAGCATCAATGGTTTTAGAAAAAAATTCATTCTATTTTTTCAGTAAGCATATTCACCATTGAACATTGGTGGTTTAACTATGGACCGACCCTCAGCAAAAGCGTTACTGAAAGAAGTCATTTTAAAATTTAAAACAAAAATTAGTTTTTGAAAACAAATCAATTTTTTTGAAAACAAATCAATTTTTTTGAAAAAAAATTGCGTTTATTCCTAGCTCTGATGCCACTTGTAGTATTGACTTCACCCTAGAGGGGCGTGAATATGGTGATACTATTAATTATAAAAATTTATTGTGGAAGTATATAAAATAATTGCAACAAGATTTATCAGAATTATAACAGCACAGATAATAGTAGAATAGTAAAAATAGAGTACATAGATTTATCCAGCTTCGGCAAAACCCTACCGACGTGCTGCCCCCAAGGTTTCTACTATAAATTAAGTAGTCAGACGCTTAGACACATAAAATTGCGACACCCACTATTGACTAACCTTAACTCTACGCTCAAAACCCTACCAAAACTCAACTACCGAGTTGCGAATTCTCGAACTACACCACCGTAGCTCGTCTCCTAGTCACACGACTAGAAATTACAAAGGTTTAAAAGGAGAAAATACAAATTAAAAACAAATTAAACAATAAAACCCTAATTTTAAACTAAAGCCTTTATATTATTAAAACAAAAACAAGGTCGGTCTCCTTCCTTTTATATTATTCAGTCTGCTTTCTCCTTGTTTGTGAAAAATGGCGGCTCGTCGCTTCATTCTCGTTCGCTTCTCTCTGATGAAATTAGGGCTTGTGAAATTGAGGTTGTCAACTTCGATTTCTCGATTGAATGATAGTTTAGTGTCCCTTGCTTTGTCAATCGACGATCTCACTGCTTTGTACATGGCAGCCCCAATTTTTGATCGAGTTCGACTCCTGACCTCTGTATGTAATTTATGCATTTTTCTTCTTCTGATTTGCTTGCTTGAACTCAATCGATGATTCGATTTGAATGATTATTCTTTTTTTAGCTCGAACTCGAAGGCCTCTCTACGGCCGATGATGATTGGGTTTTATAGGATTCTAATTCCTATATTTTCGCTCGTATATTCATTTGATAATTTTCGACTTGGCCGTTTGATTTTGCATTGATGATTGTGATGATTTTTGACTTATTCAAAATCGTATATTTGATTGCTTGATTATCTTGGCTATCAAGGCTTTGACTTTGGCTTTCCTTGGTCATTATGGGTTTGATTTTGTGGCAACTATTCTTGACTTTTGTTTCGAGAACTTCTCTTGTGACATATTTGATTTCGGTCACTTGATATTGAATTTTAAAACCTACTTCTCACCTTACTTATTTGATTTTCCATCACCTGACTTCGGTCATTTCTGAAATTCAATGCTTGATTATTTTTGTGTGTCTTCATCTACACACTGCTGTGTTTTCACCGGTTTGCATTAGAGTTTTACTGCTTTGAATTGCATACGTATATGTTACTTGGTTTTGTTACTTGATGTAGTCTTGTTCTTGTTTGCTGATGATGCTTTGACTGTTGAGGCAGTGCCGTTGATATTCGAGTTGTTGTGCATTTCATACATATCCTTGCTGTTTGGTTTCACTGTTTAGTTTCAATGCACTACATATATATGTGTGTTCATATTTGTAGCATACTCGACCTGATCTTGGCAATGTCATTCACTGATGCATTTGTGTACTTCAGTGTGATTTGTGAGCTGGTTCATTTAGCTAGGCGGGTTACTTTGAGTCTAGTCTCTGGACATCTATATGTTACTTGTTTGCATTGTATTGTAGTCATATGTGGAAGCTGCTTGTTTTGCTGCGTGGTTTGGTATACATGTGCACTGCTTGTGTACCATCTAGAGCTTGTTATGATATGCTAGCTCGAGTTATGTAGTTCATGTGTACATCACTGACTTTTGCTTTACTTGAGTTTTCATTTGATAACTTGAATCTGCACTTGATTACTGGTTTGTTGGCACTACTCACTGGACCTGGTTTCAGTCACTTGTATTAGTCCATTGCCATGTTGCATGTGGTCTTGTTGTATTTATATGAAGCTTGACTGAGTTGTTGCTGTTGATTCATTTGAATCATAGTTGCAGTGTCATTGCATTTTTCTTTGAGTCTGTTGGTTCAAGTGTAATTATGTTGTGGTTATTGCAATCAAGTCTTCATTGATCACAGGTTGCTCTTTGTAATTTTAGCCTTGACCACTTTCTTGAACTTGCACCTGTGTTGAATCCAGCTTAAAGCTCGGGTTTGACCTTGTGCATGTGTTTATTTCACTTGAGTGGAACCCGGCTTTTGATTTGGGTTTGACCTTGTGCTCACATGTCCTTGTAATTTTATCAAGTGTATATCGGCGTGCATGGCCTTGTGGCATGTACAGTGATACACTATACATGTCACAAGCTGTTCGTTTATGATGAATTCAAAATTAAATGAAGACGAACAACCCAAATAACTGAAGCAAATAATATTTTCAAAATCGCATTTTATTTTACACCGCAATTTTTTTCTTTCAATTTTACTACGTTATTGTTTATTTTGCAGATTGCTCAGATGCTGGATTCAATCTGGAATAGAGTTGAAGATCAATTTTGAGTGAACGGGTGATATGTAGTGAGGTGCTGATGTAAATGATAGTTCTAATGTAATCAAAATTGTGTGTATATATATATAATGAGAGCTCAAATTTGTACTATTCAAAACAGTAATAAATATTTGTTAAAATATCCATTTGAATTTAAATTCTGTATTCTTTATTTTATTTAGCAAATATTTATTTAATTATGTGAGAAATAAAATAGTGCACTAACAAATACATTTAAATGAATATATGTTTATTATCATCAAACAAAAATCATATACTTGCATATTCAGCAGAATGCTATCGGTACATTGTCATTGAAGGACAATGAGCATTCTAAGTGAAAATTCCTTAATAAGGTAATCGTAGCCTCTAGCCTCATTAACCGAGAAAGCATGGGAGATGCAGAAAGGCTAAGTGGGTAGCACCTAATTAGGGTATGTTTATTACCTTTCTATATACCTCGAACATTATTATTACGGTACATGGAAGGCGCTCGAAAAGGGTGGGAACATACAGGGTGATAGCATATTCGGTCTGTCCAGTCTTGTGTTGCAGGAGATCCCGGCCTGGTCCTCGGTATGTTGTTCTAGACGTGAACTGTGACAGGTGGTACTTCAGTGCCTAGTCATTCATATGGAACCCATTCTTCAATAAGCACCGTATGGTTTTTGATTGTACCCAACTATGCTGGAACGTGAGATGCAAGCATTTCAGCTATTTGAATAAGTATTTGTATTTAGACACTACTATAATATTAGAGGATTTGGTATGAAATGTTTTGGTTATCGTAAGGTAAAAACCCGTTGTGCTTATGTATGGCGTGGTCTGACGAGGTACCTTTGATTTTCAAAGGATTTTGATAACTTTAATAATTCAATTTGAGTGTGTTTTCCCATGCTGGTTTTCCAGAACGACTCGAGTGTTGTTTTATATAATGCTCAGGTCAGACCGAGTATTACAGATTCAGGATAGGATGCTATGGAGTTCAGGAGACAAGATGGATGGCGAAGATGTATTGCCCGTATCTAATTTATATTCTGCCGTGTATTATAGACTGTATATTTAGCTTTTGTGAGGACAAGTTGTTATAACTGTCCAGTGTTGTGTGGTTGTTGTGTTGTACTCTGATGATGTAATATATAAGAACAATTATAGTTCTTTTTGTATAAAGACCAGTTGTCATCTATTATATATTGTTTTGCTGCGATTGTGAGATTCTGTGCTATTATTTTTATTCTTCTTCTACCTCTTTCTTCTTTTCCCTAACGATCTTGTATTTCCGACGTTCAATTTCTCAGCATGTTATACAGTGGACGTATTGATGTCGATTTTCGGGCGTCGAAAATTCTGGGTCGTCACACACATTTTACACTGGATAAGAGATGTGAAAACCCATAAACATCTCTGACGCCATGAAACCCATGCTATATCCGATATCGATTACTCACATGAGAATATTTTAGTTCATACTCGAGTGTTTTGTCTTTTCATTATGCTCTGGTCAGTCTCGATTTTTTCAGCTTATTAAAGATTTATTCTGGAGAACGAAGATGAAGATTTGGTGTACTATTACTATTATTATCCCTGCATCAAGTTGTCTGCTGCATTATTTATTCATTCATGGTGTATAGTGTAACGACTCAGATTTTTGGTCATTGATTTTGAACATTTAATTTATTTACAATGTTGAGTTTTGAAATTTGAATGGGATTTTAGTATGAAGTTTATCGATCAAAAATAGTGTAATTATGACGACCTACAATTCCGTGCCCTTTGAGCCGACAATAAACCACACTTGTCCGACTCAAGTGTCAAGAAGTATGGATGACCAAGGGTAATAAAGAAAATAAGACAGAACATAATCTCACGCGAATGAAATAATATATAATATTGAATAATATATTTACAACGGAAAACTTTTAAATACATATATCAGAGTCTAACCTAAATTCGGCTTGGACAGTTATAAACATCTGCACTTACAATTGCTGACAAATATCAAACTAAAACTAACAAAGCATAACAGACAATAGAATATGTCCATATGTAGATGAATATCTCCAGCTCTCCTTTGGAAACTCCAATCGTCTTCAACTAAACTTAAAACTACTCGGATCTGACCCAAGTATTGAAAATATCCAGATCAGGCTTGATAGACTAGTGTGAGAAAACTCAATAATAAATGACAATGTCATATATCAGCCTCTAAATAAAATCTTTTGAGAAGAAAGAGTATCTCATTAGACCACGCTCATACATAAACACGGACGGGTTTTTACCTAATGATCACTAAAACACTTTTATATCAGAACATTTGATATTATTTTTAATGACATCTCTTTGAAAACATTTGCAAATAAACTTATTAATCTTAGCTGAAATTGTTACATTGATAAAATTCCAGCATAATAGGTTTACAATCAAGTCCTAAGGTTCTTATTGGAGAATGGTTTTCCATACAAATGACCAGGTGAAGGGACTACCTTTAGATGGATATACATCTAGATGGATGCCCGAGGACCATCACAAAGGATCCTCTACCAACACAAGACCGGCCTATCTCTGTAACTAGATAGTACCGAATATATCATCCTCCGATCATTACCGACCTTTAAACCGGACGCCCGGGTATACAAACTATATTAATTTACATCCCGAAGGACATAGCGGGAAGAAATATATCTAGAAGGGGATGATCATACTCTTATTAGGAATGACCAACTTAACCTTGCCGCATCTAACCATGTTTCGATCATTTTCGGTTGATGAGGCTTGAGGCAACGATTACCTTTTCACATATCACATCACTTTGAATGCCACATGACCATTTCGGTGGACTACTAATTGCCTTCCACAAAAATACAACCCTTAAGCTCGTACGTCTCAAGGAGGCTGTGAAGCTAAGAGAAGTTTTCTTCTCTTCCACAACTGATGTACGTTTGTAAAAACCAATGTACGTAATTTTTAGAAATGCAATGTCAGACAAATGTCCATACAAGTTGTCCAGGAACAGGACAAACCGAAGGCACTCTCCTACTACCACTAGTAGCAAGTAGTCCTTGTAACCCAAAAAATATCCACAATGAGGAGACCACTGCTATAAATAACTCTATAATGGGAGCTACCCAGAGCATGTCAACAACCAGTCCTCACGCTACGAAGATCCACGGTCTTCACTAATCATCATCTTTAACATTTCTTCACATTTGAACGTATACATTTGTTCGAAGTGGTTTTCGGATAGGAATCACCCAAATCCAACGCTGGTTCCTTCGAAATCCAATTATCGATAAAAAAATGTTAAGTTCATATGTGGATATCAATTTTCAATCAATTACTTCATCTTTTATAAAATATTTTTCTTAGATATATTCTTTTCAATTTATTCCGTTTTCTTTTTAAGAGTATGTGGAATCATTAAGCCTCATTTATCAAATCATTTGGTTTATTTAAACCTTTCTTAATTCCTGAAATAATTCCAAATCATTTTCTCTTTTACTTAGGAATAATTTTTCCAAATCATAAATCTTAATCAAAGATTTCTTATATTCAAGCTATAACTTTTAACTTAGAGAAAATATTCCCAAATCATTTATTAAATCTTAATCAAAGATTTCTTTCTTAACTTCAAATCATATTATTGCAAATTGAAGATTTTCATAATGGAGTACTACTGTCACTTTAAATATGGTAAATTTCACCTTCAGGGATTAATGGAAAGCAATCATACATCATGAATATCTTTGTCTTCAACGATCTTTGTTTTCGAGTAATTCTAAGCAATTCATTCTTTTTCTTTGGATAGTATTTCAATTTCCCTCGCTAAACTCTCAATCTAAATTCCTTAACTTTTAGGGGGTTAAAAACAATGTTATTTAAGACATCGTTTACAATAAACCCTAAAATCAATCTTAGCAAACATTTTTGAGTAAATAAGATCATAGAAATCATTCTAATTTTACTCAACATCAATTTCCGTATTCAACAAGTGCTATGAACGGAATAACGTGAAATCACCTTTTAAATTCACGAATAGGACGACTTCCCTCTTCGGATTTTAACACCAAGTATAAGAAGATTATCTCTATGCAATCCAAGGTGTAATTTATTCATTTTGGAGATTGATTAAATTCGGGATAATACTAATCTTATTCTATTTTGGAAACTAAATGCAATCTTTTTATTTTAGAGCATCCGGGCTTTCCTTTCGATCTGTTCCACCCCCCGCCTAAGAAAAGAAAACATAGGCCAGGTAAGTTCAGGGCACTGCTTGCTCCATCCCTAACCTTAGTTAAACACCTTCTTTTATCTTCCTAGATCTCACAAGCGGGACGGCTTTATGAGTCGTTTCCACATTACTCAGTTTGTTATTATATTTAATCTTCTTCACTTTTTGTTTAAGTGGTATAAACAATTCCTCTTACCCATTTATTCAAACACTCATTAAAACTTCCAAATCATCTTTAAATTACTTAATTATTATTTTACAATCATTCATAAAAGATTTAGGAAAGAATTGTTAAGTTTAAAACTACGTTTCAAAAGTTACTAAAAACTGCCGCGAAAAGCGTTGCGAAAAGTGTTACAAATAGTGTTTTAATAGGTATATTCTTCAAACGACTTTTATATCTTTTAGATATCCATATTTTCAATTTAAATTACTTTTAAAACATTCTAAAAATTTTTAGAATTTATTTCATATCTTTAAAGGTATCAATTTTAAACTTTGGTCACTTTACTACAAAAAGCACGATTTTTTTTTGGAAAATTGATTTGGACATATTTTAAAATATACAAGATGAAATCTTGATTTTCTTTCTTTATTCTTTTAAAAATATTAAATGTTTATAAAACATTTCTAACTCATTTTAAAATTACCCCCAAAAGGTTTAAGCATTCCATATACACTATTTCATTTTCAAAAGGAAAGTGATTTCCCTTGTGCTTATCGACATGTATTAATGTGACTTGGTAAAACAATTTAACAATCATATCAAACAATCAATACTTGATGATCAAAGCATATATAAGCATCCATAGCAATCATAAGACAACATCAAACATGTGTGTATATATATATATATACATTAAATAGAGTTTCTCACCATAAACCAAAGCGGTTAACTTCCTACCAACATTCTAATCAACCAACACATCACTAATTAATCCATACTCCATTTAAACACTAGAAAAAAGTTTTCCTTCCTTCAAAGTGCTCAGCCAAGGCTTGAGATGGAGGTGTGCCGAAAGTATAGAGAAGAAGTGGTAGAGCTTTGACTTTGAATTCTCAAAATTAGACCCGAAAAATAGGTTATCTTCTTTCTTGTTTTTGACTCTCTTACTCTCAAATTTTGAAAATTTTGTTAACTAAAAAGTATTTTAAAATTCTATTCTCTTGAATTTAAAAAAAATAGTTAATTTTGATTACTTTTGAGGAAGATATGATATAATGAAGAAGATGTATTGTCGGATATACAAAAATGAATCCCGAAAATGCACTTCAAATAATTGAGCTTCAGGTATAGCAAACCTCAAAACTGAAAAATATCATCAACATTAAAGTTGTAGTAACTAGAATTTCATATAGTTTTAATAAAACAATTTCTTAAATTAGATCTGTTATGATCAAGTTATGATCAAAACAAAATGGCATATTCTCTGGCTTAAAAACTAGGCCAGAAAATGTACTGGAAAGAAGTGGATTTTTGACATGGTTAATTTTAGAATGAGATAAAGTCGTAAACATGAAAATAGTAGCCACTGGAAAAATACATTATTTTAAAAAATAATTTTGAATTTTGGTTCAACTTTGAAGAAGTTATGGCCGAGAGAATAAAAAGTAAAATATGGAGTAAAGAGGAGTTTGATTTGAAGAGAATGAACAATGATTTCTTTTGAATATTTTGTAAATATTTTGGCATTATATCTTTCTAATTTTTTCCTATGGCTTGGAATCCACTAAAGAGAAGAAAAAGAAGATGAAGAAACTTGAGAAAAGAAGAAGACGAAATGTGAATGAAAGTGAAAAATGAGGTGGTATTTATTGAAAAAGAAAGAAGTGATAGATTTTCCAAAATAACCTCTTACCAAATTACCAAATTAACCTTACTTCCATCTAAAGCAAACTCCACTTTTTCAAAACTTAACATCATCCTTTCACTTCTTACTTTATGTCTTAGTCACTTAAAGATTAAGTAAAGAATGCCATAATTATGTTGGTTTAGATTTGATTTGATTTGATGTTTACTTTTTCTTACTTTTGTTAATTCTTACTTACTTTTACTAATGACTTCTAGATGTTTTCTAATCTTATTTAGTAAAAGTAAACATGTTTAGTTATTAAAATGTGTAATATATGTTAAAACATGCTAACAATGGTGCGATAACGTTGCGACAACTTATTTTGAACAAAACATTGATTTTCGACAAAACGTTTTACGGTTATATTTTGACGTTTTTGTTAAACTATTTATTCATATAAACCAAACTTCAAAATAAATTTATTATTATATTTAAATAATTAAAAAAAATTATATTTGACTTATAAAATAATATAAAACAATATCCAAATCTTCTTATAAAAATATGACATCGATTTATCGTTATGCAACGAAATTTGTCAACTTCATAAAACAAATTTTGTATATTTATCGAACCATTATAAATTTAATTACTATTATTATAAAATGAGTTTGATATGGATTATATATGTATTTAAAAGGAATTATTTACCTTTAAACAAATTTTATGAATATTTATCCTACTTTATTGGAATTTAACTTTTGTCAATTTTACAATGAAAATCCAAAATCTTTATTCAATATCAAAAATAAGTTTACCATTCTTATTTATCATATAAAACTTGATTGTTTAAGTTTGAAAATTCTATATTTGAATATTTAAAATAAAATAAATATTTCATTTTTAAAGTGTTAAAATTACGGGTCGTTACAGTAATAAAACTTAAGCTCCAAATATAGCGATTTAATTTATAAATTTAACCGTTGAGTTAATAATTAAAAATCATTTAAATAATTGAATTGGAGTTGAATATGAAATCAAAACGATTTCTAATATCGATATAAATTCTATTTGAATTAGAATGGAGTTAGTTAGTTTTTAAAACTGAAATTTCAAGCAATTTCGTAAATTTAGAAAACGCCGACTTAATCGATGATTAAAAATAGCGATCTAAGGCACATGCTCGAAATTCGACGAAACCAGTTCCACTGGATATATCATATTATATTATTATCGAATTATAAATTTCGTAGCATTTGAATTTATCGTTTCGTCATACGATCTGAAAACGCCTGGAAATAATCTAATTGAATTACATTTAAACAGTCGACTTAAAAAGCTATCTTCCGCATACGATCGAATTATGATTTGAAAACTTTTCCATTGCGTTCGGAATAGGGGTATAACATTAGAACGTCTAACGGCATGCCTCCATAGGGGTTTAAAATTTCGAGGTATGTAATGTGAGATATTGGAATAAAATAATATATATATATATGTGTGTGTGTGTGTGTGTGTGTGTCCATGTATATGTGTGTGTGTGTATATATATATATATATATAATCAAATAAAAGTCAATCCACACGCCATTTCCGTCCTTTCCAGCCCTACCATTTTTGGGACGTTTCCTTTTTTAAATCGTGTTCACATTTCTTAATCTATCAGTTTGACTCCCTTTTTAAAACGAAAATCTCATTCCAAATTAGAAAAGAAAAACGATGACTCAAAACGATCGAATCAATTAGAAACTATCTCACGCCTCCATCCATTCAAGTTATCGATCGAATCGTGCTCAACCTTCTGGCAACGAAATGGATGGGTCGGTGAATGATGCTCGCGTGGGGATAGGGCAAGTCGCACACGAACGCTGAAGGGGTGGCGACGTTAGTAAAAGGCAACGGCTATGGGTTAGCGTTCGATTAGGCGAACATGGAAGGAAATAGCGACCATGGATCTCGTGTGAGTGTGTATCAGTGGGGTGGCAGCTGTAGAGGCACGATTATTGGGTGATCGCGTGAATGGCAGTGACGTGTGGAGCTGAGGACGTGGTGTTCGATGTTGATGTCATGATCTAGGGGTGAGGTGCAGCTGTGGAATTAGTGGTCCGGTGAAGTGGTTTAGTTAAAGTAGTGTTGGCGTGCGACGAAGTGAGGCTGAGGCAATTCGATGATTGAAAGGAGCAGTGACAGTGCAGTGGTGTTTTGGAGCATCATCGAGTGGAGTCAATTCTACGATTCTTGTGCCTAGAAGTGTGCTCGAGCTTGGAAGGAGGGTAATTTGTTTAATCGTCTTTTTAATTTAGTGTAAATTTTAATTTAATTATTCTGATGTTAATAAATTTCGTTATTCATTCTTATGAGATCCAAAATCATGAGAACAGTCGTGTGGAATTCATAGCTGCGAAATCGATACAGTAGAAAAAAATGGAAAGTAGTTGGATTGATGTTCCCGCATATTTTAGTGGATGAGACCCTAAGCGCCCCTCATAATAGCGGATGACCCTATGTTTGGAGAGGGTGACTGTAGTATATTTGCTGCAGTGTGTAACCCATTGGGATCGATCAAATTTAAGTCAAAAATAGAAGGTTCACTTCCATGTTTAAGAAACTTTTCACTTGCTACCATTTCACACCCCAAACTGTTGCCTCCATTATGACCGTTATTTCGACTCCTTTCCTTCATACCACCATTTATCATTTCCACTATTGCATTTAATAGGACATCAGGCTGAATGTTTATTTCATTCTCGACCTCGCTACTAACATCGACTGTAGAATTCTCATCAATCTGAACAAAAGTTTCACTGTTGCTCGGCATTTTATAACTTCCAGTTGTTACACAGTTAATGGTAGGGGATATTTCACTGTCATGTTCCTTAAAAACATGACTCATTGGAACAATTTCTCCTTCCTCTACAGTTGACTGTCTAAGATTAATGCCACGAACTACGAAATCTATCTCATTCTTAACGGATAGAATGGAAAACTTATTTCTAGTCTTAGTAGCCACCAAATCATGTTTAAGCTGTTGTTGTATTGAAGAGCTAGTCAAATTTGTGCCAACACTAATATTTGCACTTTGATTAATACCAGAAGCATGAAGCTTCCCACTAATTTCTTTTTCTTTTGAAATCTTAACTTTTTGCCAACCACTTCTCTGATTTGCTACACCCTTTTGTTTGTCCTTAAGGGCAGGTGTTTTACTTTTATTAGTAAGAACATTGCTTGTTTTAGCAATTGACACATTTTCTTCTTGCTTCTCCCTCGTACAACTGTTGTTGTTATGACCAAACTCTTTGCAAAAGGAGCATATAGAAGGCTTCTAGAGGTAACTCACTTTAACATATTGGATGCTCCAATCTAACATACGAAATGGAAATTCATCCGGAAGGCTATGCTCAAGAGTAATTTCGATCATACATTTAGCACAACCAATTCTTTGCATTTTTCAGTTGATTCATCAAGTCTTAGTAATTTTCCAATTCTGGAAGATAGCTAGTTAATCCCATTATGAGACCCAGCAAACATGGGGATGTTACATAATTTTAACTAAATGGGGACTGCCTTAATTGTGCTACATCTATTCCCAATCATCGGATCCCATGGCTTCACGATGAATAACTTGTTCCAGATTACCAAAGGGTCTGCTTCAATAATTCTCCTTCTATCATCCATAGATGAAAGATTGAAAAGGAACATGTTGCCATCAGATTTAATGGTGATGGAGCCTTTGAGGTTCCATACTCTCTTCAAATGCATGATGACAGTGGTATAAGATAATAGTTTTTCAAGAAGAAACCCCACTAAATGCTCACTCCAAACCACATTACCGGCTTGAATGACTTCAGGTGGTGGAACGAGAACATCACCCTCAAACGTTATAGGAAGGACAGAAGGAATGTAAGCGCCAGCATTTTTGGTTTAGATTTGAAAAGAGATTCCATAGAGGAAGGGAGTTGGATGAAAGAGAGGGCAAGGCTGGAGGTGATGGAAGAATAGGATGATCGGGGGCACAAGAGGCGGAGGATCAGGAGCAGGCAGGAGCAGGGGATGGGTCACCGTCAGCAGGATAGGAACAGGGAAAGGTATGGGGGAAGATAAGGAAGGAGGAAGGCTGATAGGACAGGATTTGGCTGCCATGCTTTGAAATATAAAGAATAGATCTAGTTTTTGAAGTTTAAGTATTTTAACTATTTAAATAAGTGAAATGTTGATGAAGTTCATATTTTGGTGCTTACATGCTTCAATTGAGTAAGTACAGGAACCAAAAGACCAATTTGGCTAGATTTTGGTCGCGTAAATTGCATATAAAATAAGCCGTTCATTTAAAAATGCTAAATAATGGCATGCTTTCGGATTAAATACTGCATAAATATAAAATATTGATACATATTGTGTTTTTCGACTGTGTGGGTCGATGTATATATATTTATCTCTCTTGTCATATTGCAAAAGGCTCTCCGTACAAAGGAGACCGCTAAAAATTTTGAAAATTCAAGGTGTTCGAAAAAATTTGAAATTTTTTGGAAAATTTTTGTTAACGGCAATTTGATTTCGAATTGTAATTGCAATAAAGGGTTTTGAAATTAGAATTGAAAACTAATTGTTTTGGTTGGAACTAAAAGATTAGAAAATTCAAATACCGAGTTTTCACTAAGTGGGTTTTGAATAAGTTAATGGGTTTGGAA
Source organism: Allium cepa (assembly GCA_030765085.1). Lineage (NCBI taxonomy): Eukaryota > Viridiplantae > Streptophyta > Magnoliopsida > Asparagales > Amaryllidaceae > Allium > Allium cepa. Next base: position 451,827,984 of record CM060932.1, read on the forward strand.
CATTCTTCTGCCTTAGCAATTTCTGGTACGAAATTCTTTTAGGGGTGGGGATGTAACGATCCGGATTTCTGGTCATTGATTTTGAAGATTTAATTTATTTTAAATGTTGAGTTTTGAAATGTGAATCGGATTTTAAATGAAGTTTATCGATCAAAAATTGTGTAATAAAATTTAAGCTCCAAATATAGCTATTTAACTTATATATTTAATTGTTGAGTTAATAATTAAAAATCCTTTCACTAATTGAATTGGAGTTGAATATGAAATCGAATCGATTTCTAATATTGATATGAATTCTATTTGAATTAAAATGGAGTTAGTTAGTTTTTAAAACTGAAATTTCAAGCAATTTCGTAAATTTAGAAAAACCTCTACTTAATCGATGATTGAAAATAGCGATCTGGGGCACGGTCTCGGAATGTGACGAAACTAGTTCCATTTGATCCGTAATAGTGTATTATTATCAAATTTCAAATTTTGTAGCGTTTGGATGTATCATTTGGTCGTTCGATCTGAAAACGCCTAGAAATAATATAATTGAATTAAATTTAATTAGTCGACTTAAAAAGCTATCTTCCACATACGGTCGAATTAGGACTCGAAATCTTTTCCATTGCATTCGGAATAGGGGTATAAAAATATAAATGCCTAGTGGTACGCCTCCATAGAGGTTCAAAATTTCGAGGTATGTAATGTAAGATATTGGAATAATATATATGTATATATATATATATAATCAAATCATAGTCAATCCACACGTCGTCTCCATCTTTTCTAGCCCTACCGTGTTTGAGATGTTTCCTTTTTAAAAAATATCGTGTTCCCCCTTCTTAATCTATCAGTTCGAATCCCTCTTCAAAATGAAAATCTCATACCAAATTAAAGAAAAGGGAAAACGATGACTCAAAACGATCGAATCAATTTAAAACAATCTCACACCTCCATCCATTCAAGTTATCAATCGAATCATGCTCAACCTTCTGGTGATGAGATGGATGGGTCAACAAATGGTGCTCATGTAGGAGATAGGGCAAGTCGCACGCGAACGCTGAAGGGGTGGCGATGTCAGTAGAAGGCGGCGACAATGGGTAAGCGTTCGATTAGGTGAACGTGGAAGGAAATCACGACCATGGATCTCACACGAGTGTGTATCAATGGGGTGGCGACTATAGAGGCGCAATTGTTGGGTGGTCGAGTGAACGACAGCGGCATGTGGAGCTAAGGACGTGGTGTCCGATGTTGATGTTGCGATCTAGGGGTGAGGTGTGGCTGTTGAATTGGTGGTCCAGTGATGTGGTTTAGTCGAAGTAGTGTTGGCGTGCAACGAAGTGGGGCCGAGGTAGTTCGATGACTGGAAGCAGCAGAGACAGTGCAGTGGTGTTCTGGAGCGTCGTCGAGGGGATTCAATTCTACGATTCTCGTGCTCGGAAGTGTGCTCGAGCTTGGGAGGAGGGTAATTTTTTTAATCATATTTTTAATTTAGAGTAAATTTTAATTTAATTATTACGATGTTAATAAATTTCATAATTCATTCTTATGAGATCCAAAATCACGGGGACAAATCATGTGGAATTCATAGCTGCAAAATCGACACAATAGAAAAAAATGGAATGGATTGCATTCGAAAATCTAGTTGAGAAAATTCTCACTCATTTGGATTGCCAAATTAATTTTAATTAGTTAAAATTAGTTATTAGTTGTTTGGTTGAATTTAAAAATTATTATCCGTTGAATGATATTATATATATATATAGTAGTAGTTGGATTGATGTTCCTGCATATTTTAGCGGATGAGACTCTATGTGCCCTGTATAAAAGCGGATGACCGTATATACCGTGATATCCCCCTCGAAGTGAGATTAGTATTTTTTATATAGTATTAATGTCTGTGTATGCAGGGAAACAGGTTAGAGGGATCCAACTGGATTTCTTAAATATATTGTTTATTTTTTATATATAGTGATATATGATGGGTGTAGATAATCTGTTATAGATTATTGTTGTTATTTGAATTATTGGATGTTATAGTAGCACTGGCCTTAGATTTTGGTTTTTTTAATACCATAAATATCATTTTTAAATTTGAAGGGATTAAAAGATGATTTTGAATATAAAAATATTATATAGAAATTTGGTTATTTTGAAAGAGATTGATTTGGGAAAATTGAAAATTTGATTTAATAATTGGACTTAACTATGTGTAAAATGTTTTAAATAGAATTTAAGAAAAATATTAATTATATAAAGAATTTTAACAGTGGAATTTTTAAGTGATATTCTGGATAATATGAAAAAGAGTTGAAATCGATATTTTAAATAGATTTATGAAATATATTGAAATGATTAAGAAATGGATTATGAAAATGAGATTTTATAAAATGAAATTAGTTTTATAAATAAGTAAAACCCAAAGGAGTTATAAAAGTTGTAAACGATGTTTATAAATAAGGGAAATGATAATTGTTGATAAATTGGAACAAAAATTCATAGTGTGAACTTATACCGAGATGTGGAATTAGTTTGGGAAAAATAGTAGAATCTATTTTTGGCAAGTGAAATGGCTTGGAAGTTGGAAAGGAATAGACGTGTTATGAATCGAGAGGGATTTATAAATTGAAACTGGTTATTGGAATTTAAAAAATACATTTTTATTTAGAAATTAAGTTTGTTTTAAAGGAAATTTTTATTTATTTAACTATGAAATTATAAACCAGTTAATATTGGGATTTCTTAGAAAATGGATTATTCAAATATAAGTTCTTATTGAAAATTAATTCTAACTTTTATAACAAGTTTTGTAAATCGGTTAATTTTAATTAAGGATGGATTGGAAAATGAGTTATTAATGTTTTATTTAAATGGTGTTTGATGTTTTCAAATAATTATTTGGACATGTTTCAGAAATAAATTATTATTCTTTAAAATACTTATTTTATATATATAGAGTATTGAAATGATTCAAATTATCTATTTATTTATAAAACTCTCTCGAGATGTGAAAACAGATATGATTTTTAGAAGTTGTAAATGGATATACGAGATTATAAGTGAGTATAATCGACTTTGGAAAATGTAAAAGTGAATTAATATAAATTTCGAAAATGTAGGAGATAGGATAAGAAAACTCCTAAGTATTGATATTAGAAATGATTTCGAAAAAATGGATTATAATATTTTCCTAAGTGGGAAAATGATGGTTTTTTGGAAATATTTAGAGACGAAGGATTTATATCGAGAGATTTTCTAAGTAATGGATTATCACTACGCTATAGATTGCATACTGCAACACCCAGAAGTGATGCGGGAAGCGCCAAAAAATGTTGTTGTAGGCTAAAAAAGGGCAAGGCAACTTTCTCGGTGATGCATTTTGCGGCGTTTCCCTGGAGTCAAAGGCAACATCTTTGCGGCCCTAAGGCAACATCGGTTCTGTTGTTGCCACAGGTACCAAATTTACTAAAAAGTGGGCCCTAGAACTATTGAATATGCGAGTATATGATTTTCACAGAATCAAATAAATATTTGCATAATAAAATAAATAACACAAAGTTTAAATTCAAACAGATATTTTATTCAAACAAATATTTATTACAATTTTGAATAGTACAAATTCGAGCTCTCACTATACATACACAATTTTGATTACTATACAAATTCAATTACATCACAATCTTTCATTTACAAATGTCCTCACTACATATCGCTGGTTTACTGATAATTTATCTTCAACTTCATTCAAGATTGAATCCAGCATCTGAGCAATCTACAAAAATACACACTGACGCAGTAAAATTGAGAAGAAAATATTTGTGCACTGTAAAATAAAATATGATTTTGAAAATATTATTTGCCTTAGTTATTTGGGTTGTTCATCATCATTTATTTTTGAATTCATCAAACACGAACAGCTTGTGAGATACATAGTGCATCACTGTATATGCCACAAGGTCGTGCACACCGATATACACTTGATAAAGTTACAAGGACAGGTGAGCACAAGGTCAAACCCAAATCAAAAGCCGGGTTCAACTCAAGTTAAGTCACGATATCAGCACAAGGTCAAACCCGAGCTACAAGCTGGATTCAACTCAGGTGCACTACAAATCATCACAAAACTGTCGAGCACAAGAATTCAAATACAACCAACAAATGAAGACATATATAAGTGCATCGAACCACACGACAGCTCGAATGAGAAACTGCACCAGACCACACTCAAGTACACATGAAAACAACTCAAACTCAAGAAAGAAGTTCATCAAGCAACAACTCAAGTGAAACTGCACATGACTTAAATGCACCAGACTAAGCTAATGAACAAACCATATGTTCCAGCTCAATATGCTATGTACAAGTAACCAAAGTCAAGTGTATTAAGACAGTTTACCAGGACTCAAAATGAAGCTCAAAGCTAACATAAACATACACACACACATACATATGCATGTGTACACATGATGAAGGGATAAGCGCGTGCACCAGTGAAACAAAGACCAGACTCCATGCAGACCTGATTGCAAGTGCAAAGCAACATTGAAGCAACTCGAGCTCCAAATAGTACACAAGTGAATGAATGACAACATGTACATAATGTCAACTAGTGACAGTGATCAAGTGGAACTGAAACACAAGAGTACAAGTCCAAATACAACAACACACAATAAATCAGTTCAAGGTTCAGACAAGTTCAACTATGGTGTAGCATATACATGTGTAGTGAAAACAACTACAAGTATCAAGTCGAGCCAAAGGCAGAGCTACCGAACATACAAATAGTTTGATATGTCAAGGCTGAAATTGAACAAAGACAAAGAGGAATAATTCAAGTTCAAATGCACAAGTACAGGACGAAACAAAAACCAAGCAGGAAGGTTCAAAAATGACCGAAGTCAATTTGCAGCATCAAGTCAGAACTGTGATGACCAAGGCAACAAGTTTAGAGTCAAGCCCGAAGTTCACGACGTCAATTTACAGTTATAAAAATCAAAACAGTAACAAGTTCAAACCAAAGTCGGAGGCAAAAATCAAAACCATGACAAGTTCGAACTAATACAAATCAAATCAGATGTGAATGAACAAGTCAACTTTCATCTCAAAGTCAAAAAAAAGTCGTGTTTTATCAAAATCGAACAATTCCAGGTTGACACAAATGGCCAAAGTCCACAGAGTAAAGAACGGTATCAATATCAAGTGCCGAAGTTAACATAAAATCAAATGCCAAAAATTCGAGACCGTGGTGGCCAAGGAATCATCGTCACAGCAAAGTCAAAATCAAAGCCGTGAGTACCAAGAATCAAAATATATACGAATTGACAAAGTCAGAAATCATCACAAGCATCTATACAATATCGAATGGCCGAGAAGAATTACAGACGAATTCAAATAAATGTATACAAACGAAAATCAAGGGTTTCGAACCCTATATAAACCATAACATCATCGGCGCAATAAATCATTCGAGTTCAAGTAACAACAGAGCATAATCATACAACTCGAATCATCAATCGAGTTCAAGCATATCAACCAGAAAAGTAAAGGAGCAAAAATTACATACCGAATCCCTTTCGAACTCGATCGAATTCGAAGCAGCCGATGTAAATAAGGAGACGGTCGATCGACAGAGCAAGCAACGTGGAATCTTCATTCGATCGAGCAATTGAAGTCGGCGGCTTCTAATTTAACAAAGCCCTAAAAACTGAAAGAGGAAGGAACGATAAAGAAAGCGGCCATATTTTCTCGAGCAATAGAAGTCGGCGGCTTCTATTTAACTTTTGCCGCTTTGTTTTTGCTTGCCACGGCGTTAAAAATTATTTCAGCACGTACTCATTTTTTATAATATTTTGTAAGTCTATAGCTGCTGCAACATAGTGTTGATATCTATGCTAACATCCTGAACCTAATGTGGTAATAGACAAAAATCAGCATAGCTATCGTTACATTGTAGCTAGCAACATCTTGTATTTTCGTTGCAATAGGCCATCTATGGCATAGTGTATAAATCGAAGTTGGAAATATTTTACTAAGTGTTGAAGTGGGGTACAGTTGGAAATATCCTGTTATGGAAGCAAGTATTCGGAAATGTTTTCAAATATCTATAAATTTGCAAAAAAGACTTGAATATATATGTGTATATATACATATATATATATATATATATATATATATATATCTTGTAAAGATATTTTAAAATGGATGTTTTAGAATTTTAAATAATGGTCCGTGACTATTTATGGTTGTTATTTGATAGTTAAATAACCGACTACCAATATTGGCCAATTTCGTTAATCATTTCGAAGAGACCAGAATCGGGTTTAATTATCCGAAAACAACTTCGATCCAGTTTGAACGTTACGAATGGATACCGCGAAGATAGTGAAGACGGCGATCCATTTTGTGTAGACCCAATGACACTTGTATGGACGAATGCTATCAGAACATCGTCATTGAAGGACGATGAGCATTCTAAGTGGAATTGTTTCTTGAAAGGCAACGTTTAGCCTCAAGCCTAATCAATCGGGAATGAGTAAAACAGAGGAGATGTAGTAGGGCTAAATGGGTCGCACCCAATTAGGGTATGTTATCACTATTCTAGATATTCTTGGAAATATATATAAATTATAAATACAATTGTGCATGAAAAAGGGAGCGCTCGATTTTTAAGGTGGGAACACCTGGGGTGATAACATATTCGGTCTGTCCAAGTTAGGGGTTCGCCGATCTTGTACAGCAGGGGATCCCAGTGAGGTCCTCGGTACATTTTTCTAGAGGTGTACTGTGATGGGCGGTACCCCAGTGGCCCAATTATTGTATGAGATCCATTCTCCAATACGAGCCTTTTCGGTTTTGTTTGTAGAGCCTAGTATGATGGAATTTAATTAATGTAACAATTTTGGCTATTTGAATAAGTATTTGTACTTAGACCCTATTATAATATCACATGACTTTGATACAAAATGTTTTGGTTATCTTAAGGTAAAAATCCATCGTGTTTATGTGTGATGCGGTCTTACGAGATACCTTTGTTTTTCAAAGGATTTTGATAACTATAATAATTCAAATTGATTGTGTTTTCTCATGCTGGTTTTTCAGACTGACTCGGGTGTTATTTTATTATAATACTCGGGTTAGATCGAGTATTATAGATTTAGGATCAGATGCTATGGATCTTAGAAGATGAGCAGGATGACAGAGACGTATCTCCGTACTTAGTTTATATTTTCGTTGTATGAGGACAAGTTACTATAACTGTCCAGATGTATGTATGGATTGTTATACTCTAATGATTGTAAGTACATAAACTATTATCGATTCTTTTTTATAAAAATCTGTTATTATATATTATATTTTGATTAGCTGCGATTGTGAGAATCTATGTTGTTTATTTTCTTCTATCTCTTTCTTCTTCTTTTCCCTAGTTATTCGCTCTTTCATACAATTTGGGTTGAATAAGGGTGAATTATTATCAACTCAAAGGGTACAGAACTACGGGTCGCTACATATATATAACTTTGATAAATGTTGTATAGATTATAATCAAATGTATTGTATAAGCAGCTTCATGAACTGTTTATTTGATTATTATATTTTGCCGTTCCGCTGCGCGATTCTGTGTTTGTTTTCTTCTTCTTTTCTCATTTTTCTTATTTAACCCCAATGATTGCCTATGTTTCGGATTGTTTAAATTGGACACTCATATTTCTTATTTAACCCCCATGATTATCTATGTTTCGAATTATTTAAGTTGGACATATGTTGATTATTGTCAATTTAAACCTTTCGAAACGTGGGTCGTCACGGAGCCATTTTCTAAGCTAAAATACCTCAAGTAACGGAGTGAACATAGTAAAAGTCGGAGCTTGGAATCTTATACATTTAGCATATTTTTTGTCTCATGGTATTCTTCTTTCCATAGAGTATTCAGCAATGGATGTCATCCAATCGTTCTCATATTGACTACTTATTTTTGTATGAATGGTTCCTTTTAGGTTTTCACAACGATCACTTCTTGGTTTATTTTTCTTCTGAATTGAGACTAGGTATATACGTAACACTTTGATAAGTTCATAACATCAAGGGTAATTCTTCTTCTCGATTCTCTTTTTGTTCAAATGCACTTTATGATTTTATTGATGATCCATATTCAGTTTATGATAATTAATATCTCTAAACTCATGTATCATTGATGTTAGTTCTTGCTAAAATTCAATAGTCATTTAGGGTATTCCATATTGGTTCTACTGCCTTGTTATTGTTTGGGATTTTGGAGATAAGACTTTGGTTATCACATTTTTGGATGATCATTCCGAGTTTAGTCTGAAGTCCATGGCCAGAAACATCTTTATGTATAAGTTAGTGTAGTGTATAAATATTTTTGCACTGGATGACGATTCATCCTCCAATTAGTTGGGCATATAATTGGTCGTTACTTAAATTTTTCCTCATTTTGAATCAAATACTAGTCTTCCATTCCATCAAAGGTTGTAATTTTGAGCTGAGGCGATGTTAGATTATAGAGAACCATTGATATCTATTTTGTCTTAAGGTATCGAATATTTTTACTTCATTTGCTTTCTTTATCTTACTCCTTATGGCATGGGATGATCGATATAAAAGATCCTTTTTGAATTTCTTCTCGCAACTCCATGCATTTCCCTTGAGACGCAAGATTATTCTTGGTCAATATATGGTAATATATACCCGCCATTCCAATTTTTTCTATGTTCCATGATCTTAGGTTGGCGCTCATTTATCCAATTGTCGTTATTGCTTTATTTCTCATATTTTGATGATGGTGCTTACTTACTCATTCTTGAATCTTTCCTTGTTTGAACTAGTAGTATCATCTTTAAATATTTATATGCCGAAACCATGATGCAATTCATTAATGGCGTTGAATTTTCCTTTCTCTATGTATGAAGATTCACTATCGATATTTAAGATTTGAGGATCAAAATTTTTCTCTTAACAGATGATAGGACATAACTTAATCAATTAATACTAGCTTAATCGATCTGTCCTTTTGAATGTTCAAAACCATGGTTCTTAATTAGGACTCTTCCGTGTTTCAACTTTTCGAAAGATAGTTGAACAATTAAAGAAAACTAATGCCTCAAGTAAGAGATTCTGTATCTGTTGTCCGAAATCTGAATTCTGGCCCCGAAATCCCATAGGTTATTATTACTACTAGTCCCTCTTTTTAGCCAATATTGGTAATCTGCAATTTCTTTTTATTTTTTTTAAAGACCACCTCATCAAAACATCCTTCGGGTTAAAATTATGACCACTATGATAAAAACTATATATTATTTTGCAAATTGTTTTTGAAATAGTAATGTGTAAATTTTCTTGAATTAGTGGAATATTCAATAGTAATTAAACTCCCAAGATACTTTATTTTGGACAAATAGGGATTAAAAATGAAAATATTTTATCAAAATAAAGGGCGGCTTGTATTATCCCACCTTATTTGGTTGGGTAATAGATTTAAGAAAATCATTGAACTTTGAAGAGTGATTTTTCAAAAAGCCAGAGGGCTACAAAAATAACCTTTTAGGATTTGATCCAATAAGAGGGTCTAGGCAAATCTTCAACTTGAGAAGTCACATCAATTACTACATTGGGAATGGTAAGCTTGGAATGCAGGAGTCAATTTGTTTAAAACTGTCATCCTTCCATTTAGTCTCATCATAATCTTTACTTGTTTTTGGCTCTGCCTTACCCTTAATCGTCTTGATTTGGTCAGGATTGGTATCAATTCTTTGAGCATTGATGATATATCCTTTGATATGTAACCTCTGCATTCTTCAGCTCAAAGGGCATGATTTTGTATTAGTAAGTTCCCCGATATGCTACAAAACCTTTGCTTTCTTCATCTGATTTGAACATGGGGATTTGATTATATTTTGGATAAGCATCCATAAAAGATTACAGCTTATGTCCACTTGTGGCATCGACCAACAGATCTATTCTAGGTAAAGGATAGCGATCCTTGGGGCATGCCTTATTTAGATTAGTGTAGCGACGTATGCTCTCCCTTTTCCTTTGGATTCTTTAACTAGTTAGCCTACCATTTGGGGTAAAAGACCTTTCTAATGAATCCATTCTCAAGTAGCCTTCAACTTATTCCTTATTAGCCTAATTTTATTAACCATTCTCTTCTTTTATCGAACAGGTGCAGTTTTTGGATTTGTATTTAGAGCATGACTCATAGTTGCTGGATTTAGCCTCACCATGTTTGAGTGAGTTCCAGCAAACATATCTTTGCTAGATTTGTGCAGTCGAGCAAGCTCTCTTCCAAGACTATTGCCTAGTTTTTTTTGGTTTTGATTGTCTTGGTTGAATGTAGAAAATCTAAATTTATCTCTTCTAGACCTTCATAAGATTTCATTCTTCCTTACTCACTTCTACAATCTAATACATTTGCCTGACAAATCCCTCAATATAGAATTCCACACAAATCATACACTTTAATTATTTATTGATTCGTAAAGGTTTTATAATAAAATCTTCATTTTCAAAACCCTTGATTTAATTTCGAAAAGATCCATAAAGGTATAAATAATAAAATCTTATTTCCTTTTAAAATCTTTATTTAAAAACCTCTTATATAATTCCAAGTAAACCTATTTTTTAAGAATTTATTCAATTTCAAATTCCTTAAATTCCTTTTAAAAATAATTCTTAAACTTTGAAACTCTTCTTAATAGTTTCAAAATGATAATACTAAAGAAGTTTTTATAATTTATATTTTCCTTTAAACAACAAATCTAAATAATCTCACTTTTCATAAAAGGATCTTCAACTCAAAATATTTCCCAAAGCCATGACTTAAAATTCCAAAATTAATATTTTAAAACTCTTATTCACTTTCAGTTTTTCCTTTTAAATATTACTATCAAGAAATTATTAGTCAACCCGAAGTTCTCTTTTATAATAATCATCAACCCGAAGTTCTCTTTTATAATAATATTTCAAATATCTAACACTAAAATATCGATTTGCTAAATTCATTTAAATAATAAAATACCAAAATTTCCCTTTTTATAATAATTCAATTCAAACACTTCTAAACACAAATATCCAAACAAGTTGAAAAACAAATTCCCTTTTGTTTTAAAAATAATCAATTACTGATTGTATATTACTTCCAAAATCATTTTGACAAAATACACTTTTAAATTATGTTAATAATAATTTCCATATAATAAACAAACGACATTTATCTTATTATCATTCTAAATTTTTTTCTTTTTACTAAACTTCCCAATAAACCATTTATGTGTGTGCGCACGTATATGTGTATTCAAAAGTACATTGACTTAAACAAATCCTAGAAATCATTGCTTTCTAAATAATCTCTACCCGCATACTTCTTAAGAATAATTTCAACTTCAGATATAAATCATTCCAAAGTTCATTATTTATTCCAAAAATAATTTATATCTTTCAAATTTTAACCTTTTAATTCTTTTACCTCTTTCCAATCAATTTCAAGTGTTACACTTCTTTGCATTCTTTAAATTGAAGTTCTAAGTGACATTGTCCTCCAGGTTGTCTGTTGTGAAACTTCTTTATTCAGAATATTAACTTTTTTAGTGTTCACTATTTTCCTTAAAAAAAATATCACTTTGTTAGCTTTTAAAGTAAGAATATGATGACATGGAGGTTCGGGCCCTCATTCTAGCATCCAAATGTTAAACCAAGAATTGGTTCAACACCATAATGTTATTCAAGTCATGTGTTTAAGGGTGAAATAGGTAAGTCAGATAAACATGTGATAATCCTTTATTCATATGCCCTTCGGTGATGTTACCAAATTTCTTCGCTAATCAAAATAGGCAAGTTAAGGTTGGTTTGGATAAGGGATAAAGTAGCCTTATGCAAGCTTGGAAGTATATGTAAGTTCTAGTTCAAGTCCAAGTTCAAAGATCAATCATGTACCTATCTATTGTCCTAGTCCAAGTACAAATATAAGTCATGTACACATCAAAAGTCCAACAATAGTCAAATATTCTTATTCAATATGAGTGTGTTATGTAAAGTTAATTGTTCAATTCCTTATTTGCGAAAGTCACAAGAATACAATCGGCAATAAAAATCCCCAATTCAGTTTAGGATTTACAACTTATAATTTGAGAATTAGAGAAAGTAAATGATTTGCCCCTCTCTAAGTGGCGGAGGAGGTCTATTTATAAAGTTACCGGCAAGAGGGATTGCTGCCATGTGTTCATCTAGGTACACTCGTTATCTCTTGGTATCATTGATATTTGACATCCCCTTATTGCTGCTGATATTGAACATCCTTTTAAGACATTGAGTTTCGAAATCTCTTTCTATCTACAAAAACACGGGGTCTTTGTCATTGTTGAAGCCCGTCATTCTAGTGGAGGTTTAATAATGCCTTTCTATAGAGATTCGACATCATTATCTACTTAGATTGCTTTACAACAATTAGCGCTGTAATGGCTTGATATCCTCTCTTCATGAGTAAATATTTGATATGCTTTGTTTGTGTGGCATCCTTCCTTTATTACATATTCAATAACATCTTGTGTTATATAAGCTCGATATTCTTATCGTTTTTAAAAAACTTGATACCTTCTTGATATTAGGCTCTTGATACACTTCTTCACTGTTAACCCTTGACATTACTTTTTATTTGTGAATGTTTGATGATGCTTATCGGTTCTTTGAGGTTCGTCATCTCATTGAGGTTTGATACCTTTTCGTACTCAGTTTAGATGCCCGGCACCCTAATAACCATAAAGGTTTGACTTCACCTTCTGTATTAGAAGCTTGACACCCTCGATAGGTGTCAAGGCTTAATATCTTCCTCGTTTTATGTGCTCAGCAATGATGGTTTGTCATTCTTACAATGTTTAAGTTCGACAACCTTTTGTGATTCGATATCTCGATTATTCGCTGATTCCTGTGAGTTACTTAGATAGGAGCCCAATTATCGCCGTCATATTATATATTCGACACCATCTTATGATGGAGTATTATTAGTCATTCACTCGACAACTGATTCGATACCTAATATATTATCATACAGTTATTAGTTTGCCACATCATTATGTTTCTACGTACTCGATATCTTCTTTTTGGGATGTCTCCCTACCTCCCATGTTTCTTTCAAGTACATTTAGTAGTCAGAAAATTTGCAAATAACATCCTTTCTCCTACCTTCCTAAGATGTTTTCAAAGTTCTTGGTTTCATCGTTTTCTCGTCTAAATCAATCATTTAAGTCTATTCGAAGACCGTGAAAAATTCAGCCTTAATAGGAAGTGGAAGCTTCGACGATGGGACGGCTGTACTTTATGGTGCAGAGTATAGGGCGATGAGTTGGATTGAAGGAACTGTCTGAGAAGGGTTATAGGACAAATAATGATATTCTACAACTGATGATGATTGTCAAGAATTGTTCAAAACCATGATGATTTCAGACGGGAGTTGTAGGAACAGTTCCAGGATGTGCTTTACAGCGGATGATGTATGTAAATGGATCGTTGATATTCATAAGTTTTGAGTGTACTCGTGAAGCATGGGTATGTGAGGACGCTCATTTGGGCATACGGGGAGTCTCGGATCACACAATGTTTCGATCCATTTACCTTAGGCTGTCTACGGGATGTAGTTTAGTTCCTGGCCTACATAGTGGCATGGATTCGAGTACCAAGGAACCGGCACGCTGACTATTCCTCAACTATATGGGAAGGTCATACGAGTATCATATATCCAATGCACTAGTGTGTGAATGTGAGGATGGATGATGGATGCTATGCTTGCTTTGGTTGCATATTACCCTAGGGATGTCACACAACGTATATATCGTCGACGTAGATATCTAGACACCTATTAGTACTTTGACGTATAGTACATCATGATGGTTATAATGTAGAGTATCGTATATTCCATATTATGTGCTAACTCTATGGATGCAGGTATAGGTCATATATGATTTCTATACCATTTGTCTTAGTATATCGACTTTATAGTATTTGATATTTTATACTGCTCATACCATAACGTTATCTGACTTAGGATTTTATGTTTTGTTTCCTATTATTCTGAGTACTCTTAAATGAGTAGATTAAGGATATTAGGTCTGGTGAGCATCTAGAGCTGGACAGGCGGAGAGTAAGAGGCTATGTTCTCATGTATTATATATTTTGTTGTTATTGCTTATTATTAGGCTATTTAGTACTATGTAGCTTACTAGTGCTTTACTATATAGAGATAGTTATCTATTAAACTCTATCACTTATGTTATATAGTTATATGGATCTGTGTACTTTTATTTATATGGTTCATTCGATTATTACCATCTCGTCTATTTTATATCTATGATGACTATTATGTTTTATTCGATGCGCTATAATATATATGATAGGTACTATGATTGATTTACTTAACTATAACCTTGACATTCGTCCTACATCGATCAGACATTGATACATCGCATTATATAGGTTATATTAAGTGCTGGTGGTGCATAGCGATCATCAAAGAATCAATTAGCATACTGTAGTAGAGCAAGCGCTACAATCACAGGTGTCACTAAAATGAAAAGGAAATGGACGATGTCAATGATGAGGATATGATAGATCAAAAAATACCCAAGGTCAAGGATGAAAAATCTTAAAACAATTAAGGTCAAGGATGAGGAGAAGTAGAATGAATTATGTCCAAGGGGAGGAAGAGATAATTATCATGACAAAAAAATAAATACAAGAAGTCAATGGTAAAATGTTTTCGATGCAATAAGCATGGTCCTTATCATATGAATGTCGTACCAATTTTTTTATGATAAAGGTCAGAATTCTAATTTTATAAAGGTAGATGAAGATACTCCTCTTTTGGTATGCAACACAAAAGAGGAACCTCACCAGAACATGTGGTACTAGATACTGGCTTGAGTGACACATGTTCATAAACAAGTCTAAGCTTTCAAATTTCGATGGCTCTAATTATACCCTAGTGAAATTTGGTGTAATAGTACAATTCCAGTAATAAGTAAAGGAACTATTCTTATTAGTGATTTGAAATTTCACAAGTTATTTCTTATGTTCTTTATGTTCCAAACTTGAAAAACAATTTGTTAAGTTTTGGGAATACTTCAAGAAAAGGGGTATGAGATAATCATCAGACAAGGAACGTGTAAATTAGTTAATCCAAAAACTAGTTTAATTACTTAGGCTAGCATGACACTCAATCACATATTTCCTTTATACCTTAATCACGACATCTTATTACCTTATTTCTCTACTATGGTGAAAACTCAAGCATGGATGGGCATCCATGCCGCGGGCATCAAAATTTTGTTGGTTTACGAACTCTTTCACAAAAAACAAATGGTAACAGGTCTCCCTTTGATTGACCACACTCAAGAAATATGTGAGGGTCGTTTTGTAAGAAAGAAATATAGAGATACTTTTCCAATAGGAAAAGCATGAAGACTAAAATGGCATTGGAGCTGGTTCGTTCAGACTTATGCAGGCCCATTGATCCATAATCCAACGATGGTAAGAGATATTTTATCATGTTTATTGATGATTATAGTTGCAAAACATAGGTAATTTTCCTGCATGCGAAATCTAAAGCTTTTTTCACCTTTAAAAGGTTTTAAACACTCATTGAAAATGAAGTTGGGAGTTGTATCCATACTCTTAGAACTGATCGTGGTGGAGTATCCTTTCATTCGAATTTAACAATTTTGTGCCTACAATGGAATTAAAACACAACTAACTACATCCTATTCCATAGCAAAATCATGTAGATGAACAGAGGAATCGTACTATCTTGAATGTGGTGAGAAGTATGTTAAATACTTTATCTCTTCTTAAGATATTTTGTCCTGAAACCTTAAAATGGAGTATCCATTATCCAAAAAAAGTAGTTAAGAATGTGATCTTAGAGGAAGCATGGAATGGTCAAAAACCAAATGTTGGTAATTTGTGGGTATTCATATGCATTACATATGCTCGAATTCAAGAACAAATAATGAGAAAGCTTGATGACAAAGGAGGAAAGTGTAAATTATTTGTGTTATTAAGTAGTCCAAAGCCTACAAATTGTACAATCCTATCTCAAAAAGGATAGTGATCAGTAGGTATGTAGTTTCCTATGAATAAAAGAAATGGAATTGGGCAAATGATAAAGTTACAGGTCAGTCTATTACATTGACTAAAGATGTTGATGAAGAGCCATCGGATAAGTCGTTATCTAATGAAGTAATCCACCTTCCTACATGTCAATTAGAAATCGTAGTTGATAAGTCTTCACTGGAGCCCATCTCTTCACCTGTAGAAGTTCTGTCAAAACCTATTGTTGAATATCGCCCTCAACTTACAAAGAAAAACCAGCATGGATGGTTGATTATGAGCTACTTGGAGTTGATAAATCTGATGACCTACTTACACATTTTACATCGTTCTTCGATTGTGATCCAGTGGCATTTGTGTTGGAACTAGGCCAGCACACAGCGAGGTAAATGGGTGAATTTGAAAAAAAATTGATCACTGGATCTTTAATGGGCCTATATAGTCTAAATTTATTTAGATCTTATCTAAATTTGTTTTAAATAAAATCCATACTTAATTTAATTTATAAATAAAGTTTTATTTATCTTAAATTTATATTATATTATATAATATGTGTATCATATACACATAGGTGTGTATGTGCACGTGCAACATAAAAGGTATACATGGTTTGACATGCCCGTATATAAATATTGGGATTTAGACCGTAAAGGACATGTTAGCCCCGCTATACATGTGTATTTTCAATATACATGTATATATATGTGTGTGTGTGTGTGTATGTATGTATGTATGCATGTAGTTTATAAAGTAATTATAAATTTAATATAAAGAATTTATAAATTTCAAATTCAATTAATAGATTTAAAATTTAGAACTAGATATTGATATGCAAAATGAAATATCTAGTATTTTCAAATTCAAACTAATTTATTTATTTTGTATAAGTACATATATTTAATATATATAATTCGAATTATATATATTATGACGACCGCCCTACACTGCCAGTACCCAATAAATATGTAAAGTGCGCTGTGGAGGTACCCAACCGATGCAGGATGGTAGCCAAAGATATAAAAGGAATAAAATTCAACGTAGAACTTGTAGAACATCTCACGGTGCACACATGAAATATAATATAACAACATAGACGTAAAATAGGCGAGAAAGCGATATAATCGAATGAACCATAAATAAGAACATTAGAAAGCATCAGGTTTACAGACTATACAATATCTGAAATAAAGAGTTTATACATCCAAATCTCCAAAATAAACCCCATAATTATCTCTAGTAACACAAGTACTGTTATAGCTCCACAGTATTCTATAACAGAATATAAGCAATGGTAAGCTCCAAGTTTAGATATATGAAAGCATAGCCTGTTGGTCGTGCTCCGTACAGCTCCATACGGTATCCAGACATGTTATCCTTAATCTACTTATTTAAAAGTACCCAAGATAATAAGAAGTAAAACAAAAAACCTCGAGTCAGACCATAGTTTGGTGTGAGCGATATATCATCTTAAAACACTATAAAAATTATATATAGTAGATAGAGGCATAGGGTATGAGAATCATACTCGGCCTATCATTGCATCCAAAAAGTTAGCACATAACAGTTGATATATGCTAATATACTATTATAGCCATATAAGTGTACTACAGTCGAAGTACAATGTCCAATGTCTGGGTATATGGTCGAAATACCTACGTCATGTGATACAGTAGAGTGATAAACAACCATGGCAAACATAACACTCATCAAACAATCCTCACCATCAATCGTATGCATTAGTTATATGATAACTCGTATGGCACAATCTCTGACCAGGGACTCAATCGAAATCCTGGCTTCGATGATGCTCGAATCCATGCCACTCTAAAAGGCTAGGAACCAGGCTTACAACCACATAGCCTAGGGTAATCTACTGTCACAAGATCTGAACACGATCGCAAATCTTGGTGGGAGCTACCTTCATACCCATTCTTTATGAGCACATTAGAAACCTCTGAGTTATCAACGGTCTCTTTGCATGCTTCTCCATAATGGAACCCAATCGTTATTCCACCCTAGCTATCCCCAAAGTAGACACAGTCGCAAATCCCACCCGTAAAACTCCATCATTAAACTTGCCCTTCTGGATTGCCGCCACAACTCCCATCGTTAAGTCATCTCTTCGAAACTCCTTTAGAAACCTATTGTAAGTCATTGAGCCATCATACCAAGGTTCCAAAGTCGTCGTCGTCATTATGTCAAAGCGTCATGCCATCGCTTTGCTCATCGCCACACAAGATCCAAGGTCATCCCGAGTCGTTTGGAGTTGCTTAGCCCACTCCACATCACCATCAAAAACCCAGGAACACATCACAAAGAAATCCCTAAAGTATCACTACGCTATAACGAAAATCCCCAACTTTCATTTTCGGTCTAGATATACTTGAACTTAGCCTCAAGCAACCCCTTTTGTGACTCCAAACAGCATAAGAAAACTGAATAGATAATTTTTCTCTGGTCCGGCCTTAAGTAAACACGCCCAGACACTAAGTCATCTCCAAGCATAGAACTAGTTTTCTTGCTTGGGTCCAGCCCCAAGCAAACACCCCTAACACCAAGTAACCATCGAACATCAGAACTTGTTCGGCCATCAATCAGAGCACCACAGGACACTAAGTTGACCCCAACACCAAGGCCACGAGCAGAGCACCACAGGACACCAAGTTGACCCCAACACCAAACACTAAGCACCGAACAAAAAATCTTATTCGAGTGCAAAACCAAGCCGACTCACAAAACCACTGAGCATGACTCCAAGCAACCATCGAACAACGAAAAAAATTCGACCAACGAATAGGGCACCACCGGCACTAAGCCAACTAACAAAAACACCGACCACAACTCCAAGCAACCACCGAAAAACAAAACTTGCCAAGCCATCAAACAGAGCACCATTGGACACCAAGCTTGACTCACAAAATCACCAAGCATGACTCCAAGCACCAAACAGAAATGCTATGATTGCTTCAAACTCCAATTTTGCTTCGATTTTGTTGCTACTCTCCATTCCATGACCCATGTGACTTCCATATGCATTGGTACAAACATTATCGAACCTATCCGTTGAAGACCAGTTTCATGATTTCTTCCTCTAGCTTGCTCCAATGAGCATTTTTAATCATATAAGCATACAAAAAAACACCATACATGCACCAACCAACATTCAAACATGCAATTCATACAATCAACCTCAACAATCATTATACAAGGTGTTTACAACATTGTCTAACATGCACCAAGGCAAACACATATTCAAATAACATGTCGAGAACACTAAAAATCCATTTTTTCATGTTTTTACTATAGGTAGGGTTTTAAAAGAGCAATAAGATATAATTTTAACTTTATAAATAAATCAAGAACATGTTAAAATCTACATATACATATATAATAAGGTGAGACATGATAAATCACTCACCAAAACCTCTCAAATCCAAGTTTTGCATGCGAATCGGTGCAAATTCAAAAATAAACAGCAAAGATGAGATTTTCTCTTCCTAAAAATGTCTATATGAAGATCTTTAATGAATCACCTTACTAATCTAACCCTAATCTATGATTTAGACTTGATATACAGGAGAAAATGAATGGTTTTGGGTAGAGAAGGGGTTAACGGAGGCTTAGATTTTAGGAAGCGGTAAAAGTGATTAGGGGATAATGGTTCGGCCTAAAATAGTCTCCAAAACAGAAATGGGTTAGTGGGCTTGCCCCTAAACTCACTAATTACCTACAAAGCTGCTCCATAAACTACCAATCTTCAAATAACCACATCTCCTAGCCAGAAAGTCCAAATCTCTATTATGACCACTCTACGAAAAGGGAAACCATTACATCTTTCCAGTGAAAGTGGACTTGGATGCTAATTCAGCCTCTATAAAAAGTTATAGCCATCACAAGTCTTTAGGGATAAAATTGTCTGGAAATATTCTAAAGATAGGAAATGTCGCTATTAGGCATTTCCTAAAATTATAGTACCATACGACCTTATATGAATTTAAAAATAATATTTTACGATCCTTCGATACATAAAATATAGATCGTTACACTCACCTCCTTGAGGAATTTCACCCCGAAATCCCAAATACAAACAAGGTAAAGTCAAACATAGCTACCCCGCATGTCTATCATCCACAAGTAAATATGTCGAACATCAAGTTTGCACACAATAGCAATAAATGATATCTACACCTATCCTAGCATACAGGATACTAAACTACCCTCTATGATATCGATAGTGAAAATAGATACGGTAAACAGAAGTCTCACCAAGTAAAAAGCTCTGAATAAGCGGTCCTTATACTCTCCTCAGTCTACCTAGTATAATCATCTTTGCTCTTACTCCACTAAAATTTTACCAGCTCTACTGTTTTCCTCCTAAGCTGCTTTGTACCACATCCGACGATACGAATAGGTCTATAGGGTGTCGATCTTTTGGTTCAATCTCGATACGTCAAGTAGATCTAGTTGAACTATTATGCCTAAGCCATGCACAAACATCTACAAGTGAGAGATGTGGAATGTATTGTGCACGCCTGCCAACTTGTGAGGAAAATCGACTTTGTAATACAGGTTCCCAATCCTTTCAATCACTAGAAAAGGACCAATGAATCTCGATGCTAACTTCCCTTTAGAACCAAATCGAGTAACAATTTTCAATGCAAATATCTTGATGAATATCATATCGCCGACGGAGAAGTCTAAATCACGTCTCCTTCTATCAGCATAGCTCTTCTATCTATCCTGAAAAGCTTTCATTCATTGTCGAATGGTCTCAATCTTCTTCGAAGTCTCTCTAATCATATCTAGTCCAAATACTAGTTTCATACCCGCTTCCTACCAATAAGAAGAATCATTTAACGGTTGGCCATATAAGGTCTCGAATGGTGCCATATCGATGTTGGACTGATAACTATTGTTGCATGCGAATTCTACTAAATGCAAATGATCGTCCCATGAGCCACCAAAATCAAAATGCAAGCTTACAAGAGATCCTCCAAGATAAGATTCATGCTCTAGGTCTACTTGTCAGTTTGTGGGTGGTAAGCTGTATTAAGATGCAACTCTATACCCAATGCCTCTGGTAAACTCTTCCAAAACCCACTAGTTAACAAAGGGCCTCGATCGCTCACAATTGTCTTCGGCGTACCATGGGATTACATAACCCGTTTTACATACAACTCAACCAATTTGGATGCTATTCTACTAGATTTGACGGGTTTGAATTGAGCACTCTTGGTCAATTTATCGACAACGACCCAAATGCTATTGTACCCTCATTTGGTCCCCGACAATCCATCGATGAAGTCCATCAAAAGTTGTTTCCATTTCCATTTGGGAATTTCAAGCGATTATAGCAAACCCATCGGCTTCTTTTGCTCTGCCTTTACCCTTTTTCATCCCTTCCTAATAAAATGTCTTCATTATATCGTAGTACATTTTATTTGCCACTCTGATGTATAGTCAATCTTGAATGATGGCACTCATGTAGCACCTCATCCATCAAACCATCAATATCAGAAACAAACAGTCTCCCTCCTTTACAGAGCCAACCATCACGATCGATCCCATACTACATTATCTCCTCAGACTCTACCCCTTCCTCTATCTTCACCATGATCTCCGTTAGTCTAACATCTCGCATCTGACCAATGCCTATTCGCTTACTCAAGGTAGGTCTGATCGTCAAGATAGCAACCACTTCCATCTCTAGTTAACATTGAGGTCTAAAATTATAGCCAAGCTATAAACTCCAACTGCTACCACTTCAGGATTATCGCTCTCAAGCTAGCATGTTTCCTACCTAAAGCATCAACGACTGCATTTCCTTTTGCAGGCATATAGGAAATTTCAAAGTTATAGGAGGCTAGGACTCTAACCATCGCTGCTAATAAAGGTTGAAGTCCTTCTAAGAGAATAGATACTTCAACGACATGGTCTGTATACAACTCGAACCTCTCTCCAATAAAATAATGCATCTATATCTTCAATGCGAATACTATCGTTGCCAATTCCAAATCATTAGTTAGATATTTCTTCTCATGCAGTTCTGTTATCGACTAGCGTAGGCAAAAACCTTTCCCTTTTTCATCAACATCGAATCTAGTCCAGTACCATAGGCGTCTGTGTATACTATCAGCTCCTCATTCCTACTTGGAATGACTAAAACCGATGCGCTATCAACCTCTCCTTTAGACTTACGAACATGTTCATTCACCTCGTGTCCAAAATAAAAGTCTGATTCTTCTTTGTCAAGTTGGTTAACGGCACTGCTACCATAGAGAAATCCTGGATAAAAAATCTATAGTACTCGCTAAGTCAAGGAACTTCTTACATCTGTAGTTGACTTGGGTCGATCCCTATCTTGCACTACTGCCACCTTCTATAGCAACACCCTACTCAGAAACAAGTGACTCAAAAATCGCTCTTATCTCCTCCAGAAGTGACACTTCAAAATTTTCATCTTCAATCGATGCTTCCTCAACATCTCAAGCATAATCCGCAAATGTTCCTTGATTCTTTTTTCGTCCTCAAATAAACAAGGATATCGTCCACGAACACAAATACAAACTTATTTAGCTGATCCCTAAAAACACGGTTCATAAGATCAACAAAGTATGCTAGTGCGTTGGTTAGACCAAATGGCATAACCAACCACTCATAGAAACCAGATAACATACAAAATGCTATAGTCAGCAAACCCTCCTTCGCCACTCTCTAGTGATGAAACCCCACCGTAAGGTCCAAATGAGAGAACACTCTAGCACCGTGGTGCTGATCAAACAAGTCATTAATATGCAGGAGTGAATACTTGTTCTTCTTCGTCACGTTATCCAGCCTACGTAGATCTACACACAATCGTAGAGAGTCGCAGTGGCAAAAAATATAGGTGCACCCCACTTAGATATGCTCCTACGAATGAACCCTTGCCTCAATAGGTCATTCACTTACACCTCCAACTTCTTCTGCTCTCTGGGAGCCATATGCCTCAATGGCATAACTATTGGTCTGGCGTCATTTACCAAATCTTTACGAAAATCTACGCCCTTATGTAGTGGTATCCGATCACCTCCTCGAATATGTCTGGATACTTCCTCGCTAAAGGGATAGATGACAACTAGTCGTGTGGGATCTCAATCGAGTATAAAAAGCTAACCATCACCTCATCGTCAGGTAGGCAGCCTATCTCCAACCTACGCCGATCATCCTTTTTATCATCACCAACGGCCTCTCACAATCCACCACTACTCTGTACTTCTACAGCTAGTCCATCCCAAGAATAATACCAAACCCCACAAACCAAAGAAAAGCAATCACAAGCAAACAAACATCTATGACTCAAAAAGGCTAAGTCTTGGCAAACCATGCAAAGGCTAGTAGAGCTTCAAGTGGGTTCGTCACAATCAAGGGTCGGTCAACAATCTCGGGTTCCAATCCCAATGTATTTAACAAATCACTAGACATGAAGAGATGTGAAGCCCTAGTATTGAATAAAACACGTATAGGTGTACCAAAAATAGGAAGTATACCCTGTATAATGATGCTTTTCCTCTTCTTCTTCGTCGATGGAGCACTCGACGAAGTTGGAACAGTGTTCAAAGCGTAAGCAGACACAACCTACTTATTTCTTGGCAGTTTTGAACAATCCTTCTTGATATGCCCCGGCTTGCTGCAGTTGAAGCACTTCTTGCCCTCCGCCTTGTAGTCTTTGACAAGATGGACCTTCTCTCCATAATTATAGCAAGTAGACTCTCACTTGCCCTTCTTTTGACTATTCTTATGAAACTTCTTCTTGTTGTTGTTCCACTTTCTCTTGCCTCCCCTGTCAGCTTGCAGCTTTAGCCCATCCTTGGGAGCAACAACCAACTAAGGCTTAGGATACAGACTCTCATATTGAAGAACCTTCACCAACAGCCTCTCAAATGTCTCATTGATATGTCATATTAGCTTCTTTCTAAGATAATCATCCACTCCCCCAATAAATTTCTCACTCTTCTTGAGCGGGGTATCGATAAAAGATACATCGTACTTCGACAACATGTCGAATTCAGCCACATACTTCGAAGCGGACATATCCCCCTGTCTCAAGTCAATAAACTTTTGAAAGAGCAATGACTTCTGAGCGGTCGGTATATATGTCTCTTTAAATCTCTATACTGCTCCTAAGTAATCTTATCCTCCGAAATAGTAGCCTTGATGGTATTCCACCACCCCATAGCTCTTCCCTGAAGCTGTCTAGAGGCTTGCTTCCTCTTCATTGCATCCTCTAACTTCATATCCTCAAAGATGCATTTGCAGGTGTCCAACCAATCCTGCACTTCGACGGCTGATTTCGTTCCAAGAACGGTTTGCCACCCAAGTAGAGAAATACTTGCTCAATTTGGCGAAGTCAACCCTCGACGCTTGCACTGGAGCACCACCACCAACAGCTACAACAGGAGCAACTTGGACATTTTGAACCATGTTTAGCATCATCTCATTGAACATGTTCTGTAAGTTGAGGTTAGCAGCCCCGATCCTGCCCCCTCCTCAACTCCAGAGATTGAGTTCCCAGCAGCGTTCCTTTTTAGCTGGCTCATTCTTACAAGCTGTAATAAGAATGACCGGTCTCTCTAAAAGGAATAAGTGGTGTCGTGAGTGCAACGCGACTTATATATATATATATATATATATATATATATATATAACCAATATATAGCAGTACGCTTTCTCATATATCGCACGATCCATTCTATGGTGATAGCTTCTTCCTTATCTTTAATGGATCCAAGTATCAACTTAGGTCGTCTATGCAACCTAAGCTTTGATACCAAATATTATGACCTTCCTACACCTCCGGTACCCAATATACTTGTAAACTGCACCATGGAGTACCCGATCGATACAGTATAGCAGCTAAAGATATAAAAGGAATAAAACTCAACATAGAACCTATAGAACATATCGGCGTATAGATAAAATATAATATAACAGCATAGATGTAAAGCAGGCGAGACAGCGATATAATCAATTAAACCATAAATAAGAACACCAGAGTGCATAAAATTCACAGACTATACAAAAACTAAAATAAAGAATTTATACATCCAAATCTCCAAAATAAACCCTATGACCATCTCTAATAATACAAGTACTAACATAGCTCCACAATACTGCATGATGTAATATAAGCGATAGCAAGCTCCAAGTGTGTGTGTGTATGAAAGCACAACCTCCTGCTCGTACTCCACATAGCTCCATGCGCTATCCAGACCTGTTATCCCTATTCTACCCATTTAAGAGTACCACGGATAATAAGAAACAAAGAATAAAGCCTCGAGTCTGACAGTAGTCTGGTGTGAGCGGCATATCATCTCAAAATACTATAAAAATCATATATAGTAAATATGGGCATAGGGTATGAGAACCATACCTGACCGTTCCCTGCATCCAAAAGTTAGCACATAACAGCCGATATATGCTAATCTACTATCATAACTATATAAGTGTACTATAGTTAAAGTACAATGTCCAATGTATGGGTATATGGTCGAAAATACCTATGTCGTGCGACACCCTAGAGCGATAAACAACCATGGCAAACATAGCACCTATCAAACAATCCTCACCGTCACTCATTTGCATTAGATGTATGATAAATCATTTGACACAATCGTAGATTAGGGACTCAATCCAAATCTCAGCTTCAATGTTGCTCGAATCTATGCCACTCAAAAAGGCTAGGAACCAGGCTCACAATCACAAAGCCTAAGGTAATCTACCATCGTAAGATCCGTACATGATCGCAAATTCAGGTCGGAGCTACCCTCATACCCCATCTTTAAGAGCATACTAGAAACTTTCGAGTTGTCAACGGTCCCTTTATACACGTCTCTATTATGGAACCCAATCGTTATTCCATCCCAGCTATCTCTACAATAAGATACCGTCGCAAATCCCACTCGCAAGTCCCTATCGTTAAACTTTCCCTTGTGGATTGCCGCCACGACTCCCATCGTTATGTCATCATCTTCGAAATGCCTCTAGACGCCCATCGTAAGTCGTAGAGCCATCGTACCAAGATTTCGAAGTCTCCGTCATCGTCATCAGCATTATCAGGTCGAAGCGCCACACCATCGCCTCACTAAATCGCCACACAAGGTCGAAGGTCATCTCGAGTTGTTTAGAGTTGCTTACTCCACTCCATATCACCCCCATGAACCTAGGAACACGTCACGAAGAAATTCCTGAAATACCGATATGCCACAATGAAAATCCCTAACTTTCAATTTCAGTTCGGTTATACCCGAGCCTAGCCTCAAGCAACCCCTTCTGTGACTACAAGAAGCAGAAGAAAAATGAACAGATGACTTTGCTCAGGTATGGCCCCAAGCAAACACCCCCTGGACATTATGTCGTCTCTAAGTACTTAAACAGTTTTCTTGCTTGGGTCTGGCCCCAAGCAAACACCCCCTAGACACCTACCAACCATTGAATAACAAAACTTGTTCAGCCACAGAATAGAGCACCACCGGACACCAAGTTGACCCCAAGTAGACCAACACTGGACACCAAGCAGCGAACAAAAAATCTTGTTCGAGCACCAAATCGAGCATGACTCACAAAACCATCGAGCACGACTCCAAGCTATCATCGAATAACAAAACTTGTTCAACCACTGGATAGAGCACTATCGGACAACAAGCCAACTCACAAAATACTAGGCAGGCTCCAAGCAACCACCGAATAGAAAAACTTTTCCGACCACCGAACAGAGCACCATCGAACACCAAGCCGACTTTAAAAAACAGCGAGCCCGACTCCAAGCCCCGAATAGAAATGCTGTGATTTATTCAAATTTCAGTTTTGCTCCAATTTCATTGCTATGCTCCATTCCTCGACCGATGTGCCTTCTATATGCATCGATACAACTCTTAACATCCTCTAGCCTATCCGTTGAAGTCAGGTTTCACGATTCCTACTCTAGTTCGCTCTGTTAAGCATTTTCAACCATATAAGCATACAAATAAACACCATACATGCACCAACCAAATTCAAACATGCAAATCATATAATCAGCCACAACAATCATCATACGGTGTGTCTACAACATAGTCTAACATATATTAAGGCAAACACATATCCAAATAACATGTCTAAAACATCAAAAATCCATTTATTCACGTTTTTAATATTGGCAGGGTTTTAAAACAACAATAAATATAATTTTAACTTTATAAATGGAACAAAAACATGTTAAAACTTGCATATTATTATATAATAAGGTGAGAAATGATAAATCACTCACCAAACCCTCAAAAATCCAAGTTTTGTACACAAATTGTTGAAATTTCAAAAATAAACAGAAAAGATGAGATTTTATCTTCCCAAAAATGTGGATGTGAAGATCTCAAATAAATCCTCTTACTAACCTAAAGCTAATCTATGATTTAGACTTGATCTGGAGGAGAAAAGTGAAGGATTTTGGTGGAGAATGAGTTTTTAATATATTTTGAAAGTGTTAAATGTGATTTGGGAATAATGATTCGGCCTAAAATAGTCTCCAAATCTGAAATGATTTAGTGGGCTTTACCCCAAACTCATTAATTACACACTAAGCTACTCCAAAAACTACCAAGCTTCAAACAACCATGTCTCCAAGCCAGAAAGTCCAAATCTCTATTATGACCACTATATGAAAAGAGAAACCATCATATCTTTCCAATGGAAGTAGGCTTGGACGCTAATTGGGCTTTGATCAAAAGTTGTAGTCATTACAAGTTTTCAAGGGTAAAATCATTTGGAAAACTCTAAAGATAGCAAATATCGCCGATAGGCATTTTCTAAAGTTATAAAGTCATAAGACCTTATATGAATTTAAAAATAATATTTTACGATCCTCTGATACGTAAAATATAGGTCGTTACATATATGTACATAGGTATGTATACGTACATACATTAAATAGAATTTAAAAATAAACTATTTCAATTTTAAAACAGGGTTGGCGCAGTTGGTTGATGGTCCAAACTGCGTGATTCACGAGTTCGAGCCCCGAAACTGACAACCCTGTAACAAGTACCCGAACTATGTGTTTGGCAGACACATACTTTCCTAGAGTTTACAAGCGAAGCTTGTTTCTCTAGGTAATTCAAAAAAAAAAAAAAAATTAAAGCTTTTTTTAATGTTCTATGTCCCACCCATCTTGACTCGATTGCCATTCCCATCGTACCCACCATCCCGCTGTCCACTTCTTAACCATCCCCGTCCCTATCAATTCATCTATCACTTCGTCTTTGATTCCTGCTACCTGTCCTATCCCTCCCACCCTTCTGATTCCCTTCCTCTCACCAATCCTCCAGCTCCACCACTTAGTTCATCTGAATCTCATCTACTTTCTTCTGCCTTGCAAACCAGCCCCTTCTCTATCTCTACCAAAACATGGTCATCTCTTTTCAATTCAAAACCTAAAAATGCAGTAGTTTTCCAACCTCATGTTTACGGGCTTAACTATACAGGCTCTGCTCTAGAAGTTCCTAAAGGAGTCAAAAATGCTGGGATTGAATATTGGAAAGATCATCTCATTGGCTTCTTTTTAGATGGTAATCTTTCTTATTCTGCAGTCGTGAATCATCTAGAAAAGACATGGAAGATAAAAGGTAAACTCAAAGTAAAATCTGACAGAAAGAATTTCTATTTTGAATTTTCATGCTATGAAGACAGAGCCAAGATCCTAAAATCGGATCCTCTATTTATCAAAGGTAAAATGTTTATAATCTCTTCATGGCAACCTGATTTCAGCATATCCACTCTATGGTTAGAAGTTTACCTATATGGATACACTTATACAATATTCCCTTAATTACACGGACATTAACAAGGATAAACTGGCTTACTTGCCATGTTGGAAATTTGATATGCCTGAATGAAGCAACTGAGAAATTAAGTCGATTCAAATATGCAAAAGTACTTAGTAGAGATTAAACCTGATCGTGAATTGCCTGACTTTATTTTGTGTGGTGATAATAATTCAAGAGTTGACATTGGTTAATGATTGGAAACCCATGATATGTACTCAATGCAAATGCTTTAGTCACCAGACCAGTTCTTGTATCATTAAATCCGATAACTCAGAAGGAAGTGAGAAATAAGAAGCGCCGGTCTAGAATATAATTGCAAAAGATAATACAGATGTATTTAAAAGAGCTACAAGGAAAAGACGGGAAAAGAAATTTCCATATAAGATTTCTGACAAGGATAAAAATTTGGAAAAAGGCATATAAGATGTATTGCCGTGTAACAATTTTAATGATTCAATATTAGGGAAGCATCCTTTTGAACTTGAGAAAGGCATACATTTGATTTGCATGTTTGTGGAAATTCTGGTACTGCTAAGTTAAATGCATTTGATAATCTACATGCACAAGATATAAATGTGCACATAGATACAGTACACACTTCAACTAAAAATATTGCATATGCACAAGACCCCATATTTTATGCACAGGCATTGAACGCACAGAACCACAACCATGCACGTAAGAAACAATCTATGTCTGAACCATCCCCACATCCCAATTAACAATTCAGACTTCATTACAATCTCTAACAAGTTTTCTCCCCTTAAATTATCTGAAGATCAAATCATTTCCTCCCTTTAGACATTGAACCCATATGCTTAACCTCACCTCATGAACAAAACATTTCCCAAAAAGAAACTCAAACTTGAAACACCCAATTCCACCCCTCACAACAATGACATCTCCTTATCATCAAACAATTTCTCAATCTGTCGCTGCTACCACCTCTACATCAACTCCCTTTCACATTTTCATCTACATTTGAACACATATAACTTCCAGCAAATATATTAGAAATCACGCACTCTAATAATCTTAACTTTGCATCAAATACTGAACCACAAATCATTTTGAACAACAATACCTCGAACAATATCACATCTGACAATCATGCCCTAGCCCTTCCTTGTGATGCACACAACAATTCTTCCAATACAACTGATCTTGACTTATCTGATGCCAATGAAACAATCTTAACAAGACTAAATTAAGAACCGAAAAATTAATGAAAAGAGCCAAAGGAAAAAAAACCAACAACCATCGAAATCAATCGATCTCAGATTATAACAATGGCATGGACCTTGGTATTAAACAACTTTTCAATATCAAAGAAGTTCAATTTAATGATGACAATGCAGCATTGTCTACCAGATCCAGAAAGCTGAATGCTTCAGCTAAAAACAAATATTCAAAAAACATGATTGATCCCATTGCAGCTTGGAACATCAGGGGAGTTCATTTACAGGTCAAACAAAATGAGATAAAAAATTCTATCAATTCTCATCACATTCAAATGATTAAAAACCTAGAAACTAAACTCAATGTCTCTCTCACCAAAAAAGCATGTACATACATCCATAATAGCTAGAAATATGATGATAGTCTCTATGATGCTCCTTATGGCAGAATCATCATTATGTGGAATCCTACCATTTACAATGTTAATTCTATTATCAAGAAAAGCCAGTTCATTCACCTTAACTTGACCTACTCTCCCTCCTCTCTCACTTTTCAAAATTTCCATTGTTTATGCTTTCAATTAATACAATACTAGAAAAGCCCTTCTTGATTACATCCCCTCCTTATCTTTATCGACCATCCCCTGAATCGATACAGAAGACTTTAATTGCATGAATAGTGTTACCCAAAAATCTGATGGCTCCCTTTTATCTCTAAATGATATATCTCCTCTTAATCACTTTCTCTACTTATATGGTCTCTACAAAATAACTTCATTGGTCTTGAATTTACTTGGAACAATAAGAAACACGGAGGAAGGAGAGCTTTCTCAAGTTTGATCATAGTTTTTTCAATCTCCTGCACTTTATATACGGCCTTCCCATAACATCATCATCCCTAATGCTGACATATCAGACCATGGCCCTCAAATTCTACTTTGGAAGGAGGATCATTTAAAAAAGCTTCCTACATTTAAATTTTTTAACATTTGGTCTAGACATCCATTGTTTCTATATACTGTTTCACAGGCCTGGAATATTGCTACACTTGGAAATTCTATGTACAAGCTGCAATCTCAAATGAGGAACACAAAAAATTATTTAAGAGAACGGGCTAATTTATAATTTGGCAAAGGCTCTTAAAATCTACTCAGCTAAAATTACAGTTGGAATCAATCCAAACAAATATGCTATAATCCCGTGAAGATATAACTCTCTTTGATCTTGGGCACAACGTACAGCAGCATCTCCTTAATGATGAACTGCAGACGATAAAGCAAAAGCTTGGCAAAGATTTCTTCTATGAAGGTGACAAAAATACAGAATTTTTTCGCACTTCACTCAAAATCAGAAACAGTAAATCCATAATCATCTCCATCACTGATATGAATGGTGATACATGCTCTGAATCCAAAGACACAAGCAATGTTATGATATAATATTTTCTTAAGTGCTTCAACTCATAGTCTGGCCAATATATGTCTCTTGACACAATTCAAAATTCATATCTCCCTACTATCTCAGTGCATGAATTTAAAGATCTCATTTCTAAAATTTCTGACATTGAAATCAAAGAAGCTCTTTTAGTGTTAATTTTACTAGTATGGGAGGTCCTGATGGATTTAACTCCTATTTTTCCACTGAATCATGGTCCATCATTGATGCTTCATTTACCAGAGCCATTTACCATTTTTTCTTAACCAACACACTGCTTAGAGGCATAACTCTACCAACCTAGCAATGATTCCCAAGAATGCAATCCCTACATCTATACAACACTTTAGACCCATAACTTGCTCCACGGTAATCTACAAGGTCATTACTAAAATAATAGCCACCATACCAAAACCAATTCTCTGCAGAATAATTTCCACAAACCGAGTTGCCTATCTACCTAACATACATACATACATACATACATACATACATACATACATACATACATACATACATACATACATACATACATACATACATACATACATACATACATACATATATATATATATATATATATATATATATATATATATATATATATATATATATATATTACATAATGTTTTTCTAACACATGAGTTGCTCAAAGGTAATGGCACTAAAAATATATCTCTAAGGTGAATGATGAAATTAGACATCCGAAAGGCCTTTGACTCTGTCAAATAGATCTCTCTTATTGCTGTTATGATTAAGATGCACTTTCCTAAGCCCTTAATTGCATGGATACATACATATATATATCCACTGCTCGTTTTCCAATATTCTGAATGGTTCCCCTGAAGGGTATTTTTGCTCTTCATGTAGAATAAGACAGGGTGATCCAATGTCAGCATATAATTTTATTTTCGTCATGGGATTACTCACTAACTTGCTACAAAAAGAAGTACAAATGAAGTCTGTTAAACTTCATCCAAAGTGCAAAGATATAGAAATTCATTGTCTGATGTTTGTAGATGACCTTGTTATCTTCTCTAAACCTGATCATCATTCCATTCTAACCTTCAAGAACCCTCTAATGATTTTTTAATAGTCCATTGGTCTTGCCATTAATTATGCAAAATCCATCATTATATTTGTTGGGCTCATTAATGTTCAAACTGATGAATTAATTCAATTTTAAAATCTTGTTTATATGCCCCCGAACTCTGTCTATCTTGGAATCCCCTTACTTCTTCCATAATAAGAAAAAATCAATGTATGCCCGTCTTTGAAGCATCATTGGTAAGATCAACTCTTGACCTTCTCAAATTATGTCTCAAGCAGGTAGAATGACAATTATCTCTTCCATTGGTACTGCCATGACATCATATTACTCTAGAACATTTATACTTCCCAAAAAAGTTACTGCACAACTTAAACGGAGCATTCAATCATTTCTTATGGCATAGAGATTGCTACTCCAAAAAGCTCATTCCCATTGCTTTCAAAAGAGTCAATACCCCAAAAATTAATGGTGGTTTGAGTATCATTTATCTTAACATATGAAGCAAAGCAGCTGCTTCCGAACGTCTTTCCTTTTTTTTCTTTCAGACAACACATCTTTATAGGTCTCATAGATGGACAGTTACCAAATGAAGAATAAAAATTTTGGACAGTGAAAATTCCGGCTTATTCAAACTGGTTTTTGGGAAACCTTCTTAAGCCGAGTTTAACTTTCCTTCCCCTCATCAAATATAATGATGCAAACTCTGACAAGGATTTGTTCTGGTACACTCCATAGGCTAAGCATGGTTTAATTTTCAATGACATTCTCTCTTTCAATGAAAAACTAGCTATTGGAATTCTTGACAATGCGATAGCATCTGACTATGTCCACTATGAAAGTATAATTTTGCCATATACTAGCTGCACAAATGCAAGGAACTTATGAAATTCTCTTATGTCTGGGAATATGATATGCAAGCCAATGGTCAGTCATGGACAACTAAAAATTATAGGCATTCCATTAAAGTTGTTTACACAACCTTGATTAGCTACAACAACACTACATCTGATCCATGTCACAAGAGGATTTGGAATAAATATGGCTCCTAAAAGAATAACCTACACTTATGGAAGGTACCGAATAATGCACTTCTCACTCAGGACAAACAGGTTCAAATGGGTTTTCTTCAAAGTAATTGTTGTGTTTTATGTTCTTCTGCCACGAAGACAAGATTTCTCTTCTTTTTTTACTATGTCTATGTTCACAGCCTATGGTCAAACCTCCTGATTGCATTTCCATACACCGCTCCTCACACAGACTCATTTATGGAATGGTTTGTAAGGGGGAGGGGTGATCAATCCCTCTCAGCAGAAAAATAGGATCTTACAATTTGGCGTGATAGAACAAACAAATAATTATAGATCACAGAAAAAAAAAATATAGAGACAAGAGAGAACACACAGATTTATAGTGGTTCCACCATCGCGAGATAGTGTACGTCCACTTTAATGGGAAAGAGCTTTATTACTATTTGAAGATGTTACAGAGTAAAGAAATGAAGAAAAAATAAACAAGAGATTGTTCTCTCACATCTGATATCTTAACATTCTCTATGCCTCTCTTTATATATAGAGAAAAGTTACTTAGGGATGAAGCAATTGATTTATGTAAATAAATCAATTCATAGAATAATAATATTCTCATTAATTGTCTTGCCATGTAATTGATTGATAATATTCCATTTTCTCCATCAATCAATTATTTCCCTATTTGATTTCTTTTGTTTCTCCTTTTATAAAATATGGCAATCAAATATATATGGCAAATATCTCCAAATCCCTATCTCTTTAATTTCCCTTTCCATTTCCTTCATGCACAGAACGGGTAACTAAATACTGAGAATATCTCCAAAATCTATTAAGTTTGGAAATATTGTATCACCAGAAAATCCTAATAATCTCCACCTTGATACAATATCTCTTCCAAACAAAGATACTTCAAAATAAATGCTTCCCAATGAGTTCCTGCAAAAGCCACCTCTCATTGCACTTTGTTAACGAACTCCGGCAAGGCCACCGTCCACCAACAAAGTGTTGGAAACATTCAAAAAAAATAAGGCAGACGTTGTGCAACCAAAAAATAAACTCATGTCTCTTCTTCATACAAGAAGAATGCCACATCTTCTCTTAACTTCAACCAAGTTACTCTCTTCCCTATAGTGCCACCATGTGGCACCTAGCACTTCATCAAGTGAATCAAGTTCGAGCAATGCTCGAACTTAGTAGCAGGTAAGGCCTTCGTAAACATATCTGCTGCATTGTCATTTGTATGAACCTTATGAAGGTGAACTAATTTCTCTTTATTCATGGAGATAAGAAAAGACTCTCTTACCTCTATATGCTTTGTTCTAGAGCTGAAAGCCAGATTTTCAGCTAAATGAATTGCACTCTGACTATCATAATTCACCAAACAATTATCTTGTACAAAGCCCAAATCACACAACAACTTCTTCAAATAAAGTGCCTCCTTAGCTGCCTCAACTGCAGCTATCAACTCTGCCTCTGTAGTAGACAAAGCAGCTATAGTCTGCAACCTCGCTCTCCAACTAATAGCCGTTCCTCCAAGAGCGAACACATAGCCTGATGTTGACTTCCTTCTATCTCTATCTCCGGCATAGTCTGAATCACAAAATCCAATCAAGTTGAAATCTTTATTTCTGCCGTCAAAGACAAGACCATAGTATGATGTTCCTCTAAGATATCTAAAAATATACTTCACTGCCTCCCAATGCGATTTTCCCGGATTTGCTGTATATCTACTAACTAATCCAACAACCTGAGCAATGTCAGGTCTAGTGCACACCATAACATACATCAAGCTACCTACCGCACTCGCATAAGGCATCTTTTTCATGTAGGCCTTGTCCTTTTCTGAGATCGGAGAGCCTTTGTTAGAGAGCTGTATATGCAAAGGCATGGGTGTACTGATAGCCTTTGCTCCATCCATGCTAAACCGAGCAAGCACCTTTTGAATATATTCCTTTTGAGTAAGTCTTAAAAGTCCAAACTTTCTATCTCTTTGGATTTCCATCCCCAAAATTTTCTTTGCTTCTCCAAGGTCTTTCATTTCGAATTCCGCTTTTAATTTCAACTTCAACTCATCAACTTCAGCTTTATCCTTAGAGGCAATCAACATATCATCCACGTACAAAAGCAAATACACCCGATTACTATTCTTTAAATGCTTGAAATAAACACATGCATTTTTAGTACTACGATTAAAACCATGTGAAAGTATAAAAGAATCAAACCTTTTGTACCATTGTCTAGGCGACTGTTTTAGACCATAAAGAGATTTCTTCAACCTGCATACTCAATCTGATTTTCCATCTACAATAAATCCTTCTGGCTGCTTCATGTAAATGGTTTCTTCCAAATCACCATGCAAGAAAGCAGTCTTCACATCAAGTTGTTCTAACTCCAAATCGTGAGCAGCAACTATCGCAAGTAGGATTCGAATTGAAGTTTGTCTAACAACTGGAGCAAATATTTCATCATACTCCAACCCCTTTTTTGTGAAAACCCTTTGGCTACCAATCTTGCCTTGTATCTACCATCGTCTTTCAGCTTGAACACCCACTTGCAACCTATGACTCGGCTTCCTTGAGGTAGTGGTACCAAATCCCAAGTCTTGTTCTTCTGCAAAGACTGTATCTCCTCTTTCATAGCGCAATTCCACTTTGAATTATCATTCGACTTCATGGCTTCTTCAAGGCTTAATGGTTCATCATGAACAACATGTAAAGCATACTCAAACTGATCATCAAGGCTCAAATTTGCATAATCCCAATCTCCATATCTAATTGGAGCTCTCTTTGGTCTCTGACTAGCCCGAATGACTATATCGCCTGACTCTCCTTCAGCTCCACATTAAGCTCCATCTTGAGCTGAATCCTCTCTACTTTCATGACCATCTCCATCACTACTAGAGGAAATCTGTGGACTATCATGTGATGTATCATCAACTGTTCTATCACTATTGTCAATAGTAATAGCTGTACTTCGGGTTTGAAAGTTGGGAATCTCGGTCTTTTCGGCCTTCTCATCAACTGAATCTAAACCGTCTGATAAACCTTCCAAAGGTTTAAACATTTCTGACTCGTCAAAAGTCACATGTCTGGAGTGTATAACTTTCTTCGTATCTGGATTCCAAATTCTGTATCCTTTTATTCCATCTGTATAACCAAGAAAAACACACTTGGAGGCCCTAGGCTCCAACTTATCTTGTCTTGTATTGTGAACATAAACTGGACATCCAAATATATGAAAATAACTTAATAAAGTGTTTTTACCTCTCCATAACTCCTCTGGAATCTTCCCACCAATGGCTGAGCACGGAATCCGATTAATAATATGTGTTGCAGTCGAAACTGCTTCAGCCCAAAAACCCTTAGACATACGCGCAGTCAATATCAAGCAATGGGCCTTCTCAAGTAAAGTCATATTCATCCTCTCAGCAAACCCATTGGATTGCGGATCACCAGGTGTAGTAAAATGTCTCCTAATACCGCGTTGTCTGCAGTAGTCGAGGAACTCTTTGGAGACATATTCGCCACCATTATCGGATCTAAGAATCTTCAATTTCTTTCCTGTTTGGTTTTCAACAAGAGCTAACCAAACCTTAAAATTCTGAAATACTTCCGACTTAGCTTTCATTACATACACCCAAACCTTGCGCGAGTAGTCATCAATGAATGAAACAAAATAATAAGCTCCACCAATGGAAGCAGTAGGGTATGGCCCCCAAACATCTGAATGTACATAATCAAGTACACTCTTAGAAGTATGCATACCGTCACCAAAAGAAACTCTGGTTTGCTTTATCAATACACACTCCTTGCAAAAGTTCAACTTGTTAAAGATTTCTCCCTTGATCTTTTTCTTCTTACGAAGCAACTCTAAGTTCTTCTCCGAAGTATGACCTAGTCTCATATGCCAAAGCTTGGTAGCATCCAAACTTTTAGAACTATCAACTCCAACACATAATTCTCCATGAACAGCGGTACCCATCAGCAAATACAGATTTCTTACCATAACACCCTTCATCAATACAAGTGCCTCTCTAGAAACTCTCAAACCATCTTTGACAATGGTTATCTTGCATCCCAATGATGCCAATTGGCCTAATGATATCAATGACTTTCGAAGACCAGGAACATAGCGAACATCTGAAAGTGTGCGAACAATCCCATCATACATGCGAATGCGAACTGAACCAACTCCCATAGACTTACATGTAGCATCGTTTCCCATAAGGATGGAACTTCCTTCTTTAGCATCAAAGGAAGAAAAATAATCCTTATTAGGAGTCATGTGAAATGATGCTCCAGAATCTAATACCCAGTGGTCTGCAACATCTGATACAACCGCTGTCAATAAATCACTATCATCTTTCTCCATCGCAATAGATGAAGAACCTTCAGTCTTCTTCTCCGGATCTAGGCAGTCTCTTCTCCAATGGCCTGATTTCTTACAATGATGACACCTTCCATCTTTTGACTTACTCCGCCAATGAGGCTTCCTAGAATTGGAACGCCCCCTATAATTCTTCACTTTCTTCTCTGCTCTACCTCTCTCAACAAATAAACCCGAACTACTATTACTTCCTCCACTACTATCACCAACACCAAACTCTTTCATCTGATCTCTCAACTCCTCACTGAGAAAACCTGTCTTCACATCATCTAATGTCAATGTATCTCTAGCAAAGATAAGGCTGTTAGCGAAACCAGTGTATCGTTCTGGAAGCGAACACAACAGAATCATTGCTTTCTATTCTTCATCAACTTTCAACTCAACAGACTTCATCTTCATCAACAGGCCATCAAACACACTTAGATGTGTTTTAACTGAAGAACCTTCCTTTATTTTATAAGTGAAAAAAGTCTTCAATAGGATCAGATGGTTAGTTAGGGATTTCTTCATGTAGAGGTCCTCCAACTTCTTCCAAATGCCCTTGGCTGTGGTTTCCTGACTGATTTCATAAATTACATTCTTTCCCATAGCAAGCTGGAGAGTAGTAAAGGCCCATTCTTCCATCTCTTCTAATTCCACTTATGAAATATCAGCAAGCAGTGTCTCTGTATCAAATACTACTCGATGAACGCGATTTCTCCTCAAAACTGCTTTCATCATTCATTGCTATTTTTCAAAATCTCCTTCACCATTCCACTTCTCCATCATCAACTGTGATCTTGAAGCCACATAGGAGCCTCTGACGTATGGAGCAACTACTGGCGCTAAAGTACTATTTGTACTATTTTCATCTTCTCCTGCCATTCTACCAAAACACCTTCTTTGCGAATGTAGCTTTGATACCAGTTGTAAGGGGGAGGGGTGATCAATCCCTCTCAGCAGAAAAATAGGATCTTGCAATTTGGCGTGATAGAACAAACAGATAATTATAGATCATAGAAAAAAATAATATAGAGACAAGAGAGAACACACAGATTTATAGTGGTTCCACTATCGCGAGATAGTGTACGTCCACTTTAATGGGAAAAAGCTTTATTACTATTTAAAGAGGTTACAGAGTAAAGAAATGAAGAAAAAATAAACAAGAGATTGTTCTCTCACATCTGATATCTTAACATTCTCTATGCCTCTCTTTATATATAGAGAAAAGTTACTTAGAGATGAAGCAATTGATTTATGTAAATAAATCAATTCATGGAATAATAATATTCTCATTAATTGCCTTGCTATGTAATTGATTGATAATATTCCATTTTCTCCATCAATCAATTATTTCCCTATTTGATTCCTTTTGTTTCTCCTTTTATAAAATATGGCAATCAAATATATATGGCAAATATCTCCAAATCCCTCTCTTTAATTTCCTTTCCACTTCCTTTATGCACAGAACGGGTAACTAAATACCGAGAATATCTCCAAAATCTATTAATTTTGAAAATATTGTATCACCAAAAAAAATCCTAATATGGTTTTCCATTTTTAAGTTCGTGAGAATGAAAATACCCCATAATTGATTGATTCTCCTTATTCTCAAAAAGTTTGCAGTTGAGGTATGGCATGGAAGGAATGCAATGATATTCAATACTATAGTTTCTTCTGAATTAGTTGTCTTTAATATGATTAAAGTCATCAATCATTGGGATATTCAGAGGTTATGTGTGGACAGAGAAGATAATTTTGCTACACAACGAGTAGTATTTTTTTTTCCTATCCTTCATATTTCCCCTTGTTTTCTTTTTCATTTTCGTTCTTTTTTTTTCTTTCTTTTAACGTTTTGTTTTCCTTTGTTTCTAGCTTGGATTAAGTTGTGCTTTCTTTCCTTTTCTTTTTTTTATATAAAACTGGTAGGGACCCAGTATAAAAGCCAGCTAGCCCTTGAAAATAGTATCTAGAAATACCATATATATGTGTGTATGTATGCTATATTATTATTAGTGAATTGTATTTCTAAAAGGCAGAGGGCCTCTAAAATTTTTTCGAAACCCAACTGTCGCGCAATCTATTTCCTCCTCTATCTGCCCAGCTCTACCCTTCCTCGCTTATTATCCAACCTAAATAATAATGTCCTCCAAGTTTCTATAGCTATCGTACTCGCTTCTTACCACCGTCCCTTTCGACTTGGACTCTGCACCAGATCGACTTTCGCCACAACTAATTAGCCCGATTTCGTTAACAGACTTCACTAGAAGTCATGCCCTAGATATGTATTTCTTCCAGGTTTGATTATCATCTCTCTTAGTTATAGTCAATATTCTTTTTAGTTTGCAATTATTTTATGTCGAAATTTAATCGTTGTCCTTTAGTTCATCCAGGTTGATAATTTTCTTTTCTAAATGGTGATTCGCCGGTCCAATCTTCTTCAAAGGCATAGACCCAAATTTTATTCCCTTTTCGGTATTTTCCATTAATACATGCTTGGTTCTTACTTTTGTTTGCAAGTTAATTATTTTAAGAGAAATATGAAATGCATGTGTTAATAATATTTAAAAAAAATTAGTTTTTGAGCTAAATTTATGATCTCTATTCATACAAAATATATGCGTTCATTGCCTGAGTAATACTAGTTGGCTAATTTTAGACGTTACTTGGATTTTTGGATTCAAAACATGTCTTTGCAAGAATGTAAAGACAAGAACTACATTCATTTGGTTTCCTTTATTCCTTCTTCATCCATAGAACCTTATTTTAGTCCATACAGTGGTACAAATAAACTTCCAAACAAAGCCCGTTCTGTTTCTGTAACAACCCGCATATTTAACGATTTTATATTTAAATGTTTTATTTAAATATAGCGTCGTTAGTCGGATTTTTGAGTCCGTAAAGCTACTTTTTGCAAACGGCCGAATTGGGGCTCGATATCACTTCCATTGAGTCCAAAATGACTTTGCGATCTTTTTGAGTATAAACTTTGATATGTTTGGAGTAAGTTGAATTTTGCTACTTTTTCTAATTGGTTTTTGGGTTTGGGTTCAGCCCATTTGTGAGTTTAATAACCTAACTCAGTCCCTCTCTTCCCCATTCACTCATTTTCACTTCTAAACTCAAGCTAAACTAAAAATGGGGGAAAGGAAGAGGAATTAGAAATTCCAAGCCCTAGTTCTTCTTTGCAAACTTGAATTCTTGCTCCAAAATCAAAGAGAAGCTATTGGTAAGCCTTCTCTTCATCTTCTCCAACTCTTGTCCTCTTCGATTTCAGAAAGTTTTCTAAACCTAACTTAGGAAATACTTATTTTGATCTTAGATTGAAGCTTGTTGGGTTGAAGTAGAGATTGGTTGGTCTTAACCTTATGATTGAGCTTCTTCTTCTTTGTTTTGGGTTAAAGGTGAGATTTTTATCTCACATCTATGACTATAATTAGCTTTGGTTGTTAGGTATGAATTCCTAACAATTATTCATGTGCATTTGCTTTTGGTTTGGGTTGAATTGGTGAATATTCCAATTTTTAGTGTTTTGGGTTCAAATCTTTGAAATCCTAAGTTTGATGTTTTGATCATGTTTTGGTGATGCATCGAGGAGCATATAGGGCCGGGTTGCCTATTGGCATAAACCCTTAGAGCCAATGTTCGTCCGGTTGCATTTTGGAAGAGTTTACTCTTCATTTGTATAGGCTGAAAAACAGCCCAGGCATGATTTAGTCGACTGAAATCTTTGTTCAGTCGACTGAATCTGGAACCCGAAAGTTTCCAGGCATGGTTTAGTCGACTGAATTCTCTGTTCAGTCGACTGAACCTGAAAACAGAATGTTTCCGGGCATGATTCAGTCGACTGAATTCTCTGTTCAGTCGACTGAACCTGAAAACAGAAAGTTTCCAGGCAGAATTCAGTCAACTGAAAATCTCTGTTTAGTCAACTGAATTTGCTGTTTAGTCAACTGAAAATCTCTGTTTAGTCAACTGAATTTGTTGTTTCAGCCCACTTTGCCTTTTGGGATTGAATTTCCAATTTGAATCGATTCGTGATGATCCTATTTGTTGTTATCATTTATTTTAACTTTGATGGTTCCTTTTTAATTTCAATCCACGGGTTTTTATAAAATAATATTTTAAATTGTCTTAAAAGCTTGCTTCTCTAATGTATAATTTCTATTTAAAAAGCACACACAATTTTGCACTTCGAGTGAAGTGGAAAGGAGATTAAATGGTTAGGTAAAACACGGACCATGAATCTGTGCGTTTATCTTTCCGATTAATCCCCGACCTATTCGGTTGATTGTTTTGACCTTTTGGTCTGGTTTACCAATGAGATGAGGTAAACTTTGTACTGCTTTGAGTGTGAAATTAACTAACGGATAGTAAACCGTTTAGTGCGAACGAGTGGTTATGGGACTCACGTTACCACTTTTCGGATTCCTTTTCGAGAGTTGTGACACATTCTGCCAGTTAGTAGTGTCCAGTACTGGGCCTTCGGAACTTCACCACTACGGTTTGTTGCCTTCGGGTGTGTTGCCTTCGGGTTTGCACTTTCAGGTTTGTTTCCTTCGGGTATGTTGCCTTCGGGTTTGTACCTTCGGGTTTGTGCCTTCGGGTTTGTTGCCCTATTGTATCGCTTTCGGAGTTGTTCTTTATGAGCCGCTCGAGTGATATTTGGGTTTGGAGCCTTCGGGCTTATGGATCCTTGTTTATACAGTACTGAGCTCGAGCAATCTTTTGTTTTCGTTGATATGTATATTCCCTAGGTATCGCTCTTCGGTGTTGGTCTTTTTGAGCCGCACGATATATTGCTGTTACCTCGTGGAACTTGTGTTACCTTTGTTGGTATTTGTTATTGCCTTTTTGGCTTGTTTTGGGATGTTCATATCCTTTGTTTATTTGAATTGCCAATGAGATGAGGCTTGTTCTGTTATGATTCATCTTTTGTTAGATGATTGTGTTATCTCTTGTAGAGATATTTGTTATACTTTGTGGCCTTGCAGGTTATTGTTGTTCAGTGTATCTGACTGATTTGTTTAGCTAGACTGACCCGTGTATTTCATACTCGGGTCAGACCGAGTTGTTTCAGGTTAGGTGCTTTTGGACTTAGCCTATTTTGCTTCTGCATGGACTATTCAGCTTGTTCCTTTTTGTTATAGCTTTTGTGTAGTCCTATTTTGTTGTAACTCTGATATGTATTCTTTTGACTCGTTTTTATATTGTGGTTTGCTATACCACTTGACATGTATTAGTTTGTATACTCTGTTATGTATCAATATATGTGTATATGATGATCTACTGTTCTGTGATGTATATTACATTTGAGTTGTTATATTCTATTCTGATAGATCCTCCAACCACCTATGGTTTTGTTTTAAGTATTCATTGGATATGTCGATCTGCTTGGTGTGACTATTGTCGATGTATTCAATAGTTAGTTAGAGCAAGGCTATAGATGGTCGCTCCCAACCAGCCTTATTCTCCGTGTTAGTTGACGGCATTACCCTATAGTGTCCTTGGCTAGCGTGGGTATAGAGGTGGG
Source organism: Allium cepa (assembly GCA_030765085.1). Classification (NCBI taxonomy): domain Eukaryota; kingdom Viridiplantae; phylum Streptophyta; class Magnoliopsida; order Asparagales; family Amaryllidaceae; genus Allium; species Allium cepa. The sequence goes on from CM060932.1 coordinate 451,871,510, forward strand.
GCATCACGGCTTGGTATCAGAGCAAGGTTCAGAACAAAATATGATAAACACAGAATAGAAGCACACATTACGATACATCAAAGTGTAATAAGTGATACAATCTTTGAATCATCTTGCCTCTATCCCTTTTGTGACTTGGTGGTAGATAGAATGTGGGAATACGTCTAGGAATGCATTTTGTTCCGTAGTATTCCACGTTTGAATTAATGACATATACCTTGTGAATAATCTTGTTCTTATCTTAACTTTCAGCGCATGGCTGGAAGGGGCAGGGGACGACGTTCGGATGTTGGGCAATCTAGTGGCTCACATCCGGATGACGTTTATATGTCTGCTGATCAGTTTTTGGAATTGTTTAGGAGCACTCATCCTCCAGTTCCTCCTCGAGTATGTCCACCTCGCAAGTCTGCCTTTGCACGTCAGTGCAATGATTTTTCTCATCTTGGGGAAAGCCATTTAAGGGCTCCGAGTATGTTCTTGAAGTCCAAGCTTGGCTTCGCACGTGCGAGCGTATCTTCTCTCGCATGGATCTTTCTGATCATGATAGAGTTCTTGTAACTTCTAGTTTATTACAAGAGCGTGCTCTTGATTGGTATGAGCTTCTTGTAACCGAAATTGATGAGTCTACTCTTTTTGGGACTCAGTTTCGGGGACGATTCGAACTCAAGTTCGTTCCTGAATCTGAAAAAGTTTTATGGACCCGTCGCTTCCTTGAGTTGAAGCAAGGGAAATCTTCTGTTTCTGAGTATGTTGCATCATTCGAGACTTTATCTCAGTACGGTCTTGAATTCATTAGCACTTCTTATAAGAAGAATCTAAAGTTTGTCTCTGGTCTTAAGAAGTATCTTAAGAAGTCTTTGTTGCTCCAGCTTAAGCTTTCTTTTGAGGAGTTGGTAGATTTTGCGCTTCATCTCGAGACCGTCGAGAAGGAGTGTGATAGTGGTGATGATGTTGAGGTTTCCAAGAACCCCAATAAGAAGCAGTTTCCATTTCAGAAGTCCAGGTCTTTTCCTTCCAAGAAGAAGAAGACTGGTAGTTCTAGTTCTCAGCCTCAGTCTTTTAGAACACCTTTCATTCAGAAATGTTTCAATTGTGGTTCTCCGGATCATATTATTCGAGCTTTTCCTAAACCTCTCTTTTGCCGCTATTGCAAGAAGGAAGGTCATCATTTTTCCACCTGCCCAACTGTTCCTGGTGGTGCCAAGTCTGGCAAGCTTAGTGCTGCCAAGGCTTTTGAAGGTCCTTCTCAACCCAAAGGTATATCTCCATCTATTTTGGAAGGTTCTATTTTATTTCATGATCATAGTATACGAGTTCTTTTCGATACGGGTGCTTCACATTCTTTCGTATCGAAAAAGCTCGTTGATGATTTATCTTTGGATGTTTCTTGTTTGGTTACTTCTTTAAGGATTGCGAATCCTATTGGGGATCCGCGACCCTTAGTATGCTTTGTGATGATATTGTTTTATGTGGCTTTTCTTTTCGTGCGAATCTGCACGTTATTTCTTGTCTGGGATTTGATATGATTTTGGGAATGGACTGGCTAGTGAGATATGATGCCAGGATTATTTGTTTGGAGAGAATTTTGTATCTTCGACATCCGGATTCACCTGCTCAGCTATTACTTGTTCTTCGGAATGTGAATAATTCCAAAATGGCTTTACATTCTCTTGATTCGCGAGATGATGATGATATATCTCGTATTCCTGTTGTTTGTGACTTTTCTGATGTTTTTGAACCTGTTTCGGGTTTGCCACCCAAACGGGCAATTGAGTTCCGCATTGATCTCATTTCAGGCACGCAGCCAGTTAGTCGTCCTCCCACGAGGATGTCTATGAAGGAAAATGAGGAACTCAAGAATCAGCTTTTAGAGCTTGAGTCCAAGCAGTTGATTCAGTCCAGTTTTTCTCCGTGGGGATCCGCGGTCGTCTTTGTGAAGAAGTCTGATGGAACTCTTAGGCTTTGCATTGACTATCGCAAGCTTAACGAATTAACCATCAGGAATAGGTATCCATTGCCTAGGATCAATGATATGTTCGATTTATAGAGTGGTGCTAAGGTCTTTTCTCAGCTTGACCTTGCCACGGTTTTTCATCAGTTACGAGTCGCGAAGGATAGCATACCTCTTACCGCTTTCCGCACTCGTTATGGTTCTTTTGAGTGGCTCGTTATGCCGTTCGGTTTGACGAACGCTCCTGCTTTCTTTGTTGATCTCATGAATCGAGTATTCCGGGAATATCTCGATAAGTTCGTCCTTGTGTTCATTGATGATATCCTTATTTATTCTAAGTCTGAAGTTGAGCATGCTAATCACTTGAGAATTGTATTGAGTACCCTCCGTCATCATCAGCTTAGAGCCAAATTCTCCAAATTCCACTTTTGGGAGAATAAGGTTAAGTTCTTAGGCCATGTTGTATCTTCCGATGGCATTTCTGTCGATCCCTCAAAGATCGAAGCCATCTAGAATTGGAAGAGGCCTGAGAATATGCATGAGATTCGTAGTTTCCTTGGATTGACGGGTTATTACCGTCGGTTCATTAAGGATTTTTCCTGTGTTGTACTTCCTCTCACCAACCTTACTTGGAAATGCATTCGTTTTATTTGGTCTGACAAGTGTGAAGCTTCCTTTCTGTCATTAAAGGAACTTCTCACTAATGCTCCTATTTTGGTGGTTCCCGAGGGGAATCATGATCTTGTTGTCTACACCGATGCATGTCTCGGTGCTGTTCTTATGCAGAAGGATCGGGTAGTTGCTTATGCTTCTAGGCAACTGCGTCCGAATGAAGTTTGCTATGCCACTCATGATCTTGAGTTAGCTGCCGTTGTCTTCGCCTTGAAGATTTGGCGACACTATTTATTGGACGAGCGCTTCATTCTTTATACCGATCATAAATCCTTGAAGTATTTGTTCACTCAGAAGGAACTCAATATGAGACAACAACGTTGGCTCGAGTTTCTTGCTTCCTATGACTTTGATATCTAGTATACCCCTGGAAAGGGTAATCGTGTTGTTGATGCGCTTAGTCACAAACATTCGGCTGTTATTTCTATGATGCTTGCCGAGTGAGATATTCTTAAGACTCTATCTTTTTGTGAAATTCGTGATAGAGGTTCATCTTCTGATACTCCTATTCTATTATTTAGTTTGGGAGCTCGACCCATTTTATTGGATCGTATTGCTGATGCTCAGAGGCGTGATGCTGATTTGTTGCATCTTATTCAGCTTTGTGAGTCTGGATCCTGTGATGAGGCGTTGCGGGATTTCAACATTGATTCTCATGGGTGTCTTCGCAATAAGAACCGTCTTTTTATGCCTTCTGATTTTGTACTTAGGCATGACATTCTTGATGATTGTCACCGTTCTAAGTATACCATTCATCCTGGTAGTAGTAAGATGTACGCCGATATGCGTCGTCTTTATTATTGTGAAGGCATGAAGCGCGATGTGGCGAGTTATGTGAGTAATTGCATAACTTGTCAGGGTATTAAGGTCGAACATCTGCGTCCTTCGGGTCTTCTTCAGCCTCTAGAGATTCCATTGTGGAAATGCGATCAGATTTCTATGGATTTTATTGACGGCCTACCTCGTTCGAGATCAGGCCATTCTAGCATTTGGGTTATTATTGATCGCCTCACTAAGTCTGCTCATTTTGTTCCTATTAAGTCTAATAGGACTGCTTCTCATTTGGCTAAGTTATATATCAAGGAAATCATGAGACTTCACGGTGTTCCTAGTTCTATTGTGAGTGACCGTGATCCTTTATTCACGAGTCATTTTTGGCAGAGTCTTCATCAAGCTTTGGGAACAAAGCTTAATTTTAGCATAGCTTATCATCCGCAGTCTGACGGACAGACTGAACGGGTGAATCGTATCTTGGAAGATCTCCTCCGTATCTGTATTTTTGATTTTGGTGGTAGTTGGGAGGATCACCTACCTCTTGTAGAGTTCTCCTACAACAATAGTTTTCAGTCTAGTATCGGTATGGCTCCTTTCAAAGCTTTATATGGAAGGCCATGTCGATCACCTTCTTGTTGGTTGGAATCTGGGGAGAAGCTTATTCTTGGTCCAGATTTTGTTCATGACTCTTCTGAAAAGATTGATCTTATTCGGTTGAGAATGAAAGAGGCACAGAGCCGCCAGAAATTCTACGCGGACAACCATAGGAAGCCTCTCGAATTCTCGATTGGTGATCTTGTCTTTATTCGTGTTTCTCCATTGAAGGGGGTTATGCGTTTCAGTACGACTGGGAAATTGACTCCTCGCTTTACAGGGCCATTTTCTTTACTGAACGTATTGGCCCTGTGGCTTATAGAGTTTCACTTCCTGCTCATTTATCTGGCATTCATGACGTGTTTCACGTCTCTCAACTTCGGAAGTGTCTTCGAGATTCGGATTTTGTTATCGATTCTCCTGATTTGCAAGAGCTTGAGATCTCACCAGACTTATCTATTGTACAACAGCCTATTCGCACACTTGACACGGAGGTGCGACACCTTCGGAACAAGGACGTGCCGCTCGTTAAAGTTCAATGGTCCACTAACCCCAATGACTGTATTTGGGAAACCAGAGAGTTTATCGAGCGATCTTATCCGAGTTTTCTATCTTTGCTTGGAAACGGTGAGAATATCTTTTCATCCTAAGCTTATTTCCTTTTCTTTTGAATGTTGTATGTATGTAGTTGTTACAAATATCGTCTCTGGGAATTGCGAGGACGCAATTTTGTAAGGAGGGGAGACTGTAACAACCCGCATATTTAACAATTTTATATTTAAATGTTTTATTTAAATATAACATCGTTAGTCGGATTTTTGGGTCCGAAAAGCTACTTTTTGCAAACGGCCGAATTGAGGCTCGATAGCACTTCCATTGAGTCCAAAATCACATTTGCGGTCTTTTTGAGTATAAACTTTGATATGTTTGGAGTAAGTTAAATTTTGCTACCTTTTCTAATTGGGTTTTGGATTTGGGTTCAGCCCATTTGTGAGTTTAATAACCTAACTCGGTCCCTCTCTTCCCCATTCACTCATTTTCACTTCTAAACTCAAGCTAAAACTGAAAATGGGGGAAAGGAAGAGGAATTAGAAATTCCAAGCCCTAGTTCTTCTTTGCAAACTTGAATCCTTGCTCCAAAATCAAAGAGAAGCTATTGGTAAGCCTTCTCTTTATCTTCTCCAACTCTTGTCCTCTTCAATTTCAGAAAGTTTCCTAAACCTAACTTAGGAAATACTTATTTTGATCTTAGATTGAAGCTTGTTGGGTTGAAGTAGAGATTGGTTGGTCTTCTCCTTGTGATTGAGCTTCTTCTTCTTTGTTTTGGGTTAAAGGTGAGATTTTTATCTCACATCTATGACTATAATTATCTTTGGTTGTTAGGTATGAATTCCTAACAATTATTCATGTGCATTTGCTTTTGGTTTGGGTTGAATTGGTGAATATTCCAATTTTTAGTGTTTTGGGTTCAAATCTTTGAAATCCTAACTTTGATGTTTTGATCATGTTTTGGTGATGCATCGAGGAGCATATAGGGTCGGGTTGTCTATTGGCATAAACCCTTAGAGCCAATGTTCGTCCGGTTGCATTTTGGAAGAGTTTACTCTTCATTTGTATAGGCTGAAAAACAGCCCAGGTATGATTTAGTCGACTAAAATCTCTGTTCAGTCGACTGAATCTGGAACCCGAAAGTTTCCAGGCATGGTTTAGTCGACTGAATTCTCTGTTCAATCGACTGAACCTGGAAACAGAATGTTTCCAGGCAAGGTTCAGTCGACTGAATTCTCTATTCAGTCGACTGAACCTGGAAACAGAAAGTTTCCAGGCAGAATTCAGTCAACTGAAAATATCTGTTTAGCCAACTGAATTTGCTGTTTAGTCAACTGAAAATCTCTGTTTAGTCAACTGAATTTGTTGTTTCAGCCCACTTTGCCTTTTGGGATTGAATTTCCAATTTGAATCGATTCTTGATGATCCTATTTGTTGTTATCATTTATTTTAACTTTGATGGTTCCTTTTTAATTTTCAATCCATGGGTTTCTATAAAATAATCTTTTAAATTGTCTTAAAAGCTTACTTCTCTAATGTATAATTTCTATTTAAAAAGCACACACAATTTTGCACTTCGAGCGAAGTGGAAAGGAGATTAAATGGTTAGGTAAAACACGGACCATGAATCTGTGCGTTTATCTTTCCGATCAATCCCCGACCTATTCGATTGATTGTTTTGACCTTTTGGTCTGGTTTACCAATGAGATGAGTTAAACTTTGTCCTGCTTTGAGTGTGAAATTAACTAACGAATAGTAAACCGTTTAGTGCGAACGAGTGGTTATGGGACTCACGTTACCACTTTTCGGATTCCTTTCGAGAGTTGTGACACATTCTGCCAGTTAGTGGTGTCCAGTACTGGGCCTTCGGACCTTCACCACTACGGTTTGTTGCCTTCGGGTGTGTTGCCTTCGGGTTTGCACCTTCAGGTTTGTTGCCTTCGGGTATGTTGCCTTCGGGTATGTTGCCTTCGGGTTTGTGCCTTCGGGTTTGTGCCTTCGGGTTTGTTGCCCTATTGTATCGCTTTCGGAGTTGTTCTTTATGAGCAGCTCAAATGATATTTGGGTTTGGAGCCTTCGGGCTTATGGATCCTTGTTTATACAGTACTGAGCTCGAGCAATCTTTTGTTTTCGTTGATATGTATATTCCCTAGGTATCGCTCTTCGGTGTTGGTCTTTTTGAGCCGCACGATATATCGCTGTTACCTCGTGGAACTTGTGTTACCTTTATTGGTATTTGTTATTGCCTTTTTGGCTTGTTTTGGGATGTTCATATCCTTTGTTTATTTGAATTGCCAATGAGATGAGGCTTGTTCTGTTATGATTCATCTTTTGTTAGATGATTGTGTTATCTCTTGTAGAGATATTTGTTATACTTTGTGGCCTTGCAGGTTATTGTTGTTTAGTTTATCTGACTGATTTGTTTAGCTAGACTGACCCGTGTATTTCATACTCGGGTCAGACCAAGTTGTTTCAGGTTAGGTGCTTTTGGACTTAGCCTATTTTGCTTCCGCACGGACTATTCAGCTTGTTCCTTTTTTTTATAGCTTTTGTGTAGTCCTATTTTGTTGTAACTCTGATATGTATTCTTTTGACTCGTCTGTATATTGTGGTTTGCTATACCACTTGACATGTATTAGTTTGTATACTCTGTTATGTATCAATATATGTGTATATGATGATCTACTGTTCTGTGATGTATATTACATTTGAGTTGTTATATTTTGTTCTGATAGATCCTCCAACCACCTATGGTTTTGTTTTAAGTATTCATTGGATATGTCGATCTGCTTGGTACGACTATTGTCGATGTATTCAATAGATAGTTAGAGCAAGGCTATAGATGGTCGCTTCCAACCAGCCTTATTCTCCGTGTTAGTTGACGGCATTACCCTGTAGTATCCTTGGCTAGCGTGGGTATAGAGGTGGGGCGTCACAGCTTCTTAGTTTTTTAGTGTAATTATTTATTTTAATTTTGTAATTAATTAGTCTCCTTCTACTCATCAAACTTTATATAACCTGAACATGATTTAGGCATATACCAATGGGCCAACTTTCTTGATTCTACCATATATTATTAATATACACGGGGTTGCCTTGAAAGCACTTTTATTAGAAAAGGAGGGTTTACTGAATAAACTGATCTGATGTGATTTTATCCATTTAGCTAATTTTTATGACGCACTAAGTCTGGAAAACCTCTTTCTTCATTATTGATGCCTATTTGATAAAGGCCTTAAGTTGTATATAACATGACTTTAATACTTCACTGTTAGCTCTATTAAATAGCTTTCTTGATTTTTACAAATAAACTACAAATTCATTACTGATATGCGCTTTATGATAATTTCTCTTGGTTGGATGTATTGACTGTGTGTGACTTATTTGGCTCGGGCACATGTCACTTTCGAGAAAACAACCACAATAATGTATTTCAATGTTTAGAAAGTTATATATTTGAGATTAAGACCAGTGGAAGGTGGAAACCTATAAACTTCAACTATTACATATGCTAATAGTATTGTTTTTCAAAAATGGATGTTCATGCCCTAATGATTAGAAATCACAATCTTTAGTTCAGTTCTTTTACCACTATTTGATAAGCTTTGGAAAAATAATATTTTAATTGACGAATGTTTTATTGTAATTATATACGGATATAGATTGTACGAAACTTAGTAGTTAATATTTTTATAGTCAAAACACAATATTTAGTTCCATATCAATAGATGTACATATATTTGGAGTAAACCGCCCCTCCAAAGATTAATCCACAATGAACTTGAAAGTTAATATGTAATGTTGTTTGTTAATATCCCGAACCTATTTTGTCATCATAATTGTAGAAGTAGACATTTAAGATACTACAACTTAATATGGTAAATTATGAATTTTTTTATCCTTCAAGTACAATTCAATTTTATTAATCTTTTTTTAATAATGAAATGCTTTGGGAATGCTATTTTAAACATGCTTATTCATCACTATTAATAAGGCAAATACTATGTACTGTAGCCACTTTCGAGCTTCGTATGTTACATTAAATTGTGATATTAAACTATAACAATCAAAGTTTGATATTCTTCTATTCATTACATTTGCCCAAATTTTCTTCCACTTTGCATGATTTGTACTTCATACGTACAATGTATACACTGTTCAAGGCACTTGCAAAATAGTTGACTTATATATAACTAAGCTTGCTGTTATATACTAAAATAGATTACATGTCATCAACTGATAATTGTCACGAAAATAATCTCCTAAAATTATTAGATATTACTTTAGCAAGGAAAATGTCACCAGTACCCAAATATGATTAGCTATACTAATAGTTGAAGACTAACAACTGTCAAACTTGACGCTTTAATTGATAATTCAAATGCACATGAAATCTCGGTGATTATGTTCTCTTTAAAAAAGTAAAGACAGATTCAATATATTTCTCTCCTAAACCATGCAAATTTATTTTTTAAGAAAAGGACACTGTGAGTTAGAATTAATTACCAATTGTAGAATTTAAACTGTATTGTATGTGTATTTAAAATATAAAAGAAATCCAATATATATATATATATATATATATATATATATATATATATATATATATATATATATGCACACATACATTTATAGGTATGACATTCATCTAGCATATTTGAACCCAGATGATGCAATGGAATGCTGATGCAGGTAGAAGAAATTGTGGAGATAATAGCGTTATCAACTAGCTAGAGTGACTGAGACTCCTCCAAGAAACATGTCAAGGTGTAGTACATTTTTTTAACAAGAAAGATATCGGTTTGTACTTTAATTATGGTTTATTTACTGATTTGTTTTTATATTATTCATTTTCTATGTTAAATATTTGTTTTTGGCATTTTTATAGTTGTTCTTTTTCATGCCATCGTTGCTTATCTTTTACACGACAGCGATGTATCTTCATATTATATAATATGGTTTTATATATACAATTTTTATTTTTACATATGATTATTTCTTTGTAACAACTACATAATTAACTATCTATTTTAATTATTTAGGAATGAAATATAATCTTAGTGGCACATATTTTACATCTGGCTAAACCTCTGATAAAGGAAAATAGTTGCTTTATATCTTTTAGAGTTAGTAATTTGTTAGATATTTGGTTTATTAGTTGAAGCACCGACTAGGAATGCTCCACCATGAGAGTTTAAATGCGTAAAAAATATAGTAGATAAATTCACCTAAGTTTACTTTTCATTACCACACCTATATCAAGTTATATTCCCGTTACATTGTCCAATGGATATACCTCTGTATTGGATGTATATATAAACCTAGCCAAGAGAAACTATGGACATAAAAAGTTAAATTTAGGGAACATGTTGGGATAATTTAAAGAAAAGTTAACTTCAATTTTTCCACACACGTCTATCAGATGTGTCTTAGTATAGGTTTAAAATTCAATTTTTATGCGAGTTTAAAAGTGTAAAAATGTTTGGTAATGTAAGTTTTTTGTTCTGACCGGATACCACATAAATTATTGATGTAGGTATTCAGTCCCAAAGCAAGTGTAAGTTTGAGTTGAGAAATTAGTCATCAAGTATGAGATTGTTTCAATTATTAAGTTAATTTCAACTTGCTATATGCACAACAGGTGATAAATAGGATAGTAATGTCCCGCAACTGGGATGGTGGCCGAGTAAAAGTTCAAGAAAGAGAATTGAGGTAACACTAAAAATGTTCACTTGCTTCGCTATGTGGTTAGATCTGAATTTCTGTTCATCCTTTACTAATTCGATTTATTATTTTTTATCATATAAATTATTTTTTATCATATATTTACATTGGGTTTTGGATTTTTTACTATTCATAGAAGATTTTTATTGATATGAAAATATCAGACTAAACTGGTTATTGGAATAAATTATCATACCAAGTTTTAAACTTTTACCAACTTAGTGAATTTCACAGGGTAAATTTTGGATTCATTCGGACATACTTATCATTTTGTTGACATTGATCGTAAATACAACCTCAGAAGGTTGTATCATGCATATTTGTCTAATTTGGAAATGCATTATAAAGAAATATGCATAAATTTAGCATCCCCAGACTCTAATATGTGCTCTTTTGCTTCTGTTTCCAGCAACTTTAGAGTGACTTTAAAAGAGTAGGGATCAAGCTAGAGCTATAGCTATAAGTTCTAAACTCATTCTTTACAAGCAACATTTCTTATTTATTTTTGGTTCATATGATCATGTCACTATCATTCATGTTGGTTATAGCTAAAAACTATTATCCACTTCATGGTTATTGTACTTTTTGAAAATTATTTAACGTTTTAGCTCTACAACCTTAAATAGAGAACATAATAACATCAACATCTATTATTGCAGCTATTTCACTTTGAAGTATAAGTTGTTAGAATTGCAATTTATAAATGTATATTAATCATACCTAATGTTTGACCATATAAACTTAGTTGCAAGGTTATAGTATAATAATGTACATCTAATTAAACAAATAAAAATATTTCTCATTTATAATCTATTATATCATATGAAAGATGAGTTTAAACTTATATGTCACTTAATTTGTAGTTTCTCGAAATTCTATAATGGTCCACATATATTTATCCCAAATTTCCCAACCTTCCCATCTTCCTAAATGTATATGTCCGCCTTACAATTGCACTTTGTAACTCATAAATTGTTTCATGTGGTTACAATAAAGAGATCTCAGATTCTGATCAAAGTCATGTTTAAATCGATTTCCAATCTATTAAGTTATGAATATTGTTAATTCAATCTTCAATTTCTAACATCAAATGAAAGAACGTGATGCAACCCGTATTCTTGAACCATTCATATTAAGTCGTTCACAGGTTACTTCCTTAAGTCGTTGTCTTGTTAAGTCGCAGGAAGCAACATCCCAGGTCGTGAATCACTCGAGCGACCTAACAAGGGATGGGAATCACGTAGTGGGAATGAAACCAGCGACTTATGATAGGTCGCTCAACGACCTAGAAAACCATACGGACCGACCTAACGAGTTAAACGACTCAACACCCATTTACATAGGTCGCACATGCTTAGGTCGCGAATCTGTCATAAGTCGCGAACGACCTAACCAAGCAGCGCAAAATGAAGAGAACTTAGGTCGCAAGCGACCTAATGAGTCGATGGGTCATCCAAGCAAGCTACGACCTAACGAAGGTTATGAGATATGTTTAAGTCGTCCAAGAGACCTTACGAATTATGAAACAAGTTATGTCGCCAGCGAGCTATGTATTAGGTCGGTCAAACGACTTAACGAGTTAAGGGATAACAAGTTTCAACCTAACCCTAACAGGACTTGTGTAAGCCATTACAGCGACCTAAGAGATAAGTCTTAACCCGGAGTTTTTTTTAAGTCGCTCATATTGTAAGTCGCTTGTCATGTTGTCCTTAAGTCGCTCATGCCACTCCAGATCTTAAGGTCGTTAACGACCTATGTTAGATCGATCAAATAGTTAGGTCGCTCATTTTCTTATGTCGCTCCAGTGATAAGTCGCTAGTTCCTGAAGCCGAGGTTACTTAAGTCGCTGATGAAGATAAGTCGCGAAGCATAGGTTGCTGACAAGTTCTTAGGTCGTTGCCGCATTTTAAGCCGTTGCTCTCTTAAGTCGCATGAAGGAGGTATAAAGGTTGTATGATGAATCACTCATTGTAAGGCCACTAGCGACCTAAGTTAGTCTGTATCTGTTTTTTAAGTCGTGGACGATCTATCGTAACTTGTGTTGTAATATTGAGTCGAATATATTGAGTCGAGAGTCAAATGTACACATGTTGAGTCGTTTGAAGCCTGTGCATGTTGTAACTTGTTTTGTTTAAGTCGTGAGTCGCTTGTTGCCTTAAGTCGTAAGTCGTCGAGTTTAGGTCGCTAATGACCTAGCATGAGTCGTTGTGTTTTATCTCGTGTGTGTGTTGAAAGATGTTGAGTTGTGGTGTTGTATTGTACATATTAGGTCGGTGAATTGTAAGGTCGTGAACGACCTAGAGTGTGTGTTGTAAAAAGACTATAAATAGCGAGTGTGTTGTACATTTCAACGTTGTTGATTTTTGAATAAAATTTCTTGTTGATTGCTGTGTGCTTTCATCTTAAATTGGTAGTTGAGTGTAATCTCCTATCTCCACTTTCGGTTATTCGAGTGCGCTCGAATCAACGATTGTTGAAGCCGATTCGCGGAATCAAGTGCGCTTGATCAATGCTTGAAGAATTGAAGATCTTCTCTCACGGTATCATGCGCGATCAACGTGTCGAAGATAGCTAGAATTCGGTATTTTTGTGATCAACGAATTTGGGCATTTCAGTATCTTCAATCCACCGATTGCTACTTTCATCAATCCATATCGTTTTGTTAATTATCCGCTGCGTCAGTTTTTGGTATCGGAGCTTGACTTAGCCAATCATAGCTAAGACGAGTCTTGGAGCCAAGAAATTTGAAGTTGAAGTTCATCGTGTTCATCTTGAAGTTGCAACAAGTTTGGAGTTTTTGATCCATTCCATCTTGGATCAAAATCCGGAAAGTGTTTGGATTTTTGGAGAAGTGTTTGAGCCGAGAATTGAAGCATCAGTTTGTGAGGAGTTTGATTCGTGAAATTTTGGTTTGGAAGTGAAGTTTTGAAGTTTGTGTTTGAATTCGTGAAATATTTGTGATTGTGTGATTATGCCTCAGAGAAGAACTAACCGACATCTGAATGTTGCCGATATGTATAGAAGAGAAGACACTAAAGCAATAGAGCAACGAATTAGTGATAAACTCGAGAAAAACCTCTTCAATAAAGGTTTTGGGAAGTTAGGGAAGTTGACGTCTGACTTGAATCGAAATCAAAGGAGAGTGTCGCCGCATTTTTACCAAGATCGAAGAGATTTATCAGTTTCAACTAGACGAGACAAACACGATTATCGGGCTGAAGAGAGAAGAGCTTATCGTGATTACGAACATGAGCCATATGGTGATTATCAAAGAGGAAGTAGAGAGGAAATGCATGTTCTTAGAAGAGTCAATGTTCAGAATCGACATCGAAGCTCTTCAGATTTTGAAGAAGATAGTTACGGTGATAGTGTTCACTTTCGATATCGGGAATTGAGGATGGATACAGAAATTCCAGAATTACGAGGTGGTCTACGAGCAGAGGAATTCCTTGATTGGTTGTCAAAGGTTGAAGAGATTTTTGAATTCTATAACATTCCGGAAGATCGTCAAGTTAAGTTAGTTGCTACGAACTTGAGAGGAAGAGCTATGGATTGGTGGCAACAAACTAAATCAACCAGGGAAAGAATGAAGAAATCTAAAGTTGTCAAGTGGGACAAGATGAAAAGAATGATGAAGGCAAATTTCTTACCCTACAATTATCAAGTTCGTATGGATCAACAGTTGCAGAAGTTGAGTCAGGGAAGTCGAGGAAAAGGTGTGGTTACAAGCTCCAGCAATCAGAGTAGAGGTGTTCATTGCAGTAGAGATGTTTCTAAGAGAGTCAACAAATCAGTTGTACCTGGAAACGTTGAGACAAATGTTGATGACCGAATTAAGCGATATCATTATCAGGAGTTTGACCATCGAGGTGTTGAATGTGCAGAGCCTAAGAAGAAAGCATTAGCTGTGGAAGAAAGTGAAAATGAGGAAGTGGATGATTCAACTGAAAGCGAGCCGGAAGAGGAAGAGGAACCAACTAGTCCAATATCATTTAGCGAGAGTGTTGAAGAATCGGAAGGTAGTGCTGAAACATTGGTTAGGTATGAGACAAGTGGAGAGCTTAAAACTCCTGAGGAGGTTAAACCCATGTTGGAAGAACTAGAAGAGGTTGGTCCTACAGAGTCAGTCGCAACCTTACCACTAAAGTTTGACAATAAAGATGAAGAAGTCGAGTTGGAGAATGAAGACTGTAATTTGTTGAGGAGGATTGACGAAGTTAACTTTTATCAACCACCACAATTTGATGACGATGAAGGTTCTTTGTCAGGGGATGTAGAAGTTTTGTCAAAGGATGAAGGGGGTAACTTGTTGAGGAGGACTGATGAAATTGATTTTTACCAACCGCCAGAATTTGATGTTGATGAAGAAATTGAGTCAAAGAATGTGGATGTAGAAGTTGATCACGCGTCATTGCCAACGTTTGATATCGATAGCATGGAAGAAGAAATTGTGTTCGGAGTTGAGGGAATTCATTTGATGGTGGAAGATTCTTGTATAACACCTGAGCTTATGGATGAGAGTCAGCCAAGTAGCAATTCCTTAGTTTCCGAGGAGCCCGAACAAATTGAGAGTAAAACAGAAGAGAAGGCAGATTCAGATAGTTTATTATTGAAAGAATTTGACAATGAAATGGAAGATGATGAGGAGTTATCAATGTTGATTGAATCCGTAAAAAGTTTTGATGTTGAGAATCCTGAAGAGATTGAAGTATTTGAAGAGTGCGAAGATAAGATATCCGAGGAACTGCTTGAAGAAACTAACCCTGTATTTTTGGAAGAGTATGTGGAAATGAGGAATGAAGTGTTTGAATTGACCAAGCAAGGAGTCAGTGAAGATCTTGATGTTTTCAAGGAAGTTGGATCAGAATTCGATGAGTCTGAAGTCGAATATTCTGAGACATTATCCGAAGAGTTACCATCACTCCAGGACATTCAACGTCAAACTGAACTTGTACCAGAGGCTATTTTACTTCCAGGATTGTATGATCTTATGAGTCGGAAAGAACAGGAAGAGTTGATACGACAGGAGGAAGAGAATGATTGCCAGTTGAAGTTGTCTGATGGTGTCCACACTGCTAACATTGCCAATGTCAATTGCTTGGAACCATTTTATGAAATTAACTATGTTGAAGGAGAAGCGAGCGGGAGTTCATTTCGGTCAGGAGAATTTGATGCAACCCATCAAGGGAAGATGCTATATGATGACACATCTGAACGAGTTAGGGAAAGACAAGAACCTGAGCATGAAACATCACACTTTTTCGGACAAAGTTTCCTAAGTCGTTCCATGATTTTAAATTTCCTTATATCGTCCCACATTTTAGACACGTGTTGGTTCTATATTACATCTTCCTATGGGCACAAGCAATATAGTATACAACACTATTCTTATGAAGTTCTGTACTACATGCAGTGGATCTGACATCTAGTGCTTAGTTTATTTCGCACCTTTTCATATGTCATTTCCCTCAGATCACTTCCTTATGCCGCCTGTCTAATGCCACGGATGTTCTATTCCATACATTCTTCATTTAGAACCACATTGTCGTTAGGTCAAGACAAAGTCAATCTCCACATCAAACCAGATAATGAATGGAAGACCGCGTCTCGAAGAAGAAAGTTTTTAAATTCGAGGATGAAATTTTCTCAACCGAGAGAGGATGATGCAGCCCGTATTCTTGAACCATTCATATTAAGTAGTTCACAGGTTACTTCCTTAAGTCGTTGTCTTGTTAAGTCGCTGGAAGCAACATCCCAGGTCGTGAATCACTCGAGCGACCTAACAAGGGATGGGAATCACGTAGTGGGAATGAAACCAACGACTTATGATAGGTCGCTCAACGACCTAGCAAACCATACGGACCGACCGAACGAGTTAAACGACTCAACACCCATTTACTTAGGTCGCACATGCTTAGGTCGCGAATCTGTCATAAGTCACGAACGACCTAACCAAGTAGCGCAAAATGAAGAGAACTTAGGTCGCAAGCGACCTAATGAGTCGATGGGTCATCCAAGCAAGCTACGACCTAACGAAGGTTACGAGATATGTTTAAGTCGTCCAAGCGACCTTACGAATTATGAAACAAGTTATGTCGCCAACGAGCTATGTATTAGGTCGGTCAAACGACTTAACGAGTTAAGGGATAACAAGTTTCAACCTAACCCTAACAGGACTTGTGTAAGCCGTTACAACGACCTAAGAGATAAGTCTTAACCCGGAGTTTTTTTTAAGTCGCTCATATTGTAAGTCGCTTGTCATGTTGTCCTTAAGTCGCTCATGCCGCTCCAGATCTTAAGGTCGTTAACGACCTATGTTAGATCGATCAAATAGTTAGGTCGCTCATTTTCTTATGTCGCTCCAGTGATAAGTCGCTAGTTCCTGAAGCCGAGGTTACTTAAGTCGCTGATGAAGATAAGTCGCGAAGCATAGGTTGCTGACAAGTTCTTAGGTCGTTGCCGCATTTTAAGCCGTTGCTCTCTTAAGTCGCATGAAGGAGGTATAAAGGTTGTATGATGAATCGCTCACTGTAAGGCCACTAGCGACCTAAGTTAGTCTGTATCTGTTTTTTAAGTCGTGGACGATCTATCGTAACTCGTGTTGTAATATTGAGTCGAATATGTTGAGTCGAGAGTCAAATGTACACATGTTGAGTCGTTTGAAGCCTGTGCATGTTGTAACTTGTTTTGTTTAAGTCGTGAGTCGCTTGTTGCCTTAAGTCGTAAGTCGTCGAGTTTAGGTCGCTAATGACCTAGCATGAGTCGTTGTGTTTTATCTCGTGTGTGTGTTGAAAGATGTTGAGTTGTGGTGTTGTATTGTACATATTAGGTCGGTGAATTGTAAGGTCGTGAACGACCTAGAGTGTGTGTTGTAAAAAGACTATAAATAGCGAGTGTGTTGTACATTTCAACGTTGTTGATTTTTGAATAAAATTTCTTGTTGATTGCTGTGTGCTTTCATCTTAAATTGGTAGTTGAGTGTAATCTCCTATATCCACTTTCGGTTATTCGAGTGCGCTCGAATCAACGATTGTTGAAGCCGATTCGCGGAATCAAGTGCGCTTGATCAACGCTTGAAGAATTGAAGATCTTCTCTCACGGTATCGTGCGCGATCAACGTGTCGAAGATAGCTAGAATTCGCTATCTTTGTGATCAACGAATTTGGGCATTTCAGTATCTTCAATCCACCGATTGCTACTTTCATCAATCCATATCGTTTTGTTAATTATCCGCTGCGTCGGAACGTTTAGCCAAAAAGGAGAAATTTCAAGTCCCATTCTCAAATATGAACTCTAGTTGCTCTATTCTTTACCCACTTCGATTAAAAATTGTTCATTCTCAAATATTTAGAGCCAAGATGTGGCTCCTTGGGTATCATTTAAAAAAATAATTCCTTTTGAATGTACGATTGTTCAATTTTATTCAACTAATGATAGTCTTGAAAAAAGAAAAGAAACTTATAATAAGATCATGGAAATTTTTTATTTCTAGCAGCACCAATAGAGTTCATTTTCTTAGCAAATTCTCTATAGTATTTAATCTTTTTGGTTTGCATTATTTTTAATGCTTCTACTACTTGCATTTATACAAATTTTTGATTATTCTCTACCCATAAAAATTGATGGATCTCCTTTTATTAATCAGTTTACAATCGTTATTTCACAGATGAGTTCATCTTTGAATGAATTTTACACCTCTTTTTGAAGCTTCAGTGTTTCCTCACAAGGTATGTTGTGGATATCAACTCTGAATTGCTAATTTTTACTGTAGTAATTCATTCTTATATGAAAGAGGTAATTATAAGCTTATTTCATTAAATTATGAGGTGCAGTTAAAATAACACGTCCATTTAGAATTCATATGCTTTGTTATTATTCAGGCAGTAGTTAATTCTAAATATAATTTATACTCAACGATATAGCCTATATAGAATATCTTATTTTCTACAAATTCTAAATCATGTGGTTTTGGGTTATGTCCCTGTTAATACCTATCACCTAATATGGATTGATGGTGAATTGACAGGCTTTATATTATGTTGAAATATATATTTTACTTTATATACTTTGCTAAATCACAAGGTATCACGTGGAATGGGATATCTTTTTATTATACAAAATATATAAAATACTTTACACACTCTTCTAAAATGTCACTGATACAAATATTGCACTTTAAAACATAATAGAAAATGGTATCCATCAACCATTATGATGAATTGATAAGCTTTTGTGAACTAGGTAGTAGAAGAATATATATATTTCTTACAGAGTTATACGTAAAGGTTCTCAGAAAGTATAAACTATTCTGGATTGATAGTGTTAATTATGTTTTTGTCTCAAGCTCTTCTCTTCTATTGAGTGGATTGCAACAATTTTTGTATTGGATATAGACAACATGAAAATTGTATTAGATATCGACAACATGAAATTTAAAACAAAAGGAACACGTGCTAGGCAAGTTGATTATTCATCTTTTATGTCTGCTATTAGTGCATGTTAAAGTAGATATATGCTTAGAACACAAAAATAATATGGTAACCAGAAGCTCAAGTTTTTTATTTTAACAATATAATGTGATTAAGATCACATCTATTAATGAGCCAATTATTTCTTCAATTACTCCTTAATGAGATTTAATGTAATAAACAACTCATTTCTACTAATTTCAGCTATAGACCCATGCAAAGGTGATTAGTTTAAGCATATAATGCACTAGAAGTAGTATAAAATGTATTTTTTCTTCCATATTTCCTATGTGTAGAGGTCATATAAAGTAAGCACCGAATAAAAAGTCATAAGTCATTGTTAGCTGTCCCAAAGAAAATCGACTTCTTCTTGCAAAACTAAGACGAAACTATTACATGACCAAGTCTGTGCCTCGAAAGCATTTCAAGGTGCAAAACTATTTTTATGTTTTTTGCACTTACCTATCACTATATTTTTTTCTTTATAAGACGAAATATTATGCACATTTAAACATGACATGTGCATGCATAGAACTAGTAAAGGTTTTACCCAAACAAGTTTTGTTGCCAAATGCTCAAATGTCCCTTTGTGCTGCTACCTAATTTTCTTGCAAAAGGATATAACGAAAAAGCAGAAACATGTTGCCATCTTAAATCCACTTTTCTTCTTCTCTTTATTAGTTTCTTGATAATATGTGTAAGATATTAATTAGTAACACCCAAACAACCTTCAGGTTCGATTTTTCAAAGAATAAAAGGTGCACTTGATTGGTATAATAAATAAAATAAGAACCATGTACTAGATTATTTCTTCATCACATTTCTAAAGTTCATCTTCTTTCCTATGTTTTGGAATTTCTTTTGACAAATAAATTGAGTTCTAATTCAAATATATATAGTTCGTAAATAATAATTGATATTAGTACAAGTATTTTCAAACAGAAAAAACTTTGTACAAAAATGCTTGATTATCCTAAAAAATCTGAAATATATCTTACAGGAAAATAAATCTTACAGGAAATAGTATCTTTAAACAAAATAGTATTGTAAAAAAATTCCATTTTATAACAGACTTCTCTAAATTATGTTTATCATAAAATTTGTAGCTTTATGATTTTTTTACTTCTTTTAGAAAAATTAGATAATAGTATTTTTTTTTCAATTTTATAACAAATACAAAAAACTTGAAAAGAAAATTAGTTTAGAACAATAAATTGAATATTTTTCAAAAGTTTTCAGATTTTTCAATATGCTAAAATATTAAAAAAGAAGAATATCAATAGATCAAAAAAAGTTTTTCAAAAGAATTTGACTTTTATAGGAAAATGGCAATATTTTAAAAGGAAGTTTAATGTTTTTGAACACTTGATTTTTTTCTTAGGAAAGCAAAAGTTTCGTTATTTTTCCTTCGGAAATTAACTTTTGTGACGACCCAAAATCCAACGTTCGAAAATCAACATCCAATACCTCACTTATATTCGAATGCCGGAGATTTAAACGTCGGAATCCAGTTCGCTGGAGCTTATAACAACATTAGATGAATACAACACAATGGAAACAAAACGAATTTCATTGATATACAATACATGGGTACAATATTGATATAACACATGAACACCAACATCAGAGTGCTATATACATGATACAACAACAGAGCAATAACACCACAGCGGATAAACAACAGGGTCTTCAAAAGAATTCAACATACTACAACTTGGATAAGGACTTCCAATACTCCAAAGACTTTTAGATCCAAAAGGCTTCCAAACCAAAGACTCCAAACCAAAAGCTTCCAAAAAATAAAGGAACAAAGGCTTCAAAAGACATCAGATCCAAATCTACATTCCAACTTCGCTCCAGAATACGGATAACCTGACTCTAGGCTGCCCGTGTGGAAAATTATGGACACCCAGAGTTTAGAAAGGGAACAATAAACTCCGAGTCAATCATGGGACTGGTATGAGTAAACAAAAACAGTTTTTTGTACAAAAACAAATTACAAAAAGAAATTCGCTATGCGTTTTGAAAATGAAACTACCATAAGGCCTTCCGGCACACACATCATGCAACCGCACACTTCGAGGAGATTTCTCCTTATGATAGTCAAACATGCTTGATACATGAAAATCCTTTTGATATTATTATTAGTGCATAGTGTAGAAATCATTTCGAAAGTATAATATAAATCTTAGCTAGCATACGTACCATTATAGTATGCCTATTATAGCTACCATGTTAAATGGAAGGTTCTAAAACTAAAATCGTACAAGGCTCGTATTGGGTGATTGGATTTCCAACAAATGGCCAAGGCTAAGGAACTTCCTTTATCCGAAAGGGTACGCCTCTGAAGGGACGCCCCAAGAACCTAACCGGCTCCCTGCCAACACAAGGCTGGGTTACCTCTGTAACTAGGTAACTAACTATCACGAGTATGCCATCCCCTGGTCATAACCGACCTTTATCGAGGGACCTCAACACCAACAACCACATAAGCAAATTATCTGGGCCCCATACCAGAATACCTTCTTTTATCCAGAAGGAAATGCATATACCCTGAGGGGCACGACCCCATAACCTTGATGCATATTTTCCTATTTCGACCATTTCCGAGGTGTGAGGTTCGATGAAGTCTCGTCTCACAAAGCTACGCTTTTTACAAAAGCCATGCTTCGATCAACCAATGATCAACGCTTAGCATGCCACACTACCAAGTTGGGAATATATTGTTAGAACTCAATGGTTGGATTTTAATGACAACAACTATACAATTATATAAAAGAATTTCTAAGCTAATTTACAGGTACATGAGCATCAAAAAGAGATAATCAAATACGTTCAAAATAAGATACACAGTACAAAAGGATGAAAGAATGTATATAGAGATATAAGAAGAGATATATACGATAGAGACAAGACGAAGGTGACAAATAAATTATTATTTTCAGACGTCTGAATTCCTACAACTGCTATATTTTTGAATAGACACTTCTCTTCCATGAAGAGATACAACCTTTTATTAATAGATATGTCCATACTCTTTCATGATAACTATTTATGAATGGTTACACCTCTTTGTACTCTATATAAACATGTTAGAATCATCTGTTGTATAAAAATCCTAATCGATCTAACTCTTTCTATTCTTATACTACTCTGATTCTAACACTTTTGTGCATTCAAATTTATACAAAATCATTCATTTACTTCCATATTCTTCACACACACACACACACATATATCAAAATGAAAAGATTATAGGAAGATTGTACTATCAAGAGACAAATTAGTGTCATTGAGAACACACTGTGTCAAATACTTTCTGTATGAGTTGAAGTCCTGTTCTGCTGTTCAGGCGAGTGAAGTCCTCTTCGGCTGTTGAGGCATCGAAATCCTATTCTGTTGTTCAGGTGTTGTAAACCTGTTCCTCCGGGTTAAGTGAGGATTGTTGTTAGTGAAATTCCAGAAGGAGTCTGGGACTGGACGTAGAACGTGAAGTTCGAACCAGTACAAAAATTCTTGGTGTGCTTGTTTTATTTTTACTTATTTTCATTTGGTATCAAAGCACACTGTCTTTTCATTTGGTATTAGAGCATAGCTATTTTCATTTGGTATCGGAGCCTGGGATTCTAGAGATCGTAACAACATCCTAGAATAAATGGCTACAAAGAGATCTAGTCAAGGCAATAAGAAGAGGAAGAGCAATAAAGAAAAATCAAAGGATTAAACAAACAAATGCTTCATGGCAAAAGATAATGAGGTTAGTGATCTAACTTTTGATGATATGATAGAAATAAATTCAGAACTTCTAGACACTTTAAAAAGTCTCAAAAGAAAATATAAGGAAGCTCTGGAAAATCATAAGAAAGCAGAATTCGAAAGAGATATGCTTAAAGACGAGAAGAAAATATTAGAAGAACTTGATAAAATTCAAGATTCACTCTCTGACAATTCTCAATTCGCTCTATTAAGTCAAGAAATAGAAGCTCAAAAAGAAAAGAATAATGCTCTAGCTTCTGAGAATCATGAGTTAAAAACTAAAACTAAAATTGTTGAGTTAGATAACACTAGTCTCAAAACTAAGCTTGATGACATTACTAAAAATATTTCCAATTTTAATAAAGGAAGAGAAAATTTATCCAGGATTATTGAAAATTCTCCACCTTCTTCAGATAAGAAAGGATTAGGTTATGTTAAGAATTCAAAAGCTCACAATGATAAAAGCATTTTTGGCTATAAACAAGCTAAAAGTAAAAATAGTACTAGATATGCATTCTTGTATACTAATTTTAGTGCTAGTGCTAGTACTAGTAATCAAGATAGTTTTAAAATCAGTTATAGTCATAATAGTACTTTGTTTAGAAATGATAGAAATTATTCTTCAAGTACTAAGCTAATGACTAATAGTATTAAGATATGGATTCTAGCTAATATGATTGATCATGATAAACAACTTTATATTAGCAACTATTATAAGAATGTGATTTGTAATGAAAATTATATTTATAAAGGTTCAACCACACCCAAATGGGTAACCCCCCCGGACCCTAACATAGTAAGTGGGTACCGAAAATGATTATTATTTATTGTAGGTACTCGGAGAAACAAAGGGAAAATGATAAATTTTGTAATTTTAAAGAATGATCCATACGTTTAATAGAACTACGTGCTTACAATGAAATATGGACATCAACAAATATGGTAAAATCTATTTTATTTTTTCTCCATAATTAATATTGAGTTTATTCCACTATTCACAAGATATTTTATATACTTTATTATATTCCCTCACTCTTTTTGATAATGAAAAGGGGGAGAAATTCATATGCATATTGGTAGAGGGAGATATTATACTTAGGGGGAGATGTTATACTTAGGGGAGCTTTAAAAATTTTAATATTTTTTTCATATAGAATGAATATTTTTTTAAAATTGTATAGTTGTCATCATCAAAAAGAGGAAGAATGTTAGAACCTCAATGGTTTGATTTTAATGACAACAACTATACAATTATATCAAAGAATTTCTAAGCTAATTTGCAGGTACATGAGCATCAAAAAGAGATAATCAAATACGTTCAAAATAAGATACACAGTACAAAAGGATGAAAGAATGTATATGGAGATATAAGAAGAGATATATACGATAGAGACAAGACGAAGGTGACAAACGAATTATTATTTTCAGACGTCTGAATTCCTACAACGGCTATATTTTTGAATAGACACTTCTCTTCCATGAAGAGATACAACTTTTTATTAATAGATATGTCCATACTCTTTCATGATAACTATTCATGAAAGGTTACACCTCTTTATACTCTATATAAACATGTTAGAATCATCTGTTTTAAAAAAATCCTAATCGATCTAACTCTTTCTATTCTTATAATACTCTGATTCTAACACTTTTGTGCATTCAAATTTATAAAAAATCATTCATTTACTTCCATATTCTTCACACACACACACACACATATATCAAAAGGAGAAGATTATAGGAAGATTGTACTATCAAAAGACAAATTCGTGTTATTGAGAACACACCGTGTCAAATACTTTCTGTATAATTTAAAGTCCTGTTCTGCTCTTCGGGCGAGTGAAGTCCTCTTCGGCTGTTGAGGCATCGAAATCCTGTTCTGTTGTTTAGGTGTTGTAAACCTGTTCCTCTGGGTTAAATGAGGATTGTTGTTAGTGAAATTCCAAAAGGAGTCTGGGACTGGACGTAGAACGTGAAGTTCGAACCAGTATAAAAATTCCTGGTGTGCTTGTTTTATTTTTACTTATTTTCATATATCACTAATAACCATCAACTGCATAATCTCTGAGCTCGTATGTCTCAGAGAAGGGTGTTAAGCTAAGAGAATAAATTCTCCGCCACCAAATAGAAATGTATTTGATAGAAATCAGCATTATATCTCAAGGCGTAATGTCAGAAATACATCCATACAAGTCCATCCTGGGTCTGAATGGAACCTAAGGTACTTCGTCCATTGAAGGAAGAAGTCCTTGCAAATTCAGATATCCACAA
Source organism: Allium cepa (assembly GCA_030765085.1). Classification (NCBI taxonomy): domain Eukaryota; kingdom Viridiplantae; phylum Streptophyta; class Magnoliopsida; order Asparagales; family Amaryllidaceae; genus Allium; species Allium cepa. Next base: position 451,896,269 of record CM060932.1, read on the forward strand.
TCCCGATCGGACTCCCCATCACATATGGAGATCTCTATGCCGAAGAAACTCAGTGCAGAGACAATCGACAGGTTATCCTTTTGTTCTCGAAAATACCGGTCTTCAACAACCGTCTTCAAATGCACTCCCATTTCGTCGTATCATCATTTGGAATGGGTTTTATGACTCCTGGCTCAACCGAATAATGAGCATTTATTTTAAAACAAGTGGATACATAAGTCACAATAAATTTCCAGTTATAATCTTTTAAACAAAAGATTCACCATTAAGATTCAATGTGGTTTTCAGATAATCGTTTGGAATCCGACCCCCAGTCGCATCGAAATTCGAATGCCGTTTTAAAGGCAAAACAATTTTATTTCAATTCAGAAGTTCACAACCACACAACAATATATCACAGACACAGCTCATAATAAAGCAATTTATATCACAAAGTATCACAATCACATATCAGAGATATCAACCAATCCAAGGCTTTCAATAATAATCCAATAAGCAAGATGAATTTGTCGTTCAATTCCCAATTAATTCAATTTAATTTTCCATGTAAATTAAATTAGTTATTTTAATTACTTTTAAGTCCTGCTTAATTAATATTAAGTAATTACAATCATTTTAATTAATTAATCACATAATTACTTTCATTAACTATCCTTAATTAATGATTAATTATTAGTTAATTAATCCTTAATTATTAATTAATTAAGTCTTAATCACTTTCATTAATTAATTATTCCTTAATTAATTAACCCTTAATTATAAATTAATTAACCTTTAATTAACAAATTAATTAACCTTTAATTAATAATTTAATTAACCTTTAATTAATAATCCTTTAATTATTAATTAATTTTCTTTTATTAATTTAAAGATAAATCATTTATCTTAATTAAGTACTTGATTATCATTAAGATCTTTATTAATAACCTTTGGAATTAAGTATCATTAACCAATTAACATAGACCTTTAAATTAATTAACCTTTAAAAACATTTTACCTTCTTAATTAACCACTTAATTACATTTTTAAGTTTATTTAAAATAAACTTTAAAATAAAGGTTATATGTTAAACACTTTAACTCAAAATAATTTATTTTAAAACCTTTAAGTAATCCCAAATTTAAATAAGACATTCATTATATAAAAGAATAAATTAAAAAGTTATTTAACTTTTAAAACTTGTTTAATTTAAAAAATTAAAAACTACAACCATATCAACCCGAGTCAAATACCATATTACCAGAGCAAAACCCTTAGCAAAATCCCACACCCTCGTCTTCGAGTCCAACCCTAATCATCTTCGAGCCCGACCTCGAGACAAAATCTTTTTTCCTAAACTCCACAGCCACCAGATTTCAAACATGCACGCGTGCACGTTGCACACCATTTCGGCCAACTCCGATCCTCGTCGAGACCACCAGCACGACGTCGATGACGTACTCTAACTGTACGACCACCCAGAGTCCCTAAACGACGACAAACTCGCAATCGAGCTACTCGACACAACCTGGAACGAAATTGGATCACCAAAGTTCCCCTCGACCCGTCGCCTCAGGCCACCAGAGGCCACGGTACTCCATCCAGAGCTTCGCCTGACGGCTGCGCTTCGATTCCTACCTGTGCGATCGCCTCTAGTTCATCCACGACGATGCAGCAGCTCGAATTTTGACTACCACCAAAACCCGGTTTTAAACCCTAAATCAACGTCAACTCACTATTCTGATCATCTGAAAAATTCTCGAGCATTTTTTCATGAATCCCCATCACTCGGGCTTCCTCTAGCCATGACCACGACCTCCCTCACCTCGCTGATCACCAGGAATTGCCAAAAACCCAATTCACATTCAACTTCAAATTCCTCAAACGATACGACACTGAAAATCTTAATTCTTCTTTTAAAATTCACGATTTAAGAAGATGAACAAGATTACGTAATCAAAACCCAAATTTTAAACAACTGAATTTTGGACAAAATTTTATTTACTGTGTTTTTATATTTCCCAATAAATCCATTCATTTTTAATACTTAAAAGTATTTTTAAAATTATGATCTTGCAAATTTGAACATGTTTTATTTAGACATCGAAGTCTATAGAGGATTAAAGGGAGAGATTTGAATTTTTAATTAGGTTTTGAAACTTGTAAACCTGAAACAGAGGAATATACAGACATGCACACACACACACACACACATACACACACACACACACATATATATTTGATTTTCACATATTCAAACATTTTCACAGCTTCACTTCACAAACAACAAGCTATAGATCAGATTATCAGGAGTTTACTCACCGGTTTTGATGATAACAGAGAAGTAGAGTTTATTTTTTTTGGAACTTTGATTTGTGATCTGCTTGGTTTTGATCTTCAACTTGATTTTGGTTTGCTTAATTACCGAGTTGAATCTAAAACTACTTGCTTGATTTAGATCAGGTTGAATTTGCAAAGAAGTTGAAGACTTGAAATTGATTTTGGTTTTAGTTTGTTTTACAGATTTTTGATTTTATTTTCTCTGGTTTGTAGTTTACAGGCTTTTGAAAATGAAGATAAAAAGAGAATTGAGAGTGTAGGAGTAAGGATTTTATAGCCTTGTTTATTAATTTTAAAATGAAAAGAAAATAATTGACACTTGTCTTTGCATGAATTAAAATCTTAACACTTGTTATTTGTTATATTAAGATATTTACACTTGTAATTTTGCATGATAATAATATTTTTATATAACATATAATACATTATATTTAGTTTATATTTATATATAGATATATATGTTTTAATATAATTTTATATCCTTATTAAATATATTCCTTATATTAATATTTATATAATCATAAAATAAAATGTTTTAAAGCTAAATTATATACTAATAAAAATCATACATATATTATTTTCAAATCAAATTTTTTAGAGATATTTATATTTGAATTTCAATTTCAAATTCAAATTACGATCTATTAATATCTTATTTGTTTTGAAAAATTCAAATTAATTCACAATTAATTCCAGAAATTATTGATTACTAAATTTAAATTTGGTTTAAAAACGAGATCGTTACAACTTTGTTAGAAATTAAATTCACTTATTTTCTAAAGAGTTCAATTATTCAAAGATTTTAGTTTTTTCCAAAGAAAATGGTGGCAAGGGTAATTTTATCCATTTTAGATCAATTTTATATATTTCGCAGTATATGTCTTGACATGCTTTATATATACTGTAAGATTTTGTTTAACATTTTATTAAAACAAAAAATGGCCATTAATTCAGTAAAATCGTTTTAATAAAAGATCTCTAATTTTGACTATAAAATGAAAATAAAAATACACTATCATCTTAGGTAGCATTTCCAATATTATTTATTTCTCAAATAAGTTAACTTTCCTATAATGGGTTTATTGGTTAACTGACCTTGACATACTTTAATCATTTTTAATTTATGTTGTGGCAAAAAAATGCAAAGCTATAGGTGTATTCAGCCAACGACATAAAATTGTGGTGCTTTGATATGTTTATGGTAGTGGTTTTGATAGGTTCATAGTTGTGGTTTGAATGGTTTCTCCTTCTTCATAATTATTTGCTGGAATTTCATTTTTTAGCTTCGTTAGTTGACAGGTTATGTCAATTGTATTGTGAACATTCAAATATACTACTTTGCGATATGGTTGTGATAATTTGGTCTTCATCATTGTATTGATGACGATATATTCGACAAATGCATCATTTCCACTCAACTCACGAAGTTTTACAGAGCATTACAATAGCTTCTTAGGCACAAGTGAATTATCAATTTTGAATATTTTGTTGTAGGTAGAAATCTGAAACTTTTAGCCTACAATCTTTTTGAATGACTTTATTTTTGGATATTTGTCTTATATTATATTGGAATGACTAACTGCACTAGGAATTAGGAATTGGTCCTAATATGTGTCTACTTTTAGGTGCATGTTATCCAAACTCAAAGAAACTGTTGTATATATTGCAAATAAGAGAAGCTAAGTTTGTTACAGATTATTAGCTGTACATTATGTAAGCATATTGTATTAACTTTACTAGAGAAATTATGAGTTATGCATAATGTATTATATTTACCAAAACATGTTTATGTACCATTGTTAGTATTATACTAATCAAATTCTAATGAGCTATTTATGGAAGTGGCTGGTATTAAGAAAAGCTTAGTTAATACACAGCTTATAAATTGGGTTTAAAGGTCCGAAATTTCTTTCAGATTCAAAAAAAGTCTTCTGGTTCTCATTAAACATGGCATAAAGGACTGTTGTTCTAGGTCTTTTTGTTGTTATATTACCAACATGTTTTATCAAATTTTGATTGCAAGTCTTAGCATTGTCCTTATTGGTAACAGCGGGATCACCAACAGATGGCCAGCCACTATTAAATACAACAACAGGAACATTATACGCTCCCATCTTCTCCAAAGCTAAGTAAAGCCAATCAACAATAGCATCAAACAAAAATATTCATACTCTCTAAGATATCAAAGTTCCAGAAGAAGTAAACAGTACATAATCAAGATGGCTATTATCCTTAATGGCCATGTATATGAGACAAGGAGGAACATTCACTAAAGCAGGCGCATCATTGGCAGCCAAAACTTGAAAATGGGTCTTAAAGTGGAGTCCACTTGAGAAGAGAACTTGCCTGCAGAAGGAAGATATGATGCTCCAAACATGCCTATGGACATTGATGTTGAAACCTTGATATGGCCTAGATCGGCTTTGGATAATGTAGTCTATATTATGTTGTGCATTGTGTTGAGCAAGCACTAGCCTGGACTTATAGGAATAACTTCATTGCCAATTGCTATGTAGCGGAAAGAGACTTCAGGCGAATTGGTTACCACGTTTTTTGTATTCAGAAATACTATACGTGTGTTTAAGTTAATATACTGTACTTGAGTGGTGCTTTCTCCTAATATTAAGAATATTATAGGCTTATTGATCCAAAAACTATATGTTTGGATATTAATGTGGAGGGAGTTAAAAGATGTTTAGTAATTGCACAAAAATATAAATTTGCTCACTATTTATATGCGTCCATTGGATGACTAGGTATCGATTGTCACGATTAGACAATCATAACTACATCAATACCACATTGTTCTAAAACTGCCCGTATGTGAATATAACTCTTTACAGTATCTAATTTAAATGCACTAGGAGAATATAAATGTTTAGTGGGGAATGAATGTTAATTTTGTGACTGAAACAGTAGTATAAAAAAATCACTATTGCTTTACTTAATTATTGTAAGCATTATTTAGTATAAACGTTGTTTTATTTATACGTAAGTTTGGTAAGTTTTTAGAACATTATTTCATTTTTATATCAAAGGAATATTTTTCTTTGTACTCCTTATTTCCATACAAGTCACTGGCCTCAATTTTTTTAAACTTTCTAATAAATCAATGTGGGGCCTTATGCAAAGTAGGACCGTGAATAAAACAGCAAACTTCAATGTACGAATTCCGTCTAAATTTATGCAAGAATGTTCTTTCTGATATGGAGCTATGGATGAAAAAAATATATGGTTCCTCCGAATAGATAAATGTTGTTACAATAATAATGTTCACATATCAACTATGTTCTCTCTTTTTTTCTTTATGCAAGGAGGTATTTTAATACTTTTGCACAAGTTGAAGGGATATTTTTCTTCAAGAACTTTAACTATCCATGATACAATGTTGATGCTTGAATTTTAAATTTGGTTCCCTAACAAAACACGTAACAATAGAGTTCCATTATTAATCACAAAAGAAAATAGTTTTAACCCGTGTGCATAGCATGGGTTCACACTAGTGTGTGTGTGTGTGTGTGTGTGTAATGTAAATTTATAAATATATTGGTGTAAATTAATAAAATATACATATATATATATGTAGATGTTTTTTGACCATAAAAAACTTGTTTTTAGTTTACATTGTTTTTGTCAAAATAAACTTTTTATATTTGATTTACGTATGGAGATCTATGAGAAAAAAATGATCTTTTTAAATTTGAAAATAGTATTTGTATGTATTATGTTAAATATTTATATAAACATATTTTATATAATTAATAATGTGTGTGTGTGCATATGTATATATTTAGGTATAATATCTAATCTAAATGAAATACAATATTGTATTCAAATATAAAATTATATATATGAAAAAATATTTCGAAACTATAAATGTATATACATTAATGTAAAACATATTTTACTTAGAAGTGTTTATTTTAAATCATTTTGATTTGAATTAATTAATATTGTTGTTTTCAAAATAAATTTTAATTTAGTTTTTAATGGTCCTAATCAACATGTATGATTATACGTATGTAAAATATTTTTTTACATATATACGATCCATCTAATGAAAGGCAACACAATGTTATACACATTTGTGATATATTCAACCGATACCTAAACACATATCATACAATGAACATTATATACATTAATAGATCATTGTAAAAAAATAATTTATCCATTCATCTAATGCCTAAATAGTACACCTTGAAATGTAGAATCATAACTATTAGAAAGGATTTTAGAATCCAGAAAATGCCACTATACTGAATGCAACTACCACTGGTGTCTGAATCGTATTTGATTTAATGTTTTAGGCTTGAAAATTTTAAAGAAACTGGAAGAGGATTTGCAGCCATGACTATAGCAAATGGCATAAGAGAGTAATAATCGAAATGAGGGGTTAGAGATGAATCTGTATTGGAGATTTAAGGAGAAAAAGGAGGATCTAGATCCAAATTTCTCTTATACCTATTCATCTCTTTGAATTCAAAATTCAAGCCTACTTTTGCCATCATATGATCGACCTCCCTATGCTAATATAGCTGCACTCACGTAAAGACCCAAAATTTTCGTCATTTGAATTTTGAATATTTAATTGATTTTAAATATTGAAAAGTTAATTTTATAAGTTGAATAACTTGAATTTCAAATATAGCAAATTATTTGATAATTAAATTATTGAATTTAGTAATTGGGAATATTTGAAATAATCTTGAATTTGAAATGGATGGAGTTGATTTTGGAAGTTAATTCAAATTCGATGTTGATAGAGAAGAAGATGGCAAACTTTTAAATTAGATTTAAAAGTGATTAATTTGGTTTTTATAATAATTTTTTTAATTAACTTATAAAAATAGCCTTTTGGGGTTCTTGGATTTTGTCGAAAATAGTTCCACTAGATCTGTAATAGCAAGTTATAGTATGCTGTCAAATTTTATGGTGATTGGACGTATCGTTTGGGCATGCGAGATCGAAATACGTAGAAATTTATATCGAAAATTTAATATAATAATTAGCTTTGAAAAATTATGTTTTGCATAATATCGAATTAAACCTCAGGACTAGTTCCATTGCTTTCGGAATAGGGGTATAACATATAGAATACCAAGCAACACGTCTTGATAGGAGTGTGAAATTGTTCGACATTTTATAGCTTGATGGTTTAAATTTAAAATAATATATATATATATATATATCTCTTTACTATTAATAATAAGAATTCAGCAAACTATTTTCAATTGTGTCTTTTGAAATTTCCAAAAATGCCCTTTTGCGTAATCTACAATACTTTCGTTTGTTCCATCTCACGTCTCACGTCGCTGCGAAAAAATCCTTACCAAGTTGAAGATTAATGTCATCATCGACGATGATCCATTATAGATGCCAACCATTCGTCATTGCTTGGTCACTAAATTCCCTCACTGAAAATTACACCTCCTCCACTGGATCACTATTTTTAATCGAACAATTTTATCCACTAGATTTAACTTATTGTGCTTCGATTCCTCAACTTTTCTAACCATTAATCGATTGGGCAAATGCTCCTTCGATACCGAATTTCCACCACTTTAAGGTATTTTCTAAACTTCCGCGTTTCTTATTGATTCTTCCCTTAGTACCATTGCTGCAAATTAGACTATGTCAGCTAAGATTGCATTTGGTTCTCATTTCACCATGTTTTCATTATTATTTTTAACATTGTGCCTGATTTCTCACTACGATCTGCATAATTACAAATACAAATTGATCATTACGTCACAAGAGTTGGGATGGTTTGATTGGTTTGCTTCCTTTCATCTCGTTATTTTACTTTTAGCATCAGTTTGTTCAATATATGAGCTAAGTGAAGTGTCTACGGAAGCTTAACACTCCCAATCAAATTATTTACAATAACATACTATTAAGGAGTCAAAAGCACTAAATGAATAGTCTATTATAGGTTTCTTACATGTTATATAGTCCGATGAATTTTGACGTACTGAATAATTTTTGTCAACACACATAAGACTACCTTAGTTCTTCATTGTCCTGTTCATTAGAGTATTTAAAACTAAGAGAGTTTTCTAAGAAAATTCCCAAGTAAACTAAGGACGACTTACTCCACCTTTAGTAAAAATGTCTCTCATGTTCAAATTTTGTTTATCTTGCTCTTTTGTTAGGATTCATGTTTCCCGTTTTCATTATTGGTAGGGGAACGAATGGGCATTTCTTTGTTTGCAAAATTTCTTAAGTTAGTTTCTTTTATTCATGTATAATTTTATCATCTTCTAAAAATTCTTTACTCATAAATATTATTCGGTCCATGCATTAAACACAAATAAGTAAGATTGTTTGATAACGATAATAATTAGAGGATAATGTTTTTAATTGATAAAATCAATTGAATTTCTCACTTTGCTTATCTTTGTAAAAATTGTGATGGCACATACCTATGATTTCGCTAATTGATTCATGACATGATATAAGTCTCATAATCAAATTTTTGTCGTGTATTATAGAGATCGGACATGCGATGAATACATTGATAAGGTTCATATATTTGAGATGTTATGTTCTAAAAAATTATATAATCAACTGAATAGGTGTTGTTTGCATTAGTTACTACAAATAATTTTTAATGACAAGGGACATTGAGTGAAACCTACAAAGGACTTGATAGTCTACTCTTTAGGTAATTGTAAATTAAATGTTTATAGTTGGTAAACTATGTATATGTTGTTAACTTATCGGGATACTCAATCAAACTAAGAAGCATGGGATAATCATTTTTATCAAACTAGGAGTTTTAGATCTTAAACCTACAAAATATTTTATAATGTTTTTGCAATTGGAAAGTAGTCAGTTAACAAAAATATAAAGTACTACGAACTGAGCCTATGGACTTATGTGTACAAGTGTTGTTCACATAAACTTTCAATTTTCAATGTACATTTTATAGTTACTGTAAGCATACGTCAATTTGTGTCTTGACAAATATTATGTGCATAACATGTGGTTTTCATTTCAGACAATTATGAAATAAGGACTATGAAGCAGGATCTAACACTTAGAAACATGTGAATGTTGACGCAATTCCTAGCTATGATAATTGAAATCAACATGATGAACCATATAATAGGAGTCAACGAAGTAGACAAATGGTTGAAAAGGATTTGAATGAATGGTTAAGGAGGGATAATGGAACATCATGAAAGTGGGTTGTAAATATCTTCCTTTTTCATTTTTGGGGGAAATAAAGGTAGTGATATCCCAATAGACATCTTGGATTTTGGTCTTTAAATTTATTTTTTTAATCATTGTGGCTATTTATAGTTTTTTCTGCTTGCGATTTGCATGTTTGTTTTTGAGTTAATTTTTTTGATTAGTTTCTGGTAGTGAATATGATTTGGAATGAGCTATGTTTGATGCATTCTTCTTTATATGGTTTTCATTTTCCCAAGGGATATTTTTAATATCATATACCCATTTTAAACCATAACAATTCACTTAATAGCCGTATGAAAATTTTTATATTCGGATGAAACTTCAATAGTCTGATAAGAAATTGACTAATTGGATCTTTACGTACATAATTATTTTCAATAATAATTGCAAGAGGAATTCGTTTATTCTTATATCTATTTGTTTTCTATTTTATCTAAAGTGCTCTACATACGTAATATTTAATCGCAAGCTATCGTATTTTCATGCTTACTAAGAATTTTATAATGAATTAATGCTCTCAATGATGCAGTTTAGACATGTAATTAGATGTTTGATAAGTTATGAAAACCATGATGGGATGAAATCCAAAAAATTCAACTGATAATATAAGCTGGTTTTTTAAATACAACCTTTATATAAATAAGTATGAAAAGTATACACGTGGATTTTTTAAAAACATTTTTTGAATAAATATAGAAGCAAGCAACTGATTTATGAATATCTGTGAATTTTTTATGTACATGCTTTTGGTGGAAGAGGTGAGTTATAGAGATTAAGCGAAAAAATTTATCTATTCTATAAATAATAGAACTAAGAAAATGAGTAAAAAAATTAATTGCAAGAATGAAATATTAAAGCATAAAAGAAAAATAAATGAACATATGGTTCAACATTAGTAGATTTAGTAGTCATCTCAAAGATTGTAGTGAAAGGATGAAAACAACCCATTCGTTGGAAATGATAATATAAATATCACGACATTTAAAGTTTAGATATCCAAGTGACTGTAGGCAGGCCGTATGGGCGTGCATATATACTTAAATGATAATGAGATTGTCTCAAAAATTACTCCACCTTATACTTCACAACAAAATGGTGTGTTAGAGCAAAGGAACCAAACCTTATTAGATATGGTTGATTCCATTATGAGTAAGGCCGAATTACCTCTATATTCTAGGGGATGTACGTTAGAAACCACAACGCATATGTTGAATTTATTGCCTACTAAATCCGTGCATAAAATGCCATATGAGATGTGATATGGTAAGAAATTCTACTAATAATGAGAACCATTGAATAGGAATCAACCGTGTCTTTTTGAAATACCTAAACTACCCTTTTCTTATTCTCCAAGATAAATTCATACTTTAACAGTGGGAGAAAAATAGGAAGTCGAGTTCATGTAGTATACAATTTCAAAGGTGTTGGTGGAGTATCCTTGGCTCAGTATAACACCGACGAGGTATGTTAGTACATTATCATTTTTGAAAAAACTAGTACTTTGGAAAAGTAATTTATGTATAAATTGGCTATAGAGTCGAACATATATATAATCGATTGTTGATATGTTGTATGTTAATTTTATACATTGATTAGTTATTATTGCATATATTGAATTGTTGACACGCTCTAATATATACTATACGATATCACCTAATATTATGACCTTGGGGATTGAGGAACAAAAAACCAGTTATGGTTGTTTAATAGTGGGTATGGCCATACTTAAACTCCTAATTGAGTAGAAATGCAAGTAGAAGACCGTGAAGAACAAAATTGTGTTAGGATGTATGAACTGATCAAAAGATGACTCATTGACAATCCAAAAAATAGATTAATATTTAAAAGTTAAGGTTGGAGACTGGATAGGGTTGTGCTCTATCCTCCAATTGCTTAATCCACGGTTGGTCAGGTTTATGATTCCATTGCATAGGACCTGGCCGGAGAACATGCAAAAGTGAGGTTACGCAAAGACAACATTATTCTTTGCTAATTGCATAATGGTAATTTCATGGAGTTTTTATATCCATATGTCTTCCTATTTCCAACTGTCAATAGCATTTCATCTAATGAATATAATATATCTAATTAATTATGAATTTGGGTACATATTCAGTAAGGATATATCTGTAAACAAAGTTTTGTACATGCTTCCAAAAGTACTACAAAGTGCATTATTTAATTAATACATGCACATTGTGATTAGATGTAGGTCCAGCTTGGTTCGCTTATATACTCGTATAAATAATATATGTTGACCATGCCTAAGTGCCCATACCCAAGCATGTTGGCCCATACCCTTTTTCACATTATAAATCATGTGCCTTCTGTTTTGTTTTCTTTCTCTCATTGTAACGACCCAGAATTTTTAATAATTAAAATTTGGATATTTAATTTATTTTAAATATTAATAAGTGAATTTATAAGTTGAATAAATTTTTATTTGAATTATTGGATTTAATTGGATAATTAAATCGATAATTTAATACGTTAAATTATGGAAATAATTGAAAATCGGGTTAAATATGATTTAAAATGATTTGTAAAATTTTATTTTATCATATTGAAGTTAGAATGATATTTTAGAACTTTTAAAATCGAATTAAAAGTTAATTTGTGAAAATTGAATATTTTAATAATTAAATCGACTAGTGAAAATAGTCAATTTTTGAACAGTCTCAGAATTGAACGAAACCAGTTCCATTGGATCCATAATGGTTAGTTATTACCGGATTTCAAATTTCGTGTCAATCGGAGTTATCGTTTGATCGTGGCAGCTCGAAACGCATCGATTTATTTTTAATTTAAATTTGGCGAGTGAAAATAGCCATTTTTCAAAAAGTCTCGGATTTCGACGAAACTAGTTTCATCGGATCCGTAATGTGATATTATTGTAACGTTTCAAATTTCAAGTCAATTGGATTTACCATTTGTCCGTTACAAATTAAAACGCCTAGAAAATCGCTTAAATCGGTTTAATTCAAATTGAGTGTTTATTGCCATAACTCGCACATACTTCCGAATTAGCTTTCGAAACCTGTTCCATTGTGTCCGGAACGCGGGGTAAACCCTAGAAACGCTGGTTACGGCGCGTAAATCGGAGTTCGGAATTTCTGGGATGAATAGTGTCGTTTGAAATTCTATAAATAGACCCACACCCCCTTCATAAAAAAAAAAAAGAAGAATAAAACCCTAATCTCTAAAACGCAGTTACCAGTTAACCTTGAATGGCCGAAATCTTCCAGTTTTCTTCCTCATTTTTCTTCCAATCTATCAACTTTCGTGTAAAACTCTCAACTAGTAAATCAAGGAGCATGTCGAGCTCTACAAAGTGAACGGTGGTGATGTTGAACGGAGCTACGGATTGGCTGCAATTGGGGTTTGAAGTGGCCGGCTTTGATCACGTTTTTCGAGGAAATGGAGGCGCTGGAGACGTGCGGTCGGTGGCCATGGGGAGCTCTGGTGATGGCGGTTCGTTTGGTGACGAGATGATGAAGTCTCGAGCGGGGTAGGGGGTGCGGCATCGTGCCCTAGGGTCGGCCTTCATGGGTTCGGTTTGTTGTTTGCGCGACCTGGAGCATTCGCGTGGGAGAGGAAGAGCAAGCGCACGGCCCAGATGCACTCAAGTGGGATCTAACGGCTATAGTTGATTAGGTTATAAAAATTATAAATTATGTTGTATTTATATAAGTTAAATTCGAGTAAAACTTGTAAATTGCATATCTTTTTCATACGAGGTCGAAAACGCGCGAAACCAGTTGCGTTGGAATCGTATGGACGAGCACGACGCGATGGAGTTGGTTTGGAGTCGTTTGGAGTTAGTGAGAATTTTGGGTAAAATTAAACGTCCGTTTAATTTTATTCGAAATAAATCGCTAAAACGGAATTTAAAATCAAGGTGAGAACTTCTCACTCAATCGAATCAGTTTCGATTTTATTTTAAATAGTTAGATTTAAAATATTTGAATGCATGTTTGAATATTGATGAATATCTATTGATTGTTAAAATAGACATTATACGCCGTTAGTAAGCGGATGTTATTTATTAAAAACATATATCGCGAATATTTCATAAACAGTGAAATTGGTATTATATATAGTAGCAATATATATATATCGGCATATGTATATATTGGAGTTATTGATTTCCCGCATTTATTTGTTTAGCGGATGAGACCCTATTGCGCCGTTATTAAGCGGATAATATTTAATAAGAACATATACCGCGATAATTTCGTACTGGAGCGAAATTGGTATTGTGCTAATGTTTTTGGATGCAGGAAAACAGGTTGGAGGGATCCAACTGGATTCCTCAACAGTTTTTATTTGATTTCAGATATTTTGATATTTGATGGATTATCATATCGATATATGATATTGTTGTAGTCGTGATTGACTATTTGGTGTGTAGCATCATTGGACCAAATTTGGAATTTTAAAATGATTTTTAAAGTGATTTTTGAAAATACAAAATATTTTTGGAATTGATCCATTTTATATAAATAAACGTTATAATTTTTAAAGTTATAAAAATTATGATTTTTAAGAAATATAGTTAAAAGTTGATTTTTGAAAATAAGGAATTAATGACTTTATAAAATAGTTAAATTGGGATTTCTGAAATAATTGTGAAAAGTTTAAATATAGGATTTATAAAAATTTGATTATTTTATAAATCAAAAATGGTGAAATAATAAAGGAGATTAAAGACGTTTTAAAAGAATAATATAAATTGAATTATATTACGAGATTTATAAATGGATATTTATAAATTAAAATATTGAAATTATAAAACGAGTTTTTATAAGTGTTTGAATGAAGTGCAAATGGATTGCATAAGTGAATGGAATTTATAAAATTATAAATGATGAAGTTATAAGTGAAATTTATAAATAGTAAGATTTATAAATTTTGTGAAGTTATTAAAGAATATATTTGGATGAATAATTGAATCTTATAAGTTATAAGATTTATAATTATGAAGTTCAAAGGAACGATTTTGCAAACGAATAAATTTATAAATATTTAACTTATAATATGAACCATTGTTTATAATTGAGTTATAAATCGAATAGGCTAATAAAGGAGATTTATAAAGGAAGTTGTTATAAAATAAATAGAAATGGAATTTATAAACGTTGTTTTATAAATTCGCAAACAACTTATTTTGATAAGAAAATTGTTGAAACCTATAAGTGGAGTTATATTCACATTTTTGAATAGTGAATAATCCTTTGAATTAAAATGTATAAAAGGATGAAATGTGTTAACGTAGTATATTCACGTTTTTGAATAGTGAATAATATGTTAAAGGAAATGTTTTGAATGAGATGTTTAAATTGAATTAAAACGATCTAACGAAGTTTTAATTGTGTTGAGATTCGAAACCATAGATTTCAACATTTATTGTTGAAATAGACGTTTTCGAGAAATAAAAAGGAAATAGTGGACTATAACACTGTTGTTATAGTAAATAATTTCCGAAAGGAAATGTTTTGTATAGTATTGGGATTTATATATCTATTTTAATTTCGAATCCCTATACTAGTGATTTTGGGTTGTTGTAACGATGTTTTACGTAACATTCGTTTTGGCCCAAATAAATATGTTTAAGAGAATGATTTCCTTAAAGAATGAAATATATACTTAATTTCGATTTAAGTATATTGAATATTTTCTAAGTGTTGAAAATAAATAAAATTTGTGAATTACTTATGAATAAATAAGTATGGAAATGTTTTCCAATATAAAGTGAATATTTTGAGAATTTATCTTTTTGAAGATAAATTGAAAAGAAAATTGAAATGAATAATTGAAATCGAATATTCATTGATATTTTGGAATTATAAATTCACTAAGGAATTTATAAAGAAAGTGGAATTGGTTTAAAAATAAATATTGATTTATTTTTGAAGTATGAAATAATATATCTTGTAAAGATATTTTGAAAAATAAATAATTTGGAAAATTATTTGGAAACCGGTGATGTGTGCATATCCAGTGATAGTTCAATAACTGACTATCAATATTTCCCTTTGAATGGGTAATTGATGTGATTTGTTTGAATGTGAATGCCACACTTATTTTTGAATAAGCGCTCACTATTCGGGTTAACCGGGAAAGGACCATGGGGTCGTATAACCCATTCCGAATATGTGATACGTCGTTGTGAATTGCATTGAAGATCGGTGTTGAAGACCCGGTATTTGCGAGAGCGATAGGATGACCTGTCGATTGTCTCTGCACTGAGTTGCTCCGGTATAGAGTTCTCCATAAGTGATGGGAAATCCGATCAGGATTGTGAATATCCGGATTGCAAGGACTTCTTTGTAAGTGCCTTCGGTTTTGTTCGAGCCCGGAACAGACTTGTATGGATTGTATGTCTGACATTACAAGTTGAGATATAAAGCCGATTTCTTTCAAATATATTTCTGTTGGTGGCGAAGAATTTATTCTTTTATCTTAACACCCTTCTCTGAGACGTACGAGCTCAGAGGTTATATAGTTGAAGTTATCAGCGATATATTCCCAATTTGGTAATGTGACATGCTGAGTGTTGCTGTAAATGATCATTGTGTTGATTATTGTGATAGGATCGTTTATTTGATCGTCTATCTCGGTGATCATTGTGTTGATCATTTGTTGACCCAAAGCATGGCTTTTGTATAAAGTATGTTTTTGTGGACGTGACTTCGTTGAGCCTCACACCCCGGAAATGGTCAAAACAGGAAAGATGCGGCAAGGTTATGAGGGGTAGCACCCTTTAGAGTATGTACATTTCCTTCTGGATAGAGGTGGTATCATGGTATGGAGCCCAGATATTTAACCTATGTGGTTACTGCGAATTTATTACTTTGTGGTTGTTGGTTATCAGGATCCCGTGAGAAAGGTCGTTTACGATCGGGGAATGGCGTGCTCGTGTCAGTAGTTACCCAGTTAGGGGTAACCCGGCCTTGTGTTGGCAGAGTTCCGGTTTGGTTCTCGGGGATGTCTTTCCAGAGGCATTCTCATGTGGTAGTGGGAAGTTCCTTGGCCTGACCATTTGTTGGAAATCCAAAGAAACAATACGAAACTTGTACGACATTAGTTGTAGAACCTGCCATTCACTTATGGTGGTCACCACTGTTTGGATGGTAGCTATAGTAGGCATAGTTCGAAATGTCTATGTTGGCTAAGATTTATATTCTACTTTCAAAAATGAATTTTTCCCCTACACTATGCACTAGTAATAATATCAAATGTTATTTTAAATGCGTATCAAGCATCTTTGACTATCATAAGGAGAAATCTCCTCCGATTCTGCGTTTGCATGTGTGTGTGTGCGGGAGGCCTTATGGTAGTCTCATTTTTAAAAGCATTGCGAATTGAATTTAAAAATATTCCTCTATTTTGATTTTAAAGATAAATAAACTGTTTTGAGTTCTCACACCAGTCACATGACTGACTTGGAGTTTATTGTTTTCCTTCCTAAACTCTGGGTGCCCACCAATTTCCACACGGGCAGTCAAGAGTTAGGTTTATCAGGATATTCTGGATATTCTGGAGTTGCTGGAGGCAAGCTGGATGGCATGGCGTATTACTTATATAGTATTTCTTTTTCCGCTGCACTGTTTGTTGTTGTTGTACACTCTGATGATATGATGTAATGAAATGTAATGTAATAACTGATATAGTTCTTTGTTTAAAGATTATTCATTTATTATTATATGTTGTTCCGCTGCGAATTGTGAGATTCTGATGTTGTTCTGTTGTTTTCTGTTCCGTCCTATTTTGTTCTATCTTCTTTCTCTTCTATTCTCTTTTTCTCTCTATTTTATGTTTCCTTTCTCTTCTCTTTTCTTTCTATTTTAAAATTTTCTATCTTCTTTTCCCTGTCTAAATTTTCTATCCTTTTCTTTTTCTTTTCTTAAATATTTCTTAAACCCATAGCTATTCGGTTTTTCGGCAACGAAAAATCGAAGCGTTAATCCATTTTTTTCAAATTAAAACACTGGAAATCGAATGGTCCACGTTCGTCGATGCCAATCGAAGGCGTTTTATGTGATGGTTCCAACTAGTAGAATGCTCGGCTAGGGGAGACATGGCGGATGGATGGTTGGATTGGGGTGGTTCATGGATGGGTGAATGGAATTCGGCGTTGAACGACATTGGGTTGGCTTCGTTCGTTCTCGGAGATGGCGGAACGATAGTGGTCGAGACCGATGTGGTTTGACATGGAATGGCCGGGGATTCCTTCACATGATGTGCGGCGATGGATGGTGGCGACGGCCATAGAAAATTTCGATGAGTTAATCTCACCATTCTGGTTAACCAGAAATATTTTTAGATGATAAAATTATTGATTGAATGTATGAATATTGATTTATTTGTTGTTATTGACTGTTTGGATAATTTACTAAATTATATTGTTAGTTTGGATATATTCCCGCCTATTGGAGAGGATAAGACTCTATTATGTTCCCATGTAAGAGCGGATAACCTTTTGTATAAGAATCCTTCCTTGAAGCGGTTAATTTATATTTTATGATTGTATAACATTTTTGATGCAGGGGAAACAGGTCGGAGGGATCCAACAGGATTCCTCACCAATGTTGATTTTATTTACATATATATGTGCTGATATATATGAGTTGTGATGCAAAGGGATAGGTTGGAGGGTTCCAATGGGATTCCTCGTTATCATTGAATTGATTTCAATAATATTTCAGTCATATGAATTATGGGATAATAAACCCGACTTTCGAAAATGTTAGTTATGACATCATTATATGTTAAAAACTGAAACTCAGTAGTTATAGAAAATCAATATCGATATTGGGTAAGCGTTTGATAGCTATTGGCCTCGGATTAGTATTTTAAAAATACTATAAATTACCATTTGAGTTGGAATTGGTTTTTGAAACAGGAAATGATTTTTAAATCATTGGTTTCAAAAATATTTTGTTTTAAAGATTATCTACTTATATTAATATTTTTTAAAAAGATTATCTATTTATATTAATATAGTTTTATAGTATCTATTTTTATTTAATATTTTTAAAGTATTTAAGTACATTAATATTGTTTAAACGTTACTTAATTATATTGGTATTGTCCTAAAAGTTATTTGCTTATAGTAAATATGTTTAAAGTATTTATCAAAATGTTAATATCTTTGAAAAAAGTTATTACTCAAAAATAATTATGGTTTAAAATTAATAATAAGGATTATTAATAAGATTTTGAAAATAAATTTGTTTTATTAGTAAAAATGGTAAAGATTAATTTTTATTGTTTATTTAACAATATTATGAAATTATTAATTATTAATTTAAGATTTTTTAAGGCTAATAATTATCATTTATTTGTAATGTTTATTGTTAATAATTATCATATAATGGTGTTTTGAAGTAAAAGATTTTTAATTATTTATAAATGTTTCCGAGACCCATGAATAGAGTTGAAAGACATGGATTTTGTAAAGGAGTTTATAAAATGGTTAGATATTTTTTAATGGACTTAAGAAACGGGTTGTAGATTTATAAAAGTAGTTTTATAAATGGGTTTAAAGATACATAGAGGATTAATAAGCGATTTAAATTTATGAAAGAGATTATAAATGATTCTCGAAAATTGTAAAATGGTTTATAAATAGTTATAGAGAATTATAAAGAGTTTTATAAATGATTTTTAAATTGAATAAAAAAGAAAATCTTTCTCAATTTTAGGGATATATTATACCGTTGAGAGAAGTATATGGATATTTTCTAAATATTGAAATTATTGGGATTTGCGAATATACCTTTGTAAAAGTATTTTTATACAAGTAATTTACAAAGTGACTTCAATGTATGAAAGATTTATTAAAGGAGGTTAGTGGTTGCTTATGTGCCTAAGCAATGTTGGCCTTCCCTATGGAATTAAATTATTGATTGAATGATTGCTATTCAATAGTTAAATAACCGACTATCGAATTTCGACCCAAACGTAACTTTGGAAATATCTAGGAGAAACACATGAGTTATGTGGCACGATTATCTCTGATGTTGCTGTACTGTGCATACAAATCTCATTTCGTTCTCCCAGGACAATGATAAGGAAATTCGTCCACTAACGGTTAGGAGACGGTCCCCGTTCTTATCTTTAACTGTTTATTTCGAAGAGAACCGGGGTTGGGTTTATCGAAAATTATTGAATGTTGTTTCGAAGAGATCGAGATCGGGTATGTTATCCGAAAATCACTTCTATCCAACGAATGCATTTCGAAGTGAAGACATCTTGTAGATGATGGAATTAGAGATAGAGCTCTCAAATGTTTCGTTCGGTCCTAGAATGAACTATTATGGATGAATGCTAGTATTGCATTATTGCTTGGAAGGCAGTATTAGCATTCCAAGTGGGAAGTGCTATATTAAGGTAAAACGTAGCCTCAAGCCTCATCAACAGGGAGTGACTAAAACAGAGGAGATGCAGCATGGCTTAGTGGGTCGCTCCTAAGTAGGGTACTATGACGACCCAATTTTTTTAAGTATTTGAAATTGGAATATTTAATTGATTTTAAATATTTATTGATTAGTTTTCACCTGAATTTCAAGTATCACTATTTATTTGATAATTAAATTATTGAATTTAATAATTGGATATTGGGTAAAATATGAAATTTGGAGTTTCAGGCTTGTTAAAAATATTTCAAAGGCTTGTAGAATTTGTACTAACAATACTAAAGATAATAAAAGCTGTAAAATTGAATTTAACAGTGATTTGTTCAGTTTTGAAAATATATCGTTTAAATTGACATTTAAAAATAGCCTTCCGAGGCACGGTCTCAGAATTCGATGAAACTAGTTCCGTTGGATCCGAAATAGTGTATATTGTCGGATTTCAATTTTCGTATTGTTAGGAATTATCGTGTGACCGTACGATAAACAAACATGCTAAAATCTATATGAGAGATTTAATATTATAACTAGGCCCAAAAAGCTATCATCTTTATATGATCGAATTAGGACTCGAAACCTTATTCATTGCGTTCGATATAGAGGTATAACATTATAGACGTCTAGCGGCACACCTCGATAAGAGTTTGAATTTTTAAGCTGCATTTTCGAGATGATTTAAATTCAAAATTTAAGTAATTTGACTGGTCAAAATAATTCACACCAGAACTTTATCTTCTCATACCCTAGCCACTTGTCTTCTGGTTCACGCCATCTGTCACCTACACGTACCAGATGTCTCGCTTCTCTTTCTTTTTTTTAGCCGAGAAAACAGAAATAAAAGAAAAAAAACACGGTAGCTTCTAAAATTTTAATGGCCGAACAAAAAGAAATCGCCACTTCCTTCTTTCTTTATTCGAACTGAATTCTTCTCATTCTTTTTTTTTCAAAATCGAAATGTGTTTTCAGAAGAAAAAAAAGGGAGGGCTGTTCAAATCGATCGAAAGAAGTTAGATCTCGAGCCGATCCTTTTATGCTCCAAGTCAAGGTGAGGCTATGGCTTACAGATGGAAGCCGCAATCAATTGGCACCTGTTCGTGGTCGAGGCAGACTTGGGTGGGGTCGAACGGGTTGGCGTCGATGAGGCCGAGGCGACGACTGTTATGGTTTGGGGTGGTCGTGATATGGCATTGCGGCACGTGAGGCCTTAGGGGGTTGGATTGGCGTCGAGCTCGAGTTCGAGTTCGAGCACTACGTTAGGAATCGCGATCGCACATGAGGGGGAGAGGAGACAAGGGACAGCTCGCCTGGAGGGTTCTACGTTCGTTTTTGATCGAGACCAAGTTCTTCATTATGTGGCTGAGGTCAAAGAAGGCGGCGTGTTTGGGAAGGGGCAGATGCTCGGTCGTGTCTCTGAAGCAGTGAGTGTAACCACCTAGAATTTCTAGTCGTTAATTTTGAACATTTAATTCATTTTAAATGTTAAATGTGGATTCTAAATGAAAAGATTTTGGTTAAATTAATAAAATGAGTTATAATTTCAAATATGATAATTTAATTGAATTTGAATAATAATAATTAAATATTTGAAACGGTCATAATTGTTGAATCTGGATATAAATGGTTATGAAAATGGTTTCTAAAATTTATTTTAAGTCTATTTGGATCTGGATTATACTATTGGACTTTTGGATGGCGATACGTACTTCCGTACTTGTTTAGATATTCCGCTATGGTGTTTAGCTGTGCATTCATTTTTGTGAGGACATGTTATGATTACTATCCAGGTGTGTGTTATGTATACTCTGATGATGTAACATATGAACATATTTGGTTTTGTGTAAAGATCATTTATTATCTATTATATTTTATTCCGCTGCGACGGTTAGATTCTGATGTTGTTTCTATTTTCTTCTTCTACCTCTTTCTTCTTTAACCCAAATGGTTCTTAATTCTGTTCATCTTGAGTTGATTGATGGAGAATAGTGTCGATTCAAAGGTTACGGAACTGCGGGATGTTACAGTAAGGTAGTTGTAATTTTTCTTTTTAGGTTAAAATTTACACATACATATTTCAATTTACACATATATAAATGCAGATTTTCCAGTTTATATATATACTTACAAAAAACAGAAAAATATATATTTAGTAAGGTTTTTTTAAAAGAAACTGTAGTCAGAGAAATATAGGCAGATTTCACTTTCTATTTATATATATATATATATATATATATATGTACATATAGGTAACTGTGAAGGAAAAATATAAATAAATATACATAAACACATATTAAACTTACTAGATCATTTTAAATAAATTATGGTGATTAATTTGTTAGTTAACTATTTAATGGTTTTAATTACTAAAGGTTTTTAAAGGAAAATTAATTTAAAATTTAATTATTTTTTTAAAATTAAATCATTAGTTTGAAATTAAATTTATTAGTTAAATTAAATTTATTAAATGAGATTAATTGTTTGATTTGTTCGAATATTGATAAAACATATAATGTTTATACGAGGTCAGAAATCATGAAGAAACAAGCTGGTTTGGTTTGGGTCGTGTAAAATCAAAAGTGAGTTAATCTCATCATTTGGATTACCATTTAAATTTAAATAGTTAAATTTAAACTATTGGGTGATTGCTTGAATTGGTATTTTATTATTAGCTTTGATGTGATATGTTATGTATAGTGTATATATATATATATATATATATATATATATATATATATATATATATTGGAATGATTGATTTTCCGCATTATATAGCGGATGAGACCCTACGCGCCCCTCATAATAGCGGATGATCCTTTATACCACGATATTCCACCTCAAAGTGGAGTTGGTATTTTATTTGTTGACTAACATCTGTGGAGGCAGGAAAACAGGTTGAAGGGATCCAACTGGATTCCTCAAAATATTGGAATTTATTTTCACATTCGGTGATATGTTTTATTTGATAATCTGTGATAGATTATATTGAATATATTAGGAATTTAAAAATTTTAATGCTATGGTTTGACTGAATATATTTTGGGTATATTGAGATATCAAAAATATAAAGATTGGATTTTAAAGGAAAATAAAAGAGGGAATTCCAAGTAAAATAAATATAGTGAAATTGGATAAATTAAAGGAATGAATTTGGGAAAGGATAAAAGTTTGATTTTAAAATCCTATCGAATAAATTTCGAGTATGGGAAAAAAGATTTTTGAATAAATGGGAATAATAAATTTTTGAGGACTTAAGTTATGTTGTTTAAAAATTAAAGAAATCAATTTAAAATTCAAGATTTCAAATGGTTTGGGAGAAATAAAGTGAGAATTTTGAAATGAAGTATCAAATTGATATTTCAGATTTAAATAAAATTTTAAATCGTAATAAAAGGATGAATCTGAAATTAATGGGTCTCAAAATAAAATTGAGTAAGTAAAGCAATTTATTTTAAAATGGAGTAAATTTTAGAAATCGATTTGGAAATAGATTTAGTGTTTGAAACTGTGTTTTAAAAGGAGGATGAGACTATGGAATTTATAAAATGGGTTTATAAAATGAAATAAGATATCAATGGATATTTGAAAGTATAAATTCACAGTGGGAATTTATAAAGGAATGGGTAATTTGTTTTAAAAGTAAATAGTGATTTTATTTTAAAGGTATGGGAATGAAATTTACGGGTTGAGACGTAAATTAAATTGGGATAAATCGAGAAGGATTTATTAACTGATTAAATGGACTATTTTGGAATGGGTGGTGTATTTTTTTGGAAAGCCAGGTATGTTTTCAAAGCAGATTTTTAAGTATAAGTTAAGAGTTTAAAGTTTTTTTTTTAAAAAAATGTTTTTGAGAATTTATTATTTAAGTTGGTTAAAATTTTAAAGGTAAATATTTATTAAGTTAGTTATAGTAAAGGTTAAATTGGTATTATGATTTAAAAGATAATTATTAAATATTTATATTTTATAAAGTAGCTTTATTTTAAAGGTAGTTTGGCTAAAGTATTTATTTGAAAAATTAGTATAGAATTTCATTACTTTTAATTTAAAAAAAAATTGGCTTAAGTTTTACATGAGAAATTATTATAAAATTTCATAACTAGTATTTTAAATAAAGTGTTTTAAGTAGTTTTTATTTTAAGTTTTTTTAAAGTATATTTTTGGATAAAGTGATTTAAATTATTTAAAAATTTAAAGTATTAAGACTTGGTGATTATCAGTGGAAATAAAACAATAGGATGGAAATTTATTCCGCGAGAGAAAAGCGATTTGAAAACTATTTTCAAAGGGTTGAAGTGTGGAAAAATATTTAAGAAGATATTTTGAAATAACTAGTTTGGGAAATTATTAAAGCCTGATTGCTGTTTGTGGATGTTATTTGATAGTTAAATAACCGACTATCGATATTACCTAATGCGCTGATCGTTTCGAAGAGACCGTGATCGGGATTAATTTCTCGAGAACCACTTTGATCCGGTTTGAACGTTTTCGTGATGAAGACAAGAGCTTGGAGTCGAAGATGGAACAGTGAAGTGTAAGGGCTAATCGCTACTAATCCTGAGGGTGGTTCCAAAATGGATGTAGTAGGAGTAGTGCCTTCGATTCTATTCGGACCGGGAACGGACTTGTATGGACTAATGATATCAGAACATCGTTAAGGGGACGACGAGCATTCTAAGTGTATGTGTGCTAAAAAGGTAACACATAGCCTCAATCCTCATCAACCGAGAATGGATAAAACAGGGGAGGTGCAACAAGACTAAGTGGCTAACAACCAATTAGGGCAAGGTCATCCCTGTCTAGATGTCCCTTTTCGACTGTGCGGGCAGTTGATGATCCCAACCGTGGGGTGATCTTATACGGACTATCCAGTAAGGGGTAGCTCCGGTAATGTGTTGTAAGGATCAAGGGGATCCTCGGTATGCTGATCTAGACCAGGTACTGTGACAGGCGGTACCTCAGTAGCCCTTCCATTGATGGAAACCCAATCACCAATAAGTGCCTTCGGACTTGTTTGTATACCTATTATGCTGGAATTTAATGAATGTAACAATTTTGGCTATTTGAATAAGTATTTTTATATAGGCACTACTATAATATCAAAAGATTTGATAAGAAATGCTTTGGTTATCGTAAGGTAAAAACCCGACATGTTTATTTGTGGCGTGGTCTTATGAGTACCTTTGGTTTTTAAAGAATTTTGGAAACTTTAATAATCCAATTGAGTGTGTTTTCTCACGCTGGTTTTCCAGACTGACTCGGGTGTTATTTTAATGCTCGGGTCAGACCGTGTATTATAGGATACAAGATAGGATGCTGTGGAGCTCAAGAGACAAGCTGGATGGCGAGACATATCACACGTACTTGATGTATATTCCACTGTGCAGTATAAGTTGTGTATTCTGTTGTGTAGGGACAAGTTAATATAACTGTCCAGTATTTTGCTATTGATTGTGTTGTACTCTGATGATGTAACGTATAAAACAGATATAGTTCTTTTGTATGAACATCGGTCATTTATCTATTATATATTGTTCCACTGTGTTTTTGAGATTCTGATGTTGTTTTCAATTTATTCTTCTAATTCTTTCTTCTTTAACCCTAATGATTCGTATTTCTGTCCACTTTGATTTGAACTGTTGGAGAATATTGTCAACTCAAAGGGGTATGGATTTGCGGGTTATTACAGGTATGGTCATCCCTATCTAGATTCGCTATTATCTCTCATTTATATGCTTCGGGGCCCATTAATGGAGGGGAGATCATATTCGGTACAATCCAGTAAGTGGTAGGCCAGTTCTGTGCTGGCAGAGGATCCAGGTGAGGTCTTTGGTGTTATTTTATCTAGAGATGCACCGTGATGGGCGGTACTCCAGTAGCCCAGTCATTATATGAAATCCATTCTTCAATATGAGCCTTTATAATTTTGGTTGTATACCTATTATGCTAGAATTCAATTAATGTAACAATTTTGGCTAAGATTAATAAGTGTTTTTATATAGATCCTATTATAATATCAAAGAATTTCATATGAAATGGTTTTGGTTATCATAAGGTAAAAACTCGTCGATGTTTATGTGCGGCGTGGTCTTACGAGATACTCTTGATTTCAAAGGTTTTTCTATAACTTTAAAATCCAGTTGGGTGTGTTTTCTCACGTGGGTTTTTCAGACTGACTCGGGTGTTATTTTATTATAATGCTCGGGTTAGACCAAGCTTATTACAGATTTGAGCTTCGGTAGATGAGTTGGAGGTCTAGAGACGTATTCACATACATGGTTATTTTCCCCTATATTCATTGTTGTATCTATGAGCAATTATAAGGACAGATCATTATAGCTATCCTGGTTGAAATAGGTTAGTATACTCTGATTGATGTCTGCATACACACACACATATGTATACATATTACAGTTTTATTTTTGTGTACAGATTTGTTGCATATTATAGATTACATATTACTGTCGATTTTCGAGGGTCGAAGATCCCGGTTCGTTACATTTGGTATCAGAGCTGAAGGTTAAGCGAGAATCTTGGTTTTGGTGGCGGCACTCATTAGAGATCGGGATAGTAGCACTCTAGAATGAGTATGATTGTATGTATGTACATATATATATATATATATATATATAAGCGCGTATTTGTTAGTGATATAAAATAGTTTTATACTGTGTTGGTTGATTTGTTGAGTGGCTTATGGATTCTGGTCGATATGAGTAATTAACATTTTTGATAGAATCTCTAAATACTTAAACAGAACAAACCGACATGGTATTGTTTTGAAATTAGGTAAATGGAATAATTTTACCTTGATTATATTTTATATATAAAGGAATAAATTTATAGATATTATTATAATATATATGGTGTGATTGTTTGTCGATGAATGATAATATTTGATTATTATCATTTGTCGTTTGTTGTTTGTTTTCTAAGAAAACTTGTTATTATTATAATGTAAACAAGATAAAATGTTAAGAAATCCTTTTATATTACCATAATGAAATTATGTAAATATGATTTATAAAAGCGGTTTATAAATTAAAAGAGTTTAAAAGTTGAGAATTTGAGAATTTGAATCCCGTTACAAATATTAATATTATTATTTAGAAGATATTTTGAGTAGAAATATATAAAAAGTGACTTTAAAGAGATAGAAAGCACTAAACTCACTTCGGTCGCTGGAAAATAATTTTGATGATGACTGTAGCATCATCGACGTTCATTCTCGGGTTTCCAAGGGAGGAATTGCTACCATTCAAGTTTTGTTTTAGCAAAACTAATTTTGATTTTAAATCCAAAAGAATGATTTGATATACCAAGTGGATTATATAAATACATACATACATACATATAGATGTATATATATGATGTCAAATTGGTTTGAAATAAATGAGAACAAGGTGTTTAAACTCTGGAAAGTTTCGTTTAACTATTTTATAAAAATATGAGAAAAATAAGTATGATAACTTATAAATTTTGAGAATTTGTAAGTTAAAACAGTGTTTAAATTGTTAAATATGAATGTAAGAAAACAAAATTTGAAATTGAACTATCGAATTAAATTTAACTTAAGTTAAATTAAATGAATTATGAAAAGAAATTTAGCCTAAGTTAGGTTGAATGAAATAATTTTTGGAAATGGGATTGATTTTGATTTGAAATGAACTAATTAAATAAATTAGTTAATCGAACATAGTTTAGAATATTGTGTGATTGAAATTTAATATTGAATTTGCAAAATGGATTGAGTTAAAGGAAATTGGATTTGATTTGTAATGGATATGGACTTAAGTTGTGAAATGGTAATAAATATGAGAAGTGTTGTATGAAACGTTTATAAACTTAAGTAAAATTTTATGAAATGATTCATAAATGAATTTAGTATGGAGTGAAAGTAGTTAAACATAGCATTTGATTGGATAATTCTTAAATGATATATTAGTATAAGAAGAATATATTAAGGAAAAACTGAATAATAATAAAACATTGTGAATAATTGAATGTACATCAACTGAATGTGAATAAAATGAATGAAAATGAAGTAAATGTGAATAAAAAGAATTTGGTATAGCTAAGAAATCAATTGAAACAAATACGTATGTTGTATGTATATTACTTTATTCGCATAACGGTTTGATCCAGATTCGAGTACATTATTTCAAGATGATATACATCGGTTCGAATAAGGATTTTTCACTCGATTCTCGATGGTGAACAGTGGATATGGATTTTTGGTTAATTCTACAATTCTCTATCATAGTACATGGCTATGCAAGGGGAATGACGGTTTCTGATCAAGGAACTGGACCCGAGTATGTACTTGAGTGGTCGTGTGAACGATACTATTTTGGAAGTGAGATTGTGTGATCGAGCGAGCGATTAGATTTGATTGTGCATACGAATGATATATGTACATCGTATAGACTTATTTAATTAAACATGGATAATTGAAAATGCATAATAATATGATTATGAATTATATGATTATATATCATTGATAAATAAGATGTAGATATATAGAAGCAAGAGCTAGTTTGATGCCTTTGATTTCATAAGTAAAAATTTGGTTGCCTGACTAAAAGGTACATGTTTATATTGTTGTTTGATTTGATGGCTTTATGATTGAGCCACTTGGATTTTGTTTTCTTTTGCTGATTTAGGCTCGTAGTGGCGAGTGGTAGTTTTTCGATCTTGTTGTGCAAATGATACGAGGGTGAAATTTTCTATAAATGTAAGGAGTTAGAAAATTTTTAAGAGATTTTTGAAGAAATTTTTGGTAACTAAAATTTGATTTTGAGCTATAACCTGAAATGATTGAATGTGATGATATTAGTTGGAATCTATGAATGAGTGTGGAAACCGAGTAAAAAGTAATAACAAAGTTTCAACGAGTTGAATTTTGGGAAAAGTTAAAGACTTAAAAGGATTTGGTAATCTATTTTCAAATAATTAGTTTTAAAATGTAATGGTTTTTGGCATTTCTTATCTTGGCAATTTCAAGGATGAAATTCTTATAAGGGGGAGATAGGAGAATGTAACGACCCAGAATTTTAATCATTTGAATTTGGAATATTTAATTGATTTTAAATATTGAAAAGTTAATTTTATAAGTTAAATAACTTGAATTTTAAATATAGCGAATTATTTGATAATTAAATGGTTGAATTTAATAATTGGGAATATTTGAAATAATTGAATCTTGAATTTGAAATGGATGGAGATGATTTTGGAAGTTAATTCAAATTCTCTATTGATAGAGAGGAAGATAGTAAACTTTTAAATTAGATTTAAAAGTGATTAATTTGATTTTTATAATAATTTGTTTTAACTAACGTATAAAAATAGCCTTTCGGAGTACAGTCTTGGATTTTGACGAAAACAGTTCCATTGGATCCGTAATAGTGAATTATAATATGCCGTCGAATTTCTTAGTGATTGGACGTATCATTTGGGCGTGCGAGATCGAAACGCACAGAAATTTATTTTGAAAATTCAATATAATAATTAGGTTTGAAAATCAATCTTCTACATACGACCGAATTAGACCTTAAGACTAGTTCCATTGCGTTTGGAATATGGGTATAATATATAGAACACCAGGCGGCATGTCTTGATAGGAGTTCGAAATTGTGGACGTTTTATAGCTTGGTAGTTTAAATTTAAAATAATATATATATATATATATATATATATATATACATATATAATATATGTTGACCATGCCTTAGTGCCCATACCCAAGCACATTGGCCCATACCTATTTTCACGTTACAAACTGTGTGCCTTCTGTTTTGTTTTCTTTCCCTCGTCCATTTTCTCAAATTAAAACAATGGTAATCGAACGGTCCATGTTCATCGATGCCAATCAAAGGTGTTTTTGGCAGTGCCTCCAACCAGTAAAATGCTCGGCTAGGGGAGACATGGCTGATGGACTGTTGGATTAAGGGGGTTCATGGTTAGATGACTAGAATTTGGCATTGAACGGCGTTGGGTTGGTTTCGTTCGTTCTTAACGACGGCGGCACGGAAGGGGTCGAGACCGGTGTGGTTGGACGCGGAACGAGCTTCCTTCTAGTGGAGTGCGGCGATAGATGGTGGCCTACGGCGGCGGTGGCGATTGAGTAAAGCGTGGCTTCAAGATGCTGATTTCAACGGTCTGGAACGATGTTTAAGGGAGGATTTGTGTTAATAATTTTAATTAAGGCTACCATTGGTAATTAATTAGTTTTAATTAGCTAATTAATTCATCCAATGTTCATCAAGTCGTAAATTGTTTATGCGAGGTCGGATTCGAGCACGGCGAGTTGCAATGTACTTGTATGGACATCATCTTCGCAATGGAACTGGCATGGACGAATTTCGAGATAGTTGAAATTTGGGCTAATATTAGACGTCATTCGACTTTAGTTTCAAACCAGAAAGCCTTGGCCGCAATAAAAAAAATTTGGTGAGTTAATCTCATCGTTTTGATTAACAAGAAATATTTTCAAATGATAAAATTATTGATTGAATGTGTGAATATTTATTTGTCGGCTATTATTTAATATTTGGATAATTTTTACTAAATTATATTGTGGTTTGGTTATATTCCCGCTTATTGGAATGGATGAGACCCTATTACGTTCCCGTGTAAGAGCGGATGACCCACTGTATACGAGTCCCATCTCGAAGCGGTTGATTTATGTTTTATGATTATATAATGTTTGTGTCACGACCCTTACTCGACCTTTGAAAATCAGCACCGAATACATCATCCGTATTCGAATGCCGCAGATCCAAATGTCGAATCTGGTTTGCCGGAGCTTATAACACATTAAGTACAACAATACAACGGAAGAAAAATGAATATATATGATATACAACAGTGGATACAATATTTGATACAATATGGGACAACAATATCAGAGACAATAAACAACAGCGGAAAAGATAACAACGAAAGAGATAATTCCAATATGATCTTCAATAGAGAGTGAATCCACAATCTACATCTCCAAACCTGTGACGCCCCACCTCTATACCCACACTAGCCAAGAACACTACGGTGAATGCTGTCAACTAGCACGGAGAATAAGGCTGTTGAGGAGCGACCATCCGTGTAATTTCTTTGCGCGAGCACCGATATGTCAGATAGTATAACATGCAATACTTTATCAAGAGGAAATCCGACATACCGACACAAACTCAAAGCTACTACACAGTGGCTATAATATCTTCGGAAAACAAATATAGAAATAAACATAACATAAATCAGTCACAGACAATTCATATCACAAAGGCGGAATAAGATATGAATATTACACATAAAAGTGTACATCAGAGTAGTGGTCAAAGGAATCCACAATAATACAAAAGAATAGCAACACGTGCTATACAAAAGAATACAACTATGAGTCTATATCTCAAGTGTATACAACAAAATAAACTACTAATCTAAGTAGCTTGCCAAAAGTCAGAGGAATGAATCCCTGGGGAGAAGTCAAGCAGAAGCACCTGTAACATCTCGGTCTGACCCGAGTATTATTTAATAAGAAAATAATAAACGGATCAGTCTAACTATAAATATCAGATGAAACGATATAGAGTAAGAGATATGACTAAACACATAATAATCACAATGCCAAGCTGTGATATATATAATTAGTTGAAAATCATCAAGAGATTAATCAATGTCACAAATTCTACACAAGAATCAAAGAAAATGTCATACACCTTGTTTCGTTCATCAAACCACAAATATTGACGATTATATCAATGTCAATCACAAAAGTCAATGACACACAAATTCACCAATGCACAAATATTGATAAAACTTATCAATGGAAATCACGAAAATTGGTGAAACACAAATTCTAAAAATCATCTCAAGAAATCCAGAAATCACAAAGGTCTATGACACACAAATTCACCAATGCACAAATATCGATAAGGCTTATCAATAGAAATCATGAAAATTGGTGAAGCACAAATTCTAGAAATCATCTCAAGAAATCCAGAAATCACAAAGGGGGGGAGGCCTATCACAAACGGGAGCATAAAGCCCACCAACACATGTATCACAAACGGAATGCTAATTCCATGGTTGCTAACCATCACAAATTGAGCCGAAGCTCCACAAACGGCCCGAAGACCATGGGTTGCTACCCCACCAAATTGAGTCGAAACTCCACAAAACGGGGTTTAGTCTCCCTCATAGACAAAGAGACATCGCACATTGCTAGTCTAAATCACAAAGATGATCGTCATGATCAACGAGGAGTGTCGATTACACTAAGCTAGTAAATATATGAGTTTAGCTTCATGTCCCATAACCACTTGCTTAACTTAAATATTTACGAACAAACTGTAAATCTCCACTAGAAAATTGTCACAAGAGGTTCAATCGAACAAGTCCAAGAATTAACCGACGAAGTAAACGCAAGCGTTTCATACCACTCGTTTTACTAAGCCGTTTAATTAGATTTCTCATACGAGTGAGGTAAAGGTTTGTATATACTAATAGATTGGAAAACGGTTTTAGAAACGAGCTTTGTAATTAAAATAGTATTAAAATCGTTTGAGGAAAGAGTGTTTTGATATTTACTACTAGTATAGAAAACCTTTATATTTTTAATGTGACAAATCACTAAGAAGATTGTAAGAACAATCAATCATTAAAATTCACATTCGAAGACGTGAATAAAATCCAGAGAAACCGATAAAGAATCCATTGAAATGGATATTCAAAAATCCCTAAAAAGAGTCATCAAAGTCAAAATAAATGATAACAACAAATAGGATTATCACGAATCGATTTAAATTGGAATTCTCAAACGAATAGGCAAATAGGCAAAATACAGCAGTTTCAGACGTCTGAAACAAGTGGTTCAGACGTCTGAATCTGGAAATATAAAAATTTCCAGAACACAATTCAGACGTCTGAACCAAATGTTTCAGACGTCTGAAATAGGCATATTTTAGCCTATTTTCTTTCTGTTTGAAAATAAGCCAATTCAGATGTCTGAAACCATATATTCAGACGTCTGAATCTGGGAATAGAAAACTTCCCAGACAATATTCAGACGTCTGAATATTACGTTTCAGACGTCTGAATGAAGGGTTCAGGGCATTCCCCGAACCTAGGCCAAAAATGGCCAAACGAATATCGAAATCGATCGAACGAGCAAATGGCGATGACTAAGGAATTACGTCGAACGACAACCCAGCCTAAACGGCTCTTCGATACACCTCAACTATCAATGTCCAAATATCCATAATAGGATTTTCATAAATTAGACCAAATCACCAAAAATTGGAATATACACGAAATCGATCCAAACCAAAATCAATTGCACACGAATAAGCGTTAGGAATTCATACCTAACAATCGAAGATAATTATAGACAAAGATGTGAGATAAAAATCTCACCTTTTTACCAAAATCAAACAAGAAGAAGCTTGAAAGCAAAAGGAGAATCAACCTCTCTTCAACACAACCCAAATGAGCTTGAATCTATGCTCAAAACAAGAACATTCCCAAAATTAGGTTTAGGAATTTCTGAAATTGGTAAGAGAATAAGTTGGAGAAGAAGAAGAGAATGCTTACCAATGGGTTCTCTTGAATTTGGAGCTAGGAATTTGAGGTTGCAAGAGGAACTAGGGTTTTGGAGTTTTAATTTCCAATCTCTCCCACCATTATTGCCTTAGAACTGAAAAGAGGAAGAAAATGAGGGTGAATGGAGAAGAGTGGCTCAGTTTTGAGTATAAGTTAAACATAGGGCTGAACCCAAACCCAAACCCAAAGTGAAAAGTAGCAAAAATCAACTTTTTCCAAACATATCAAAGCTTATACTCAAAAAGGTCGCAAACGGCATTTTAAACTCAATGGGAGTGGTCCCGAGTCCTAATTCGACCGTATGCAAAAAGTAGCTTTTCGGACTAAAATCCGACTAACGATAAAATATTTAAATAAAATATTTAAATATAAAATCGATAAATATGCGGGTTGTTACAAAACCAAAGCTCCAAAGATTACCAAATCGAAAGCTCGAACCACCACCAAGTTGGACTTAAGCAAGTCAAATCCCGAATGTTGAAGAGAAGCACGAAGCGATAGCCAAAATCCAAAGAATGAATGTTATCGAATCTACGTCTACTATATAATTATCTGAAAAACCCAACTCTAGACTGCTCGTGTGGAAAATTGTGGGCACCCAGAGTTTAGGAAAGGAACAATATGCTCCGGGTCAGTCATGGGACTGGTATGAGAAAAAACAGTTTTAAACAAAAACAAACAACAAAAGAATTTAAGATTGAAATCCGCAATGCTTTTTGGAAAATGAAACTACCATAAGGCCTCCCACCGCACACACCATGCAAACGTAGAATTATAGGAGATTTCTCCTTATGATAGTCAAACGTGCTTGATACGCAAAAACCTTTTGAAATTATTATTAGTGCATAGTGCAGAAAACCTTTCGAAAGTATAATATTAATCTTAGCCAGCATACAACCATTATTGTATGCCTACTATAACTACCATCTAAACAGTGGTGACCACCATAAGTAAATGGCAGGTTCTACAACTAAAAGCATACAAGGCGCGTATTGGAGATTGGATTTCCTACAAATGGTCAGGCCAAGGAACTTCCCATTGCCACATGGGTACGCCACTGGAGGGATGCCTCGAGAACCTACCAGGCTCTCTGCCAATACAATGCAGGGTTACCCCTGCCTAGAAGTAACACCTGCAAGTATGCCATCCCCGGTCGTCTGCGACCTTTATGCGAGAGCTCTCAACCACAAAGCAACCACAAAGTAATAAATTTGCAATGTCCACATGAGTTAAGTATCTGGGCTCCATACCATGATACCACCCTTTTCCAAAAGAAATGGACATACCCTAGGGGAGCAACCGCTAAATAACCTTGCTGCATCTTTCCTGTTTCGACCATTTTCGGGGTGTGAGGTCCTGATGCAGTCTCGTCCACAAAGCTACGCTTTACACAGAGCCATGCTTTGATCAACAAATGATCAGCAGCACTTTGTATGCCACACTACCAAATTGGGAATGTATCACTAGTAACCATCAACTACATAACCTCTAAGCTCTTATGTCTCAGAGAAGGGCGTTAAGCTAAGAGAATAAATTCTCCGCCACCAAACAGAAATGTATTTGATAGAAACCAGCTTTACATCTCAAAGTGTAATGTCAAATACACATCCATACAAGTATGTTTCGGGTTCGAATAGTACCGAAGGCACTTCTAAAGAATCCC
This sequence comes from Allium cepa, assembly GCA_030765085.1. Taxonomy (NCBI): domain Eukaryota; kingdom Viridiplantae; phylum Streptophyta; class Magnoliopsida; order Asparagales; family Amaryllidaceae; genus Allium; species Allium cepa. The sequence continues at coordinate 451,931,462 of CM060932.1, forward strand.
TCGCACTCCGGGAATTCCCAATCCCAATCGGACTCCCCATCATATATGGAGATCTCTATATCAACGCGACTCAGTGTAGAGACATTGGATGGGTTATCCTTTCGTTCTAGAAAATACCCGATCTTCATCACCAGTCTTCAAATGCTATCCATTTCATGGTATCACTATCCAGAATGGGTTATATGACACAAAGTCCTCTTCCGGCTAAAATGAATAGTGAGCGCAATATTTAAAAACATATGGATATTTGGATCTCAGTTAAGTCACAACTTATTACCCAAAACTTTTCTTTCAAATGGTTTAAACAAATTACCATTTTCAAATCTTTAAACAAAAAGATTCACTTCATAAAGTTCACCAATCTTCCACAAAGATTCATTGACGGTTTTCAAAACAATTTCCTTTTCAAATTGGATTAACTCATCCAATCATTAAATCAAAGACTCAACTCATAGCTTTCAAAACCATTTCCAATGATTCATTCATAACTTTCAAAACAATTCCCATTTCAAAACTTTCATATAAAAGATACACCATTTAAAATCTTCTTCAATTTCAAAACAAGGTTCAACCATCTTTCACAAAGATTCATTCATAGCTTTCAAAACCATTTCAATTCCTTTTCAAACTTGAAATCTTTCAACAAAAATTGGAAATTCTTTCTTTATTTGAAAGCTATTATCATTTGAAAACAAATAGTTTTCTTTTCGAAAAAATCTGATTACATTTCACGAGTTAAAGCCCTTCAAGTATAAAACTTGGGTTAAATTCAAATCCTCAAAATAATACTTCTTAAATGGTTTTAAAACACATTTATAACTTGTATAACCTTTTTGAACCATAATTTCCAAACATAGAATTCAATTTCAAATCTTTTATTCAAATTCAAATCAAATTATTTAAATTTCAAAACTTTATCAAGTTATTCAAAATAACTTTTATCTTTGAAAACACCCTTTTAAAAGCTTTTCATATTTAACCGAATTCCATTCAAAACCATTTGGATTCAAAATACAGCTTTTAAAACCATTATTAAATTCAAATATCTATGACTTAACCGATTTCCTCGTGAAATCCATATTTGTGCGTATATGGTGTAGTCCAGGGGTTTTACACGATAGTGCAACCTCATCAATCATCACAAATTCAAGCACATCAACATCGATAAGCGGCATATTCTTATAACGCTTATTTTCATTCACAGATTCAAAGATAAATAATATAAATTTATCATAGAAATAAATAAATTACATTCATCACAGACAAATAAATTACATCACAACTCAAATCAAAAATAATTCATATCACAAAGCATCACACATCAGGGATGTCACACAATTCATCATTCAATTGAATCCAAACATCCGTAAGTAAGATCATTTAATTATCTGATTAATTTAAATCAAATAAATTACTTATGAATAAACACTAATCCCAGTTAATTAATATTAATTAATTAGAAACCATTTTTAATTAATTAACCTTTAATAATAAATTAATTAACCTTTAATAATAAATTAATTACATTTAATTATTAATTAACCTTAATTAATAATTAATCAACCTTTAATCATTACATAATTAACCTTTAATTATTTAATTATTCTTAAATTAATTACCATTAATTAATTACATTAATTAATTCATCCTCAATTAATTATCATGCCTTAATCATTTCCATAAATTAATTAATCTTTAATTAATTAATTAATTAATTAATTTATCCTTTGATTATTTATCTTTAATTACCTTAATTAAGTAACCCTTAATTAATTATCATTTATTTAATTACAATAAGTGATTAGCCCTAATTACTTAATCAAGTTTAACCATTAGTAAATTTCTTTTAATTAAATAATTATCTTTAAGTAATTAATTACCTTAATCATAAATAAATTAACCTTTAATTAATCACATCAATTAATCAACCATTGATTAACTACATTTAGTAAATAACGTTATCTTCTACATTTCATTAAAAATTACTCAAGACCTTAATTAATTTTAAAAGATAAACTATTTATCTTTATTAATTACAAAATCATCATTTAAATCTAATTGCAAATAACCTTTGAGACAAATTATCATTATATCCTAATTTAACTTAAAATCTTTAAGGAAAACAAACATTTAATCTTTTTAATTAATGAAACATCAATACACTTCCTTAATTACTTTTTTCATTACAGCATTATATTTTCTTGAAAACACTTGTTAATTTATTTAATGAATTAACTAATATATAGTTATCAAATACCAAAACAATTTTGAAAATATTCTCAACTTTCAATTTATATCTTTAAAAACCTTGTTTAAAACTTGTTTAATAATTTGAAAACTTAATTTATATTTCTTTGAAACTTTGAAAACTTAATTTATAAATTTCTTTAAAGCCCAAACTAAAAATGCAAACCGAAACCATATTTTCTCATCACAAGGAAAACGGGTCGAAACCCAAATTGAAGAAAAAAACCAAAAACCTCTGTTTTCTTCTAATCTTCCTACCAACTCCTAGATCACCCAGAAACAACGAATTCCGATGTCTCAAACCCAAAAAAATCAACTCCGATCAACTCATGCATTTCTACGCGAACACCAAAGCTCATCCAATCATGATACGACTCGGAATCGAACTCAATTTCCTCTCGCTCGATTCGCCCGGTCGAGGGTTCTCCCATGTGCACGCTGTACACGTGCACATCTTCGTCAACGACCATCTCATCGGCGCGACACCCCAGCCAAGACACACACCATCTCACGATCCAAAAATGCTACTTGCCAAAGTCCCACAACCCTTAGATCGAAAATCGATCGATTACTCAAATTTCCTAAACCCAGAAAATCCACATACCCCCACAAATCGACTCACCTCACCGTCATTCGACCACTTCTTCAAGCGCCACCAATCTCGATCGAAAACTCATCCATGCAACCACCTTCGAACCAAACCCCTGTTACTCCGGTCAATCCACCATCACCCGGTTCATTTGTGTTTGCCGACCACCCCAAAATGTCAAACCACCGCTGCGCCGATCATCTAGAAATTCCCTAACTATTTTTCCTATGATGCCCTAGCTTCGACCTTCCTCCAACGACGAGCACGACGACCAACTCCCTCCAGATAGCCAGAAATTGCCACAAAAACCCAAATCTGTTCACCCATGAATTCTTCCAAATTAATCAACTAAAAATCTTGATTTCACCCATAAAATTCATGGTTTTCGAAATTAATTTAGATGATATAATTAAATCTTGAATTTATGCAAGTCGAAATTTTGATATATTTTATGTTCTACTGTAATTCTTTTTCCAATAAAAAAAACTTTTTAGTTCAACTTAAAAGTATTTTTGAAACCTATATATTATTATTTCAAACATAATTTGTTTATTCATTAAGATCTAAAGAGAATCAGGGGTAGAGAAATTGAATTTCGATCAAGTTTAAACCCTGTAAACTAGCACACAACATATTTGACTATACATGGATCTACACACATATATATAGACATGTAGGCATCTATACAAACATTTTTCAAGTCATCATCATCATAACAGGCATGCAAAAGCATATAAATATATTTGGGGTTTGAAAGTTTGCTCAGCTTGAACAAAGCAGAGAACATAGGTTGCCAGGAATTGGAAACTTGGATTTGTTTTACTAAGCGTTGCATTAGAACTCGAATTTGCTGCTAGCTTTAGATCAGATTGTAGATTGCTTGATTTCCTTTTGCTTTGATCATCCTTCTTTTCTTGCTTTTGTTTGAGTCCCCAGGTTGAAGACTTTGATTTCCAGATTTTAAATTTCTACTTTGGTCTTGATCTTTTGAAAACTTTAATCTAGCTACTTGTCTGATTGCCCTGAATTTGAGTTTGTAGTTGTTTGTTTGCATCAGATTTAAGAGGATCTGAAACTTGCTTTTGTTTTTATTTGGTTTGAAGGATGTTTTTGTTTGCACCAAAATTGGGCAACACCCTTCGGAAGTTTTTGAAGAGATAATAAATGAAGAACTTGAATTGGAAATAAGGATTATCTAACAAAAACTCCAAGTCACAGAAAAGTAAATTGCACAGAAGACAAGAATTTAGAGTGGTTCGGCGATGCGCCTATGTCCACTATGAAGTTTTATCACTTTATTGCTTAATACTTGAAGGTTACAAGTGTGTTTTAGCAAATTACAACAGAAAATGGACTTAAATTCGAAATCAGCAACACTGGAGGAGGTATGGAGCGCTTTTGGCAGCGTTTGGGCGTATTCTTTCTCTCCAAATTCTCCCACCCCTTTTCTGAATGACCAGGGGCTCTATTTATAGGCGTGGAAGGCTAAAATCCCGCCCAAAACCTGGGGAGGCCGCTTGGCACGTGAGGGGGGCCCATAGGCCCGCGTTCTCGGAATCCGTGCCCAGCTTGGGATCGATTCGAAGTGAAGTTCGAATCGATCAAAAATGCATCCAATCGAGGCGAAATTTGGTGTGGACATTCTTCAACATGTATGCAAGCTTCTGTGAAAATTTCATGGCATTTGGATCATAGGATTGAGAGATATGATCGATTCAAGATTGCGTCTTCGTGTACCCTGTTTGCTTCGACTCGATCCTATGGATTCGTTCGAATCCATATGGTTCGAATCCATAGGTTCGAATCCATAGGGTTCGAAGAAATACATGCTTCGAATCCATGGTCTTCGTGGCTTTCCTACTGAATGGTTTCGAGGCATGCCGTGAGATGGAATCGAAGTGAAGTTTCAGGATGGATTCGATGCACTGCAACCAGATGGATTCGAAGGAGTTTCTTACCTCAGGGATTCGACCTTGAGATTCTCTTGATGGATTCGAAGTAAGGTGACTTGGATGGAGTCGAACTATGGCTTGCTCAATGGAGTCGAAGCGTGGTTTAGTTCATGGGTTCGAAGTAATGCATGGATTCGAGGTAAGGCTCCGGGAGGATGGATTCGAAGGTAGGAATGCTGGGTTCGAACATTGGTTGATTCGAAGCACTTTCTCTTGATGGGTACGAAGGAAGACCATGGGATGGTTTCGAACTAGATGGAGTCGAACCTGATGGGTTCGAATGTGGCGTGACTGTGCTATGGATTCAAACACAGTGCCTGCTCGGATGGATTCGAAGCACGGCTAAGCTTCTTGGGTTCGAACTAGGGAAGGTTCCGGATGGATTCGAGGTGATGGATTCGAACCGAGCAAGGTTCATTTCTCTCAACTTGAATCCATCATAACTTGAGCATACGACCTCGGATTGACTTGAAATTTGAAACGCGGACTTCTATGATCTTTCTGGTCATGTCCTATCAATTGTAGATCAATCTGGACTCGGACAAAATTCATCGATATCCATAGCGAAGAGAAGTGCAACCAATCTCTGAGACGAACTGTCCTTTGTTTTTGGCCAATCTCTTGGTATCACGGCTTTGCCAAAAAGCGGGATAACAGTTTTGGTTTTGTTTTCATATTTTTTTTTCTGGTTTGAGATTAATTTTACAGGCTTTTGATTTTGTTTGCCTTTTCTTTTGGTTTGTAAAAAATGATAGGATGGTTCTAATATTTGAACTGAATAAAATGAATAGCCTTGTTTTCCATAATAACCTTTTATTTAAATTTTATAAATCAATTTCCACTTGTTAACTCATAGGATAAAATGGCAACACTTGTTTATTTGCTTGTTAAGATGATTACACATACATATTGTTTACTTATCTTTGTTAACACTTGTAAATTATCTATTTTCTTTTGCCTACATTTGTCTAAAACAAGTAAATTTATGTTCAGACCTTTATTTAAATTAATATATAATTTAAGGTTTAAACCTTTTAGTAAACATTTATTTAATTTATATTTTAAACCCTTTCTTTTATAAATTACTTAATTTTTTTATATTTACATATGTTTATGTAATACATTTTCTATTTAGTTTATATTTATATGTATATGTTTTATATTTTACGTCTTAACATATGTAAATGTTTTACATTTTAAATTCATAAATATACAAACTATATTTATTTATTTCAAAATAAAATGTGTTTTAAATCTTTTTATCAAATCTAATAAATTTATATATTTTTATTCCCACATTTTCAAATTAATCCATAATTAAGTTTATAATTAATATATTATTCAAAATATTTATTTTTGAATTTCCAGTTAGAAATTCTATTTAAAATCAATTTATATACATATATTTAAATAACAAAAATATATTATTTTATTTAGAAATATTAAATAAATTCACCAATTAAATCCAAAAATTTATACTAATTATCAATTTAAATTTACCTCAAAAATCGGGATCGTTACAGTTTTTGATGCAGGGGAAACAGGTTGGAGGGATCCAACAGGATTCCTCACCAATGTTGATTTTATATATTTATATATATATATATATGGTGATATATATGAGTTGTGATGAAGGGGGACAGGTTGGAGGGATCGCACGGGATTTCTAGTTATGATGAATTGATTTTAATAACATTCCAGTCATATGAATTTTGAAATAATGAACCTGATTTTCGGAAATGTTGGTTATGACATTGTTATATGTTAAAAACCGAAACCCAGTAGTGATAGAAAATAAATATCGATATTGGGTGAGTGTTTGACAACTATTGGCCTCAAATTAGTATTATAAAAATATTATAAATTGTCATTTGAGTTGGAATTGGTTTTTGAGATAGGAAATGAGTTTTTAATCCGAAATTGGATTTCGAAAATATTGTTTTAAAGGTTATCTACTTATATTGATATTTTATTTAAAAGATTATCTATTTACATTAATTAGTTTTATAGTATCTATTTATATTCAATAATTTTTACAGTATTTAATTACATTAATATTATTTAAAAGTTACTTAACTATATTAGTATTTTTTTAAAAGTTATTTACTTACAATTAACATGTATAAAGTATTTAACGGTATTGATTGAGTGTGTGAATATTTATTTGTTGGCTGTTATTCAATATTTGGATAATTTACTAAATTATATTGTTGGTTTGGTTATATTCTCGCTTATTGGAGCGGATGAGACCCAATTACGTTCCCGTATAAGAGCGGATGACCCATTGTATATGAGTCCCGTCTCGAAGCGGTTGATTTATATTTTATGATTATATAATGTTTGTGTCATGACCCTGACTCGACCTTCGAAAATCGACACCGAATACATCGTCCGTATTCGAAAGCCGCAGATCCAATAGTCGAACCTGCTTCGCCGGAGCTTATAACACATTAACTACAACAACACAGCGGAAGAAAAATGAATATATATTGATATACAACAGTGGATACAGTATCTGATACAATATGGAACAACAATATCAGAGACAATAAACAACAGCGGAAAAGATAACAATGGAAGAGATAATTCCAATATGTTCTTCAATAGAGAGTGAATCCACAATCTACATCTCTAATCCAAAGCTCCAAAGATTACCAAATCGAAAGCTCGAACCACCACCAAGTTGGATTTAATCAAGTTTGATCCTGAATGTTGAAGAGAAGCACAAAGCGAAAGCCAAAATCCAACGATTGAATGCTATCGAATCTACGTCTACTATATGATTATCTGAAAAGCCTAACTCTAGATTGCCCGTGTAGAAAATTGTGGACACCCAGAGTTTAGAAAAGGAACAATAAACTCCGGATCAGTCATGGGACTGGTATGAGAAAACAAAACAGTTTTAAACAAAAACAAACAACAAAAGAATTTAAGATTGAAATCCGTAAAGCTTTTTGGAAAATGAAACTACCATAAGGCCTCCCACTGCGCACACCATGCAAACGTAGAATTGGAGGAGATTTCTCCTTATGATATCAAACATGCTTGATACGCAAAAACCTTTTGATATTATTATTAGTGCTTAGTGCAGAAAACTTTTCGAAGGTATAATATTAATCTTAGCCAGCATACAACCATTATTGTATGCCTACTATAGCTACCATCTAAACAGTGGTGACTACCATAAGTAAATGGCAGGTTCTACAACTAAAACCGTTCAAGGCGCGTATTGGAGATTGGATTTCCAAAAAATGGTCAGGCCAAGGAACTTCCTATTGACACATGGGTACGCCTCTGGAGGGATGCCCCGAGAACCTACCCGGCTCTCTGCCAACACAAGGCCGGGTTATCCCTGCCCGGAAGTAACACCTACAAGTATGCCATCCCCGGTCGTTTGTGACCTTTATCCGAGAGCTCTCAACCACAAAGCAACCACAAGCAATAAATTTGCAGTGTCCACATGAGTTAAGTATCTGGGCTCCATACCATGATACCACCCTTTTCCATAAGAAATGGACATAACCTAGGGGTGCAACCCCTAAATAACCTTGCTGCATCTTTCATGTTTCGATAATTTCCGAGGTGTGAGGTCCTGATCCAGTCTCATCCACAAAGCAATGCTTTACACAAAGCCATGCTTTGATCAACAAATGATCAGAAGCACTACGTATGCCACACTACCAAATTGGGAATGTATCACTAGTAACCATCAACTACATGACCTCTGAGCTCGTACGTCTCACAGAAGGGTGTTAAGCTAAGAGAATAAATTCTTCGCCACCAAACAGAAATGTTTTTGATAGAAACCATCTTTACATCTCAAAGTGTAATGTCAAACACACATCCATACAAGTATGTTCCGGGTTCGAACGGAACCGAAGGCACTTCCAAAGAAGTCCTTGCACTCCGAGAATTCCCAATCCCGATTGGACTCCCCATCACATATGGAGATCTCTATACCGACGTGACTCAGTGCACAGACACTCGACAGGTTATCCTTTCGTTCTCGAAAATACCCGCCTTCACCACCGGTCTTCAAATGTTATCCATTTCATCGTATCACAATCCGGAATGGGCTATACGACACAAAGTCCTCTCCCGGCTAAACCGAATAGTGAGCGCAATATTTAAAAACATATGCATATTAGGATCTCAGTTAAGTCACAACTTATTTCCCTAAACTTTTCTTTCAAATGGTTTAAAACAAATTACCATTTTCAAATCCTTCAACAAAAATATTCACTTCACAAAGTTCACCAATCTTCCATAAAGATACATTCATGGTTTTCAAAATAATTTCCTTTTCAAATTGGATTAACTCATCCAATCATTAAATCAAAAACTCAATTCATCGCTTTCAAAACCATTTCCAAAGATTCATTCATAACTTTCAAAACAATTCCCATTTCAAATCTTTTATATAAAAGATACAACATTTTAAACCTTCTTCAATTTCAAATAAGGTTCAACCATCTTCATAAAAATTCATTCATAACTTTCAAAACCATTTCAATTCCATTTCAAACTTGAAATCTTTCAACACAAATTGGAAATTCTTTCTTTATTTGAAAGCTATTATCATTTGAAAACAAATAGTTTTCGTTGCGGAAAATCCGATTACATTTGCATGAGTTAAAGCCCTTCAAGTATAAAACTTGGGATAAATTCAAATTCCCGAAATAATACTTCTGAAAAGGTTTTAAAACACATTTATAACTTGTATAACCTTTTTAAACCATAATTTCCAAACATAGAATTCAATTTCAAATCTTTTATTCAAATTCAAATCAAATTATTTAAATTTCAAAATTTTATCAAGTTATTCAAAATAACTTTTATCTTTGAAAACTCCTTTTCAAAAGCTTTTCATATTTAACCCAATTCCATTTCCAAAACCATTTGGATTCAAAATTCAACTTTTGAAACCATTATTAAATACAAATATCTGTGACTTAACCAATTTCCTCATGAAATCCATATTTGTATGTGTATGGTGTAATCCAAGGGTTTTACACAATAGTGCAACATCATCAATCATCACAAATTCTAGCACATCAACATCGATAAGCGGTATATTCTTATAATGCTTATCTTCATTCACAGATTCAAAGATAAATAATATAAATTTATCGTAGAAATAAATAAATTACATTCATCACAGACAAATAAATTACATCATAGCTCAAATCAAAAATAATTCATATCACAAAGCATCACACATCAGGGATATCACACAATTCAACATTCAATTGAATCCAAACATCCATAAGTAAGATCAATTAATTATCTGATTAATTTAAATCAGATAAATTACTTATGAATAAACACTAATCTTGGTTAATTAATATTAATTAATTAAAAACCATTTTCAATTAATTAACCTTTAATAATAAATTAATTAACCTTTACTAATAAATTAATTAACCTTTAATTATTAATTAAAATTATTTAATAATTAATCAACCTTTAATCATTAAATAATTAACCTTTAATTATTTAATTATTCTTAAATTAATTACCCTTAATTAATTACATTAATTAATTAATCCTCAATTAATTATCATGCCTTAACCATTTACATAAATTAATTAATCTTTAATTAATTAATTAATTTATCCTTTGATTATTATCCTTAATTATCTTAATTAATTAACCCTTAATTAATTATCATTTAATTAATTATCTTTAATTAATTGCAATAAGTGATTATCCCTAATTACTTAATCAGCTTTAACCATTAATTAATTTCTTTTAATTAAATAATTATCTTTAAGTAATTAATTACCTTAATCATAAATAAATTAACCTTTAATTAATCACATCAATTAATCAACCATTGATTAATTACATTTAGTAAATAACATTATCTTTTAAATTTCATTAAGAAATTACTCAAGACCTTAATTAATTTTAAAAGATAAACTATTTATCTTTGTTAATTACAAAATCATCATTTAAATCTTATTTCAAATATCCTTTGAGACAAATTATCATCATATCTTAATTTGACTTAAAATCTTTAAGGAAAACAAACATTTAATCTTTTTAATTAATGAAAGATTAATACACTTTCTTAATTACTTTTTTCATCATAGAATTATATTTTCTTGAAAACACTTGTTAATTTATTTAACGAATTAACTAATATATAATTATTAAATACCAAAACAATTTTGAAAATATTCTCAACTTTCAATTTAAATCTTTAAAAACCTTGTTTAAAACTTGTTTATAATTTTAATTTGAAAACTTAATTTATATTTCTTTGAAACTTTGAAAACTTAATTTATAAATTTCTTTAAAGCCCAAACTAAAAATGCAAACTGAAACTATATTTTCTCATCACAAGGAAATCGGGCCGAAACCCAAATTGAAGAAAACAAAACCGAAAACCTCCCTTTTCTTCTACTCTTCCTACCAACTCCCAAATCACCCAAAAACAATGAATTCCGATGTCTCAAACCCCAAAAAAATCAACTCCGATCAACTTAGGCATTTCTACGCGAACACCAAAGCTCACACAATCATGATACGACTCGGAATCGAACCTAATTTCCTCTCGCTCGATTCGCCCAGTCGAGGATTCTCCCACGTGCATGCTATACACGTGCACATCTTCGTCAATGACCATCTCATCGGATATGAAACTTGCTTTTTTTTATTTTGTTTGAAGGAAATTTTGATTTTGTTTTCGTATTTTTTTGGTTTGAGATTAATTTTACAGGCTTTTGATTTTATTTGCTTTTTCTTTTGGTTTGTAGAAAATGAGAGGACGGTTCCAATCTTTGAACTGAATAAAATGAACAGCCTAGTTTTCCATAATAACCTTTTATTTAAATTTTATAAATCAATTGCCACTTGTTAACTCATAAGATAAAATGGCAACACTTGTGTAACAACCCGCATATTTTACGATTGTATATTTAAATATTTTATTTAAATATAACATCGTTAGTCAGATTATAGTCTGAAATGCTACTTTTTGCAAACTGTCACATTAGTACACGAGGCCACTTCCATTGAGTTCAAAATGGCATTTGCGACCTTTTTGAGTATAAAAATCGATATGTTTGGAGCTAGCTAAAATTTCAACCTTTTCACTTAGGGTTTTGGGTTTGGGTTTCAGCCCATTAATCTAACATATCAACCCAACTCCACTCCACTCCTCTTTATTCCTTCATAATATTTCCTATAACTCAAGCTTTAGCAAAAATCGTTGAGGAGATTGGAAATTAAAATCCTAAGCCCTAGTTTCTTTAGCAAATCCAAGTCTTAGCTTCAAATTCAAAGAGAAGATTAGGTAAGCATCTCCTTCTTCTTCTCCATCTCAATCTCTCTCTAACACTACTACAAAATACACATGTTGCTTCGCCTCATTGGCATCAGTTGTTACAACAACCGATGCAAATAGAAGTATTTGCATCGATTACGCTGTAACAATCGATGCATTTGGTATGTGGAAAGCAGTAAATAGTAAAAAAATACAATTTGCATCGGTTATCATCAACAACCGAAAAAAATATACCGATAAATAGTGTTGGTTGCATCAGTTTTATTTACAACCGATGCAAATAGTGTTAGTTGCATCAGTTTTATTTACAACCGATGCAAAAAATACTATTCCCGCGTCCGTGATGAAAATTCAGCGGAAAATTATTTTGTCTCCCTCTCATTTTCACCGCCAACTCTTCTTTCCGTCCTTTGCTCGAAAACCCTAAATCCCTCTCCCCTTTTCATCTTTCCCAAAATCAGCAAAACCTGAGCTAAATCCAAAGCTCCATCCCCGTAAATAATTTTCCAAAACTTTGGTTTCAAAACAACCAAAGTATATAGAATAAAACAAAACTATTCACAGCATCATTCACAAACAAAACAAAATTCGCAAACAAGCTTGATGTTCTGGTGTTCTTTGTTCGAGTTTGTCATTCGAATTTTGGTGATTCGGTGCTCGATTGTGTGCCGAGGGTGATTCGTGTTATGGAATTTAAGGGTTTTGGGTCGTGGCTCTTTTGGTGAAGGCGAATTACAGGAGGTGATTGATGACGATGGAGGCGGTTGCAGTTTGAAAGCAGTGGCGACCAGGGCCGGCCCTAGGGCAAGCCCACCAAGCTGCTGGGATGGGGCAGCCCACTGAGTCGGGCAACATGAAAAATTTGTTTTACAGCTCAAAAGCAATCTCGATGTTGGCGATGCTTGAACCCAAAAAAACTAGGGCTTCAAAAATCAACGCCTTCTAAATAATCACCGTTGCATACTCGGCTATTCCATCAGCCATCGTCGGCTCATCCTTGCCTCCTACGCGATATTTTCTACTGCTGATTTGAAGTCCTGCTACAGTCTCTTTATACTGCCACTGCTAATTAAGTATGCGAATTTCTTATTTTGAGTTGTCTAATTTTCTAAAATTGAGTCGCCCTTTTACTGCTTTAGATTTCATTAACATTGAAAACGCCTGAAGCTAATAACTTATTAGTATTTAGTTATAAACAACTAGTTTTCTATACATAATCATTTAGGAATTGAAATTTGAAAGCCGAAGTTAAAAAACTAATAATTATTTAGGAACTGATACTTACATTGATGTACTATTTTTCCTGCAGTGTGTGTATGTCTACCCGCAAACATTTAGGCAGAACCCAATATGATTTGCCTGTACACTTAACTAGATACACTAGTTTGTAAACTTGATACATTTAGTTAAAAATTAAATACACTGTTTTGTAAACTATTTGAGACTATAAGTATTGCAGCCCACTTAATGTGGCAACTTTTGTATAAAAAGTTGGTACTTTGTTATGTTATAGTTTTATATGTGATTTGATGCTTATATATATAAAAAAGAAAATTTAAAAAAATTGACAAGTTATATAGTAAGGGGCAAAAAAATTCACATTGGGCTTGGGCAACCGATTCTTTGGGCCGCCCCTGGTGGCGACTGGTTAGCATGTTGATGCCTGAAGTGTTGTTGTGGTGTTCTGGGGTTGTAGAAGGTGCAAAGTAGAAGGTGGTGAAATTTTATGGTAGAGCACAGTGCAAGGCAGCAGAGGAGATGTATGTTTGTATATGGGTAGTGGCTACAGTGCAGTGTTTGTATGGTTGGTTGTACTGACAGTGGTGGTTGCAGTGATATGGAAGTAGCTGGAATGGTAAGGCAGTGAGGTAAAGTGTTGATGTTAAGGAGTTGTTGTTGAGCAGTGGTGATGTTGTGAGGAGTGACTATTGGCAAGATAATCGCTGCAGGGGAAGTTGTATGATGTTGCAGCAGTGGTAGTGGTAACAGAAAATCTTGTATGTTTGTTGATGGATACAATTGGGCAGGTGATGTGTGTAGGTCAGGTGAAAATGCAGTTAGGTAAATAATAAAATTGTAATGGAATGAATAACTGACATTAAATATTAATGGTTGTTGATTTCAATTTTTCACTTAAAATGACATTTTCTTTAACAGTCATAAAATATATACAATATAATAGTGTAACAATCATGATTCTATACGCACACACATATGTATATGTATATGCACGCTCATACACGCACGCAGTGAATATTGTCATATGGTAGTAAAATGGTGGTAAAACATACATGTTTTTCCTGTCTCCTTAGTTTTCTCTTTATATATTCATTTAGTCCTTTGACAATCTCATTAATTTCTTCATCGACATTATCACTGTTACATTTTCAAGATTCTCATTTGCTTCTTCAATACCATCAATAATATTTTCGCTCAAGCCATTTTCAAATTACCATCTGATTTAGTGCAAAATTTTCAATTATAGATTCCTTTTTTCTAATCTCAGCGATTTCGATATACATCATGCAACAAATTTGAAATTTTGTCTAAATTAATATTTACCACAACAAAAGTTAATTTTAAACTATGAAAATAAACCTAAATAATTGATATTCATTTATTCACATGATAAATATTATGTTCTAGAAAAAAAAATCAACTTATAAATGATTTATTAACAAAACAACAATTTTTAACATATATCGCTGAGTAAAATATAAATCTTGCTCATGATCTCTGAACCTTTTTTTAAGAACATTATCATGTGCAGCACGTTCGTCTCACACTAATTACAAGTAAACAATTACAGTTTGAGTTGCCAAAATGGCCAGCCATAGATATGTATGCATGGACAAAGTAATTAATATCCTTTTCCACTTCTCTGTGTACTTTGTATGATGGATATGAAAAAACAGCTATTTCAACTTTGTGTTGATATTTTGTGTGCACATTTATCATATTTTTAGTCTCTCAGTTATCAGTTTTCCTTAAAGATGTGTTAAATTAATTTTTCTTATTAATTTCTTTGTTGATAGTCTTTTAGAGAATCTGAGTCAATGTCAAGAAAATCTCTTCGTAATTCAGCTGAGAAGTTTGAATTTCAAGCTGAGGTTTCTAGGCTTATGGATATAATTATCAACTCTCTCTACAGCAACAAAGACATTTTCTTGAGAGAACTCATCTCCAATGCCTCAGATGTAAGTTCTATACTTATCGACATAGTGGTTTTGGAGTAGGATCATACAACTATTTTCACTGTAACAATGGAATATGTTCATGTTTCAATCAGGCATTGGATAAGATATGCTTTCTTACTCTCACCGATAAGAATGTTTTCGGGGAAGGTGACAACACTAAGCTTGAGATTCAGGTTGGCACATCAAAGTTACTATTTATTTTGCAGCCTCACCTGGTTAAATCTTTATTTTTTATGTTTAATATTCAGATTAAGCTAGACAAGGGAATAAGGTTCTCTCTATCAGAGACAGAGGTATTGTTATGACTAAAGAAGATTTGATCAAGAACTTAGGAACAATAGCTAAGTCAGGAACTTCAGATACTATCGACCACATAATCACCATTTTACCTATTTTATGCTTGATTATTTTTTTATTTAAAGAAATTCTATAAAATTTGTTGTTTATAGCTTTTGTCGAGAAGATGCAGACAGGAGGTGACCAGAACCTCATTGGGCAATTTGGTGTTGGGTTCTACTCTGCATATCTGGTTGCAGATAATGTTGAGGTCATAAGCAAACACAACGATGATAAACAGTAAGAAAAATCAGATGAATGTGAATTTGTGATATTTTGGTCTTTGTGATGGTTTGATCAAGTTTTATAACATATAAGTTTTTTCCCCTTCTAGATATGTCTGGGAATCTAAGGCTGATGGAGCTTTTGCGATTCCGAGGATACATGGAATGAGCCACTAGGGCGTGGAACAGAGATACGTCTGCATCTCTGGAAAGAAGCCAAAGAATATCTTGAAGAATACAAATTGAAGGTGTATGCTTAAATACTTAATTCTATCCAAAATACTATTAGTTTATGTTGAATTCTTAAAGATCCAATCATGCTGATGTACACACAGTAAAAAATCATTTTTGTTACACAGTTGGCGAAACAATGTATACTTTCTTAGGATTTTATGAACATATAAAAACCAATATTGTCTTGAGATAATACTTGTGAATTTTTATCTTAGTTTACATTAATAAATTGTGAAATTCTCACAATATTCAGGTTAAAGATACCTGATCATAAGTAGATGATATATGTGATGGTCATATCGAACTAAACACCACATGTAAACTTGTTAGTAAATTGGATATATAGATTACTTTCTCATCTTGAAATTTTTTGAAACACTCTATAAATGATTAATACTATATATAAGCTGTACTCTAAAATTTCATGAAAACGATACTCATCCATTAACACACACAAAGACACCGGTTTTGGTCTTAAGGCGCCGATTTTTAATTTTTTTATACTGGTCGGCGGACTACTGCCGGGGCCAGTAAGGTGTGCCTGACATTGATCCGCTGACATAATATATCTATTATAACTACCAGTTAGCAACCCATTTTTCTTTTTCTTTATTAACATCCAGGAACTGTATGGACTGCGAGTGCTCACATAATAACTGCAATCATAGGTTCAGGAGTTCTATCATTAGCATGGTCGATGTCCCAACTCGGATGGATAGTGGGACCTGCAGCTCTTTTTCTATTTTCCATAGTCACATTTTACACATCAAGTTTGTTAACTGACTTTTATAGAAACCCAGATCCTGTCTATGGTAAAAGAAACTACACATACATAAATGTAGTGCAGTCCAATCTTGGTTCTACTAAAGTTTGGTTTTGTGGGATTTGCCAGTATGTGATAGTATAATCAATCTTTTTAGGGCTGTTACAACTAGTTGGGAAGATATAAGGTGGCGGTGCTGAGGTGAAGAAAAGGCAAGCGGTGGAAGCTAGTGAGTATGCCATGATATGGTTTAGGTGGAAAGTGATGGGTTTGGGTTGGGTTTTAGGTGGGAAGCAGACATCGATCTGATGATAGGTAAAAGTCTATTATCAACTCCTGGTTGCACTTTAACAGGTAATTTGCTTGTTTATATGTTTTCTATACATAATAACACAAGAATCGGTCCTAATTATTTTCTTTTTTCTAAAAGAAGAATTTATAAGGTATATCTCTGTTGAGTATTACCTTGTCTGATTTATCTAGTAGTGAGTATCTTTATTCTCACCATTCACAAGTATCTTCTTGCACCACTGATTTTAGTTTTGTTTGGCTTCAAGACATCTGGAATAATAGGTAGAAGTCCATTAAGTTGTAGATTTGGGTTAATGGAATAAACGAATATTGTAAGAACTCGATTGGGTATAAGTGTAAGTTTGTTAAGAACTTGACTAAAATTGAAGAATTCCTCATATATAACTTTTAATGTTAATGGAGTCCCTATAAAACTGCACCTCATCTATCCTCATATAACCTATGTCCTGACTCTTTGGTGAAAGATGGTTAAGATGGATAACATAAGTTGTATGTCTTGTTTGAGAATGTGAATCACCACATTATTTTCAATATTTTATTAATATGAAGATTTTTTATGTTATTCTTATCACTATATTTGTTTTCCAGTCATTTTTACAATTGGAAAATTGATAGTGCTTCTTGGAGGTAATATTGGAGTTTCTTGTGGTAGATGTCAATATGGTAGTGCCTTTGGAGAACTGAGTGGTCAAGCGGATAAAGTTGAAGATATAAGGTGAGCTTTCTTAAAAGCGCTTCTACTTTATCTTCTTCTTCTGTTTGTTTTTTGTATTTTTTGGGTTTTTATTTAATTATTTTTTTTCATAATAGTGCTACCCTTATGGGAATGGGATTTAGTTATGGTGGGAAGGATTTCATCTACTCTTGTAATTATCTTTCTTCTAAGAGAAATTACTCACAACTTTGCCTTTACATGGCTGCAGTTATCCATATTAAATCCTTGAATGTAATGCAACTGAAGCGTGTATATAATTATTTTCTAAGGAATATATATGTATATAATGTTGTATTGTGCTGTTAAATCGAGACTTTTTATATTTGAAGTGTTCAATTTATTTATATTAATACATATCCAACTGTGATCCTGTTAGAATGTAGTTATTATACTACACTATATTTCCCTTCATCGTTGGAGGTTGAAACTATATGACATGGTTGTCTTCACAATAATTTGCAACATGTTCTGATGCTTAATCGAACAAAAGTATGACAAATGTTTTTGACTATGGTTATTTGCTAGTGTTTTTGTTTTTGTATTTTTATCCTTTTTTTCCTGAACTTTTTTTGAATCTTAACAGGAATTACTAGTAATCCCTTTCAAGCATACATATTCATGGTACCAATATACTACCAGAAGTTAAAACACATGGAAAATTTTGCCATAGTTATACCATATATAATTCTACTTCTACTAGTGCAGCGTAAGTCAATTATAATAATAAAAATTCATTTGACTTATTCAAACTGTGGATAAGAGGAAGAAAACTAAATATTTCAGGGCATTGAGCAAGTCGAGTTGTTTCCATAAAAAAGGGCATGAAGCAGACTGTGCTGTGGCCGATAGTTTATATACGATGGGATTTGGTATCATTCAGGTTCTTTTTTCTCAGTTGTCTAACTTCCATGATCTATGGTGGCTTTCTATTGTTGCTGCTGTTATGTCTTTAGCTTACTCTTTCATTGTCATTGGCCTCTCCATTGCTCAAATCGTTTCTGTTTCTCTTGTTCTTTTCGTACCAACTTATGTTGGTGAGCTAACATTTAGAGCACCATTTTTCCGAGATTTGACTAATAGCTCTCTTTTTCACCAACTTGAGATGTATCTATGGACAAAACTTGAACTGACGCCAAGATCGGTTATTCTAGCGAACTCTTTCTTCAACAGTGACAATTATCTTAAGTTACAAGTCAAACTCTTCCCATCTAGTGGATAGTATTGTTGGATGTGAGTTGTTATGGTTAGGTGGTGAAATTTATGGTGTGAAATTTGTAAACCAAAGCAGAATTTGTAAATGATAATGATATAATCTTTTTTTTAAATTTTTTGTGTATGTTTTTTTCTTTTATATATATATATATATATATATGAGATTATCAATAATATATATATAGAGTCTATTTGAGTACTGTAATAATGGTTTCTGAGAGATTAGTTTGCATCGGTTGTTATAAAAAACCGATGCAATAGAGGGATTAGTTTGAGTCGGTTTTCAACAACAACTGATGCAACAAGTTCCTTTGTTGCATCGGTTTTCATTACACCCGATGCAACACGGGGGCTGTGTTCAAGCAACCAACCATGATATTTTGCATCATTGTTAGTAACAACCGATGCAAAAAGGACCTTTTTGCATCGGTTTCAGAACTGATGCAATAGTGTTAAGCCTGTTGCATCGGTTGCATATGCATCGGTTGCTGAACTGATGCAAAAGGGGGGTAAACAACCGATGCAAATGACCTGTTTTGTAGTAGTGTAATTTCATAAATTTTCTATAACCTAAATTGGGAAATATTGCTTATTATCTTAGGTTGGGGCTTTTAGAGTTGAGATTGAAGAGTGGTTGACCCTCCTTTGTTTTCAAGCTTCGTCTTCCTTGTTTTTGTGTAAAAGGTGAGATTTTTATCTCACATCTATGTCAATATCTATCTTTGTGGTCAGGTATGAATTCCTAACATCTATTCATGATCATTTTTTTTATGATTTGAATTAATTTGGTGATTTGCTAATTTTTGGATTTGAAGTCCAATTTTGTGAAAATCCTACTAAAGATGTTTGGATATGTTGTTTGGGATGCATCGAAGAGCCTATATGGCCGGGTTGTCGCTTGGCGTAAATCCTTAGTCGCCGTTGTTCGCTCGATCGCTCCCGAAATCATTTTGGCCATCATGGCCTAGGCAAATTGTTGCCCTTACCAGGTGTTCAGTGTATACCAATACCAGACGTCTAGTTTTGCCTTCTGGAGAAAATTATACACGTTAGAGAAAAAATAAAAAATAAAGGTCAGAAACCAATCCCAGACGTCTGATTCTTAAATCCAGATGTCTGGATGGTTTCAGACGTCTGGTTTGCCAAACCAGACGTTTGGTTGGTTTTTTGGAATATTTCCATAAACCAAAACTAGACGTCTGGATCAACCCCTCAGACGTCTGGATCTGTGCATATCTGCCTATTTGCCTAATTTTGAGTAAAATTCCAATGTTAATCGATTTTTGGTCGATCCAACTAGTTGTTATCACTATTATCGACTTTGATGACTTCTTTATTTGGATTTTTTTGGAATATCCACTTTGATGGGTTTGGTATCGATTTCATTGGGTTTAATTCACGTCTTCGTATGTGAATTTTTGGTGATTGATTGTTTATACAATAATTTCTATGGCTTGTCACTTTAAAATGCAAAGGTTTCAATACTAGTAGTAAATATTCAAATCCTTTCACAAAGATGATTTCAACTCTATTTTTGATACAAAGTTCGCTTTTAAGACTGTTTTCCAATCTATTAGTATATACAAACCTTTACTTCATTCGTTTGAGAAATCTAATTAAATGACGTTGTGAAACAAATGGTATGAAACACTGGCGTTTACTTCGTCGGTTAATTTTTTGACTTGTTCGATTGAAACTCTTGTGACAATTTGTGAGTGGAAATCTACAATTTGTTCGTAAATATTTAACTTAAGCCAGTGGCTATGGGACATGAGGCTAAACTCATTTATTTACTAGCTTAGTGTAATTGACACTTCTTGATGATCAATGATGATCATTTTGTGGTTTAGACTAGCAATGTGCGATGTCTCTTTGTCTGCGAGGGAGACTAAACCCCGTTTCTGTGGAGCTTCGGCTCAAAATTGGTGGGGTAGCGACCCATGGTCTTCGGGCCATTTGTGGAGCCTCAGCTTAAAATTAATGGTTAGCAACCATGGAATAGCGTTCCGTTTTGTGATACACGTGTTGGCGAGTTTTCATGCTCCCGTTTTGTGATAGGCCTCCCCCTCTTGTGATTTCTGGATTTCTAAATGATGATTTCTAGAATTTGTGTCTCACTAATTTTAGTGATTTACATTGATGAGTTTATCAATATTTGTGACTTGGCGAACAAAAATAAAGAATATGGTTTTCATTTTGATTTATGAGAAGATTCTTGTGATATTGATTAATCTCTGGTTGATTTTCAAATGCACACTTATTACTGTATGGCATTATTGTTATTATACTTTTTTGTCATATCTCTTATTCTATCTCATTTTTATCTGATATTTATAGCTAGACTGATCCGTTTATTATTTTCTTATTAAATAATACTCGGGTCAGACTTAGATGTTACAGGTGCTTCTGCTTGACTCCTTATCTGGGATCATCATTATCTAACTTTTGTCTAACTACATTAGATTGGTAGTTTTTGTTGTTATACATTTGAGATAGAGACTTCTTGATGTATACATACTCTTTGATGTAGCACTTGTATCTATTCTTTTGTGATATTGTGGATCTTATTTGGCCACTACTCTGATGTACACATATATGTGTTATATTCATATCTATTTCCGCCTTTGTGATATGAATGTCTGTGACTGATTCATGTTATGTTTATTTCTATATTCGTTTCCGAAGACCACATAGCCACTGTGTAGTAGCTTTGAGTTTGTATCGGTATGTCTAATTTCCTCTTGAAATGAAATGCATGTTATACTATCTGACATATCGGTGCTCGCATAAAGCAATTACACGGATGGTCACTCCTTAACAGCCTTATTCTTCGCGCTAGTTGACGGTATTACTCCGTAGTGTCCTTGGCTAGCTTGAGTATAGAGGTGGGGCGTCACAGCATGGTTTCAGAGCCAAACTTCGAAACAATGTAGAATAATCTAGCAAGGATCATTGTCCTAAGTCTTTCTTAGGAGTCATGCCTTAGGATTTATTCGAGTCATTGGACCCGTTCTATCCTATTTCCTTTGTGATGCCTTGTTTTATCAATCCTGATTGTTTGATATTCATTTTGAGATTAACCTTTTTCTTCTTCTTTCTTTCTTTCTTAAAGAAGGGAAATGGTTAGATCAGGTCGTCCCAGCGTTGGTCAATCTGGTGCTACTCCTCAAGATGGAGTATTTATGTTCGCCTAACAGCTTCTTGATCTGGTAAAGAATGCTCAAGCTTCCGGATCCATTCTAGAGCCTACTCACCCAAAATCCGGATTTTCACGCCTGTGTAGTGATTATACAAATTTGGGTGGAAAACCATTCAGGGTTTCCGAGGACGTTATCGAAGTTCAAGCTTGGCTTAGAACATGCGATCGCATCTTTTCTCGCATGAATCTTATTGATCTTCTTTGAGTCCAAGTGGCTTCTTGCATGCTCCAAGAAAGAGCATTAGATTGGTATGAGCTTCTTATTTCTGAAATTATTGAAGCGGATCTTACTTGGGAGAAATTCCTGGAGAGATTCGAATCAAAGTTTGTGCCGGAAGCTGAAAAGTGACTTTTGCCGTCGTTTTATTGACCTTGTTCAAGGTGAATCTTCTGTGGCAGATTATGTCGCATCTTTTGAATCCCTCTCTAAATAGGGGGTTGAGTATATAAATACCCCATTTAAGAAAAATCAAAGATTCGTCTATGGCTTGAATAAGAATCTCAAAAAGCCTTTACTTCTGAAACTGGAAGTTTCTTTTGATCAACTTATCGATATCGCTCTTCGACTTGAAGAGGCAGATAAAGAAAGTGATGTTGAAGTTTGGAGTGCAAAACTGAACTTCAATAACAACAAGAAGAGCCCTAATAAGTGCAAGGGTCCTTATCCCAACAAGAAAGGGATACAGTTAGCAAAGACTTCTACCTCTAGTGTGGTCAGTGCTACAATTGTGGTTCTAAGGACCATTATGCAAATAAGTGTTCAAAGCCCATTGCTTGCCGCTATTGCAAAAGTTCGGGTCATTATATATCCGCATGTCCCAAATTTCAAAGCAAGAAGGAGGGAAAGCTAAATGTGGTGCAAGCCCCTAGTAACACTTCTCGTGGTCTAGGTATTTTTCATTCTATCCTTGATGGCATTATTATGTTTCGTGATCAACCTATTCGAGTTCTTTTTGATACGGGTGCATCCCATTCTTTTATATCAAAAAAACTTGTTGATACTTTTTCTTTAAGTGTTATGGCTTTAATGACTTCCTTGAGAATTGCGAATCCGGTTGGTGGATCCGCAACACTTAGTTTACTTTGTAAAGATGTCGATATTATTTTATGTGATTATTCTTTCCGAGCTGATATGCATGTCATGCGTTACTTAGGCTTCGGAATGATTTTGGGAATGGATTGGCTTAACCGTTATGAAGCCCATATCCTATGTCCTAAGCAGACTATTCATCTTCGACATCCTCAATCTGTTAAGCAGATTTCTATTGTTCTTAAAGGTTCGGATTCCAACTTGGCAGCATCTTTATATTCTCTAAATCCTCATGATGATGAGGAAGACGTCATTTCTCTCATTCATATTGTTCGTGAATTTTCTGACATATTTGAGCCCATTTTAGGATTTCCACCTAAGCGAGCAATTGAGTTTAGAATTAATCTAATCCATGGATCTTTACCTATCACTCGTCCTCCTTATCGTATGTCCAATAAGGAAAATGAGGAGATGCGCAAACAATTATCCGAATTGGAAGAGAAGCAATTTATTCATTCTAGTTCCTCTCCTTAGGGAGCTTCGGCTATTTTTGTGAAGAAATCCGATGGTACACTTAGGCTTTGCATTGACTACTGCAAGCTTAATGATCTTACCATTAAGAATAAATATCCTTTACCTCGGATTGATGATCTATTCGATCAAATTAGAGGTGCTAGAGTCTTTTCATAGTTGGACTTAGCAGCCGGTTTTCATCAGCTTCGTATTGCAGAGGATAGCATTCCTTTGACATCATTCCATACACGTTATGGATCTTATGAATGGCTTGTTATGCCATTTGGTTTAACGAATGCTTCAGCTTGTTTTGTTGACCTTATGAATCGAGTTTTCAAAGACTTCCTCGATCGATTTTTTCTCATCTCTATAGATGTCATTCTTGTTTATTCTGAAACCGAGGAAGAGCATGAAAAGAATCTTCGGATTGTGTTGGAAACTCTCAGGAGCAATCAATTGAAAGCAAAATTTTCTAAGTGCCACTTTTCGCAATCTCGTGTGAAATTTCTTGGTCATATCATTTCTGAATCCGGAATTTCTGTGGATCCTTCAAAGATTGAAGCGATTCAAGATTGGAAGAGACCGGAGAGTGTGACGGAAATCTATAGTTTTCTTGGATTGGCGGGTTATTACCGTCGATTCGTAAAAGATTTTTCTAAAATTTCCGTGCCTCTTACTAGCTTGATAAAGAAAGGAGTTAAATACATTTGGTCGGACAAATGTGAAGCTTCTCTTCAGAAATTAAAAGAACTCCTTTCCGATGCTCCTATTCTTGTGATTCCCGAAGGGAACCAAGATTTTATTGTTTATACCGATGCTAGTCGGGTTGGATTGGGGGTCGTTCTTATGCAAAGAGAACGTGTTATTGCTTATGCTTCTAGGCAATTAAAGCCTACCGAGGCTAGATATGCTACTCATGATTTAGAGCTCGCGGCTATTGTTTTCGCCCTTCGAATTTGGAATCATTATCTTTTGGGAGAAAAATTTGTTCTCTACACCGATCATAAATCTTTGAACTATCTATTTTCTCAAAAGGAACTTAATTTGCGTCAATAACGTTGGATCGAGTTCCTTGCATCTTATGATCTTGATATTCTTTATACTCCCGGAAAGGGAAATCGTGTTGCCAATGCCCTTAGTCCTAAGCAACAAGCGGTTACAAAATTTATATTTTATAAAAGTCAACCTGATTCAAACCCATCTTTCTTTGTCATAAAAGATATGCGGTTAAGGTAACGACTTCGGGCATGGCCAGCTCCCGTAGTGTGACGGGCGGTGTGTACAAGGCCGGGGAACGAATACATAGCCTTATGGCTGACCAGCGATTACTAGCGATTCCGGCTTCATGCAGGCGAGTTGCAGCCTGCAATCCGAACTGAGGATGAGTTTTTGGTAAACGATTTGTATGGGATAGGGTAATTATGAAACTTTAACCAATGTACCTGCCGCCCGTATTATTTGTTGACCAAAATTTGTTTCCATGATGATATC
Source organism: Allium cepa (assembly GCA_030765085.1). Lineage (NCBI taxonomy): Eukaryota > Viridiplantae > Streptophyta > Magnoliopsida > Asparagales > Amaryllidaceae > Allium > Allium cepa. The sequence goes on from CM060932.1 coordinate 451,956,767, forward strand.
CGAATGGAATAATCTCGAGACTTTATCCACTTGTGAGATTCAAGATCGTGAATCCAATTTATTTGCATCTCTCATTTTATGTAGCCTTAAGGCTCATCCCTCTCTTTTAGATTGCATTCTTGAAGCCCAAAAGCTAGATCCCAAATTGGCTCTTCTTAGCCAAAGTTTTAGGGATAAAATTGATATTGAAGGTTTGAAAGACTTTGATATTGATACTCGTGGCGGTATTTGAAAATTTGGTAGACTTATCGTGCCAAATATTGATAATCTTCGTAAAGATATTTTAGAAGATTCTCATCGTTCTAAATTTACCATTCATCCTGGTAGTAGCAAAATGTATGCAGATATGAAGCGACTTTATTATTGGGATGGAATGAAATGTACGCAAAATGTACGCATGACTTGCCAACTCGTTAAGGCCGAGCATCAAAGTCCCGGTGGGTTATTGCAACCTTTGGACATTCCAATTTGGAAGTGGGACCAAATTTCCATGGATTTTATTGACGGACTTTCCCGTGCTCGTTCGGGTCATGGTAGCCTATGGGTGATGGTTGATAGACTTACTAAATCCGCCCATTTTGTTCCCGTTCGGTCCAATCGGACCGTACCTCTTTTGGCTAAACTCTTTATTAAAGAAATTTTTAAATTGCATGGGATTCCTACTTCTATTGTTAGCGATCGTGATCCATTGTTTACTAGTGGATTTTGGCAGAGTCTTCCAAAAGCTTTGGGAACGAAGCTTAATTTCAGCACCGCTTACCATCCTCGGTTCGATGGACAAACTGAGCGTGTGAATCAAACTCTTGAATATCTTCTTCGTGCTTGTGTTCTTGATTTTGGTGGAAGTTGGGAAGATCATATTTCTCTTGTTGAGTTTTCCTATAATAATAGCTTCCAATCTAGTATTAGAATGGCGCCTTTCGAGGCACTCTATGGAAGGCCATGCCGATTTCCTTCTTGTTGGCTTGAGGCCGGTGAGAAGCTGGTTTTAGGTCCAGATTTTATCCGTGATTCCACAGAAAAGATTGACCTTATTCGCCATAGGATGAAAGAAGCTCAAAGTAGGCAAAAATCCTATGCCGATAACCGAAGAAGGAAATTAGAATTTTCTGTGGGAGATTTGGTGTTTATTCGTGTTTCACCTATGAAGGGTGTTGTGCGTTTCAGTCGATCGGGAAAATTAGTTCCTCGATATATTGGTCCATTTCCCATCACCGAACATATTGGTTCTGTGGCTTATCGCCTTTTATAACCGGCTCAGTTGTTTGCTATTCATGACATATTCCACGTCTCTCAATTACGGAAATGCCTTCGAGATTCCGATTCTATTCTCGAGCCCGGTGTTGTGGAAGAAATTGAAGTTTCGCCTAATTTGACTTATGAGCAACATCCTATTCGTATTATTGCTTCGGAAGTAAAACGCCTTCGAAATAAAGACGTCCCTCTTGTGAAATTTCAATGGTCCTCAAATCCTAAGGATTGCTCTTGGGAATCTAGAGAATTCATCGAGAGAACACATTCGGACTTACTCTCTCGTGTTCTTTAAGGTGAACTTCTTATTTCAAATTTCATTTGTGTTGATATGCTTTTATGGTTGTTATTTTTTATCTTCTTATTAAATATTGCGAGGACGCAATTTCTTTAAGGAGGGGAGTCTGTAACAACCTGCATATTTTACGATTGTATATTTAAATGTTTTATTTAAATATAGCATCGTTGGTCGGATTATAGTCCGAAACGCTACTTTTTGCAAACTATCACAATAGGACTCAAGACCACTTCCATTGAGTTCAAATGGCATTTGCGATCTTTTTTAGTATAAACATCGATATGTTCGGAGCCAGCTAAAAATTTGACCTTTTCAATTAGGGTTTTGGGTTTGGGTTTCAGCCCATCAACCTAACATATCAACACAACTCCACTCCACTCCTCTTCATTCCTTTATAATATTTCTTACAACTCAAGCTTTAGCAAAAATGGTAAAGGAGATTGGAAATTAAAATCCTAAGCCCTAGTTTCTTTAGCAAATCCAAGTTTTAGCTCCAAATTCAAAGAGAAGTTTAGGTAAGCATCTCCTTCTTCTTCTCCATCTCAATCTCCCTCCAATTTCAGAAATTTCCTATAACCTAATTTGGAAAATATTGCTTATTATCTTAGATTGGGGCTTTTAGAGTTGAGATTGAAGAGTGGTTGATCCTCCTTTGTTTTCAAGCTTCGTCTTCCTTGTTTTTGTGTAAATGAGATTTTTATCACACATCTATGTCTATATCTATCTTTGTGGTTAAGTATGAATTCCTAACATCTATTCATGATCATTTGCTTTTGATTTGAATTGATTTTGTGATTTACTAATTTTTGGATTTGAAGTCCAACTTTGTGAAGATCCTACTAAGGATGTTTGGATATGTTGATTGGGATGCACCGAAGAGCCTATAAGGCCGGGTTGTCGCTTGGCGTAAATCCTTAGTCGTTATTACTCGCTCGATCGCTTCCAAAATCGTTTTGGCCATCATGGCCTAGGCAAATTGTTGCCCTTATCAGGTGTTCATACGTCTGGATATCAATGCCAGACGTCTGGTTTTGCCTCATGGAGAAAATTATACACGGCAGAGAAAAAATAAAAAAAAGGTCAGAAACCAATCCCAAACGTCTGATTCTTAAACCCAAACGGCTGGATGGTTTCAGACGTCTGGTTTGCCGAACCAGACGTCTGGTTGGTTTTCTAGAATATTTCCAGAAACCAAAACCAGACGTCTGGATCAACCCTCAGACGTCTGGATCTGTGCATATCTGCCTATTTTCCTAATTTTTAGTAAAACTCCAATGTTAATCGATTTTTGGTTGATCCGACTAGTTGTTATCACTATTATCGACTTTGATGGCTTCTTTCTTTGGATTTTTGGGAATATCCACTTTGATGGGTTTGGTATCGATTTCATTGGGTTTAATTCACGTCTTCGTATGTGAATTTTTGGTGATTGATTGTTTATACAATCATTTCTGTGGCTTGTCACTTTAAAATGCAAAGATTTCAATACTAGTAGTAAATATTCAAATCCTTTCACAAAGATAATTTCAACTCTATTTTTGATACAAAGTTCACTTTTAAGACCGTTTTCCAATCTATTAGTATATACAAACCTTTACTTCATTTGTTTGAGAAATCTAATTAAACAACATTGTAAAACAAGTGGTATGAAACACTGGCGTTTACTTCGGCGGTTAATTTTTGGACTTGTTCGATTGAAACTCTTGTGATAATTTGTGAGTGGGAATCTATAATTTGTTTGTAATATTTAAGTTAAGCCAGTGGTTATGGGGCATGAGGCTAAACTCATTTATTTACTAGCTTAGTGTAATTGATACTTCTTGATGATCGATGATGATCATTTTGTGGTTTAGACTAGCTATGTGCGATGTCTCTTTGTCTGCGAGGGAGACTAAACCCCGTTTCTATGGAGCTTCGGCTCAAAATTGGTGGGGTAGCGACCCATGGTCTCGGGCCGTTTGTGGAGCCTCGGATCAAAATTAATGGTTAGCAACCATGGAACAGCGTTCCGTTTTGTGATACACGTGTTGGCGAGTTTTCATGCTCTCATTTTGTGATAGGCCTCCCCATCTTTTGATTTCGGGATTTCTAAATGATGATTTCTTGAATTTATGTCTCACCAATTTTAGTGATTTACATTGATGAGTTTATCAATATTTGTGCATTGGTGAATTTGTGTTTCAACAACTTTTACAATTGGCATTGAGATGATTGCCAATATTTGTGACTTAGCGAATAAAAATAAAGAATATGGTTTTCTTTTTGATTTGTGAGAAGATTCTTGTGATATTGATTACTCTCTGGTTGATTTTCAAATGCATACTTATTACAGTATGGCATTATTGTTATCATACATTTTTGTCATATCTCTTATTCTATCTCATTTTTATCCGATATTTATAGCTAGACTGATCTGTTTATTATTTTCTTATTAAATAATACTCGGGTCAGACCGAGATGTTACAGGTGCTTCTGCTTGACTCCTTATCTGGGATCATCATTATCTGACTTTTGTCTAACAATATTAGATTGGTAGTTTTTGTTGTTATACATTCGAGATAGAGACACCGTGATGTATACATACTCTTTGATGTAGCACTTGTATATATTCTCTGAGGGTATCGAATGTTAGTCTTACTTATCTTAGTTCACATTTTCCATCTATTAGTAATTCTTCGTTATCAGTAATATTACACTAAATATACTACATAAAGTCAAGAGAAAGCAGTCACCAACAAATAAGTTTAGTCATCCAAACTATTCTTAGAGGAGGTATTTGATCACGAAATATACGTCTATTCTTAAAAAAGGTTTCTTTATTGAGGAGGTATTTAATCACTATTGAGAGTAAGTAATCCAAACTATTCTTAAATCGACAATTGTGGATCTTATTTGACCACTACTTTGATGTACATATATATGTGTTATATTCGTATCTGTTTCCGCCTTTATGATATGAATATTTGTGACTGATTTATGTTATGTTTATTTCTATATTCGTTTCCGAAGACCACATAGCCACCATGTAGTAGCTTTGAGTTTGTATCGGTATGTCGGATTTCCTTTTAAAATGAAATGCATGTTATACTATCTGACTTATAAGTGCTCGCACAAAGCAATTACACGGATGGTCGCTCCTTAACAGCCTTATTCTTCGTGCTAGTTGACGGCATTACTTCGTAGTGTCCTTGGCTAGCGTGAGTATAGAGGTGGGGCGTCACAACTTGTTTATTTGCTTGTTAAGATGATTAAACATACATATTGTTTACTTATCATTGTTAACACTTGTAAATTATCTATTTCCTTTAGCCTATATTTGTCTAAAACAAGTAAATTTATGTTTAGACCTTCATTTAAATTAATTTATAATTTATGGTTAAACCCTTTTAGTAAACTTTTATTTAATTTATATTTCAAACCCTTTCTTTTATGAATTACTTAATTTTTTGTATTTACATATGTTTATTTAATACATTTTCTATTTAGTTTATATTTATATGTATATGTTTTATATTTTATATCTTAACATATGTAAATGCTTTACATTTTAAATTCATAAATATACAAACTATATTTATTTGTTTCAAAATAAAATGTATTTCAAATCTTTTTATCAAATCTAATAAATATATATTTTTATTCCCACATTTTCAAATTAATCCATAATTAAGTTTATAATTAATATATTATTCAAAATATTTATTTCTGAATTTCCAGTTAGTAACATTTAAAATCAATTTATATATATATATATTTAAATAACACAAAATATCTTATTTTACTTAGAAATATTGAATAAATTCACCAATTAAATCCAAAAATTTATATTAATTATCAATTTAAATTTATCTCAAAAATTGGGATCATTACAGTTTTTGATGCAGGGGAAACAGGTTGGAGGGATCCAACAGTATTCCTCACCAATGTCGATTTTATTTAAATATATATATGGTGATATATATAAGTTGTGTTGAAGGGGGACATGTTGGGGGGATCCAACGGGATTTCTCGTTATGTTTAATTGATTTTAATAACAGTCCAGTCATATGAATTATGAAATAATGAACCTGATTTTCGAAAATGTTGGTTATGGCATTGTTATATCTTAAAAACTAAAACCAAGTAGTGATAGAAAATCAATATCGATATTGGGTGAGTGTTTGACAGCTATTGGCCTCAAATTAGTATTATAAAAATACTATAAATTTTCATTCGAGTTGGAATTGGTTTTTAAGACAGGAAATGAGTTTTAAATCCGAAATTGGGTTTCTAAAATATTTTGTTTTAAAGGTTATCTACTTATATTAATATTTTATTTAAAAGATTATCTATTTATGTTAATATAGTTTTATAGTATCTATTTATATTTAATATTTTTTAGAGTATTTAATTACATTAATATTATTTAAAAGTTATTTAATCATATTAGTATTTTTTTAAAGTTATTTACTTATAATTAACATATATAAAGTATTTATCAGAATGTTAATATCTTGAAAAAAATGTAATTACTCAAAAATAATTATTGTTTGAAATTAATAATAAGGATTATTAATAAGGTTTTGAAAATAAATTATTATTATTATTTGTAAAAAGGGTAAAGATTAATTATTATTGTTTATTTAACAATATTTTGAAATTATTAGTTATTAATTTTAGTATTTTTAAAACTAATAATTTTCATTTATTTATAATGTTTATTATTAATAATTATTATTATATAGTGGCATTTTGAAGTAAAATATTTTCAATTCTTTATGAATGTTTCTGAGATCCATGAATAGAGTTGAAAGACTTGGATTTTGTAAAGGAGTTTATAAAATGGTTAGATATTTATAAACGGACTTAAGAAACGGGTTTATAGATTTATAAAAGAAGTTTTATAAATGGGTTTATAGATAAATAGAAGATTTATAAGTGATTCAAATTTATAAAGGGATTATAAATGTCCTTAGAAATTGTAAAATGGTTTACAAATAGTTTTAGTGAATTATGAAGAGTTTTATAAATGATTTTTGAATCGAATAAAAAGAAAATCTTTCCCAATTTTGTGGATATACTTATACCATTGAGATAAGTGTACGGATATTTTCTAAGTATTGAAATCATAGGGATTTGCATGTATACCTTCGTAAAAGTATATTATACAAGTAATTTACAAAGTGATTTCAGTGATGAAAGATTTATTAAAGGAGGTTAGTGGTTGCTTATTTGCTTAACTAATGTTGGTCTTCACTATGGAATTAAATTCTTGATTGAATGATTTTTATTTGAAAGTTAAATAACCGACTATCGAATTTAGACCTAAACGTAACTTTGAAAATATCTAGGAGAAACACATGAGTTTTGTGGCACAGCCATCTCCAATGATGTTGTACTATGCGTATAAATATCATTTCGTTCTCCTAGGACAATGATAAGGAAATCCATCCACTAATGGTTAGGAGGTGATCGCCGTTCTTATCCTAAAGAACCGGGGTTGAGTTTACCGGGAATTACCGAATGTTGTTTCGAAGAGTTCGGGATCGGGTATGTTATCCGAAAACCACTTCAAAATTTCGAAGTGAATGCATCTTAAAGATGATGGAATTAGAGATGAAGCTCTCAAGTGTTTTATTCAGTTCCGGAATGAACTTGTATTGATGAATCCTAGTATTTGCATTGATGCCTGGAAAGCAATATTAGCATTCTAAGCAGGAAGTGGTATATTAAGGTAAAACGTAGCCTCAAACCTCATCAATCGGGAATGACTAAAACATGTGAGATGCAGCAAGGCTAAGTGGGTCGCCCCTAATTAGGGTATGATTATCCTTATCTAGAATCACTATTATCTCTCATTTGTATGCTTTGGGGCCCATTAGCGGAAGGATGATCATATTCGCTACCATTCAGTAAGGGGTAGGCTTGGTCTATGTTGGCAGAGGATCTAGGAAAGGTCCTCGGTGTTATTTTATCTAGAGATGCACCTTGACGATCGGTACCCCAGTAACCCAATCATTGTATAGAATACATTTCTCCAATACGAACCTTTATCGTTTTAGTTGTATACCTATTATGCTGGAATTTCATTAATGTAACAATTTCAGCTAAGATTAATAAGCATTGTATTTAGACCCTATTATAATATCAGAGAATTTCATATGAAATGGTTTTGGTTATAGTAAGGTAAAAACCCATTCGTGTTTATGTGCGGCGTGATTTTACAAGATACTTTTGATTTCAAAGGTTTTTCTATAACTTTAAAATCCAGTTGGGCATGTTTTCTCACACTGGTTTTCCAGACTGACTCGGGTGGTTTTTTATTATAATGCTCGGATCAGACCAAGCTTATTATATATTAGCTTGGGATGCTTTAGAGCTTTAGGAGATGAGTTGGAGACCTAGAGACGTATTTACGTAAATGGTTATTTTTCCACCGTATTCATTGTTGTATTATCAGGAGTTGCAAGGAAAGATTGTTATAACTGTCCAAGCTGAAATAGGTTAGTACACTCTGATTGATGTCTGTATATGTATACATATTACAGTTTTTTTGTACAGATTTGTTGCACATTATAGATTACTCGTTCCGCTATGAGGTTCTATGTTGTTTAGCTTTCTTCTTATCTTTCTTTTCCCCTAACAATCAGGTTTTTTGGCATTCAATTTCTCAACATGTAATACAGTAGACGCATCAATGTCGATTTTTAAGGGTCGAAAATCCCTATTCTTTACAACTCAATTGGTCCTATCATGGGCCTCAAAATGACTTCATGCCCGATCAATTAATAACATATTTGAATCTAATTTAAACCCTTACTGATATAGTATATCTATTAGTGTATTTATAACTATTATATATACACACTTTTTAAATTGATTAACACATAACACATAAAATTTTATAATTAATATTTCATACATATAATTAATATAATTAATTTTTAAAAAGTATAATTTAATTAAATTGGGTGGTAACAGGAGATTCAACTTTTCAGTTGTGTGACTTTTAGGTGAAATTCGACCAGCGATTAATAACAAATTATTCAAATATTAATATTTACATGTCACTTAGCAGATGGTGTCACATTACTACCAAATTTATCGCCAATTAGCTTTGGTAAAGTCCAATTTTACATTATTCAAATGGTAGTGATAATTATTTACACCAATTATCTTCGTCAAAACTATATCACTTTGGAGTTATGTAATTTGATAATGGTCAAAATTCCAATATCATCTATATTCAACTGTATAGTCCAAACAAAAAAATCTTTGGCTTAGTAATAACAATTATTATAACCGTACTACTTTGACCAAATACTTTAACTTTGAGTTGACTTCATATGACATGATACAAACCTCATATAATCGAGGAGATAAATCCTCTACTGAATAGTATTTCACTTCCAATGCTTCCACTTGACCACACTGTAACCGTTCGATGGACGTCATGCTACAATTTAACTATAATCAAAGTGAAGCTTCCATATTGAAGATCAATGGTGTTCTCAAGTTGACAGAACTATGTAATTTTGTTGCATCGATATTTTCTATCTAACCTTAGTTATATTAACCAACAGAAAATTATCGAGTGAGTCATTCCATAGTTTAGTTATCTAATAACTATCAATACATAACCCCTTGATGCCACTGGCTGTCACGAGCATACTTCCCAACGTTTGAAAAACATTATGTACTCTAGTCTCAGCAGATGTATCGATATCCAGTGACTAGGAATATTTAAATTGTATGTTTATTTTGTTATGATAAATCACTCTTGGTTACAATGCATTGTAACTACTATCTCAAAACATACCAATTATGGATTTTCTATTAAATTTACTTTTAATTAAATTAATTAATTAATATAACATATTATATCAAGTATATAATAGAAATAAAACACCTTTTGTTTCTAACAAGATTAGTTGTCGAGTCAGATATACATAGCAATTACATAATTGCCCCTAGGGCAAACCTCTAGCTCTATTAGTCTCCCACTTGGACTTAGGGCCAGTTATGGAATCTCTATCCATCCCTTTGTTCAGTTTGATGAGAACTAATCATGTTAAACCCTTTCATGAATGGATTTCCTATGTTGTTTTAATTATCTATTCTATCGGTTATCTTTCTCCGATGTTGATAAACTACATTTATCATGTGGAAATACTCAGAGTATGTTTCTGGACTTCTAGTGAACTCTTATTATTACATTGTTATCATGTAACAATGATATAGTATTCTTAATACTTGGAATCACCCTTAGCTCAATTGTAAATTTGCGCATAATTATTTGTATACATTGCTTTTATTATGGCACTATTCAAGGTGATGTACTTAACCTTTTCATCAAATTAGTCACAATGATTCATTTGGAACATTTCTAACATAAAGATTCTAAGTTAAGGTTTGAACATGAATTTATTTTTATGTTTTATACTCGATATCACTTATGAAGTTTGATTTCAGACACTCCTTCATAAGGAGTTCATTAATTCTGTAAACAATTCTATAGTATTTTGCAAATACTTAATGATATTTATTTGGATTTGATATTTGCTACATGCATCAAATACATAAGCAAATTACGATATTGGAGAAAATTCAACACGCATGATAATGCCTGCTGTCAATACATAAGGAACTAATCTTTCATGTTCTATATTAAACATTTTAATATGGTGTCTTTGCATATCGTTTGGGCATTCCTAACAACTTTATACTTATTATAAAAGATATGATTTACAAATCCAATATTGAGTATTAAACAGCCAAACTATTACTGATTTCAACATAAGCACACCATTAAAATCAACAGTACCTTGTTTAATTATAGTTTAGAAATATCTATGCATCTTTTAGCGTTCTTTCTTATAAACACACACTTCATCTACATTTTGATTGAAAACCAAACTATTCGATATTTCTATCAAAATACTTATTCAATTCTGATGCTTATAGAATGATACTTTCGTATTGTTCCTTGCATCATATCTAAAAACCCACAAACTCAACATCACTCCTACTGACTTCGAGACACCTTGGTTTTAATGTGTAAATAGTCTATTCTAAATCATTATTTACAATTTTCCATTTCAACACATATGTACCAAAAGCAAAGTTGCACCTAGTGATAATTTTGTGAGCAATCCTAACAAACTTAAGCACGTTAAATAACGAATCTATTACACTAAATCAACAATTGAAATTTATGATGTAATTCTCATCAACGTTGTTCATTATATTCCAATGCATTAGCCTTGCTCTTGAAGACTCATTCTTGACCGATGATCATATTGCTTTGGGTACAACCATCAAAATAATATTTGGATATTGTACTTACAATCCATTTTGAATTTGCGCAACATACCATATTGTAGAGTCAATACTCTTAATGCCTTAATTGACCGTTGAGGATTATATATTCTCGACATCGATGAAAAACTCATAGTTTATCTTTAAAGTGCAAGAATATTTATTAGACATTCTAATGCGTAATTTTCATTTAGGTTTAGTTAATTTCATTTCATCCCGTACAATCAGTTTCATCTTTGTATCGTATCCAAATCCATTTTACTACCAATAATTTCTAAATGAAATTCCTTCACTACTAAGTTGGTAATTCTTGGAACAAAAATTGTTTCTTAGTGCAATGGAATATGTATTCATAAACACTTTATTAATAGGCTTATGTATAAAACTGATTTTGTTTTAGTTTAGAATATTGTTCAAAACATAAATTAGTCATCCATTGGCAATCGTTCCCTAAGTTCATTTGGGGAAATTCATATAGGATCACTACATACAATTATTACGTGCAATCTTTTGACTCGTACAACCTGCCCACTCCTTGGCCTAGGATATTTTAGGGTTTCTTATAAACCCTTATGTTATATGATTTTGTAAACTATTCCTTAGATGAAATTAATTTTACAACGTATACTACTCATAAGTATAGAACTTATAGAGAGAAGTTAACTCTACTTCACTCACCATTAATCATACTTTGTTCAACAAAGTTCGATTACTCCTTATCGATACATCATCATGTATCCTAAGGAGGAGTGACTTTTGAGATTGAATATTTATTCGTTTTTAGGGTATGTTTGAAACTGTTTCCAATATACTCACTTATTTGATCAAATTGAATCAATTTTATTTTCTATTGTATCTTATTTTATTTACTTTGATTTTATCTTTACAAGCTTATCATAGACATACTACATGTGTATCAAATACACATGTTCATGTTGGTGATAACTCATAGGTAAATATAATGAAGTACATGGAACTGTTTTGGTATTAATAGACTTACGATAACATACATCTATATGTATTAATCTGAAGAGTTCATCAACTCTTATTATGCTCTCACTAGTTGGATGCTTTTCCTTCTATTATTTGAGATAATGTTCACTAGTACCCTATGGTTATTAATTATATAATAAAAGAATTATTTCACCAAACCATGGCTCAGCCCATAATTCCAAAATAATTGTAAATAAATTTAAATACTTCTGTATTTTCTATTGCATCACAAATACCACTATTATAGTTTTACTTTATAATGAATACTCATAATATTCATACTAAAATAATTTGGCTTTTTGTTTTTCAGTCTATACCGAAAACCATTCACTATTTCATAAATAATATTTGATATGTTTTAGAAATTTTTTTCCGTAAATTGACACAATTAATAAGTGCTATATAACATGCTCCTGCTATTTCTTACATTACTATAATAGCATACAGAATATTGAGTTCCAATCAACCACATTGTATAGGTTATTTATTCCATCTATTGTAACCAAATTTATAATCGAAAGTTTTCAGATCCAACATGTTGAACTCGGAAGAATAAATCTTATAGAAAACAATTTTCTATATGAAAATATATTTTGGAATAGGAAACATATCTCTCACTGCAATGTTAAATATCTATTATTATTTTACAATTCCAGTTGCCAATATTCCATTATGTAGCAGAAGTGACCATTTATTCTTTTCATCCCAACCATGCCTTTGGTTATATACACTCTTATACATTCTATTTCCTTTCTAAATGGTTGAACCATTTAAATGAAATCCATACTATAATGTCATAAAGAAAACTTAACAAAAGTGAATTTAGTCATCCTTAACTTTTAAGGATATCAAATAAATTACACCTTATATAAACTGATCAAACTAACATTTCAGTGATCGAATTCTTAGATCAATCTTATAGCATTTGGTCCAATGATACAATTAACACAACAAGATCATTATTGTAATCAATCATATTGAATACACAATCTCATGCTATAGTTCACTTGCTTATTTCAATGAAGTAATTTGATTGAGGTTTCGTACATTGTGAATTGTGACCGTTCACCATATAACATTTATATGTGATCGTATATGAATCATATATTTATATTCTTGTATTGCTTTTAGAGTATTCACTGAAGACAATACATAATCTCGGGCTAGTAAACTCATAAGTGACCAAGTCACGAACATACTTAGTGGATGTATAGTTAGGCACTTGCATGGGTCAACATGAAAATTTTTATTGGTAAGTATATTTTATATTTTTATTTACCAATATTAATCAATTAATTTGTATATTTTAATTAGCAAACATTTTATTAATTATCGACGTGGATTAGTTTAATTTATATATATACCAGATATTATTACAATATTAGAAAGATTAAATTTTACCATTTTATTTTCTAATAAGGCTCCCACTAGTCTTTTATATTTCTCCAACCCCTAAGAGGAAACATAAAAGTATTTCGACTTCACTAGCGGGTGTTAGGATTCATTTATCTTGAGATTTTGACCTTGAGTTTGCTCAACAAGTCATAGCCCCATAAATGATGGATAACTCATAATCGATTGTATCATATACAACTCCTAACCCATGGTTCCTTGTTCCAATCTTATTTCGACATTGAGTTTGCTCGACAAATCAAAAGAAATTATTCACTCATACCTACCATTTTGCGATGACTTAAGTATAATATATATATATATATATATACATACATACATACCTTAAGTTTTCTTAACAAATACATATTGTTATCTTACCTCATCATGTTAATATATATTAACAATAGTACACATGACATCTCTAGCTTGAGTTTACTCAACAACCAGAGAGTATGCAAGTAGTTTATCAGTATATATGATAGAGGACAACATTTATATTAAAGATTTATATTCTTCAATACACTTAACTGACTGATATCGACTTATGGAATAATATTCATTTTATGAAATACCCTCTTGATTTAAAATCGGACACATCAAATATTATGATATGCGTACTTTTACGTATCTATTTCTTCCTTAAGTCTATTAAGGGTTTCTTTAACGTTCCACCTTTAGTTTTGTAATGATCTGCCTATCTTACTACAAATGATGAAACTTAATAAATCCTCGGTATTTTTGTGGTCATGATCTAATCGTCCGACAGACAGGTCATTAGGGGTAAAAGAAAGAAAAGATAGAAGAGAAGAATCTAAACAACATAGTATCTCACAACACAACTGAACAATGTATATTACTCAACATAATATACTACAAAGTCATTTCAAAAATGTTACATCAGAGTCATACTAATATAAATTCTACCCTAGGATCTTATAATAGTCTATACCTACCTAACACATACAATAAACATATAATAAAGCCAAAAAAATAAAAAATAACTAGTTATCGATGAAGCCACCTGCTCTAAACTCCTTCAAGGTGAATCTGCGAAAAACCTGAACTACTTGGACGCTCATTCAAATTTGAGCATCTAAGAGTTTAGAAAAAGAAAATAAAATCCTAGTCAGACATGGATCTAGTGCGAGTAAAGCATAAATCTTTAATGTTATAAAAATCTCTAAATCAAAGGCATCTCACAAGACCATGTCGCACACAAACACATATGAGTTTTTACCATACGATAACCAAAACATATATATATAAAAATCCAGTGATATTATAATAATGTCTACGGTTTCAAATAAATATTAAAATAGTCGAAATTGTTACCATATTAAATTCCAGCATACTAGGCTCTAAAATCAAAACCGTAAAGGCACGTATTAAATATTAGATTCCATACTATGGCAAGGTAAAGGACTACCTTCCGATGGTACACCCCTAGAAAATGCACCGGAGTCCGACAAGAACTTCTTGTACCCCTGCTACACAAAGCCGGCTGCCCCGTTAACATGGTGAACTGGATTACCTCATCCCTTTTTGACATCGAGGCCTTATACAACAAGGTGTTTGCGTGCAAAACAACTCGAATATGGAAAATCTAGATTGGGATGGTGGCTTCTAATGGTAGCTGACCACATAGCTCTACTACATACCCTATTTTTAACATTTCTCGGATTGCGAGGCTCAGGAGGTCACGTCTTTACCTTCTTCCTCTTAGCAAACCATCTTGGAATGCTAACACTGCCTCTAAGCAAAGATATAATGCCAGCATTCATCCTGCAAGTTGTTCCGGGATCAAACAAACATTCTACATTACTATCTTTCATTTTGTAATCATCCTCGGGAAGAATAGTATAACACCACAGCATACTTCAATATGATTTAACATTGTATGTTATTAGTTTGGAGTGGTTTGGATGAATTCGAGAACTGATGTCTCCACTAGCGATAATTTCCGGCTAACTCAATTCCATTTCTTGTGGAAGTATGCACTAAGCAATTGAGTCCTTATTAGAGAACTCGAATATACCGATGTACCTCTTAAGTCAAAATAGGTCTAGGTTTGATAGTCGTTTATTTAACTATCAAATAAACGAACAGCAACCAATTCCATTAGAGATTTATTTATTCATAGTAACCACTAAGCTTCAAAACAAATCTTTATTTAATGACTCCCTTTCATAAATGTTTGTCTAAAACATTCATATACCGATCTTTCTGACATAATCATGTTAAAAAGGATTAAACAAATGTTGTTTAAATTGGAGGTAAGGACAACCCTACACACTATTCCCTCAGTGTTAAGTGTGGAACAGATGTTCCATACCACCATTTTTTAAAGGTCAGTTTAGAGAAACCCAGATTTCAAATTCTTTTTATATTTCTTTTGATAAATGCTTCTTAAACAAATTTATTTCATTCATGAAATCTCTTTTATATTTTGAAATCAAGACCATTTCAAAATTCTTTCCAAAACTTCCAAATTCATTTATAAAACCCTTTTATAAATATTCAAAACCATTTATATAAATTCCATTATAAATATCCAAACTTTTTATATAAATTCCTTATAAATATCCAAACCTTTTTATAAACTCTCTTGATGAATATCCAAATCATTTTCTAAAACTTCTTCCATACATACCACAAAATCATTTATAAACTTCTTTATAAACATTTGCGATTTAAGAAACTTCCTAAATATCCTTAATCAAATTAGCTTCCTTTAATAAGCAATCCATTTTATAAATCTTTCTTATTTATGAAATATTCTTTGCTTAAAAACTCAAATCCATTTACCCAAAACACCTTATAAATTTCCAAATTCATTTATAAAACTCTTTATAAAAACATTTTTTATGACATGGAAAATCATTTTTGTTAGTTAAAACATCTTTAGTAAAACCATTGATCAAATCATTCTTTAAATATCTTGTTCAAATCACTAACTTTGAAACCATTTCAAAAAAAAGTGAAATATTTACCCTTACAAAATCAAACGGAAGGTTAATGACCAAAATGGTGCTTTTAATTTGGTTTTACTTATCTAGTTTAGCATGGCATCACATAATAAGAAGTATATAAGGGATCAATACATAACCATCAACCAACTTAAGTAAATGTCAGAGTTAATTGTAATAGCAGAATGATGTTTTATTCTGCTAATAGATGTTATTTAGTTTTTCTAATCATATGGGGTTATGTAACGATCCTGAATTTTTATTTAATTTAAATTAATAATTAAATGAAATTTTGAATAAAAATTTATAAAATTAATTATAAATAGTGATGTGAGTTTCCCCTGAGTTCAAATATATTCTATATAAATCATTTAAATTTTTAAATATTATGTATATATGTATATATGTGAATATATATATATATATGTATATTTGGGTATATATGAGTCAATTTGAAATTTTAAAATCTTGTGTGTATATATATATATATTTTGATTTGAATTTAAATCTTATATTAATGGTTTGAAAAATAAATATTAAAGTGTATACTTTAGACACAAGTATAAAAATAAATAAATAAATTGATTTAAAAATTTATAAATAATGATAAATTAAGTTATATAAAATATATGTGTATATATAGAGAAATATAAAACAATAATTTTAAAGTAAAATTTATGATAATTATTTAAACTAAAAATAGAAGTAAATTTAAAATGCAAGAATAAGAGCAAGTAAAAATATGTTATTTATCAAAATAAAGATAGTTTCTTTTATAAATTGTTTTAATTAAATAATGAGTTGTATTTAAACAATATTAATAGTATAATATTTATACAAATGGATTTTTATTGATAGAAATGGTTATTTCAGATTTATATATATATATATATATATATGTATGTATGTAGGTATTTTTAAAGAAAGCTAGGATTTGGGAATTTAAAAGGAAATAAATTACAAACAAATGTATGCATACAAACATAATTAAAATAGAAAATTTATTTGTAATACAAAGTAAACTAAACAAAATAACAAAACAAAACAAAAGAAAAGGTAACAAATCAAATACAAGATACCTTCAAGTATTCAAACAAAAGAAATAATCCAAACCATACTTTTACATATTTGTACAGCCGAGACAAGAAAGAAAGAAAAAGTAAAGGTAAACAAATGCATTACAAAGTACAGATGCATTTAATGTTTATACCTCTAGCCTATAACAAAAAGTAAAAAAAAAAAGAGGATACCATCACTTGTACCTGCACACCTCTATACATTATATATGTACAGCTTTAGTTCACAAGGCTGAGCATACTTGTAAACATTTCCTCAAATTCTTTAAACATTTTCAAAGCTGTAATAAGTATCAAGCATGCAAAGAGTTCAACTT
Source organism: Allium cepa (assembly GCA_030765085.1). Taxonomy (NCBI): domain Eukaryota; kingdom Viridiplantae; phylum Streptophyta; class Magnoliopsida; order Asparagales; family Amaryllidaceae; genus Allium; species Allium cepa. Next base: position 451,974,360 of record CM060932.1, read on the forward strand.
CATTAGCAAAGAAAAATTCCAAATTTACAAGTTCTAGGAAAATAAAAGAAAAGCTTCAGATCAACCAAACTCTAACCTGTAAACTGCTGGATTTAAGCAATGATTTGGAAGGTGAGTACACATCTGTATTTCAAAGTTTAAACTTGTGTGTTGCTTCGAAATGAATATGTATCTTATGGTATATGCTGTGATGATATGCATGTGTTGTGTGTGTGGCTTTCATCAGAGTATTCTCTGTTTTATTTAAATATCAGGTTTACAGAGAACAATCCAACAAAGCTAGGAAAAAGATAATTCAAGTTCTTGTTTTATAATCCATATCAGGCCTTAGTTTCAAAACAAGATCGAGGTGTTTAAGTATGGGCTATAATAAAAAAATGGTTTCATAATGTATAGAGGTATGTAGGATAGAAGATCAAGATTTTACAGTACAAACTTTAAAAATTGGAAATTTCGAATGACACGAATCATTAATTCAAGTGTATAACTTGAATCCTCATATCAAATGATGATTTTTAAGATGAGTTTCGTGATTTTTAGTGGGGTGGTTTGGTAGCAGTTTAAAGTTGAACGGAAATGGATTTTTGGGGGATTTCTGGCGATCAGGGGTACTAGAGGTGCTAGGGTTGTGCGTGGTGGTGGAGGAGCTTACCGGGATGGCAGGAAAAACATAGGGATGGTGAGTAGATCACGGTGGTGGCGTCGGCAATTGGTTGAAGTCTGTAGCCCTAGTTTTGTTGGGGTCGAAGAAATTTGATTTGTTCGTCGTCCACAGTGCATCGAGTTGCACGAGACTGGGGGTGATGAAGGCTGGGGTGTAGATGAGGCGGTGGCCGGAGGTGGAAGCTCGCTGATGGTCGGCACGGCGTGGACGAGGCGATGTTGACAGGTTTGGGGTGTTGAAGCTGGCGTGTTTCCAGGTTTGGAAATTTAACTAAATTTTGATTCGTGCTGTCGTGATGGGTGCTGGGTGATGGATTGAGTTGAGGGGGTCAACGATGACTAGATGGTGATGGAAGTGGTGGCCAGGACATCGGCGGTGGATGGTGCAGGTGCACGAACCACTGATGTGTATCAGTGGCATGGGGAAGAAGAAAAAAGGAAAAGAAGAACTTGGACTCGGGGTAATCCTCGGGAAGTTTGCAAGATAGCTCGAGTTAGACTCGTGTATTTTTAGGTTCATGCCGAGTAAATATTTAACACTTAAACAAAATGTATAAAATTTATAAAGTCTCGGGTTGGTTTGGGGAAAGACTCGAAGCAGGGCTCGGGTAGAACGTGGATTTCCTCGGGTTTGACTCGGGTAGGTATAAAAACAGTTTTGAAATTTTGAAACAAAATGCAAGTTTTAAACATTTTTAACTCATTCTTTTAAATAATTGTCTTATTTAAGTATGGGATTGGTTTAAGGTTTAAAAGTAAATTATTTTAATTTAATTAAGTTTTACATAAAGATTTAATTAAAAAGATTAATTAATTAAAGGTTAATTAAGTACTGATAAAAAAAAAATTAATTAATTTGTTAAGAGCTAATTTATTAATGATGAATAATTAAAGGATAATTATTTAATTAAATATTAATAAATGATAAAGATTGATTTAATCAAGTGATTAATCAATATTTAATACAAAGCATAATGTGATTGACTCAAGATGATAATTAATTTGAGATTAATTAATTAAAGGTTAAATTTAATTTAATGAAGTTGAGTAAGGAATGATAATTAATCAAGGAAAAATTAATTAGAGTAATTAATTAAAGATAATTAATTAAATGGTGAATTAGGTAATTAAAGATTAATTGTTTAATAATTAAAGGTTGATAATAAAAGGTTAATTAATTTATTTGTAATAGATAATTAGTAGAAGATTAAAGAATAATTAATCAAAATGATTTGTAAATTATCAATGTTAATTAACCAGGACTTATAATTCATAAGAAATTAATTTGATTTAAATTAATCCGATAATTAACTGATTTTACTTACGAATATTTGGATTCTATTGGATGACTTGATTGATTGATATCCCTAATATATGATGCTTTGTGATACATCCTGATTTATGTGGTGATCTGTAATTTACTATCTGTGACATATTTATCTGTGATCTGTATATAACCGATAAGCGTTACAGCTTATATCGCTTGTCAATTATATTTCTGTATTCTGATCTGTAATAATTGTATGATGTTGCACTACTGTGTATAACCCCTGGACCACACTTATACATACACAAATATGGATTTCACGAGGAAATCGATTAAGTCACAGATTTTTGAAATAGTTTAAATTTGAATATTTGAATTTAAATGTTTTGGAAATGGAATTGGAATAGAAGTGAAAAGCTTTTGAAATGGAATTTCAAAGATGGAAATTTATTTTGAATAACTGGATTAAGTGTTGGAATTTAAGTACTTTAATTTAAATTTGAATTCAATATTCAAATTGAATTCTGTAATTTGAAATTAGGGATTTATGATATTATACTAGTCATTATGAGTTAAACCATTTTTTAAGTATTATTTTTGGGAATTTGAACTTAACCCAAGGATTTCAACTTGTATAAATGAATCAGATTTCAAAAATGAAAACAGTTGTTTTCAAATGATAAACACTTTTGGATAAGAACTGAGATTCCAGTTAATTAGGGGAATTTCAAGATTGAATAGAGAAATGATTTTCCTAAGTTATGAATGAATTCTTTTTGAAAGCTATGAATTAAATCTGTTTATTTTTAACAGATTTAAATTGATGATTTGTTTAAATCAAATTGAAATGAAATTGTTTTGAAGGCTATAAGTTAAATCTTTGATTTAAAGATTTAACGAGTTAAATCAAATTGAAATGAAAATTGATTTGGAAGATATGTGAATGAATCTTTTGTTTAAAAGATTTAAATGTGAAAATTGTTTAAACCGTTAAAGGTTGTGAAAATGAATCTTTTTGTTTAAAAGATTTGAAATGGTAATTGATTTAAACCATTTGAAAGAAAGTTTTGGGTTTTAAGTTGTGACTTAATTGAAATCCCAATACCCATATATTTCTTGTAAATATTGCGCTCACTATTCAGTTTAGCCGGGAGAGGACCTTTGTGTCATATATCCCATTCCGAATATGTGATATGTCGTTATGGATAGCATTTGAAGACCGGTGGTGAAGACCGGATATTTTCAAAAACGTAAGGACAACTCGCCGAATGTCTTTGCATCGAATGGTCCCCGGTATAGAGACTCCATCTGTGATGGGAAGTCCGAACGTGATTAGTGAATATCCAGATTGCAAGGACTTCTTTGTAAGTGCCTTCGGTTCTGTTCGAACCCAGAACAGACTTGTATGGATTGTATGTCTGACATTACAAATTGAGATATAAAGCCGATTTCTTTCAAATATATTTCCGTTGGTGGCGAAGAATTTATTCTTTTAGCTTAACACCCTTCTCTGAGACGTACGAGCTCAGAGGTTATATAGTTGAAGTTATCAGCGATATATTCCCAATTTGGTAATGTGACATGCTGAGTGTTGCTGAAATGATCATTGTGTTGATTATTGTGATAGGATCGTTTATTTGATCGTCTATCTTGGTGATCATTGTGTTGATCATTTGTTGACCCAAAGCATGGCTTTTGTATAAAGTATGTTTTTGTGGACGTGACTTCATCGAGCCTCACACCCCGGAAATGGTCAAAACAGGAAAGATGCGGCAAGGTTATGAGGGGTAGCACCCTTTAGGGTATGTACATTTCCTTCTGGATAGAGGTGGTATCATGGTATGGAGCCCAGATATTTAACCTATGTGGTTACTACGAATTTATTACTTTGTGGTTGTTGGTTATCGGGATCCCGTGAGAAAGGTCGTTTACGATCGGGGAATGGCGTGCTCGTGTCAGTAGTTACCCAGTTAGGGGTAACCCGGCCTTGTGTTGGCAGAGTTCCGGTTTGGTTCTCGGGGATGTCTTTCCAGAGGCATTCTCATGTGGCAATGGGAAGTTCCTTGGCCTGACCATTTGTTGGAAATCCAAAGAAACAATACGAAACTTGTACGGTTTTAGTTGTAGAACCTGCCGTCTAATATGGTAGCTATTAGTAGGCATAATATAATGGTACCTATGCTGGCTAAGATTTATATTCTACTTTCGAAATGAATTTCTTCTACACTATGCACTAATAATAATATCAAAATTGATTTGATTTTAGTACGTATCAAGCATCTTTGACTATCATAAGGAGAAATCTTCTCCAAGTCTGCGTTTGCATTGTGTGTGTGGCAGGAGGCCTTATGGTAGTCTCATTTTTCAAAAGCATTGCGAATTGACTTTAAAAATCTTTTGTTGAATGTTTTCAAAGATAAACTGTTTTTGTTGCTCACACCAGTCCCACGACTGATCCGGAGTTTATCGTTTCTTTCCTAAACTCTGGGTGCTCATTATTTTCTACACGAGCAGTCTAGAGTTGGGTTTTACAGATAGTTAGATATAGTGGATTATCTGGAGTTAGTTCAGTCTTTGGATCGCACCAGTCTTGTTAAGCTTGATGCATCGTTATTGGGAGTTCGAGCTATTACTGGATGGATTCTTGGAAATGGAATTGCAGTTATTTTTGGAGTTCTTCTTTGAAGACTATCTTAGAGTTATATTATTCCGTATGTTAGATGTCATCTATTTTCTTTTCCGCTGCTATTTATTGTATCATATCTCTGATGTATATTGATATCTATTGGATCATCTGTTGTATCAGATATTGTATCAAAGCTGTATATCAATGTATTATTCTTTTAATCCGCTGTGTTGTTTACTTAATGATTGTTATAAGCTCCGGCGAATCGGATTTGAACGGTCGAATCTATGGCATTCGAATACGATTTGAAGTATGGATGTCGATTTTCGAGCGGGCAAAATCCGACTCGTCACATTTGGTATCAGAGCTAAGGTTAAACTTTAGCTCAGGAGTGTAACACATTAAGTAGCTCATTAGAGATAGGGTGAAGTAAATCCTAGAATGAGTAATCCTTAAGATATCCGTTTTAACGCCTCAGTAAATTCTCTTACTATCTACTGATAGTGAGTATGAGTGCAAGAAGAGAACGAGATAGAGGACAGGGAAATACGACTATAAATGGTCGATACTCTGTAACAATAGTGGAAACAACTTTCTTATCAATTTTCTTTGATTCGTTTTCAAATTCTTTTGAATTGTATTGATAAAACGATTTTGGTTGAGAACAAATTTTGAATTTCTGTTATAACTTCTTGGGTGGAATAAAATATGAGATATAAACTTTGATGTATTTCTCAACATATAAAACTCTAAACTTAAGATCTTAATATTTGGCTTTTGATTTTAATTGTAGATAACAAATAGCGTTAGCCGAGGAGGAAAGGTCAGCAGGGTGGGTGATTATGCTTCATCCAGTAGGGTACGAGATGATGAAGGTGAGTCATCAGTTCATAGGGAATTCCCAGTGGAGCCTGTAGTGCAGCCCCAACCACCAGTGGAAGAAGAAGAAGATGAAGAGGAATTCGAAGAAGAAAATGAAGACGAATTCAAAGAAGAAGATGAAGAGGAATTCGAAGAAGAAAATGAAGACGAATTCAAAGAAGAAGATGAAGAGGAATTCGAAGAAGAAAATGAAGACGAATTCAAAGAAGAAGATGAAGAGGAATTCGAAGAAGAAAATGAAGACGAATTCAAAGAAGAAAATGAAGAGGAATTCGAAGAAGAAGAGTTCGAGGAAGAATTCGAAGAAGAAGTTGAGGAGGAATTCGAGGAGGAGGTTAAGGCGGAAGAAGAACCTGACGTGGAGGAAGAGTCCGAAGGTGATGAAGAAATTCATTGGGATTTAGATAATGTCGTGGATGATGATGATCCCATTGAGGACGAGGAGTTAAATGGTGGGTATCTTATTCTAGAAGAATCTGATCCGGAAGAGATTTTTGAGACAGACAATGAGGTTGAAGTGATGGACCTGTCAGGGCCTGAGAGGGAGGGTTCTGAGAGTGAGGATTGGTAGTTGGTCGGTTTGACTCATTTTGGGGTATTTATATAGGTATTTTGGACTTGAGATCATAGTAAAAGTTGGATGTTAGTGGGTTATGTATGACTATAACTCATGTACTAATATTTTGAGTAGTGTTTAATATAAAATATATTATGAATGGCCTGAAAATATCCAGTTTGATCTGAAAAGATATTTCTCTATCTTTTATCTATCTCTGTATTGTTTTCGTGCCTGCGAATTTCGAGGACGAAATTCTTTTAAGGGGGGAAGTCTGTAACGATCCTGAATTTTTATTTAATTTAAATTAATAATTAAATGAAATTTTGAATAAAAATTTATAAAATTAATTATAAATAGTGATGTGAGTTTCCCCCGAGTTCAAATATATTCTATATAAATCATTTAAATTTTTAAATATTATGTATATATGTATATATGTGAATATATATACATATATATGTATATTTGGGTATATATGAGTCAATTTGAAATTTTAAAATCTTGTGTGTATATATATATATTTTGATTTGAATTTAAATCTTATATTAATGGTTTGAAAAATAAATATTAAAGTGTATACTTTAGACACAAGTATAAAAATAAATAAATAAATTGATTTAAAAATTTATAAATAATGATAAATTGAGTTATATAAAATATATGTGTATATATAGAGAAATATAAAACAATAATTTTAAAGTAAAATTTATGATAATTATTTAAACTAAAAATAGAAGTAAATTTAAAATGCAAGAATAAGAGCAAATAAAAATATGTTATTTATCAAAATAAAGATAGTTTCTTTTATAAATTGTTTTAATTAAATAATGAGTTGTATTTAAACAATATTAATAGTATAATATTTATACAAATGGATTTTTATTGATAGAAATGGTTATTTCAGATATATATATATATATATATATATATATATATATATATATATATATATGTATGTATGTATGTAGGTATTTTTAAAGAAAGCTAGGATTTGGGAATTTAAAAGGAAATAAATTACAAACAAATGTATGCATACAAACATAATTAAAATAGAAAATTTATTTGTAATACAAAGTAAACTAAACAAAATAACAAAACAAAACAAAAGAAAAGGTAACAAATCAAATACAAGATACCTTCAAGTATTCAAACAAAAGAAATAATCCAAACCATACTTTTACATATTTGTACAGCCGAGACAAGAAAGAAAGAAAAAGTAAAGGTAAACAAATGCATTACAAAGTACAGATGCATTTAATGTTTACACCTCTAGCCTATAACAAAAAGAAAAAAAAAAGAGGATACCATCACTTGTACCTGCACACCTCTATACATTATATATGTACAGCTTTAGTTCACAAGGCTGAGCATACTTGTAAACATTTCCTCAAATTCTTTAAACATTTTCAAAGCTGTAATAAGTATCAAGCATGCAAAGAGTTCAACTTCATTAGCAAAGCAAAATTCCAAATTTACAAGTTCCAGGAAAATAAAAGAAAAGCTTCAGATCAACCAAACTCTAACCTGTAAACTGTTGGATTTAAGCAATGATTTGGAAGGTGAGTACACATCTGTATTTCAAAGTTTAAACTTGTGTGTTGCTTCGAAATGAATATGTATCTTATGGTATATGCTGTGATGATATGCAAGTGTTGTGTGTGTGGCTTTCATCAGAGTATTTTCTGTTTTATTTAAATATCAGGTTTACAGAGAACAATCCAACAAAGCTAGGAAAAAGATAATTCAAGTTCTTGTTTTATAATCCATATCAGGCCTTAGCTTCAAAACAAGATCGAGGTGTTTAACTATGGGCTATAATAAAAAAATGGTTTCATAATGTATAGAGGTATGTAGGATAGAAGATCAAGATTTTACAGTACAAACTTTAAAAATTGGAAATTTCGAATGACACGAATCATTAATTCAAGTGTATAACTTGAATCCTCATATCAAATGATGATTTTTAAGATGAGTTTCGTGATTTTTAGTGGGGTGGTTTGGTAGCAGTTTAAAGTTGAACGGAAATGGGTTTTTGGGGGATTTCTGGCGATCAGGGGTACTAGAGGTGCTAGGGTTGTGCGTGGTGGTGGAGGAGCTTACCGGGATGGCAGGAAAAATATAGGGATGGTGAGTAGATCACGGTGGTGGCGTCGGCAATTGGTTGAAGTCTGTAGCCCTAGTTTTGTTGGGGTCGAAGAAATTTGATTTGTTCGTCGTCCACAGTGCATCGAGTTGCACGAGACTGGGGGTGATGAAGGCTGGGGTGTAGATGAGGCGGTGGCCGGAGGTGGAAGCTCGCTGATGGTCGGCACGGCGTGGACGAGGCGATGTTGACAGGTTTGGGGTGTTGAAGCTGGCGTGTTTCCAGGTTTGGAAATTTAACTAAATTTTGATTCGTGCTGTCGTGATGGGTGCTGGGTGATGGATTGAGTTGAGGGGGTCAACGATGACTAGATGGCGATGGAAGTGGTGGCCAGGACATCGGCGGTGGATGGTGCAGGTGCACGAACCACTGATGTGTATCAGTGGCATGGGGAAGAAGAAAAAAGGAAAAGAAGAACTTGGACTCGGGGTAATCCTCGGGAAGTTTGCAAGATAGCTCGAGTTAGACTCGTGTATTTTTAGGTTCATGCCGAGTAAATATTTAACACTTAAACAAAATGTATAAAATTTATAAAGTCTTGGGTTGGTTTGGGGAAAGACTCGAAGCAGGGCTCGGGTAGAACGTGGATTTCCTCGGGTTTGACTCGGGTAGGTATAAAAACAGTTTTGAAATTTTAAAACAAAATGCAAGTTTTAAACATTTTTAACTCATTCTTTTAAATAATTGTCTTATTTAAGTATGGGATTGGTTTAAGGTTTAAAAGTAAATTATTTTAATTTAATTAAGTTTTACATAAAGATTTAATTAAAAAGATTAATTAATTAAAGGTTAATTAAGTACTGATAAAAAAAAATTAATTAATTTGTTAAGAGCTAATTTATTAATGATGAATAATTAAAGGATAATTATTTAATTAAATATTAATAAATGATAAAGATTGATTTAATCAAGTGATTAATCAATATTTAATACAAAGCATAATGTGATTGACTCAAGATGATAATTAATTTGAGATTAATTAATTAAAGGTTAAATTTAATTTAATGAAGTTGAGTAAGGAATGATAATTAATCAAGGACAAATTAATTAGAGTAATTAATTAAAGATAATTAATTAAATGGTGAATTAGATAATTAAAGATTAATTGTTTAATAATTAAAGGTTGATAATAAAAGGTTAATTTATTTATTTGTAATAGATAATTAGTAGAAGATTAAAGAATAATTAATCAAAATGATTTGTAAATTATCAATGTTAATTAACCAGGACTTATAATTCATAAGAAATTAATTTGATTTAAATTAATCCGATAATTAACTGATTTTACTTACGAATATTTGGATTCTATTGGATGACTTGATTGATTGATATCCCTAATATATGATGCTTTGTGATACATCCTGATTTATGTGGTGATCTGTAATTTACTATCTGTGACATATTTATCTGTGATCTGTATATAACCGATAAGCGTTACAGCTTATATCGCTTGTCAATTATATTTCTGTATTCTGATCTGTAATAATTGTATGATGTTGCACTACTGTGTATAACCCCTGGACCACACTTATACATACACAAATATGGATTTCACGAGGAAATCGATTAAGTCACAGATTTTTGAAATAGTTTTAATTTGAATATTTGAATTCAAATGTTTTGGAAATGGAATTGGAATAGAAGTGAAAAGCTTTTGAAATGGAATTTCAAAGATGGAAATTTATTTTGAATAACTGGATTAAGTGTTGGAATTTAAGTACTTTAATTTAAATTTGAATTCAATATTCAAATTGAATTCTGTAATTTGAAATTAGGGATTTATGATATTATACTAGTCATTATGAGTTAAACCATTTTTTAAGTATTATTTTTGGGAATTTGAACTTAACCCAAGGATTTCAACTTGTATAAATGAATCAGATTTCAAAAATGAAAACTGTTGTTTTCAAATGATAAACACTTTTGGATAAGAACTGAGATTCCAGTTAATTAGGGGAATTTCAAGATTGAATAGAGAAATGATTTTCCTAAGTTATGAATGAATTCTTTTTGAAAGCTATGAATTAAATCTGTTTATTTTTAACAGATTTAAATTGATGATTTGTTTAAATCAAATTGAAATGAAATTGTTTTGAAGGCTATAAGTTAAATCTTTGATTTAAAGATTTAACGAGTTAAATCAAATTGAAATGAAAATTGATTTGGAAGATATGTGAATGAATCTTTTGTTTAAAAGATTTAAATGTGAAAATTGTTTAAACCGTTAAAGGTTGTGAAAATGAATCTTTTTGTTTAAAAGATTTGAAATGGTAATTGATTTAAACCATTTGAAAGAAAGTTTTGGGTTTTAAGTTGTGACTTAATTGAAATCCCAATACCCATATATTTCTTGTAAATATTGCGCTCACTATTCAGTTTAGCCGGGAGAGGACCTTTGTGTCATATATCCCATTCCGAATATGTGATATGTCGTTATGGATAGCATTTGAAGACCGGTGGTGAAGACCGGATATTTTCAAAAACGTAAGGACAACTCGCCGAATGTCTTTGCATCGAATGGTCCCCGGTATAGAGACTCCATCTGTGATGGGAAGTCCGAACGTGATTAGTGAATATCCAGATTGCAAGGACTTCTTTGTAAGTGCCTTCGGTTCTGTTCGAACCCAGAACAGACTTGTATGGATTGTATGTCTGACATTACAAATTGAGATATAAAGCCGATTTCTTTCAAATATATTTCCGTTGGTGGCGAAGAATTTATTCTTTTAGCTTAACACCCTTCTCTGAGACGTACGAGCTCAGAGGTTATATAGTTGAAGTTATCAGCGATATATTCCCAATTTGGTAATGTGACATGCTGAGTGTTGCTGAAATGATCATTGTGTTGATTATTGTGATAGGATCGTTTATTTGATCGTCTATCTTGGTGATCATTGTGTTGATCATTTGTTGACCCAAAGCATGGCTTTTGTATAAAGTATGTTTTTGTGGACGTGACTTCATCGAGCCTCACACCCCGGAAATGGTCAAAACAGGAAAGATGCGGCAAGGTTATGAGGGGTAGCACCCTTTAGGGTATGTACATTTCCTTCTGGATAGAGGTGGTATCATGGTATGGAGCCCAGATATTTAACCTATGTGGTTACTACGAATTTATTACTTTGTGGTTGTTGGTTATCGGGATCCCGTGAGAAAGGTCGTTTACGATCGGGGAATGGCGTGCTCGTGTCAGTAGTTACCCAGTTAGGGGTAACCCGGCCTTGTGTTGGCAGAGTTCCGGTTTGGTTCTCGGGGATGTCTTTCCAGAGGCATTCTCATGTGGCAATGGGAAGTTCCTTGGCCTGACCATTTGTTGGAAATCCAAAGAAACAATACGAAACTTGTACGGTTTTAGTTGTAGAACCTGCCGTCTAATATGGTAGCTATTAGTAGGCATAATATAATGGTACCTATGCTGGCTAAGATTTATATTCTACTTTCGAAATGAATTTCTTCTACACTATGCACTAATAATAATATCAAAATTGATTTGATTTTAGTACGTATCAAGCATCTTTGACTATCATAAGGAGAAATCTTCTCCAAGTCTGCGTTTGCATTGTGTGTGTGGCAGGAGGCCTTATGGTAGTCTCATTTTTCAAAAGCATTGCGAATTGACTTTAAAAATCTTTTGTTGAATGTTTTCAAAGATAAACTGTTTTTGTTGCTCACACCAGTCCCACGACTGATCCGGAGTTTATCGTTTCTTTCCTAAACTCTGGGTGCTCATTATTTTCTACACGAGCAGTCTAGAGTTGGGTTTTACAGATAGTTAGATATAGTGGATTATCTGGAGTTAGTTCAGTCTTTGGATCGCACCAGTCTTGTTAAGCTTGATGCATCGTTATTGGGAGTTCGAGCTATTACTGGATGGATTCTTGGAAATGGAATTGCAGTTATTTTTGGAGTTCTTCTTTGAAGACTATCTTAGAGTTATATTATTCCGTATGTTAGATGTCATCTATTTTCTTTTCCGCTGCTATTTATTGTATCATATCTCTGATGTATATTGATATCTATTGGATCATCTGTTGTATCAGATATTGTATCAAAGCTGTATATCAATGTATTATTCTTTTAATCCGCTGTGTTGTTTACTTAATGATTGTTATAAGCTCCGGCGAATCGGATTTGAACGGTCGAATCTATGTCATTCGAATACGATTTGAAGTATGGATGTCGATTTTCGAGCGGGCAAAATCCGACTCGTCACAGGTTACTTAAGGGTAAGTGGCATAGAAAACCTTGCTTTAAAATAAACTAGAAAAGAAAATTGTTTTAAACGAAAACTGATTATTTAAACTCAAAGTGATTTTAAAATAAATTAAAACCCTTGCAAATGATAACCAAATCCTTGTTAAATAGTAATTAAAATCTAATTAAAAGTAATTTAACCTTAATTTAACCTTATTAAAATATAATTTACTTTAATTAAAGATTAATTAAATAAACATTATTTTAAAATAATAATTATCTTAAATAAATAAGTAAATGACAATCAATTAATCCTTAATTAATAATTAAATAATAATCAACTATAATTAAGTAACAAATCATGATTAACTTAATCGATTAACCTTTAAGTTTAAAAACTATTATTAACAAATGATTAAGTACTAATTACCTTAATTAATTAATCGTTAGACAAATAAATAATTAAAAAATTATTCTCTGACTACGAAATTAAAGTTAGAAAACATTTTCTTAAAAGGTTTTAAGTTAAAACATGTCTAGATTAGAAAAATAGTTAGATTTTCTAAACTGCACATATAGTGACTGTCATTATACGGGCCCATAATTCAAAACTTGATTTTCAGTAAATTAACTTCAGAACTCTATTTTTACACTTTAAAACTTATAACAAGTTAGAAAACACCTTTCAAAAAGTTTCTAGGTGGAAACAAGTTTCGGATTTGGAAATGGTTTTGCGAACTACGCATATAGTGACCATCGCTATACAACTCATAATTTCGAAACTTGATTTTTTTCCTTTTTCTTACCATCAAAACTTAAGTTTTTAACTCTTATCACTTTTAAAACATAGAAGTAGACTTTTGAAATAAAGATTAAAACTTTGTAAAATTCAACATATAAAACCAATTTCAAAACTTTTGGAAAAGGATTTCAAATGCTCGCTTTTAGTTAGCAAGATGCTAAATTTTCATGTTATAAACAACGTAACCCAATATCATCACAAACTATACTACCACATAACATATACATGTTTATGGTACACATACAGTAAGATCCAAATTGCAAACAAATATGATTAATAACCTTTCATAATCAACTATATTCTGATTACTAAGCACATTCATATACAACCAACTCACATATATTTCCAAGTACATTTGTTAACCCCAAAAATGGAACAAAACTCTAGTTTGAGTGTGAAAGCACCAGCCCTGTTCTCACAGAGCAATAATACAAATAATAGGTATAGAAAAAGACAACAAAAGAAAGAAGACAAGGGATTTTTATAGTGGTTTGTTAATGAAGCCTACATCCACTTTATAGTTTTATTATAGGCTGACCGCTGTTACAAATAGTGTTTGGTTACAAGGCTTTTGATTGTCCTTAGCTAGATTGAATCCCCAGAGTTGGAATCCACTGGAGAATCACAGTGAATCCCTTTGGAGATTGTTGTGAGGGAGGTAGAGAGTGTAGAAAGTTTCCAGCAGTGCTTCAGCAACCAGTACGAAGAAGATCCTCTTTATATTGCATGTAGGATGATATTTATAGAGATCAGAGAGCTACTGGGCCAGGCCAGTTGACCAATTGCTTGTAGATGGATGTAGGAGGAACCATAGAAGTTTAGCTGGCTACCCGAGCCAAAAGCATGGATCACTAGCGATCCATAGATTTAGTTCGCTCACGAGTTAATGGCTTAGCTGCTATCTCCATCATTTTGCCGTGCTAGGTCGCAAGTGTATCATGGCTTCATATGGATCGCTTGCGATCCACTGTGTATGGATCGCCGGCGATCCATACACTTAGTGTATTTTGTATTTTGTCTTCTAGGCTTCTTGGCTCACATTTCTCACAGCGAACCATCATGTTGCATGGATCGCTGGCGATACATAGAGTATGGATCGCTAGATATCCATGTACTTGAATTATTTTTGGAGTTTGAAGTTTAGAATGCTTTCATGGCCTTGTATTGATGTTGTTCGTGTAATATTGTTGCATGTTGCTTCGTTTCAATGACGATCTATTAGCTGGTTGTGCTTAGCTGCTGACTGGACTGAACGGACGCTGGTCCCTTGGTTTAATCAAATTTAATCGATGCTTCAGTAATATGATTTGGTTCTCTTTAACTTGTTGCTTTAATCCTTTCGGCGGAGTTTCGAGCTATTCCAACTTCATGAAATTGTTCCGTCCTCTATTAAATCCTACTTGATTAAAAATCTAGATAACATTTGCCCCCCAGAGTATGTCTTTGTTGGAAACAAGGTGTGCTCTAGAAGTTATCGATTTAATATCTGCTTGTTGGATTCCAAGTAATCATATTTGAATTTTGCGGATACATAGCAGGTTACGCTGTCGATCACCAAGCTTCGATCTCAGCTGATGCTGCTTGTCGTAACAGATAAAATTCCTCTCCATAACTTCCCGTTATGCTTCGAAATGACGGGTAGATGTCGCAACACAAGTTTGAGAAAAATTCACCTCCAAACCCATGGGTTGCTTGCGATCCACGGACAATGGATCGCTAGCAACCTGATTGTTCCAATGTACAATTTTGCCTTCAATAGTATGGGTCACTAGCGGTCCATGAATGATGGATCGCTAGTGACCTGAGTACTTAGAAGAATTTCCTCCTTCTTCGTTATCATTTGCCTATATAAGCTATTCGACCTGACCTGTTTACCTATTCGAGCCGATCTAATTAATTTCCTTTATGTGAACCAGTCTTAGTGCGATCTAACCCTTGGTGATTCAATCCTTCTTAGTGCTTCGATCCATCCATTTCCACCAATCTAGTCTCGATGTCCGTCATGATTCCTTCTAGCAATCTGCCATGACCTTTCCTAGTGATTCTCAAACCATCCTCCTCCGAAACCCTAACGCGCCATCACCTTATATTGTCGTCAATCCATTCACCTAGCTCGCCACTGATCCAATTACAACTCACTGACTCCAAGTCTTTGACTATTCCTGTGTTTTAGAGTTCAATCCAAGGTGGGTTTGCTAATTACAGAGTTCGTTTAACCATTTAATGGTGAGTTTGCGTTTGTGATGTTGGCCATGAGAAGTTTGAGTTGATTGTGTCTTAATGGAGTAAGATATTAAATCAAGTCTTAAGTTTCTCTTGAAACAACATTCGGGCCTTGTTTTGATGCTTAACATGTTTTGCTATCTTTGTCCATTAAGCCGGAATTGACTTATGCCAAGTTCCATAGCTGATATTGCACGACACACTGTGGATTGGTCCTGACTTTTTCGGAGGATTTCGACTCATCTCGCTTGCATTTTGCACGCTCGGTGTCCTTGCAACAAGAAGAATTTTCCATGTCACTTCAGGCAACAGATCCATTATCGATCGTTGATCGGTAATAGATAAGTGTAGAGGAAGTAAAAACAAATGGAAACGATATGAAAAATCCTTTTCCTTTCCTACTGTGAGTGAACTATCTACAAGGGATAGAGTTTTGTAGCATTTCAGACATCGATCCCACCACCTATAAACAACACACTGCACTTGCCCGGTATATACTTGAACTCTTTTGTTTTGGCATAAATCAATATCTTTTCGGAATTCAAGTGTTGTAAGGGAAATGTTAATTTAGAATAGAATCAACTGACCGTTTTGACTGGGAGTTCCGATGTTTTAGAATGAAGCACCCACCTTCATGTCGTAAATCGAGCAGGAGAAGCACAGTACTTTGGTAGTTGAGTCATCATCCATCACCCTTTCTCCTTCCACTTCGCAAGCTGAATATGGCCAGTTGGTTTCAATTGGTCCGGTCTTGGACTGAACGCCGCCCCCCAATTTTAGAGTTCTACTCAACTTGCGAAAGAGAGCTTCTTCGGTGGTTTCCTCTAAAGTTTTGCACAATATATGCATGCAACATGGTATGCTAGAGGAGGATGTACGTCTACCAGAAAAGAATGAGTTTGCTCATATGCCTACTCCAGGATATACCGCTTGCCATCGGTATATGTGTCTGAATGGAGCTGTGCCTCCCTTTAACAACTTTCTATGCAAGACTCTTTCAAACTTAGGCATTGCCCCCATTCCAGATTCATCTCAATGGTTATGCCATGTTGACTTGCTTGCACGTTCTTTCCATGCGAATGTTCAACCATACTCCAAGCTTTGACGAGTTTCGGTAACTTTTGTCATTCAAGAAGAGAGATGAATGTCCATCCTAGATCGTGATTGAAGCTCAAAGGAATCGAAATTTTTTTTGCGTCTACAGAGCAACTTATTCTAGTTCAAGACGTAATATTTCTTTGTTAGATGCCCCAAGGGGTTTAACCGTCTTTGGATGACAGGGGTAAATTCCTTTTCATAATTATCAAGTTCTGATGCGTTGCTATGGAGTTTCTAACAAGCTGTATGCTTCGTGTAGTTATTCCAAGGCCAAATAGGGACGCGTCTCTTGATGAAGTTTTTTGGACCCTAAAGGCTATTGTTGCTGAAGAAAGGTCCGTCAAATTCTTGCTGATAAATGAAAACTTGCTCCAATACAGATTACTACATTCGGGGAGATCCGATGTTCAAGTTAAGGTCCCCTCCCCTACTCGGTCCAGGGTCTGCACACGATCTACTTCTTCGTCTCATGGTTTCGAAGAAGGCGCTTCTTAAGGGAGAGAGAGGGCTTGTCCGGAGAATCAGTCGAGGAGGCCCGTGAAGGAAGAGATGTCACCGTGATCAGAGTTAGCAGCCCAGTCAGAATGCCTCCGATCTCGAAAGAAGGAGCAGAGGAGTTCCAACAGAGGGAAGGCAAGGGCGCAATGGGCTTAGAGAAAGAGGATGGGTAACTCGATAGTAGTAGCGATGAGTCCACCTCTAGCGATGGTTTCTATGCAGAATTCAATAGTGGTGATTCAGATCATGTGACAAGACTCTGGGAATGAGTCCCGTCCTTCCAAGCTCACCTCCCCTAGATACGAGCGATAAAGGCAATGCCCTAGAAACTAAGGAGCATCTGGATTCTTCTAGTAAAGATGTTGGCATAGAGTTTGGAGAAATGGGTGATGTTTACGTCGATTTTGACGCGCTTATGAGGGAGGATTTCACATTTGAGGAGGTGCCCCGTCATTCGAGCGGCATTATGCCTGAAGTTATCCCGATTTCGTCCACGATGGCCGCCGGATTCGGTTCGTGACGACGCTTTAGGCCTTCCCCTGAAACACACTACACATTTCATTAGGGTTACACTTGCTTTCGCACATCCTACTTATTTTATCCACCGTTACTAAGATTTTTTATTTCTTCTTTGTGTCGAGTATGACGAGCGGACATGGCCATTATGATGAATTCGAAGAGTTCACAAACACCCAGCGTCGAAACGTCCTTCCGGCCATTATCAGCCCCGAGAAACGGAGGAGTATAGAAGGAGGAAGGAACTAGAGGACGAAGCCCGTCGCCAAGACGAAATAGATCGAAGCCGGTCATACAAAGGCGGGTACAAGAAGAGAAAGACCTTTGATGAGAGGAAGGAGCCATCGAAGAGGTCAAAATTTGATCACCATTCCCATTCTTTTAAGCAATAAGTTTTTGCTTCGACGCATTCTTCAACGGCCCAAGAAATTCTTGTTACTTCAGTCTCTATTCCGCCTTCAACCTACATCCCGCCATCTTCTATTGTTCCTGCCCTTAGTGCTTCACGTCCTCACTTAATACCTGCCTGTATTCTTCCTTCGGGCCCTCCTAAGCTTGAGGCAGTGCTCCTCGGATGGTTCTTGAGGGAAGTTATGTTTGACCATGATATGCACCCGGTTCGCAAAGATTCATACATGCCACACCTTCAGGCTATTCAACACGATTTAGACAAATTCGAAGGGTGGGAAAAATTGTGTAAGCGGCTGGTAGACACCAATCGCAATAACTATCAGGAAATCCTCTCTTTCGAGTCAGAGAAGGATGATTTTGAAAAAGCGTTGCCAGAATTCGATGCAAGAATTAGACTGCTGGAGGAGGAGAAAGAATCAGCGCTGCAAATGGGCAAGAGAAACGTCGACATGCTAAAGGAAGTGAAACAGGCTCATGCCAGAATTAAGATCATTTATAGGGATGAGATAAAAAAGGCTAATGCTGAGGAGGAAAAATTAAAAGGAGAAGTGGCTGCTTGTAATGCAACGATTGAAGCCCATAAGATAACTATCTTTGACCATGACCTTATCGTTAAGGGGCACAATAAGACTTTCTCTGATCAGGTTGTGATGATCGTCCAACTGCAGGACCAAGTTGCGCAACTTAGCGTTGGCAAATCTCACATTAAGGTGGAAAAGGCATCCGTTACGATGGATTATCTAGAGCTTCAAAACGCTTTCGAGAGGAAGATGGAAAAGATGGACGCGACCATCCTGAATTTCTACATTAACTCCTTGTTGTACCATAGGAGTCTTAGCTACTTGGGCCCAAAATTCCTATGCACTCTTGCTTTGGTATGGGAAGAAATCTTGTTCCACTTTTCTAATAGCGGTGACGTCTACACCATGTGGGAGTTGTAGGACGCTTACCTTAGTGAGGAATCAAAGAAGGCATTGCTCAAGGGGTGTGAAATTCTATGAGTTGAAAGAGAGAAAGAAGCCACTGATGCTGCCATGATAGCTGCCACCGAAGTGCTCGCTAAGCCTTTTATTTTTGGCGCCAGTGAACCATCAGAGCAGCCCCACGACCCACCAATAAGTTCAGGGCTTGAGACTTTTCCTTAGGTAGTGGAACCGTCGAAAGAAGGCGAAGGTGATGAGTATGAAGTCGACATTGTTGGCCACTCTTCTGGCATAGGTAATCCTCCCATTTCTCCCGATTTTGGAAGTTTTCAATTTACACCTCAAGAGCACGAAGAATTTAATGCTTTCATTTTTTATCTTGAAGGTCCGTCCACCTTTCCTGTTGATGTGCCAGCTTCCTCGGCGCCCGGACCCGCTGCTATTTCCACAGCCTCCATGCTCATTTTCGTTTGTGTTATTGCTTCCATATCCGTGTCTGGCTCGCAGCCGGGGCCGAAGTCCAAAAAGATTGTCGTGCTCCATGGCTTGGATGAGCTTTCTGTGTCTTTGGAAGGCGATACAGAGGCTAAGGCTAAGGAGTAGGAAGTTCAAACGGAGCAGCCCCGTAAGACTCAACATGAACTAGTCGTTATCAAGAAGGAGAAGGTTGAAGCGATCAAAGCCTCGAAGAGTTCCCGCAAATCACGGAAGTGCAAAGCGAAGGAAGAATCTTCTGAGAAGGCTGTGGAGCAAGAGGAGGACGTTGCCACTAAGGAGTTCATTGACATTACTGGCAGCGACACCACTCTCGAGATGAGGCAGAAAGTGCATTTAAATGGTGGAAAGAGGAGTGGTGGAAGGAAGCACTAATGAGCTTGTATGGAGATCGATGTGGTTTTTGTTCTTTTTGAGTCATTTTATTCAAGTGCAGAGTCTAAACTTAGTGTTTTTGTCATGGAGTCGGTATTTTCTTTTTGTTGGTCGGTGTTGTGTGGGTACAGCCTCTACGTTTTGACCATGTGTAAAGAAAATTATAAGCAATACATTGATATTTTGACTGCACCCTTACTTGTCTATTCATATGTGTTCTGTGCACTTATGCTTGTTTTGTTTACACTTATCCAATTTTTGCGATTACGCCAAAAAATTTATTGGGAGCAACAATTTTTAGTTTAGAATAACAAAACTTATGAACCTATTATCTTCAATTTTTTTATTTAAGTACCGGTGCATGCCTCCAAGTTCACATGGCCGTTTACCTCAAATGATCGATAACTTATAGTATGGATAATATTCATATTAAAATTGAAATTTGGCTAAGTCACAACTTGATTTTTCTTCTTTCAAAAGTTTTGCAACTTTAGCATGTAATCCAAGTTTCTTGTGATATTTTGGTGAGTATGCAATATATGCTGTTTGAGAGGAGCACATTGAATGGGTTAACTGAGGGAAGTTTTAATCATTAAGTGTCGTCAGTTGAAACTTTTCTGTTAGT
Organism: Allium cepa; assembly: GCA_030765085.1. Taxonomy (NCBI): domain Eukaryota; kingdom Viridiplantae; phylum Streptophyta; class Magnoliopsida; order Asparagales; family Amaryllidaceae; genus Allium; species Allium cepa. The sequence goes on from CM060932.1 coordinate 451,994,660, forward strand.
TTATAGCACTCTAATTTTCATTGTAATTGTGCCCATTATTGCCAATCATAGAAGCGGTTGGTGCTGGTTATGAGATGCGCGGTGTTCAGGATCGATATAGCCCGTCGATTCGGTTCTGATGCTCCTTAGCGCTGCCTATCTTCGGGCAACGTGAGGAGTTTACGCTTTAGGAGTGTGATTTTTTGGTGATGTTCCTTGGTGTTTCCTATCTTTGGGAAATGTCGAGGAGTTGGTGTGCATCTTACGGGCACGTGGCTTTTGATATTCCTCTGTGTTGCCTATCTTCGGGCAACATAAGGGGTTTGTGTTTTGAAAGTTAGCGCACGGCTTATTGGATGCGTGGCTTTTAGTATTCCTAGGTGTTTCCTATCCTTGGGCAACGTAGGGAGCTCAAGTTTTTTAAGGGTTAGTGCGCGACTTACGAAATGCATGGATTTTCATGCTTCTCGGTGTTGCCTATCTTTGGGCAATGTGAGGACCGTATATTTTAGGAGTTCGTGCGCGGCTTATGAAATGCATGGCTTTTTGTACTCCTCGGTGTTGCCTATCTTCGGGCAACGTGAGGAGCGTATGTTTTGGCACGGCCTATGAAATGCACTGCTTTTTGTACTCCCTGGTGGTGCCTATCTTCGGGCAACGTGAGGAGCGTATGTTTTGGTGTGGCTTATGAAATGTGCTGCTTTTGGTATTCCTCGGCATTTCCTATCTTCGGGCAATGTGAGGAGCGTATGTTTTGGCGCGGCTTTTGGTATTTCTTGGTGTTGCCTATCTTCGGGCAACCTGAGGGGTTTAATTTTGGGCCTTCCTGATGTTGCCGAAATGCATCGGTTTTTGAAAGGTAAGGATAGGGTTCTGCTGATCCAATGGTTTGAGTCGATTTGCATCCGTTGACCCAGTGGCTGGTTATTTTAAACATAATTTTATCGATTCAAAGAGCGAATCAAATTTTATTAAGGAAAGCAGGGCAGGTTTTTTGCCTATTTACAATGCTCCCGACATTCCGTGACGTTTTATTTGCTTAAAAATAGAGAGTACATAAACTAGTTTTCAAATGAAGTAACAGCGGAGTAATTCGCTATTTCATGCCCTGGGAATTTGGATTCCATCGACGGTCGTTAGCTTGGAAGTTCCATCCCTTTGCTTTTGATTGATGATGTACGGTCTTTCCCAGTTTAGTCCGAAGGCCCGTGGAACGGGGTAGATTCACTTGAGCACAAGATCTCCAAATTTGAAGATTTGGTTGTGAACTTTGGAGTTGAAGTACCGTGCGACCCTTTTTTGATGGGCGGCGGTTCTCAACTCGGCTTCTTCCCTTCTTTCATCGATCATAGCCAGCGATTCGAGTAGGAGCTGTTCGTTTTACTTTTGATTGAAAGTTTGCCTTCGGTGTGAGGGGACTTCTAATTCAACATGGGTCATTGCTTCTGAGTTGTATGCCAGAGCAAATGGAGTGTGGCCAGTTGCCGCTTTGTGGGTGGTTCGATAAGCCTATAGTGCGAGTGAAAGTTCGTCAACCCATTTTCCCTTGGCTTTAGTTAGTCGCTTTTTGATGGTAGATTTGATGATCTTGATTATTGCATCCACTTGCCCGTATGCTTGCGTATGAGCTACTATTGAGAAGCTTTTCTCAATCTGGAAGCGTTTGTAGATGTCTTTGAACTTGGCGCATCCGAATTAGGTTCCATTGTCAGTTATAATTTTCTATGGCATACCAAATCTGCCAATAATATTTTTAGTAACAAAATTAATGATTTTCTTTGTGGTTATGGTGGCTGGCAGTTCCGCTTTGGTCCATTTTGTGAAATATTTTACGACAACTATAGCATTTTGGCTCCTCATTTTGCTATCGGCAGGACGCCAATCAAGTTTATTCCTCATATTGCGAATGGCCACTGGCTGACCATCTACGTTAACTCTATTGAAGGGGTTCTTCTAATTTTGCTGAATCTTTGGCAGTGATCACATCTTCTGGCGTAGTCTACAGCATCGCGGTTTATTGTTGGCCAGAGTTATCCATATCGGAGGACTTTCTTCGCAAGGGTTTGTATAACAATCCTGTTAATGATTATCTAATTAATTAATTATTTATAAAATTTTAATTTCAAATTTGGAAATTAACAGATAAAATTTAGTTAAAATAATAATATGGTTTTTAATAATAATATAAACGAGTTTATAAAATTTTGAAGGATTCTTAGTTAAATTAAAACGATTTCTAAATTGATATAAAAATGTACAATATGAAATAAACAAGTTGTTGAAAATTTATATCTTTACCTCTTTAAGTTTTGTTAAGTTATTTAAGTAATCAAAACTCATTCCTAATTTGATTTTATTTTTATTTGTTGGGCCTTAAAAATCTTGAGCCCATTAGTCCTTAATCAAATTGCCTTTCTTTAATCCCATGTCTGAAGTTTTTACTTCCATCTACGTTTATTTTCAGCTGAGAAAAACAAGGCAACCGCCTTCTCCTTCAACCCTAGTTAAATCTAAATCAATTCATGCGAAATTCGCAAATTCTTGATTAAGGAGGAATGTATCATAATCTACATTCTCTATCCAAATAAACCATCAATTTGATAATTGAGTTGGTATTAATTTATGAGAAAAATTGAAATAGAGGCTGTTTGGATAAAAATTTGTTTTCAAATTCAAAGGAGCAACAATGTTTATCTTCCGATTCAAGGTGAGAATTTCTCTCACAAAGCTATTTAAATAGCGGATGTTAATACTAAAAACTTTTGGTTGAACTTGCTTTGCAATTGTTTCTCCTATTTTCATACTTCCTTAGCCTAAAACATGCCCTTGTTAAGTGAAGCTGCAGGCTATTAAAATTAATATAAGGACAGTCATGAAAAAAAAAATAGTTCAAGTTGACTTCGTTCCTGATATGCTTCGTACATGCATTTTTACATAGCTATATTTTCCACTACAAAAAACGCTTCGTATAGCGATGGACAGGGGCAACGACTAGCGACGACTAAAAAAAGCGGCCGTCGCTAGCCGTTGCTCGACGTGTATATCTGCCAGACCCGAGCTTTCTTCTTCCCCATTCTGTAAAACGAAAAAAAAAATTAAAAAACCCTACCCGTCGCCCCGCCGATTCGGTACTCAAAAATTCGCTCCCTACCTCCCAAATTGATCCGGTATGTATTCTAACCCTATTTTGTATTCAATTAGGGTTTAATTTGGGTTTATTTGCATGTTTATTGGGTTTAAAAATTGGTTGTTAATGACATGTTTATGGGTTTGAAATTGGTAGTTATGTGGTATATGTATGGTGATAGTAGTATTGTAGGTTGATTTGAGAATAAAATCATTTTATTTCGAAGTTGAAATCGATGATTAACGCATATACTATATGATGTTGGTTATTGTAGAATTAATGATTTGTGATGTGATTTGGATTAAGATGGTGATAACATGTTTAAGATGCTTATTGATAAGTTTATGCAATGTTGGTTGTCGATTAGGTGAAAATTTAATTATTTAGCATGCGTTAGTTATAAGTGTAAGTACACTACAACTGTGTATTTTGTTCAAATATATCATTTATGCTCACTTGCAATGGACATGCTAAAGTACTCATAGCCTAAAAGAATTACAATGATTCACTTTTGTCTCATTGTGGAATTTCCAATTAAACGTATATAGTTTAAAATAAAAATAATTCAATTTATTATAAGTGCTAACTTCTAATTTGATTTAAAAAAAATCGTTATTTAAAATTTGACTTAGTTAGCCAAATTTTAAAGTACGTGTTAAAATGTGAAATTTAGTTGACAAATATTTATTGAACGTATTATTAAAAAATTTATAGTTGTTAAAATATAAATTAGAAAATTTTGTTTTATTTGTGTGAACCCCTTAGACAATTTTTGGCCCCGTCTGACAAGTGTTGTATATGATCGTTATATGGATGTTCGTTTTTACACTGAACGGACATCTGTATTCATCTGATACAATATTTGTTGGATTTGTCCCAGTATTGGACAAGTTACAAACACAATAACGTAATCGCAGTTTATAAATCATTTCAGTTTAAACGGTTAACGAAATATCGATGGCACTTCCTTTTTTTCCCTATGTACATGCATTTGTGTACGATACAGGGAATAAAGGGAAGTGCTGCCAAAATTTTGTTGAATCGTTTAATCTGAAATGATTTATAAAATATGATTACATTATTGTGTTTGTAATGGAAAGTAGGATGGCCGGCCGTTAAACAAGTATTAACAAGTGTTGTATATGATCTGTATTTTATAAAACAATCAAATAATGTATTAAGTGCAATTTACTAAAGTAATAAGATTTAAAAGTTAGTTTGAAACTAATAAATTTGTTCAGTCTAATTTAGTAAAGTTTGTTTAAAATTTATTAAAGTTAGTTTAAAATTTACCAAATTAATAAAGTTAGTCTAATTTACCAAATTAATAAATTTACTAAAGTTCAGTCTAATTTGTCAAATTAATAAAGTTACTAAATTTATAAAATTTACTAAAGTCCAGTCTAATTTGTTTCAGTGAAGTGTTTGTTTGAATTTTCTAATATAATTTTTGCAAATCAGGAGATATGTTCGATTATTTTCTCGATCGTAGTTGGATGTATGAATCCCAAAAAGGTATGAAATGATTAATAAAGGAACATTTTGTTAACGGTGTACACGAGTTTATTAGATTTGCTAAATCTAATAATGGAAATAACGTAGGCATTCGTTATCCGTGTGCTAAGTGCAAACATCTGAAGCATTGGAAGGCAGATGTAGTAGAAGTTCATTTGTATAAATTTAGTTTTGTACCGAATTATTATTTATGGGATCGTCACGGAGAGTTTGTTCAATATACACCTAATCCTGTAGTGGAAGAGGATGATAATACAGCGGCAAATCCAATAGAAAATATGGTGCAAGATGCAGCCCGATCAATGTTTCCATCCATTGATCAAGGCGACATTGAAAACGAAAATGGTGAAGAACCGACTATGGAAGCTAAATTTTTTTATGATTTATTGGATTCCACTAAGAGACCATTGTGGGATGGATGTGAAAGTGGAACCGAATTATCTGTAACCGCTGAATACATCACGATGAAATCAAAATTCAATCTTACAGAAGCAGCGTTTATAGCAATTGTACAAACTGCTAAACGACACATGCCACCCAATAATTTGATGTGCGATAGTCATTATAAAGTTAAAAAACTTATGTCTGCTTTTGGATTGCCATACCAGAAGATAGATACATGTGTTAAAGGTTGCATGTTATTTTGTAAAGACGACGGTCACCTTAGAAAATGCAGAATATGTAACGAGGAAAGATACAAACCAAGGAAAAAGAAAGGAAAAGAAGTCCCTTATAAAAGAATGCATTATTTACCCATCACTCCCAGACTTCAACGGCTATATGCTTCTTCTGCTACAGCATGTCATATGCGATGGCACAGCGTGAGAACACCAGTAGAATGAACATCGATACATCCATCTGATGGAGAAGCATGGAAACATTTCGATAGGACGTATCCTGAATTTGCTCGAGAGAGCCGTAATGTTAGGTTCGGTTTATGTACAGATGGATTTTCGCCATTCTCTCAATTTGGTAGTAAGTATTCATCATGGCCTATTATTGTCACTCCTTATAACTTATCTCCATGGATGTGTATGAAAACTCCATATATGTTTTTAACGATTGTCGTTCCCGGTCCTGATGATCCGACTCAAGGAATTGATGTTTATCTACAGCCGTTGATCGAAGAATTGAAAACATTATGGCATGAAGGAGTTGAAACATATGAAATTTCGAGAAAAAGAAATTTTCGTATGTTCGCTTCTTTATTATGGACTATTAATGATTTTCCCGCATATGGCATGCTTTCAGGTTGGAGCACAGCTGGATGTCTAGCTTGTCCATATTGTATGGAAGAATCACGAGCATTTTCATTAATGTACGGCAAGAAAATTTCCTGGTTTGACTGTCATCGGTGTTTTCTACATATTAATCATAAATCCAGAATGGATAAAACGAACTTTAAATCTAACAGAGTAGAGAATATGCTACCACCTAAAGTTTGGACAAGTGAAGAGATATATGAAATCGTGAAAGACTATCCTAAGATTCATGAAACTGGGAAACAAGTCGACATTCCGAGTAAATCGGACATTCATAACTGGTGCAAGCAAAGTATATTTTGGGAGTTACCTTATTGGAAAAATCTCTTACTACGACATAATATTGACGTCATGCACAATGAAAAAAATGTGTTTGATAACGTTTTTAATATAGTTTTGAATGTAAAGGGGAAAACCAAGGACGATGCGAATTCGAGACGTGATATATTACATTTCTGTAAGCGGTCCGAACTTCAGTTGTACGACGATAACAAAAAACCCAAAGCATGTTATGAGCTAGACAACAAGCAAGCAAAACTCGTGCTCAAATGGGTGGAAGGACTAAGATGTCCTGATGGGATTTCTTCTAACCTTCGCAGATGTGTTGACTTGAAAAACAATAAATTGAGTGGGATGAAAAGTCGTGATTGCCATATCATGATGGAATATTTCTTACCTGTGATATTCAAAGAACTGTTGCCAACAAAAATATGGAGTGTTATAACAGAACTAAGTATGTTTTACAAACAGCTTTGTTCGACCACATTAAAGGTAGATCATTTACGTAAACTTGAAGTAGAAATTCCTGTATTGCTCTGCAAACTCGAGAAAATATTTCCGCCCGGTTTTTTTAATGTAATGGAGCATTTGCCTGTGCATCTGCCATCCGAAGCACTCCTTCGAGGTCCTGTGCAATATGGATGGATGTATCCATTTGAGAGGTGATTTTAAACTCCTCAATATTCTTGTTGATTAGTTGAAAATGTATATTCTTGTACCAATATACAAAATTAATTATTTTTGTTATAGGTACTTGAATCATTTGAAGAAAAAAATTAGACAAAAAGCACGAGTAGAAGGTTCGATTTGCAAATCGTACCTTGAAGAGGAAGCTTTTTTTTTCTCACACTACTTTAGTGACGATGTGAACTTATCGTTTGTAAGTGTTCCCCATAATGAAGAAGCTGTTGAGCATGATTCTTCTCAAACAATGTTATCTATTTTTAGACAACATGGAAGACCTGTTGGAAAATGTGTGGAAATATGGTTAGATGATAGAGACTACCATGTGGCACACACATATGTTCTTTTAAATTGTGTTGAAGTTGCACCATTTATCAGGTAATACTGAATGATTGTACAGTTCAATTATACATGTATTTATATATTAATAATTAGGGGAATATAATACATTTATTTGCAGCATATACGAATCACAACATCCATCTGGTGATTTCAGTAAACAATTTGCTTGGTGGTTTTGCAAGCTATGTTCACGATCCGAATAACAATGTTGTTGACGAAGGAATACGACACCTTGCTATCGGACCAAGAAGAAATGTCAAGACATATCCTATATACTTCGTCAACGGATTTAAATTTAACACCAAAGATTATGGAGCTGAAAAATCAACGTATAACAGCGGTGCATTTGTCAAAGGCAGCGATGATCCAGAAGAGCATATAAAAGATTTTTATGGCGTCTTAACACAAATTTTAGAGTTGACTTATTATACACAACCGCTAGAGAAAGTTTTTTTATTCAAATGCAACTGGTTTAGCAACGTTCCCGGTTCTGGAATTAACGTACATAAGGATTATAAGTTAATTGAAATAAAGCATACGTCACATTACTATAAATATGATCCTTTCGTGTTAGCTAAGCAAGCATTACAAGTTTATTTTTCTCCGTATCCATCCTTAAAAAAAGATAAAGCAGACTGGTGGGCTGTTTTTAAAACAAAGGCAAGATTTACATTTGATGGAAATAATATTCCAGATGAAGCAGCGTATCAAGCAGATCTTGAGCCAAATACCGAAATAATAATAGCCGATGACATTGATGTAGGATCGTTGAATGATGAAGCGAATGTTTTAATAGATGCATTTGTTAGTAACGAAGAAAATGATATAGAGTACGAGACCGAGTGTGAATCAGAAGATGATGAAGAATGATCACAGATGGCATCGTTTGTTGTATTATGTGATGTACTATTCTGAGTTATGTCATGTGTTATATTGAGCTATGTATTCACTTATGCAATGTACTATTCTGAGCTATGTATTCACTTATGCAATGTACTATTCTGAGCTATGTATTCACTTATGCAATGTACTACTCTAAGCTATGTAATATTCTGAGCAATGTACTATTCTGAGCGATGTATTATTCTGATTTATGCGTTATCGTTTTATTGTATGATTATGTGATGCTCATTTGATCATTATGCTTTTATATATAATATATGATTGTGGCAGATATGGCTGATAGAAGACGTAGGAGTACATCTCAGCCTTCTACATCTCAGCCTTCTCCATCTCAGTCTCCTGGAGCTGCAGCGGGTCCTAGTAGCTTAGAGGCAGATACACGCCGAGTTGCAGAGATTATTCCGAAGAGTGTTGGGTAAATGTCAAATTTATTTCAATTATATTATTTAAAATATATAAACTATATAAAATATGCACGTTAACAGTTACAGGGGGTTCGAGGTGGAACCATCACAGTTTATTTTAGATGTCTCGAAGAATTCATATAAGGGTCGGATGTCAGCAGCTTGGCCGCATTGGGATAACATTCCAGCTCATATTAAAAATGCTATATGGGCCGACTTGATGGTAATTACAATTTATATATTTCTATTGAAAATAATATGCTGTATGTAATTCAAAATAAATTCAATATGCAGGCTGTTGTACGAGTGGAGCCGCATGATTTAGATGTTTTTAGCAATAATTGGAACCAAAAAATGCAGAAGAATTATAGAGAGACAATATCAAGGGCGAAAAAGGCTGACAAAAAGCCAGGTTGGATGAGCGATGAAGTCTGGGACGGATTTCTCACATATTGGGAGTCAGAAGCAGCTAAAGTAAGCTATGATGAGAATGCTTACAATTATGTTAGTTGCATTATTTTAATCGTGTATCTAAATTAATAGGAAGTAGCAGCAAGAAACCACGCCAATAGGAATAAGAATCCTGCTTTATATCGAGGTGGCTCTAAATCTTTCCAACAGCATAGGAGAGAATTGGTAAACATAAAATATATTTAGCATATGGTGATGCATATCTTCATGTATAACATTTATGCTTATTTTCAATATATCTTATTCGTGTATATCTTCAGTTCGCAAAGTACGGAAGGCAGCCTACAATGGCTGAGGTTTTTAGAGCCACACACGCAGTTGAGTCTGCTGATGATGAGGGGAATGCGACCTACGATTGGACCGACAGCAAATCTGAAGCAGCGATGGTAAATATGCTAACTCGTGACTCAAATTGTATATATGTAAATTGTATACCAATTATTTCAAAATTATGTTTGTAATTGCAGGGGCGATATGAGGCAAAGGCATCGGCATTGACACAGGCGAGTGGAAGAGCAGAGCTTACAGTTGAGGAGTCCAACAGGATTTGGGATTCCGTTATTGCACCGCCTACTCAAAATAGGCGTTATGGTTTCGGCAATCAGGAGGTAAACCATTTCACTAACTTCATATTAAAAGATCCACATTATTCTCACATCGATACAAATTTCCCTCCAATGTTGTGAAGTAATAGCTTATTTTAGCCCAATCAAATACATTTATTTAAATATGATACAATTGCATATCTAGATCTCATATCGATCAATAAATTTATAATAATTATGAATACATACAATATCATTAATTTTTCAAAACATAGTCAAATTTTATACTTCATATTTCATAAATATTAAATAAATGTAAACTAATTAAATTATTTGGCTTCAAAAGAATTCTCCGTTTCAACTGTGAAAATTTTGAATGTAAATTCGATCAATAATTAGTGTCAAACTATCCAAACGCTAACGTTCAAATATCACTTAGCACATCGTGTGACATCGTGCCTAAATTTGTCGCTTACATATGTATAGTAAATCCTTATTTTAATTTAATTGTCATTAGTAAGTTGTGACATTTATATACATCAATTCTTTTCGTCTAAATGATATCATTTTGCACTTATGGAATATGATAATGATCTAATTTCAAAATTGCTCACATTCAACTTTATAGTCCAATTACACATACTTTGGCATAATAATTATTATTGTTTTTGACACATACTTCATAGTCCAAATACACATAATAATTATTATTGTTATAATTTGACAACAGTCAAAGTATATAACTTCATATTAAAACATCCACATTATTCTCACGTCAAAAGAATTATTTATATACTATCCAATTCATTCAAAATTCATGTAAAATGCTATCGTATTAACTTCATTTATTTCACAGGCTGTAAATTTCCAAAGAGCTTATAGCAAATCGATGGAGGAGGAGCGTATTGCTCAGATGCAGAGGCAGCTGGATGAGCTCAACGATTGGCGAAAGGGCCAATTGGCACAGCAGATAGATGAGCGCATTGCAGCATTTTATCAGGAGCACGGCTCTATGCCTGGGGAGCAGGGAGATGGATCTGATGATGCCGAGGATGATGAGGAGGATGATGATGCATAGGTTTACTATTCTTGTGGGTACGTATTTATGTACATATTTAGACTAGATTTGATACTTGGGCTTGGATACTTGGTATTTTGGATGATGTTTGGTTATATTTGGATTTGATCCTTGTACCTTGATACTTGGTTTGGTTTTGTATATTATGTTGGTTTGGTTGGTTTTTGTGTTTTTTTGGTTATATTGTTGAATATTGATGTTATGGGTACTGTTGAGATGTGTTATTGTTGATATTATTGAGGTTTGAGATGAGGTTTGAGGTTTGGGATGAGGTTTGATGGAAGAATAGCTGCTGTGTGTACAGCAGGTTTTGCCCAGAAAAGCGACAGCTAGCAACGGCTTTCTGGGCAAATATAGCAACGGCAAGCGACGGCTAGTAACGGCCAGTAACAGACTTTCGGAAAACAAACTAACTGCCACGTGGCGTTGACACATGTACGTTGCCGTTGCTTGCCGTCGTTTTTTTAGCGACGGAGCCGTCGCTATTGCCGTTTCTTTTCCTGTTGGCAACGGATTGAATAGCGACGGCAACTAGCGACGGCTAGCGACGGCTAACAACGGCCGCCGACGCATTTTTGCCGTCGCTATACACTGCCTTTGTCCTAGTGTTCTGGTTAGCTATACTTTCAATTATATAGTTTAAATAGTTCAACTATGTGGCTGTCATGCATTTTCACACAGTTCAACTTTCAACTATCCAAAGAACAAATATATTTGGTCATTGACCTGACAGTTACTTGCATATACAACAATATCAAATATATACAAGCCTACTTTTGCTTCAGAATTTTAGTCTCTGTTAGTTATATTTTAGAATGTCCAAATGCATTGAATTGAAAGCAAGCATAGCCTAAACTGAGAAAGCATTCTTGCTTTGTTTCTTTACATATATGCATGCCCTCTTGCCTTAAAAATATGGCATGCATACTTAAGTTTTGTATGTACTTGCTGCCATGATTTGTTAAGGCCATGCTTATATTTATATTTTTATTTCTTTCGTATGCACCTCCTTGAAAGACCATATTGTTAACACATCCATGCAAGCACTTTACACAAACATGGGCACACATTACCTATTGCCTGACATTGTTACAAAGCTAGAATGCAAGCAACTGGTGCATGAAATGATTTTGCCCCATATGGTTTAGTAGCTTTGAAAAGTGAACACCTATATATAGTTTATTATTTTTAGCTTGCAAAATCCTGTAGCTTTGTAAATTGCCTTTGCTTTTGCAATTCATTTTCTTGCTTTGTTTAATTCATTTTATCCTTGCCGCTATGTTAACCTGGATTTGCAAATTATGTATTTCTTTGTCCCTGTCACTTCAGCTTGTACTATATTTCACATTTCTTTTGTTTGAGAACTCATGTCCTTCATTATACTTTGATTTGGAGAATAGTCAAACAAGCAACCTTCCTTGCTTTTTTTCTGTTTACCCCGACAGCTATATACTTTAGTTTGTCCTAGTGCATTGGATTACAAACACCTAGTGCCTTTTAGTTTATTGATTTTATGTCATTAGTGTATTGTTTTTTTCGTTCCTGCTCATTCAAGCATTCATTAAATTTTCTTTTTTTTCGCTCATGCACATTAGTGTATTGTTTTGAATTGTTTCTATGTGATCTTGTTGCTGTTAGTTTGCACTTGCATGTACATTTCTTTTCAACTAAATGCACTAATGTTTTCAACTCAATGCGCAACTGCTTTCCGATTCAATGCACTACTGACTTGTACATGTTTTAGAAAATAAATTTTCAAATGTTTTGTGATAAAGTGCCATTTATTTTAACGCATAAATTTTATTGCAAGCACCGTATAAAATGAAAAATTAGGTGGTTTCAAGTTTTATTTTAAAAAAAAGTTTTTCCTTTTTTTTGCTTTCTTTTCTTTTCAATTATTTTAAAACAAACAAAAGAATTTAAAATTCTTTTCTTATTAATTATGGATTTGAGATTTTGTTGGATTTCGTGTTTTTCTATATAAAAAAGAATATAAATAAACGACTGAATTGTCGAATTGGTATGGGACAGTTTGTACAATTCTTTCGATTATTTTATAATTTCCTAAATAGAGTTTAAGTGAAAATTACTAACTTTTAATAAATACTTGAATTTACTATCTATTATGAGATAGTTAGTTAAATCCTTGTAATCACTGAAGTGACAGTAATTAAAGACTTAGAGTTGTATTATCCAAGGTTCGAGAACTCGGTTTCGGTTTCGTTCATTCGAAAATTTCGCGGTTTCGGTCGATTTCGGAAATTTCGAAGGTTTCTGTTTTAGTTTCGGTTTCGATCTCAGTTACCATAATATTAGCTCGACTTGTTGTACCATTCCTAAAATTTAAAATTGAATAGAAATTAAATATGTAGCGTTATAATATGTTATAATTTAAGATTAAATTGCCAAAACAAGGTAGCCCGATTAATTAGAATTGAATGCTATAATTGACTTAACCCTGCTTTGCTAGTCCAGTTATTTTATATTTTATTTATGTTTGCAGGCCCAACTATCATGCAACCCAATATCTAACCCTAAAATCACATTTCCCCATCTAACTCACTCTCGTCCTCAGTTTTCCTGAAAACAGACGTCGATCGAAAAACACAAGGAAAAAAATTAAATGAGACACCACTCGATTCAACCTCCTCTCAATTAGGCTTTTGATTTATTGCAATAAAATGCTAATTGCTTAATGATGCTGCTCGATTTGATGAGAGGTAACCGATTTTTTTTGTTTAATTGGTTTTCTGTTTGTTTTGTTGCTTTTGATCTTGCTTCTACCACATCGATCTTCTTCTTCTTCTTGTTATTTTTTTTACTAATTTGAAGCGGGATGAGTTTTTGCCCTAGTCTCGTCCCGCCTCCGGCAGGAACCGAACTGGGATGGCCGGAATCTCGAGGTTCCGGACGGAACCTCGTACCTTGGATTATCTTAGGGTGTTTGAATTTCAGACCGATAGATTTCCGAAAGAAGATAACTCATTTTTCATTGATCTGAGAATCGATATATTTTAGAATTGGGTAGGCAGGTCTCTTTCGGAAGATCTGTTGTGATGTAAATATGGTTATCTCTTTCGAAAGGCAGATTTTTACATGCATCGTAGTCTATAGATACTACAACCTATCAGTTTATTATGTTTTTATACGGTTAGACTATGTTTACCTCTTTCAGTAGGTAAATTGCATAGGACAGATTAGGTACACGTTTGCTCTTTTCTTTGAGCGGTATTCCTAATCTGCAGTCTCTTCCGGTAGGCTTCCTTTCTATATAACGGGTCTCTTTCGATAGATTGAATGTCACAGTATTAAACTGATAGATGACTACCATTACTATTTCATTATTGATGATTATTTCTTTAAATATTTTTAGTACGGATATAGATATATTGTAACAGCCCGCATATTTATCGATTTTATATTTAAATATTTTGTCGTTAATCGGATATTGGTCCGAAAAGCTACTTTTTGCAAACGGTCAAATTAGGACCCGAGACCACTTCCATTGAGTTCGAAATGCCGTTTACAATCTTTTTAAGTATAAACTTTGATATGTTTTGGATTAGTAGAATTTCACTAACTTTTCCCGCTTTGGACTTTGGGTTGGTTTAGCCTATTAAACCTAAGTTCCAACCCCTTCTTCTCATCTCTTTATAAATTCCTACCTAACTCTAGTTTTAGCATTAATGGTGAGTGGAAAGGGAAATTAAAATTCCAAGCCCAAGTTCATTAGCAAATTCAACATCCAACTCCAAAATTAGAGTAAAGACATTGGATTCAAGCTTGTAGTTGCTTCTCTATTGACTTCAAGCTTCTTCTTCATTGAATTTGTGCAAAGGTGAGATTTTTATCTCACATTCTTGTCTATAACTATCTTGGACTGTTGGGAATGAATTCCCATCACTTTAGCATGTGCATTTGTATTTGCATTTGGTTTGGATTGGATTGGCGAAAAACTCCAATTTTTAGTGTTTTTGGTAAAATTCTGCACTTAGGTCGTTCTTCCTATGCTAGGTCGTTTGCGTGGAAAAGTCTCGGTCACCAAATAGTTCGTTTCTGGCCTTAAACTCGTTCGCATGCTTTAGGTCGTTCGCCTTGGAATTAGGTCGTAGGTCGTAGGTCGTAGGCCGCTTGGTCGTAGGTCATTAGGCCTTAGGTCGTTAGGTCGCTCCCTCTATTGGAAACGTTACCTCGGTCTTAGGTCGCTTGGATCTAGGTCGCTTGGCCTTATAGCGTTAGGTCGCACGGCCTTGTTAAGATGTTAGGTCGCTCGCCTTTTTATCCCTTAGGTCGTTCGGCTCGTTCACACGTTAGGTCGCTCGGCCTTTTTCACCATTAGGTCGTTAGGTCGCGAGCCTCGCTAGGTCGCTCAACCGTCTACCTTTATAAGTCGTAGGTCGTCTCCGACCTTAAACTACTCGGCCGCATTAGGTCGCGTGTTTCACTAGGCCGTTAGGCCTTTACCTCGTTAGGTCGTAGTTCGCTCGACCTTATTACCTTGTTAGGTCGCGAGTCCCTTAGGTCGCTCGCCTCTGTTAGGTCGCTCGCTTCTGCTAACTCGCGAACACCTCTAGGTCGCAACCACTAGGTCGCTTGACCCCTTAGACCCCTAGCTCGCTCGATCCTATCCTCCCTTAGGTCTTCACTAGGTCGTACCGTTTTGGACGGGGCGTTGCCCCGCACCCCGCCGGGGGCGCTGCACCCTAGACCCCCGCGACCTGACCGGGCAGGTCGAATCCCGTAGCGGGGGTTTTGCCCCCGCACCCCCACCTTGGGGGGTTGCCACCCCCCTGGACCCCCCCTCTATAGGGGATCTTATCTGAAAAACATTCAACAGAACTTGCTTTGTTGAGATGCTGAGTTGACCATTCTTCGAGACAAACTATCTTGGGCTTCTCGGTCGATTTTATGGTATCACAGCTTTGCTAAAAAGGCGGGATAACAACTTTAGAAATATGAAGGTTTCAATACTAGTAGTAAATATCAAAACTCTTTCAACAGAATGATTTCAACTCTATTTTCAATAACAAAGCTCTTTTCTTAAACCGTTTTTCAATCTACTAGTATATACAAACCTTTACCTCACTCGGATGAAAAATCTAATTAAACGGCTTAGTAAAACAAGTGGTATGAAACGCTTGCGTTCACTTGGTCGGTTAATTCTTGGACTTGTTCGATTGAACCTCTTGTGACAATTTTCTAGTGAAGAATTACAGTTTGTTCGTAAATATTTAAGTTAAGCAAGTGGTTATGGGACACGAAGATAAACTTTTATATTTACTAGCTTAGTGTAATTGACACTTCTCGTTGATCATGACGATCATTTTACGATTTAGACTAGCAATTATGCAATGTCTCTTTGTTTGCAAGGTTAGACTAGACCTCATGGGTGTGATTTCGACTCACACATATCTCTTTGTCCGCAAGGTTAGTCTAGACACCATTTGTGTGATTCCACTCACACATACATTTTTGTTGCGAGGTTAGGATAGACACCATTTGTGCGATTCCACTCACACATACCTTTTTGCTTTTTGGTTAGCCTAGACCTCATTTGGGTGATTCCGACTCACCCATATGGGGTAGCTCCCCATGGTCTTCGGACCGTCATGTGATAGGCCTCTTTCCCTTTTTCTGTGATTTTTGGATTTCTTGTGTTGATTTCTGGAATTTATGTCATTGACTTGTTATGAGTACAAGTTTAGGGTATGATGCCCTCTTTGGATCTTTGAGAAGATTCTTGTGATATTGATTTATCTCTTATTGATTGATCTTCTGTTGATCATCATTTGCATATTTATAGTAGTATGTCAGTATGGATATTTTATGTTTATGTCGTATCTTTTATTTTATACCATGTCATCTGATATTTATAGCTAGACTGATCCGTTTTTTATTTTCTTAAATAATACTCGGGTCAGACCGAGATGTTACAAGTGCTTCTGCTTGTCTTCTTCCCGGGATTTGCTACTCTGACTTTTGGCTAACTATTTAGATTAGCAGTTTTTGTTGTATACACTTGGGATATTGACTCATAGTTGTATTCTTTTGTATAGCACGTGTTGCTATTCTTTTGTATTATTGTGGATCTTTTTGACCACTACTCTGATGTACACTTTCATGTGTTGGTTATATATTCATATCTTCTTCCGCTTTTGTGATATGGATGTCTGTGACTGATTTGTGTTATGCTTATTTCTATGTTTGTTTCCGAAGATTATTTATAGCCTCCGTGTGATAAGCAATCACATGGATGGTCGCTCCTCAACATCCTTATTCTCCGTGCTAGTTGACAGCACTACACCGTAGTGTTCTTGGCTAGCGTGGGTATAGAGGTGGGGCGTCACATATATCCTTTATGGCTTTGAGTAATTTTGAATTGATCGTCACCATATTTTGTAATGATAGTCTATTGAGACTTGATAAGTGTTTATGAAATGGTGATTTCGTTGTTATGCCTTTTTATGATGATTTACTTTTAAGGCATTTTTACACTATGACTTATCTTATTTTTGTTAGTCATATACGTATATCATAAGTATCTCACCCTTTTATTTAGATATAATCTATCCCGTTTATTATTTTAGTACTCGGGTCAGGCCGAGCTTCTACAGGTACCAGGACTCACTGACTATGAACGTTTTACTAGATTTGGAGTAGACATTTCGATTTAAGTTTACTCTTTCATGTATATAGTGACCTCTAGGGTTGTATGTCTGATATATTGTTTTGTAGTCAGTGTGTTGACAATATTTTGGACGATGTATATATTGTGAGTCTAGTACCGATATTTTGTTGACTCATACTTTATGATGTATATTATTATTCCACTATGATCTATATAACTTTGATGTTAATTTCAATATTATATATTGTTCTGAATATTTTAAAAATCAATGTGTCTATTACTTTGTATTAATACTGTACACGTCAAAAATTTCAGTCCAAATCCTCAAAAAGGTAATAAAGACGTGTCGGTGTTAGTGTAAAGATATATTCATATCTGATCTCCCCTACAGCCGTATTCTCTATATTATTAGACGACATTACATGTAATATTCTTTAATAAAATGGGTATAATGGTGGGGTCGTCACAGCTTGGTATCAAAGTAGTGTTCAGAACATTATAGAATATAAATTAATACAGAGTTCAGATCTTAGACCTAGATGACCTAGAAGTCCCGCCCTTTGGCTATAGTAGTTTGTAAATTAATTAACTACTAAGGATAGAAATATAAAATTGATTGCTGGGTAATCATTGGGTCGTATTTTCAAATTTTGTTTAAATAGGAATACTGTATAAAATATTTGAAAGTTATCAATTTGAAAATTTAAATGTGCAGTTTGAGCTATGGCTATTGGTAGACCTCCTAGAGCTGCTATAGGATCAGCTAGTGGTCAGGGTACAAGAGGAGTGGTTTTGACTCCTGAGCAGATAACAAAGATGTTTCGGACCGCTCAAGCTCAGGCCATAGTTTATTATCCAGTTCGTTCTGCCTTTCCTTGTCTTTGTAATGATTTCGGATGCTTGGGTGGTAAACCTTTTCTGGGTACAGAGTCTATTGGAGAGGTTCAGGCTTGGTTGAAGACATGTGAGTGTATGTTTACTCGCATGGATCTTTCAGATGCTCAAAGGCTTCAGGTAGTAGCTAATCAATTGCAGGAGAGAGCCTCGTACTAGTATGATTTATTAGAGGCAGATATTTCAAAGGAACAGTTTTCATGGGCTCTATTCAGACACCGATTTGAGCTGAAGTTTCTTCCACTGGTTGAGCAAGAGGTTATGACTAGGAGATTCATTGACCTCAACCATGGGCCAATATCTATATTGGAGTATGTTGCAGGTTTTGAGTAGTTGTCCATGTATAGTCTTGAATTCATCAGTACTCCAAGGAAGAAAAATCAGAAGTTTATTTATGAATTAAGGAAACCGTTGAGGAAGGCTTTATTGCTTCAGTTAGATGTATCTTTCGAGTCTCTTGTTGATTCAGCTCTTCGCTTTGAGGAGGAAGATAAGGATAATGATGGAGAAAAGACTACTCTAGCAAGTTCTTCTCAAAAAAGGAAGAAGCCTTGGAATAAAGGCAAGAAGTGGTTTCAAGGCAAGAAGGGAAGGAGTAGGGTAGTGATTCTCGTTTCCCTCCAGGTGCATGCTATAATTGTGGAGAGCAGGGACATTTTTCCAAAGATTGCACCAAACCTCGTCAGATACCTTCTCGTATGGTCTGCCATTATTATAGGAAACTAGGGTACACTATTTCATCTTGTCTTAAGCTAGCAGCTAAAAAGAACCAAGATCAAGTTAATGCAGTGGGTTCAGCATGTGGTTTAGCGCAACAACTATAGAAGCAACAGCGAGGTATATCTCATTCTGTTCTTGAGAGTGTTACTTTATTTAGAGGTTTACAGATACCGGTTCTTTTTGATACCGTTGCTTCACATTCATTTGTATTGAAAAATCTCGTACATTATACTTCATTGGATTCTGTTTGTGTTGTTACTTCTTTGAGGATTACGAATCCTATCGGAGGATCCGCAACTATCAGTTTACTTTGCAAGCATGTGGAGATTGTTTTAAATGGTATGTCTTTCTATGTCGATCTTCGTGTTATTCAGTTCTTGGGTTTTGGTATGATATTGGGGATGGACTGGTTATCATTTTATGAGGCTCATATTTCATGCCCTAAGCGGACTATTATTTTGCAAAATCCTCTATCTAGAGAGTGAGTCACTGTAGCTCTTAATGAAGTAATTCCAGATTCATCCGTTTCTTTATATGCCTTAGATTTTTCTATAGAAGAAGTGATTTCTCAGATTCCAATCGTTTCTGATTTTCCTGATATCTTTGAACCTATCTCGGGATTGCCACCCAAAAAGGGCTATCGAGTTCAGGATCGATCTTGTTCCAGGAGCTTGACCTTTTAGTCGTCCTCCTACTAGAATGTCAGCTAAGGAAAATGAAGAGTTGATTAAGCAGTTGATTGAGCTAGAGTCAAAGCAGTTGATTCAGTCAGGTAGTTCTCCATGGGGTACTGCCATGGTATTTGTGAAGAAGGCAGATGGTACTCTTCATCTTTTTATTGGTTATCAAATACTGAATGAGCCTACCATTAAAAATCATTATCCCCTACTAAGGATTGACGATATGTTTGATCAGTTATGTGGTGCTAAGGCCTTTTCTCGGCTTGACCTAGCTATCGATTTTCATTAGCTTAGAGTGATAGAGGATAACATTTCTCTTACAGCTTTCGGTACTCGGTATGGTTCTTCTGAATGGCTTGTGATGCCTTTTAGTTTGACGAATGCGCCTGCATATTTCCTTGACTTGATGAATCGAGTATTTCGAGAATATCTCGATAAGTTCATGTTAGTGTTTATCAATGATATTCTTGTATATTCTAAATTCGAAGAGGAGCATGTTGAATACCTCAGAGTTGTTTTAGAGACACTACAAAAGAATGAATCGAAGTGTCATTTCTGGTAGCAGCAGGTGAAATTTTTATGACATGTAGTTTCTGGTGAAGGTATTTAAGTTGATCCCTCAATGATTGAAGCAATCCAGAACTAGAACAGACAGGAGAGCATTATCTGGATTAGCAGTTTTCTAGGATTGGCTGTTTATTATCGCCGTTTTTTCAGAGATTTCTTAAAGGTGGTTCTCCCTCTCACTACCTTGACCAGGAAAAATGTGAAGTTTATATGATTTGATAGGTGTGAATCAGCTTTTAGGAAGTTGAAAGATCTTCTCACTCATGCACCTGTTCTTATTGTGCCTAATGGAATCAGGATTTGGTGGTATATACTGACGCTTCTAGATCAGGACTGGGAGCTGTTCTTATGCAGAGCGGCAGAGTAGTTGCTTACGCTTCTAGATAGCTTAGGCCGAAGAGATTCGGTATGCTACCCATGATTTGGAGCTGGCAGCTGTAGTTTTTGCACTTAAGATCTGGCGTCACTACATTTTGGGAGAGTAGTTTATCTTGTATAAAGATCATAAGTCGCTAAAGTATTTATTCTCTCAGAATGACATGAATATGAAAAAGCAGAGATGACTAGAATTTTTAGCTGCGTATTATGTTGGAATTTAGTATACTCCCGGAAAAGGAAATTGTATGGCTGACGCTCTAGCCGTAAACATGTGGCAGTTGTCTCTATGATGATACTGGAGTGGAAGGATCTTGAGGCTTTATCTATTTGTAATATTCGAGATAAAAGTCTGGATTTGAAATCAAATTTGGTACTCAATAGTTTAGCAGCGCGTCCTTCAATATTAGATTGCATAGCAGATGCTCAGAAGCATGATTCTTCTCTGAATGATATTTTCCAGACATGTTGTAGTGGCAGTCTAGAAGTGACTGAGTATGCACACTACAAGAAAACTTACTTTTAACTGCATATATTGTCAGCGTTTGGCCCTCAAATGCAGTAAAACTTGTTTCACACGGAGTCTAATTCGCGTACCAACGCTGAGAATTTTATTAGGTCTGTAAATTTAATTGCCGCTTCTCTCCTTCCACTTTGCAAAAAAATTCATTTTCCCTCTTCCATCTATACTGGCACTCCCTTAATCGGTTCTCCTTTATTTTTAATTTCCTTCTAATTTCACTTGTTCTTCGATTTTCCTTCGGTGGGTTTGATCGTCGCTGCCCTAATTCCTTATTCATGCTTTAGGTATAGCTAATTCCTCGATTTTAGGTCTATTTGATTCATCGATTTTTAGGTTTATGTCATTGGTTAATTTTGATTTCATATTTTAAGCATGTCGCTTTGAGGATCGCCCTTAGTCGAACTTTATTTGATCTTTAATTGTCGAGATAACTTTCTGGAAATTCGATAGAGTCGAACTGCTGACAAAGTTCAACTGCTTCAGGTAGCTTCAGTAGATGAAACAAAATACTTTTATTTGATTTATTACTAGGTTCTGTTTGTTTTGAATAAAAGATGTTTGATTACTCATCTAATTATCGATTTAGAAGCTTATTTATTTTTGATTGTAGTAAGGCTCCTATTAAGAGGAAAGTGTTTAACACCTTTTGTTATGATTATCTTAAGTTCTTTAAACTGAATGATGATTTCTTCCATGTATCTCTATTAACATCTAGGAAATTACAATAAATTTTGAATTTGAAAATCTCCTTTTGATATTTTAGGTTTAAGAAAATTCAAAACTCTTAAATTTTTTGACAATTGTAATGTTTATTTCTGTATTTTTTAATTCAAGCATTTTAAAGTTGATTTTATAAACCAAGAATATTTATATTTTTCAAACCGAAAGTCTCAGAATATCGAGTATTCTATAGATAATTTTTTATATAGAAAAACATTATTTTTAGAAATTGTAATTTTGAAGATAGGAAGCTTTATTGGTTCAGCTATGCCATATATAATACAATCAGCATCGTTTTATTTTTCATCTGTATCCTTTTTGTGTGATGTCAACACTAATTAAAAGAAGCATCAATTTTATTGGTTCAGTTATCCTTTTATATTCCAAAGTTTAATTGTTTTATATTGTTTATATTTTTGTAATAGATTGAACTATCAATCCACCACTTTCTCCTTTAGCTGAGTTGGAACTTGAATTCGTGCAATTAGGTGTAATAGGAGATAGACTGCAGCATTAAAATAAAGCAAAACAATGCAAAAATGTATTCATAGGTGAATGGCGATGTATTGAGCTGAGCTGAAACATGAAGTTAAGAATTGAGCTGAGCAGGTTGATGTTTATGTACTGAGTTTGGTAACTTTTCAACTTCTGTATTTATTCGATTTCACCAATTAATCAGGAATTTATGTTATTTTTTCCAAAAAAAGTGCACTTCTATTTTATTTTTAACAAAAGTAGATGTTAATCTGTTAATTACTTCTCAGATGATCAACATCAATACTTTGTATAACCACTATCTATTGTTTTCTACCAATTAATCCATCTGAACCTTGATCGTTGGCACGATTTACCTATTAGACAGTATCAGCAAGCCTAAGCTGTGTTGTTCAGAGCCTAAGCAGAGCTCCAGGTAATATAGTTACAGTAGTGTAAATGGATACAGTTTAAGCATGATACTAATTTTAGCGAACTCAAATGTATCTAGTTGCTGTAATATGCAAAAATGGCTCACAACTGTTTAAAGATTGCAGTATATCATCCCATCTCCAGTAACAGACTCCATTTAGAAAGCTCTGTGTCTGAGTTAAGAGATTGAAAGCTGATAGTTCATCAGTCATCTCCAAAAGCACAGCAGAGCAATGAAGAATGCAAACATTTGTAGGGGTTATTGCAAATTTTCCATTGCTGTAACAGAACCTTATGATCATCTCAAATCCATCTGGACCTCCTGGAAAATCCATGATTTTGATTTCTGGTATGTGGCATTTTATCTTCTGCTTTTTCTTCTTTTCTTGATTAATCATCTTATTTAGTTCTGTAGATTATGAACATAACAACATCTGAAGTAAGATATGTTAGTACAAATGAAAACCTATAGTTGTGGTTTTATAACAAATGAGATGATACCTGATTGACGAAGAAAGCGTGTTTACCATTGATTAGAACTGTGAGATTGCAGTGTTCGTTTTTCATTTTTTTTTTTAATGGTGAATATGGGAATGTGCAAATTGAGTTAAGAATTATATAGAAAGTTGGCTTATTGGGTATTCATATTTGATATTTGCCTGTAGTTTAGCATACTATAAATGAGTTAACAGACTGTTGGGCTCCTCCTCCTACTTGTTTCTTGGTTTACTGTTTTTTATTTGGCCGTATTGATTGAAACAGGAATCTATTGTTCCTTGTGAAGTCACACTGGAACTATATCATTTGTCCTAACAGAATAGAATGATATCAGATTTTTACCATACAGTTTAAATCAATTAAGTTCATTAAAGATCTGGGCTACTTTGACACAAATCCAATGCAAGATACTAGACAGTTAGAAAGCCTTGAACAATTTTACTTTTGGTTCCTGCATAATTCAACAACAATTAATTTTTTGTGTGCACTAATAAAAGATGCTATTAGTTGATGTCACAACAGTTCCTTCGAGCTTGCTGGTTGCTGAATGGGACACTACAAGAATAATCGTCATTAACTGCATGTGGTTACAGCGTTGTATTATAACCCGCTGTTTTCATGCTTATAAACTATAGGACGATATGAGAAAAATGAAGTATAGATGCTGTGAAAAACACAATAGTACAAAACACAATAGTACACAATAGTATTATAACCCGCTGTCTTCCATTTGTGAATTTTCTTTATAGTTACTAATATAGCCTATTCGGTTGAACATGTTTCACCTTTATTCTCTATTCCGGTAAGGTGGGAAAACCTTATCGACACATTAGAAGTTGATGCCAAACTATTTTCTTACATAATTTTTTTCAATAAATTACCTGCCTTGTTCGGATCTAAATGTCATATTATATTATAGCATTTTAAAAAATGGAAAATAATTTGTAGTGAAAATTTATTATATTAGTGCCATGTAAGTATCATTTAAAATGATCAGATTATATAAAAATTTGGTAGATAAATGTTTGATTGAATTATCAAATGAAATGCTAATTCTTGTTGCAGCTGGTGCTAATTCTATACAAGTCACTCATAGCTTTGAGGAAACTATTAAAGCTTTGGTTTTCAGAACCCAAGCTAATGTCAAGGGGAGTAAATTTTGTTATTTATTCTATGTTCTATGCCTAAAGTTTTAAATACAGTTAGCGAATAAGTATCAAACAGTCAGTAAAGTAAATAAGTATTGTTTACTATAATATTTAGTATTTACATACAAAATTTCAAACTGTCAAAAAATTAAATGTAAAAAATATAACAGCATCCCTAGAGTCAATATATAAATTCTTTTGAGTAGCATATTATAGCCATTTTTTGTTTTTCATGATTCATCACATATCAAATAATTGCACAGAAGTTAAAAAGAAAAAAGAAACAAGTACATATGTTTGGGAGGAGAATAATAACAATACTATAAAATATTTTGAAGAAGAGTATAATGTTCCAGAAATAAAATAATATTTCGAGAAAAACTATAAACAATGTTTTGAAAAGGATTTTTTTTGTTTGAAATGGGTTAAATAACGTTTTGACAAAAAAAGGTCTTATATTTTGAAAATGTTATAGTGGTATTATGATTACAAAAAATTCTGAACTAATTAAATGCTTCTTGCCATTGAGAATATATCTCCAGTTACAAATTAAATTCTACATTAAGATGACACCAGAGCTTATTAAAATCTTACTTCCTAGTGTGTATAGAAAATGAGTTAAGGCCATAAGTTAACTATTCTTTGTAACCATGATGTCTCTGTAGTAAAAGTGCAGAAATGGAATTAGATTTCAATTATAGTCTGAAATGTGCAAGAGGTTGAAGCTTACTTGAGTTTAGAGAAATTTTAATTTTGGAATTGCTGAATAATCAAAGGCTTGATTGGCAAGAAGTCTGATCTGATTCTTTTTTTATGAGAAGTGAGGTGGATAGATTGAAATAGAAGCCAACTTCTGGAGGCAAAAGTTAGAAATAACCAACAAATTTTGATAGTTTGTGAAGTGAATTCACAGTAACGGGAAAAAAAGGAATACATTTGCTATGGACCTAAATTGCAAAATCAGGGAGCAGAATGCACAACATTAATTCCAAATCTTAGACTGATGAAATCATTAGCTGAAACATGGTTAGAATGATTGGATTTTGATTATGTTGATGGGAAATGTTTTTTTCAAAGAGTATATATTTTGAAATATTTCTTGTTCTGGTTGCCATATAACATGCAATTGAAGTATACGTCGGACCTTAGAGAATATCATACAAAAAATTAAATCGAATAGTTTGGAACAAAAGCATGTCTTAACTCAGTGTGGCAATCTGTTTTAGTTTATTTCTAAATCTTGGTCATTATGGTCATCTTGAAAATTCTTTTCAGTTTAATGAGCGTGACATTTATACATGTGTAATTTATACAGTTTGGGTTCAGCCAGAGCAGTCAACAGGATGATATAGATGTTGTCACTATCGTATAAGGTCTAAATGATATTGATGAGGCATAGTTGAATAGCATAAAAATTGGGAAGATTCCTAAATTTTATGCTATTTAGCTCTTGCCTTATCAATATCATAGGTAATCTGAAGATTCTGGACTTCGGTTAAGCTCCTTTACTGGGCTGGATGTGTTGCTTCACCCTACGTGTGGGACTCCGGTTCATGCTGTGATGGCACAAGGTAACCTAAATTCTCATCACGCAAAGGTAACTAATAATATTATTTAGTTATTTTCAGCAAGTAATTTCCTTTATGTTATATACCTGATTATTTCTGAAGCATACTGTTCCTAATCCAATGGTGAGATCATTTGGTAAAGTTTGCACAATTCATCGGAGGCTATTCAAGAATCTTCGATAAGTTTGCAACAAGATTCTTTGGATAAGAAGAGGAAAGAAATTGATGACCAGAGTTGCTTTAATTTAGCTCAAACAAAGGTATTCATGATCCTTTTATTTTATTTTTTTATTTTATTATTATTTCGATTATCCCCGTTGTGGTCGTCCGCATTGCAACATCATTCCTGTATCCTTGTCCGCATTGCAGTGGTCCATCTCATTCCCGTTTGCCCTCGTCCTCATCCTCGTCCCCATTGCAGGCTCGAGCAATCGTTAGCCCTAGTTCTCGCTGTAGTCAATGGATAGGAATTGGTAGACATCAGCACCATTTATCCTCGCAGTTTCAGAGTAAGTTATAGCTGATTGGCTTTTCCCTTTTTTCTATTTTTAAATTAATTTTCAGATATTGTATATGTAGCAAGCTCTACTGAAGTAAATGGCCAATATGTATTAATTAACGTCCTTCATTTAGTTTGTGTTATTTAGTAATTTATTTGATCCAAATTATTATCATCTAGTTCGGTCCGAACACCTCCTTAGGCTTTAACATGTTATACATCTTATAGTCACATGTTTGATCAACGTGTCAAACTAGAAAATATCTATGTCTTTCATGCTTATAAAGCCCCAATATTTTTCATATAGCTCTAGGAGAAACATAGATATCCAGAGGTCTGAATGAATTTTAGCACTATCAAAAAATAAATAATAGAACTAAATTGTTAATATTATTTGTACCATTTCGTTGAAGATAAAGTCAGATATATTATTTCATGAATATTTCTGCTAAAAATGGCATGTTTTTGCAGATTATTGCTTTGGACCATTGGCTTGAGATTGTAGATTATAGCTCTAAGACTTAGTAACCTCTGCTTTCATATTGTTTTGCTTTCATAATTGTTTTATACCTGCTAATCATCAATAATTAATTTCTTACTATAGAAACAGCCGTCAGCCTAGTTGAGTTTGCAAATGCTACGAGCAATTGGTTCAGTTCACATTGCAAGGTTTGAGCCTTATGTTTTTAGTGACCCCTTGTCTTATCTTTCTAATTTTCATTTTTTTATGCATAGTTGTAGCTTACAACTTGAGAATGTGGCCAATTATAAGAGCTTTTCTTTAATCAATTATAAGAGCTTTAGATTTTAATTTGGTACTTGCAACTTTTCTTCTTTTACTTTTATAATTATTCTTGATGAAGAGTATCCAATTGCAAATCTACAAATTTAAAGCATAAATGATTGGTATGGATAGAGCAGTTCTGCCAGTAAATTTACAAAATAAATAAACAAATGAAGTAGAAGGCTTCATTCATTTACAAATTATCAGAATGGTGATGGTTTTGAATCTAATAACAAGAGTAGACCACAGACAACCATCCTTTTAATTACGAAATAGTATTATTGTGCTTTTGAATTCAAATTCTACTAAGTACTATTACTTAATTTTCGACTTTTCTTAATGAAATGGTCACATTTATCTTTGTTGACTCCCAGTCTGTGTTGACTCCCAGTTTGGGAATCAATATCTTCGTGGTTGACTCCCAGTCTGTGTGATATTGTGAGAAAACAACTATTTGTCGTTAGTTGTATATGTGTATGCTATATCAAAATGATACATCTGATTCTCCAATTTGTATGAATGTTTAAACATGCTTATATGCAGTTCCTAGTTAAGAAAGGGGAAATATCTACACCTCATGCTGATTACTGTCTTCCTGGAATAACCCGTGCAACTGTAAGTTCCCTTACATTTGCATCTCTAGCATATTTTTACGTGTTTATATTATTATTATTGTTATTGTTATTGTTATTATAGGTTATGGATCTTGTGATGCAAGAGGGATTGTTGTTACGTGAGAGGCGCATCAGCTTACCTGAATTTCATTCTGCGGATGAGGTTTGCCATTTGCATAAATCCTATCACTTCATAAAATTTAATGCCTAGTGATAATACTGATTATGCAAATTTTTACAGTATATTTATGTTAAATTATCTACTTAGTGCAAGCCTCAAACTTTGAGCATTTTTTATAAGCAGGTGTGGACAACAGGAACAATGGGAGAGCTTACCCCAGTGAGTTCTTTGGCCTTTGTTCTCATCAATTATGATCAACTTCCAATGCACACACACACACAATCTTCATTCTCAGTAATGTAAACATATTTTCTGAAGGATTAACTTGTAGATTATCTTGCTCAGCACGGTGCCTTTATTATAGACATGGATATGCTTCTTCAATAATCTGTACCATTTGGTGCATTGTTTTTTCTTCACTGTGTAAATGTTATCTTCACAGGTTACTATGATCGATGGCCGTGTTACTGGAAATGGTAAAGTTGGTCCCATAACTCGAAGAATCCAAAATGCTAGCTTACCTTCATGCATGGCCTTGCAAGCGTATACTTTTTTTTAGTGTGCAGGCATAAATTTTGATTTTTCATTCAGGCTTGCTGTTATTAAACTTTAATTTCTTGTAGCGTGTTCTTTGTTAGAGATTCAGGTTGTTAGAGATTCAGGTGATAGATGAAATCGGCGATTGTAGTGATGTGTACCACTATTTGATTGTCACGACTATTTGTTTTTTCGGAATAGTTTGAATTGAGGCGGCGATTGTAGAGGTAGGTCAGGTTATTCAAGGAGGTGGTGAAGTTTGTTCGAGGTGATTGGGGAAGCTGAGTTGCGGCAATCGATTGCTAGCGATGGTTAGAGGAAATTGGGGTTGCTGGAGTCGTGGTATTTCAAGGAAGTCGCGGTTGTGAGGATTTGGGGAATTGGGTTTCTGGTTGTTCAGGTGATATCGTTTTTTGGTATTTCAGCTGAAGTGGAGTCGAGGTTGCACTACTGACAGATTGAAGTTTGTCAGTTGATGGTGGTGTCAGTGCGGCATGGTGGAAATGCAGATTTGGGAGGTCGTAGCTTGTTTGTAGGAGGAAGTTGTAGTTAATTTATTGTGCTGCAAGCAGTGGTCAGGTTGGTTTGTTTTTGTATGTGACTGTTTGGTTGAGAAATGGAAGGATTGTAGGCAGTATGTGGATAGTGTTCTTATTGTTTTGCTGCAGGTTAAGTGTGAATGGGACAGGTATGTGATATGGTGGTGGTGTTCAGTTGAAGGTTTGGGGGATGATGGCAGCAGTCTGTCTGAAATGTAACAGTGATGGTGGGAGAAGAGTCGAGTAGGTAGCCAGATTTGATGATGTGGTTGATTGTTGAACAGGGAATGTGACGAAGGTAATGGTTGAAATGTTGATATGGTTTGGTATTGATGAGGGTAGAATAGAACAGAAGTGAATGGAGAAAACATGGCAGTTTGATGCAGAGATGTCGAAGCTTGGTGTTTGGTTTAAGCAACAGAGAATGTGGCAGCAAGTGTGGATGTGGATGGTTGATTGGTGATAGAGGTTGTTGGACTGCAAGTGTTTGAGGTGGAGGAAATGGTTGGTAACGCAGAAGAGGGTGCTTTGGTATGAAGTGATCTGCAGTGAAGTTGTATAGGCAGGTAGTTTGCTGAAGAGTTGGCTGTGTAATGTTGATTTGTAGTTGTAGTAGTGTGGTATATGCAGCAAATGCAGTGATGTGGAGCAAGAGGAAAGGTGGATTGAAGTTGGGCAGAGGATGTTGGATGTTTTTGTGGAGGAAGGCAGCAAGCAAGGGGATCGGTGTTACTGTGTTTGGTGTAAGAATATTGTATATTTTGAATATGAAATTTCATACGTTGGTTATCAAATATGTGTCCAAAATGTGGTATTGATATAATATGTTGATTTTGAATTGTGATATTGATATAATATGTTTTGAAATGTGATACTGATATAATATGCTAATTTTGAAATGTGTATATACACACATTATGGTTGATGGTTGGTGAAATGGACTTAAACATTTAACAGCGTTTTTAAAATGCTGATAAAACCTTCCATAGCGTTTATAAAACGCTGTTGAAAGTTTTAACAGCGTTTATTTCTTGTCATTGTATATCCCTGACTTTTAACTGCATGTCGATATACAGCATACATAAAAACACTGTTAAAAGTTTTTATAGCGTTTTTAAAACGCTGTTAAAACCTTCCATAGCGTTTATCAAACGCTGTTGAAAGTTTTAACAGCGTTTATTTCTTGTCATTGTATATCCCTGACTTTTAACTGCATGTCGATATACAGCATACATAAAAACGCTGTTAAAAGTTTTTATAGCGTTTATAAAACGCTGTTAAAACCTTCCATAGCGTTTATAAAACGCTGTTGAAAGTTTTAACAGCGTTTATTTCTTGTCATTGTATATCCCTGACTTTTAACTGCATGTCGATATACAGCATACATAAAAACGCTGTTAAAAGTTTTTATAGCGTTTTTAAAACGCTGTTAAAACCTTCCATAGCGTTTATAAAACGCTGTTGAAAGTTTTAACCGCGTTTATTTCTTGTCATTGTATATCCCTGACTTTTAACTGCATGTCGATATACAGCATACATAAAAATGCTGTTAAAAGTTTTTATAGCGTTTTTAAAACGCTGTTAAAGGCCCTGTTTGTTGTAGTGGCAGTTGATAGTAGAGGATGTATTCGGAGGCGTGGTAGATTGGTAGTACCTGATTCTGGTACGCTTCGGAAGGATATTATGGAGGATTTTCTTCAATCCAGATACACTATCCACCTATGGAGCGGCAAGATGTATGCAGATATGAAAAGACTGTAATTCTGGAAAGAGATGAAGCGAGATTTGGGGAATTTTGTGAAGAAGTATATGACTTGTCGGCTTGCAAAAGTTGAGCACCGGAGACCCAGTGGACTTCTATACCCGTTAGAGTTTCCATTATAGAAGTGGGATCAGGTAATTGTGGATTTAATTGTAAATTGAATTTCTAATTAATCTATAAACAACTCATCTAGTAATGATCAAATAAATTTGTAATCACAAGTATCCATTGATTTTATAGATAGATTATCTCAGTCGAGGAATGAATGTGATAGCTTTTGGGTTATTGTGGTCAGGTTGACTAAATCCGCCTATTTCATTCCCATGAAGTCAGCCAAGACAGCTCCTTATTTAGCAAAACCGTATATTAAGAAGATTGTCAGATTGCATGGCGTTCCCACCGCCATTGTGAATGACCGAGATCCATTATTCATGAGCAGATTCTAGAAGAGTCTTCAGACAACATTGGGTACGAAGTTGAACCTTAGTATAGCATATCATCCTCCGACTGACGGTCAAGTGTAGCGGGTAAATCAGATAGTAGAGGATGTGCACTGTGCTTGTATTTTGGACTTTGGTGATAGTTGGGTTAAGCATATCTATTTGGTGGAGTTTGCCTACAACAATAGCTTTCATTCAAGTATCGATATGGCTCCTTTTGAGGCATTATACAGAAGACTGTGATGATCTCCATCTTATTGGTTAGAGGCAGAAGAGATATGTTCTTGTACCAGATTCTATCCGTGAAACTTCGGAGAAGATAGAGATTATCAGGCAGAAGATGAGAAAAGATCATAGTCGACAGAAGTCTTATGTAGATCATAGGAGAAAGAACTTGGAGTTTACTATTGGAGATCGTATCTTTGTACCAGTATCTCCATTGAAGGGAGTGATGCGATTCAGTAGATCTGGAAAGTTAGCCCCAAGATTCATTAGTCTGTATTATATTACTGATCACATTGGTACTGTAGCATATCGTGTTGCTTTGCCTGATCATTTTTTTGGAATACACGATGTGTTTATCTTAGTTCCATAAATGCCTTAGAGATTCTGAGTCAGATTTAGAGCCTCAATAGATCGAGGAACTCGAGATTTCTCCTGACTTGACCTATTCTCAGATGCTTGTCTAAATAATGCTATAGAGATTAGACGACTTGGAACAAAGATATTTCGCTCGTTAAAGTGCAATGGCTATGGAATCCAAAAGATACCCAGGAGACTCGTGAGTATATGCAGCGGATCCATACCGTGTTATTTCATGAGTCATAATTCAGGTAAATTCTTTTATTCTTTCTTAATGTTTGATAGGAAATTTTCAAATATTAAACACTGTTATAGATTCTTCTAACTAGGCACTGCGAGGACGCAATTTCCTTCAAGGGTGAGAGTTTGTAACAAACCTTTTAATTATTATCTAATTAATTATTTATTTATAAAATTTTAATTTCTAATTTGGAAATTAATGGAGAAAGTTTAGTTAAAAAATAAAAATAAAAATAATTGTGTAATTGGTTTTTAATAACAATAGAAATGAGTTTATAAAATTTTAAAGGATTCTTAGTTAAATTATAACGACTTCTAAATTGATATAAAAATGTGAAACAAATAAGTTGTTAAAAATTTAGATCTTTACTTCTTTAAATTTTGTTTAAGTAATTTAAGTAATCAAAACTTATTCCTAATTTGATTTTATTTTGTTTATTGGGCCTTAAAAATATTGAGCCCATTAGTCCTTAACCAAATTTCCTTTCTTTAATCCCCTTTTTGAAGTTCTTACTTCTATCTACGTTTATTTTCAGCTGAGAAAAATAAAGCAACCATCTTCCCCTTCGATCCTAGTCAACTAAATCAATTCGTGCAAAATTCGCAAATTCTTGATTAAGGATGTATGCATCATACTCTACATTCTCTATCTAAATAAACCACCAAATTGATGATTGAGTTACTATTAATTTCCGGAAAATTTGAAATAGGGGCTGTTTGGATAAAAATTTATTTTCAAATTCAACGGACCAACAATGTTTATCTTCCGATTCAAGGTGAGAACTTCCCTCACAAAGCTATATTTAAATAATGGATGTTAATATTAAAAATTTTGATAGAATTTGCTTTGCAATTGTTTCTTCTATTTTCATATGTCCTTAGCCTAAAACATGCCCTTGTTAAGTGAAGCTGCAAGATATCTGTTGTTTAAATTAATATAAGGACAGTCATGAAAAAAAATAGTTCAAGTTGATTTCGTTCCTGATATGCTTTGTACAGGCATTTGTACATAGCTATATTTTCTAGTTAGCTATACTTTCTATTATATAGTTAAATAGTATAACTATGTGGCTATCATGCATTTTCACACACTATCCAAAGAACAAATATATTTGGTCCCCGACCTGATAGTTGCTTGCATATACAACGATACCAAATATGTACAAGCCCACTTTGCTTTAAAATTTTAGTCTATGTTAGTTATATTTTAGAATGTCAAAATGCATTGAATTGAAAGCAAGCATAGCCTAAATTGGGAAAGCATTCTATCTTTGTTTCTTTATATATAGACATGCCCTCTTGCCTTAAAAATAAAAATATGGGCATGAACATTTAAGTTTGTACATACTTACTGCCTTGATTTGTTAAGGCCATGCTTATATTTTTATTTTTATTTCTTTCGTATGCACCTCCTTAAAAGACAACATTGTTAACACATCCATGCAAGCACTTTAAACAAACATGGGCACACATTTCCTATTGCCTAACAATGTTTTAAAAAGCTAGAATGCAAGAAACTAGTGCATTAAATGATTTTTCCCCATATGGTTTAGTAGTTTTGAAAAGTGAACACCTATTTATAGTTTATTATCTTTAGCTTGCAAAATCCTATAGCATTGTAAATTGCCTTTTCTTTTGCAATTCATTTTCTTGATTTGTTCAATTCATTTCATCCTTGTTGCTATGTTAATCTGGATTTGCAAATTATGTATTTCTTTGTCCCTGTCACTTCAGCTTGTACTATATTCTGCATTTTTTGTTTGAGAATGATATACAAGCACTCACGTCCTTCTTTATACTTTGTTTTGGAGAATAATCAAACAAGCAACCTTACTTTCTTTTGTTTTTTCTGTTCCCTGACAGCTATATACTTTATGAAAGTTAATGTCATATAGGATCGTGTAATATGGATAAACTACTTGTGCGGAATAATAACTAAGTATGTAAATAATTAAAGCAGTAAAGAAAAAGACACTAGATATTTTTATACTGGTTCGAACTCCCGTTCTACGTCCAGTCCGGACTCCTTCTGGAATTAAACTAGCAACGCTCACTTAACACGGAGGAATATGTTTACACCGGTTGAGCAATCGAACATGACTTCTTTCGTCTAAGCAACTTTATTGGACTTTTACCACTTGAGCAACCGAACAGGACTTCTTTTACAAGTAAACAAAAGTATCTGACTATAGTATGCTCTTTAAATTGCATTCATAAGTCAATTAAGCACAATCTTCCTATAATCTTCTCCTGGATGATATATATCGTAATGTGCTTAAAGAATCTGGAAGATAGAGTGATCAACGATCAGAGATTGTATGCATTTTAAGTGCAAATTGAAAATAGAGAATAAGAGATAAGAATTCAATAATATCAAAATCAGTTAGGTTAATTGTTTTTTGAATTCTGAAATCTAATCAGTAAGATTGATTGTTTTTTAAATTCTGAAATCTATTTATAGAGATTAAAAATTTGCAATCATTCATGAAAAAGCGTTGAAAAGAAATAGATGCAACTGTTGATTTGAAGATGTTTCTCTTCGATGAAGACAAGTGTCTTTTCATAAGAAATAGCCCTTATAAATATTCAACCAACTGAAAATATAATTCAGCCTTTTGAATTTGTTAATTTCCAAAATAGCAAAGAAATAGGCATTTTTAGGCCTAATTTAACTGGCTGAATGAAACCATTCGGTCGGCTGAAACTTCATATCAATTTACGAAATATTTCAGCATTCAACCGTCTGAATGGTATTATTCAACCGGCTGAATTCAGTTTATAAACTAAAGTTATCATAGCTCATTTGGTTAGAGCACTTGCCTTCTAAACTAATGACCTAGGTTCGAGCCTCGCTTCATGTACTTTTTGAAAACTTTATTTTTTAATTAAAATATGGATGTACATGTGTATATACAATTTTGAGAAGATTTTAACATTTCTAAACTCTAGACCCGACGCTTTATGGCTAATAATACTTTTTTGTCACCTTCGTCTTGTCTCTACCATGTATATCTCTTGTTGTATTTCCGTATACATACTTCTTAACACTATCATATTTTTATCAATTATCTTTTGTTTGTTTTTTCTCCTTTTTTAGCCTAAACAATTCTCAACTTTGGTTCAATTTGATTGAATAGAATTTTAAAATCAACAATTCCCTGTGGATCGACCCGTATTCGCCACGTACTACAATAGTACGCCGTGCGCTTGCGGTATAAATTTTATTTCTAAATTTTTCGGCGAGTTTCTAATCCGATAGAAATTTCCGTCGATTAACAAGTTTTTGTGGTCCCGGGAAATTTCTATCGAATTAGAAACTCGCCGAAAAATTTACAAATAAAATTTATACCACAACCGCACGGTATACTATTGTAGTACATGGAAAATACGGGTCGATCCATAGGGAATTGTTGATTTTAAAATTCTATTCAATCAAATTAAACAAAAGTTGAGAATTGTTTTGGCTAAAAAAGGAGAAAAAACAAACAAAAGAAAATTGATAAAAATATGAGAGTGTTAAGACAATTTAGAGGCAATTTCCACTCTCTAGATCACATAAATCAACAATTTAAAATTCGATCTTCCTTTTCTCGATTCTGAAAATTTGAATACAACAACTTTGGATTTTGAAATGGATACATGCGATGAAGTTGTTGATAATCCAATGAAATAGCAAATATAACTTGCAACATTAAAAAAAATCAATTTCCCTTTTGAAAAATAAATTCTATTTGTAAATATTTTTCCTTTATAAAAAAATAAAAATAAAATAAAAATAAAAAGTCAGTTAGCTATTGAAGAAGTGTTGGACTGTGTTTTGACTCGTCACACATTGAAATTTGATTTATTATTTGTTTTTTTAAATATGCATGAACTAATGCAACTAAATGAATGCAGAGGTTAATTACAAATGATTTATCCTAAGTTAACCCAAAATTGTATACTCACACATTGTCTTAGATAAACAATCACTAACACAAATGCCTCTTCATCAATACTTTCATC
Organism: Allium cepa; assembly: GCA_030765085.1. Classification (NCBI taxonomy): domain Eukaryota; kingdom Viridiplantae; phylum Streptophyta; class Magnoliopsida; order Asparagales; family Amaryllidaceae; genus Allium; species Allium cepa. Next base: position 452,030,599 of record CM060932.1, read on the forward strand.
CTCTTTTGTACTGTGAATCTTCATTATAAGCGTATTTGTTTGTCCCTTTTTGACGCTCATGTACTTGCAAATTAGCTTAGAGATACTTTGGCATAATTGTATAGTTATTGTCATTAAAATCCAATAATAGAGGTTCTAACATTCTCCCCCCTTTTTGTTGATGACAACTATACAATTTTAAAAAAATATTCATTATATATATAAAATAATATTAATATGTTTAAAGCTCTCCCTAAGTATAACATCTCCTCCTAAGTATAATATCTTCCTCTATCAATATGCATAAGAATGTCTCCCCCTTCGTCATTATAAAAAAGAACGAGGGAATATAATAAATTTTATAAAATATCTTGTAAATAGCGGGATAAATTCAAAATTAATTATGAAAAAAATAAAACAGATTTTACCATATTTGCTGAAGTCCATATTTCATTGTAAGCATGTAATTTTATTAAACGCATGAAACATCCTTTAAAATTCCAAAATCTATCCTTTTCCTTTTGTTTTTACGAGTACCCACAATAAATAATAATCATTTTTGGTACCCACTTACTATGTTAGGGTCTGGGGGGTTAGGTCTTGGGAATCATACCCATTTGGGTGTGGATGAACCTTTATAAATATAATTTTCATTATTAACTACCATATCAAAATAACAATTAATGTATTTTTCTCTATTTTTTCAATTAATAGAAACCCAAATACTTAGATAATTTTTATTCATATTTCCTATCAATAATTTTGTACTTCTAGAGAAATTATAAACATTATCGGTCGTAGTAGTATTTGAATTTCTATAAAAATTCAATTTAGACTTTACTCGAAATCTAGTACTAGCACTAACATTTTTACTATACATGAAAACGTATCTATCATCAATTTTTTATATCCTAAACCAATTTTATCATGTAAAGGTCTAGAACTAGATAAAATCATGTTTAAATCGTTTTGACCTTTATTGAATTTTGTGACTTCAGTGTAAAGTTTATCAAATTTAGCTTTAAAGTCATGATTGCTATTTTCAAAAGAAATATTACTGTTTTTCAAACTATCAATTTGCTTGTTTAATTCACTCCTTTTTTAACACATAGTTCTCATTTTAGAGAAGAAAAATTCGAGATTCCGAATTATCTAAAAATGATTGTAATAAATCATTTTGTCTTTTCAAATCCGTAATTTCTTTTGAAAAAAATTTCTTTTTCTTTATCAAACAAAGTATTTTGTTTATCTAGAAAATCTTTAATAGCCTCAATATTATTTTCCAAAACACCATGTTGATTTTCTAAATGTAATTTCTCTTTTTTTAATTTCTCGTTTCAATTTTGATTTATTTAATCATTTCTAAAATAAGAAAGTTATGCTTTGAGATTTTATCGCATATACTAACTAATTCATTATTACCATTTACAGAAATTTATAAATCAGGTAGTACCTTTTTGTAGTCCTCATTGGTGGCTTTGACAAAGATTTTGTTTGTTGTATTTCGATTGGATCTTTTTCTGCCCATTATTCTATAATGTTGTGACGATCGATAGAATTCCAGACTCCGATACCAAATGAAAGTCAATGTGCTATAGGATCGTGTAATATGGATAAACTACATGTGTGGAATAATAACTAAGTAAATAATTAAAGCTGTAAAGAAAAAGACACCAGATATTTTTATACTGGTTCGAACTCCCGTTCTACATCTACTCCCAAACTCCTTCTAGAATTAAACTAGCAACCCTCACTTAACCCGGAGGAATAGGTTTATACCGCCTGAGAAACTGAATAGGACTTCTACCGCCTTAGCAACCAAATAGGACTTTTACCGCCTGAGCAACCGAACAGGACTTCTTTTACAAGTAAACAAAAGTATCCGACTATAGTATGCTCTTTATATAACACTGATAAGTCAATTAAGTACAATCTTCCTATAATCTTCTCCTTTATGATATATATCGTAATGTGCTTGAAGAATGTGAAAGATAGAGTGGTCAACGATCAGAGATTGTATGTAGTTTGAGTGCAAATTGAAAAAAGAGAATAAGAGATAAGAATTCAAGAACATTAAAATCAGTTTGGTTGATTGTTTGTTGAATTTTGAAATCTATTTATAGAGATTAAAACGTTGCAATCATTTATGAAAGAAAACATTGAAAAGAAATAGGCACAATGTTGATTTGAAGATGTTTCTCTTCGATGAAGAGGAGCGTCTTTTCATAAAAAAAAGCCGTTATAAATATTCAGCCGACTGAAAATATAATTCAACCTTTTGAGTTTGTTCATTTCGAAAGCAGCAAAGAAATAGGCATTTTCAGGCCTAATTCAGCCGGCTGAATGAAGCCATTTAGCCGGCTGAAACTTCATATCAATTTATGAAATGTTTCAGCATTCAGCTGTTTGAATGGTGTTATTCAGCCGGTTGAATTCTATTAATAAACAAAAGTTACCATAACATATTTGGTTAGAGCACTTGCCTTCTAAATTAACGACTTGGGTTCGAGCCTCGTTTTATGCAATTTTCGAAAACTTTATTTTTCATTTAAAATATGTATGTATATGTGCATATACCATTTTGAGAAGATTTCAACATTTGTAAATTCTAGACACAACGCTCTATGACTAATAATACTTTGTTTATCACCTTCGTCTTGTCTCTATCGTGTATATCTCTTCTTGTATCTCCATATACATACTTTCATCCTCTTTTGTACTGTGAATCTTCATTTTGAACGTATTTGTTTGTCTCTTTTTGATGCACATGTACCTACAGATTGGCTTGGAGATTCTTTTGCATAATTGTATAGTTGTTGTCATTAAAATCCAATAATAGAGGTTCTAACACTTTAGCTTGTCCTAGTGCATTGGATTACAAACACCCATAGCCTATTAGTGTATTGATTTTATGTCATTAGTGTATTGTTTTTTTCGTTCCTGCTCATTCATGCATTCATTAAATTTTCCTTTTTTTGCTCGTGCACATTAGCATATTGTTTTGAATTGTTTCTTTGTCATCTTATTGCTGTTATTTTGCACTAGCATGTACATTTCTTTTCAACTATATGCACTAATGTTTTCAACTCAATGTGCTACTGCTTTTCAACTCAATGTACTATTGACTTGTACATGTTTTAGAAAATAAAATTTTAAAATGTTTTGTAATAAAGTGCCATTTATTTTAATGCATAAATTTTATTACAAGCACCTTATAAAATGAGAAATCAGGTGGTTTCAAGTTATATTTAAAAATAATTTTCCCCTTTTTTTCTTTCTTCTCTTTTCAATTATTTTAAACAAATAAAAGAATTTAAAACTCTTTTGTTCTATTAATTATGGATTTGTGATTTTATTGGATTTCGTGTTTTTCTATAAAACAATTTTTTTAATAATGATTGAATTTTCGGGTTGGTATAGGACAATTTGTGTAATTCTTTCGATTATTTTTATAACTTTTTAAATAGAGTTTAAGTGAAAATTACTAACTTTTAGTAAATACTTGAATTTACTATCTGGTATGGGACATGTAGTTAAATCCTTATATATACTGGAGTGATAGTAATTAAACACTTAGAGGTGTACTATCTTAGGATGTTCGAATTTCTGACCGATAGATTCCTAAAAGAAGATAACTCATTTTTCATCGATCCGAGAATCGATATATTTTGGAATTAGGTAGGCACATCTCTTTCGGAAGATCTGTTATGGTGTAATATGGCTGTCTCTTTCGGAAGGTAGATTTTTACATGCATCATAGTCCGTAGATACTACCCTATCAGTTTATTTTGGTTTTATACGGTTATATTACCTCTTTCAGTAGGTAAATTTGCATAGGACAGATTAGGTATGTGGTTGCTCTTTTCTTTGAGCGGTGTTCCTAATCTATAGTCTCTATCGGTAAACTTCCTTTCTATGTAGCGGGTCTCTTCCGATAGATTACATGTCACTGTATTAAACCGATAGATGGCTACTATTACTATTTCATTATTGATGATTATTTCTTCAGAGATTTTTGGTATGGATATTCTATATCCCTTATGGCTCTAAGGACTTTTTAATTGGTCATCGCTATATTTTGAAATGATAGGCTATTGAGACTGGATAAGTGTTTATGAAATGGTGATTTTGTTGATATGCTTTTTTCTGATGTTTTATTTTCAAGGCATTTTACACTATGATTATCTTATTGTTGTTAGTCATATACTTATATGATCAATATCTTATCCTTTTATTTAGATATAGTATGATCCGTTTATTATTTTAATACTCGGTGTTGCAGAGCTTCTATAGGTACCAGGACTCACTGAATATGAATGTTTTACTAGCTTTGGAGTGGATATTTAGATATTTGAGTTTACTCTTTCATGTATAAAGCGATCTCTAGGGTTGTATGTTTAATATATTGTTTTGTAATCATTGACCCTATATTTTGGATGATGTATATATTGTGAGTCTAGTACCTATATTTTGTAGACTCATACTTTATGATGTATTTTATTATTCTGTTGTAAGCTATATAACTCTGATGTTAATTTCGATATTATATACCGTTCTGAATATTTTGAGAATTAACGTGTCCCATACTTTGTATTAATATTGTGCACGTCATAAATTTTCGGTTCAAATCCTCAAAAAGGTAATAAAGACGTGTCAGTGTTAGTATAAAGATATATACACATTTGATCGCCCCTACATAGCTGTAGTCTCCGTCTTATTAGATGATATTACATGTAATATTCTTTAATAAAATGGGCTTGTCACAGTTTGCCCCCAGTGTTGTCTCTGTATTCGCTTTCATGCACTTCCTTTAGAATTCATCGGGCTTCGTCATCGGACACATACCTAAGGAGTGGGGTCGAGAATCCCCTTCAGTAGAGTGTTCCATCTTGTATCTTGAATTGGGGTGCTTTTTGGGGAAGCTTTTTCCGTTAATTCCAGTCAGTTGGTAGAGTCCCTATAAGTAATATTCCTTTATCGGTGTCATCCACGTATTTGGTTTGACGGTGATCTCGAGGATCCAGTCGACGTCCATTTCGTCTATGCTTGGGTTAGTTAGAGTCTCAATTGGGACTAGACCTAATGACCTAGCTTCTCCGAAACTCTCTAGCTTAGACAAATAACTTGCCTTGGTGTTTTGCTTCTATGGAATGTGAGTTATAGTGTAGTGTTCAATGTCGCTCAGTAGTTCTTGTACTTTGGATAGGTACGGGGCAAGATTCTCCCCATGAACCTGGTATTCCCTTTTTACTTGACAGACGACCAGCTGAGAGTCGCTATATATGTGAATAAATTATCTTGAGCTCTTTCACAACTTTCAGTTCTGCAATCAGTGTTTCATATTATGCCTCGTTGTTTGTAGTAGGGAATTCCAAGCGCAAAGAATAGCTAATGGCTCGCCCTTTGGGGGTTTCAAGCACTACTCATGCTCCCGAACAAAGGTTGTTAAATGCGCCGTCAACAAAGAGCTTCCATTGCGTGTCTACTTCCAGCTGAACTTCTTCTTCGTCACCCCGTATAGTAAATCCAACGATGAAGTCTGCTAATGCTTGCCAATTGATAGCTTTCCTTGGGTGGTAAGTGATATCATATTGGTTCAATTCTATATTCCACTTGAGAAGTCATCCGGAAGTTTTTGGTTGGTATAACACTTGCTTCAGAGGTTGGTCAGTCAACACTTTAATTGGATGAGCCTGAAAGTATCGCGGTAACTTCCTAGATGCGACCAAGAGGCAATATGCTAGCTTTTCCAGTTTTGGGTAGTTTTTCTTTGCTCCGGTGAACCTTTTGCTATTGTAATGCATGGGTGTATTTTTGCTTCTTTACGGACCAGAGAAGCGTTCAATGCATATGGTAAGATTGTTAAGTAAATGAATAGGTCTTCTCTATCTACGGGCTTTGAAAGGATTGGTGGAGCCTCCATGTGCTGAAACAGTTCTTCGAATGTTATTTGACAAGTTTCACTCCATTCGAAGTTCTTCTTTCTTTTCTTTAGCGCCTTGAAGAATGGTATACACTTATCGGTAGCTTTCAAGATAAATCGACTGAGCACTGCCACTTTTCCATTCAAACTTTGCAGTTCCTTCTTATTTTAGAGCTTGGACTTCTCATTGTGCCGTTATTTGTTTAGAATTTGCTTCGATGCCCTTGGCACATACGATGAACCCTAGGAATTTTTTGGAGGCCACTCCAAAGTGGCACTTGAGTGGATTGAGTTTCATTCCATATTTTTGGTGCATTTCGAACATTTCAGCGAGGTTATCCAAGTGGTTAATAGCTGCCATAATTTGAATAACATGTCATCTTCGTAAATCTCCATCATTTTCCCGATCTGGTGCTTGAACATGGTATTTACCAACCTTTGGTAAGTTGCCCTTGCATTCTTCAAAAAAAATGGCATTACTCTTTAGTAGTGTAGGCCCAAGTCGGTGATGAAGCTAGTGTTTTCTTGATCGGGTCCATGCACCAGGAATTGGTTGTACCCAGAGTATGCGTCCATGAATGATAACAGCTCGTGTCCTACCGTTCCGTCCACAAGTTGGCCTATTCTGGGGAGAGGGAAGCTGTCTCTTGGGCAAGCATTGTTTAAGTCCGAGTAGTCGATACAAGTTCGCCACTTCTTATTAGACTTTTTGACTAAGACCTAATTAGATACCCATTCTGGATAAGTTGCATCATGGACGAAACCATTGGCCATTAACTTGGCCACCTCTTCTCTTAGCGGCTTGGATCATTTGGGACCTAGGTTGCGCCTCTTTTGCTTTACTAGTGTGAATTTGGGGTCAATATTGAGCACGTGACATGCGATTTCTGGAGGCAACCCACGGATATCGGAATGCGTCCATCCGAACACATCTAAGTTGGCGCGAAGAAATTTAGTATGCTCCATACGCATCTTATTTTCAAGGTGCAATCCAATTTTCAAAACTTTAGTTGGTCGTCCATGTCGACCGGGATAGATACCGTCAATTCTGCCGTCGCCCCCGGTTCCTCCTCCATGCTCTTCTTTCTAGGGTCCAATGCCTTATCGAATCGACTATGGTCCCCAAGCCAGGGGCGGCTCTATAGTTGCTATTCGAAGGGTTCACGGATGTCGAGATTTCTGCCCACGTCCTTCCCTTTTTCCTTTCTTCTAGATTCATGTAATTCTGCAATGTAACATTCTCTAGCAGCACATTGATCTCCTTTCGCCACTCCGATTCCATTTTCAGAGGGAACTTCATGGTTAGACACCATTAGACAGAGCTATTTTGTAATCTGCTAGAGCAAGCTGCCCCAAGAAGGCGTTATATGCTGAAATTTCATCCACAATTACAATAGTCTGAATGAGGGTGGCTCTTCGATCGCCCTCTCCAAGCTCCACTTGCAGGTCGATTGTTCCCATAGGTTTCTTAGGCTCGCCAGTGAATCCTTGGATCTTTGTTTGGCATGTAAACATGCTTTTCATGCCAATTTTCGTCAGGTCAAAAGTACGTTTGAAAAGAATATTAATAGAGCTACCACTATCAACTAACACTCACTGAACAACAGCGGGACCGATTCCCACTGTTACCACCATTGGATCGAGAGTTAGGGCTTTGACCCCTTCGATGTCCCCATTTTGGGACATTATGTCATCACTCAATACTTTCTGCAGTTTGGCTGGGGCTTTGTCTTCTAATGCGAGACATGAGTCTTTCGAAGCATATTTCAATGAGCTTGCTTACTGTTCCGTTTCTCCCCAACTTCTTTAAGCGGGGTGTGGTTCCCTAGATATCATTCCAATAATAAGCATTTGATCGATTCGTTTCAACACTTCGTCGCTAGTTCCAGCTTGATTTCTTCGTTCTCTAGGAGGCTGAGGGGCTGCGGGTTGATTGGGGTCTTGTGGCTTCCTCACGTACTGCTGGAGTTTATTGTCTCGGATCAACTCTTCAACGAGATTCTTTAGGTGGCGACATTTGTTTGTATTGTGGCCATGTGTCTCGTAGTAGCTTTAGAACTTCCCTGAGCGATTTTGCTGCTCAATTGCCTCCATCCTAAGGGGTTCCTTTTATTCTTCAATTTCCTGTGTTGCTAGATAAATATTTTCTGGAGTGTCACTTAGAGGGGTATAATCTTCCTGTTTGAACTCTTTAAATCTTTTATTGCATCAATTGCTATTTCTTTTATTGGAGTTCTGATTTTTCCACTTTTGATTCCTATCTTTCCCAGCAACTCCTTAAGCAGTTCTAGAATCATGAGCGTTTTGATTTATTGCCTTATCGCTTTGTCCGATGTTCACCGGTTGCACACCAATAGACTTTCTTTCCAGCTCTTGTGCTTCTGGCAATCTTAAGTATTGACGCACTTTACGATTGAAGACATTCCTTTTAGTAGGCTGCTTCATTTTAATCAATTTCCTGAATTTAGTCCTCGGGTGAATGGCATGAACTAACGCTATAAAAACCATGTCCTCATTGGGGTTGCTTACTTCCATCACCGCAGTATTGAACCGGTTCACGAAAGATTTCAGCGACTCATTGCATCCTTATAACAATCCGGATAGGAACATGACATCTTTTTGTTGCATGGTATGGAGCTTGAATCGGTCAACGAATTTTGCTGCTAGTTGGTCAAAGGTAGAGATAGATCTCGGGGTGAGTCTAGTGAACCACATAGATGCAACTCCTTCTAGAAAGATAAGGAAACATCGGCAGTAAACAGCCTCTGGCGCATTGGCTCTATCCATATACCAGCTATACTTGTATAGATGGGGTTTTGGGTCCTTCATCCCATCGTAGGATGGGATTGCTGGCATTGTGAATTTGTCTGGATATCTTTCATTCAAGATTTCATCGGTAAAGGGAGTCCAACTTGTTGCGGATCCCCATTCATCATCTCTTCGTTTTTACTCTCATCCATCAACCGTTTAACCATGTGTGCTATGAATGCCTCTGTATATCTGGTAATCCCAAGACGGTAATCAGACACCACCAATTGTTTGGCTTTGCAAATGATCTGGGCACGTGGGTTGAAGCCTAGGCTCTCCTGTCTTCGAAAGAGCCACTCCCGCGAGACCCCATTGGCTTGCAGTTGGCCTGGTTAGGGCAGTTTGGTTGTTCTAGCATCATCGAACGTATTAACATTCTATTCCAATTGATGGTCTTGCTCTCCTTCTTTTGAATCGAAAAGATTCATAGCTTTATATTCTTGCAAGGTCTTAGCCCCTTGACTCAAGTTCAGAATTGGTTTCCTTATGGCGAATAAAGTACTTGCATTTCTGTCCACATTAAGTCCATTTATCACCCTTTTTTGTGGCTATTTTCTGTTTCTTCTATGAAGATCAGAAACAGAGGAATTCTCTTGCTCTATAGCAGCCGTTAGTTCAGGCATAGTTCTTGGAGCAGGGTTTGACTGTAGGGTTAAGGGAGCATTAAGCTTATCCATTACAACCATTTGGCTACTTTCCATTGTTAGGTTAATCTCATTAACCATCATATTGAACTCACCCCTGGTGACAACTTCGTGCTGGCTGGAGGATGATGGCGCCTGATTTCCCAAGTTAGCACCAATTACTTCAGTTTGTTGGGGATTAACATCTTCTCCAGCTATTACCGCCTCTATGGATCTTTCGGAGGCAGTTCTTCTTCTTCTTCCAAGAGCCACTGATTCCAAATAGTGGATTTTTCAAGCAAAGATTGAGGATCTAGCTTCTGGACCTACGGGATCCAACGTAGATAGCTAGATCTGAGCCCTGAGTTAGAGTTCTCATTGAAAGCACCAAAATGTTAACCCAGAAAATGGATCAACACCCTGATTTGAGTGTGAAATCACCAGCCCTGTTCTCACAGAGCAATAATACAGATAATAGGTATAGAAAAAATAGTAAAAGAAAGAAGAAAAGCGATTTTTATAGTGGTTCGGCTGCTACTGAAGCCTACGTTCACTTTGTAGTTTTATTATAGACCGATTATTGTTTCAAATAGTGCTTGGTTACAACGCTTTTGATTGTCCTCAGCTAGATTGAGTCCCCAAAGTGGAATATACAGGAGAATCACAGTGAATCCCTTTGGAGATTGTTGTGAGGGAGGAAGAGTGTGAAAAAAGTTTCTAGCAGAGCTTCAACAACCAATCCGGAGAAGATCCTCTTTATATTGCAGGTAGGATGGTATTTATAAAGATCGAAGATCTTCTGGACTGGGCTAGTTCGCCAATTACTTGCAAATGGATGTAAGAGGTCATATAGGAGTTTAGTTCGCGACCTGAGCCAAAAGCATGGATCGCTAGAGATTCATGGTCTATGGATCGCTAGCGATCCATAGAGTTAGCTCGCTCGCGAGCTAATGACTTCGCTGCTATCTCCATCATTTCACCATGCTAGGTGCAAGTGTATCGTGGATTGCTGGCGATCCATTGTGCGATCCATACACTCAGTATATTTTGTATTTTGTCTTCTAGGTTTCTTGACTCCTGTCTCTCGCAGCGAACCATCATGTTGCATGTATCGTTGGCGATCCATAATGTATGGATCGCTGGTGATCCAAGTACTTGGATTATTTTTGGAGTTTAAATTTTTGAATGCTTTCATGGCCTTTTATTGATGTTTTTCATGTAGTCTCGTTGCACGTTGCTTCATTTCAATGACGATCTACTAGCTGATTGTGCTTAGCTGCTGATTGGACTGAACGGATGCTAGTCCCTTGGTTTAATCAAGTACAATCAATGCTTTAGTAAATATGATTTGACTCTCTTTAACTTGTTGCTTTAACCCTTTTGGCTGAGTTCTGAGCCATTTTAACTTCATGAAATTGTTCTGTCAACTATATTCCAATCACTAAACACATTTACATATAAACAAATGACATCCATTTCCAAGTATATTCATGTATAACTATACCAAACTTCATGTTACACAACCAAACATTGAATTTACCAATAAATACACATATTTATGAAGTAAATAAATTTAATTTTAAGAGGCTAACTTTACTCACATTAAAACTTCCAAACTAACTCCGGTCTTTACTGACTCTAGCAATCTACTTAGGTCCATGCCTTGCCTTAGAAATAAGATGGTTTTGTGGGCTTTAGTGGCAAAGTGGGCTCGGCTTAGGTAGTGTATGGGCTCGGCCTAGGTAGGTTTGGGAAGATATTGCTAGTTTTTTGTAAAGGAGGGTTTGTAAGGTGAAATGGAGTGATTTTAGGCTAGTTTTGAAGATGTTTGAACTATTTTTTCTCTTAAGAATTTTTATTTGATAGCCTTTGAAGTGGACAAGAACAAGAAGCATGGAAGCGATGAAATGAAGTAGGATTTGTAAAATGAATATGAAAGGGAAGTGGTATTTATAGGCTTAGGAAAGTAATAAAATATATATAAAGTGATTATATTTAAATATACACACATGCATGCATCCATACCTTCCCTCTCCCTCTTGTTCCACATGTTGTCCCTTTCTTACATGCCTTGTATCATGCTAGAGCTTCCATGTGTGTACTAAAGATTTGGAGGTGATTTGTGTGTGTATATAAGTGTGTTTATATGTATATATATGCCTTTTTATAACATAATTTTTCACATCAAATATTAATTAAAATAAGCATGATTTATTTGGTATTAACACACTAATTAACTTAACATGGCATGTGCATATATGTGTGCACGTGTACACTAGTGTGCATAACGTTTCCTGATAACTTTTCGATACCGAAAAGTCATAATTTTGAAATACGTTCTTCGGTCATATTTTCTATTTTTATTTGAACTATCTATATTGGTAAACAAATTTTGAAAATTATTTTACCATCATTATTAAATAATTAAAATAAATTTATTTTCTAATAAAATCCATTTATTGATTTTATATATATATATATATATATATATATATATATAAATAGCTTATTTCAAAGTGGCAAAATCCTGGGTCGTTACAAATCTATTTTTCCATCATTAGTTATTATTTGAAAGGGTTATATTTTAACTATAAAATCTATTATTTTAATATTTAAAATATATTAAACATTCGCAAATCAAGACAGTGAAATTTAGGTCATTACACTCTTTCCCTCTTAAAAGAATTTCGTCCGGGAAATTGTACCACAACTCTAATTCCTAGAAACAATTAAACCATTCATCAGTCCATATGATGTACATAGATCATTCTTTTTTAAATTTTGATTTGATCATTCGCTCGAACACATGACTTCACTTCCGAACTAGCATCGCTCACTCGACTTCCTAGTGTGGAGCCTTTTAAGTTAGAAACCTCTGTTCTACTTGCATAGCCATAAACTATGATAGACAAACATTGGTTCCATGTAAGATCCCTCATCAATGCTCGTTACAAAAAATCGAGTGACAAATCCTTATTCGGAATGGTGTAAAAGACTTCCAGTCATATACTCGAATCTAGGATCCAGAACTATGTGAAATGGAGAAATGATTTTCTACAACCTACGTACTGATCTAACGATTCTTACTATATAACTACTTTCTACCCTCTCACCATGCTTCATAAGAATCAATTTTTAAATTTAATTAACTTGTTAATACTCTTCTACATCCTAAGAGTATATTCAAACAACTGATTTTAATTCTACTTTATCTTAGACACTTCTATGGTAAAAGTGCCTTTTAGCCGGCATAATAACATCAGATAATTCTTTACATCCTAAATGTTAAAATAAAAAACACGGTTTTAAATAAACAGAGTTTATTAATTCTCCTTGTTAAATTTAACCTAATTAAAACTTCATTTATTCTGCAAAATATCTTTTAACTCGGGTTTTATTTCAAAAACCTTTTGAAAACATATATATAGCATGAGTAACTCCGAAACGATATCAAGGAATTAGCTGCTACCAAATAGTACAATATACCCCCACATCTCTTACCCATTTTTAGTCATTTCCGAGGCACTTGGACTAGTTAATATTTTTTTTCAAAGTCCTTGAAATAATACTATTTATAAACAAATAGTTTTTAAAAAAAATCATCCACTTGCTTGGATTCATTCGGATTTGAACTTGTCCCGATTGTACAATGGCAAAGAGGACAATTTACTAAGTGCACATCATATCTGCCTGAGCAAACATTTGACTATCACGTAGACGATTATTCTGATCATCATAAAATAGATCAAGACTTATTTCCGAACCGTCCAAAGAAAACATTACTCTTGAACTTCATTTTAAAATACCTATATTTTAAATATCTTTAAGAACGATTACTCCTATTTTCCAAAATCATTTGGAATTAATCAAAGCCACTAAAATTTAATATTCTCAAAACCCTTTCATTTTTAAAACATTTGTTTAATAGTTTTGATTTGTAAAATCATCTCTCTTAATTCATCTTATAAAACTCTATGAAGATTTTATTTGAAAAACACCTTTATTAAAATTCAAATTTTAACCGTACATATCATCGAATGCCTTATAGTCAAATTATGAAACTTAATTCACAAGGTGTTCGATTCAGTATTCCTACAAATTCTATCTACCCGACCCATGATGGAAAAAGGAAATCTACCATTAAATCTAACAATAGTCAACGCTCAATACTGGACGAGCATGACTGGTCAAACCCTAAATGGTAATAATTTATATATTATTAACTCCTAAACCACTCTCCTCATAGATAACTACATATATTTTGAAAATCATCCTTTTCATATAGAAAATATATTCCTTGGTAAAATTATTTCATTTTCCAGATTCAAAACAGTATTATGTAAATTTTACCTGTTTAAGTGTTTAGGAAATCCCTATCGCTAATGTTGATCAAGCACATCGATCAAAATTCTTAAGCCACTCAACAGGTCAAACAACACAATATAAAACATTTTTATTCATTAACAAATGCGCGCAGATATATATATGTGTGTGTGTGTGCGCGTGTGACGACCCGACTTTTTCTCCACAGAAAAGCCGTATCATCTTGAAGAAAGAAATGGATAGAAAAGAGAAAAGAAAGAGAAGAAAGAAGTAACAACATCAGAATCTCAACAGCGGAACGAATAAATTATATTAATAACATAAATATTAAATAGTATACAACACTAATGAGAGTTACACAGAAATTACATCACATACTAGACAGTTATAAACACATGTCTAGTTATACAACTCAATACAACTCAACAAAACAATACTAATACAGAGAACACACAACGGAACTATTATCTACAACGCAGAAGCCTCCTGCTCCATTGCTCCTCCAATATTCATCAAAGCTAACCTGAATCCCTTGGCTACTCGTAAAAAATTGAGTACCCAAGAGTTTAAGAAAACAGAAGATAAACTCTGGGTCAGACATGGGTCTGGTGTGAGTAACATGTTCAAGTCGTTTAACTTTGAGAATCTTTTTAAAAGAAAAGGTATCACGTAAGACTTTCCACACATAAACATGGAAAAGTTTTTACCTTATGCTTACCAAAACATTTGATAGGAAATCCAATGATATTATAATAGGTCTAGGGTTTTCAAGTAAATATGAAATAGCCGAAATTGTTACATTCATTAAATTCCAGCTACTAGCCACAAAAGTGGGTAATACAATCAAAACCGTTGGCACTTATTGGATTGTGGATTCCATCAATGGCAGGGCTACTAGGGTACCGCCCTTCACAGTACGTGGCCTAGATCAACGTACCGAGGAGCCACCCTAACTCCCCTGCAACACAAGACTGGAACCATCCCTTACTGGACAGTCCCGAACAAGTCAACCCCGCAGTTGGCGTATGTCCAACTGCCCACACAGCCGAAATAAAAGGGACCTCTAGACAGGGGTAAATCTTGCTCTCCAGTGGGAGCTACCCACGAAGCCTTGCTGCACCTCCCCTGTTTTAGCCATTCCCGGTTGATGAGGCTTGAGGCTACGATTACCTTTAGAGAACACATCTCTTAGAATGCTCATCGTCCACCTGACGATGTTCTGAAAACATCCAATCCATACAAGTTCGTTCCGGGTTCGAACGAAACCGAAGGCATTATCTCGTTACACTCATTTTGGAATCACCTTCAGAGTTAACGACGATAACCCTTGCACTCTAAATTACCATCTCGAACCTATAAGAACTATCTCCGTCAAACTTATCGCGGAATCACCCCCAGAGTTATACTGACGTATTGTCCTTACACCTTGAGTCTTCACTCTTCACAAAAGATCACGACCTATTGTAAATTTGGATCGATGTGGTTTTCGGATATCCAAATATGGAAACCCGATCCCGGTCTCATCGAAATCCAAAGCGTGTCTTTTAAGGCCAAGTTGTTTTAAAGGTATAAAACAATTCAATTATCTTTATATCCAAATAGATAAATCACAGATTCGCAACAGATAATCAACATTATCATCATATCAGATAAACCATATTATCATTATCCAAAAAGATAATCTATATCAATATCACAATGCAACCAATGATCCAAATCACTCAACATTATCTATCTCATATCCGAGATCAAACCATTCAAGGCAAACAACATCATCCATCTATATAAGCAATGATTTACCATACCAAATATAATTAATTTAAAATGAATTAAATTAATTACATTATTCAAATTAATTTAAAGTAAATTAAATTAATTACTTCATCAATATCAACTTGCTTATATCACTATTAATTAATTATCAATCAATTAATTAATTAATCATCAATCAATTATTCATTTTAATTAATCATCCCCGATTAATTAACCTTTAAGTAGTTATCCACTAATTAATTCCTCAAATTAATTATACTTAACCAAATACAGTAATTATCTTTAATTACCTCCTTAATTAATTAACCATAATCATTACAGTACTTCTTGATTACTTATAGTAATTAGTTCCTCATTTATTAATTATTTCTAAATAACTCATTCTTAATAACATCATTAATTAGAATAATTAATGATCTTCTAATTACATTTTCTTTTAAAACTAATTACATTATGTAATTAATCTTTATTTAAACCATAATTGTTAATCACCCTTGATTAACTCTATTCAGTAATTAACTACCCTTAATTACTTCACCAAATAAATTAATTACTTCATAATTAATTATTCCTAATTAATCCCTTGATTAATTCACAGAGTAATTATAATCAAATAACTTCATTATCAAATCACTTCAAATTAATCACATACAGTAATTACCCATAAATTACTTCCCTAAGTAATTCCTCTTCATTAAATTACATTAAGTAATTATCCTCCCCAAATCATAAAATGATTAATTTTAAATCAATTAAACTGAATTAATTAACTTAATCTAATCAAATTAAACTCAATTAATAACAATTAGTAATTAATTTTCTAAATTACTTCCATAAGTAATTATACTTAACAAATTACACAAATGATTATATTTAAATTAATTAATCATAATTAATTATTAAAAATTAATCACATTAATTAATTATTAAATAATCCTTAGTTAATGACCTTCATTAACTATTAACAACACATTAATTATTTTTCTAAAATAATTAACTTATTTTAATCAATATAAATTAATCATTAATAACCATTTAATTAACCCATAATTATTAAATTAATTAAGTATTAATTATAACTTAATTAATCTTTTATTACTTGATTAATTAATTATTAAACATTAATTAAAAACTTATCTTATTTAATTAATGAATCTTAATTTTCTAGTTAATTAATCTTAAACTTTTTAAGATTAAATCCTTAGTTTCTTTAAGTAATTATAAAATAAATTAATCATCCATTTAATTACTCTAATAATTAAATGAATAACAAATCAATAAATTATAATTTAACTTAAACAAGTTTTAAAATAAATTTTAAAACCCTTTTAAATTTAAATAATACTTTTCTTATAAAAGAAATTTTACAAGGGTTAAAAACAAATCCCTTTTTAAATTCAAAACATTTAAATTTAGCTTATCACTTAAATTTATAAAACAAAGATTCAAATTTAGATTTGAATTAGTTTAAAATTATTTAAAACATTTCTTTACATTTCAATTCCCAATTTAAATTCAAATCTCTTTAAAAATATTTTAAACAATAAATCCCTTTAAAGTTATTTTAAACAAAATTTGAATTTAAAAAAAACTCATTCATTTCCAACTATGATTCAAATTAAACTTGAATCCATAATGTAAAATTAGATTTAAATCATAATTTAAATCCTTTCTTAATATTTTTAAAATTCAGTATAAATTTCGAAAATAGGACAAGTTCAAATTTGAACAAAACTAACTCGAGCAATACAAAAAATTACCCAAGCCTACCCTAGCCTAACCCGAGAAAAACACTAAATAACTCGAGCAACTTAAGTTAACAAATTCCATTTTGAAAACATTAAAACTTAAGTACTGACTGTTTACAAAAAAAATACCCGAAACAACCCTGCACTCGAGCCACACATCAACTCCTTTGAGTCCCATACCCCACATGCTTCGAGAAAACCACAATGCAATCCCGAAATCAAACTCGAGCACCATATTCCCAAAACCACAGCTGACAACAAGTACGCCGTCCACCTGCACCAACCCCACCGCCAACTCCGACCGTTCGTGGCCCCACTCGCACGTCAACGGCCATCCTCCAACACGATTCCGACCATCCAATCGATTGCAAAACCTCAAAATCAAAAACAAGCCTCGAGCTCCAAAACTGTAGCAAAAGTCAAAACTGTAAATCACCAAAAATCGCTCACCTCCGATCACCAGAATGGCTTCGCATCCGGCAACGAACTCTCCCATACCCCAACTACCTCCCACTTGAATCTGGAAGAACTCGATCATACATAGGGCTCGGGGTGATCAATTCTTTCCTGATGAACAGAAACTAGGGCTACAATCTTCAATCCCCAAATTACTATTGTTTCACTTCATAAATCCATTAACTTCCATTTTTTTCCTGAAACTTGATCATTACTTCATCACCGAAACAAACCATGGCCACTTCGACCTTCTAGAATGTCAGTTCCAACCTAAAATCCATTTCTAGACAAACCAGGGATGCTCTTTCAAATTTAAACTAAATTTTCTGAATTTAGTTTTAGAATTCAAATTTTAGTTTATGTAATTGGTTTAATATCTTAAATCAAAGAATTCTAGATAATTAAATTCTTACTTATATATAAAAAAAAATGTTCGGTAGTATCTTGCTATTTCCAGAGACATTACTGGTTTTCTCTTCTTCTTTTTTCATTGAATAAAAACTTAAAATTTAAACTTATATTACATAACCATATTTTGATTTAATCATAAATCTTTAACACAGATTAGATCAATCTGAAATGGAGTTTTAAGCACATTTTAAAAACCTGGAACATAAGTACAAAGAACAAATTTCCCAAAATCATACACAACTATATATATATATATATATATATATATATATATTCATATATATAAATACCAGCAATGAACATGTAAATGACATGCACATATTTTGTTTTAGAGTAAAGTAAACAACCAAAATTCATACTTAATCTTTAAAAGAGTGAGGTTACTCACCGATTTTAGTAGCAGAGCATCCATATTTATTGAAAACTTTGCATCTGAATGCTTCAGTACTTTAAAAGCTGCAATTTGATTTTAAAAACATTCATCTTGTTATTTGCATTGCTCCTTGATTTTTACCACTACATGTAGGTTTCAGAAAGAAAAGAATTGCAGGCCTTGTTGATGAAGTGTTCAAAATAGAAAAGAGATTTGCAGGCTTCCGGCTATACAAGTGCATGCTTGTTTCCAGGTTGATTTTAAATAGAAATGCAGACTGCAGATGCATACATGATTTTGAAGTTGCAAATGAATTTCAGGTATTTGAATTGAGGTTTTTAAACAGAGATGCAGAGGTTCTTCAATTGCATGCAGGTTTGGATGAATTTGCAAATTTGCTTTTCAGGTAAATGAATTTGGAGAGAGTTTTCAGTGTTTTTATGATTTGCATTTTCAGGTTGATATGATTCTGGTTTGAAGAAGATTCAAATAGTTTTGAAGAAAATTGTTTTCAGATAGTTTTTAAGAAGATTTGCATATTTGTATGAAGATGAGATTGCAGATTTGAATTTGCCTTAGCTTTTGATTTGAAGAAGAAGATTTTTAGAATTCAAGCTGAAGGATTTTCTCAAGTTTGAAAAAAAAGCATAGAAAAGAAAAATGACTAAAACAAAGTAAAAGAAAATGAAAATGAAAATAAATAAATAAGACACTTGTTACTAATTTTAAAATTTGTCACTTTGATTTATTTAATGGCTTACACATGTCAATAAAATGTTAAGAGAAACTTACACATGTATTAAGTATTTTAATTTTAATCTAAATTGTTTACAAAACTTTTAAACCTTAATTTGTTCCTTCTTATGTATATTTAAATGAATTCCTTCCCTTTTTAATTTTAGAAAACATAACAAAACAAATTATAACAAAAGCTTATTCAAATATTTTTAAGTGTTTATTCTTTTAAATTCAAGATTAAATTCAAATTTTAAATTAATTTATGAAATCAAAATTTAAAAATCAAGTTATATATAGATGCATATATAACTCTTATTAAAATTAAAAATAACAATTCTATTCCTTACAGAATCTATTTATGTTCATAAGAACTTAAGTATTATAATTTTTATCTAAAAGTACAAATTAAACAATATTAAAAATGATTTATAAAAGGGATTATAATTAACTTTTATCACTTAATAAATTAAGATCATATGAAATTTTTATTTTAACTCTTATATAAAATTTTAAGTAATATTTAAAATAAAATAAAACAAAGCTTTGATGTAAATCTAATTTAAAATCATATTTTAAGCTAATTAAAATATAAATTTAAACAAATAAGATTTTCCATAAGTATAAACCATAAAATTATTTATTGAATTTCTTTGAAAAGCCAATTGTTAAATTTCAATAAAATTTTTAATTTACTAAAAATAAATTAGAATTAAAATCAATTCATTTACTAAATTCAAAATCAAAGTTTATCAACTTACAATATATACAAATATATATTATAAACAGAAAACAATTTATTTATTTTAAAAAGATAAAATCTTTCAATTTAAATATTTATTAAAAGATGATTATTAGATCAATTCAAAATTTTATTATAAAAAATTATCAAATCAAATAAATTTTTAAACACAGATTATTAAATTTATATTGTCAAATTTCCGGGATATCACATTCCTTCCCCCTTGAATTTCGTCCCCGAAATTTAAAAGCAAAGGTAATTTAATAATCTACCTTAAGATTTAATTTTAAAACACAAGCATATATCAATCATATGCTAACAACCATTGCAACCAATTTATCCAATCAAAACAAATTTAATTATCCAGAAAAATTCTGGATAAAATTTTCACGAGTTTCCATGGTATAAATATCGGGATACTCGCTCAACATAATTCAAACAATCAGTACTACTAAGCTACAGAACTCCTATCCAACTGATCTACAAACTAAACAGGATATCAGACTACAGACAAGTCTGACTCAACAGTCTCATCCTCCTGAACTGCTGGTTCCACAACCAGAGATTGATCATACACGTACTCCCTCAGAGATACGTGAAACACATCGAATTCCAGTTATCCAAACTGGCAATTCAACTTTGAAAATCAAACACCAATCCTCACAAGAATACAGAAAAGATCCAAAACACCTCGTAGCTGACTTACCCAGTCTTACTCAATTTTATAGCTCCTTAGATCGGAGAAGACTTATCCAAAATCAAATCTCCAACTCCGGAATCCAAATTCCTTCGTCTCTTATCCACAGAACACATCTGACGATCCAGGACTGCCTTCATCTCTCTCGATCAGCTCAACCTTTGCTGATTCCTCTAGAAACAAACAGAACCAAAACATCCCAACAGAATGATCTCCTCCAGATCAATCCCAAACCAAGAACACCAATTCTATTCCACAAATATCAAAATACTAACTTACTTCTCCTATCCGGAAAAGATAAAACAAAAGCACTTCCAAACTGCTTCTGTTGCACAACTCTAATCTGAAGTAGAGGGAAAACTCGAGCACAAACTGGACAACATATCTCAGAAATATTGTCCAACAGATCCATAAAAGAAAACTGAGATGCCCCATCTGATCCTTCTACTAAACTAAACCACCCAGTAGCACTCCTGGAATCCAGTCGATAAGAGAACTCAGCCTCCAAGTACGGACAAACTTCTCATAGCTCAAGAGAACACTCAAACTATTGCAAGGCACTTTTGCGATCAACCAGTCCAATATCCAAAGAAAACTGTTCTCTCTTTACCAATCAGAACAACTTACGCTTATCTAGCCAATCCATCGAAGAAACGGAATCCACTCTTCTGCTTCTGAAATCCTTCAGAAAAACTGCTAACCAGAAATCCTTCTTGTCAGCACAGAACACTTCGAGCTGCACTGTTGACACCGACGCCAAAGACTTCCTAATCCAAAGCTCTTCGAGAAACTCGGACCTTAAACCAGACAGAAACATCTTGCTGATCCCATCCACTACATCAAAGCAGATATACTTCCAAAACTTGTCCCAAAGAAAAATCTTCGGAGACATCCATAGTCACTGTGTCTCTTCACACAGCTACTAATTCCTGAGGTATCGAGATACCATCATTTCCTTCTGCCCAATCGACAGATCCAAACTCTACTCATCCAATTCAAAGATAGATTCCGAACCTTAACGGGTTACCTTCAGAGATCGATGAAATCCTTTCATCACAGCAAAGCTCACTCGAGATAGTATTAGGTCTACAGTCTCGACAGATACACTTCCAACCTCAATATTCTACTCCAACCAATAGTAGTAGTCGTGTTACACACGCCACTACCATATCTACCTTTATAACCAATATTGGAAAACCCGAACAGGTAATCCAACAGATAGGTAGAAATAGCCAAATATGTATATATGTGTGTGTGTGTGTGTGTGTGTGTGTGTAAAATTACAAATACGCTATCTCAAGATAGACTCCACTCCAGAGCCTAGGTATTCACTCAACCTAATGCTCTGATACCACCTGTGACGACCCGACTTTTTCTCCACAGAAAAGTCGTATCATCTTGAAGAAAGAAAGGGATAGAAAAGAGAAAAGAAAGAGAAGAAAGAGAAGAAAGAAGAAACAACATCAGAATCTCAACAGCGGAACGAATAAATTATATTAATAACATGAATATTACATAGTATACAACACTAAGAGTTACACAGAAATTACATTACGTATAAGACAGTTATAAACACCTATCTAGTTATACAACTCAATACAACTCAACAAAACAATACTAATATAGAGAACACATAGCGGAACTATTATCTACAACGCAGAAGCCTCCTGCTCCATGTCCCCTCCAATATTCTTCAAAGCTAACCTGAATCCCTTGGCAACTCGTAAGAAATTGAGCACCCAAGAGTTTAAGAAAACCGAAAATAAACTGTGGGTCAGACATGGGTCTGGTGTGAGTAACATGTTAAAGTTGTTTAACTTTGAGAATCTTTTTAAAAGAAAAGGTATCACGTAAGACTTCCCACACATAAATATGCAAAAGTTTTTACCTTACACAAACCAAATCATTTGATAGGAAATCCAGTGATATTATAATAAGTCTAGGGTTTTCAAGTAAATATGAAATAGCCAAAATTGTTACATTCAATAAATTCCAGCTACTAGCCACAAAAGTGGGTAATACAATCAAAACTTTTTGCACTTATTGGATTGTGGATTCCATCAATGGCAGGGCTACTAGGGTACCGCCCGTCATAGTACGTGGCCTAGATCAACGTACCGAGGAGCCACCCTAACTCCCCTGCAACACAAAACCGGAACCATCCATAACTGGACAGTCCCGAGCAAGACAACCCCGCAGTTGGCATACGTCCAACTGCCCACACAGCCGAAATAAAAAGGGACCTCTAGACAGGGGTAAATCTTGCTCTCCAGTGGGAACTACCCACGAAGCCTTGCTGCACCTACCCTGTTTTAGCCATTCCCGATTGATGAGGTTTGAGGCTACGATTACCTTTAGAGAACACATCTCTTAGAATGCTCATCGTCCACCTGACGATGTTCTGAAAGCATCCAATCCATACAAGTTCGTTCCGGGTTCGAATGAAACCGAAGGCATTATCTCGTTACACTCATTTTGGAATTACCCTCAGAGTTAACGACGATAAACCTTGCACTCTAAATCACCATCTCGAACCTATAAGAACTATCTCCGTCAAACTCATCACGGAATCACCCCCAGAGTTATACTGACGTATAGTCCTTACACCTCGAGTCTTCACTCTTCACAAGAGATCACGACCTATCTTAAATTTGGATCGATGTGGTTTTCGGATATCCAAATATGGAAACCCGATCCCGGTCTCATCGAAATCCAAAGCGTGTCTTTTAAGGCCAAGTTGTTTTAAAGGTTTAAAATAATTCAATTATCTATATATCCAAATAGATAAATCACAGATTCACAACAGATAATCAACATTATTATCATATCAGATAAACTATATTATCATTATCCAAAATGATAATCTATATCAATATCACAATGCAAGCAATGCATCCAAATCACTCAACATTATCTGTCTCATATCCGAGATCAAACCATTCAAGGCAAACAACATCATCCACCTATATAAGCAATGATTTACCATACCAAATATAATTAATTTAAAATGAATTAAATTAATTACATTATTCAAATTAGTTTAAAGTAAATTAAATTAATTACTTCATCAATATCAACTTGCTTATATCACTATTAATTAATTATCAATCAATTAATTAATCATCAATCAATCATTCATTTTAATTAATCATCCCTGATTAATTAACCTTTAAGTAGTTATCCACTAATTAATTCCTCAAATTAATTATAATTAACCAAATACAGTAATTAATCTTTAATTACCTCCTTAATTAATTAACCATAATTATTACATTACTTCTTAATTAATTATATTAATTAACTCCTCATTTATTAATTATTTCTAAATAACTCATTCTTAATCACATCATTAATTATAATAATTAATGATCTTCTAGTTACATTTTCTTTTAAAACTAATTACATTATGTAATTAATCTTTATTTAAACCATAATTGTTAATCACCCTTGATTAACTCTATTCAGTAATTAACTACCCTTAATTACTTCACCAAATAAATTAATTACTTCATAATTAATTACTCCTAATTAATCCCTTCATTAATTCACAGAGTAATTTTACTCAAATAACTTCATTATCAAATCACTTCTAATTAATTACATACAGTAATTACCCATAAATTACTTCCCTAAGTAATTCCTCTTTATTAAATTACATTAAGTAATTATCCTCCCCAAATCATCAAATGATTAATTTTAAATTAATTAAACTGAATTAATTAACTTAATCTAATCAAATTAAACTCAATTAATTACAATTAGTAATTAATTTCCTTAATTACTTCCATAAGTAATTATACTTAACAAATTACACAAATGATTATATTTGAATTAATTAATCATAATTAACTATTAAAAATCAATCACATTAATTAATTATTAAATAATCCTTAGTTAATGACCTTCATTAACTATTAACAATACATTAATTATTTTTCTAAAATAATTAACTTATTTTAATCAATATAAATTATCATTAATAACCATTTAATTAACCCCTAATTATTAAATTAATTAAGTATTAATTATAGCTTAATTAATCCTTTATCACTTGATTAATTAATTATTAATCATTAATTAAAAACTAATCTTATTTAATTAATGAATCTTAAATTTTTAGTCAATTAATCTTAAACTTTTTAAGATTAAATCCTTAGTTTCTTTAAGTAATTATAAAATAAATTAATAATCTATTTAATTACTCTAATAACTAAATGAATAACAAATCATTAAATTATAATTTAACATGAACAAGTTTTAAAATAAATTTTAAAACCCTTTTAAATTTAAATAATACTTTTCTTATAAAAGAAATTTTACAAGGGTTAAAAACAAATCCCTTTTAAAATTCAAAACATTTAAATTTACCTTATCACTTAAATTTATAAAATAAAGATTCAAATTCAGATTTGAATTAGTTTAAAATTATTTAAAACATTTCTTTACATTTCAATTCCTAATTTAAATTCAAATTTCTTTAAAAACATTTTAAACAAGAAACCCCTTTAAAGTTATTTTAAACAAAATTTGAATTTTTTTTAAAAAACTCATTCATTTCCAACTATGATTCAAATTAAACTTGAATCCATAATTTAAAATTAGATTTAAATCATACTTTAAATCCTTGCTTAATATTTTTAAAATTCAGTATAAATTTCGAAAATAGGACAAGTTCAAATTTGAACAAAACTAACTCGAGCAATACAAAAAATTACCCGAGCCTACCTTAGCCTAACCCGAGCAAAACACTAAATAACTCGAGCAACTTAAGTTAGCAAATTCCATTTTGTAAACATTAAAACTTAAGTACTATTTACAAAAAAAACCCTGAAACAACCCTGCACTCGAGCCGCACATCAACTCCTTCGAGTAACATAACCCACATGCTTCGAGCAAATCACAATGTAATCCCGAAACCAAACTCGAGCACCATTTTCCCAAAACCACAGCTAACACCAAGTACGCCGTGCACCTGCACCAACCCCACCGCCAACTCCGACCGTTCGCGACCCCACTCGCACGTCAACGGCCATCCTCCAACACGATTCGGACCATCCAATCGATTGCAAAACCTCAAAATCAAAAACAAGCCTCGAGCTCCAAAACTGTAGCAAAAGTCGAAACTGTAAATCACCAAAAATTGCTCACCTCCGATCACCAGAATGGCTTCGCCTCCGGCCACGAACTCTCCTATATCCCAACTACCTCCCACTTGAATCTGGAATAACTCGATCATACATAGGGTTCGAGGTGATCAATTCTTTCCCGATGAACAAAAACTAGGGCTACAATCTTCAATCCCCAGATTACTATTGTTTCACTTCATAAAAATCCATTAACTTCCATTTTTTTTTCTGATGCTTGATCATCACTTCATCACCGAAACAAACCATGGCCACTCCGACCTTCTAGAATGTTAGTTCCAACCCAAAACCCATTTCAGGACAAACCAGTAATTCTCTTTCAAATATAAACTAAATTTTCTGAATTTAGTTTTAGAATTCAAATTTTAGTTTATGTAATTGGTTTAATATCTTAAATCAAAGAATTCTAGATAACTAAAATCTTACTTATATATAAAAAAATTGTTCTGTAGTATCTTGCTATTTTCAGAGACATTACAGGTTTTCTCTTTTTTTTATTAAATAAAAACTTAAACTTTAAACTTATATTACATAACCATATTTTGATTTAATCATAAATCCTTAAAATAGATTAGATCAATCTGAAATGGAGTTTTAAGCACATTCTAAAAACATGGAACTAAAGTACAGAGAACAAATTTACCAAAAGCATACACAACTATATATATATATATATATATATATATATATATATATTCATATATATAAATACCAACAATGAACTTGTAAATGACATGCACATATTTTATTTCCAGAGTAAAGTAAACAACCAAAATTCATACTTAATCTTTAAAAGAGTGAGGTTACTCACCGATTTTAGTAGTAGAGCATCCATATTTATTGAAAACTTTGCATCTGAATGCTTCAGTACTTTAAAAACTGCAATTTGATTTTAAAAACATTCATCTTGTTATTTGCATTGCTCCCTGATTTTTATCACTGCATGCAGGTTCCAGAAAGAAAAGAATTGTAGGCCTTGTTGATGAAGTGTTCAAAACAGAAAAGAAATTTGCAGGCTTCCAGCTATACAAGTGCATGCTTGTTTCCAGGTTGATTTTAAACAGAAATGCAGACTGTAGATGCATGCATGATTTTGAAGTTGCAAATGAATTTCAGGTATTTGAATTGAGGTTTTTAAACAGAGATGCAGAGGTTCTTCAATTGCATGCAGGTTTGGATGAAGTTGCAAATTTTCTTTTCAGGTAAATGAATTTGGAGAGAGTTTTCAGTGTTTTTATGATTTGCATTTTCAGGTTGATATGATTCTGGTTTGTAGAAGATTCAGATAGTTTTGAAGAAGATTGTTTTCAGATAGTTTTTTAGGAGATTTGCAGATTTGTATGAAGATGAGATTGCAAATTTGAAATTGCCTTAGCTTTTGATTTGAAGAAGAAGATTTTTAGATTTCAAGCTGAAGGTTTTCTCAAGTTTGAAAAAAAAATAGAAAAGAAAAATGACTTAAATAAAGTAAAAGAAAATGAAAAAAAATAAATAAGACACTTGTTACTAATTTTAAACATTTGTCACTTTGATTTATTTAATGGCTTACACATGTCAATAAAATGTTAGGAGAAATTTACACATGTATTAAGTATTTTAATTTTAATCTAAATTGTTTACAAAACTTTTAAACCTTAATTTGTTCCTTCTTATGTATATTTAAATGAATTCCTTCCCTTTTTAATTTTAGAAAACATAACAAAACAAATTATAACAAAAGCTTATTCTAATATTTTTAAGTGTTTATTCTTTTAAATTCAAGACATTAAATTCAAATTTTAAATTAATTTATCAAATCAAATTTTAAAAATCAAGTTATATATAGATGCATATATAACTCTTATTAAAATTAAAAATAACAATTCTATTCCTTACAAAATCTATTTATGTTCATAAGAACTGAAGTATTATAATTTTTATCTAAAAATACAAATTAAACAATATTAAAAAATGATTTATAAAAGAAATTATAATTTACTTCTATCACTTAATAAATTAAGATCATATGAAATTTGTATTTTAACTCTTATATAAAATTTTAAGTAATATTTAAAATAAAATAAAACAAAGCATTGACGTAAATCTAATTTAAATTCATATTTTAAGCTAATTAAAATATGAATTTAAACAAATAAGGTTTTCCATAAGTATAAACCATAAAATTATTTATTGAATTTCTTTGAATAGCCAATTGTTAAATTTAAATCAAAATTTTAATTTACTAAAAATAAATTAGAATTAGAAAATCAATTCATTTACTAGATTCAAATTCAAAGTTTCTCAACTTACAATATATACAAATATATATTATAAACAGAAAACAATTTATTTATTTTAAAAGGATAAAATCTTTCAATTTAAATATTTATTAAAAGATGATTATTAGATCAATTCAAAATTTTATTATCAAAAATTATCAAATCAAATAAATTTTTAAACACGGATTATTAAATTTATATTGCCAAATTTCCGGGATATCACATTCCTTCCCCCTTAAAAGAATTTCGTCCCCGAAATTTAAAAGCAAAGGTAATTTAATAATCTATCTTAAGATTTAATTTTAAAACACAAGCATATATCAATCATATGCTAACAACCATAGCAACCAATTTATCCAATCAAAACAAATTTAATTATCCAGAAAAATTCTGGATAAAATTTTCACGAGTTTCCCTGGCATAAATATCGGGATACTCGCTCTACAGAATTCAAACAATCAGTACTACTAAGATACAGAAATCCTATCCAACTAGATCTACAAACTAAACAGGATATCAGACTACAGAGCAGTGTGACTCAACAATCTCATCCTCTTGAACTGCTGGTTCCACAACCAGAGATAGATCATACACGTACTCCCTCAGAGATACGTGAAACACATCGAATTCTAGTTATCCAAACTGGCAATTCAACTTTGAAAATCAAACACCAATCCTCACAAGAATACAGAAAAGATCCAAAACACCTCGAAGCTGACTTACCCAGTCTTACTCAATTTTATAGCTCCTTAGATCGGAGAAGACTTATCCAAAATCAAATCTTCGACTTCGGAATCCAAATTCCTTCGTCTCTTATCCACGGAACACTTCTGACGATCCTGGGCTGCCTTCATCTCTCTCAATCAGCTCAACCTTTGCTGATTCCTCTAGAAACGAACAGAACCAAAACATCCCAACAGAATGATCTCCTCCAGATCAATCCCAAACCAAGAACACCAACTCTACTCCACAAATATCAGAAGACTAACTTACTTCTCCTATCCGAAAAAGATAAAACAAAAGCACTTCCAAATTGCTTCTGCTGCACAACTCTAATCTGAAGTAGAAGGAAAACTCGAGCACAAACTAGATAACATATCTCAGAAATATGGTCCAACAGATCCATAATAGAAAACTCAGATGCCCCATCTGATCCTTCTACTAAACCACCAGTAGCACTCATGGAATCCAGTCGATAAGAAAACTCAGCCTCCAGGTACGGACAAACTTCTCATTGCTCAAGAGAACACTCAAACTATCGCAAGTCACTTTTGCGATCAACCAGCCCAATATCCAAAGAAAGTTGTTCTCTCTTTACCTATCAGAACAGCTTACGCTTATCTAGCCAATCCATCGAAGAAATGGAATCCACTCTGCTGCTTCGAAAATCCTTCAATAAAACTGCTAACCAGAAATCCTTCTTGTCAGCACAGAACACTTCGAGCTGCACTGTTGACACCGACGCCAAAGACTTCCTAATCCAAAGCTCTTCAAGAAACTCGGACATCAAAGCAAAAATAAACATCTTGCTGATCCCAGCCACTACATCAAAGTAGATATACTTCCAAAACTTGTCCCAAAGAAAAATCTTCGCAGACATCCATAGTCACCGTGTCTCTTCACACAGCTACTAATTCCTGAGGTATCGAGATACCATCATTTCCTTCTGCCCAACCGACAGATCCAAACTCTACTCATCCAATTCAAAATAGATTCCGAACCTTAACGGGTTACCTTCAGAGATCGATGAAATCCTTTCATCACAGCAAAGCTCACTCGAGACGGTATTAGGTCTACAGTCTCGACAGATACACTTCCAACCTCAATATTCAACTCCAACCAATAATAGTAGTCGTGTTACACACACCACTACCTTATCTACCTTTATAACCAATATTGGAAAACCCGAACAGGTAACCCAACAGATAGGTAGAAATAGCAATATATATATATATATATATATATACATATAATTACAAATACGCTCTCTCAAGATAGACTGTAACAACCCGCATATTTATCGAGTTTACATTTAAATATTTTTATTTAAATATTAAATCGTTAATCGGATTTTGGTCCGAAAAACTACTTTTTTGCAAACGGTCAAATTAGGACTCGAGACCACTTCCATTGAGTTCGAAATGTCGTTTACAACTTTTTAAGTATAAACATCGATAGGTTTGGAGTTAGTGAAATTTCACTAACTTTTCCCGCTTTGGACTCTGGGTTAGTTTAGCCTATTAAGCCCAAGTTCCAACCCTCTTCTCCTCACTCTTCATAAATTTCCTAACTAACTCAAGCTTTAGCATTAATGGTGAAGAGAATGGGAAATTAAAACTCCAAGCTCAAATTCAATTGCAACTCCATCATTCAACTCCAAATTCAAGTAGAAGATATTGGATTCAAGCTTTGGATTGCTTCTCCTTGCTTTCAAGCTTCATCTTCATAAATTTTAGTGCAAAGGTGAGATTTTTATCTCACAATTCTAGTCTATAACTATATTGGACTGTTGGGAATGATTCCCTATCACTTTAGCATGCATATTTGCTTTTGGTTTGGATTGGATTGGCGAAAAACTCCGATTTTTGGTGTTTGGGAGAAATTTCTGCATTTAGGTCGTTCTGGCCGTTTTTAGCTCGCTCGGAGTTAGGTCGTGTGGACCTTAGGTCGTAGGTCGCGTACGAGTTAACCCCTAGGTCGTTCTGGCCATTTTCGTGTTTTCGGAGTTAGGTCGCTCAGGACCTTAGGTCGTAGGTCGTATGGCCGTTAGGTCGCTCTGCTTTGGCTCTGGCCATTTTTGCTCACTCGCAGTTAGGTCGCTCATGACCTAGGACTTAGGTCGCTTGGAGTTAGGTCGTAGGTCGGCAGGTCTTCAGCTCGCACGCGTTGAAAAGGCACGTCTGGAGTTAGGTCGTTCGCGAGTTAACGTTAGGTCGTTTGCGAGTTAGCG
Source organism: Allium cepa (assembly GCA_030765085.1). Lineage (NCBI taxonomy): Eukaryota > Viridiplantae > Streptophyta > Magnoliopsida > Asparagales > Amaryllidaceae > Allium > Allium cepa. Next base: position 452,061,542 of record CM060932.1, read on the forward strand.
CCCTAGGTCACTCGCGTATAGCTCGTTCGGAGTTAGGTCGTTAGGCCTTAGCTCGTATGGCCTATGCAATTTGGTTAGGTCGTCCAACCTCAACACCTTAGGTCGTAAGACCTTAGGTCGTACCCCTTAGGTCGTTAGACCTTAAGCCTTCACTATTGGAACTCGTTAGGTCGTAGCAACCATAGGTCGTAGGTCGCTCACACGGAGTTAAGTCGTAGGTCGTCTCCGACCTTATATCGCTCAGCCAGGTTTCACTTTAAGTCGTTAGGTCGTTTGGACCTTGTTTCCAGTTAGGTCGCAAGACCCTTAAACCGTTAGGTCACTAGGTCGCGATGTTTTAGGTCGCTGCACCCTATGCCTCTATAGGTCGTTCGACCTTGCTAACTTTTACGTCGCGAGTTTTATAAGTCGCTCGCCTCCCTTAGGTCTTCACTAGGTCGCGATGTTTTAGGTCGCTGCACCCTATGCCTCTATAGGTCGTTCGACCTTGCTAACTTTTAGGTCGCGAGTTTTATAGGTCGCTCGACCCTATTCCCCTTAGGTCGTTAGACCTCATTTTGTCTTCACTAGGTCGTACCGTTTTGGTCGGGGCGCTGCCCCCTGGACCCCCGCGACCTGACCGGGCAGGTCGAACCCCGTAAGCGGTGGCGTTGCCCCCGCACCCCCACCTTGGGGGGTTGCCACCCCCCCTGGACCCCCCCCTCCGTAGGGGATCTTATCTGAAAAATATTAAGCTGATTTCCTTGGATTTTATTCGCATCTCCGTATGCGATCTTTGTGACTGATTGTTTCTACACTTGCTTATGTGTTTTGTCACTTTATAATATAAAGGTTTCAATACTAGTAGTAAATACCAAAACTCTTTTAACAAACAATTTCAACTCTATTTTTAATAATAAAGCTCTTTTCTTAAACCGTTTTCCAATCTATTAGTATATACAAGCCTTTACCTCACTCGGATGAGAAATCTAATTAAACGACTTAGTAAAACAAGTGGTATGAAACGCTTGCGTTCACTTCGTCGGTTAATTCTTGGACTTGTTCGATTGAACCTCTTGTGACAATTTTATTAGTGAAGATTTACAGTTTGTTCGTAAATATTTAAGTTAAGCAAGTGGTTATGGGACATGAAGCTAAACTTCTATATTTACTAGCTTAGTGTAATTGACACTTCTCGTTGATCTTGATGATCGCTTTATGAATTAGACTAGCAATTGCGCGATGTCTCTTTCATTGCAAGGTTAGACTAGACACCACTTGTGTGATTCCATTCACACATACCTTTCTGCTTTTTGGTTAGTCTTGACCTCATTCTGTGTGATTCCACTCACACATGTGGGGTAGCTCCCCATGGTCTTCGGACCGTCATGTGATAGGCCTCTTTCCCTTTTTATGATTTCTGGATTTCTCGTGTTGATTTCTGGAATTTATGTCATTGACTTGTTATGAGTACAAGTTTAGGGTATGATGCCCCCTTCGAATCTTTGAGAAGATTCTTGTGATATTGATTATCTCTTATTGATTGATCTTCTGTTGATCATTATTTACATACTTATAGTGGTATGTCGTTATGGATGTTTATGTTTATGCCATATCTTTTATGTTATATCATGTCATCTGATATTTATAGCTAGACTGATCCGTTTATTATTTTCTTAAATAATACTCGGATCAGACCGAGATGTTACAGGTGCTTCTGCTTGACTTCTTCCCAGGGATTCATCACTCTGACTTTTGGCTAACTGTTTAGATTAGCAGTTTTTGTTGTATACACTTGAGATATAGACTCATAGTTGTATTCTTTTGTATAGCACGTGTTGCTATTCTTTTGTATTATCGTGGATCTTATTGACCACTACTCTGATGTACACTTTCATGTGTTAGTTATATATTCATATCTTCTTCCGCCTTTGTGATATGGATATCTGTGACTGATTTGTGATATGATTATTTCTATGTTTGTTTCCGAAGATTATTTATAGCCACCGTGTGATAAGCAATTACATGGATGGTCGCTCCTCAACAGCCTTATTCTCCGTGCTAGTTGACAGCACTCCTCCGGAGTGTTCTTGGCTAGCGTGGGTATAGAGGTGGGGCGTCACATAGACACCACTCCAGAGCCTAGGTATTCACTCAACCTAATGCTCTGAAACCACCTGTGACGACCCGACTTTTTCTCCACAGAAAAGTCGTATCACCTTGAAGAAAGAAAGGGATAGAAAAGTAAAAAGAAAGAGAAGAAAGAAGAAACAACATCAGAATCTCAACAGCGGAACGAATAAATTATATTAATAACATAAATATTACATAGTATGCAACACTAATCAGAGTTACACAGAAATTACATCACATACTAGACAGTTATAAACACCTATCTAGTTATACAACTCAATGCAACTCAACAAAACGATACTAATACAGAGAACACACAGCGGAACTATTATCTACAACGCAGAAGCCTCCTGCTCCATTGCTCCTCTAATATTCGTCAAAGCTAACCTGAATCCCTTGGCTACTCGTAAAAAATTGAGTACACAAGAGTTTAAGAAAACAGAAGATAAACCCTGGGTCAGACATGGGTTTGGTGTGAGTAACATGTTAAAGTTGTTTAACTTTGAGAATCTTTTTAAAAGAAAAGGTATCACGTAATACTTCCCACACATAAACAAGGAAAAGTTTTTACCTTACGCTAACCAAAACATTTGATAGGAAATCCAGTGATATTATAATAGGTCTAGGGTTTTCAAGTAAATATGAAATAGCCGAAATTGTTACATTCATTAAATTCCAGCTACTAGCCACAAAAGTGGGTAATACAATCAAAACCGTTGGCACTTATTGGATTGTGGATTCCATCAACGGCAGTGCTACTGGTGTACCGCCCGTCACGGTACGTGGCCTAGATCAACGTACCGAGGAGCCACCCTAACTACCCTGCAACAGAAGACCGAAACCATCCTAACTGGACAGTCCCGAATAAGACAACCCCGCAGTTGGCGTACGTCCAACTGCCCACACAGCCGAAATAAAAAGGGACCTCTAGACAGGGGTAAATCTTGCTCTCTAGTGGGAACTACCCACGAAGCCTTGCTGCAATTTCCCTGTTTTAGCCATTCCCGGTTGATGAGGCTTGAGGCTACGATTACCTTTAGAGAACACATCTCTTAGAATGCTCATCGTCCACCTGACGATGTTCTGAAAGCATCCAATCCATACAAGTTTGTTCCGGGTTTGAACGAAACTATAGGCAATATCTCATTACACTCATTTTGGAATCACCCTCAGAGTTAACGACGATAACCCTTGCACTCTAAATCACCATCTCGAACCTATAAGAACTATCTCCATCAAACTCATCACGGAATCACCCCCATAGTTATACTGACATATAGTCCTTACACCTCGAGTCTTCACTCTTCACAAGAGATCACAGCCTATCGTAAATTTGGATCGATGTGGTTTTCTGATATCCAAATTTGGAAACCCGATCCCGGCCTCATCGAAATTCAAAGCGTGTCTTTTAAGGCCAAGCTGTTTTAAAGGTTTAAAACAATTCAATTATCTATATATCCAAATAGATAAATCACAGATTCACAACAGATAATCAACATTATCATCATATCAGATAAACCATATTATCATTATCCAAAAAGATAACCTATATCAATATCACAATGCAACCAATGCATCCAAATCACTCAACATTATCTATCTCATATCCGAGATCAAACCATTCAAGGCAAACATCATCCATCTATATAAGCAATGATTTACCATACCAAATATAATTAATTTAACATGAATTAAATTAATTACATTATTCAAATTAATTTAAAGTAACTTAAATTAATTACATCATCAATATCAACTTGCTTATATCACTATCAATTAATTATCAATCAATCAATTAATTAATCATCAATCAATTATAAATTAATCATCCCTGATTAATTAACCTTTAAGTAATTATCCACTAATTAATTCCTCAAATTAATTATACTTAACCAAATACAGTAATTAATCTTTAATTACCTCCTTAATTAATTAACCATAATTATTACATTACTTCTTAATTAATTATATTAATTAATTCCTCATTTATTAACTATTTCTAAATAACTCATTCTTAATTACATCATTAATTATAATAATTAATGATCTTCTAATTACATTTTCTTTTAAAACTAATTAAATTATGTAATTAATCTTTATTTAAACCATAATTGTTAATCACCCTTGATTAACTCTATTCAGTAATTAACTACCCTTAATTACTTCACCAAATAAATTAATTACTTCATAATTAATTATTCCTAATTAATCCCTTGATTAATTCACAGAGTAATTATACTCAAATAACTTCATTATCAAATCACTTCAAATTAATCACATACGGTAATTACCCATAAATTACTTCCCTAAGTAATTCCTCTTCATTAAATTACATTAAGTAATCATCCTCCCCAAATCATCAAATGATTAATTTTAAATTAATTAAACTGAATTAATTAACTTAATCTAATCAAATTAAACTCAATTAATTACAATTAGTCGTTAATTTCCTTAATTACTTCCATAAGTAATTATACTTAACAAATTACACAAATGATTATACTTAAATTAATTAATCATAATTAATTATTAAAAATTAATCATATTAATTAATTATTAAATAATCCTTAGTTAATGACCTTCATTAACTAGTAACAATACATTAATTATTTTTCTAAAATAATTAACTTATTTTAATCAATATAAATTAATCATTAATAACCATTTAATTAACCCCTAATTATTAAATTAATTAAGTATTAATTATAACTTAATTAATCCTTTATTACTTGATTAATTAATTATTAATCATTAATTAAAAACTAATCTTATTTATTTAATGAATCTTAAATTTTCAGTTAATTAATCTTAAACTTTTTAAGATTAAATCCTTAGTTTCTTTAAGTAATTATAAAATAAATTAATCATCCATTTAATTACTCTAATAATTAAATGAATAAAAAATCATTAAATTATAATTTAACTTGAACAAGTTTTAAAATAAATTTTAAAACCCTTTTAAATTTAAATAATAGTGTTCTTATAAAAGAAATTTTACAAGGGTTGAAAACAAATCCCTTTTTAAATTCAAAACATTTAAATTTACCTTACCGCTTAAATTTATAAAACAAAGATTCAAATTCAGATTTGAATTAGTTTAAAATTATTTAAAACATTTCTTTACATTTCAATTCCCAATTTAAATTCAAATTTCTTTAAAAACATTTTAAACAATAAACCCCTTTAAAGTTATTTTAAACAAAATTTGATTTTTTTTTAAAAAACTCATTCATTTCCAACTATGATTCAAATTAAACTTGAATCCATAATTTAAAATTAGATTTAAATCATACTTTAAATCCTTGCTTAATATTTTTAAAATTCAGTATAAATTTCAAAAATAGGACAAGTTCAAATTTGAACAAAACTAACTCGAGCAATACAAAAAATTACCCGAGCCTACCCTAGCCTAACCCGAGCAAAACACTAAATAACTCGAGCAACTTAAGTGAAAAAATTCCATTTTGAAAACATTAAAACTTAAGTACTGACTGTTTACAAAAAAAACCTTAAACAAACCTACACTCGAGCCACACATCAATTCCTTCGAGTCCCATACCCCACATGCTTCGAGCAAATCACAATGCAATCCCGAAACCAAACTCGAGCAACATTTTCCCAAAACCACAGCTGACACCAAGTACGCCGTGCACCTGCACCAACCCCACCGCCAATTACGACCGTTCGCGACCCCACTCGCACGTCAATGGCCATCCTCCAACACGATTCCGACCATCCAATCGATTGCAAAACCTCAAAATCAAAAACAAGCCTCGAGCTCCAAAACTGTAGCAAAATTCGAAACTGTAAATCACCAAAAATCGCTCACCTCCGATCACCAGAATGGCTACTCCTCCGGCCACAAACTCTCGCATACCCCAACTTCCTCCCACTTGAATCTGGAAGAACTCGATCATGCATAGGGTTCGGGGTGATTAATTCTTTCTTGATGAACAGAAATTAGGGCTACAATCTTCAATCCCCAAATTACTACTGTTTCACTTCATAAATCCATTAACTTCCATTTTTTTCCTGAAACTTGATCATCACTTCATCACCGAAACAAACCAGTGATGCTCTTTCAAATTTAAACTAAATTTTCTGAATTTAGTTTTAGAATTCAAATTTTAGTTTATGTAATTGGTTTAATATCTTAAGTCAAAGAATTCTAGATAATTAAATTCTTACTTATATATAAAAATAATTATTCCGTAGTACCTTGCTATTTCCAGAGACACTACAGGTTTTCTCTTTTTTTTTATTAAATAAAAACTTAAACTTTAAACTTATATTACATAACCATATTTTGATTTAATCATAAATCCTTAACACAGATTAGATCAATCTGAAATGGAGTTTTAAGCACAATCTAAAAACCTGGAACTTAAGTACAGAGAACAAATTTCCCAAAAGCATACATAACTATATACATTCATATATATAAATACCAGCAATGAACTTGTAAATGACATGCACATATTTTATTTCCAGAGTAAAGTAAACAACCAAAATTCATACTTAATCTTTAAAAGAGTGAGGTTACTCACCGCTTTTAGTAGCAGAGCATCCATATTTATTGAAAACTTTGCATCTGAATGCTTCAGTACTTTAAAAACTGCAATTTGATTTTAAAAACATTCATCTTGTTATTTGCATTGCTCCCTGATTTTTATCACTGCATGCAGGTTCCAGAAAGAAAAGAATTGCAGGCCTTGTTGATGAAGTGTTCAAAACAGAAAAGAAATTTGCAGGCTTCCAGCTATACAAGTGCATGCTTGTTTCCAGGTTGATTTTAAACAGAAATGCAGACTGCAGATGCATGCATGATTTTGAAGTTGCAAATGAATTTCAGGTATTTGAACTGAGGTTTTTAAACAGAGATGCAGAGGTTCTTCAATTACATGCAGGTTTGGATGAAGTTGCAAATTTTCTTTTCATGTAAATGAATTTGGAGAGAATTTTCAGTGTTTTTATGATTTGCATATTCAGGTTGATATGATTCTGGTTTGAAGAAGATTCGAATAGTTTTGAAGAAGATTGTTTTCAGATAGTTTTTAAGGAGATTTGTGTGAAGATGAGATTGCAGATTTGAATTTTCCTTAGCTTTTGATTTGAAGAAGAAGATTTTTAGATTTCAAGCCGAAGGTTTTTCTCAAGTTTGAAAAAAAAGAATAGAAAAGAAAAATGACTTAAATAAAGTAAAATAAAATGAAAATAAATAAATAAGACACTTGTTACTAATTTTAAACATTTTTCACTTTGATTTATTCAATGGCTTACACATGTCAATAAAATGTTAAGAGAAACTTACACATGTATTAAGTATTTTAATTTTAATCTAAATTGTTTACAAAACTTTTAAACCTTAATTTGTTCCTTCTTATGTCTATTTAAATGAATTCCTTCCCTTTTTAATTTTAGAAAACATAACAAAACAAATTATAACAAAAGCTTATTCAAATATTTTTAAGTGTTTATTCTTTTAAATTCAAGACATTAAATTCAAATTTTAAATAAACTTATCGAATCAAATTTTAAAAATCAAGTTATATATAGATGCATATATAACTCTTATTAAAATTAAAAATAACAATTCTATTCCTTACAAAATCTATTTATGTTCATAAGAACTTAAGTATTATAATTTTTATCTAAAAATACAAATTAAACAATATTAAAAAATGATTTATAAAAGAGACTATAATTTACTTCTATCACTTAATAAATTAAGATCATATGAAATTTGTATTTTAACTCTTATATAAAATTTTGAGTAATATTTAAAATAAAATAAAACAAAGCTTTGATGTAAATCTAATTTAAATTCATATTTTAAGCTAATTAAAATATAAATTTAAACAAATAAGATTTTCCATAAGTATAAACCATAAAATTATTTATTGAATTTCTTTGAAAAGCCAATTGTTAAATTTAAATCAAAATTTTAATTTACTAAAAATAAATTAGAATTAGAAAATCAATTCATTTACTAAATTCAAAATCAAAGTTTATCAACTTAAATTATATACAAATATATATATATATATTATAAACAGAAAACAATTTATTTATTTTAAAAAGATAAAATCTTTCAATTTAAATATTTATTAAAAGATGATTATTAGATCAATTCAAAATTTTATTATCAAAAATTATCAAATCAAATAAATTTTTAAACACAGATTATTAAATTTATATTGCCAAATTTCCGGGATATCACAATATATATATATATATATATATATATATATATATATATATATTACACTAAGACTCATTCTAGGGCTATTCTGACCTTATCTGTAACGAGTTCATCTCACCAAAGCCTAGTTGTTCGCTCAACCTCGCTCTGATACCTAATGTAATGATATGCCTTTCTTACTACCAAAGATGGCACATAAATACCAAGGACATATTAAGTGTCGTCTTTGGTAGTAAGAAAGGCGGATTGTTACAAGTTATACCTTATATTACACAAGTTTTATTATTATATAATTTGTGTACGTTATTTAACTTATATAATATTTCATGTATAACAGTATATTAATTAAATCATATTTAATGAATTAACACTTTAATTAATTATTATATTATTTAATTACAACATATTATATTGAATATATATACTATGACCTTTATAGTAATACATATATATCTTATATATATGCACTTTAATTTATTAGTTAACTTTTAATTTATTAATTTAATCAAATAATTTTAGTAAAGTTCTATTAATTTTGAAAATTCTTTTATACACACATGTATACTCATATTATCTTAAATAATCCAAGACAACATAACAAATACCATTATTTATATTATACATGTGTGTGTATATTTAATTAATTAACTTATTTAATTAATTCATTTATTTTATTAATCTTACTAATATATAACATTTTCAAAATTAATTTATAACATTTTCATTTAAAAAAATATTATAACTTTAATATTACGTGTTTTTATTTAATTTACACTTTTAAATTAAAACTTTTATTTTAATTCTCAAAAAAATTTAGTAGTTTATTATAACATTTATAATATTTTTCTTATTTTAAATTTGACTTTTGAATTTAAAACTTTTGTCCTAAATTTCAAAATGATTTTGAAATTAGCACGAGTCGCAATTGAAATTGGGCCTTTTCTATTAGAAGGAACCTTTGGGTTCACAAAACTGTTCAGGTTAGGCTAGTAGTCAAATAAGATAGAGTACTTGATTATCTAACAATCTAGTCTGGACACTACCTTTTTTAGGCACCCGACTAATTGGGTTGTAGGTTTAATTAGTTATCCCAAATATGACTAATTTAGATCGCATAGGCTAATTGACTTCGATAATATTGTTGGAACTGGGCCAACATGCAACGAAGTAATTGGGTTAATTTCATTTTTTTCATTATTGGGACTTTAATGGGCCTATGAAGTCTATATTTATCTAGATCTTATCTAAATTTGTTTTAAAGAAAATCAATATTTTATTTTATTTATAAATAAATTTTTATTTATTTCGAAATTATATTATATAATATAATATGTGTATTTCATACACATATGTGTATACATACACATGCAACATAAAAGGCGTACATGGTTTGACATGTTGTATATAGATATGGGATTTACATCGCAATGAACATATTAGCCTCTTTGTATACATGTGTGCCGTCAATATATATGTATACACATAGTTTATAAAGCAATTATAAATTTAATATAAAGAATTTATAAATTTAAAATTCAACTATTATAATCAAAATTTGATATTTTGATCCAGATCTAGATCTACAAAATGAAATATCTAGTTTTTTCAAATTCAAACTAGTATACTAATTTTGTATAAATACCCACAGGCATATATATAATTTGAATATATATGTGTGTGTATGTGTTTAAGTATGTATGTATATGTATGTATTAATAAAATAAATAATATTTGAAAATACTATATATACGTACAATGTATACTTATAAATATATTTTGTGTAAATTAATATTATACATACACACACATATATTTTCGACCATAATAAAGCTCTTTTTTTCCTTTGCCTTGTTCTTGTCAAAAATGAATTTTAAATATTTAATTTACGTACAAAATCTATGAAAAAATAATATTTTTAATTTCAAAAACAATATGTGCATGTATTATGTTAAATATTTATATAAACATATTTTATATAATTTATAATGTGTGTGTATCAGTTTTAATTTCCTCTTCAATGGCAGATCTGGCGGCTTCTTTCTGGCGATTCCTTCTTTCGCGTTCTTCATCGTGACTCCGTGACTCCCTCTCTGTTCCCACGTCCCTCTTCATGTCCTCATCTCCTCCTTTTAACATTTCTCAGCATATCCCCTCCCCCTCTTCAACTCGTTCAGGCCGACGTTTCAGAGGCATGGCGGCTGATGTTGTCGTTCGCCCTGACCTTCACTCGCCCCGAGATTTCCCCCCACTTTGTGCAAGCAAGCGGTCTCCATCTGATTCATTGATCGGCCTGCCTTGAATGAAGCTACGGATGTTGTGACTACTTCGTCATCTTATTCTGGTTTGCCGTGCTTCCTTGCTAAGTCCGGATCCTATGAGTGTACCGATGTTGTATCCTATTGCGATTTGGATGATCACGACACGGGTACTAAAGTTGGCGACAGTGTATTAGGTAGTTTGGCTGGGGAAGTCAGTGCTAAGGTTAAATCTGTTATGACAGAACGTTGCACATCAAGTGTTTGTTTCAATGCTACAGTGGGATCTGGATCTATCACTAATGTAAATAGCACGACCTCCCCATTGTGTGATACAACTCTTGATCTGCCATCAGTAATTGAGTGTCCTGGGTCTCTCCCTGCCTGTCCCGTTGTTGGTTCTGCCTGTGACACTTCACGTACCATTGCCAATGCTAATGTTGTTCCAGTGATCAACGATTTATCTCCTGGCGGTATCTTGCATGCAGCTTCTGCTTGCCCCATCCCTGTTGCCACTACAGCTGTTGTTGAGTGTCGGCCTGCTGCTCCCTGCCCGCCTGTACCCAAAACATGGTCTTCTCTTTTTACATCCATGCCCCGTAATGCGGGTGTGTATGAACCAGTTGAGTTCGACATTGTTGAGGAAAACGGAGTGATGATCCCACCTGTAACGATCGCGATTTTTCGTTGCCGAAAAATCGAACCGTTAGGGTTTTAGAAGAAGAAAGAGGTAGAAGAAGAAAGAAAAGAAAGAGGGGAGAAAACAGAAAACAAGTAACAGAACGAGAAACAATATCAGAATCTCACAATCGCAGCGGAACAACATATAATAGATAAATGAATATCATTAAAACAAAAGAACTATACATTTTATACATACATCACAATACATCATATCATCAGAGTGTACAACAATAAAACAGCGGAAAGAATACTATATACAATAGATAATAGACTACGCTATCCAAGCTCGCCTCCCACATCTGCACAGCAACTCCCGAATCCAGAATAACCTGATAACCTAACTCTAGACTGCCCGTGTGGAAAATAGTGGGCACCCAGAGTTTAGGAAAGGAACAATAAACTCCAGGTCAGTCATGGGACTGGTGTGAGAACTCAAAACAGTTTATCTTTAAACAAGCAACAAGAAAATTTAAATTTTTAAATCCGCAATGCTTTTTGGAAAATGAAACTACCATAAGGCCTCCCGCCACACACACAATGCAAACGCAGAATTGGAGGAGATTTCTCCTTATGATAGTCAAAGATGCTTACTACGCGAAAATCAAATCATTTTTGATATTATTACTAGTGCATAGTGTAGAAAACAATTTCGAAAGTAGAATATAAATCCTAGCCAACATAGACATTCCGAACTATGCCTACTATAGCTACCATCCAAACAGTGGTGACCACCATAAGTGAATGGCAGGTAATACAACTAAAACCGTACAAGGCACGTATTGGATGAAAGGATTTCCAACAAATGGTCAGGCTAAGGAACTTCCTACTGCCACATGGGATCGCCTCTGGCGGGACGTCCCGAGAAACTAACGTTACGGTTAGATCTCTGCCAACACAAGGCCGGGTTACCTCTGTAACTAGGTAACTACTACACGAATATGTCATCCCCCGGTCCTTTGGGACCTTTATCCGAGCGCTCGATACCAACAACACCACACACAGAAATATATATAGTGTATCAACATGAGTAAGCATCTGGGCTCCATACCATGATACCACCCTTTTCCAGAAGGAAATGACATACCCTAAAGGGCGCGACCCTCATAACCTTGCCGCATATTCCTGTTTCGACCATTTCCGGGGAGTGAGGTCCTGACGAAGTCTCGTCCACAAAGCTACGCTTTGTGTAACAAAGCCATGCTTCGGGTCCACAGATGACCAAAGCAATAATCACAAAGATAAATGATCAAACAAATGATCATATCCAAACGATCAACCAATGATCATCACACAGCAGCACTCAGCATGCCACATTACCAGATTGGGAAATATCGCTGATAACCTTCAACTACATAACCTCTGAGCTCGTACGTCTCAGAGAAGGGTGTTAAGCTAAGAGAATAAATTCTCCGCCACCAACAGAAATGTATTTGAAAGAAATCTGCTCTATCTCTCAAAATGTAATGTCAGACACGTAACCATACAAGTCTGTTCCGGGTTCGAACAGAACCGAAGGCACTTCCAAGGAAGCCCTTGCAATCCGGGTATTCACAATCCCGATAAAATTTCCCATCACAAAGGAAATCTCCATATCGTAGCTAACAATGCGGAGACAATCGATAGGTCATCCTATCGTTTTCACAAATACCCGGTCTTCACACCGGTCTTCAAATGCAATCCAAACGACGTATCGCATATTCGGAATGGGATATATGACACAAAGGTCCTCTCCCGGCTAAACCGAATAGCGAGCGCTTATTTTTAAAAATAAGTGTGCATTCAATTCCAAACAAACACAACCAATACCATCCAAAGGTAAATATTGATAGTCGGTTATTTAACTATCAATAAAGATGCGCCACATCATCAGATTCCAAATAAATTTCCAAAATTACTTAATCCCAAAAATATCTTCACAAGATATATATATATATATACACCATTTCCAAATAATTGCCCCAGTTATTTGTTTTACCAAAACCACTTCACGATAAAATTTTCCACACTTAACCAATTGAAAAACCAATTTTCAATTTACCTTTACCATTTGAAAACCAATTTTCAAATTACATTAACCATTTGCAAACCAATTTCAAATCACCTTAACCATTTGAAAACTAATTTCAAATCACCTTAACCATTTGAAAACTAATTTCAAATCACCTTAACCATTTGAAAACTAATTTCAAATCACCTTAACCATATATACCTTTTGAAACAAATTTCAAACCACCAAATAAATCTTTACCGATTTATTTTAACTTACGTTCCAAATTCGTAAATTATATTTTCATATTTAAAAATAAATCAACATTTATTTTTAAACAAATTTCCCTTCATATATATAAATTCCAAAGTGGATTTAAATTCCAAGCATCTACTAGCATACGATTCCCAAATCGATTTCAAGTTATTTGCTTTCAATTACCTTAAAGGTGAATTCACAAAAACCGTTCCATTTCATATTAGAAAACCATTCCCATGCTTATTTTTAAAATAAGTAATTCACAAATTTATTTATTTTCAACAATTTGGAAATACTCAATATACTTAAGTTACCGTTAAGTATTTTATTCCATTCTCTTTAAGAAAACATTCTTTTATTCACATTTATTTGGGTCAAAACGGATGTTGCGTAAAACATCGTTACGATAACCCAAAAACACTAGTATATGGATTTGAAATTAAAAATAGGTATATAAATCCAATACTATACAAATTATCCCCTTCTGTTTCTCGAAAACGTCTATTTCAACAATCAATGTTGAAATCTATGTTTTCAATACTCAATACATTTTAAAACACCTTTAATTCGTTTTAAATTCCATTTAAAACATTCTTTTCCAAAAACACGTTCATTTAATAAAATTATACATTCACCGTTCAAAAATAGTGAATACAACCCCTTTAACAAATTCCATATTCAATTTATCAAATTCGATGAATTTCAAATTTATAAACATAGTTTATAAATTCCATTTCTATTATAAACCCCAATTTTATAAATTCCTTTATTAATCCGATGCAATTTACATAACCCAGTTTCATACCCAAAAGCCATATTGTAAGTTAAATACTTATAATATTATTTATTTACCAAATCGTTCCTTTGAACTTCACAAATTTAAAATCTTATCACTTACAAGATTTCTTTATGGTTTATAATAATTTCAACTAATGAAATCTTCATTTATTAACAATTTCTATAAAATTCCCCTTTTTAATGCCCAAATCCATTTTTATAAGTTAATAACTTATAAGCTTAAAATTTTCCAATAACCATTCGTTTTATAAATTTCACATTTATTAATCTATAAATCCTAGTGAAATTCATGTTATACATCAACTCAGCATTTTATAAATTTATTCTATAACTCCAATGATTTAATCTAGAAACATCCATTTATAAAATCCTTTATATAAACCATTAATAATCATATCTTCCCAAAAACCAAATTTAACTATTTTATAAAAACCTATTATTGTTAAAAATTTCTTTTAAGTTATATTTTATAAAAATATAAATTTTTAAAACATAAAATTTTATCCATCTATTTAATTTAAAATTTAATCAATTCAAAATTTTTAATAAACCATATTCTTTGAAAAATCGATTTAAAACCCCTTTTAAAATTCAAAACCGTTATTTTAATTTTAAAAATTTGAATCCGATGATGCAACAACATCAGATGGTCAATCACGGGAATAACATCATATATCAATGTGATTATCAACAATCAACATAATATTCATAAACAAATAAATATGTGAGGAATCCAGTTGGATCCCTCCAACCTGTTACCCTGCATCCACAGACGTTAGCACAATACCAATTCCACTTCGAGGTGGAATATCGCGGTATATGGGATTTTATAAAATATCCGCTTAATAACGGCGCAATAGGGTCTCATCCGCTATACGAGGCGGGAAATCAAATCCGATATATACATATGCCAATATATATATATCGCTATATATAGTATATATCCTACTATATCTACTAGCACAATCAACAGCAATCAACAATCAATAATAACTATTTAAAATTTTAAACAAAACCTTTCGATTGAGTGAGGAGTTCTCACCTTAGCTATTATTTTGCAATCCATTCCCATCTTGACTCGATTTCCTTGTTTTATACCTATTTTTAAATTATTTACACAATCCATTAATATTCGAACAATCGAATAATAATTTTATATTAACAAATTTCTTTTAAATGGATAAATTTAATTAACTAACCATTTAATTTTAATCAATGATTTTTTTCTTTTCAACTAGAAATTTAAAATCCGAATTGATTCCCTTTAAATAAATCTTTTCACTTAACAAATTTTCCTTTTACAAATTTTTCTTGTATAATAATTTTAAATTAACTAGTGATTTTATTTTAAAACCAATTCGTTTAATTTTAAACAAATTCCTTTTAAATAGTTTGATTTAACTAAAAATTCAATTTTAACTAAATTTTCATTGATAATTTATTTAACTAACAAATTATTTAATTTAAACTATTCTTCCTTGTAAGTAAATCATTCTTGGTAATAAAAATAATTCAATGGGTTTGTCAATAAATAAATCACCCTCACTATATATTATTTTCTGAAAATAACTTTACTGTCCATTTTTCATTTCCAGTTTTAACTTATATAAATTTTCAAATTCATTCATTTTTTTTTTTTTTCCCAAACTGTTCTGCATTTATTTTTCTCACTGTATATTTATATTCAAACAAAATAAAAAAAAAAAAAATCAGAATTTACCTAACTGCTAACAGCCGAAACCACCCCCCACCATACTCGCGACAACACGTCGCCGCAACCCCTACCTCCACTGCCTTCGCTACACGAAGCCGCAGCCACCAAGATCCATCAACCACGAACGAGCTCGCGACCCCCCCTTGCCCTAGCCACCTCGCGCGGCCGCCATTGCCATCCTCCACCGCGACTTCGACGCCACCAAAACCCTAGCCACCTAGATCCCACTCGAGCCCACTCGCGTGCTCCTCCATCGGGGTCGCCTCGAGAACCCCAATCGCTCCACATCGCGACAGCCACCCATCGGTCGAACAAACTTGGTTCGATTCCCCTTGCGTGCGCGGCTCCGATTTTGAATGATCTGGGTTTGTTTTTTTTTTTTTTTTGTTTTTTTTTTTTTTTTTTTTTTTTTACATGAAGGCTGAGGCCATTTTTTTATTTCCTTCGAGATTTTGTTTCGATCTCTTTTTTTTCTTTCCGGTTTGAAACTATTGCGTGATAAATGAAACGAAGGGGAGACAAGAGAACGTGGTTTAGCAGAGAGTAGGGTGGCTGACGTACGAAAATATAGGGTGGTTGTGATTTGATTTGTACAAAATTTTTAAATTAAAATTCAATTTAATTCTCAACGCGTTTGCTTAACGTATGCTCACATAACAGCTCCGAAAAATACGAAATTTGAAATCCGGTAATAATTCAACGTTACGGACCCAATGGAACTGGTTTCGTCGAATTCCGAGACTGTATGAAAAATGACTATTTTTAACTATCGATTTAAACGATATATTTTCAAAACTGATCAATTCACTATTAATTTCAAATCTGAAGCTTCTATTATCTTCAATATTATCAATATGAATTTTACAAGCCTTTGAAATATTTTAAATCAGCTTACAATTGAAGATTCAAATTTTTATTTACTTTCAACAGATTAAATTTTTATAATTTAAATTGCCAAATCAAAGTTATATTGAAATTTCAAATTAAACCATCATTTAAATATTTAAAATTAATTAAATATTTTCAATTTAAATTGTTCAAAATTCTGGGTCGTTACAACCTTCCCCCCTTAAAAGAATTTCGTCCTCGAAATTGCAAGTTAAGGAGAATGATCCTAAACCGTTTATTATTTTTTCCAAAACTAATAGTTTTATTAACTTCTAACACCAATCTTTTTATTAAAGATTTACTATCATTTCAATTAGCTTTCCAACTTCAATTATAGGTTTCAAACAACATTGTTTACTCAACAATTCAAATTTAAATTTAAATTCAAATTTCAAACTTTCAAAATTTTCTCAAAAATTTTCTAACTCCCTTAATTTTCGAAAAATTTCGCCAGCGTCTCCTTTGCGCGGCTCGATCGGTACGACTACAAAATGGCACCACGGCCCCTCAGAATCAAAAAGAAAAGAGAAAGCCAAGTGGCTGGAGAAGGAAATCATCAAATCTCATACTAAAATTGAAATACGTACCTTTTTGTCGAGCAATTCAATTTTTTAACTTCAAAATCAAATCCCAATTCCATTATACACCTGTATATCCTGCTAATAGTAGTACACAATTCCAACTTCAACATTCAAATCATTTTGCCAATTCAATTACAAAACCTTTCAACATATGCTTCTTATACATTTTTAGTTTACTATTGAAGTTGCATATTCTTTCTCATTCATTTCCCATTAGTTTACATTCACTAATTAAATTCACATTGGTTCACTTTCAAATCAACTCGAATTCAATTCTATTCAAATTTATTTACTTCACTTTCAATTTGAATTCAATTACATAGTTTTCAAATGCGCTAATTCAATTTCATTAACACTTAATGAATTTACATACAATCAACCAACAAGCGAATAACAACCAATGTATATCCAATAAAACCAAATTATTAGTTTTTCTCTCACTACATTCAATTTGGTTCAACAGTTTTAATTCCAATTGATTTAACATTCAACTGATTTTCATTCAATTATTCAACTAGCTCGAAATGAATTTACACTTACATACATCATTTCATATCAACTTATTCACATTCGATTAATTAACATTCAATCCATACTTTAATTCAGTTGCCAATTCTTTTTACATATAAAAATTGAATTTCATTTATATAACTCAAGTTCACATCATTTAACGATTTCATTAATTCACTTTATTCATTTTATTTTGATATCAACATCAATTCTTTCAACATTACTCAAGTTATATTCCATTCAACTTCATTTACATTTACTTCCACTATTCAACTTAAGTATTCTCCTAATTCATTTCAAACTCTATTCCATTTAACATAATTTGTTCAAATAAACTTAAGTTTCCACTTATCAATCCAATTCGGTTTCCAATTCTAAAGTAAATTCTATTTAACTTTTACTTAAGTCAAATTCATATCAACAATCAAATTCGTATTTCATTTTACTTAACTTAATTGTTTAACCACTTCAATAATTGGTTTCACTTACATCTTCTCATTCTATAAGTTATACAACTTATTATTCAACTTCCAACTCATATTATAAGTTCAAAACCCCTTTTTTTCACTTATATTTGACAATTTCAAGTTGAATTTTAATTTCAAATTTGTTTACTACAACAAAGCTTCAATTTTAAATTCATTATTGTAGCAAATCCATCACATAGAAACTCGAAAATGATACTGATGATGCTGCAGTCATCATCCTTATTATTTCCCAGTAACCATAGTGAAATCAATGCTAAATATTCTTTCAAAATTTCCCTTTATTTATAAATTACATTTATAAATCTTACTTATAAAATTTCACTTCTTATATACATAAGATTATTTTACAATTGTAAATCATTTTAATTATAATTCCATACTTATAATTCATTAGCTTATACAATTATTCTTTTTACGATAGTTGTTTTTATATAACTTATTCAAACAACTTTTAATTAACTTATATATATATATATATATTTCAAACAATCAAACAATCAATTATACACACACTTCAATAATTCTTGAAAAAATTATTTTCTTATATAGAAAATATAATCAAGGTAAAATTATTTCATTTACCCAATTTAAAACAATATCATGTCGAATTGTTCTATTCAAGTGTTTAGAAACCCCTTCGATCCAGTTGTACAGACTGTGCCGACGAAGGTTCATATGCCACTCAATAAACCAATCGTCACAATATAAAACAATTTTATATTCACTAACAAATACGCGCTCATATCTATTATTACACTCACACTCATTCTAGAGTACTACTGACTCTATCTCTAATGAGTAATACCCAACAGAGCAGGTTGTCGCTTAACCATATGCTCTGATACCAAATGTAACGATCGCGATTTTTCGTTGCCGAAAAATCGAACCGTTAGGGTTTTAGAAGAAGAAAGAGGTAGAAGAAGAAAGAAAAGAAAGAGGGGAGAAAACAGAAAACAAGTAACAGAACGAGAAACAATATCAGAATCTCACAATCGCAGCGGAACAACATATAATAGATAAATGAATATCATTAAAACAAAAGAACTATACATTTTATACATACATCACAATACATCATATCATCAGAGTGTACAACAATAAAACAGCGGAAAGAATACTATATACAATAGATAATAGACTACGCTATCCAAGCTCGCCTCCCACATCTGCACAGCAACTCCCGAATCCAGAATAACCTGATAACCTAACTCTAGACTGCCCGTGTGGAAAATAGTGGGCACCCAGAGTTTAGGAAAGGAACAATAAACTCCAGGTCAGTCATGGGACTGGTGTGAGAACTCAAAACAGTTTATCTTTAAACAAGCAACAAGAAAATTTAAATTTTTAAATCCGCAATGCTTTTTGGAAAATGAAACTACCATAAGGCCTCCCGCCACACACACAATGCAAACGCAGAATTGGAGGAGATTTCTCCTTATGATAGTCAAAGATGCTTACTACGCGAAAATCAAATCATTTTTGATATTATTACTAGTGCATAGTGTAGAAAACAATTTCGAAAGTAGAATATAAATCCTAGCCAACATAGACATTCCGAACTATGCCTACTATAGCTACCATCCAAACAGTGGTGACCACCATAAGTGAATGGCAGGTAATACAACTAAAACCGTACAAGGCACGTATTGGATGAAAGGATTTCCAACAAATGGTCAGGCTAAGGAACTTCCTACTGCCACATGGGATCGCCTCTGGCGGGACGTCCCGAGAAACTAACGTTACGGTTAGATCTCTGCCAACACAAGGCCGGGTTACCTCTGTAACTAGGTAACTACTACACGAATATGTCATCCCCCGGTCCTTTGGGACCTTTATCCGAGCGCTCGATACCAACAACACCACACACAGAAATATATATAGTGTATCAACATGAGTAAGCATCTGGGCTCCATACCATGATACCACCCTTTTCCAGAAGGAAATGACATACCCTAAAGGGCGCGACCCTCATAACCTTGCCGCATATTCCTGTTTCGACCATTTCCGGGGAGTGAGGTCCTGACGAAGTCTCGTCCACAAAGCTACGCTTTGTGTAACAAAGCCATGCTTCGGGTCCACAGATGACCAAAGCAATAATCACAAAGATAAATGATCAAACAAATGATCATATCCAAACGATCAACCAATGATCATCACACAGCAGCACTCAGCATGCCACATTACCAGATTGGGAAATATCGCTGATAACCTTCAACTACATAACCTCTGAGCTCGTACGTCTCAGAGAAGGGTGTTAAGCTAAGAGAATAAATTCTCCGCCACCAACAGAAATGTATTTGAAAGAAATCTGCTCTATCTCTCAAAATGTAATGTCAGACACGTAACCATACAAGTCTGTTCCGGGTTCGAACAGAACCGAAGGCACTTCCAAGGAAGCCCTTGCAATCCGGGTATTCACAATCCCGATAAAATTTCCCATCACAAAGGAAATCTCCATATCGTAGCTAACAATGCGGAGACAATCGATAGGTCATCCTATCGTTTTCACAAATACCCGGTCTTCACACCGGTCTTCAAATGCAATCCAAACGACGTATCGCATATTCGGAATGGGATATATGACACAAAGGTCCTCTCCCGGCTAAACCGAATAGCGAGCGCTTATTTTTAAAAATAAGTGTGCATTCAATTCCAAACAAACACAACCAATACCATCCAAAGGTAAATATTGATAGTCGGTTATTTAACTATCAATAAAGATGCGCCACATCATCAGATTCCAAATAAATTTCCAAAATTACTTAATCCCAAAAATATCTTCACAAGATATATATATATATATACACCATTTCCAAATAATTGCCCCAGTTATTTGTTTTACCAAAACCACTTCACGATAAAATTTTCCACACTTAACCAATTGAAAAACCAATTTTCAATTTACCTTTACCATTTGAAAACCAATTTTCAAATTACATTAACCATTTGCAAACCAATTTCAAATCACCTTAACCATTTGAAAACTAATTTCAAATCACCTTAACCATTTGAAAACTAATTTCAAATCACCTTAACCATTTGAAAACTAATTTCAAATCACCTTAACCATATATACCTTTTGAAACAAATTTCAAACCACCAAATAAATCTTTACCGATTTATTTTAACTTACGTTCCAAATTCGTAAATTATATTTTCATATTTAAAAATAAATCAACATTTATTTTTAAACAAATTTCCCTTCATATATATAAATTCCAAAGTGGATTTAAATTCCAAGCATCTACTAGCATACGATTCCCAAATCGATTTCAAGTTATTTGCTTTCAATTACCTTAAAGGTGAATTCACAAAAACCGTTCCATTTCATATTAGAAAACCATTCCCATGCTTATTTTTAAAATAAGTAATTCACAAATTTATTTATTTTCAACAATTTGGAAATACTCAATATACTTAAGTTACCGTTAAGTATTTTATTCCATTCTCTTTAAGAAAACATTCTTTTATTCACATTTATTTGGGTCAAAACGGATGTTGCGTAAAACATCGTTACGATAACCCAAAAACACTAGTATATGGATTTGAAATTAAAAATAGGTATATAAATCCAATACTATACAAATTATCCCCTTCTGTTTCTCGAAAACGTCTATTTCAACAATCAATGTTGAAATCTATGTTTTCAATACTCAATACATTTTAAAACACCTTTAATTCGTTTTAAATTCCATTTAAAACATTCTTTTCCAAAAACACGTTCATTTAATAAAATTATACATTCACCGTTCAAAAATAGTGAATACAACCCCTTTAACAAATTCCATATTCAATTTATCAAATTCGATGAATTTCAAATTTATAAACATAGTTTATAAATTCCATTTCTATTATAAACCCCAATTTTATAAATTCCTTTATTAATCCGATGCAATTTACATAACCCAGTTTCATACCCAAAAGCCATATTGTAAGTTAAATACTTATAATATTATTTATTTACCAAATCGTTCCTTTGAACTTCACAAATTTAAAATCTTATCACTTACAAGATTTCTTTATGGTTTATAATAATTTCAACTAATGAAATCTTCATTTATTAACAATTTCTATAAAATTCCCCTTTTTAATGCCCAAATCCATTTTTATAAGTTAATAACTTATAAGCTTAAAATTTTCCAATAACCATTCGTTTTATAAATTTCACATTTATTAATCTATAAATCCTAGTGAAATTCATGTTATACATCAACTCAGCATTTTATAAATTTATTCTATAACTCCAATGATTTAATCTAGAAACATCCATTTATAAAATCCTTTATATAAACCATTAATAATCATATCTTCCCAAAAACCAAATTTAACTATTTTATAAAAACCTATTATTGTTAAAAATTTCTTTTAAGTTATATTTTATAAAAATATAAATTTTTAAAACATAAAATTTTATCCATCTATTTAATTTAAAATTTAATCAATTCAAAATTTTTAATAAACCATATTCTTTGAAAAATCGATTTAAAACCCCTTTTAAAATTCAAAACCGTTATTTTAATTTTAAAAATTTGAATCCGATGATGCAACAACATCAGATGGTCAATCACGGGAATAACATCATATATCAATGTGATTATCAACAATCAACATAATATTCATAAACAAATAAATATGTGAGGAATCCAGTTGGATCCCTCCAACCTGTTACCCTGCATCCACAGACGTTAGCACAATACCAATTCCACTTCGAGGTGGAATATCGCGGTATATGGGATTTTATAAAATATCCGCTTAATAACGGCGCAATAGGGTCTCATCCGCTATACGAGGCGGGAAATCAAATCCGATATATACATATGCCAATATATATATATCGCTATATATAGTATATATCCTACTATATCTACTAGCACAATCAACAGCAATCAACAATCAATAATAACTATTTAAAATTTTAAACAAAACCTTTCGATTGAGTGAGGAGTTCTCACCTTAGCTATTATTTTGCAATCCATTCCCATCTTGACTCGATTTCCTTGTTTTATACCTATTTTTAAATTATTTACACAATCCATTAATATTCGAACAATCGAATAATAATTTTATATTAACAAATTTCTTTTAAATGGATAAATTTAATTAACTAACCATTTAATTTTAATCAATGATTTTTTTCTTTTCAACTAGAAATTTAAAATCCGAATTGATTCCCTTTAAATAAATCTTTTCACTTAACAAATTTTCCTTTTACAAATTTTTCTTGTATAATAATTTTAAATTAACTAGTGATTTTATTTTAAAACCAATTCGTTTAATTTTAAACAAATTCCTTTTAAATAGTTTGATTTAACTAAAAATTCAATTTTAACTAAATTTTCATTGATAATTTATTTAACTAACAAATTATTTAATTTAAACTATTCTTCCTTGTAAGTAAATCATTCTTGGTAATAAAAATAATTCAATGGGTTTGTCAATAAATAAATCACCCTCACTATATATTATTTTCTGAAAATAACTTTACTGTCCATTTTTCATTTCCAGTTTTAACTTATATAAATTTTCAAATTCATTCATTTTTTTTTTTTTTCCCAAACTGTTCTGCATTTATTTTTCTCACTGTATATTTATATTCAAACAAAATAAAAAAAAAAAAAAATCAGAATTTACCTAACTGCTAACAGCCGAAACCACCCCCCACCATACTCGCGACAACACGTCGCCGCAACCCCTACCTCCACTGCCTTCGCTACACGAAGCCGCAGCCACCAAGATCCATCAACCACGAACGAGCTCGCGACCCCCCCTTGCCCTAGCCACCTCGCGCGGCCGCCATTGCCATCCTCCACCGCGACTTCGACGCCACCAAAACCCTAGCCACCTAGATCCCACTCGAGCCCACTCGCGTGCTCCTCCATCGGGGTCGCCTCGAGAACCCCAATCGCTCCACATCGCGACAGCCACCCATCGGTCGAACAAACTTGGTTCGATTCCCCTTGCGTGCGCGGCTCCGATTTTGAATGATCTGGGTTTGTTTTTTTTTTTTTTTTGTTTTTTTTTTTTTTTTTTTTTTACATGAAGGCTGAGGCCATTTTTTTATTTCCTTCGAGATTTTGTTTCGATCTCTTTTTTTTCTTTCCGGTTTGAAACTATTGCGTGATAAATGAAACGAAGGGGAGACAAGAGAACGTGGTTTAGCAGAGAGTAGGGTGGCTGACGTACGAAAATATAGGGTGGTTGTGATTTGATTTGTACAAAATTTTTAAATTAAAATTCAATTTAATTCTCAACGCGTTTGCTTAACGTATGCTCACATAACAGCTCCGAAAAATACGAAATTTGAAATCCGGTAATAATTCAACGTTACGGACCCAATGGAACTGGTTTCGTCGAATTCCGAGACTGTATGAAAAATGACTATTTTTAACTATCGATTTAAACGATATATTTTCAAAACTGATCAATTCACTATTAATTTCAAATCTGAAGCTTCTATTATCTTCAATATTATCAATATGAATTTTACAAGCCTTTGAAATATTTTAAATCAGCTTACAATTGAAGATTCAAATTTTTATTTACTTTCAACAGATTAAATTTTTATAATTTAAATTGCCAAATCAAAGTTATATTGAAATTTCAAATTAAACCATCATTTAAATATTTAAAATTAATTAAATATTTTCAATTTAAATTGTTCAAAATTCTGGGTCGTTACACCACCCCCCTGTGTTATGCAAGCCGGATTGGACTTTTGGTCAGGATATGTAGTTGGATTCTTTTTGGACCCTAAACATCGTCTTCATGATGTGGCAGCTGTTTGTCGTAGGGCCTGGAGACTTCAGGGTGGGCTCAAAGTTAAGTTGGTTGATTCCTTGTACTACTTATTGTTCTCCTCCTCTGAGGAACGTTGTCGTGTTCTTGAGTCTGAGCCTTCCTTCTTTGACGGACAGCCTTTTATTATTACCCCCTGGTCTCCGTCAGCAGCTAGTGTTCGTGAACAAGTTTTTTCTATCCCTGTTTGGGTTTATTTCTCCCAAATTCCATCTGCATTACAACCGTTTCTTGGCTTGAATTGGCTTGCGTGCAATATAGGTAAATTGAAATGTTTTGACTCTAATACGGTAGCGCGTGATAAGCTTGTATACGCCAAGGCCCTGATTGAGATTTCTCCGCAAAAGCCTCTTCCTTCCTCTATTCCTGTCCAACTAGCTGTTGGTCACGTGGTGGATGTTCGTGTTCGTTATGGATGGGTCCCTGACATATGTTCCTCCTGTCAGTCTTTTGGGCATATTGCGTCTGCCTGCGTGCGCTCTGTTGTTCCTCCTGCTGCTCCTAAGATCCACCTGCCTCGGCCACCGCTTAGGAAATGGGTTCCCAAAGCCTCTCTGGTTGCTTTTGTCTCTGGTCCATCCCTTTCCTATGAGCGTCCTGCTTCCCCAGTTCCTGGTGCTGTTCCTTCAGTTCTCCCTACCGAGCCGAATCTCTCTCCGCCGCACGTAGTTTGGGCTGAGACTGAACAATGTTGGGTTGATCGGCGTTCTGGTATGAAATTCAACCCTGTGGATGACACCTATTTTAGATATGTATATGATGACTTATTGGATCTCCGATGCCTTTATTATAGTATTTCTGGTGATTCCTTGGTTCTTGACATGGATGGTTCATATGCTGAGATGAATTCTGTTCTTCTAGCTGATTCTGCCTGGGATCGATCCTTCGTATATTCTACTGACATTGACAGTTATGTTCCTTCTCTTGCTGTTCTATTTCGTCCCTTTTTTGGTCTTCGTGGGGGTGGATCTCTGCATTCATCCAGGGCTGATGAGGGAGATGGTGATTCTTCCTCTACGGAGGAGAACTAGCCTTATTATTTATTTCTAGTAGTTGTGACGTGTCTGTCATACTCCTGTGCTGTATTTTTTATTTCTCATTCATAGTAGCTAAGGTACCTTTACCTTACTCTGTACTTCAACCTTATTACGTTCGTAATAAAAGTGGTCGGTCCACTATAAAACCGTCGGCCATGCCAAAAAAAAATAAAAAAATAATGTGTGTGTATATAACATTTAATTT
Organism: Allium cepa; assembly: GCA_030765085.1. Lineage (NCBI taxonomy): Eukaryota > Viridiplantae > Streptophyta > Magnoliopsida > Asparagales > Amaryllidaceae > Allium > Allium cepa. The sequence goes on from CM060932.1 coordinate 452,088,056, forward strand.
AAATAAAATAATATATTACATTCAAATAGAAAATTATATATATGAAAATAATTCAAACTATAAATTTATAAATGTATATATATTAATGTAAAACATATTTTACTTAGTAGTGTTTATTTTAAATCATTTTAATTTAAATCATTTAATATTATTATTTCCTAAAAAATTTAATTTTTAATGGTCGTGATTAATATGTATGAATATACATTTGTAAAATAAATCTTTTTTACATATATATACAATCCATCTAATGAAGACAACATAATGTTACATAGTTTCGTGATATATTCAACTACTATCTAAACACATATATCATATAATGAACATTATATACATTAATATATTATTGTAAAAAATATTTTACCTTTCGCCCAATGCCTTAGTAGTACACCTTGAAATGTAGAATCAGAACTCCTTGAAATGATTCCAGAATTGTAATGTACGCGGATTTTCGTTGCCGAAAAACCGAATAGTTATGGGTTTTAAAAAGAATTTAAGAAAAGAAAAGAAAAGAAAAGAAAGATAGAAAATTTTAAAATAGAAGAAAAAGAGAATAGAGGAAAAAGAGAAACAGAGAAGAAAATAGGACAGAACAGAAAACAACAGAACAACATCAGAATCTCACAATTCGCAGCGGAACAACATATAATAATAAATGAATAATCTTTAAACAAAGAACCATATCAGTTATTACATTACATCACATTTCATTACATCATATCATCAGAGTGTACAACATCATACAACAACAACAGTGCAGCGGAAAAGGAATACTATATAAGTAATACGCCATGCCATCCAGCTTGCCTCCAGCAACTCCAGAATATCCAGAATATCCTGATAAACCTAACTCTTAACTGCCCGTGTGAAAATTGGTGGGCACCCAGAGTTTAGGAAGGAAAACAATAAACTCCAAGTCAGTCATGTGACTGGTGTGAGAACTCAAAACAGTTTATTTATCTTTAAAATCAAAATAGAGGAATATTTTTAAATTCAATTCGCAATGCTTTTAAAAATGAGACTACCATAAGACCTCCTGCCACACACACAATGCAAACGCAGACTTGGAGAAGATTTCTCCTTATGATAGCCAAACATGCTTGATACGCATTAAAATCAAATCAATTTTGATATTATTATTAGTGCATAGTGTAGAAGAAATTCATTTCGAAAGTAGAATATAAATCTTAGCCAGCATAGGTACCATTATATTATGCCTACTATAGCTACTTCCTGAGGAAGCAGGTTCTACAACTAAAACCGTACAAGTTTCGTATTGTTTCTTTGGATTTTCAACAAATGGTCAGGCCAAGGAACTTCCCATTGCCACATGAGAATGCCTCTGGAAAGACATCCCCGAGAACCAAACCGGAACTCTGCCAACACAAGGCCGGGTTACCCCTAACTGGGTAACTACTGACACGAGCACGCCATTCCCCGATCGTAAACGACCTTTCTCACGGGATCCCGAAAACCAACAACCACAAAGTAATAAATTCGTAGTAACCACATAGGTTAAATATCTGGGCTCCATACCATGATACAACCTCTATCCAGAAGGAAATGTACATACCCTAAAGGGTGCTACCCCTCATAACCTTGTCGCATCTTTCCTGTTTTGACCATTTCCGAGGTGTGAGGTTCGACGAAGTCACGTCCACAAAAACATACTTTATACAAAAGCCATGCTTTGGGTCAACAAATGATCAACACAATGATCACCAAGATAGACGATCAAATAAACGATCCTATCACAATAATCAACACAATGATCATTTCAGCATCACTCAGCATATCACGTTACCAAATTGGGAATATATCGCTGATAACTTCAACTATATAACCTCTGAGCTCGTACGTCTCAGAGAAGGGTGTTAAGCTAAAAGAATAAATTCTTCGCCACCAACAGAAATATATTTGAATGAAATCGGCTTTACATCTCAACTTGTAATGTCAGACACACAATCCATACAAGTCTGTTCCGGGCTCGAACAAAACCGAAGGCACTTACAAAGAAGTCCTTGCAATCCGGATATTCACAATCCTGATCGGATTTCCCATCACTTAGGGAGTCTCTATACCGCTGCAACTCAGTGCAGAGACAATCGACAGGTCATCCTATCGCTCTCGCAAATACCGGGTCTTCAACACCGATCTTCAAATGCAATTCATAACGACGTATCACATATTCGGAATGGGTTATACGACCCCATGGTCCTTTCCCGGTTAACCCGAATAGTGAGCGCTTATTCAAAAATAAGTGTAGCATTCACATTCAAACAAATCACATCAATTACCCATTCAAAGGGAAATATTGATAGTCGGTTATTGAACTATCACTGGATATGCACACATCACCAGATTCCAAATAATTTTCCAAATTATTTATTTTCCAAAATATCTTCACTGGATATTAAATTTCCAATACTTCAAAAATAAATCAATATTTATTTTTAATCAAATTCCACTTTCTTTTATAAATTCCTTAGTGAATTTATATTCCAAAATATTCATGCATATACGATTTCAACTATCCATTTTCAATTTATCTTCAAAAAGATAAATTCTAAATATTCACTTCATATTGGAAAATATTTCCATACTTATTAAAAATAAGTAATTCACAAATCTTTTTATTTTCAACACTTAGAAAATATTCAATATACTTAAATCGAGATTAAGTATACATTTCATTATATTAAGGAAATCATTCTCTTAACATATTTATTTGGGCCAAAACGAATGTTACGTAAAACATCGTTACGACAACCCAAAATCACTAGTATAGGGATTCGAATTTAAAATAGATATATAAATCCCAATACTATTCAAAACATTTCCTTTCGGAAATCATTTACTATAACAACAGTGTTATAGTCTACTATTTCCTTTATTTCTCGAAAACGTCTATTTCAACAATAAATGTTGAAATCTATGGTTTCGAATCTCAACACAATTAAAACTTCGTCAGATCGTTTTAATTCTATTTCAATATCACATTCAAAACAATTTCTTTAACGTGTTATTCACTATTCAAAAACGTGAATATACTTCATTAACAATTTCATCCTTTTATTCATTTTAATTCAAAGGATTATTCACTATTCAAAAATGTGAATATAACTCCATTTATAGGTTTCAACAAATTTTCTTGTCAAAATAAGTCATTTGCGAATTTATAAAACAACGTTTATAAATTCCATTTCTATTTGTTTATAAAAACTTCCTTTTTATAAATTCTTTTATTAACCTATTCCAGTTTATAACTCAATGATATACTAACAGTTCATCTTATAAGTTAAATACTTATAATCTATTCGTTTACAAAAATCGTTCCTTTGAACTTCATAATTATAAATCTTATAACTTATAAGATTCAATTATTCACCCAAATCTATTCCTCAATTAACTTCACCAATTTATAAATCTTACTATTTATAAATTTTATTTATAACTTCACAGTTTATAATTCTATAAATTTCATTCATTTATGAAATTCATTTTCACTTCATTCAAACACTTATAAAAACTCATTTTATAATGTCTATATTTCAATTTATAAATATCCATTTATAAATCTCTTAATATAAATCAATTTATATTATTCTTTAAAACGTCTTTAATTTCCTTTATTATTTCACCATTTTTTTGATTTATAAAATAATCAAATTTTATAAATCCTATATTTAAACTTTTATAATATGTTCAAAAATCCAATTTAAACTATTTTATAAAAATCATTAATTCACATTTCTCAGAAATCAGCTTTTAACTATATTTCACAAAAACCATAGTTTCTATAACATTAAAAAATTATAACGTTTATTTATTTAAAATGGATCAATTCCAAAATTATTTTATAAAACGTATACTTTCTAAAATCACTTTAAAATCATTTTAAAATCCCAAAATTTGGGTCCAATGATGCTACACACCAAATAGTCAATCACGACTACAACGATATCATATATCGATATGATAATCAATCAAATATCAAAATATCTGAAATTAAATAAAAACTGTTGAGGAATCCAGTTGGATCCCTCCAACCTGTTTTCCTGCATCCAAAAACATTAGCACAATACCAATTTCGCTCCAGTACGAAATTATCGCGGTACATGTTCTTATTAAATATTATCCGCTTAATAACGGCGTAATAGGGTCTCATCCGCTAAACAAAAAATGCGGGAAATCAATAACTGCAATATATACATATGCCAATATATATATATATATTGATATTATATATAATACCAATTTCACTGTTTATGAAATATTCGCGGTATATGTTTTTAATAAATAACATCCGCTTACTAACGGCGTATAATGTCTATTTTAACAATCAATAGATATCAATCAACATTCAAACATGCATTCAAATATTTTAAATCTAACTATTTAAAACAAAATCGAAACTGATTCGATTGAGTGAGAAGTTCTCACCTTGGTTTTAATTTCCGTTTCAGCTTTTATTTCGAATAAAATTAAACGGACGTTTAATTTTACCCAAAATTCTCACTAACTCCAAACGACTCCAAACCAACTCCATCGCGTAGTGCTCGTCCATACGATTCCAACGCAACTGGTTTCGCATTTTTTCGACCTCGTATGAAAAAGATATTGATTTTTAAACTTTACACGATTTATATATATCAATTACAACATAAATTAAAAAAATTTAATACCCTAACAACTACAGCCGCATGATCATGATCCAAAGGCCCTCCAACCTCCTTCCCAAACTCGCGCATATGCTCCAGTATACACGCATAAACCGAACCCAATAGCTCAAGAACTAGGGTTTACAAACGCCGCCTCCACGATGAACTTTACCCCGATCAGGAACCATAAACATGTGCGCCTCCACCCCCCCTATGCTCGGCCCAAGGGGTATGAAACTCGGTCCCCCCATGATGCTCGAATTACGTGCGTGAACGGCTACGAACGCGGCTCCATTACTTCCCCCACACGACACCAAACACGATCTCCACTGTTGGATACATTCGTCTCGACGAGATCTACAAGTTTCTAGTTGAAGTCGAAGTCTATCGGAGAGTGGATGGAGAGATAATCGAGGGGAAACGAGAACGTTTCCTGGCCGTGGGTTATGTGGGTGGCGGCTAGGGTTTAAGTTTTCTTTTTTTTTTTTTTTTTATGAAGAGAGGGGTGTTGGCCTATTTATAAAGAAAATCGAAACACTATTCATCCCGGAAATCCCGAACTCCGATTTACGCGACGTAACCAGCATTTCTAAGGTTTACCCCGCATTCCGGACACAATGGAACAGGTTTCGAAAGCTAATTCGGAAGTATGTGCGAGTTATGGCTATAAACGCTCAATTTGAATTAAACCGATTTAAGTCGATTTCTAGGCGTTTTAATTTGTACCGGACAAACGGTAAATCCAATTGACTTGAAATTTGAAACCTTACAATAATATCACATTACGGATCCGATGAAACTGGTTTCGTCGAAATCCGAGACTTTTTGAAAAATGGCTATTTTAGCTCGCCAAATTTAAATTAAAAATAAATCGATGCGTTTCGAGCTGCCACGATCAAACGATAGCTCCGATTGACACGAAATTTGAAATCCGGTAATAACTAACTATTACGGATCCAATGGAACTGGTTTCGTTCAATTCTGAGACTGTTCAAAAATTGACTATTTTCACTAGTCGATTTTAATATTAAAATATTCAATTTTCACAAATAACTCTTAAATTCGATTTTAAAAGTTCTAAAATATCATTCTAACTTTAATATGATAAAATAAAATTTTACAAATCGTTTTTAATCATATTTAACCCTATTTTCAATTATTTCCATAATTTAACATATTAAAATATCGATTTAATTATTCAATTAAATCCAATAATTCAAATAAAATTTATTTGACTTATAAATTCACTTATTAATGTTTAAAATTAATTAAATATCCAAATTTTAATTTCTAAAAATTCTGGGTCGTTACAATCTTCCCCACTTAAAAGATTCGTCCTCGAAATTAACAAGTAAGAAAAGTTATAGAATTTATTAATTTTCCAAAAATTCATAGTTAAACTTCTTACAAATCTTTACTAAGTTTTCAAATCATACTTAGTTATCTTTTCAAAAACAACTACTATTGTTTAACTTTCAATTCCAAAATCAAAGTTAAAGTTTTCAAAATTTTCCAATTTTCTCAAATTTTTTCTAACGCCTTAAATTTTCGGAAAAATTCACCATAGTCTCCTTTGCGCGGCTCGATCCGAAAAAAAATGACAGTATATATATCACAAATATACATCTCATCAAGTAATGAGGCATCCCGAAGGGAAAAAAGTGTAAAAGTACTGTATTTAATCCGAGATATGTACCTTATATTTTATTAGCAAGCATATACGGCTAATATAGCGCAAAAGCGAGCTCCAAATGCGAAGCAAACGCGATCCGCACCTACTAATCACTCAACAAACAACATGAGAATCATGCATATATACAATAATCTCAATATACAACATATAGCAACATAATAACTATATATGTTAACATAGCAAATGAAACATATTCAAACATCAACCAACTAGCATCCATAACCAATAAATATTCATTCATATTCTCATTAATATTCAATGAATTGGTTTTCAATTTAATCACATTTGATTCATTAACAGTGAATGTTCTTACTAACATTCATTCTTATTCGATTTTAATTAGTTTGCATTCACTAATTAAATCCAATCCACTTTCAATTTTATTCAAATTTATTTACCTTTAATTTGAATTCAATTACTTTAGCTTTCAATTTCATTAACACTTAATGAATTATATACAATCAATCAACTAACAATTATATAACAACCAATGTATATTTATTACAACCAAATTCTTTTGCTTATATTCATTCAATTTGATTTAACACCATCACTTTCAATTGGTTTAATTAAATTGATTTTCATTCAATCTTTCAACTTCCAATAACATTAGATTTTAATGAATTAACACTTATATTCATTATTTCATATCAACTTAATTCACATTCAATTGATTAACATTCAATCCTTTAATCCAATTCATTTATATAACTCAAGTTTATATTCATCACTTAACTTTATTAATTTTACTTTGATACTACTATCAACTTCATTCAATATCACTTAAGTTATATTCCATTTATAAACATCACTTGTTTTTACATAACTTAAATTCCCATTTTTATATTTACAACTAAATTCATAAATATATTCATATAGTTTCACTTCTTATATATATAAGTTTATTTCACAATTGTAAATCACTTTAATTATAATTCAATTCTCATAATTCTTTTATTTATACAATTATCCTTCAATTTAGATTATTCAAACATCTAAACAATCAACTTATATACTTTAATAATTCTGAAAAATTATTTCTTTATATATATACAAAATATACTCAAGGTAAAATTATTTCATTTACCCAATTTAAAACAATATTGTGTCGAATTGTTCTATTCAAGTGTTTAGAAACCCCTTCGGCATAGTTGTACATACCGTGCTGACGAAGGTTCATATGCCACTCAACAAACCAATCATCACAATATAAAACCATTTTATATTCACTAACAAATACGCTCTCATAGCTATTATTACACTCAAATTCATTCTAGAGTACTACTGACTCTATCTCTAATGAGAAATACCCAACAGAACCATGGTTGTCGCTTAACCATAAGCTTTGATACCAAATGTAACGTACGCGGATTTTCATTGCCGAAAAACCGAATAGTTATGGGTTTTAAAAAGAATTTAAGAAAAGAAAAGAAAAGAAAAGAAAGATAGAAAATTTTAAAATAGAAGAAAAAGAGAATAGAGGAAAAAGAGAAACAGAGAAGAAAATAGGACGGAACAGAAAACAACAGAACAACATCAGAATCTCACAATTCGCAGCGGAACAACATATAATAATAAATGAATAATCTTTAAACAAAGAACCATATCAGTTATTACATTACATCATATTTCATTACATCATATCATCAGAGTGTACAACATCATACAACAACAACAGTGCAGCGGAAAAGGAATACTATATAAGTAATACGCCATGCCATCCAGCTTGCCTCCAGCAACTCCAGAATATCCAGAATATCCTGATAAACCTAACTCTTAACTGCCCGTGTGAAAATTGGTGGGCACCCAGAGTTTAGGAAGGAAAACAATAAACTCCAAGTCAGTCATGTGACTGGTGTGAGAACTCAAAACAGTTTATTTATCTTTAAAATCAAAATAGAGGAATATTTTTAAATTCAATTCGCAATGCTTTTAAAAATGAGACTACCATAAGACCTCCTGCCACACACACAATGCAAACGCAGACTTGGAGAAGATTTCTCCTTATGATAGCCAAACATGCTTGATACGCATTAAAATCAAATCAATTTTGATATTATTATTAGTGCATAGTGTAGAAGAAATTCATTTCGAAAGTAGAATATAAATCTTAGCCAGCATAGGTACCATTATATTATGCCTACTATAGCTACTTCCTGAGGAAGCAGGTTCTACAACTAAAACCGTACAAGTTTCGTATTGTTTCTTTGGATTTTCAACAAATGGTCAGGCCAAGGAACTTCCCATTGCCACATGAGAATGCCTCTGGAAAGACATCCCCGAGAACCAAACCGGAACTCTGCCAACACAAGGCCGGGTTACCCCTAACTGGGTAACTACTGACACGAGCACGCCATTCCCCGATCGTAAACGACCTTTCTCACGGGATCCCGAAAACCAACAACCACAAAGTAATAAATTCGTAGTAACCACATAGGTTAAATATCTGGGCTCCATACCATGATACAACCTCTATCCAGAAGGAAATGTACATACCCTAAAGGGTGCTACCCCTCATAACCTTGTCGCATCTTTCCTGTTTTGACCATTTCCGAGGTGTGAGGTTCGACGAAGTCACGTCCACAAAAACATACTTTATACAAAAGCCATGCTTTGGGTCAACAAATGATCAACACAATGATCACCAAGATAGACGATCAAATAAACGATCCTATCACAATAATCAACACAATGATCATTTCAGCATCACTCAGCATATCACGTTACCAAATTGGGAATATATCGCTGATAACTTCAACTATATAACCTCTGAGCTCGTACGTCTCAGAGAAGGGTGTTAAGCTAAAAGAATAAATTCTTCGCCACCAACAGAAATATATTTGAATGAAATCGGCTTTACATCTCAACTTGTAATGTCAGACACACAATCCATACAAGTCTGTTCCGGGCTCGAACAAAACCGAAGGCACTTACAAAGAAGTCCTTGCAATCCGGATATTCACAATCCTGATCGGATTTCCCATCACTTAGGGAGTCTCTATACCGCTGCAACTCAGTGCAGAGACAATCGACAGGTCATCCTATCGCTCTCGCAAATACCGGGTCTTCAACACCGATCTTCAAATGCAATTCATAACGACGTATCACATATTCGGAATGGGTTATACGACCCCATGGTCCTTTCCCGGTTAACCCGAATAGTGAGCGCTTATTCAAAAATAAGTGTAGCATTCACATTCAAACAAATCACATCAATTACCCATTCAAAGGGAAATATTGATAGTCGGTTATTGAACTATCACTGGATATGCACACATCACCAGATTCCAAATAATTTTCCAAATTATTTATTTTCCAAAATATCTTCACTGGATATTAAATTTCCAATACTTCAAAAATAAATCAATATTTATTTTTAATCAAATTCCACTTTCTTTTATAAATTCCTTAGTGAATTTATATTCCAAAATATTCATGCATATACGATTTCAACTATCCATTTTCAATTTATCTTCAAAAAGATAAATTCTAAATATTCACTTCATATTGGAAAATATTTCCATACTTATTAAAAATAAGTAATTCACAAATCTTTTTATTTTCAACACTTAGAAAATATTCAATATACTTAAATCGAGATTAAGTATACATTTCATTATATTAAGGAAATCATTCTCTTAACATATTTATTTGGGCCAAAACGAATGTTACGTAAAACATCGTTACGACAACCCAAAATCACTAGTATAGGGATTCGAATTTAAAATAGATATATAAATCCCAATACTATTCAAAACATTTCCTTTCGGAAATCATTTACTATAACAACAGTGTTATAGTCTACTATTTCCTTTATTTCTCGAAAACGTCTATTTCAACAATAAATGTTGAAATCTATGGTTTCGAATCTCAACACAATTAAAACTTCGTCAGATCGTTTTAATTCTATTTCAATATCACATTCAAAACAATTTCTTTAACGTGTTATTCACTATTCAAAAACGTGAATATACTTCATTAACAATTTCATCCTTTTATTCATTTTAATTCAAAGGATTATTCACTATTCAAAAATGTGAATATAACTCCATTTATAGGTTTCAACAAATTTTCTTGTCAAAATAAGTCATTTGCGAATTTATAAAACAACGTTTATAAATTCCATTTCTATTTGTTTATAAAAACTTCCTTTTTATAAATTCTTTTATTAACCTATTCCAGTTTATAACTCAATGATATACTAACAGTTCATCTTATAAGTTAAATACTTATAATCTATTCGTTTACAAAAATCGTTCCTTTGAACTTCATAATTATAAATCTTATAACTTATAAGATTCAATTATTCACCCAAATCTATTCCTCAATTAACTTCACCAATTTATAAATCTTACTATTTATAAATTTTATTTATAACTTCACAGTTTATAATTCTATAAATTTCATTCATTTATGAAATTCATTTTCACTTCATTCAAACACTTATAAAAACTCATTTTATAATGTCTATATTTCAATTTATAAATATCCATTTATAAATCTCTTAATATAAATCAATTTATATTATTCTTTAAAACGTCTTTAATTTCCTTTATTATTTCACCATTTTTTTGATTTATAAAATAATCAAATTTTATAAATCCTATATTTAAACTTTTATAATATGTTCAAAAATCCAATTTAAACTATTTTATAAAAATCATTAATTCACATTTCTCAGAAATCAGCTTTTAACTATATTTCACAAAAACCATAGTTTCTATAACATTAAAAAATTATAACGTTTATTTATTTAAAATGGATCAATTCCAAAATTATTTTATAAAACGTATACTTTCTAAAATCACTTTAAAATCATTTTAAAATCCCAAAATTTGGGTCCAATGATGCTACACACCAAATAGTCAATCACGACTACAACGATATCATATATCGATATGATAATCAATCAAATATCAAAATATCTGAAATTAAATAAAAACTGTTGAGGAATCCAGTTGGATCCCTCCAACCTGTTTTCCTGCATCCAAAAACATTAGCACAATACCAATTTCGCTCCAGTACGAAATTATCGCGGTACATGTTCTTATTAAATATTATCCGCTTAATAACGGCGTAATAGGGTCTCATCCGCTAAACAAAAAATGCGGGAAATCAATAACTGCAATATATACATATGCCAATATATATATTGATATTATATATAATACCAATTTCACTGTTTATGAAATATTCGCGGTATATGTTTTTAATAAATAACATCCGCTTACTAACGGCGTATAATGTCTATTTTAACAATCAATAGATATCAATCAACATTCAAACATGCATTCAAATATTTTAAATCTAACTATTTAAAATAAAATCGAAACTGATTCGATTGAGTGAGAAGTTCTCACCTTGGTTTTAATTTCCGTTTCAGCTTTTATTTCGAATAAAATTAAACGGACGTTTAATTTTACCCAAAATTCTCACTAACTCCAAACGACTCCAAACCAAGTCCATCGCGTAGTGCTCGTCCATACGATTCCAACGCAGCTGGTTTCGCATTTTTTCGACCTCGTATGAAAAAGATATTGATTTTTAAACTTTACACGATTTATATATATCAATTACAACATAAATTAAAAAAATTTAATACCCTAACAACTACAGCCGCATGATCATGATCCAAAGGCCCTCCAACCTCCTTCCCAAACTCGCGCATATGCTCCAGTATACACGCATAAACCGAACCCAATAGCTCAAGAACTAGGGTTTATAAACGCCGCATCCACGATGAACTTTACCCCGATCAGGAACCATCAACATGTGCGCCTCCACCCCCCCTATGCTCGGCCCAAGGGGTACGAAACTCGGTCCCCCCATGATGCTCGAATTACATGCGTGAACGGCTACGAACGCGGCTCCATTACTTCCCCCACACGACACCAAACACGATCTCCACCGTTGGATACATTCGCCTCGACGAGATCTACAAGTTTCTAGTTGAAGTCGAAGTCTATCGGAGAGTGGATGGAGAGATAATCGAGGGGAAACGAGAACGTTTCCTGGCCGTGGGTTATGTGGGTGGCGGCTAGGGTTTAATTTTTTTTTTTATTATTTATGAAGAGAGGGGTGTTGGCCTATTTATAAAGAAAATCGAAACACTATTCATCCCGGAAATCCCGAACTCCGATTTACGCGACGTAACCAGCATTTCTAAGGTTTACCCCGCGTTCCGGACACAATGGAACAGGTTTCGGAAGCTAATTCGGAAGTATGTGCGAGTTATGGCTATAAACGCTCAATTTGAATTAAACCGATTTAAGTCGATTTCTAGGCGTTTTAATTTGTACCGGACAAACGGTAAATCCAATTGACTTGAAATTTGAAACCTTACAATAATATCACATTACGGATCCGTTGAAACTGGTTTCGTCGAAATCCGAGACTTTTTGAAAAATGGCTATTTTAGCTCGTCAAATTTAAATTAAAAATAAATCGATGCGTTTCGAGCTGCCACGATCAAACGATAGCTCCGATTGACACGAAATTTGAAATCCGGTAATAACTAACTATTACAGATCCAATGGAACTGGTTTCGTTCAATTCTGAGACTGTTCAAAAATTGACTATTTTCACTAGTCGATTTTAATATTAAAATATTCAATTTTCACAAATAACTCTTAAATTCGATTTTAAAAGTTCTAAAATATCATTCTAACTTTAATATGATAAAATAAAATTTTACAAATCGTTTTTAATTATATTTAACCCTATTTTCAATTATTTCCATAATTTAACATATTAAAATATCGATTTAATTATTCAATTAAATCCAATAATTCAAATAAAATTTATTTGACTTATAAATTCACTTATTAATGTTTAAAATTAATTAAATATCCAAATTTTAATTTCTAAAAATTCTGGGTCGTTACAAGAATCCAGAAAATGCTACTAGGCTAAGTGCAACTACCACCATTGTTTGAATCTAATTTAATTTAATGTTTTAGGCTTGAAAATTTTAAGGAGGGAAGGGGATTGGTCGGCCATTGTTGTAGCAAATGGAGCAAGAGAGTAAAAGTTAAAATGAAGGGTTAGAGAAGAATACAAATGGAGATCTAAGAAGAAAAATGAGAATCTAAATCTATAACGACCCGTAGTTTTCGATATTTTAAATTAGTTAATTTAATAAGATCTTGGTAAATAAATTCAGAAGAAATAAAAATTTGTAATTTGTTAATGAAATAATAAATAGGATGAAAGGTAACCATATTAATTTAAGTCAATTGTTAACAACTTTAATGAAACTCCAATCAACTGGAATAATGAAAATGTTATAATTGGTTGTAACATTGAATATATGAAACAAATGTAAATATTTAATTATTGTATGAAATATATATTTAATGGTAATTGAATGAAATCAGTCTTTTTTTGAATTGTAACATTTGTTTGTGAATAATGAACTCATAATGTAATTAAAAATTATGGTAACGATTGTTATAAGTTACCTATTTATTCAGTCTATTAAATTTAAAGTGGGAAATCAATTAGAATTAAATGAACTTTAATGTTACATTAATAAGATTAAGACATGACTGAAACTGTGAATGTAACAGATTGAATAAAAATGTTAATTTTATAAAGTAATAATTGATTTAATAAAAGAATGAAATCAAGATAAATAAGTAAATTGGGATTTTTAAATTTTAATTAATGTGTAAAACCGACAAAAATTCAATATAATTGAAATATAGTAATTAAAACAAATAAAAGATGGAAATTGTAGGATATTAATATAATGAAATGTAAACCAAATGTTAGTTATATTTATAGAATAATAATTGATTCAGTATAAAGATTTGAATCAAGTAGAATCAATTTATCGGAATTAAACATTAATTAATTGGATTAATTGTAGTTGAATTTGAACGCTTTAATTATTGAGATGATCAACATTGAAATTGATATGTAAATTTACTTTAAATTATAATATACGTCTAGGTAATCAAAATTGATAAAATTTGTAAATTATTAAATTGGAATTGAAAGGTGATTTAATTAATTTAATTGTTAATTTATTTAATTAACGTGAAAATAGCCATTTTGACAACTGTCTTCGATTTTGACGAAACTAGTTTCATCGGATCTGTAACAGTGGATTATTATAGGATTTCAAGTTTCATAGCGATTGTACTTGTTGTTTGACCGTGCGGACTCGAAATGCCTAGAAATCATTTTAATTAAAATCAATTGAAATCAATTTGAAATAGACTGATTTTAATATAACTTCTTCACACGATGGAATTAGGACCTGAAACCTGTTCCATTGAGTTTAAAAATATTGAAAACATCTATTTTAATATATGGGTTGACCCATATTCATTCCGGAGACAAAACGGGCTTTTCGGGTCGTTTATCGTTCCAATCCAAATCAATCTGGTCCATTCTTTTCTATTTCAGCTATACCTATAAATAGCGTGTTAAAAACCCTATATACTCATTTTTTTCATTTGTCTGTACGTATATTTCCTTCTCAACTCCTCATTCCAATGGCAGATAAACCAAAAACCAAAACCTCAAATTTAATTTCAAAACCAAATCAAAAATTCAAACTCCTCAAATAACATCGAATTATATATCAATTTGAAGCTATCAACGAGCGCAAGTCAAATTTGTAGTTTTTCTTCGATCTGGGTTGCTGGGTGGCCGAATCGGGGCAAATTAGTCACGGCCGTTCAATGGCGTCGTGATCAACGTCGATAGATCGACGATTGGAGGGTACTGTCGTGTGGAGAGTCGAATGGGGAGTTCATCGGAGAGGTTCGCTGGTCGAATCAACGGCTAAATCTCCTGAATTAATTGGATTAGGGTTCAGCAAAAGGGGCAGTTGTTGGGGGATGTTTTAGACGATCGACGACCGGTGTTGTTCGCAGGTGGTCGGCGAGGTAGGAGATGGCCGCGGCGCGCCAGCGTGAGCGCGATGATGTTCGGCGCCCTGAGCTAGGGACGACGACATGCTCCCATACGAGATGGGTTCGGTACTGTGTGCGTGGGCCAGGGTTCGAGGTTTAGACGAGGTCCATTTCACGCGCGGTTTCTTGCTTGGGATCGTATTAGAATTCCGGTCATTTTGACGCAGGTTTGGACGAGTTCTAAGACTATTGAATTTTGGATTCAAATTGGATTTAAATTCAAAGGTGGGTGTTTTAGCCCACTCACGACTTCTGAAGTTTCTTATGTTTGTTAATTAAAATTTATGATGTGATTGGACATTTATTTATGACTATTTGGTATATTTTATATCGTCATCTCAGTTAATTTGAATTTATTTGAATTAAATCGTTATTTAATTTATTATTGAAATTCAATTGCTACTAAAATACCTGTTATTGTAAATTAGTAAATTGCTGATATTTATTTGGTTGATTTGGATGATGATTGTGATGAATGCTTGATTGTTGATATGTGATGAATGGATGTTGTATTTTATGTCGTTATAAACTGCAAGTTCACTATGGGTTGAAATGATGCATACCCAAATGATCTATAGATTAGGGAAAATTCATTATAGATTGAAATGATAGACTCGAGCGATTTTATGGATTTTATTGTTAAATTTGGGATTGCGGTTTGAAATGATACATAACCGTAAAATTTTAATTTGCGAATTGAATTGATAAATATCCGTATCACTTGACCCTAGGATAGAAAATTATATACGGACACCAAACTTGGTTAAATTTAATAATTTTAAATCCTTGATTTTGAATCCAGTTAAATGATATTTTGAAATAAAATTTGATTTATATAAATTGAATTATTATTGGAAAATCAAGTTTTATGTTGAAATGTGAGTTGGTTTAAAGGACTGTTTTAAGAAATTAAATTGAAGGTTTAAAGTTGAATTTTCGAAATACAACTGAAACTCACCAGAATTTTATTAACAATCATTTGAAATATTACTTTGAAACGTATTGAAATTTGAGTAATTTTAATTGATATTTCAAACGTGGATTCGATGCGATTTAGAACTAAATATTTTATTGAGAATTTAAATTGGAAAATTTGAAATTGGGTTTTGGGATATTGAAATGGTCCAAATGTATTGGAATGAAGTAAATAGTTTGAAATTGATATTTCAAATTCATATTTTAATATAAACTGTTTTAAAAATATATTATTTTAAAGACTAAATTATTAAAATTTTCAAACTTTTAAACTAATTAACCCATTTTAACTTATTTTAAATCTAATTAATCTATTTTAAGCTATTAAATCTATTTTAATTATATTTAATCTATTTAAATTCTATTTAACTATCTTAAATCAATTTAACAGTATCTTTAACCTATAACTAAAATATTTTTGAGTATTTTAACTAATTTTAACTATTTAACTATTTATGATTATCTAAACTGTTTTCTAAATTTTCAAAATAAGTAGTGGGATGTGTTTACATTCAAAATCCATTGGTTTAAAAGCAAATACAGTTAAATGATGTTATAGCCTAAGTTGGGATTTAAATGTTGTGTTTAATTGAATACGATGATTTTGAAGTAAGGGTTTAACCTAATTTGGAAATATGATTTTTGAAAGATATTATAATTTTGGGGAAATGATATGACTTCAAAGTGCATATGATTTTGGAAGTGATATGATTTCGAGAATATGATATTTTAATATAAATTGTGAATTGGCTTTTGAAATGTAAAGAACCATCCGGTGTGAAATAAGCATTGCGTTGTTAAAGCGGTCGGGATCGAATACTGTCACACTCTCTACCAATACTGAAAACCACTTTAAGAACCGTCTAAGTAGTGGAGATTCTAGAAATGAAGTAGGATGGTTTGGCGAACGATTTTTGTATAAGGTATGACGTGACCCTGACTCCCGTGAATCAGCATAGATGTGACTAAAATTGGAGCTATACCGGGCCAAGTGAGGTTATTCCTCTTAGCGGGCACATTCCTTCGATACTATACTTTGACTTTGTGATCGATTTTGGTGGCCACCCCTTGATTTTGATAGGGGAGTGTGTTCCGAGGTAGGTGGTAATAGCTGCTATGCGCTATCACCAGTCCGGGAGTGCAATTGGTATATCTACCCTGGCATTGCCTAGAGTGTCATGTTCACATGTCCTAGCATGTCTTCTATGAGTTTTTTTGTACCATACCTATGGAGTGCCATTTGATAGCCCTCTAGTTTATGGAGGAATTACGTACTGTATAGACTATGTGAATATATAAAAATGTGTTAAGGGGGATATGAGTAACGCCTTAATGCTATTTTAATACTTTACTTTATTGTAGACACTATTATAATAGCGTATTATACTACATAGTAGATAGTTTAATGGATCCTTTAGAGATGTGAATCCTGAACACTCACGTTAGATACTGGATAGGAGATATTAATCGTCGTAAAAATCTCTGATGCCGTCACACACATATTTACCGTTGGTTTTAACTTACATAAGATCTTTTAGTTCCGACTCGAGTGCTTTGTCTTTTCAATCCGCTCGGGTCGGCCTGAGCATTTCAGAATTTGAAGACTTGTTTCAGGAGGATGAAGACGAAGATTGTATTATTACTTACTATATTACTACATTGTATCATACTGTTCCACTGCTTTGTCATTTATTTATCTCCGATAGGTGTGTAACCCTGATTTTGTGTTTTATAAGTATAATAAAATGTCTTGTAAACAGCTTCATGAATTGTTATTTGATTATTATATTTTGTCATTCAGCTGCGAGATTTTGTATTTGTTTTATTTCTTTCTCTTTTTCTTATTTACCCTAATAACAATGTGCCTCTTTGTATGGTTTGAGTCGACAAGTGTGTCTGCTTATGCACTTGGCGGGTGCAGCATGATAGGGGGTTCTCGCATTTGGGTTTGGTAGCAAGCGAATGACTCTTACTCATACATGTCCCACGGGGTTGGTGCAGTCGAGAAGCTGGCCATAAAAGCAGAACACGGGTACCATTGTATGCTATGGTGGGAGTTACCCCACTGGCGTTGTCCCGTTAGAGTTGGTAGAGCTTTGGTTTAACGATAACTTTAGCTTTATGGGGTTTGATTCTATTCATTAGGGTAGCAATACCCAAGAATGAGTCGCTGAGTGTATATATACGAGAGAGCGTATTTGTTAGTGTTATAAAAAGTTTTATATTGTGTTAATCTGTAACAACCCGCATATTTTACGATTGTATATTTAAATGTTGAAATTTAAATATAGCATCGTTAGTAGGATTAAAGTCCAAAATGCCACTTTTTGTAAATAGTCGAATTAATCGAGACCACTTCCATTGAGTTCAAAACGGCGTTTGCGACCTTTTTGAGTATAAACATTAATATTTTTGGAGTTGATTTGAATTTTGAAATTTTCATTTGGAGCTTGGGTTTGGGTTTCAGCCCACTAACCTAAAGAAAGAACCCAACTCCTCTACAATAACAACTCCCACTCCATTCCTCTTCATTCTACTTCTTATTTTCCTAACACTCTCAAGCTAAAGGAAAAATGGAGGAAATGAGGGGAGATTAGAAATTCCAAAGCCTTATATTCTTAGGAAATTCAAATTCAAGTTTTAGAAATCAAAGAGAAGCTTAGTAAGCATCCTCTTCATCTTCTCCATCTCAACTCCTCTTTAATTTTCAAAAATTTCTTATGGCTTAATTTAGAAAATATTTATCTATGATAATAGATTGGAGCTTCTAGAGTTGAAATTGAAGAGTGGTTGAACCTTCCTTTGTTTTAGAGCTTCTCATTCATTGTTTTTGGGTTTAAAAGTGAGTTCTTGAACTCACATCTATGTCTGCACCTTTGATGGTTGTTAGGTATGAATTTCTAACACCAATTTCATGTCCATTTGCTTTTGAATTGAATTGGTTTGGCGAATTTTCTAATTTTTGGCATTTTGAAGTCAAAATCTATGAAAATCCTTATTTGGATGTTTGGACATGTTATTCAGAGTGTATTGTTGAGTCTATAGGGTTTGGGTTGTCGCTTGGCATAAATCCCTAGCCATCATTGGTCATTCGATCGCTTACGAGACAATTTGGCCATCAATGGCTTGGGTAAAATCTTGCCCTGAGCTTCAGCTCAGACGTCTGGTAATATGCTCAGACGTCTAAAGCTACGGAATTAAAATTCTAGTCTTTCATCTCAGACGTTTGAGTTTGTTTCCCAAACGTCTGGGCGATCTGGAAGAAAATTCCAGACCTTCAGCTTAGACGTTTGAGGAAACCACCAGACGTCTGACATTGTAAAATTAAGGGAAATTGCCTATTTCTATGTGGCTTTCCATTTATATCGGTTTTTAGTTTATCTGATCAGTTGCTATCACCTTATTTGACCTTGATGACATTTTTGGAAATATCCATTTGACGGATTTGACATCGATTTCTATGGTTTTGATTCACGTCATCGAATGTGAATTTTTGGTGATTGATTTTTTTTTACAGTCATTTCTGTGATTTGTCACTTTAAATAAAAAGGCTTCTATACTAGTATTAAATATTCAAACTCTTTAACAAAAATGATTTCAGTGTTACTTTTAACACAAAGCTCGTTTTTAAAAACGTTTTTAATCTATTAGTATATACAAACATTTACCTCATTTGTATGAGTAATCTAATTAAGCGACTTAAGTGGTATGAAACGCTTACGTTTTCTTTGTCGGTTAATCTTGGATTTGTTCGATTGAAATCTTGTGACAATTTTCGAGTGGAAATCTACAATCTATTCGTAAATATTTAAGTTAAGCCAGTAGTTATGGTCCATGAAGCCAAACACATTTATTTACTAGCTTAGTGTACTTCACACTTCTTATTGATCAGTGATGATCATTTTATGGTTTAGACTAGCGATATGCGATGTCTCTTTGTCCGCGTGGGGGCTGTACCTCGTTCCATTGAGCTTCGTCTCATTTTAATAGGCTAGCGACCTATGGTTTTATGGATTTTGGTTCATCGGGCGTACTGTTGTAGTACATCGTTGTTTCAGCTTATCAGGTTGATCGGGCGTACCGTTATACTACGTTGTTGTTTCGAATTATTTGAGTTTCAGGTTCCTCGAACGTACCATTTTACTATGTCGTTGCATCAACTCTATGGTTAGCGACCGTGGGATAGCTCCCCGTTTGTGATACATGTATTGGTGAGTTTTCATGCTCCAATTTTTGATAGGCCTCCCTCTTTGTGATTTTTGGATTTCTAATTGATGATTTCTAGAATTTCTGTTTCACCAATTTTTGTGATTTATATTGATGAGTTTTATCAATATTTGTGGTTTGGTGAATAAAATAAAGAATATTACATTCTTTGTAGTGTTTTAGAAAATTTGAGATATTGTATGATTTTGGTTGTTATCTAATGTACACTTGTCACAGTATGGCATTATTATTATCATACATTTTTGTCATATCTCTTATCTATCCCATTTTATATGATATTTATAGCTAGACTGATCCGTTTATTATTTTTTCTTAAATAATACTCGGGTCAGACTGAGGTATTTCAGGTGCTTCTGCTTGACTTCTTATCAGGGTCCGTCATCTAACTTTTGGCTAACTACTTAGCTTAGTAGTTTTTTCTTTTATACATTCGAGATGGAGACTCCTTGATATATACATATTCTTTTGTCCAGCACTTGTACCTATTTTTTTGTGATGTAGTGGATCTTGTATGACCACCACTTTGATGTAAACTTCTATGTGTTATATTGATATCTATTTCTGCCTTAGTGATATGAATATCTGTAACTGTTTTGTATTATGCTTATTTTATATTCGTTTCCCAAGATCACATAGCCACTGTTTGGTAGCTGAGTTTGTAATTGATATGTCAGATTTCCTCTTGAAACAAAATGCATATAATACTATTTGACATATCGGTACTCTCACAAAGTAATTACAAAAATGGTCGCTTCTCAACAGCCTTATTCTTCGTGCTAGTCGACGGCATTACCCCGTAGTGTCCTTGGCTAGTGTGAGTATAGAGGTGGGCGTCACATAATCTGTTCCCTTTTGTATTTATAAATTCTGGTTGATGCATAGGACGCTATGACATCGATAGAGATTTCTAAACACTTAATAGGACAAACCGCCACAATATTTTTTTGAAATATAGGTAAATGAAATAATTTTGCCTATTATAGTTTGTATATAAAATAAAATATTTTACAAATGATATATTTGGTTGTAATATATTTGTTGTTAGGTAGTGAAACTTATAAATATTGGTTGGACATAAGATTTGTAAATAAAATAAATGAAAAATTGGAAATTTAGAACTTAAGTTCCGGAATTTTGAAATTTCTTTCGAATGATTTTGGAATATATTATTAGTAGTATTTGGAAGTATTTTCTGATATAAATATTTCAATACAATTTGAAGGAAATGTTTTAAAGTAAATTTTGGAAAGAAATAAGTTTTGTACTCCCTTCTCTGTCGCTGGAAAATAATTTCGGTGATGATTGCACGCATCATCGACATCCATTTTCGAGTTTCAAAGTGGAAAGGCTACTGTTGTAGTTTTACTGCACATTTATTTTGATAAACGGATGTTAATTTCAAATTTTAATATGATTGGATAAAGTATATGAGTGTATATATATGTAGGCATTTAATTCTTAAATATCTATAATTTAGAGATTCCAATTATTGTAATAAATGAAATTTTACTATTTAATAATTGGAACTTCAAAAAAAGTGAAAACAACAAATTAAATGCTAAGTTATAATTGAAATATACAAGGAATTTGAATTTGTATCGTATAAAACAAAGGATATGATTATTGAACATTAAGTTAATTAAATGAAATGAGATAAACTTGTGTTACTTTAATTAAATGAAATGAGATAAACTTGTGTAACTTTCAGTTGCATTCTTAAAAGCATATATAGATAACTTACCAAATATTAAAAGCTGTAATGTTAAATAAGAACATGTAATGGAATATCATACAAGTAAAACTTAAGTAATGGAAGTATTAAATGAAATTTTATTAAAATAAGAACTTTGATATTATAGTTGTAATAAATTAAGGAATAACTGAAATGCTACTAATTGAATGTAATAGAAAAGTGAGTATTATAGATAAATGATTACGAAATTATGTAAATGTTTGAAGTTATTACAATTAAAATTAGTTGAAAGGATGAACATTGTAAGTAGATGATTATAAACTTAAATCAATGATGAAGCATTTTGTAATTAAATGGAATACTACATTAAGTTAACGACTATAACTTCAGAAAGGTTGAAATGAAAAAAATAAGTTAATATTCAGTGATACTTTGTAATGAAATGAAGGTGAATTAAAAAATAAGAAACTTAAGTATAAACTTAGGCACAAATGAATATTAATATCTAATGGAAATCAGGTATGTAGATTTATAAATGTAAACTAAACTACAATAAAAATGTATGCAAAACTTAAATAATAAAGTTAATGATTATTATAAACCATTGAATAGAAATACTTATGTAAGAAATGAATATAAAGAAATGAAAAGAGATTTTCATCAAATGAATAAATGAAAATGAATTTCGCAGGTAATTAATGAAAATAAATGGAAATAAGTACTGGATGAATGAATGTGAAATTATTTGCAAAGAAACCTATATAGTACTTTAAGAAACTAATTTCTAAATGATTATAACATATGTAAGAAGAATGTAAATAACATATGTAAGTAAATAAATGTAAACAAATGAAATTAAGAAATGAATGGATGAATGGAAATTGACTTTGTAAGAAATAAATGTAAAATTAAGGAAAATAATCATTGAATGAAGAAAAATGAACAACAAATCTTATGAAAAGAAATTAATAAGAATAAACACAAATAATGTTGGATTCTAATGTTTGTTTTGGTTTATGATTGTTTGGGTAAAGATACTTCTAATTGTTTAGGATGTATGAATATTATTTGAGTTTTATCTAAGACTGTTGAGTAGATGGTATACTTAGTTGTTAATTGTCGTTCTATGCGATTAAAAGTATCTAAACCCAAACAAACCATTAGTGTTGGTTGATATGGATGGATAATTGATTTGTTTTGGCTTCATGTGATGATTGTATGCTTTTAGTTGTAAATGGTTGTTGTTATGTTATATTGATTGTTGTTAGTAATTGAAACAACTTTAAATATTTCTCTTATATAATTATTAAATTCTGTGGATTATATAAGTGGAATATAAGTTATGGAAGCAATTGCTACTGCTTTTGGTTTCATAAAAAAATAAGTGTTATTTGCCTGATAAATAGAAACGCTCTTGGATTACGGTTTTATATAGCGATATTATATTGTTTTCCGCTGTTGGGATAAATTATTTTGAAAATTATGATATATATTATTTATTATTGATATTATTATTTCTTCCAGACCTCTCCGTACAAAAGAGACTCTGTCCGAAATTTTCCATAAATTTTTGACTTAGAAAATTTATAAAACGTTCTCCAAAATTTTCTTAATTCGAGTACAAAAGGATTTAATTATTTTTAACTAATATATATTATTTAAATTACATAACTTTGTAAATTAATTGTTTATAAATTTAATATTTTGAATAAGATATATTAATTACCAAATTTCTTTTTCCCTTCCTTTTCTTTTCGGGGACGAAAAGTTTTGAGTGGAGGAGATTGTAACGACCCGTAGTTTTCGATAATCTAAATTAGCCAATTTAATAAGATATTGGTAATTAAATTTGAAATAAATAAAAAAATTTAATTTGTTAATGAAATAATAAATAGGATGAAAGGTAACCATGTTAATTTAAGTCAATTATTAACAACTTTAATGAAACTTCAATCAATGGGAATAATGTAAATGTTATAATTGGTTGTAAAATTGAATATAAGAAACAAATGTAAATATTTAATCATTGTATGAAATAGACAGTTAGTGGTAAATAAATGAAATCAGTCTTTTTTGAATTGTAACATTTGTTTATGAATAATGAATTCATATGTGTAATTAAAAGTTATGGTAACGATTGTTATAAGTTACCTGTTTATTTCGGCTATTAAATTTAAAATGGGAAATCAATTAGAATTAAATGAACTTTAATGTTACATTAATAAGATTAAGATAATAACTAAAATTGTGAATGTAACAAATTGAATAGAAACGTTAATTTTATTCATAAAGTAATAATTGATTTAATAAAAGAATGAAATCAAGATAAATAAATAAATTGGGGTTTTTAAATTTTAATTAATGTGTAAAACTAACAAAAAATTCATTATAATTGAAATATAGTAATTAATACAAATAAAATATGGAAATTGGAGGATATTAATGTAATGAAATGTAAACCAAATATTAGCTAAGTTTATAGAATAATAATTGATTGAGTATAAAGATTTGAATCAAATAAAATCAATTTATTGGAATTAAACATTAATTAATTGGATTAATTGCAGTTGAATTTGAATGCTATAATTATTGAGATAATCAACACTGAAGTTGATATGTAAATTTACTTTAAATTATAATATATGTCTAGGTAATCATAATTGATAAAATTTGTTAATTATTAAATTGGAATTGAAAGGTGATTTAATTAGTTTAATTATTAATTTATTTAACTAATGTGAAAATAGCCATTTTGGCAACTATCTCGGATTTCGACGAAACCTATTTCATCGGATCCGTAACAGTGGACTATTATAGGAAGTTTCGTAGCGATCGGACTTGTCGTTTGACCGTGGGGACTCGAAACGCCTAGAAATCAATTTAATTAAAATCAATTGAAATGTACTGATTTTAATATAACTTCATCATATAATGGAATTAGGAACTGAAACCTGTTCCATTGAGTTTAAAAATACTGAAAACATATATTTTGATATACGGGTTGACCCATTTTCGTTCCGGAGACAGAATGAGCTTTTTGGGTCGTTTATTGTTCCAATCCAAATCAATATGTTCCGTTCTTTTCTATTTCAGCTATACCTATAAATAGCACGTTATCAACCCTAAGTACTTCTTATTTTCGTTTGTCTGTACATACATTTCCTTCTCAACTCCTCATTCCAATGCGAGAAAAACCAAAAACTAAAACCCTCAAATTCAATTTCAAAACCAAATCAAAAATTCAAACTCCTCAAATAATATCGAATTATATGTCATTTGAAGCTCTCAACGAGTGCAAGTCAAATTTGTAGTGTTTTTTCGATCTGGGTTGTTGGACGGCCGAACCGAGGCGAATTAGTCTCGGCCGTTCAATGGCGTCGTGATCAACGTCTATAGATCGACGATTGGAGGGTACTGTCGTGTGGAGAGTCGAATGGGGAGTTCATCGGAGAGGTTCGCTAGTCAAATCAATGGCTAGATCGCCTGAATTAATTGAATTAGGGTTCGGTAAAAGGGGCGGCTACTGGGGGAAGTTCTAGACGATCGGCGACCACTGGTGTCCATTGGTGGTCGGTGAGGCAGGAGATGGCCGCGGCACGCCAGCGTGAGCACGATGATGGTCGGTGACCTGAGCTAGAGGCGTTGGTGTACTCGCGTATGAGATGGGTTTGGTATTGTGTGCGTGGGCTAGTGGTCGATTTCATCTATCTGATATGGTAAAAATATTATTTACTTTTTTGTTTTATAATTTATATTTCAAAACGTTCCAACTTACATAACTTTTGCATACGTGGTCCGTTTTACGCGCGGTTTCTTGCATTGGGATCATATTATAATTTTGGACATTTTGATGCGGGTTCGAAAAGTTCTGAGACTGTTTAAATTTCGGGTTTAAACTGGATTTAAATTCAATTTAAATTCAATGGTGAGTGTTTTAACCCACTCACAACTTCTAAAATTTCTTATGTTTGTTAAATAAAATTTATGATGTGATTGCAAATTTATTTTTGACTGTTTGGTATATTTTATATTGTCATCTCAGTTAATTTGAATTTATTTGAATTAAATTGTTATTTAATCTATTATTGAAATTAAATTGCCACTAAAATACCTGTTATTGTAAATTAGTTAATATCTGATATTTATTTGGTTGATTTGGATGATGATTGTGATGAATTCTTAATTGTTGATATTTGATGAATGGATGTTTTATTTTACGTCGTTATAAACTGCAAGTTCGCTATGGGTTGAAATGATATATACCCGAATGATCTATAGACTAGGAAAAATTTGTTACAGGTTGAAATGAT
This sequence comes from Allium cepa, assembly GCA_030765085.1. Taxonomy (NCBI): domain Eukaryota; kingdom Viridiplantae; phylum Streptophyta; class Magnoliopsida; order Asparagales; family Amaryllidaceae; genus Allium; species Allium cepa. The sequence goes on from CM060932.1 coordinate 452,114,539, forward strand.
AGGCTCGAGCGATTTTATGGATTTTATTGTTAAATTCGGGATTGAGGTTTGGAATGATGTACAACCGTAAAATTTTAAATTATGGATTGAAATGATAAATATCCATATCACTTGATCCTGGGGCAGAAATTATACACAGACACCAGATTTGTTTAAATTCAATGATTTTAAATCCATGATTTAGCATCCAATTAAATGATATTTTGAAATAAAATTTGATTTATATAAATTGAATTATTATTGGAAAATCAAGTTTTATGTTGAAATGTGAATTGGTTTAAAGGACTGTTTTAAGAAATTAAATTGAAGGTTTAAAGTTGAATTTTTGAAATATAACTGAAATTTACCAGAATTGAGTTATTTAAAATAATTTGAAATATAACTTTGAAACATATTGAAATTTGAGTAATTTTAATTGATATTTCAAACGTGGATTGGAAGCGATTTAGAATTGAATATTTTATTGAGAATTTCAATTGGAATATTTGGAATTGGGTTTCGGGATATTGAAATGGTCCAAATGTATTGGAATGAAATAAATAGTTTAAAATTGATATAAATTTCAAATTCATATTTTAATATAAACTGTTTTAAAAATATATTATTTTAAAACTTAATTATTAAGATTTTCATACTTTAAACTAATTAACCCATTTTAACTTATTTTAAATCAAATTAATCTAAGTTATAAATCTATTTTAATTATATTTAATTTATTTAAAATCTATTTAACTATCTTAAATCAATTTAACAGTATCTTTAACCTAAAACTAAACTATTTTTGAGTATTTTAACTATTTATAACTATTTATAGCTATTTAAACCATTTTCTAAATTTTCAAACTAAGTAGAGGGAAGTGTTTACATTCAAAATCCATTGGTTTAGAAGCAAATACAGTTAAATAATGTTATAACCTAAGTTGGCATTTATATGTTGTATTTAATTGAATATGATGATTTTGAAGTAAGGATTTAACCTAATTTGGAAATATGATTTTTGAAAGATATTATGATTTTGGGGAAATGATATGATTTCAAAGTGAATATGATTTCGAAAGTGATATGGTTTCTAGAATATGATATTTTGATATAAATTGTAAATTGACTTTTGAAATGTAAAGAACCATCCGGTGTGAAATAAGCGTTGGGTTGTTAAAGAGATCGAGATCAGATATTGTCATACTCTTTGTCATACTGAAAACCACTTTAACTACTGTGTACATGGTGAAGATTCCAGAAATGAAGTAGGATGGATTGGCGAATGATTTCTATATAGTATGACATGACCCTGACTCCCGTGAGTCAGCATAGATGTGACTAAAACATGAGCTATACCTGGACAAGTGAGGCCATTCCTCCTAGCGGACACATTTCTACGATACTATACTTTGACTTTGTGATTGATTTTGGTGGCCACCCCTCGATTTTGATATGGGAGTGTGTTCCGAGGTGGGATATAGTAGTTGCTATGCGTTACCACTAGTCCGTGAGTGCAATTGGTATATCTACCCTGGCATTGCCTCGAGTGCCATGTTCACATGCTCTAGGGCGCCTTCTATGAGTTTGTTTTATACCATACCTATGGAGTGCTCTTTGATAGCCCTCAAGTTTACGGAGGAATTATGGTACTGTATGGACTATGGGAATATATAAAAATGTGTTAAGAGGGATATGGGTAACGCCTTAACGCTATTTTAATACTTTACTTTATTGTAGACACTATTATAATAGCGCATTGTACTACATAGTAGATAGTAACGGATCCTTAAGAGATGTGAATCTCAAATAGCTCTTGAGTTACTGCACTCACGTTAGACACTGGATAGGAGATGTCAAACTCCGTAAACATCTCTAATGCCGTCACATGCATATTTACCATTGATTTTACTTACATAAGATCTTTTAGTTCTGACTCGAGTGTTCTGTGTTTTCAATTCGCTCAGGTCAGCATAAGCATTTTAGGATTTGAAGACTTGTTTCTGGAGGACGAAGATGAAGATTGTATTATTATTTACCGTATTACTCCACTACATCATACCGTTCCACTGCTTTATCATTTATTTATATATGATATGTGTGTAACCTTGATATTGTGTTGTATAAGTATAATCAAATATTTTGTAAACAGCTTCATGAACTGTTATTTGATTATTATATTTTGTTATTCCACTACGAGATTCTGTATTTGTTTTATTTCTTTCTCTTTTCTTATTTACCCCAATAACAATCTGCCTCTTTGTGTGGTTTGAGTCAGCATGTGTGTCTATTTAAAAGCGTCCAAAAAGGCAGGCCATTACAAAATCCTTCTTTCTCCCTTACCAATTCTCTTTGTATTCAAAATTCATACCCTCCTTAACATCATATGATTAGCCTCACTATTCCATTATAGCAGCACTCAATAGGTCTCATCAGGGGCCTTAAAATGAATTCAAGCCCGAATAATAAATAACATATTTAAATCCAATTTAAACGCGTATTGATAGCGTATATCGATTAGTGTATTTATAACTATTATATACACACACTTTCAACATTGGTCAAAAAATATCAAATATAACTTTATAATTAATATTTCATAAATTTTAATTCATTTATAACAATTATAATTTAATTCAATTGGGTGGTAACAGGAATATTCGACATTTCGGTTGTGAGACTCTTAGGTATAAATTTGTCTAGTGATTAATATCAAAAATTCAAATATTAATGTTTATATGCCACTTAGCAAGTGGTGTGACATTATGATTAAATTTATCACTTACTTAGTTTCGATAAATCCACATTTACTTTATTTAAGCTTTACCCAGCAGTGTCGATTATTTACATCAATTCTCTTTGTCAAAATTATATCACTTTGGAGTTATGGAATTTGATGATGGTCAAAATTCCAATATGGTCCATATTCAACTATATAGTCCAATCTTTTGTTCAATAATAACAATTATTATAAGCCGTACTGCTGTTTCAAGAGAATTTTGACTTTTGAGAGTACCAAAATAATATATTCCGTCAATATTAACCGATTTTTGGATAAAAAATTCAAAACTGATAAATTTACGTATTTCGCAACAGATAATTTTTTTTCACTATAACACATTAGACCTATTTCAATTTATTTTTCTTTCCCACAGTTAAATTTCTTTATTTATTTTTATTCTGAAATTACCATTCAATTTACTAAATCTTAATTCGTTAAAAATCTAATCACACAAACTTGCCAGAATAAATTTTAGATAACTACATAAGTTTCTTTGAATAAACATTCATTCAATTATTTTAACTTAACATCTACTATCTCGATTTCTGTTATAAATTTATTACAAACCAATATCATTAATTTCAATTTTATCATAAGTCATACCTTTTATTTCATTAAAATTTGTTGTAATTTTAGAATTTCATTTAAATGTTATAACTCATGTTCTTCTGTTATGTACATACATCAATTTCTTATCTAAAAATAAAAATTAACCAATCTATTTCTATTATTAATTATTTACAACTAATACCATTCAATTTATCTTTTCAATATAAGATGGTATTTTGTTGTGATTTAAGAATTCCAATTCAAATTTTCCTTAAATAAGTCACAAATTTTTATTTCTAATCATCTTAATTCTACAATTATATTAAATATAATACTTTAAAAGGGATAAATTTTGGGTCGTTGCAATCTTCCCCACTCAGAACCTTTCGTCCACGAAAAGAAACATGGTAAGGAATCAACACTTAGGTATGTTAAAGTTATCAATATATTTAATATTCAAAATTTCTTAATTCTACTTCTTCTTTTCATAAAAAAATTTTAGCTCTTAAAATTTTGAAAAAATTCAGTAGCACTCCCTTTGCATGGCTTAGTTGGAAAAACTACAACCTGCCTCTATAAGCCCAAACCAACCAAAAGAAAACAAAAGCCAAGTGGCTCCTCACATCAGAGGTAGAACATCACCAATCAACCAACAATACAAATACTTACCTATTTTTTGGGCAACAACTTTACTTATGAAATCAAAGTACAAATTATCTTTCTTCAATATACCTGAATTTTACTTATATAATTCAAGAGAATTACAAATGATAAAATGACAATATACTAGCTGTTTAACCTGAGTACGTGCAACTTAATAAAAGGATAACCATATGCAACAAGTCAATATGATGCAACGGTCCAAGATGATGCTATTCTACATGCAACCAAAGAAATCATTATACATCCATATTTAATGGTATACATCATTTCGAGTAAACAACAGATGGTTTATTTAATTTCAAAAATTTCCTATTGTATACGGATGATGAATAAGCTACAAGGTTTATTCATACTACCCCGAACAATTTGAAGTATTACTTCATGTGGATTATCTAAAATTGTCAATGAATCATTTCTTAAAACATTACTTATGTTTATAAGCATTCTATAAAATAATCCATACTTACTTCACAAACATTTCATATCTATGTTATAACTATTCATAAGTCATTAGAAATTAATTTCAAGTTAAATATGAATACTTAATTTTAGAAGACTTATAAAATTTATAACTAATTATGAACCAAATTCATGTTCGAAACAAATCTGGTTATAAACAAAACCTTTAAGCTTTTGGTATTCGTCATGACGAGGAACAAAATGTTTCAATATATCTTAAAAGATTTAGCTTATAAAACATTCAAGTTTACTTACTTAGGTTTAAATAAAATACCTCTGAAATATTCTCATCGTATTAAGCAAAGATCTTTCAAAAAATTTAAAATTGTAACGCACGCGGATTTTCGTTGCCGAAAAACCGGAATGTTATGGGTTTTAAAAAGAATTTAAGAAAAGAAAAGAGAAGAAGAGAGAAGATAGAAAATGGATAGGAAAGAGGATAGAAAATTTGAAAATATAGAAAAATGGAGAATAGAACATAGAACGGAACAGAAAACAACAGAACAACATCAGAATCTCACAATTCGCAGCGGAACAACATATAATAATAAATGAATAATCTTTAAACAAAGAACTATATCAGTTATTACATTACATTTCATTTCATTACATCATATCATCATCAGAGTGTACAACATCAACAAACAGTGCAGCGGAAAAAGAAATACTATATAAATAATACGCCATGCCATCCAGCTTGCCTCCAGCAACTCCTGAATATCCAGAATATCCTGATAAACCTTAACTCTTAACTGCCCGTGTGGAAATTGGTGGGCACCCAGAGTTTAGGAAGGAAAACAATAAACTCCAAGTCAGTCATGTGACTGGTGTGGGAACTCAAAACAGTTTATTTATCTTTAAAATCAATAGAGAGATATTTTTATTTCAATTCGCAATGCTTTTAAAAATGAGACTACCATAAGGCCTCCCGCACACACACACATGCAAACGCAGAATCGGAGGAGATTTCTCCTTATGATAGTCAAAGATGCTTGATACGCATTTAAAATAACATTTGATATTATTATTAGTGCATAATGTAGCAAAAATCATTTCAAAAATAAAGATATAAATCTTAGCCAGCATAGACATTCCGCACTTATGCCTACTATAGCTACTATGTTCAATAGCAGGTTACCGCCACATTCCATAGCAGGTTATACAATTAAAACCGTACAAGTTTCGTATTGTTTCTTTGGATTTCCAACAAATGGTCAGGCCAAGGAACTTCCCATTGCCACATGGAAACGCCTTTGGCTGGACGTCCCCGAGAACTTAACCAGCTCTCTGCCAACACAAGGCCGGGTTACCTTTATCACTAGGTAACTACTACACGAATATGGCATCCCCCGGTCCCATTGGACCTTTTAACCGAGCGCTCGTCACCAACAACACCACACAGTAATAAAATATAGTGTTTCAACATGAGTAAGTATCTGGGCTACATACCATGATACCACCCTTTCCAGAAGGAAATGCACATACCCTAAAGGGAGCTACCCCTCATAACCTTGCCGCATCTTTCCTGTTTTGACCATTCCGGGATGTGAGGCTCGACGAAGTTTCGTCCACAAAAACATACTTTATACAAAAGCCATGCTTTGGGTCAACAAATGATCAACACAATGATCACAAGGATAGACGATCAAATAAACGATCCTATCACAAATAATCAACACAATGATCATTTCAGCATCACTCAGCATGTCACATTACCAAATTGGGAATATATCGCTGATAACATTCAACTACATAACCTCTGAGCTCGTACGTCTCAGAGAAGGGTGTTAAGCTAAAAGAATAAATTCTCCGCCACCAACAGAAATATATTTGAAAGAAATCGGCTTTATATCTCAACTTGTAATGTCAGACATACAATCCATACAAGTCTGTTCCGAGCTCGAACAGAACCGAAGGCACTTACAAAGAAGTCCTTGCAATCCGGATATCCACAATCCTGATCGGATTCACCATCACATATGGAGAACTCAATACCGTAGCTACTCGGTGCAGAGTCAATCGACAGGTCATCCTATCGCTCTCGCAAATATCTGATCTTCAACACCGATCTTCAAATGCAATTCATAACGACGTATCACATATTCGGAATGGGTTATACGACCCCATGGTCCTTTCCCGGTTAACCCGAATAGTGAGCGCTTATTCAAAAATAAGTGTAGCATTCACATTCAAACAAATCACATCAAATACCCATTCAAAGGGGAAATATTGATAGTCGGTTATTGAACTATCAATGGATATGCACACATCACCAGATTCCAAATAATTTTCCAAATTATTTATCTTCCAAAATATCTTTACAAGATATAAAATTTCAGCACTTCAAAAATAAATCAATATTTATTTTTAACAAATTCCACTTTCTTTTATAAATTCCTTAGTGAATTTATATTCCAAAATATTCATGCATATATGATTCCAATTATTCTTTTCAATTTATCTTCAAAAAAATAAATTCTAAATATTCACTTCATATTGGAAAACATTTCCATACTTATTTATTCATAAGTAATTCACAAATTTTATTTATTTTCAACACTTAGAAAATATTCAATATACTTAAATCGAGATTAAGTATATATTTCATTCTTTAAGGTAAACATGCTCTTAAACATATTTATTTGGGTCAAAACGAATGTTACGTAAAACATCGTTACGACGACTCAAAAATCACTAGTATAGGGATTCGAAATTAAAATAGATATATAAATCCCAATACTATACAAAACATTTCCCTTCGGAAATCATTTACTATAACAACAGTGTTATAGTCCACTATTTCCTTTCATTTCTCGAAACATCTATTTCAACAATCAATGTTGAAATCTATGGTTTCGAATCTCAACACATTTTAAAACATCGTTAGATCGTTTTAATTCTATTTAAAACATCACATTAAAAACAATTTCTTTAACCTCTTATTCACTATTCAAAAACGTGAATATACTTCATTAACAATTTCATCTTTTTATTCATTTTATTTTAAAGTATTATTCACAGTCAAAAACGTGAATATAACTCCATAAATAAATCATAACAATTTACTTATCAAAATAAGTCGTTTGTGAATTTATAAAACAACGTTTATAAATTCCATTTCTATTTATTTATAAAAACTTCCTTTTTATAATTTCCATATTAACCTATTCCAGTTTATAACTCAATTATAAACTAAAAAGTTCATATTATAAGTTAAATACTTATAAAACGATTATTTTACAAAATCGTTCTTTTTAAAGACTTTCCAATTTATAAATCTTATAACTTATAAGATCCATTTATTTAACCAATCTATTCTTCAAATAATTTCACCAAATTTATAAATCTTACTATTTATAAATTTCTTTTATAACTTCACAGTTTATAATTCTATAAATTTCATTCATTTATGAAATTCATTTTCACTTCATTCAAACACTTATAAAAACTCGTTTTATAATGTCAATATTTCAATTTATAAATATCTATTTATAAATCTCTTAATATAAATCAAATTATATTATTATTCTAAAACGTCTTTAAATTCCTTTATAATTTCATCCTTTCTCTTGATTTATAAAATAATCAAATTTTATAAATCCTATATTTAAACTCTTTATAATATATTCAAAAATCCCAGTTTAAACTATTTTATAAAATCATAAATTCATATTTCTTAAAAATCAGCTTTTAACTATATTCTCAAAAATCATAATTTTTATAACTTTAAAAATTATATCGTTATTTATTTATGATGGATCAATTCCAAAAATAAAGTATATTTTTTAAAAATCACTTTAAAATTATTTTAAAATCCCAAAATTTGGTCCAATGATGCTACACACCAAATAGTCAATCACGACAACAACGATATCATATATCGAAATGAAAATCCATCAAATATCAAAATATCTGAAATCAAATAAAAACTGTTGAGGAATCCAGTTGGATCCCTCCAACCTGTTTTCCTGCATCCAAAAACATTAGCACAATACCAATTTCGCTCCAGTACGAAATTATCGCGGTATATGTTCTTATTAAATATTTTCCGCTTAATAACGGCGCAATAGGGTCTCATCCGCTAAAAAATACGGGAAATCAACAACTGCAATATATACATATGCCAATATATATATATTGATATTATATATAATACCAATTTCACTGTTTATGAAATATTTGCGGTATATGTTTTTAATAAATAACATCCGCTTACTAACGGCGTGTAATGTCTATTTTAACAATCAATAAATATTAATCAACATTCAAACATGCATTCAAATATTTTAAATCTAACTATTTAAAATAAAATCGAAACTGATTCGATTGAGTGAGAAGCTCTCACCTTGATTTTAAATTCCGTTTTAGCGATTTATTTCGAATAAAATTAAACGGACGTTTAATTTTACCCAAAATTCTCACTAAATCCAAACGACTCCAAACCAACTCCATCGCATAGTGCTCGTCCATACGATTCCAACGCAACTGGTTTCGCGCGTTTTCGACCTCGTATGAAAAAGTTATGATAATATGAAGTTACACGATTTTATAATTTAATAATTACAACTAAATTTATAATTTCTTTTAACCTAGCTTATTTGGACCCTTGGATCAGCTGCCTCCACATCTGGACCGTAGAACGCACCAAAACTTCATCTTCCCCCACGCGATCCATCCCCAGTATTTTTTTACGCAACCAAACCCATCACTTATGCAATTAGGGTTAAATCTTGCTCTCTCATCGTCGACTTTGAAGTCGATCAGAAGATGCCGTTCAGAAGCTCTCACCTCCCCCTACCTTCGGCTAGAAGGCGGCTGCACTCGACACCACCATGGCATGGGAAAACGTGAACAAAGTATGGTCTTTGAACTCGATTTGCCGATGATCCGTGCAACGAAACACGATCATAACCGTTGAGATTATAGATCTCAACATGCTCTTCAATGTTGTAGTTGAACGTTTCTTGTAAATGTAAACGGATTTGAAGATTTGGAGGGAGGAACGAAATAAAATTCTGGCCATCGAATTCAGAAATGGCGGCCACGTTTAGATTTAGGGTTTGTTTATTTTCTTATAAAATTTGTGATTTTAGGTGTATTTATAGGAAATTTTTTTATCACTATTCATCCGGGTTTTACAAACTCCGATTTACGCGCCGAAACTGACGTTCCTAGGGTTTATCCCGCGTTCCGGACACAATGGAACAGGTTTCGGAAGCTAATTCATAAGTATGTGCGAGTTATGGCAACAAACGCTCAATTTGAATTAAACCGATTTAAGTCGATTTCTAGGCGTTTTAATTTGTACAGGACAAACGGTAAATCCAATTGACACGAAATTTGAAACCTTACAATAATATCACATTACGGATCCGATGAAACTGGTTTCGTCGAAATCCGAGACTTTTTGAAAAATGGCTATTTTGACTCGCCAAATTTAAATTAAAAATAAATCGATGCGTTTCGAGCTGCCACGATCAAACAATAACTCCGATTGACACGAAAATTGAAATCCAGTAATAACTAACTATTACGGATCCAATGAAACTGGTTTCGTTCAATTCTGAGACTGTTCAAAAATTGGCTATTTTCACTAGTCGATTTTAATATTAAAATATTCAATTTTCACAAATTAACTTTTAATTCGATTTTAAAAGTTCTAAAATATCATCCTAACTTCAATATGATAAAATAAAATTTTACAAATCATTTTCAATCATATTTAACCCAATTTTCAATTATTTCCATAATTTAACGTATTAAATTATCGATTAAATTATTCAATTAAATCCAATAAATCAAATAAAAATTTATTCGACTTATAAATTCACCTATTAATATTTAAAATTAATTAAATATTCAAATTTAAATTTATAAAAATTCTGGGTCGTTACAAAAATACTATTAGAAATTGATATCAAAATATTCTAAATAAGCTTTAAAATAAAATTCTTAAAATTTATGACACTAAATAATAATTTACCCCAAACGTTTTAATAAATAAAATAAGTAATTTAAAAACATTATTAATAAATAATAATTATTAACTTCAAACAATTTCAATTATGTAAATAACTTTGCACTATATTAAAATGTTGATAAATAGATTTTTAAATAGCATTAATTATAAACAAACAAATTTTAACCATTTCTAAATGATTTATAAAAGGCAAATAAATTTATACCAAAAGTACCTTTATAACTCGATGTCTTAACATGTTTATCCTCGTTCTTAGAGACTTTCGTCATATGTTGATCAAGTGCAAGAATAAAATTCTCTGAGTACTTAGTAGACCATTTTCAACACCCAGTGAAGATACTTAGAAAACTTTTAAAACAGATATGGAAAGTACCAATCGAAAAACAATCTTGGATCGCATCTGGACAATGGTTATGCCCCTATCACAGAGGAAACATCCATAAATTTGGGTTATCTCCACCCAACAAATTATGCCATGCAAATAAAAATCAAATCACGTATGGATCGTAGTCTACTTAGCGGTTACACCCTACAGTTACGTCATTATCCTAGCGAAATCATAGCAAACTGTAGGCAATCTCTGCCACCTCGAATTATGCCAAGTATACCGACCATAGATCGCAACAACACAATTGTTGCGTCGCTATCCCAACAAAATCATTAGTAGACTGTAGGCATCACTCCCCCTTAAATTACGCTATGATAATCGAAACATAAGACCATAGGTTACGCTATAGAATTCAAAGGAACCCATGAACTTACGTCCGGACGACCTAAATCAATCAATAAAATGAATCCACCAAGTGATTATCGAAAATTACAAAGGGTACTTCCTATATATTAAATTTCGAAATGTATATCATACTATACATAGTACCTTTTTCACAATCATAAATTTTGAATATTATACTTATATAAACTCCATTATATATAAGATTTTCACTTCCAAATTGAGTACCTTTCAAATCAATACTTTTCGAGTATATCATACTTATACAAAAATCATTTTCATATAAGAATCGAAAACTTCAAATCATATATTTTTATGGAACCAAAGGACCTCAAAAATCATTCAATTTCAAATATCAATTCGGTCTCCAATTCATATAGGATTTCAACAATCATTCTCTTTTTCAAAATCAAATACCATTTAAAATTCAAAATTTCAAAATTAATAGTTTTTAGAAATAAGTTCAATTTAATATTTATATCATGTTTATAAATGTAAATTTCTTTTCCAAATCAAATATGTAAAAAAACATTTTATACATAAACTACTTTACAAAACATTTATTAAGTTCATAAACATTTCTTAAAATATAATTTCCTTCAAAACATATCAAAATATCAGAATTCCAATCCCCATATTCTCGTATTCAATTTCTTCCTAGTCAAAACCATATTTATATAGGTAATTTTCTAATATAAAATCATTTCATAATTGCATGTTTGCTTAGATTAAATACGCAGCCTTTATTACTTCAAATTTTTTTTCCACATTATCACAACTTCTTATTAAGAAATGGTATTCATTCAACATATTGTTATAGATATATTTTCCTCAAATAATTTATTAAAAGATTACAATATGTACTAACTTTTATCCATTTTCTATTTCTTCTTTACTTATGGATATTGCCAAAATTTTGTCGGATGGAAAGGCATTAAGAACTTAATTATACATATCATTAACCTTGATGCATCAACAACTACTCAATCTAAGAATACAATAGGATCCTATATCCCATACACAAGGTTGCACCAAAAGAAAGGTCATCTCCTAGACACAACTAGCTAGAAGTTAAGAAATAACGAGTCCTACACAGCTTCTTCCACCTCTCCGCATCACTTCAAGAACAATGCTACGGTATTTATCCTTCTCGATGTTGCCTCAAAATGACCCGTGCACTCTACGTCAATGTGTCCCCAATTCTTGCATTTGTTACAAAAGTACACTTTCCATCTTCCCTTTCGAACCTTGCGCATGCCGCTCGAGCGTGGCGTATCACAGTTTGCCTTCCACGCAATCTCTCGGTACAATTTATGGCTATATGTCCAATTTGCTTGCAATGGAAGCAAATGTTTGATTCATCAACCGATACAATGGGTACACGCTTCTTATTCCTCGCCTTAGGAAAATGTCCCTTTTTACAACACTTGAAACAGACAATCTCAAGGCAACATGCTTGCCATCCTTTTCCTTTTGCTGCACATAGTGGCGAAATGTCCCTTTTGGTGATACCTATAACAGACGATGTTGTCATAAAGGCCCGGTTCTGACCTTTTCCTAATTAGTTCATCCTATTCTAAGTCCGCCTTTTTTCATGCCTTACGTTCTGCCTTCCATGCTGCACTTTTTATCATCTTACTCAGATTAAACATTTAAAAGGATTCTCTGTCATATAATAAAATCTTCATCAGTTAAACTTATTATTCTTAAGTTTATTGTCATTTAAACTAGCTTTTGAATGAAATTTATTTAGAATCCAATGGTTACCAAATTTATTATTTTAAATAAGTCTAAATTGAAAGCATATCCAATTTGTTTTAATCACAGAATTAAGGATTTTAGTGTGCTCAATTCTTACAGTAATTCCTTTGCTCCAATTCAAGGGTATTACTTATACTTGTATAAAATATAAATTTGCTCTCTCAATACTCTTAACTCATTCCGGGGTGCTACATACCCAATCTCTAATGAGTTTACCTTAGTAAAGCCAAGGTTCTCGCTTAACCTTCAGCTTCGACACCAACTATGACGACCCGCCTTTTTGAAAACTTCAAGTCGATAATAAACCACCAATGTCCAACTCAAACTATTTAAAAGATAGATTATTAATGAGTTTATTTTAAAGAAATAAAAGAAAGAAGAAAATCAATAATAGAACATTGCAACGGAACGATAAAATACAATAATCACATAAACAGTTCATGAAGCTGTTTAACAATATATACTCAATTCAGTTTACAACCTAAATCACGGTTATACAATATTATCAGAGTTATACAATTTAATAGAGAGAATGAAATAGTGCAGCGGAATCAATACTAGTAAATATGATATATCAAGTCTTCGTCTTCCAGAATAACTATCTTCAATAGTTGAAAAACTCGGTCTGACCCGAGTGTAATAAACAACAAAACACTCGAGTATGGACTAAAAATCCTTATGTAAGTCAAATGAAAATCAAGAGAAATATAGTTCCAAATTGAACCTTTTCCTTCCATTTCCAACAAATCTGGACTCTGATCCAAATTCCAAACAAATGAATCGAATTTCCAATGTTTCAATTCAATTCCTTTCAAATTCAATTTCATTCAATTTCGATATTAATTTAAATCAATTTCAATTTGAATTAAAATGATTTAATTTAGTGGCTCGAGTTTCAATTCAAATCTCATTTCAAAACCATTTAAGGTTATATAAATTCGAGTCTAATTGCAATACACAGATTTAATAAATCAGTCTAACTTCAGTGTTCGAATTTTAAGATTTAAATCTTAAAAATAATCCAATTTCCATAATTCGAACATATATCGATTACGACTTCGAAATTCAAATTGAATTCTTTACACCAATTCTTTTAACGAATTTGAATTCCAACATTTCCAAAGCTTGAATTTTAAAATAATCCAATTCAAACATATCAAAATCATTTAACGGTTGGATTCCAAATATCGGCCTTCTTAACATTTCCTTTTTATTTATTGAAGTTATCGAAAAATTTGCAAACCCTATCATTGCTCTTTTAGGATATATATACACACACATATATATTATATAAATTAGAATTTAAAATTTATAAATGAAATTCAAGTTAATTTTAGAAACTAAATTTAATTTGATTCACAAAATTAAATTCTTTATAATATATATAAATATATAAAGGTTAGATTTTGAAGCCTTTTAAAATTCAATAAATATAACACAATTTTCACCGAACGGCGAAAGAATTACAAAATCATAATCCTGCCAAAGCAATCAACTATGCGTCAAATTCGCATATCAGATAGGATATCCAACGTCCATATCAAATTTAAATGTCCAGGTGATCAATCATATCAATAGTGGTAGTAACACCGTGGTAACATGGAAATATCACAACCACCAGCAACATACATTAAATCAACATATTATCCATCACAATATGGGTTAACATCTAAATCAACCAATTCAACCATATGACACAATAGTCAATAATTATCAATGTCGGGTGTTTAACTAAAGGTGATATGCAATCCAATATCGATTTGAGTATCAAATTTTTGATATCGATTTAATATGTGCATAAAATGTCAAAATTTTCGAATCAAATTTAAATGTCGCATTTACCATCTATCCATTTAACAGTCAAATTCCTATCAATTTTAAATCTCAATTTAACTATCAATTTTAATATTAAATTTATCAATCAAAATTTAGATGTCGGTTTCAACTGCCAATCAATTGAAATTCGACCAATTCAATTTTAGTCAATTAAATTTTCAATTAGCAATCAATATAGATTTTCACTTCATTAATTGGTCTAACTAGCAGTAGGGATTTAGTAATCGTGAATGGGTTTAACCACTCACCTTAGTGTAGTGTTTCCAAACCAAAGACGACGAGCACGGATGTGACTCGTGCTGCACACACACTCTCACGAATGAATGCATTGACATACCAATGCTTTAGACTTGGATAACAGACATGCATATGAACAAATATCATTGTTTAGAGGATGCTGTTTCTATACAGTCAATAATTGAACTTTGGTTTGGAGCTTGCGGAGCTGCTGACTGGAAATGGCGAGCGACAGGCGATGCTTGAGACAGGGTAGTGGCATACTACAAAGGAGTGGCTAGAATTAAGTGATCTGGCAGTGAGGCAAACAAGGGTGTAAGGGTGATGCAGCAGGCTGCGAATGTTGAAAAGACGACAGGTTGGTGAAGTGGAGGCTGGTAAGGGGAATAGGCGGAGTGGTGTACGGCCTGGCGGAGGATGGAGTTTCACGCGATCCATAAGGAACCAGATCTGGGTGGAGGAGCTGCAATAGTGGAGGCGAAGGAGTGTCGAACTATGGCGAGATGATGGGTGAAGCGGCGACTGCGGCAACATGGGTAGGTAGATGCAGTAAGGCGAAGGTCATGAAAAGGATGAGAAGGTTGGAAGGAGGAGCTTGGTAGGAGATGGCTGACTAGAGGAGAATGGGAGCAGGTCAGGTCTGGGTGACTCGTGAGAAGGCATGCAGAAGGATGATCGGAGTTGGAGGAAGGAGAGGCTCGGGTGAAGCGATGGATGTAGAAAAGAACGAGGAGGCTAATATTTTTTTTCCTTTTTTTCTTACGTAGCTTGAAAAATGAAGAGCAAGAGTAAGTTTTTTTTGAGGAAGAAGGTGACAGGCTCACTTATATAAAGATGATGAACAGTGTTTTATTTTTATAAAATATAAATTAAATTAAATGCTTTGAAAAACGTTTGCACGACCAAAAGACACGAAGGCAGTGGCATAAACACGAGAAAACAGGATGGCAGGGATATTTGTTTTAATGGTTAACATGGAAAACTGGGTACCAATACGTACTATAATTTTACGACTTAACGTTGCGCATCAGACGTCAAAATACAGAAGTAAATGTACTACAACAATCGATGCGATGGGACGAATCAAATGGTGTAATAAAATCCGTGTTACGACAATTTTGTCAAAAATTCACTGTTATCGCCAATTACCCCAGTCAGTGTTAGTTCATCAGATGTGGTATTGATGAAAACAACCATAGGACTTGTTATAAAATATAAATACTAATATCTTTGTCTAGATATATATGTATATATAGAATATATATGCAGGTATAGAGAATAAAGACTGTACAGTATAGAGATTCAAGACTGACGAATTCAAAATTGTAGAAATCAAGACCGAAGACTAATGAGTATCAAGATTATCAAGAGTTCAACAGTTCAAGATATGAAGATAAGTAATAGAGTCTAGATTTATGTTAAAACTTCATAATAGCACTAAAATCTTTATCCGGATTTTAATTGTGGAATGTAATCCACTTCTCACTTCAATAGTGGAATGGAACCCACGACCTCTTTAGTGGGATGGAACCCACGACCTTCTCTATTGGAATGCAATCCATGAAATTTTGAAAATGATTTATTTTTAGATTTTTTCAAAACTATCTTTTTAAAGACATCTTGCTCGGTTTAAATATTTTAGCCTTAATCAAAATTATTTTTAATCATATTAATTTCAAAAACATTTCTTGTTTTTAAACAATCTTCTAGTTTTAATGTTTTAGATTTCATCTCAAAATATTTATATATTTAGTTTTTATTACTTTTATATTTCATAATATCACTTTCCAAAAGTTTTTATAGTCATAAAGTATATTCAAAATAGTTTACAAAGTTCTAAGATTGTTTTGATAAACTATAGAAGAAAATCTCTTTTTTAACAATAATCAATTTTCAAAAAATACTGGGGGAAGTCGACATGCCTATAACCCCTATGTTGACACAGTAGTCGTAGATTTTAAAATTTGAATTTTTAAAAGAAGTGTTTATTCATCATAACCTTTCACGAATGGACATGACCGTATTCTTCTATATATACCAGTAGTTTTCAATGAATTTTCACTTAAGATTTCTTTGTTTTCTCTTCTCTTTCTTTTTCATTCTTATTTTCAAACATTCTTAACAAAACTCAACGGAAATGCTAAGTGAACCAAACTCGATCGTCTCTAGTTTGATTATCTGCCACTCTCTCTCAAAGATCTTAGTGCTATTTAGAGTTATATGATCATTTGTAATCAAAGATCGAAAGATCAAAGTGTATCGAGTCTCTCTCTATCAAAGTGTGATTGAGAACGGTGTGGTTGTGGCCCGCAAATCAATTGGGTGTGATTGTAACCCGTAAATCAATTAGATGATCTTGTAGCCTAGTTAAATCAAGAGAGTTTGCCCTGGACTTGGAGACAGGAGGGTGTATCTCATGGCCTTGGAATCGAGGTTGTAATATCGACATTATATTTGAAAAGAGATCTGCATAAGAAATTATGTGGGACTGGAATTAGGATAACTACGATCCAGTATAAAATTCTGGTGTGTTCTTTCCTTTACTGCTTTTATTTACTATTTGCATCTGTGTCTGGTTCGGTATCAGTGAATTTCATCCATTTGGAGTTAATTTGAAAAGATTTCAAAAAGATTCATAAAATTAATTGAACACTATTCACCCCCTCTAGTATTAATTCTGTCTTAAGATCCGTAATATGCATTTCCTACATTTGGTATCAGAGCATTATTTTTCAAAGTTATCGTAATCTGAATTTTGAAAAAGTTTAAAATGGAAATTTTTAGAGATTCTGCTAACACTAGTTCAAAACTATCCAAATCATCATTGTCTCATAAGTCTGCACATCGTTATTATAGAAAATCAAGTTATCTACCGAATTGATATGTTGGGCAGGATCAGATGTGTTATATGGCTTTTGAATAGTCAACACTCAATGGACAAATTGTGCAAATCAAGAAAAACGAATGGATACTTGATAGTGGATGTTCAAGACACATGATTGGTAATCCAAAGATACCGAATGACATAATTTATGTAGATGGAAGAATGATCAACTTTGAAGACAATTCAAAAGGATATGTGATTAGTATTGGCAATATCAATTCTAAATACTATTTCTGATGTTCTTTTAGTTAGGAATCTAAAACGCAACTTACTTAGCATAAGTCAACCATGGGACAAAGGCTACAAAATTAAATTTGAAAAGGATAAGTGTCATATCAAAGATAATAAATCAAATATTATCTTCAAGGCATTAGGAAGAAAAATATTTATAATCTTAATATGAAAATCTCAAATGATAACCTATGTCTTTTGACTGATACAAGTGACCCTTAGATTGGCATAAAAGATTTAGTCATTTGAATTTCAAACTTTTTTCTAGACTTTCAAAACTTGATCTAGTAAGATGTATTTCTAAAATGGATTTTAAAGCAGATAGTATATGCGGTGCTTGTCAATTAGGAAAATTTAGGAAGAGTTCATTCAAAAGGTATGATTTCAGCTTCAAAATCTTTTGAATTACTTCATTTAGATTTGTTTGATCCATCTCAAATTCAGTCAATAAATCACGGTAAATTTGTTTTTGTAATTGTAGTTACATGGATATTTTTTCTAAAACATAAAAGTGATGCTTTTGATTTATCTAAAACTTTTGCAAAAAGAATTCAAAATCGACATTCTTTAAAAATCAAAACTATTCGTACTGATCATGGTGGAGAATTTGAAAATGAAAATTTTGAGAATTTCTGCGATAAAAAAGGAATAACCCATAAATTTTCTTTTCCAAGAACTCCATAACAAAACGGAGTGGTAGATCATAAAAATAGGACGATTAAAGAGTGTGCAAGAACTATGCTTTCAGATGGTAAATTACCCAATAAATTTTTGGGTTGAAGCAGTCATTACAGCTTATTACATTTTGAATAGGATTGTTATTAGACCTCTAATCAATAAAACACCATATGAACTTCTTTTCAATAAGAAACCAAAGATATCATATTTTAAAGTTTTTGGAAGTAAATGCTTTACTCTAAATACAAAAGAAAATTTGGATAAATTTGATCCTAAATTTGACAAAGGAATCTTTATCGGATATCTAATAGAAGTAAAGCATACAGAGTTTTCAATTTAAACACTAACACCATAGAAGAAACAATGCATGTATCTTTCAAAGATTTTGTTCAAATAAATGATGAAGATGATTTTGCTACTTTAAATAATGAATCAAATGATACAAATTGTGAAACTGTTCATCCTAATAAAAGGATTAGGCTTTTAAAAGATCATCCTATAGAAAATATGCTAAGAAATATTGAATCTGTTGTTAGAACTAGAATCAACTAAGCTAGATGAGTAATGTAGCTTTAATATTAACTACCCAGAAATCCAAAGGAAGCAACAACTGATGATTCATGATTCTTGCTATGCAAGAAGAACTGAATCACTTCACCAGAAATGATGTATGGGAACTTGTTCCTGAACCCGAGGACAAAACTATAATAGAAACTAAATGAGTTTATAAAAATAAAATGAATGAACAAGGTGAGGTCATTAGAAATAAAGCTCAGTTAGTCGCGCAAGGTTATTATCAAGAAAAAGGAATAGACTTTGATGAAACCTTTGCACCCATAGCAAGATTAGAAGCCATTATAATTCTACTTGCTTTCGCAAACCACAACAATTTCAAATTATTTCAAATGGATGTCAAAAATACCCATTTAAATGGTTTTATTAAAGAGGATGTTTATGTTGAACAATCTCCACTTTTTGAAGAAGAAAAGTTTCCAAATCATGTTTATAAATTAGTGAAAGCTTTATATGGTCTGAAACAAGCTCCTAGAGCCTGGTATGATAGACTGAGATCTTACCTATTACAATCAAATTTTGAAATTGGTAGAGTAATACTCCTTTTATTAAAATAAAACAAAAATGATATCCAAGAAGTGCAGATTTATGTAGATGATATCATTTTTGGATCAACAAACATGAAATGAACAAAAAGTTTTCTGAAATAATGACAAAAGAGTTTAAGATGAGTCATATGGGTTAACTTACTTTCTTTTTAGGATTGCAAATAAAACAATTAGATAGTGGTACTTTAATTAGTCAAGAAAGTATGATAGGGATGTAGTTAGTAAGTTTGATATGACCACTGCAAGCAGAAAACCCACTCCTATGACAACCCATGAAGCCTTGAATAAAGAAGATGTAATGGTTCATTTTTTCATACCCTTTGAATCGACAATAGACCATACATTTCTAATTAAATTGCATGAAAAGATGGATAATTAAGGGTAGAAATAAAATAAAGACAGAACATAATCTCACATGAATGGAATAACATATATTATTTCAAAATCACGCTTTTCATACAAAACCACACTTTAATTATAACAAGTTCCACTTTGAATGCCACATTGTCATTCCACGTCACATGAATGATTTCTAGAAAATTATAACTTCCTGAGCTTGTATGTCTTGGGAAATGCTGTTAAGCAAAGAGAAATTACCTTTTCCGCCACCGACTGATATACGTTTATAGAAACCACTCAAATGTGATTTAGAATATAATTTCAAACAAATGTCAATACAAGTTCATTTTGGGACTGAACGAAACCGAAGGTATTTTCCTCGACCATTACTAGGCGAGAAGCCCTTGCAATCTGAAAAAATTTCCACAACGAGGAGACCACTATGGTAAATAACTCTATAATGGGAGCGACCTAGAGCATGTCAACAAGCAGTCCTCGTGCTATGAAGATCCTCGATCTTCAATAATCATCATCTTCAACATGTCTTCACTTTCGAGCGTATACATTAGTTTGAAGTGGTTTTCAAACAGGGACCGCCCAAATTCGACCCCGGTTCCTTCGAAGCCAATTATCAATAAAAAAAGATGTTAAGTTCATAAGTGGATATCGACCATCAATCGATTACTTCATTGTTTATAAAATATCTTTCTTAGATATATTCTTTTCAATTTATTCCATTTTCTTTTCAAGAGCATATGGAATTATTAAGCCTCATTTATCAAATCATTTGGTTTATTTAAACCTTTCTTAAATCTTGAAATAATTCCAAATCATTTTCTCTTTTAGTTAGGAAAACTTTTCCAAATCTTTCATTAAATAATAATCAAAGATTTCATTTTGTCTTAGAGTACTTCTAAGTTAATTCATTCATTTGCTTTGGATAATATTTCAAATTTCCTTACTTAACAGTCAATCCAACTTCCTTAACTTTTAGGCAGATCAAAAATAATATTAGTTAAGACATTGTTTGTTGCAAACCCTAAAATAAATCCTAGCAAACATTATTGAGTAAATAGGATCATAGAATTCATTCTAATTTTACTCAACATTAATTTCCGTATTCAACAAGTACTATGGGGAATAACAGTCAAATCACCTTTTAAATTCCATGAATAGGCGAGTTCCCTCTTCGAAATTTAATACCAAGTATAAGAAGATTATCTCTATGCAATCCAAGTTGTAGTTTATTCAATATGGAGAGTGCTTAAATTTTAGATAATATTAATCTTCCTTAATTTTGCAAAACTTAATATAACCTTTCGGAGCATTTGGGCATTCCTTTCGATCTGTTCCACCTCTCGCCTAAAAAGAAAAAACATAGGCCATGTATGTTCAGGGCACTGGTTGCTCCATCCCTAACCTTAGCTAAATACCTTATTTTATCTTCCTAGATCTCACAAGCGGGACAAATGTACTAGTTGTTTCCACATACTCGATTATTAGCTTAATTTTGGAATTGATTATAAGATTCTAAATTATCTTTTAAACGATTAATTTTCCCTTTTAAAAACATTCATAATTGATTCTAGGAAAAACCGCTAAGTTTGAACCTTCTTTTAAAAAATCGTAGAAACGGTAACAGAAAAGTGCTGTGGAAAGTGCTTTAATAAGCTTATTTGGTTTAAACAACTTTTCAATATTTAAAAATTCATATTTTACATTTCAAATCTCTTCTAAACTCTTTAAATGTATCCAATTTATTTGATATTTTTAATCATTTAAAAATATCATTTACAAGAAATTCTTTTCTGGATTTCGAACTGCAGAACCGCGATGTTTTTAGAAAATTGTTTTGGACATATTTCAAACTTTACTTGATGAATCTTGATTTTCTTTCTTCGTTAGAAAACTATAGATATAATAGACTGGAAAATTCTTATTTCGAAAAATTCCGAGCTATATATTACTTTGTTCACTCATTTAACTTTTATGGCGCGAAATCGCGAACTACTGCTACGCGATGCGCCTAGTTTTGACTTGTTTTTCAAATTTCTTTTCAAACTTCTTGAAAACACTTTTAAATGTTTCTAAAATAATTCTAGATCATTTCGAACTCATTTTAAACAATATTTTTATATTTCAAACCCATATTCCGTTTCATTTTATTTTGTAATATTTTATTATTATAACATTATTTTTAACCTTTTTAGATTATTTAAAATCATTAAGAGGCTAAATAACTTCCATACAAATATTTGTATGGATTTAATTATCATTTAATTACCTATAGTTAATTACTAATCATTTCCCTTATCATTTATCAAACAACTTATCAACCACATAAACAATCACCTAGATCAACCAATTTGCAATGAAGTTATCAAACATTTAAATAAGTTATGGATTAATTGGTAAATAATAGCACTCGCTTTTAGTTCCACTCCACCACTCTTTTTCGTAACTTTCCTTTTGATTCTGGCAGCACCTCCTCTTTTTCTTGCTCCGAAACTTCACCAACTTGCTTTCTTCCTTCCAAATGGTTCGGCCTTGCCCTATTCAATCTCTTCCTCCGTCACTTCTTCACTTCATAGATGATAAACCATGTTTTGATGATGATATAAGACTTTGGCAAAGTTTGGTGATATTTGATGTTGATTTGACATGATTTTAAGAAAAGTTAGTAAGGAAATAGAAGAGAAGAAGCCATTAGAGAGTGGAAAAAAGCTTGAAAAAGGAAGAAAAAGATGGAAATTTGTGTGAAAGAAAGTGAGAATGTAAGTAGGTATTTATTGAAAAAAGTTTGGAATAAAATATTATTATGTAAAATGACCAAAAACACTTTACTTACTTTTTAAGCAACTTTATTTTTTTTCAATATTTAAAATCACATTTCAAAGCACGCTTTATTTCACTTTCAATTAAGGAGTAAGAAAAGTAAAGCAATAATTATGTTTGGTTTGATTTGACATGTTTTGGAATTTTGTGCTTATGTTTTCTTAATGAAATTCTAGAATTTTCTAAATATGTTTAGTAAAAGTAAACTTGATTAGTGAATTAAGTAATACTTATACTATTTGAATATATATTCCTATATAAGAAAATAATTGCGCGATAACGTTGCGACAACATTTAATCGACAAAATGTTGATTTTCGACAAAATGTTTTACGTTCACATTTTGACGTTTTTGTTAAACTATTTATTTATGTAAACCAAAATTGAAAATAAGTTTTTCATAATATTTAATTAATTAAAACAAGTTTATTTGAGTTATAAAACCATCTTAATAAGTTTAAAATCTAATTGTAAAAATACGACGTTGATTTATCAATGTGCGACAAAATTTGTCAATTTTTATAAAACAAGTTTATATGTTTATAAAATCATTATAAATGAAATTTATATTATTATCACATCATTATTTAACTATTAAAAAGAGTTATTTACCATTTACAGCAAATTTTCAAATGTATATTAAATTTTATCGAAACCCGACTCTAGTAAATTTTGTCAATTTTGTGAAAAAAGTTCAAAATCTTAATTCACTTCTAGAAATAGGCTTGCTATTCTTGTTTATTACATAAAGTATTATTATTTATGTTTACAAATTTTATATTTGAATATTTAAAATTGTTGTGATGAGTGATAAAAATGTAGATATGTAAATATGTGTATATGTTTTGTATTTGCTTGTGCATCATTTTCTTCTTCGGGTTTCCTGCATTTCTGGTTAGTGGGCTCGACCCATTAAAGGCATGTTTGTACATAAGTCATTTGGTGTAATGTTTGTAACTAACTTTTGAATCCACTTCAATAATAATTCATTTTCTATTAATAAAATGGTATCTGAGCTTCAGGATCTCAAAATTTGATTCAATCTCAAATTATTCTTTTCGATCTATTGTCTGATTATCTTGGATCATGATGAGTGAAAATAAGGTTGCAATGGATGCGATGCAGTTGATGCCGAAGATCACTGATCATAAACTGAATAATTTGAATTATTTGAAGTAAAATTATTTGTCTTTATCTTCGAAGTATAGATAAAGATCGACATCTTACTGAAGATCCACCAGATCTGGATTCAAAAGAAGATAAGCACCTGTTGTGGTTGAGAGATGATGCTCGGCTGTTTCTTCAAATCAGGAATTCTACTGATAGTGAGGTTATTGGATTAGTAAATCACTGCGAATTTGTGAAGGAACTCATGGAATATTTGGAATTTTTGTATTCGGGGAAAGGAAATTTAACTAGAATGTATGATGTTTGTAGATCATTCCATCGGGCAGAAAAACAGGAGCAAACTCTGATGAACTATTTTATGAATTTTGAAAAAACTTATGTGGAACTCAATCTACTTCTTCCGTTTAGCTCAGATGTAAAGGTCCAACAACAACAGAGAGAACAAATGGCTATTATGAGTTTCCTAGCTGGATTATCATCTGAATTCGAATCAGCAAGATCACAGATTCTATCAGGATCTGATGTCGTGTCACTTAAAGATGTTTTCAGTAGAATTCTTCGTACAGAAGTTGCTCAGTCATCTAATGTAATGCCTGAAAGTGCTTTAATTGGTAATAGTAGGGTTAATTCTTCTTGGAACAATCATAAATCAAATAACCAGAGATCAAATGTGCATAGTCAGAACAAATTTTGTGCATATTGCAAGAAACCTGGCCATACAAAATTTGAGTGTAGAAAATTGCAATACAAGAATTCAATATCTAGTAATTCACAGAATTCTACTAAAACAGTATTGGTGACAGTTGAGGAGTATGGTAAATATGCACAGTATCAAGAATCATTAAAGAAAAATGTATCTGATCAGAATCCATCATCATCAGTAACTAGTGTTGCCAATTCAGAGAAACATTTGTCAAAGTGGGTCATAGACTCTAGAGCCATAGATCATATGACAGGTAATCTTCATCTGTTATCAGAACCTCATTTAAATAAATCAAATCGTGTGGTTACTCTAGCTGATGGATCACAAACACGAGTTTATGGAACTGGAAATATGGACTCACATACTCAAATTCCATTAAAAACAGTATTGTATTTGCCAAATTTATCCTTCAACTTAATATCAGTAAGTCGGATCACTCGTGATCTCAATTGTTGCATATCCTTCTTCCCTGATCATTGTGTGTTTCAGGACCTTACAACGAAGAAGATTATTGGTAAAGGTGAAGAGTCTGGTGGCTTGTATATCCTGACTGATAAGATACCTAACCATATTGCTTGTTCAAGTGTAAACTCTGCTCTTAAAACTCATTTTCAGTTGGGTCATCCTTTATTGTCATTGCTCAAGAAGTTATGTCTATAGTTTAATTCATTATCTACTTTTAATTATGAGTCATGTCAATTTGCTAAACATCACCGTAGTAGTTCTTATTCTAGAGTAAATAAGAGAGCTAGGTCTGTATTTGAGTTGATTCATTCAGATGTTTGGGGACCTGCTACCGTTGTATCTAAGCAAGGTTATAGATACTTTGTTACCTTTGTTGATGACTATTCTCGAGTAACATGGTTATTTTTAATGAAAAGTAGATCAGAGTTATTTTCCATTTTCTGTACATTTTGTTCCGAGATTAAGACACAGTTCAATACTAATATTTGAATTCTAAGGAGTAATAACGCCAAAGAATATTTATCTGAACAGGTCAATACATATGTGACTCAAAATGGAATTTTACATGAGACTTCATGTGTTGATACCCCTTCATAGAGTAGCAGACGAAAAAATAGGCATTTACTTGAAACTAAAAGAGCACTACTTTTACAGAAGAAAGTTCCTAAAGTATTTTGGGCAGATACAGTTTCTACTGCATGTTTTTTAATCAATAGAATGCCATCAACTATACTTGAGTATAAGGTACCATTTCAAGTATTATTTCCAGACAAACATTTGTATCCAATTAAGCCCAGAATTTTTGGTTGCACATGTTATGTGAGAAGTGTTAATCCTCAACTCACCAAGCTAGATCCAAAATCTTTGAAATGCATCATCGTTTGTTATTCTAGACTACAGAAGGGATATAAATGTTTTTGTCCCAGTTTACAAAAATACTTGATATCTATAGATGTTAGTTTTGTGGAAGATGAAGCATTTTTCTGTCCATCTATATCAACAAATCAAGAGTATGCAGAGGGTGATGATTTTTTACTATATCATGTTATAAATTCAGAAAATGTTAATCATCATATGGATAATGAATCAAATCAGGAACCAGAGACTAATGAAGTGATCAGTGATCATGCAACTGCTCCACAATCAGATCCAAGTATGGATTTACCAATTGCTCTCAGAAAAGAGAGAAGAAAGTGCACATATCCAATTTCATCTTTTGTTTCATATGACAGTCTATCATCAGAATCATATTTATTCATTTCTGCACTTGACTTAGTTTCATTGCCTAAAACTGTCAAGGAAGTAATGTCTAAACCAGAGTGGCAACAAGCAATGCTAGAGGAAATTAATGCTTTGGACAAGAACAATACATGGGATCTAGTTCAGTTGCCAAAGAATAAGAAAGTGATAGGATGCAAATGCGTTTATTCAGTCAAGTTAAATCCAGATGGATCAATTGCTAGGTTTAAAGCTCGATTAGTTGCTAAAGGGTATGCTCAAACATATGGAACAGATTATATGGAAACATTCTCACCAGTGGCCAAAATGACATCAATAAGGTTGTTTATATCATTGGCAGCAAAACATAATTGGAAATTGCGTCAATTTGATATTAAAAATGCATTTTTACATGAAGATCTAGTTGAAGAAATATATATGGAACAACCTCCTGGGTTTGTTGCTCGGGGGGAGAACAGCAAGGTATGCAGACTAAAGAAGAGCTTGTTTGGTTTAAAGCGGAGTCCACGTGCATGGTTTGGGAAATTTAGTAAATCAATGGAGAAGTTTGAGCTATTGCAGAGTAAGTCTGATCATTCAGTATTTTTTAGAAGTTCACTAGACAAGTCAATCTTATTAGTTGTCTATGTAGATGATATTGTGATTACTGGGAATGATGAGCTAGAAATTGAAGCTCTTAAGAAGTTTATTCATACACAGTTTTGTACAAAGGAGTAAGGGGAGTTGAGTTACTTCTTAGGAATTGAAGTTATGAGAAGCAATGGAAGGATATGTTTGTCACAAAGAAAGTATGTGTTAGATTTGCTGAAAGAAACTGAGAACTTGGGTGCAAAACCATCTTCTGCGCCTATGATGGTGAATACTACTTTGAACAAAAATGGAGATGAATTCAGTGAACCAGATAAGTATAGGAGATTGGTTGGTAAGCTTAACTACTTAGTAGTGACCAGGCCAGACATTGCTTACTCAGTGAGTGTTGTAAGTCAGTATATGAGTGCACCAACCATTGAACACTAGAATACTCTAAAGCAGATTCTATGTTACTTGAAGGGAACAGTGGGTAAAGGAATTGTTTACAAGAATAATGGACACAGCAGAGTAGAAAGTTTTGTAGATGCAGACTGGGCTGGATCAAAGGAGGACAGGAAGTCTACTTTAGGATTTTGTTTATTTGTTGGAGGAAATTTAGTGTCAGGGAAGAGTAAAAAACAGAATGTTGTATCGAGATCGAATGCTGAGTCAGAGTATTGAGCTATGGCTGATGCATTGTGTGAACTGATGTAGATTAAGCACTTTTATGACTGAACTGAAACTCATAGTTGAAGTGCCTTTGTTATTGTGGTGTGATAATCAAGATGCTATACATATAGCATCTAATCCAGTGTTTCACGAGAGAACTAAGCACATAGAAGTTGAATGTCATTTCATATGGGAAAAAGTGAGATGGGGTTAGTCAAAACCAGTTATGTAAAATCAGAGGAGCAAGTGGAAGATATGATGACTAAAGCACTTAATGGTGGTCGAGTGAAGCTTCTATGTAGCAAGTTGGGCATGATCGATATGTATGCTCCAACTTGAGGGGGAGTGTTGTGATGAGTGATTAAAATGTAGATATGTAAATATGTGTATATGTTTTGTATTTGCTTATGCATCATTTTCTTCTTCGGGTTTCCAACATTTCTGGTTAGTGGGCTCGGCCCATTAAAGGCATGTTTGTACATAAGTCATTTGGTGTAATGTTTGTAACTAACTTTTGAATCCACTTGAGTAATAATTCATTTTTCCATTAATAATAAAAATCAATTAAATATCCAATTTCCAAAGTGGTAAAATTAAAGGTTGGTACACACTCCCCCCCTTAAAAAAATTTCGTCCCCGAAATTACACCGAACTTAAAACTCACAATAGTTTGTCCAAACATTATTTTACCAACTTATTTTTATATGATATAAATAGATTAGTTGTATGACATATCCTATTCGGTCTTTTATTCCAATCCACAACTTTTCTTTCGAATTAGTATCGATCCCTCGATCCTCTAGTGCAGACTCTAATAGGCTCCTTGCTCAGAAACCTTTTCTTTCCTTCCATAGCTCTTAACTATGATAGAAAACTCAAGTACCCAACCATAAACTCTAATCAATGTTCGTGTCAAGAATTGAGTGATAAATTCTTTTTCAGACCGGTGTAAACACCTCAAAGTTCCGAACTAGAATCTTAGATTACAATTGTGTGAGATATATCTCATACCTACTTATTCATCTTCAAAATATTTTATGAAAACATTTCATAAATTTTCAAATATTTCTTCTTTAAAGGTGAACGTTTTATTCCAAAAGATAAATACTTTTTCCATAACCGTCTTTTAGTATAACACATTTCTTTCTTTCAAAATATTTATACAAAATAGTTATATCTTCTTTTCCAAAGAAATCAATTATCTTTATTTGGAATACATCTTTAAAACCTTATTTCAAAGCTCTTTTTGGATTTTCTTTGTTAATACATCTTAGTATGAATTTTATCTCTAAAATTATCTCATGTTTAGATAGCTTCCATTTATCGTCTTAAACTTCCTCCAAAGACTATGCTAAATTTTTTCTTTAAATTTAGCCTTTACTTTATCTTAAATATACATTTTCAAGATATATTTTTAAATAAATAAAATTTAAATACTTTGTTTTTTCTATTAAGCCATTTCTTTATGATATTCCTTTGAACCTTTTTACTTCTGAACATCTTATTAGATTTGATCGAAGATAAGATAGACGAAGTGCATCTAAAGGATAATCAAAAGTAAGTTTATTAATTAACATCATACTCGTACATCCATTTTTAATCCTAACCGGCATTACAAACTTTTAGGGATTACTTCCCTAGGGAATGTTGCCTATCACATACTACCATTATATAGATACTTAGTCTACTATATACTATTCTTGAATTCCTTTTGAGGTAGATGGTGTTTTGTCTTGGAGGCCTAAGTTAACCACTTTCATTCTTGGACAGTCCTTCATTAAGTGTTTCCCTTGAAAGCACCAAATAGAAGTTCATTGAGGGCAATCTTTGACCTCATGTCTTAGGTTCTTGCACCGATAGCATCCTATTTTTTTCTTTTTAATTCTTGGTTTCTTCTTGGTTTTAGGACATTTATGTAGAAAATGTCGCTTCTCTTTACACTTGAAACAGACTATATTATCCCAATCAAAACTCTGGTTTTCCATCTTCTGCTTCTTATTTCGCTTAATTTCACGCATAACTATATAATGCCCTTTCTTGCCGCAATAGTAATAGTCGATGTCAGCAAAGAGTCTTAGTTTTGCTTTTGCTTCCGCTTCTTTTTGTGCACTTGCTCTTC
Source organism: Allium cepa (assembly GCA_030765085.1). Lineage (NCBI taxonomy): Eukaryota > Viridiplantae > Streptophyta > Magnoliopsida > Asparagales > Amaryllidaceae > Allium > Allium cepa. Next base: position 452,144,492 of record CM060932.1, read on the forward strand.
GAGCTTGCTTTGGAGTCATCCAAAACACATCACTCGACATATAATAACCATTCTACCCCTAAGTGATATTCCAAGATTAGAATTGTTTATACCATTTCCATTTCATTTTATTCAAACGTCTTTTATCCAAATACTTAAATCAACTTGTTTGGATTTGAACTTGCCTTCATCCTCTAATGATAAGAAGAATAATTTACCAAGTGTTCAATATCGTTTGCCCAAGCCAACATATAATTGATACTTAGATGATTTATCACCAGAGAATTAAGACCTTAACCGTGGGACTTCCCTAAGGGAAAGTATCTTATAAATTTCCCTAACTACACAAAAATTTATATCTTTTAAAGGACATTCCGTTATATGCAAAATATAATATTTTCAAAGTAGTGTGTCGATATGCCTTGTTAAGAGTGTATAAATACCTATCGATACAGTTGCACTTCCTATATCAACCATGATTTATAAACCACTCAACCGATAAATCAGCATAAATTTTTTTATATCCAATAACAAATATGCACTCATATATATAATACACTCAAACTCAATCTAGGGTGTTACTAACCCTATCTCTAATGAGTTACTCATCCTAAGGTACTACTAACCATATCTCTGATGAGACTTACCCCAACAAAACCTAGGTGTTTGCTCAATCTAAGCTCTAATACCAAATGTAATGCCCGTTTTTCCATACCCTTTGAATCGATAATAAACCACATTTGTCTAACTCAAATTGCATGAAAATATGGATCATTAATAGATGAAAGAAAACAAAGATATAACAGATTTCACACAAATGGAATAAAATATATTATTTGTAACAATGAAAATTTTCGATGCCCGAAAATCGACATCAATACGTCCACCGTATCAAATGTGGAACAATCGAATGTGAGAAAACTGAACCGTTAGGGTTAAAGAAAAAGAAGGTAGAAGAAAAGATAGAAATAATGTCAGAATCTCACATTCGCAGCGGAAAAATATATAATAGATAAATGAATAATCTTTAAACAAAAGAACTATATCAGTTTATACATTACATCAACGGAGTCATATACAACACAACAAAACACGACACTGAGCAGTTATGATAACTTGCCTACATGGAAATTGAATTTTGCAGGAAACCATATGCAACAGATACTACATAATATAAGTGATACGCCTCGCAATCTAGCTTGTCTCCTGATCTCCACAGCATACCTTCCTGACTTCGCTCCAAAACAACTGATAACCTGACTCTAGGCTGCCCATGCGAAAAATTATAGGCACCCAGAGTTTAGAAAGGGAATAATAAACACCAGGTCAGTTGTGGGACTGGTGTGAGATCTTAAAATAGTTATTTGCACCAAAAGGAAATAAAATGAAATCCGTTATGTTTTTTGGAAAATGAAACTCACATAAGGCCTTCCGCCACATACACAATGCAATCGCATACTTGGGGAGATTTCTCCTTATAGCAGTCAAACATGCTTGATATGCAAAATTCTTTTGATATTATTATTAATGCATGGTGTGGAAAAACTTTCAAAAGTATAATATTATTCTTAGCTAGTATAGCTACCATTATATTATACCTACTATAGCTACCATTTAAGAATGGCAAGTTATACAAATGCAATCATAAAGGGCTCGTATTGGGTGATTGGATTTCCAACAAATGGTCAAGGCTAAGGAACTTCCTTTCCGAATGGGTATGCCTCTGGAGGGACGCCCCGAGAACCTAATCGGATCTCTGCCAACACAAAGCTGGGTTACCTCTGTAACTAGGTGACTAACTATCACGAGTATGCCATCTCCCGGTCTAGACCAACCTTTACCGAGGCGCCTCAACAACCAACAACCACATAAGTAAATAATCTATGCTCCATACCAGATACCACTTTTTATCTAAGAAGGAAATGCATATTATTTTGGGTACGAGACCGACGAAAAGGATTGGAAATGTAGCTCAGTTGAAAAGAAAGACAGTTCTTCCGGGAAAGAAAGAATCGGGTAGGGTTAGAGATTGACTTGACCCACTCTTTCTTATTCTGCAAGATATTGGGATTGGACTTGCCAATAGATTCATACCCTGAGGGGCGCAACCCCCATAACCTTGCTTCATCCTTTCCTATTTCAATCATTTCTGGGTTGTGAGGTTCGATGAAGTCTCATCCACAAAGCTACGCTTTTCACAAAAGCCATGCTTTGATCAACCAATGATCAACACTTAGTATGCCACATTACCAAATTGGGAGTATATCACTAGTGACCATTAACTACATAACCTTTGAGCTCGTATGTCTCAGAGAAGGGTGTTAAGCTAAGAGAATAAATTCTCCACCACCAATAGAAATGTATTTAATAGAAACCAACATTACATCTCAAAGTGTAACGCCAGACATACATCTGCACAAGTCCATCCTGGATCTGAATGGAACCGAAGGCACTTCCTCCAATTAAGGAAAGAAGCCCTTGCAAATTCGGATATCCTCTAATCACGTCCAGACTCCTCATCACATAGGGTGGTATGAATCTCTATATCGGAGCAACTCGGTGCAGAGACATTTGATAGGTAATCCTTTCGTTTTCGAAAATACCCGGTCATCAACACCGTCTTCAAATGCAATCCCATTTCGTCGTATCATTATTCGGAATATGTTTTATGACTCAATGTCCTCTCCCGGCTAATCCGAATAATGAGCACTTATTTGAAATAATAAGTGGATACATTCAGATTTAAAATAAGTCACAACAAGTTTCCACTTTTGATCTTTTAAACAAAAGATCCATCATTAAGATTCGATTTGGTTTTCAGATAACCATTTGGAAACCGACCCTCGATCGCATCGAAATTCAAATGCAGCTTAAAGGCCAATATTGATAGTCAGTTATTTAACTATCAATCAATATTCACAACAATCACCAGATTTAAATAATTTCCCCAAATGTGATTTTTTTTCAAAATATCTTCGCAAGATATATTTTCACACTTCAACCCTTTGAAAACAATTTTCAAATCACTTTCCTCACGTGGAATAAATTTCCAAATATTTTTTATTTCCACTGAAAATTTACCAAGTCCGAATACTTTAAAATAATTTAAATCACTTAACCAAAAATATATACTTGGAAAAACTTAAAATAAAAACTATTTAATATATTTATTTAAAATATTAGTTATGAAATTTTACACCAATATCTCATATAAAACTTAAGTCCAAACTAATTTTAAAAATAAAATTATTAGATAGAGTATAATTATTTAGATAACCATATCTAAATCAAATACTAGATAAATCTTTTAAAGTAATTCACTTCTATAATTAACTTAGTAAATTTTTACTTTAAAATTTTAAAATAATTTAAGAAAATAATTTTTCCAAAAACATTCTTTTAAAACCAACTTTAGAATTTTTAATTTATATTTAAAAGCTACTACGAAAACATACTCGTCTTTCTAGGGAAATACATTTTCCATTTCAAAATAATCCATTTAAATCAATTAATAAATCCTTCTTGATTTAGCTCAAATTTACATCCCAAATTCGTAAATTTCCTTTCCACGCTTTTTTTGAAAAAACCCAATATTTATTTTTAAAACAAATTACCCATTCCTTTATAAATTCCATCATAAATGCATATTTCCCAATATCCACTCATATACAATTTTCAAATTGATTTCCAAAATTTACTTTCAAACACCAAATCAATTTCCAAATCGATTTCCAAAATTTATTTTCAAAACACCAAATCATTTTCCAAATTGATTTCCAAAATTTATTTTCAAAACACCAAATCAAATTCCAAATTGATTTTCAAAATTTATTTTCAAAACACCAATTCAAATTCCAAATTGATTTCCAAAATTTATTTTCAAACAGCAAATCAATTTTCAAATCAACTTTCCAAAACTAACTCCATATTTTTAAAATAAATTCCTTTATTTTTCCCAAACCATTTAAAATCCGAATTTTAAATAAATTCTTTAACTTTAAATAATATTACTCAAAATCCATTTATTTCCATTTATTAAAATCTTTTCCGCATACTTGAAATTTATTCGACAGGATTTCAAAAATAAACTTTTATCCTTTTCCAAAACTCTTCTTTTAATTTATCCAATTTTTAAAAATTATTTTACTTAAATTATCTACTTTAATTTCCTTCTAAAAATCCGATCTTTCTGGTATTTTTAAAATACCATAATATATTCGGTGAAACCATAGCCTTCAATAATTTCAATCACCAATATAATCATTCACAGATTATCAATAAATCACATCACAACATATGAAATGAATTCACAAATTTGAGGAATCCAGCTGGATCCCTCCAACCTATTTTCTTGCATCCATCGATGTTAGCACAACAAATTAAATACCAATCCCGCCTCAAGGCGAGATATCACGATATAAAGGTTTATCCGCTATCCGCTATATAATGCGGAAAATCAATCACTCCAATATATATATGTATGTATGTATGTATGTATGTATGTATAATATCACGCAACAGATAAATTATCAAATTCATCCAAGCACATCCAACAATTCAAATTTATTTAAATGAGTGAGAAGATCTCACCTTTGCTTTTGTTTTGCAATCCATTTCACTTCCAACTTGTTTTCACGATTTTTAAACCTTGTATAAATATTTATACAGATTTATTAATATTTGAACTAATCGATCAACTAATTTCCATTTAAGAATTTTAAATTAAGCTAATAAATTTTTATATTTAACTAATGATTTAATTCAGACAAAAATTAAATTCTAAACTAATTTCTCTTTAAAGATATCTTATTAACTGAGAAAATAATTAGGTTAACTAAATAATTGAATCACCATAATCTGTCTTTAAAGTGAACTACTAAAATAGAAATGTGTATATTTATTTTCCTTTGAAATCACATACATTTTTAAAAAAAATGATTTATATAAATTTTCAATTAATCAAATTTCTGATAAATTTCCCAAATCCGTTTTTTTAAAACTTTCCTATTATTTATTTCCTGATTACCTATATAGATAGATTTTAAAAATTAAAAGTACTCAAAATACGTATATATCTATATATTTTTTTTTATTATTTAACAACTTTCTCTAGTGTAAGAGTAAATTATCAAATCTAGATTGAAAATAAATTTGTATACCTCTCGAAAAGGTTTCGAACCCAAGAATGCTCAACTACCATCGTCCAATATTCTGTCCATAGCACAAAAGTCATCGAAGCCGCTTCCTCACCCTCTTACGCCTGCCAACGAACCCGTCTGAGCCGACCATCGTCTAACTCGCGACCTCGCCTACATCCAGCTCCGACCCCCAGATACTTGCGTACGCGAGCGCGATTCCTGTACTTCAATCGCGAGCAGCTGCCTTCGCCCATGCCAGAATATCGCCGCTACAACTTAGCTTTCCTTTTATTTTTATTTTTTTATTTTAATCCATTTCGAGAGTCAGGGAGAAACTTCGAAGATCATTAGCCACCCAGAATATCATTGGACAACCTCGTCGAACACTTACGAACTCAGGTTCTTCGAATTTGATGGGATTGAGTTCTTTAAATACTTCAGCTCCCTAATTCTTAGTCTCACCCTCATTCAGATTATTATCTAGATCAATAAACACGATTTCATTTAGATTCACTTTGGATTCACTCAACCTCCCGTTTTGATTTGCTCGTCTGCCATTTCGATTTAAAATAGAAGGAAGAAAATTGAAGAGAATGGACTGATTTAATTGTTTCGATTTTATAATTTGCGGCCATTTCTAATTTGAAGTTACCGAGATCAATATGAAAAATAAAGGGTTCATTTCTTTGTAAATGAATTCGTTTTTTTAAATGTCGCGTGTTTTATTAATTTTTAATTATTTTTTTAAACGAACGAACACGTGTGAAGTTTTAATAGAAACAGTGGAACACGTGCTCAGGGGATTGACAGGTGTTGAATGAGGTTAATAGTAAATTCAAGGGAATATATGTTTAATTTTAAATTCAAATTTTAAATTGTTTTAACTTATGCAATTCAAAATCTCGACCTCCTATCGAGGCATGCCGCTAGGTGTTTATAATGTTAAGCCCCTATTCCGAACGCAATGGAAAAGGTTTTGAGTTCAAATTCGATCGTATGGAGAAGATAGCTTTTTGGACCAGTTATTTATTTTAAATTTCGATATAAATTTCAACACCTTTATCAATCTTACGGTCACACGACAACTCCAAACACTATAAAATTTGAAATCCGATAATAATACACAATTATAGATCCAATGGAACTGGTTTGTCGAATTCCAAGACTGTGTCTCGGAATGCTATTTTTTAAATATCGGTTTAACCGATAAAATTTTAAAACTGAACAAATCAATTTCAAATTTAAATTTAAAACTTTTATTATTTCTAGTATTATAAATATAAATTTTACAAGCCTTCGAATTATTTTTAACAGGCTTAAAATTTCAGATTTCACATTTTACCCAATTTCATATTATTAAATTCAAAAATTTAATAACCAAACAAACAGTGATATTTGAAATTCAAGTTAGAAAATAACTTTTAAATATTAAAAATAAATTAAATATTTCGTTCTCAAATGTTCAAAATTTCGGGTCGTCACATTATTTCAATAATAATCCTTATAGTGGATAATATCAAAGTCTAACCTAGATTCATCGTGGATAGTTATAAACATCTGTTCTTACAAATGCTGAAAACAACAAACCAAATTCAATAGATATTGCGGATAATAGAATACGTCCATACAATAATGAAGATCTCTAGCTCTCCTCTGGAAACTTCAACCATCTTCAACTAAAGCTGAAACTACTCGGATCTGACCCAAGTATTAAAAATACCCGGATCGGGTTTGATAAACCAGCATGAGATACTCGAAATTTTTAATGCATAGAACATGACGATGCTATCAAAACCATGGAAAAGAAGGGTATCTCATAAGACCATGCCCATAGATAAACACGGACGAGTTTTTACCTTATGTTAACTAAAACACTTTTATACCTAAATACACTTGATATTATTTTTAGTGGCATTCCTTTGAAAAAACTTTTCAAATAAAGTAATACAAATAAGGTATCAATATCTGGACTAAGTCCAAGGTAATATATTCAGGCTGGGTCAACGAAACATACAAAATGGGATATAAGATACAAAAAGGGGTAGCTGAAATGTTTGCAAGTCATTACAGCTATTTTGGAACTACAATCAAAACCATAAAGCTCGCATTGGAATTGGATGTTTCAACATGATAGGGAACTATTGGCCTTTTCTTCGATCCATGCGTAACAAACATGGCTCCTGCGGTGCCTTAATCGCTTTTCTCATGCAAGTCACTTGGAACCATACTTGTTATACTACTGCTGATAATTTGTAGTTCCCTGCTTTTCTCAAGCTAACCACTTTATCAAAATGGGGCAATAAATGCCTTGAGGGACGTTTTCCCCTAAAGGACCCAACGTATTGGACTCCACCATACATACTTACTTATCCTGAATTTGTGTCTGCCGGGTCGCATAGTATCCCATGTCATCTTCCGGGATGTGAGGCTACGCTTAATTCCTTCGAAGCCATCCTTTCATACAAAACCATGCTTTGATCATGACAGGTTCCACTTTGAATGCCAAATTATCATTCCACTTCACATGACTAATTTTTAGAAAATTATAACTTCCTGAGCTTGTTTGTCTCGGGAAAGGTGTTAAGCTAAGAGATGTTGCCTTCTCCGCGACCGACTGATATACGTTTATAGAAACCACTCAAATGTGATTTAGAATACAATCTCAGAAAAACATCCGTACAAGTTCGTTCTGGGACTGAACGAAACCGAAGGTACTTTCCTCGGCCATTTCTAGGCGAGAATCCCTTACAATCCGAAAAAATCTCCACAACGAGGAGACCATTGCTATGAATAACTCTATAATGGGAGTGACCCAAAGCACGTCAACAAATAGTCCTCATGCTATGAAGATCCTCGATCTTCGACAATCATCATCTTCAAATGTCTTCACTTTTAAGCACATACATTGGTTCGAAGTAGTTTTCGGATAGGGCCACCCAAATCCGACCCCGGTTCCTTCGAAGCCAATTTCGATAAAAAAAGATATTAAGTTCATAAGTGGATATCAATCATCAATCAATTACTTCACCTTTTATAAAAAAAATTCCTAGATATATTCTTTTCAATTTATTCCATTTTCTTTTCAAGAGGATACGGAATCATTATGCCTCATTTATCAAATCATTTGTTTTATTTAAACCTTTCTTAAATCTTGAAATAATTCCAAATCATTTTATCTTTTGCTTAGGAAATTTTTTCCAAATCAATCATTAAACATTAATCAATGATTTCCCTTTGTCTTAGAGTAATTCTAATTAATTCATTCTTTTGCTTTGGATAATATTTCAAATTTCCTTACTTAGCACTCGATCAAAATTCCTTAACTTTTAGACGGGTCAAAAACAATGTTATTTAAGACATTGTTTACCGTAAAACACTAAAATAAATCTTAGAAACATTATTGAGTAAATAGGATCATAGAAATCAATCTCATTTTACTCAACACCAATTTCCGTATTCAACAAGTACTATAGACGGAATACCGATGAAATCACCTTTTAAATTCCATGAATAAGACGAGTTCCCTGTTTGAAATTCAATACCAAGTATAAAAAGATTATCTCTGTGCAATCCAAGTTGTAGTTTATTCAATTTAGAGATTGCTTAAACTTTGGGTAATATTAATCTTCTTTAATTTTGGAAAACTTAATATAATCTTTTAGGGCTTTCGATTTGTTCCACCCCTCGCCTAAAAAGAGAAAAATAGGCTAGGTAAGTTCAGGGCACTGGTTGCTCCATCCCTAACCTTAGTTAAATACCTTATTTTATCTTTCTAGATCTCACAGGCGGGACAAATGTACTAGTCGTTTCCGCATACTCAATTATTAGCTTTGTTTTGGAATTGATTATAAGATTCCAAATTATATTTTAAACGATTAATTTTTCATTTTAAAAACTTTCGTAATTGATTCTAGGAAAAATCGTTAAGTTCGAACCTTCTTTTAAAAAGTCGTAGAAATGGTAGCAGAAAAGTGTCGTGGAAAGTTCTTTAATAAGCTTATTTGATTTAAACAGCTTTTTAATATTTAAAAATTCATATTTTCCATTTAAAACCTCTTCTAAACTATTTAAATAGATTTATTAATCATTAAAAATATAATTTATAAAAAAAATCCTTTTTTTGGTTTCCGAACAGCAAAACTGCGATGTTTATAGAAAATTATTTTGGACATATTTCAAACTCTACTTGATGAAATCTTGATTTTCTTTCTTCATTGGAAAACTACGGATATAATAGACCGAAAAATTCTTATCTCGAAGAATTCTGAGTTATATTCCACTTTGTACACTCATTTAACTTTTATGGCATGAAATCGCGAATTACCATTAGGCGACGCATCTAGTTTTGACTTGTTTTCCTATTTCTTTTCAAACTTCTTGAAAATGCTTTAAGTGTTTATAAAACATTTATAAATCATTTAAAACTCATTTGAAACAATATTTTTATATTTCAAACTCATATTCCGTTTCATTTCATTTTATATTATTTTATTATTATTATAATATCATTTTTTAAACTTTTTAGATTATTTAAAATCATTAAGAGGCTAAATAATTTCCATACACATATTTGTATGGATTTAATTTTCATTTAATTAACTATGGTTAATTATTAATCATTTCTCTTATTATTTATCAAACAAGTTACCAACCACATAAATAATCTTATAATTAACTAATTTGCAATCAAGTTATCAAACACTTAATCATTCAACATATTTAAACGTTTCAATCATTACGATTGAAAAAAATATGGATTAATTAGTAAATAAGAGCACTCACTATTATTCCACTCAATAATCTTTTTCATAGACTTTTCTCTTGATTCTAGCAGCACCACCTTCTCTTTTTCTTGCTCCGGAGCTTCACGAACTTGCTTTCTTCCTTCCAAATGGTTCGGCCTATTCTTCCTCTTCCTCCATCATTTATTCAGTTTTTAGATGTTAAACCATGTTTCGATGATGATATAAGAACTTTGGCAAAGTTTGGTGATGTTTGAAGTGGATTTGATATGATTTTAAGAAAAGCCAGTAAGGAAAGAGAAGAGAAAAGCCACTAGAGAGTGGAAATAAAGCTTGGAAAAGTAAGGAGAAGATGCAAATTTGTGTGAAAGAAAGTGAGAATGAAGGTAGGTAGTTATGGGAAGAAGTTTGAAATAAAATATTATTATGTAAAATGACTAAAATACGCTTTACTTACTTTTTAAGCAACTTTTTTTTAACACTTAACATCACATTTCATATCATGCTTCATGTCACTTTCACTTAAGGAGTAAGAAAGGTAAAGTAATAATTATATTTGGTTTGATTTGACAAGTTTTGGAATTTTGTGCTTACTTTTTCTTAATAAAATTCTAGAATTTTCCAAGTATGTTTAGTAAAAATAAACTTGATTAGTAAATTAATTAATACTTATACTATTTTAATATCTATTCCTATATAAGAAAGTAAAGGTGCGACAATGTTGCAACAATTTTTAATCGACAAAACGTTGATTTTTGATAAAATGTTTTACGTTCACATTTTGACGTTTTTGTCAAACTATTTATTTATGTAAATCAAAATTGAAAATAATTTTGTCGTCAAATTTAATTAATTAGAACAAGTTCATTTAAGTTACAAAACCGTATCTAATAATATTAAAATCTAATTGTAAAAATACAACGTTGATTTGTCAACGTGCGATAAAATTTGTCAATTTTTATAAAACAAGTTAATATGTTTATAAAGTCATTATAAATCAAATTTATATTATAATCATATCATTATTTAACCATTAAAAAGAGTTATTTACCATTTACAACAAATTTTCAAATGTATACTAAATTTTATTGAAATCCGGCTCTTTTAAATTTTGTTAATTTTATGATAAAAGTTCAAAATCTTAATTCACTTTTAGAAATAAGTTTGCCATTTTTATTTATTACATGAAATATGATTAAGTAAGTTTATAAATTCTATATTTGAAAATTTAAAATCAGTTAAATATACAATTTCCAAAGTGATAAAATTACGGGTCGTTATAGAAGAATGTCTTGATCAAAAACTATATAGGGAAATGACTAGATCGCTACTCTATATAACTGCAAGTAGGCCTAATATCATGCATAGTGTCCGTCTCTGTCCAAGATACCAATCTCAACTAAAAGAAACCCATTTAAAAGCTGTTAAACGTATACTAAGTTATGTTAAACGCACTTTAGACAATGGTCTATTTTACCTTAAAAATGATTCATTTTATTTAATCTCATATTGCAATGCTGACTATGCTGGTTGTAAATTAGACCGACAAATTACAACTAGAACTTGTCACTTTTTAGAAGATTCTCCGGTTTCCTAGTTTAGTAAAAAGCAAAATACTATCTCACTACGAACAACTGAAGTAGAGTATATCTCTGCTGGTTTGGCTTATTCTCAAGTTATCTCTATGCAACAGACCCAAAAGGATTTTGGATTAATATTTACATATCACCAATTTATTGTGATAATACAAGTGCAATAAATTTATCCAAAAATCCTACACATCATGCTAGAACCAAACATATTGATGTCAGACATCATTTTCACAAAGATAATATAAGTAAAGAGATTATTTCTCTTGAATTTTTCAACACTGAGAATCAAACAGCTGATATTCTGACAAAACCCTTGAATCAATCAACCATTACTAAATTAAGAAGTGAACTAGGTATTTGTTCTATAACTGAGATATAGAATATAGATATAGTAACATATATATTTAAATAAATAGAGTAAAACGAAATTGTCTAAATTTTCAAAGGGATGTCGACATGCCCCTACCCCATGTCGACATACAACTGTCAGATTTGAAAGCTTAATTTTCCCTCTAAAATCAGTTTAGTGGTTATATAACCATAATATTTTGAATTTATCTGTCTTCTCACTTTATTTTCTCTGTAGTAAACATTAAAAATACAAAGTGATGGCCTTTTCTTCTAAATCAAACCAAAATGCAACTATTTCCTTCCCTTCTCCTAATTCTGGTCCATTCCAATGTGCTACTTGGCTATAGTAATGAAGATCGAGGAAACTATGAAGGATTCTCTGCAAATGCTGACTGAATTACAAGTCATGCAAATAAGGATGGCAAAGGAACAAGAGAAACAATATAAGATTCTTAGAAATTTGCAGAAGTTTCTAATGGATAATCATGCAGACCCTATTGTGATTGAAGATGATTCCTCTAACATACGTATTCATAATCCATTAGAGGATGAAAAAGAAGAAGAAGAAGAGGAAGAAGCGTAAATTGTGATGACCTAGAATTTTGGTTGTTTGAAATTGGAGTATAACTTGGATTTTAAATACAACGATTTATTGGATATATTTATTGTTTAATTTAATAATTGAAATTTTTCTTAAATAACTGAATCTTAAGTTTTAAGCTTGTTAAAAATAATTTAAAGGCTTATTAAAGCTATATTAATAAGAAGGAAGATAATAAGATTTTATTAAAATTGGATTAAGAGTGATTTACTCGATTTTAAAAAATATCTCCTTTGAATTATCATATAAAAATAGCCTACTGGGGGTACAGTCTCCAAATTTGAAGAGACGGTCCCATTGGATCTGTAATAGTGTATTATTGTTGGATTTCAAATTTTTTAGCGTTCGGAGTTATCATTTGGTCGTACAGGATATAAATGCGTTGAATTTTATATCGAAAATTTAATATTATAATTAAGTTCAAAAAGCTATCTTCTTCATACGATCGAATTAGGATTTGAAACCTTTTCTATGATGTTCGCAATAGGGGTATAATATTATGAATGCCTAGCAGCATGCCTCGATACGGGTTCGAGATTTTAAGTTAGGTAAATCGAGAAGTTTTGAAATTAAATTAATAAATTGACTAGTCAACCCTTCTTTTCAGCTGCATATTCTATCTTATCACTGTTGCATTCTATTCACATTTCCCTCCCTCTTTAAAATTACGTCCTCTCCTTTGTAAACACACACAAATTACGGAACAGTGAATGCAAAAAAGGGAATGGCAAGCTTCTAATTTTTTTCCATACGTACTTGAATAAAAAATCCAAAACAACTTTCTAAAATCCTATTTCATCATTCTCTTCAATCTAGTATGCTTCTGGTAAGGTACGATCGTGTTTGGCGTAGGTGACAGTGAAGTCGAGCAACTAGAGTTAGGTTACATCAACGTTAGGGGAGGTTTTGGATCATGGTGAGGCTAGCGTTGAACTCGTGAAGGAGAGGCAAGTCGGCAGTGGGATTTTCAGGTGGTGCGCTCGTGAGTTGTGATTCGCGATTTTAGGGCCTGGACGACGTTGGTAGGGTGTCACTTTTCAGTTGAGTATGCTATGTTTGAGATTTATGGGTCGAAAAAAAGGAGCTTGCGGAGAGGGGATGAATGGCGTTGGTTTCAGGTGATTTAGTGGAGGATCGAGCATGCGAGGGGAAAAGGAAGTTTTCCGTAATGGTTTAATGGCTGGAGGCGGCAATTTGAAAATTGTAAAGAAGCATTGTAGTAGTAGGCCGGGTCTTTTAGTAAGTGGTGGGCTTTATTTTAAAAGTAATTGTGTTTGAATTAATTTTAATTTAATCGATGAACTTATAAAATGTATAACTCTCACATATGAGGTCAGATTGAGATGATAGTTTTTGCGTTGCGATTATAGTGACGAGAGCTTCAAAACAAAACTGTTTTGGGCAAATTTGGAGATTCTAAATTTGTTTAGCTAATTCGAAATAGTTGAAATCAGGAATGAAGGTGATAACTAGAATAAATGTGAGTAAATCTCACACATTTTTCGATTGCTAGTATAATTTGAATTGTTGAAAATTAAATTATTGGTTGATTGGATGTTTTGATAATTATTATTATCAATCGGATGTTAAAATATATATACTAGTATATATTAGTAGTTGGATTGATTATTCCTGCATATTTTAGCCGATTAGACCCTATGTGCCTCGCATAATAGCGGATGACCCAATATTACCGCGATATCCCGCCTCGAAGCGGGATTGGTATTTTTATGTTGTTTTAACATCTGTTGTTACAGGGAAAACAGGTTCAAAGGATCCAACTAGATTCCTTAAAAATGTTGAATTTAATCTCATATATAGTGATATATGATTTGTTTGAATAATCTGTGATAAATTATAACGTCATTTGAATTTATTGGATGTTGGGGTAGTGCTGGCCTAGATTTTGGGTATTTTAAAATACCACATATATATATATATATATATATATATATATATATTGATTTGAAAGAAATTAAAAAGGGATTTTTGAAAGTGAAATATTTATGTAGAGTTTGGGATTATTTAAAGAAATTGAGTAGGATAAAATAAATAGTTTGACTTTAAATTTGTACTTAACTATTCATGATATTGTAAATAGAGATTTTGGAATAACGTATATAAAGGACTTTAAATAATAATTCTTAAGTGATACTTGTTTGGATATAAATGGTTTTTAAAATCGAGATTTTTAATAGATTGAGAGAATAGAAGGGAATTTGTAAATAAATATAAAATTGTTTATACCAGATCTTAAATAAGATTTCTAAATCATGAAATGGAAGTAGAATCGAGATTAGATTGGTTTTTGAATATAGTTTGAGTTATTTAAGAAATCGATTTATAAATGGCATTTAATTTAGAAATTGATTTATGATGGATTTAAGTGATGTGAATCAATGTAAATTGGAAATGAGACTGTGGCATTTGTAAACAATGTTTAAAATAAAGTGAAATGATTATCAGTTGATAAATTGAAGATATAAATTCAAGGTGACAATTTATAATGAGATGGGTAAATCGTTTAAAAAGAAATGATAGATTTTACTTTTGAAAATGTGAAAAAAGGATTTATGAAATTGGGGATGTAAATCGATTGGTGATAAATCGAGAGAGATTTATAAATATTAGATTGGTTATATCGGAATAGAAAAATATACTTTTATCGAGAAGTTGAGTTTGTTTTTAAAAAAGGATTTTTATTTATTAAACTAGGTAATTTAAAAGTGTTTAAAAATATTTCATAAATTTAGCTATTTAAATATTTTTAATTTTCAAAATGAATTATAAGTTTTGTAGATAAGTCTTGTAAATCGTTAAAAATTTATTAATAAATCAGAATTAGTTATTTGTTTCAAAGTTATGTAACTATTTTAAAAGCATATTTAGTTAATAAATAAAGTTTTCGGAAAGTAATGGCATACTTTCGTGGCGAAATCGAGAGGCATAGAATGCCTATAGTTAAGTTTGGGTTTCTCTGTGATAGAGATGTAATCATTGAGTTGCGGATCCACGGTTGATACCGCATGGTGCTTTCCATATTTATTTTAAAAAGTTTTCAAATATTTTTGAAAAGAATGGTTAGTGAACGTACTGACACCGATAAGATAAGTATATACCTTCTGATAAAGAGATATAATTTATTAAAATTTAAATTAAATGAGACTTAATGTTTTCAGCTGAAAGTGAACTCTTTGGTTGAATGATTGTTTATTTGATAGTTAAATAACCGTCTATGGAATCTGGACATAAAATATAACTTTGGAAATATTTAGGAGAAATACGGGGGTTAAATGGTATAGTTACCGTACAATATGCTATACTGGACGTACAAACTCGTTTCATTCTTTTAGGACGATGATAAGGAAATTCGTCCCCTATCGGTTAGGAGGTGATATTCGATCTTATTTTTGTCTGTTTATTTCCTAAAGAACCGAGGTTGAGTTTACCAGAAATATCAAACGTTGTTCCGACGAGACGGGGATCAGATAAGTTATCCGAAAAACACTTCAATCCAACGAATTCATTTTCAAAGTGAAGATAAAATCATGGAATCGAAGATGGAGTATTGAAGTGCAAGGGCTAATCGCTACTAATCCTGAGGATGATCCTAAAACGGATGTAGTAGGAATAGTGTCTTCGGCTTCATTAAGACCTAGAACGGACTTGTATGCATGTTTTTAACACATTGTCATTGGAGGACAACGAACATTTCAAGTATAAATTCCTTAGAAAGGAAATCATAGCCTTAACCCTCATCAACCGGAATGACTGAAAATCAGGGGAGATGCTGCAAGGATAAGTGGGTCGCACCCAATTAGGGTATGCTATCACCTTTCTAGACACCCTCAGATATATTATAAATTGAGGATATGGTGGTGCATGGAAAAGAGATCTCGATAAGTGTGGCAACACCTGGGGTAGTAAACTATTGGGTACTATCCAAGTTAGGGGTAGAACCGGTCTTGTGTTGTAGGGGATCACGGCGAGGTCCTCCGTATACTTTTCCTGCACGTGTACCGTGATAGGTGGTACACCAGTGCCTAGTCATTGTATGGAAATCCATTCTCCAATACGTGCCTTTATGGTTTTGGTTGTATAGCCTAGTATGCTGGAATTTAATTAATGTAACAAATTTGGCTATTAGAGTAAGTATTTGTACTTAGATACTATTATAATATCGGATGACTTTGATATAAAGTGTTTTGGTTATCGTAAGGTTAAAACCAATCTGTTTTTGTGCGACACGGTCTTACGAGATACCTTTGTTTTTCAAAGGAATTTGATAACTACAATAATTCAAATTGAGTGTGTTTTCTCATGCTTGTTTTTCAGGCTGACTCGGGTGTTGTTTATTATAATGATCGGGTCAGACCGAGTATTGTAGATTTAGGTTAGGATGCTTTGGAGTTCAAGAGACGATCTGGATGGCAGAGACATACTCTACATACTTGATTATATTTCGCTGTGTGTGTAAGGCCGTATAGCCAGCATTAATGAGGACAGATTATTATAACTGTCCAGTGTTGAGTTGTTGATTTGTTGTACTTTGATGATGTTATGTATAAATAACAGTTATAGCTCTTTTTGTATAAAGGCATGTTATTATCTATTATATATTACTCTACTCCGATTGTGAGATTATGTGCTGTTGTTTTTTTCTTTTCTTCTACCTCTTCCTTTTCTTTTTCCCTAACTATCGGGTTTATCGACATTCAACGGCTCGGCATGTAATACAATGGACGTATTAATGTCGATTTTCAAAAGTCGAAAATCCCCGTCTGTTACATTTGGTATCAGAGATGAAGGTTATGCGAGAACCTTGACATTGACGGGGTAACTCATTAGAGATATGGTCAGTAGCATCCTAGAATGAGTTTGAGTGTATTAATAGATATGAGCGCGTACTTGTTAGTGATAAAAAATTGTTTTATATTGTATTGATTGATCTATTGAGTGGCTTATGGATTCTGATCAATATGAGTAATTAAAGTTATTAATAGGGATCTCTAAACACTCGAAAGAGCAATTCGACATAGTATTGTGTTAAAATTAGGTAAGTGAAATAATTTTACACTGGTTATAGTTTTATATACGAAGAAATAATATTTCAGAAATTATTAGTATATGGTATGCTTGGATGTTAGGGAATGATAATATTTGATTATCATTTTTTGTTGCTTTGTTCGAATAAAAGTTGATATTATAGTCAACTGTCAAGAAATAATTCCATAAAACAAAATGGGATTATGTAAATGTGATTTTGCAAATGTGATTTATAGTTGGAAATGAAATGAAATTCCATAATTATTTTAAATATGATTTGTTAAAATGGGTTTGAAAGCAGGGAATTTGGGAATTTAACTCCCGTTGGTTTTGAAATGTTTTTCAAAGCCTTGGAAAATAATAGTGATACTATTTGGAGAATTTTTTTGAATTAGAGATATTTAAAAGGAATTTTAAAGGAATAAAAGCACTAAACTCACTTCGGTCACTGAAAAATAATTTCGGTGATGACTGCAACATCATCGATGTTCATTTTCGAGTTTTCAAGAGAGGAATTGCTACAATTGAAGTATTTGTTTTGGTGAAACTGATTTGATTTTGAAATTCAAAGGAATGATTTGAAATACCAAGGAATTTTAGGTAAATATGATTTCGAAAATGATTTGAAATACGGAGAACAAAGTGTTTAAACTCTGGAATTTTGATTTAAAATGTTTTATGGAATATGAGTAAGTTTGATAACTTATAAAAACCTGAAAGTTGATTTTGGAATAGAATTTAACTCAAATTAAGTTAAATAAGAGTGAACTTTGAAAATTTAGCCTAAGTAGGCTAAATGAAATAATTATTGAAAATGGAATCTATTGAGATTTATGATAAATGAATTACTGGACTAATTAAATCGATTAGTTATTTGGATATGGTTTGGAGTATTGATTGATAAAAATCAAATGTGAAAATGGAAAATTGAATTATATTAAAATGGGTAAGGAATTGAGTTGTGAAGTGGTAATAACCACATGAAATTTGTATAAAATGTTTATAATAGACTTAAGAAAATTTGATAGTGAAATTCTTAAGTGGAATTGGTATTTAAGGGATATACCAAGTAAATAGGTGAATGTGAAGTATAAATGTGAATGATAACCGTGAATAATTGAATGGAAATGAAGAAAATATAAACAAAAATAAATTGGTATAGCTAAGAATCAATTGAAATAAAAACGTAAGTTATACGTATATTATTTTATTTGCATGATGGTTTGATCCAGATTCGAGCATAGAATTTCGAGATAATTTACATTGATTCGAGTTAGGATTTTTCACTCGATTTTCGACGATGAAAACTAGATATGGAATTTTGATTAATTTTGAGTTTCACTATCATAGTATATGGCTATAAAGGAGAATGACAGTTTCTAATCAAGAAATCAGATTTGAGTCCGCACTAGAGATTCGTGTGAACGATACTAGTTCGGAAGTGAAATTGTGTGATCAAGCGAGCGATCAGATTTCATATTGCATACGGATGACATATGTACATCGTACGGTTTTAGTAAAACAAATATTGGAAATTGAAAGTGCAAAATATAAAATGATTTTAAATTATATGATTGGATATCATTGGTAAATAAGATGTAGGTATTCAAAATCAAGAACTAAATTGATGTCCTCAATATCAAAAGAGAATTGAATTGCCTGACGAAAAGGTACATGTTTAAATTGTTGAATTTTAAGGTTTATGATTGTGCAACTTGGATTTTTTTCTTTAGATGTCTTGAGCCCATAGTGGCGTTTTGTAGTTGTTCGGATCTAGACTCGCAAAGGAGACGCAGACGAAACTTTTGAAAATTTAAGGAGTTAGAAATTTTTTAATAACTAAAATGTGATTTTGGATTATAACTTGAAATGGTTGAGTAGATAATATTATTGTAAATCTGGGGATGAGTTTGGAAACTTAGTTGAAGTAATAACAAGGATTCAAATTGAATTTGGGAAAAAGTTAAGGGTTTAAATTAATTGGAAAAATATTTCGACTAAATTGTTTCAGAAAAAAATGGTTTGGGCATTTTTCCTACCCTGCCAATTTCGGGGACGAAATTCTTTTAAGGGGGGAGGAATGTAATGACCCAGAATTTTGGTTGTTTGAAATCGAGTATTTAATTTATTTAAAATATTTAAAATTTAATTTTTAACTTGGATTTTAAATATAATGATTTATTGGATAATTTTATTATTTAAGTTAATAATTGAAATTTTGCTTAAATAACCGAATCTTGAGTTTTAACCTTGTCAAAAATAACTTAAAGGCTTATTAAATTTATATTAATAAGAAGGAAGATAATAAGATTTTTTTAAATAGGATTAAGAGTGATTTACTCGATTTTAAAAATATCTCATTTAAATTAACAAATAAAAATAGCCTTCCTGGGTACATTCTTTGGAATTTGATGAATTCGGTTCCATTGGATCAATAATAGTGTATTTTATTGGATTCAAATTTCATAGCGTTTGGAGTTATCGTTTAGTCGTATGGGATATAAACACGTTGAATTTTATATCGAAAAATTAATATTATAATTGAGTTTAAAAGGCTATCTTCTCCATACGATCGAATTAGAACTTGAATCCTTTTCCACTGCGTTCAGAATAGGGGTATAACATTATGAACGGCTAGTGGCATGCCTCAATAGGGTTTCAAGATTTTAAGTTACCTAAATCGAAACGTTTTGAAATAAAATTAATAAATTGACTAGTCAACCCTTCTTTTCAACTGCATATTCTATCTTGTCACTGTTGCTTTCTATTCACGTTTCCCTCCCTCTTCTTTTAAATCACGTCCTCTCCTTTGTAAACACAGGCAAGTTACGGAAAGGTGAAATCAATAAAAAAAGGTGAATGACAAGCTTCTAAATTTTTTTTTCTCGATATATACTTGAAAAAAATATCCAAAACCACTTTCTAAAATCCTATTTCATCGTTCTCTTCGATCTGGTATGCTTTTGGGAAGGTGCGGTCATGTTTGGCGTAGACAACAGTGAAGTCGAGCAACTAAGGTTTGGTTACATCGACGTTAGGGGAGATTTTGGGTCATGGTGAGGCTAGCGTTAAACTCATGGAGGAGAGGCAAGTCGGTGGTGTGATTTTCGGGTGGTGCGGTCGCGAGTTGTGATTCATGATTTTAGGACCTGGATGAGGTCAGTAGGGTGTCTCTTTTCACCTGGGTGTGCCGTGCTTGAGAATTTTAGGTCAAAAAGAGGGAGCTCGCATATAGGAGATGAATGACATTGGTTTCAGGTGATTTCGTGGTGGATCAAGCATGCGAGGGGAAGAGAAATTTTTCGGCAATGGTGTAAAGGCTAGAGGCAGCAATTTGAAAATTAGGAAGAAGCAATGTAGCAGTGGGCCGGATCTGTTAGTAGGTAGTGGGCTTTATTTTAAAATAAATTGTGTGTGAATTAATTTAATTTAATCGACGATCTTATAAAATGTATAACTCTCACATACAAGGTCGGATTGGGACGGGGCTTTTTGCATTGCTGTCATGGTGATGAGAGCTTTGAAATGAAACTAGTTTGGATGAATTTGGAGCTTCTAAATTTTTTAGCTAAATTCGATCGTCGTTCGAATTAATCGAAATCTGGAATTAAGGAGATAACTAGAATAAATGTGAGTAATTATTACTCATTTTTGGATTGCTAGTTTAATTTAAAATGTTGAAAACTAAATTATTGGTTGATTATATTTTTTGATAATTATTATCATTTGGATTTTAAAATATATATAGTAGTATATATTAGAAGTTGGATTTATTATCTCCGCATATTTTAGAGGATGAAACCCTATGCACCCTGTATAATAGCAAATGACCCTATACTACTACGATATCCTGCCTTGAAGCGGGACTGGTTTTTTTATGTTGTTTTAACATCTGTGATTCCAGGGAAAACAGGTTGGAGGGATCCAACTGGATTCCTTAAAAATGTTGAATTTAATCTCATACATAGTGATATATGATTTGTTTGAATAAATTGTGATAGATTATAGTGTGATTTGAATTTAGGATGCTATGGTAGTGCTGGCCTATATTTTGGGTATACTAGAAAACCAAATATGTGTATATATATATATATATATTGAATTTGAAAAGAAATGAAAAAGGGATTTTTGAAAGTGAAATATTTATATAGAGTTAGGATTAGTTAAAGAAATTGACTTAGATAAAATAAATAGTTTGACTTTAAATTTGTACTTAACTATTTCATGATATTGTAAATAGAGATTTTGGAATAAAATATATAAAGGATTTTAAATAATAATTCTTAAGTGATACTTGTTTATATATAAAAGGTTTTTTAAATAGATATTTTTAATAGATTGGGAGAATAGAAGGAAATTTCGAAATAAATATAAAATTGGTTATATTGGATCTTAAACAAGATTTCTAAATCATGAAATGGAAGTAGAATAGAGCTTTGGTTGGTTTTGGAATATAGTTTGGGTTATTTAAGAAATCGATTTATAAATGGTATTTAATTTAGAAATTGATTTATAATGGATTTAAGTGATGTGAATCTGTGTAAATTGGAAAGAGACTATGAGATTTATAAACAATGTTTAAAATAAAGTGAAATGATTATCAGTTGATAAATTGAAGATATAAATTCACGGTGGGAATTTATAATGAGATGGGTAAATCGGTTTAAAAAGAAATGATAGATTTTGCTTTTGAAAATGTGAAAAAAGGATTTATGAAATTGGAGACGTAAATCGATTAGTGATAAATTGAGAGAGATTTATAAATATTAGATTGGTTATATTGGAATTGAAAAATATACTTTTATCGAGAAGTTGAGTTTGTTTTAAAAAGATGATTTTTGATTATTAAACTAGGTAATTTAAAAGTGTTTAAAAATATTTCAGAAAATTAGTTACTTAAATATTTTTAAATTGTCAAAATGAATTATAAGTTTTATAGACAAGTCTTGTAAATCAATAGAATTTTGTTAATAAATTAGAATTAATTATTTGTTTCAAAGTTATGTAATTATTTTGATTGTTTAAAAAGTATATTTAATTATTAAATAAAGTTTTCGAAAAGTAATGGTATACTTTCATGGAGACATCGGGAGGTACGGAGTGCCTACAGTTAAGTTTGGGTTTATCTAGGATAGAGATGTAATCATTGAACTACGAATCCGTGGTTGATACCGCAAGGTTCTCTCCATATTTATTTTAAAAAGTTTTCAAATATTTTTTGAAAAGAATGGTTAGTGAACGTACTAGCTCCGATAAGTTAAGTATATACCTTTTGATAAAGAGATTTAATTTATTTAAATTTAAATTAAATGAGACTTAGTGTTTTCAGTAGAAAATGAATTCTTTGCTTGAATGATTGTTTATTTAATAGTTAGTTAACCAACTATCGAATCTGTACCCAAAATATAACTTTGGAAATATCTAGGAGAAACACGGGGGTTATATGGTACAGTTACCATCGAAGGTGCTATACTGGACGTATGAACTTGTTTCATTCTTCTAGGACGATGATAAGAAAATCCATTCACCAACGATTCGGAAATGATCTCTGATCTTATTTTCGTATGTATATTTTCTAAAGAACCAGTGTTTAGTTTACCGAAATCAAACTCAGTTTTGAAGAGACCGGGATCAGATAAGTTATCCGAAAATCACTTCGATCCAGCAAGTATGTTTTCGAAGTGAAGACAAGAGCATGGAATCAAAGATGGACTGTTGAAGTGCAAGGGCTAATCGCTACTAATTCTAAGGACGATCCCAAAATAGATGTAGTAGGAATAGTGCCTTCAGTTTCGTTTAGACCCAAAATGGACTTATATGGATGAATGTTTTCAACACATTATCATTGGAGGACAATGAACATTCCAAATATAAATTCCTTAAAAAGGTAATCGAAGCCTCAACCCTCATCAACCGGAATGACTGAAAATCAGGGGAGATGCAGCAAGGCAAAGTGGATCGCACCCAATTAGGTTATGTTAGCACCTTTCTAGACACCTTCGGATATATTATAAATTATGGATACTGGTGCATGAAAAAGAGCTCTCGATAAGAGTGGGAATACCCTGGTGGTAACATATTTGGTACTATCCAGATTAGGGATAGAAACGGTCTTATGTTGTAGGGGATACCGGCGAGGTCCTCGGTGCATTTTTCTAGATGTGTACCGTGATAGGTGGTACCCCAGCGCCTAGTTATTGTATGGAAATCCATTCTCCAATGCATGCCTTTACGGTTTTGGTTGTAGAGTCTAGTGTGCTAGAATTTAATTAATGTAATAATTTCGGTTATTTGAATAAGTATTTGTACTTAGACACTATTATAATATCAGATGATTTTGATATAAAATGTTTTGGTTATCGTAAGGTAAAATCCCATCATGTTTATATGTGATGCGGTCTTACTAGATTCCTTTGTTTTTCAAAGGATTTTGGTAACTTTAATAAATCAAATTGAGTGTATTTTTTCACGCTGATTTTCTAGGCTGACTCGGGTGTTATTTTACTATAATGCTCGGGTCAGACCGAGTATCACAGATTCATTTTAGGATGCTTTGGAGTTCAGGAGACGAGCTGGATGGTAGAGACATATTCTACGTACTTGATTATATTCCTTTGTGCGTGTCAGGTTGTATAGTCAGCACTAGTGAGGACATGTTATTATAATTGTTCAGTATTGAGTTGTTGATATGTTGTACTCTGATGATGTTATGTGTAAATAACAGTTGTAGCTCTTTTTGTATAAAGACATGTTATTATTTATTATATATATGTTCCGCTCCGATTGTGAGATTCTACGTTGTTGTTTTTTTTCTTTTCTTCCACCTCTTCCTTTCCTTTTCCCCTAACTATTGGGTTTTTCGGCATTCAATTTCTCGGCATGTAATACAATGGATTTATAGATGTCGACACAAATGGACGAGGACGATAATGTTGTTTGTGTTGGAGAAGTCTGTTTTGACAAAAATGGTAATTTAGTCGAACAACATGGAAAATTTTGTCTCGCTTATTATACTTTGTTATTAGCATTTAGTTCCATAGCATTAGTTTAACGAGGAGTTATGTAGTTTAGGCTTAGTTTTTGTTGATGATAAAGGGGGAGAATTATAAAATAGGATAGTTAGACTGTTAGTTAGGCTTAGATTAAGGGGGAGTTAGTGTGTAACGACCCGTAAAATTTTAATGGTTTTATTAACGTATTTAATTGAATTTTGGAGAAATTTGTAAATAATAAAATTTGAAATTAAAATTTTATATTTGGAATACATATATTTAAATATAGAAGATGGTAAATTTTCATCCGATTTTATGAAAGTTTATTTCATTGTGAAATTCTATTAAATTCAAGTCAGTTAATAATTGCTGATAATAAAATATTTTCCAAACCTGAATATTTTTACATAGAAAAATTCTAAATCATCTTCTGACTGAGACGTTATTTTTCGTTTTTCCAAATTCAGACATTTTAAGCTCCGTCGATCTTATTCTTTTGCGTTTCAAAGTTTAAATGCGCACAAATCAATTGCTTTAATATTTGTCAGCTAAACAATGGGTGACCGTTGCTTGTAAAACTGCTCATATTTAATTTGATACGCTTCATTTCTATTTGTTCTGTTCTTTTCCCTGTTGCCTTTTTCATTCCTTGATTTTGGTGCTATTGGCTTCAACAAACGTATCATATTCGGTACAAATTTTATATATATATATATATACATATATATTCCTTACCTTACCTGTGTCTTTTCTTTGTGTGCTCCTCTTCTTTACAAGCAAATTATAAAGTGCATTAAATAGCTTTTCAGCTGAAATCAAGCGGATTGAACCGTTGCCATTATTTTGTTTATATATTTCAGGTTCTCGGTTGCTTTCGGAAAGAAGTATTCGTTGCCTTCTTTGTGTATTATTCCACCTGCTTAATTTTCACGTGCGTTTCTATTATTTCTCTTTTCTCTTACCTGAAGCATTTATTTTGACTCTTCAATCTCCTTCCGTTTAAAAAAAAAATTCAAAACTTCATGTCCAATCAAATTTATTGCTTTAGTAATCTTTCTTGAATCAATGCTTCTAACCGTTGCTATTTCGTTGCAGCAAATTATTCATTACTTTACATTTATTTCAGTACCTTTAATTATGACAGTTAATTTTCCTTCAGTTTTAAATTTTGAAACGTGCTGCACACGCATATCAATTGCTTAATTATCTGCGTCAATCAAGTGTTTATGTTACTTCTCATTTATTTTATTGCCAACAGTACAAATTCAAACGATCATCTAACTTTATTACTCCCTTTATCTTTTGTTCTACACGATTACTTGAAGAAACGTATAACGTACGTATGTTTTTCTTTTTTTCATTATTTGATTTGGCTGCAGCTCATATTTTATTTGCGTGTATAAACCATGTGAATATTTATTGCCTAAAATCATCACCTTCTACTTTATATTTATTATTTATGTGATACGTTTTCCAATTTGTGCCTATTCGTTTTTCCTACATTACTTGTTTTAACCGCTGAAACATTTTTAACCTTTTGACAGTTCAATTTTTCCACTCTACCCATTTTATATATATTACTTTTCTTCCCCCTCCCCATGTTCTCTGCTTTCAATATAAATTTGCCAAATCCACCTTCATATTTTCACTCAGCAAGGAATTTTTTTTAATAAAAATAAAAGCATCGCTGCTTCATCTTTTGCCGCCTGGATCTCGTTGCCTTTGCCAATTCAAAACAAGCCTTCTGCTTCCTTCCCCCTCATTTATATACTTATATAAGTAAGTAAGTTGTTTTAAAACTTATTTTGGGTTAATCTTTTTATATGGTGTTATAAGTTGCTTCTTCTTCTTTTTTTCGTATGATGCGTGTGTTACATATAATAGTATAGTATATTATATCATAGTATATTTTATCACTGTGTTTATGATTTTAAAGTACATATATATAATTTACTGTATGTATATGTTAGTTTTGGATCAAAATACGTTAGTATATATGGACATAACTCAGAGCTTTCTATTTTGTGTTAATATATGTATAAACTTATATTTTGTTTTGCGTGTGAGTTCTATCTGTTATATATATAAAGGTAGTATATATTCTATTTTCGTTTATATGAATACTTTGCTTTCTGATTATATATATACGTTTTAATATAATATATATAAACTTATATAAATTTTATATATGTCTGTTATACAAATTTTACCGGTCATGCATATATTAATTATGTTATAGTATGTTATATTAAAATTGGTTATAGTTTTATATAAGTAATGTGTTTAAGTGGATATATATAACAGCTTTGATTTTTATTATACATTAATGTTTTGATTCTTTAATAAATATATGTATATATTTGG
Source organism: Allium cepa (assembly GCA_030765085.1). Classification (NCBI taxonomy): domain Eukaryota; kingdom Viridiplantae; phylum Streptophyta; class Magnoliopsida; order Asparagales; family Amaryllidaceae; genus Allium; species Allium cepa. Next base: position 452,171,297 of record CM060932.1, read on the forward strand.
GAGCAATAGTCTTTTTTCGTGTAAAGAAATTTGTGTAAAATTTTGCATTAAACTTTTGTTTTGTTTGAGTTACTGAGGAGTTTTGTAAACATTGGTTTAAATAGAAAATAGATGCAGAAGTACCCAGTATATATAGGTTAGTGTATATGAATTTTTAAAACATGTTAACATTTGTTTATTTTTGTTTTGAAAAAAAAATGAGTTGCATCATTGTTTAAGCTGTACCGATACCTATTTCTTTATATATACAAATTTATATACGTCGTATGATATGTTGACAAAACATATATAATGCATATGTTTATATGGAGGGTTATGGATTGTGTACATGCTTATAATAGTTTATTTGTATATGTTCTGTTTAAGTAAATGATATTTAGTTATGTGATATATGTTATACTATTTTATATAAAATAATAAACTTTTTGTTAGTGTTGTAACTCATTGTTAAAGTTAAAATATATAGTTATTTTGTTTTGATGGGCTATTTTAAGTATTATATATATTTGGTTTGCTTTAAAACATCATCTTATTTTTTAGGCGTTAGCATGAATTTTTTTGGGTCTGCATATGTTATACTTGTTAAGTTGTTCATATTCTAAGATATGTGTAAAGTATATGGGGTTATGATGGATTTAAGTATATTTTTAAGTACGCTTAAAAGCTTGTATATAAAATGAGTACTGACTTTAGGTAAATGTAGGTGTTTTAGATAAATTGCGTTTTATTCTAAAACAATGGATTTTGGAATGTGTGTGTATATATATAATATGTGTTTAAGAAATTGTTGTGGGAAATAGTTTAAGTATATAAAAAAATCTTTGATTTTTAATGCTTGAGTTAAGAATGATGATTTAGAAATTTTTATATCATGTTGATTTTTGTCTTAAATTAGAATACTGAATATGTATTAATAATATGTCTATTTTCAATTTATGTCAAAATGATCCTAATCGTTCCATAGATTCCTCATTATCAGTTGTCCGTCGTGCCTGTTTGCTTCACGAATCATATCCATCTAGCGTTGCTTTGGAATTCGTAGCTCGTTTCCTTATCAAATTTCTCTAGCCTCAAAAGGTGAGTAATCACTCACGATTTACATTCTTATATTTGTTAAATTTAATTTCAATTGAAACGACAATGGAAATATGCTGCTGTAGTTATTTAAATAGTCATCTATGCTATTATCCGTAACCGTTCACCTATGGGATATGACACCATATCCTGTTGTTTATATTATATTGTTATTGATGATATATGCCTGTTATTTTTTTTCATATCTGTTATCACTCTGTAAGTTCCCTGTTAGTATAGAATTCACTATGGGTTGAAATGGTACATGCCCGAACAGACTTTAGAATAGGAGAAAATCGTTATAGGTTGAAATGATAGACCCAAGCGATTTTCATTGAATTGAATTTGGAATTACGGGTTGAAATAATATCCACCCGTATATATTTACTGCACGGATTGAAATGATAAATATCTGTATCACTTGACCATAGGATAGGAAATATATACAGACACCATTGGTCCATATATAAATACTTTGAAAATAATTTCTATGGTTTCGGAAAGAAATATATGGTTTAATAAGTATTTATTCTTAAAATATTATATATAAATGGTAATTTTATATATAGATTTAGTAGTAATATTTAATTTAAATTAGATTGATATAATATGGTTAAGTATTTATGTAAATCTATATTTCAAATAGATTTTCTTGTAATAAATTGAATAATTAAGATTGGGAAGATAAATTTGGGTTTATTTGGAATGGTATTTAATCAAGGATTTTATTTAATTAAATCAATTTGAAATTATTGAATGTGAAATTTAAAGGTATGATTTTACAACTGGATTTTTGATTCAAGTGATTTAATGAATATTTCATGTTTAAATAAATTAAAGAAAATATTTAGTAAAATGTAACTTAAGGTAACTTAAACGATATCGAATCAAATGAGGGAATATCTCAAGACTAAATAATAATGAAGATAAACTAAATCTATCTGAAATCATTAAATTTAGTTTGAAATGTTGAATAAGTTTTGAAATAATATTGAAGTGTAAATGGGTAATTTATGATTTCAAATCCAGATTTGAGATCGATAAAATTTGAAATGGTTATTTAGTAATTGAGTTGATTTTAAATTGATAAATTGAGATGGGACTAAATTTGAATTTGGAATTTGAGTAGATTTGAATCGTAACTTTGAAAGGGATAAAATTTGAAAATAAATATATATGAAATGGAAATGATACTCTGGTTTTGAAGTATAAATTAATTTGAAATGGCCACGGTGTATAGTGTATATTTCTACATTGTCGATAGTTCCACGGATCCTTAGAGGATGGTTATCCCAAACATCCTTTGAGTTACCTGTATTTCAGTTGTTATTTCACTTGAGTTGGATTTATTGATATAAGAATGTTAATCCTGACTCGAGTGTTTTGTGTTTTGATTTACGCTCAGGTCAGACTGAGTGATACAGCATTTGAGACTCACCTTGGAGTTTGAAGCTTCGCTCGGAGATCCAACTATCGTTTTAGCTTTCAGCCCTTCCAGTAGATTTGTTCAGAGAAGTCATCTGTTGCATTGGAGACTTCACTGTATTGGAGATATTCTGCTATATATTATTTCTAACTCTGATGTTCATATAGTAGCTTCATGAACTACTATTTATCTATTCCGATGCATTATATTACTTTGTGTCCATGATCTGTGATTATTTATTTATTGTTTATGCTGAGTATTGCCAAATTTTAAATTACAACGCGGTATTTTGAGTAATTCAAGTCCGACATGTGTGGATGCGAATGGTTGAAAATATCGGGTCGTTACAGTTGGTATCAGAGCTTTGGCTCTATGCAAATTTAGCATATATGGTAAATTTAATTACGGAATCACTTTCGTTCGAGGTTGAACTCCTTTCTCTTGATTGGTAGTTCCTTTGAATTTTATCTCGGTTCCGAAATTCATTCTGGTCTCTCCCTATTTATATTCGTTTGATTCTGGAGTATTCCATAACTCCACTGAATGAATTGTAAAGGGGTGAAACTCCTTTACAATTGGCATTGATTCACCGAAGATTTCAGTATCATCAGTTTACGATGTTGCTATCTCTTGATATGCTGAATTCTATCTCTGGCGATCGGATGTCGATTGGCCTACGGTTGACCCGGTTAAGGCCGCCCGCGATTTATATCCATCTTCTATTTTGAAATTTAATTATCTCATCTTCATTTGAGCCTAGCTTCGAATCTGAATTCTATTTGATTAGAGTTCCTCTAATTTGAATCTCTATCTTTGTTTTGAAATCATTCTTGAATCATCCTTTGAAAAATCGGGTATGTTCGTATTTTGGAAATTGTTTTATATACTGAAATTATTATTTTGATAACTATGATTTTATTCTATATATAAGAGCTTCGAAAGGATTTGAAATTTTAAAAGGTTATATAAGAAATTGATTTATATAAAAATGATTTATAACTAAAGGGTTTGAATTTGAAATTCGAGAGATTAAACTCCGGTAATTTGAAAATTGGTTTTAGGGTTTTTGAAAATATATAGTAACATTATTTAAAAGTATTTTCCAAATAAGAAATGTTTCAAATGAGTACAAATGAATTCCAATGATTTAGAAGAAACTTCAATGATGTTTTCAAGAAAATAGAAGTCCAGAACTCACTTTTGTCGATGGAAAATAATTTCGATGATGAGTGCACGCATCACCGACATTGATTTTCGAGTTTTAGAGTGGGGGAGAGGCCACTCTGGTAGCTTTGCTATGGGAGTGATTTTGTGAAGCCAATTTTGATTTTAGATTTCGAAGTATGACTTGATTTTCGAAAGATGTATGTATCTATATTTGAAATGATTTAAAGTGAGCCCGGTGTTCAATCCTCGAGTTTCGGATTTGATTTAGTAACTTTATTTATAAAAATTGATTTACTGATTTGTTGCTGATTTCCAACTCTTGGATTTGAAATCTGATTTCACCGACTATTTTGAAGGTTCGAACACTTCCAAATCAAGGTTTAATTTTTAAAGCTAAGAAATTTCGAAGAGTATAAAATATTTAATAAAGTTTATAAGTTTAGTTTTGTATGTTTAAAGTATGAAGAGTATGACTTAAATAAATTTGAAACTTTTGTTAAGTAAATAATTTGCAAAAGGAAATTTGGATCTTTTGAATGGAAATAAATAGTTTAAAGTTTTAAAGGGATAGTTATAAATTTGGAAACCATTTTGGGTATAATTGATTTTGAGAAAATATTTGGTTTTGAAAATAGATTGGAATGTAAAACCCAGTATTTATATGATGATTTTGGAAATGAAATTGTTTGACTCGATTTATGTTAATTTGGAAACTGGGATTTATTTTCTAAACCTATTATTTTGGAAACTTTGAAATTGAGACATCTAATTTGGAAGAAAATTTGGTGAAATCATATATGATTTTGAAACTGAATTGATATTGAAATGATTTGAAATTGAAAACCTTATATTATTAAGTACTTGATTTGCGAGTGGTCGAACTTATATAAAATGAATTTGTATAAGTATGAAGTTGATTTGAAAACTACTGATTTGAAAGGTACTCAATTTGGAAAGAGAAATCTTATATAATCGAAGTCTATATAAGAGTGATTTGATATACTATTGATTTTGAAAAGTATTCGATTTGAAAATCGAATCCTATATATAATGGGCTTTATATACGTATGATATTTGAAAGTATTTGAAAAGGTACTATATGATACATATTTTCGAAGTAAAGATATGGAAAGTGCCTTCTTCTTGATATCCGATTTGTGGCCACATCTTGGATTCATTCTATCGATATTATTCTCTTTGATTTTGGTTTTCCGGATATGATACTCGAGTGTCCTACCGTGGCGTAACCCAAAGTCATTTTTTTGGGTAGCGTAATCCGCAAGGCAGAGATTGCTTAAAGGGTATGGATGTTTCCTAGGGGATCTAGGCGTAACCATTGTTATGTATCCTGCAGTCTACCGGTTTTGTTGTCGTGGCGTAATCCATAAGGCAGAGATTGCTTAAAGGATATGGATGTTTCCTGGGGGATCCAGGCATAACCATTGTTATGTGTCCTGCGGTCCACGGGTTTTGGTTATCATGGCGTAATTCGCAAGGCAGTGAATGCTTAAAGGTACAGATGTTTCCTGGGGGATTCAGGCGTAACCATTGTTATGTATCCTGCGATCTAGATGTTTTTTTTGGATTGTATTTTCCATATCAGTTTTGAAGGTTTTTTCAAGTATTTCCAATGGGTGTTGAAACAGGTCTACTAAGTACTTGAAGAATTCTAGCTTTGCGCCTGATCAATGCATGGCCAGAGTCTGTAAGAACGAGGATAAACTTGTTGAAACATCGAGTTATAGAAGTAATTTCGAAAGGAAAATTTGTTTCGATATAAAGGTATTTTATTATAAAGGTATTTCCAACAAAGAAATTTTGTATTGAATTAACTATTCATGCCCAATACTATTCTTTTGGATCTACCTTATCTGCTCAGCTTATTTATTCACATGTATTCTGTTTCCTGAATCTACCTTCCTTTCCCTTTTGAATATTATCTTTAAAATATTGTTTATTTATATACTACTTGGTTTAATAAAAGATTTTAAATATTGTAAATATTTTAGAAGTTATTAAGTAAATACAACATTTTTAAAAGAGAGTGATTATTGATTTATTAATAATGTTGAAAGTATCTTGAGATAAATTAATAAATTTATGAATTATGGATTTAATGTTGTCGATAGATTCCTTGAACAAAAATAAGTAATGATATAAATAATTGTTTTCAAATAGTTTTCATATATTTACAAAGGTGTTATTTAAACATCTAAATGGTATTTTAAAGGAAGCAAGAATTTTACTGATGGGTTTTTGAAAAATATGGAAGTGTTAAAGAAAAGTGATTGGGAATGAAGTTTTCAAATAAATATATCAAATAAAATTTATATAGTTTTAAATTAATTTTTCATCTTTATCTTTCAATCTATTTTCTTTCTGGTTGTTTCTATTCTCCTACCTCCTAACTTTTCGGGGACGAAAAGTTTTGAGTGGGGGAGAGTGTAATGACCCGTAAAATTTTAATGGTTTTATTAACGTATTTAATTGAATTTTGGAGAAATTTTTAAATAATAAAATTTGAAATTAAAATTTTATATTTGGAATACGTATATTTAAATATAGAAGATGGTAAATTTTCATCCGATTTTATGAAAGTTTATTTCATTGTGAAATTCTATTAAATTCAAGTCAGTTAATAATTGCTGATAATAAAATATTTTCCAAACCTGAATATTTTTACATAGAAAAATTCTAAATCATTTTCTGACTGAGAAATCATTTTTCGTTTTTCCAAATTCAGACTTTTTAAGCTTTGTCGATCTTATTCTTTTGCGTTTCAAAATTTAAACGCACACAAATCAATTGCTTTAATATTTGCCAGCTAAATCAACGGGTGACCGTTGCTTGTAATACTGTTCATATTTAATTTGATACGCTTCATTTATATTTGTTCCGTTCTTTTTCCTGTTGCCTTTTTCATTCCTTGATTTTGGTGCTATTGGCTTCAACAAACATATCATATTCACTACAAAATTTATATATATATATATATATATATATATAGATATATATATATATATATATATTTCTTACCTTACCTGTGTCATTTATTTGTCTGCTCCTCTTCTTTACAAGCAAATTATAAAGTGCATTAAATAGCTTTTCAGCTGAAATCAGGGGGATTGAACCGTTGCCATTATTTTGTTTATATATTTCAGGTTCTCTGTTGCTTTCGGAAAGAAATATATGTTGCCTTCTTTGTGTATTATTCCACCTGCTTAATTTTCGCGTGCGTTTCTATTATTTCTCTTTTCTCTTACCTGAAGCATTTATTTTGACTCTTCAATCTCCTTCCGTTTAAAAAAAAATTCAAAACTTCCTGTCCAATCAAATTTATTGCTTTAATAATCTTTCCTGAATCAATGCTTCTAACCGTTGCTATTTCGTTGCAGCAAATTATTCATTACTTTACATTTATGTCAGTACCTTTAATTGTGACAGTTAATTTCCATTTGGTTTTAAATTTTAAAACGTGCTGCACACGCATATCAATTGCTTAATTATCTGCGTCAATCAAGTGTTTATGTTACTTCTCATTTATTTTATTGCCAACAGCACAAATTCAAACGGTCATCTAGCTTTATTACTCCATTTATCTTTTGTTTTGCACGATCACTTGAAGAAACGTATAACGTAGTACGTTTTTCTTTTTTTCATTATTTGATTTGGTTGCAGCTCATATTTTATTTGCGTGTATAAACCAACGTGAATATTTATTGCCTAAAATCCTCACCTGCTACTTTATATTTATTACTTTTGTCATACGTTTTCCAATTTGTGCCTATTCGTTTTTCCTACATTACTTGTTTTAACCGTTGAAACATTTTTAACCTTTTGACAGTTCAATTTTTCCACTCTACCCATTTTGTATATATTTCTTTTCTTCCCCCTCTCCCTATTCTCTGCTTTCAATATAAATTTGCCAAATCCACCTTCATATTTTCACTCGGCAAGGAAATTTTATTTTTAATAAAAATAAAAGCATCATTGCTTCATCTTTTGCCGCCTGGATCTCGTTGCGTTCGCCAATTCCAGAACAAGCCTTCTGCTTCCTTCCCCCTCATTTATATACTTATATAAGTAAGTAATTTGTTTTAAAACTTATTTTGGATTAATCTTTTTATATGGTGTTATAAGTTGCTTCTTCTTCTTTTTTCGTATGATGCGTGTGTTACATATAATAGTATAGTATATTATATCATAGTATATTTTATCACTGTGTTTATGATTTCAAAGTACATATATATAATTTACTGTAAGTATATGTTAGTTTTGGATCAAAATACGTTAGTATATATGGATATAACTCAGAGCTTTCTATTTTGTGTTAATATATGTACAAACTTATATTTTGTTTTGCGTGTGAGTTCTATTTCTTATATATATAAAGGTAGTATATATTCTATTTTCGTTTATATGAATACTTTGCTTTCTGATTATATTTTTTTTTAATATAATATATATAAACTTATAAAAATTTTAAATATGTCTGTTATACAAATTTTACCGGTCATGCATATATTAATTATGTTATAGTATGTTATATTAAAATTGGTTATAGTTTTATATAAGTAATGTGTTTAAGTAGATATATATAACAGTTTTGATTTTTATTATACATTAATGTTTTGATTCTTTAATAAATATACGTATATATTTGGGAGCAGTAGTCTTTTGTCGTGTAAAGAAATTTGTGTAAAATTTTGCTTTAAACTTATGTTTTGTTTGAGTTAGTGAGGAGTTTTATAAACATTGGTTTAAATAGAAAATAGATGCAGATGTACCCAGTATATATAGGTTAATGTATATGAATTTTTAAAACATGTTAGCATTTGTTTATTCTTGTTTTGAAAAAAAATGAGTTGCATCATTGTTTAAGCTGTACCGATACCTATTTCTTTATATATACAAATTTATGTACGTCGTATGATATGTTGACAAAACATATATAATGCATATGTTTATATGGAGGCTTACGGATTGTGTACATGCTTATAATAGTTTATTTGTATATGGTCTGTTCAAGTAAATGATATTAAGTTCTGTGATATATGTTATACTATTTTATATAAAATAATAAACTTTTTGTTAGTGTTGTAACTGAATGTTAAAGTTAAAATATATAGTTATTTTGTTTTTATCGGCTATTTTAAGTATTATATATATTTGGTTTGTTTTAAAATACCATCTTATTTTTTTAGGCGTCAGCATGAATTTTTTTGGGTCTACATATGTTATACTTGTTAAGTTGTTCATATTCTAAGATATGTATGAAGTATATGGAGTTATGATGGATTTAAGTATATATTTAAGTACGCTTAAAAGCTTGTATATAAAATGAGTACTGACTTTAGGTAAATGTAGGTGTTTTAGATAAATTGAGTTTTATTCTAAAACAATGGATTTTGGAATGTGCGTGCGTGTGTGTGTGTGTGTGTGTGTGTGTGTGTGTAATATGTGTTTAAGAAATTGTTGTGGGAAATAGTTTAAGTATAATAAAAAAAATCTTTGATTTTTAATGCTTGAGTTAAGAATGATGATTTAGAAATTTTTATATTATTTTGATTTTTTTCTTAAATTAGAATACTGAATATGTATTAATAATATGTCTATTTTCAATTTATGTCAAACTGATCCTAATCGTTCCATCGATTCCTCATTATCAGTTGTCCGTCGTGCCTGTTTGCTTCATCGAATCTTATCCATCTAGCGTTGCTTTGGAATTCGTAGCTCGTTTCCTTGTCAAATTTCTCTAGCCTCAAAAGGTGAGTAATCACTCACGGTTTACGTTTTATATTTATTAAATTTAATTTCAATTGAAACGACGATGGAAATATGCTGGTGTAGTTATTTAAATAGTCATCTATGCTATTATCGGTAACCGTTCACCTGTGGGATATGACACCATATCATGTTGTTTATATTATATTGTTATTGATGATATATGCTTGTTATTATTATTTTTCATATCTGTTATCACTCTGCAAGTTTCCTGTTAGTATAGAATTCACTATGGGTTGAAATGATACATACCCGAACAGATTTTAGAATAGGAGAAAACCATTATGGGTTGAAATGATAGACCCAAGCAATTTTCATTGAATTGAATTTAGGATTACGGGTTGAAATGATATCCACCCGTATATATTTAATGTACGGATTGAAATGATAAATATCCGTATCACTTGACCATAGGATAGGAAATGTATATACAAACACCGTTGGTCCATATATAAATATTTTGAATTTTTTTTTATAATTTCGGAAAGAAATATATGGTTTAATAAGTATTTATTCTTAAGATATTATATATAAATGGTAATTTTATATATAGATTTAGTAGTAATATTTAATTTAAATTAGATTGATATAATATGGTTAAGTATTTATGTAAATCTACATTTCAAATAGATTTTCTTGTAATAAATTGAATAAGTAAGATTGGGAAGATAAATTTGGGTTTATTTGGAATGGTATTTAATCAAGGATTTTTTTTAATTAAATCAATTTGAAATTATTGAATGTGAAAGTTAAAGGTATGATTTTATAACTGGATTTTTGATTCAAGTGATTTAATGAATATTTCACTTTAAATAAATTAAAGGAAATATTTAGTAAAATGTAACTTAAGATTACTTAAACGATATCGAATCAAATAAAGGAATATCTCAAGACTAAATAATAATGAAGATAAACAAAATCTATCTGAAATCATTAAATTTAGTATGAAATGTTGAATATTTAAAGTTTTGAAATAATATTGAAGTGCAAATGGGTAATTTATGATTTCAAATCCAGATTTGAGATCGATAAAATTTGAAATGGTTATATAGGAATTGAGTTGAATTTAAATTGATAAATTAAGATGGGACTAAATTTGAATTTAGAATTTGAGTAGATTTGAATCGTAACTTTGAAAGGGATAAAATTTGAAAATAAATATATATGAAATGGAAATGATACTCTGGTTTTGAAGTATAAATTAATTTGAAATGACCACGGTGTATAGTGTATATTTCTATATTGTCGATAGTTCCACGGATCCTTAGAGGATGGTTATCCCAAACAACCTTTGAGTTACCTGTATTTAAGTTGTTATTTCACTTGAGTTGGATTTATTGATATAAGAATTCTAATCCTGACTCGAGTGTTTTGTGTTTTGATTTACGCTCGGATCAGACTGAGTGATACAGTATTTGAGACTCGCCTTTAGACTTTGGAGCTTCGCTCGAAGATCCAACTATCGTTTTAGCTTTCAGCCCTTCTAGTAGATTTGTTCAGATAAGTCATCTATTGCATTGGCGACTTAACTGTATTGGAGATATTCTGCTATATATTATTTCTAACTCTGATGTTTATGTAGTAGCTTCATGAACTACTATATATCTATTCCGCTGCATTATATTACTCTGTCTGTGATATGTGATTATTTATTTACTATTTATGCTGAGTACTGCCAAATTTTAAATTGCAACGCGGTATTTTGAGCAATTCAAGTCCGGCATGTGTGGATGCAAATGGTTGAAAATACCGGGTCGTTACATAGTGGATTAAGGGGGAGCTGATGGAATAAGGGGGAGTCATAGTAGAATCAGAGTTTGGTAGAGTATACTTTATAAACATAGGTTGTCATCATCGAAAGGGGGGAGATTGTTGGTTCCTGAGATGATGGTTTTGATGATAGCAAACTTAGGACTTGTTATAAAATATAAATACTAATATCTTTTTCCATATATATATATATGAATATGTAGGATATATATATGCAGGTACTGAGAATGAAGATTGTACATTATAGAGATTCAAGACTGACGAACTCAAGATTGTAGAAATCAAGACGGAAGACTCATGAGTATCAAGATTATCAAGAGTTCAAGAGTTCATGATATCAAGATAAGTAATAGAGTCTAGATTTATGTTAAAACTTTATAATAGCACTAAAATCTTTATTCGTATTTTAATTGTGGAATGGAATCCACCTTCTCGCTTTAATAGTGGGATGGAACCCACGACCTTCTCTAGTGGAATGGAATCCACGAAATTTTCAAAATGAGTTATTTTTAATTTTTTTTCAAAACTATTTTAAAAAAAAGACATATCTCTCTTGGTTTAAATATTTTGGCCTTAATCCAAAAACTATTTTAATAATATTAATTTCAAAATCATTTATTGTTTTTAAACTATCTCTTGGTTTTAATGTTTTAGCTTTAGTCTCAAAATATTTATATATTTAGTTTTTATTACTTTATATTTCGTAAGATCACTTTCCAAAGGTTTTCATAACCATAAAGTATATTCAAAATAGTTTACAGAGTTCTAAGATTGTTTCAACAAACTTTAGAAAGAAAATCTCTTTTAAAACAAAAATCAATTTTCAAAAAATATTAGGGGATGTCGACATGCCTATACCCCCATGTCGACATGGTAGCCGTAGATTTTAAAATTCAAATTTTCAAACGAAGTGTCTATTCGTCATAACCTTTCACGAATGGACATGACAAATTATTCTTCTATATATACCAGTAGTTTTCAATTAATTTTCACTTAAGATTTCTTTGTTTTCTCTCCTCTTTCTCTTCCACTTTTATTTTCAAACATTCGTAACAAAACTCTGTCAAAATCCTAAGTGAATCAAACTCGATCATCTATAATTTGATTCTCTGCCACTCGCTTTCAAAGATCTCAGTGCTATTCAGAGTTATAGGATTTATTTGTAATCAAAGATCGAAAGATCGAAGTGTATCGAGCCTCCCTCTATCGCAATGTGATTGGAAACGGTGTGATTGTGGCCCGTAAATCAATTTGGTGTGATTGTAGTCCATAAATCAATTAGATGATCTTGTAGTCTGTTTAAATCAAGAGAGTTTACCCTGCACTCGAAGTCAGGAGGGTGTATCTCATGGCATTGAAATTGAGGTTGTAATATCGACATTATATTTGAAAAAAAATATGCACAAAAAATTGTGTGGGACTAGATGTAGGGTAACTCCGAACCAGTATAAAATTTCGATGTGTTCTTTCCTTGTAGCGACCCGACTTTCTATCACCAGAAAATCGCATCACTAATTAAGTAAGAAAGAGAAGAAAGAACAACAACACATCAGAATCTCACAATGGAACGATTTAAATATAATATAAAACATATACATAGTATCATATACATTAGAGTACACAATTATACATCTCAATTTAGACAGTTATAACATCTCTGTCTAATATGATACAAGACATCATACAGAATAACAACACGGCGTAAACTCTAATTATATATCTACACGCTGAAGCCTCCTGCTCCAAAGCTTCTCCAGATTTCGTCAAGGATAACCTGAATCACTTGATATATATGAGTAGTCAAGTGATTCAGGTTATCCTTGACGAAATCTGGAGGAGCTTTGGAGCAGGAGGCTTCAGCGTGTAGATATATAATTAGAGTTTCTGCTGTGTTGTTATTCTGTATGATGTCTTGTATCGTATTAGACAGAGATGTTATAACTGTCTAAATTGAGATGTATAATTGTGTACTCTGATGTATATGATACTATGTATATGTTTTATATTATATTTAAATCGTTCCACTGTGAGATTCTGATGTGTTGTTGTTCTTTCTTCTCTTTCTTTCTTAATTAGTGATGCGATTTTCTGGTGATAGAAAGTCGGGTCGCTACAGTTGGTATCAGAGCATTAGGTTGAGTGAATACCTAGGCTCTGGAGTGGTGTCTGTGTTGAGAGAGCGTACTTGTAATTTATATATATATATATATATACACTTATATATATCTACCTAATCTGTTGGGTTATCTGTTCGGATTTTCCAACATAGGCTATAGAGGTAGATAAGGTAGGAGTGTGTGGAACACGACTACCACTAATGGAAGAGGCTCATATGTTGTGGTTGGAGGTGTGTCTGTCGAGATTGTGGACCTAATACCGTCTCGAATAAGCTTTGTGGATTGGTAAAAGGATTTCTTTGAGTCCAAGTATTTTTAGGAATTGGAGTATATTCTTGGAGTGTGAGGTGAATTGCTCTTGAGTGAGCGAGATTCCCAAGAGTTGAGTTCACAGCTGAGCAGAAGCAAGTGATGGTATCTTGGTGACTTCAAGAAGAATAGCTGTGTGATGAGATGCAGTTTCCATAGATGGTTTTGAGAATGTTCTTTTGGAGCTAAATTAAGATGGTACTGAAGGAACTGTGATGCCTACTGCAGGGAAGATTCGGATATTTAGGAATCTTCTGGATCTCAAGTAAGGAAATCTTATCTTTATTAAAGTATGAGACTAAGGTCGATGAGTCATCTCATTTCGGACATGGTCTCAATTGTTTTCTTAAGAAGATAAGTGGTTGGTGTTTGGTTTGGAGCCGAGTTTCTTGAGAAGATATCGACTCGTCTCAAAGATTTTTGGCGGAATTGGATGATAGTTTTGAGTTTCAGGAGCTTGTGGTTAAGGATGATCTTTTGGCTTAGCAGTAGCATTAAAGTGAAGTTTGGAGGTAGCAGCATGGATCTGTTTCTTCGATGATTCAGAAATCTTTGGGATTCTACTATCGGTGGACCAGGCAGATAGTGAAGACTTATCCTGTAACAACCCGCATATTTATCAAGTTTATATTTAAATATTTTATTTAAATATTAAATCGTTAATCGGATTTTGGTCCGAAAAGCTACTTTTTGAAAACGGTCAAATTAGGACTCGAGACCACTTCCATTGAGTTCGAAATGCCGTTTACAACTTTTTTAAGTGTAAAGATCGATAGGTTTGGAGTTAGTGAAATTTCACTAACTTTTCCCGCTTTGGACTTTGGGTTAGTTTAGCCTATTAAGCCCAAGTTCCAACCCTCTTCTCCTCACTCTTCATAAATTTCCTAACTAACCCAAGCTTTGGCATTAATGGTGAAGAGAATGGGAAATTAAAACTCCAAGCTCAAATTCAATTGCAACTCCAACATTCAACTCCAAATTCAAGTAGAAGATATTGGATTCAAGCTTTGGATTGCTTCTCCTTGCTTTCAAGCTTCATCTTCATAAATTTTAGTGCAAAGGTGAGATTTTTATCCCACAAATCTAGTCTATATCTATATTGGACTGTTGGGAATGATTCCCTATCACTTTAGTATGCACATTTGCAGTTGGTTTGGATTGGATTGGCGAAAAATTCCAAATTTTAGTGATTTTGGTGAAAAACTACTACTAGGTCGTTCTGGCCATTTTTAGCTCGTTCGGAGTTAGGTCGCTCGTCCATAGGTCGTAGGTCGCTTACGAGTTAACCTTAGGTCGTTCTGGCCATTTTTTTAGCTCGTTCGGAGTTAGGTCGCTCGTCCATAGGTCGTAGGTCGCTTACGAGTTAACCCTAGGTCGTTCTGGCCATTTTTTAGCTCGTTCGGAGTTAGGTCGCTCGTCCATAGGTCGCAGGTCGCTTACGAGTTAATGTTAGGTCGTTCTGGAAGAATTGGCACTTCGGAATTAGGTCGCTCACGAGTTAACTCGTTAGGTCGCTCGCGAGTTAGTACCATAGGTCGATGGGCCATCTAAATGCTTGTTTGGTGTTAAGTCGTTCGGGCTTAGGTCGTATGGACCTTAGGTCGTAGGTCGTATGGACCTTAGGTCGTAGGTCGTATGGACCTTAGGTCGTAGGTCGTATGGACCTTAGGTCGTAGGTCGTAGGGACCTTAGGTCGTAGGTCGTATGGACCTAGGTCGTAGGTCATTAACTCGTTAACACGTACGGCTCTTTACCATTTTAGGTCGCATGACCTTGTACTTGACTTAGGTCGTAAGACCCCTAGGTCGCAACCATTAGGTCGCTCGACCCTATCCCCCTTAGGTCGTTAGACCTCATTTTGTCTTCACTAGGTCGTACAGTTTTGGACGGGGCGCTGCCCCCTGGACCCCCGCGACCTGACCGGGCAGGTCGAACCCCGTAGCGGTGGCGTTGACCCCGCATCCCCACCTTGGGGGGTTGCCACCCCCCTGGACTCCCCCTCTGTAGGGGATCTTATCTGAAAAACATTCAACAGAACTTGCTGGACTGATTTCCTTGGATTTTTATCACATCTTCGAATGTGATATTTGTGATTGATTGTTTCTATAATCGCTTTTGTGATTGGTCACTTTAAATTATAAAGGTTTCAAAACTAGTAGTAAATATCAAAACTCTTTCAATAAAAGGATTTCAACTCTATTTTTAATAACAAAGCTCTTTTCTTAACCCGTTTTTCAATCTATTAGTATATACAAATCTTTACCTCACTCGGATGAGAAATCTAATTAAACGGCTTAGTAAAACAAGTGGTATGAAACGCTTGCGTTTGCTTCGTCGGTTAATTCTTGAACTTGTTCGATTGAACCTCTTGTAACAATTTTCTAGTGAAGATTTACAGTTTGTTCGTAAATATTTAAGTTAAGCAAGTGGTTATGGGACATGAAGCTAAACTTTTATATTTACTAGCTTAGTGTAATTGACACTTCTCGTTGATCATGACGATCATTCTTATGATTTAGACTAGCAATTGTGCGATGTCTCTTGTTTGCTTGGTTAGACTAGACACCACTTGTGTGATTCCACTCACACATACCTTTTTGGTTGCTTGGTTAGTCTAGACACCACTTGTGTGATTCCACTCACACATATCTTTTTGTTTGCGAGGTTAGACTAGACACCACTTGTGTGATTCCACTCACACATACCTTTTTGCCTTCTTGGTTAGTCTAGACCTCAATCTGTGTGATTTCGACTCACATATATGGGGTAGCTCCCTATGGTCTTCGGACCGTCATGTGATAGGCCTCTTTCTCTTTTTATGATTTCTGGATTTCTCGTGTTGATTTCTGGAATTTATGTCATTGACTTGTTATGAGTACAAGTTTAGGGTATGATGCCCTCTTTGGATCTTTGAGAAGATTCTTATGATATCGATTTATCTCTTATTGATTGATCTTCTGTTGGTCATCATTTGCATACTTATAGTAGTATGTCAGTATGGATATATTATGTTTATGCCATATCTTTTATGTTATACCATGTCATCTGATATTTATAGCTAGACTGATCCGTTTATTATTTTCTTAAATAATACTCGGTTCAGACCGAGATGTTACAGGTGCTTCTGCTTGACTTCTTCCCGGGATTCGGCACTCTGACTTTTGGCTAACTATTTAGATTAGCAGTTTTTGTTGTATACACTTGAGATATAGACTCATAGTTGTATTCTTTTGTATAGCACGTGTTGCTATTATTTTGTATTATTGTGGATCTTTTGACCACTACTCTGATGTACACTTTCATGTGTTAGTTATATATTCATATCTTCTTCCGCCTTTGTGATATGGATGTCTGTGACTGATTTGCGTTATGCTTATTTCTATGTTTGTTTCCGAAGATTATTTATAGCCACCGTATGATAAGCAATTACATGGATGGTCGCTCCTCAACAGCCTTATTCTCCGTGCTAGTTGACAGCACTACTCCGTAGTGTTCTTGGCTAGCGTGGGTATAGAGGTGGGGCGTCACATATCCTTTTCTTCGGGAGGCTCAGCAGAGCAGGACTTTTCTTGGAAGTGATCTATCAGTTTTTCTGGTAAGTGAGCCATTCTTGAAAGTTGTTCTTGGTTGTGAAGATAGTTCTTTGGAATCTGAACTGAGTGAGATCGCAAAAGTGACTTGCAATTAGTTTGGGAAATCTTGGAGTATTCTTTGATTTGAGATTGAGGCACATCAAGTAGAGGTGAAAGATATGGAAGTTATGAAGTAGTCGGAGATTCTCTAGATGCTTTTTGAGGAAATCAGAGGTCTACCCGAATCGGAGATTGAGTTTTCTTATCGACTTGGATTTCCAAGAGCAATATTGATGATTCAACCTTGTAGAAGGATGATTCTTGGAGCGAGAAGGGTTTGGTGAGGCAGCTCAAGATTCTTGAGAAGGGATTGATCATCTTATGCTAAGTTGAGATTCTGCTGATATGTTTTGATCAAGTGAAAGGGTCACTAAGATTTTATGAGTCGGATGAACTGTGTATGGCAAAAGATTTTGCTTGTGTCATTTGATAGCATTCTTATCTACTCCAGATTAGAGTTGTGCAGCGGAAGCGAGATAGCAGCTGTTCTAGAATAGGAGCAACCGGGAGTTGCAGTTTTCTTGGATTATAGGATTTCTACAGGAAATTCAAGTATGAAGGAATTTTCTGGATTTGGTAGGTAAGGTTGTCAAGTGCAACTGTTTGGCTATTCCAGATAAGAGAGGTAGGTTTGAACTCCACTGATGTTTGTGTAATAGAGTTGTGTTTTGGATTTCAGCAAATTTTTGGGGAAGCCATTTTGTTGAATAGAATCTGGAGAATTGGTTTAATTTTTGGTCTAGTCTGTTGCATGAAGCAATCAGCAAGGGTTAAGCTGATCAGGAATATTGGAGGTGACTCAGAGCATATGAAGAGTTGTGCAGTTAAGAATTGAGAAAATTTTGAATGTGAAATTGGAATTTGGATATTGCTTTGGTTTTATCCTATCAAAGGAGATATAAGATGTGGTAAAACTGGAGGGCTAGCTCCGGAGAAATTTTGAGTTTTCCTGTGTTCTCTGAAGATTAGATTTTGATCTACAAGATTGAACTGCCAGTTCGGATAACTGGAATTCAGTATATTTCACATATCTCTGAGGAATATGTGTATGATTCATCAAGTGATAGAATCAGCAATTAAGAAGGATCTGGTAGTTGAGCTGGTTTTGAGTTTAGTCTGATATCCTATTCACATTTGAAGAATCAGATGAGAGAGTTCTTGGTTATAGTAGTATAGTTACTTAATGTAGGATCGATTTCACCCTAGAGGGGGGGTGAATAGGGTGATAGTGTTAATTATAAAAATTAATTGCGGAAGCTTATAAACTAATATTAACACAGATCACAGAATATTACCAGCACAGAAATAAATAGCAGAATAATAAAATGCAGAACAGAACAACACAGAATTTACCCAGCTTCGGCAAAACCCTGCCTACGTGCTGCCCCCAAGATTTCTACTAGAAATTAGAAAGTCCCTCTCTTACACACGTAAACTCGCTATACCCGCTATTGACTATCCTAATTCTACGCTCAAAACCCTGGCCACAACTCAACTACCGAGTTGCAAATTCCCAAACTACAACACGTAGTTTGTCCCCTAGTCACACGACTAGAAAATTTAAACGGTTTAAAAGAAAATACAAGAGAAAGACAATTTAAAATAAAATAACCCTAATTTTAATTAAAAGCCCTTAAATAAAATATGAAGGCCGGCCCCTTTTATTATTTTGACCCGATCCTTTTTTCGTTCCTTTAAGATAATGGTGACCGCGTTCTTCTCGTTCCTCCTGATTGCAAAATTAGGGCTTTTGCTCCTTGCGCTCTTTGTTCCAAATTAGGGCTTCGGGAGGAATTGCCGCTTGATGGTTGATGATTCGGTTTGCTTGCTTCAATTGTTTGCGGCTTCTCCTCCTTGATCGAGTTCAGCTGATGCTTCGGTATGTTAATTTGTGCTTTTTTCTTCTTCTAATCTTTCGTACTTGAACTCGATGCTTTTTTCATTGCCGATGATGAATGTTTATATAGGGTTGGTAACCCTAGATTTGCGTTCGTACAATTTTATTTGAATTTGACAAATTCCTCTCTCTGACCGCTTGATAATGCTTGAACGGTTGATGATTGAACTGACTTTGTCAAATTCGTATCTTTCACGTTTCTTGGTTGACACGGTTTTGAATTATTTCGTGATGACCACGGTGTTGATTTTTAACTTGGTCAATTTTGTCTTGTTCATTATATCCACGGCTTTGAATTCTGATGCTTGATAAAATTGATTTGCTATTTTTGTAGCATACTCGACTTTGGTCATTTGTTTTGAAAACTGCAGCTTACTGTACTTTCCTGTAGCTCCATCTGTTGCACTCTTTGATGATTCATTGGTGTATGTTGCATTTGCTTGAGTTTGTACAGTGTTGTACTTGTTTCACAGTCTACCTGTATCATGCTTGGCTTTGTGTAGTTGATGTTGTACACTGTCTTGTGCATTGCCTCATTCACTGTTGCTGTGCAGTTTTGTGCTTTGAGTCAGTTTCATTGTTGCTGTGTTATCATCATGTTGGTTTGACTTGAACTCGATTCACTTGAACTGTCATTTGGGTTTCACTGTGACCTGTTGTAGTTGTTCATATGCCGATTAGCTTGCATCTGCTTGCTGTTGCTTTGTACTTCCCTGTGCTGTTGACTTTGGTTTTCATGCACTTGTACATGCTTTACTTGGTCCTTGATGTTGTACACTGTCATGTACACTTGTGTTCATGCTTGTGACATTGGTGCATTGTCGTGAGTAGTTTGTTGTTTTGTCATTTGGGCTTGTAAGTTGTATCATACTTGATGATCTTCATATTCACGTGTCTTGTTGACACTTGCAGTTCACTCGGCTTTGATTTTGTGGCTTCGACATCTTATATTCATGAGATGTTTATTGTGAAGCTTGGTTTACTGGTCTTTGAGGCATGTTGTGTCCATATTGTATTTGATACTGCTGTGTTATGTAGTAACCTAGTTTCACTGATGCTTCGAGTCTGCAACTTGTAGCACTTCACCTGTTATGTCTGCATTTTTGCTGCAACCTTCATGATTGCACTGTTCTCTGCATTTACTTAGTTTTCGACACTGATCTGCATACATGTGTTTGTTGTGTATACTTGTGGCTGGTGATTCATCTTTCTGCATTCATCTATATATGCATTCATCATGTCACTTTATCTGTTTCAACTTGATGTTGCTTTAACTGCCTGTCTGAACTGTGCACATTGTTGCACTTTGGTTGTTTATCATGTTGCATTCACTCCATGGTGCATTGCTGTCATGTTGGTTCGAATTGCACTTGTCACTGCTGCAGTCGCTATGCAGTTGCTATGCCTTCGGTCATGTTGCCTTGTGTTGAATCCAGTTTCAAAACTCGGATTTGACCTTGTGCTTGAGTCGTGATTTTCAATGTTATTGCACGTGAGTTGAACCCGGTTTTTCATTTGGGTTTGACCTGTGCTCACCTGTCCCTGTAAATCAATCAAGTGTATATATCGGCGTGCACGGCCTTGTGGCATATACAGTAATACACTGTGTATGTCACAAGTTGTTCGTGTATGATGAATTCAAATTTAAATTATGACGAACAACCCAAATAACTGAGGCAAATATTATTTTCAAAATTCATCTTTTATTTTATATTGCAAAAATATTTTATTTTCAATTTTACTGCGTTAGTGAATATTTTTGCAGATTGCTAAGATGCTGGATTCAAACTGTTGCAGATTGCTCAGATGCTGGATTCAAACTGGAATGCAGTTGAAGATAGAAATATGAGTGTGAGTGATATGTAGTGAGGTGAATTGTAAATATGAAATGTGATGTAATGAATTGTAAATATGAAATGTGATGTAATTGTAATCAATGTTGTATAGTTATAGTGAGAGCTTGAAATTGTACTATTCAAAATTGTAATAATATTTGTTTGAATAAAATATTCGTTTGAATTCAAATTCCGTGTTATTTATTTTATTCAGCAAATATTTATTTAATCTGTGAAAACTAAAATAGTATATTAACAAATACATTTAAACGAATGTATATATGTTTATTATCATCAAACAAAAATCATATAAGCACATATTCAACAATCTCCCCCTTTTGATGATAACAAACATATATTTAAGATTTTGGATATGTTAAATGTATTTGATCATTGATATATCCTAATTGCTCCCCCTATTTAAATGCTTTCTCTCTACACAAAGCTCCCCCTACATATATGCATACAAATAAAAATATGCAAATGAGTCTAGATGCAAATAGAAAATAATTTGACCTTTGCTTGATTTTATTTGACAAAATCTTAACTTTTCTCTCCCCCTTTTGTTATCAGCAAAAGAATAATAGTGTTACAGAAAATAGAGATAAAGTTATCGATATTAATTCAACATTAAAACTCAATTGAATATAAATATTAAATTTCAATAGAAAATCAAACAAAAATCATAAATATTTTGTTAGGCGCATATTCCACTTTTAGAATGATGGAAATGATGTCATCATATAAGACCATATAGTTATGTCTATTTGTGGTATATTTATATCAGGAATTTGAATATCTACTAACCATGCATAACCGTTAGGACTTTTAAATGAGATTAGTAGTATTCCAATTTTATTTTTAAAAAAAATGAATTCAAGTATCTTCTAACCACGCATAACCGTGAGGACTTTTAAATGGGATTAGAATCAACTTGTTTATTTTTAAAAAATCAACTTTTGATATGCGTTCCATACATGCATAACCGTGAGGACTTTTAAATGAGCATGGAAGCACATAACAAATTTCAAGTAATTCACCCATGCATAACCGTGAGGACTTTTAAATGAGAGTGAATACTTTGGTATTTATTTATTTATTTATATTTTTTTTTTAAATGTGAAAATGAAAAAACAAACGATTCCTGTTTAACGTACCACATATCGACAAACTATATAGAATTTTGATGAGTGATGGTCGTTAGAAATATGATAGATATAGAGATGGTCATGGAATTTTTTCCAACAAATTTTTTTATAACTCTTGTTTAAATTTCTAAAGAAATTTACTAATTATACCGTCTTGAGTCATAATATATGATCAATATTAACACTCATCACTTTTTCAATCACTATTTTTCTTTTCGATAAACATTAGGGAGTTAGATTAGCCAAAATAGTCATTTAAAAACAAATTCAAAAATAATTATGAAATTAATTTTTGAAAATGACTAATCTGAAAATATGGTCAAAAATGAATTTCTCCAGGGGGTTTTAAAAGAAAATTTTCTGCTGTTTGAAAATTATTTGAAATGAAGAATATGCAGATATTTTCTTTGAAAAACGATGCAGTTACTAAATGTCTCAAAAATCACGTTCAACTACTAATTTTTCTATCAACTAGATTACCAGTGTAATCTGCATCTGAATTTCTCTTTCACTCAAAATCATCATTAATTGAATTTGATTGACCAAAACATGAAGTGTGCACCAAAAATTTCAAATTCAATTTTAACAATAATTTAAATGACATTCTTTTGAAATTGAATTGAAGCCTTGAAAATAATCAGAAAACCGTGAATATAGAGTTAGCCGAATTATAACCAATTTTATAATTATCCAACAAAACACTATTTTTAATCCAAAATGATATATATGAAGTAATTCAAAGAATCTAGAAATTTTTATAGTGTTTTTGGCATAAGAATTTAATTGGCCAACTATTTTGAATAAGTCAGAATCAAAATCATCATCTTTTCATCAATCTTAATATTGGCTGATTTTAATTCAGAATACGGTGCAGATTATCACATTTAATATATCGTTTAAAACATACCATTACCTGTTTTACCTTTACGATATTTTTCGTTGTTGTCCATTTTGATTCTGTCACCTTTATACTAGGCTAAGGAACTTTGCTTTGTCGCCCGTTGTGTTTCTGGAACAGCCAAAATCCAGAGAACACTATTGTTGTTCCTTAGCCTGCCACCATACCTACACGATGAAAGATTTATGTGACCTATTTGTTTTTATAGGTCCATGGTTGTTAGTGGCGGAAAATTTTGAAAAATAATTTTGTGTAAACCCAAAACTATTTATAATTGTTCCCTTCGGCACCCAAATTTGTTTAACTTTGAGAGATTTTATATTTGTGCCTTTTGGAACCCAAATCGGTATAGTTTTCACATGTTTGGGTCTATACCAACAATTATTATGATTGTGTCCATATTTTCTACAAATCGTGCACATAGAATTAACTTGATTAATATTGCTTTCAACAATTTTCGAACTATTATATCCAAGTCCTTGTCTAACCGAATTAACCGTTTGCTTTCCTAATAGCATATTCAATGATTTTTCACTTTTGGAAAATTTATCTAAAGTAGTAGACAGTTGTTGGACTTGTAATTTGAGAGATTCATTTTCGTTTAACAATTGTGTGCACTTTTTAATAGAATTCTCTCTCCTAGTATTTTCATTCTCCTTTAAAATCAGAATTTCATTTTCAAGTGATTTTATACTGATTTTTGATTTTTTAATTTCCTCTTCGAATGTTGGACACTTATCACACTTAAGGATTCTACGTTGATAGTTCTTAACTAATTGATCAAGTTGTTCATTGCATTCTATCAAAGTATCCTTTTGAGATTCAAGTTTGGCATATTTTTCCCTAAGTCATTCAAAACATCCATTTACTTCGTGGAAATAAATAAGTAATTCAGAGCGAGTAAGTTTTGATACCTCGCTTGGCTCGTCATCGTCGCTATCGGTTATATTCCCATGAAGGCACATATCTGCTTTCTCACTTTCACTGCTATCGCTTTTATTCCACGTGGCTGTAGCATTTCTCCGTTTTGATTTCATTTTAAAATCGCGTTGAAATCGGGGATAATTGGGCTTGATATCACCGGGTTTGTTGCAAATGATCCAGTGTTGTTTCGAGTTATCCAGTGCTTTGATTATTCTGCTTTTTAATTTTTTATTTAGAGCTGGATTTTCGTATTTGTAATTCCACCTTTTGAATTTCTTCATTATTAATGCCAGCTCGGCTGCTCCATCATCATCATCCTCATCACAACTGCTATTTACAAATCCTGTTAAGCACATTTCTTTAACTGAGTTGGTTGTGGAGGATTTCTCATTGCTGTTGACTTTTGCACCATATATTGCATCGAAAGTATTCCAGATTTCCTGTGCATTTTCACAATGAGAGATGAAATTAAAATTATCTTGATTAATATGAGAATATAATATATGCATAGCAAGAGCATTAATCGAGATAATTTTCTTATCTGTTATATCACACCCGTTTTCAATAATATCCCAACATTTAATATTAACAGATTTTAAATAAAATTCCATTTTTAATTTCCAATTCAAAAAATCTGTTCCATCGAAAATAGAAGGAATAATATTGGAGCGACCCTCAACAAAAGTATTAATAAAAGAAGCCATTTCAAAAATTCAAAATTTTAAAACAAAAACCAATTTTTAAAACACGAATTTTTAAAAACAAAAATTGATTTTTGTAAAAAAAAATTAAAACAAAAACGGCTTTTGTTCCTAGCTCTGATACCACTTGTAGGATCGATTTCACCCTAGAGGGGGGGTGAATAGGGTGATAGTGTTATATAAAAATTAATTGCGGAAGCTTATAAACTGATATTAACACAGATCATAGAATATTACCAGCACAGAAATAAATAGCAGAATAATAAAATGCAGAATAGAACAACACAGAATTTACCCAGCTTCGGCAAAACCCTGCCTACGTGTTGTCCCCAAGGTTTCTACTAGAAATTAGAAAGTCCCTCGCTTACACACGTAAACTCTCTATACCCGCTATTGACTATCCTAACTCTACGCTCAAAACCCTGGCCACAACTCAACTACCGAGTTGCAAATTCCCAAACTACAACACGTAGTTTGTCCCCTAGTCACACGACTAGAAAATTTAAACGGTTTAAAAGAAAATACAAGATAAAGACAATTTAAAATAAAATAACCCTAATTTTAATTAAAAGCCCTTAAATAAAATATGAAGGCCGGCCCCTTTTATTATTTTGACCCGATCCTTTTTTCGTTCCTTTAACATAATGGTGACCGTGTTCTTCTCGTTCCTCCTGATTGCAAAATTAGGGCTTTTGCTCCTTGCGCTCTTTGTTACAAATTAGGGCTTCGGGAGGAATTGCCGCTTGATGGTTGATGATTCGGTTTGCTTGCTTCAATTGTTTGCGGCTTCTGCTCCTTGATCGAGTTCGGCTGATGCTTCGGTATGTTAATTTGTGCTTTTTGCTTCTTCTAATCTTTCATACTTGAACTCGATGCTTTTTTCGTTGCCGATGATGAATATTTATATAAGGTTTGTAACCCTAGATTTGCGTTCATACAATTTTATTTGAATTTGACAAATTCCTCTCTCTGACCGCTTGATAATGCTTGAACGATTGATGATTGAACTGACTTTGTCAAATTCGTATCTTTCACGTTTCTTGGTTGACACGGTTTTGAATTATTTCGTGATGACCACGGTGTTGATTTTTAACTTGGTCAATTTTGACTTGTTCATTATATCCACGGCTTTGAATTCTGATGCTTGATAAAATTGATTTGCTATTTTTGTAGCATACTCGACTTTGGTCATTTGTTTTGAAAACTACAGCTTACTGTACATTCCTGTAGCTCCATCTGTTGCACTCTTTGATGATTCATTGGTGTATGTTGCATTTGCTTGAGTTTGTACAGTGTTGTACTTGTTTCACTGTCCACCTGTATCATGCTTGGCTTTGTGTAGTTGATGTTGTACATTGTCTTGTGCATTTCCCCATTCACTGTTGCTGTGCAGTTTTATGCTATGAGTCAGTTTCATTGTTGCTGTGTTATCATCATGTTGGTTTGACTTGAACTCGATTCACTTGAACTGTCATTTGGGTTTCACTGTGACCTGTTGTAGTTGTTCATATGCCGATTAGCTTGCATCTGCTTGCTGTTGCTTTGTACTTCCCTGTGCTGTTGACTTTGGTTTTCATGCACTTGTACATGCTTTACTTGGTCCTTGATGTTGTACACTGTCATGTACACTTGTGTTCATGCTTGTGACATTGGTGCATTGTCGTGAGTAGTTTGCTGTTTTGTCATTTGGGCTTGTAAGTTGTATCATACTTGATGATCTTCATATTCACGTGTCTTATTGACACTTGCAGTTCACTCGGCTTTGATTTTGTGGCTTCGACATCTTATATTCATGAGATGTTTATTGTGAAGCTTGGTTTACTGGTCTTTGAGGCATGTTGTGTCCATATTGTATTTGATACTGCTGTGTTATGTAGTAACCTAGTTTCACTGATGCTTCGAGTCTGCAACGTGTAGCACTTCACCTGTTATGTCTGCATTTTTGCTGCAATCTTCATGATTGCACTGTTCTCTGCATTTACTTAGTTGTCGACACTGATCTGCATACATGTGTTTGTTGTGTATACTTATGGCTGGTGATTCATCTTTCTGCATTCATCTATATATGCATTCATCATGTCACTTTATCTGTTTCAACTTGATGTTGCTTTAACTGCCTGTCTGAACTGTGCACATTGTTGCACTTTGGTTGTTTATCATGTTGCATTCACTCCATGGTGCATTGCTGTCATGTTGGTTCGAATTGCACTTGTCACTGCTGCAGTCGCTATGCAGTTGCTATGCCTTCGGTCATGTTGCCTTGTGTTGAATCCAGTTTCAAAACTCGGATTTGACCTTGTGCTTGTGTCGTGATTTTCAATGTTATTGCACGTGAGTTGAACCCGGTTTTTCATTTGGGTTTGACCTGTGCTCACCTGTCCCTGTAAATCAATCAAGTGTATATATCGGCGTGCACGGCCTTGTGGCATATACAGTAATACACTGTGTATGTCACAAGTTGTTCGTGTATGATGAATTCAAATTTAAATTATGACGAACAACCCAAATAACTGAGGCAAATATTATTTTCAAAATTCATCTTTTATTTTATATTGCAAAAATATTTTATTTTCAATTTTACTGCGTTAGTGAATATTTTTGCAGATTGCTCAGATGCTGGATTCAAACTGTTGCAGATTGCTCAGATGCTGGATTCAAACTGGAATGCAGTTGAAGATAGAAATATGAGTGTGAGTGATACGTAGTGAGGTGAATTGTAAATATGAAATGTGATGTAATGAATTGTAAATATGAAATGTGATGTAATTGTAATCAAAGTTGTATAGTTATAGTGAGAGCTTGAAATTGTACTATTCAAAATTGTAATAAATATTTGTTTGAATAAAATATTCGTTTGAATTCAAATTCCGTGTTATTTATTTTATTCAGCAAATATTAATTTAATCTGTGAAAAAAAATAGTATATTAACAAATACATTTAAACGAATGTATATATGTTTATTATCATCAAACAAAAATCATATAAGCGCATATTCAACACTTAAGGTTCTGTAGAGCGAGTATTCCAGTATATGTACCTGGAAAACTCTTGATAATATTAGGAGGTTCTATTCAGAATTTTGTATGGATAGATAAAATTGTTGTTTGAATTGATTGCTATGATTGATTGTGTAATTGCTGTTTGAAATTTAAATTCTTTTGCTGGGTTATTAAATTATCTTTGCTTTTAAATTTCGGGGATGAAATTCTTTTAAAGGGGGAGGAATGTAACGACCCGGAATTTTGAGCAATATCAATTTAATAATCTTTGTTAATAATTAAATTAATTTGATCATTTTACATTATAAATTGATTAGTTAAATTATTTCAAAGGCTGATAATAATGATTTGATAAATATCTATAAACATTTTTCTTAACAATATGAATTGGCAAATTTAATTCTTTTGAAAATTTATAATATTTTAATTTGGAATATTTATTTTGGCAACTTAAAATTGGTAAGATTTATTTTCCAGAAGCTAATCAAAAATATTTTCTATTTATAATATATATGTATTGATATATCTTGTAAATAAGAAGTTTTAAAAGCTAATATATATTCAAATTGCAATAATTATGCATATATATATATATATATATATATTATGATTTGGTTTGTGTTTCAAATTTTAATTCAGTAACTATCAAATATAATGTTGAAATGTTTTCTATTTGAAATGTGTATATATATTTGTATATATATTTGGAATAGGAAAAATACTGATTTGAGTTTAACAAAAGTTTTCAAACTTTAATATATAGTTTTGTAATTTGAAAGGTTAATTTGATTTAATGCTTTTGAAATAATATTTGAGATTTAAATTTCCATAACAAAGTTAATTTCCTATTTAATATAGATACATATATATTTTGTACATAAGTTTGGAATAAGATTTAAATTTAAAAAGTTCATTTGTTTTTATTATTCTTTTATTTTAATTTTATCTTAAGATAGGTTGTTCTAAAATTTTACATAGAAAGTTAAAATAAAATTTTCAAATCTATAAACATATGTTATATTAAATTGGATCTAAAATATAAGTTATTTATAAAGGCCTATATGAATTTGCTTTTGAAATATTTATTAAAGATCTAAAAGCTTGTTTATATAAGATAAAAAAAAATTTACAATCATATAAATATTACATAATAAAATCAATAAGTAAGCATTAAAATACATTACATACATATACACATTTCATGCAAGGCTTAAAATAAATTATAAAAGGAAAATAACATTTAAAACATTAATTGGACATTTAAAAACAACACTTGTAAAACATTTAATGTATGTTAAGACAAATGTAAATTAAATGGCTTAGGTGTAAGCTAATAAGGATATAAGGTAGACAAATGTCATCCTCTTAATACTTTAATTTAAATTTTAATAATAAGAAAAAGAAATATTCTTCAGCAAAATATTTTGTTCATTCTGAAACAAAGATAAAAAATGAATGCAAATCAAAACAAATCAAAGAAAAAAAGAAAGAAAAGAAAATCTGTTAAATCTGAAGCAATGAAGAAATCTGGGGATTTCAAACAGAGGCAATGCAAGTCATCTTCGAGTATAATCATGCAATTCAAGAAAATTATTCTACAGCAACAAATTGTTTTCAACACCAACATGCAACTGATATTAAGCAATCAACAAATTCAAGAAGAATGCAGTGAAATTTCAACAAGCCTGGAAAGCAAAATACAGTTCTGTCTTCTGTTTTTCAAGGTGAGTAAATAAAATCTTTTAAGAACAGTTTAAAACCTGGATTTTTTTTTTGTTCTTGTGATGAAATCTTGTTGATATGTCTGGATTCTTGAATTTAATTGATGCATGTTGATGAATGATATTGAGATGCCTGTAAACATAAAAGTATGTTCTGTGTACTATAATAAGTTTTCAATTTCATAGCAAATCAATAACAAAATGTTGAATTCGAATTAGTTGATGATTTGTAAACAAAGGTTGTTTGTAATCAATTGATCTTTCATCTAAAAATAGTTACAGGCTGTTAAATTAAGTAATTAACTTGAATTTTAAAAATTTACAGTAAAAGTTTAAATTGGGTTAAAAAAATTTGATTGCAAACTAGAGTTTTGATTTTATAATCATATTGTAAATAGGAAAACGTGATTTTTGAAACTTGAATCACGACTTCTAGTTTAGTATTTTGCGAGAATTTGGGGTTTGAGTGTTTTTGGCATTTCGGCCAAATTGAGGCGAATGATGGCGAGTTAGTCGACGCCGTTGGGCATGGAGGTGGAGGGAGTATGGTGAATCATCAGAAAAATACTCACGTATTTTATTGATGAACGTGATGATCGATTTTGCTCGAGATAGGGTTTAACATCCTGTTAATGCCAAGTTTGTTCTAGTGGGTTTTGCGTCATCATGGAGCTATCGGAGTTGTTCGCGTGGGTTGCCGTAGGTACTGGAGGTCGCGTCGAGGCTTCGGGAAGGAGGGCGTGACGTCGCGTGGCAAGGAACGTCGGCGGCGAACTGTTTTTGTAATTGTGTGCTTCAGGTAGTTTTTTTGAGGTGAGGATCGAAATTTTGTTTTCTGGTGGGGACGAGGTTGTTGGGTTTCGCGAAGCTATGTGGTGGTCGAGGATGACTTGTCGAGCCCGGAATGATGGTCGTTGGTGAACGAAGGACTGTGCACGATGCACGCATGCAAGGTATATCAGGAGGTATGGGATTTGGAAAGAGGAAGAGTTTGGGGCTCGAAGTCTAACTCGGGTATGTGTACGGGAAGGATTCGAGTTTTACTCGAAGCAAGTGATTGCTTGGAAGACTCGGGGTGTTTGCTTGTTTTACTCAGGGTAGACACGGGTTTTAGTGGGGTTTACTCGAGTATTTAGATATTCGGGTTTTAGAACAGGATGCTTAAGTTGTTAATACTAAGGAAATTTGATTTTGGGAATAGAGTTTTTAAACAAAGGTTAAACAAGTTTCAAAACTAAATTTGTTTCAAAGTTATGTTTTAAACAAGTTTTATATATAATAAATATGAAAGTTTTAAACATAAAATAAGTGAATTTTTGAAATAAAATCTGTATTAAATTTTATTTAATAACTTTGGGAAGTTTTGAAAGATTTAAAGGTTTTAATTTGAATGTTTAAATTATTTTAATTATAATTTATTTCCAATATATTTTATTTTAAATAAGGCTTAATGATTTAGAATTTGGTAATCAATTATAATAAAAAAATTCTTAAGTAATTTAGAATTTTGGTTTAATTTAAGATAATAAGTTTTCTAAATTAAAAATCTTTTTAATATAAGAAGTTATGAATCATTTAATTAAATTTAAATGACCAATTAAAT
Organism: Allium cepa; assembly: GCA_030765085.1. Classification (NCBI taxonomy): domain Eukaryota; kingdom Viridiplantae; phylum Streptophyta; class Magnoliopsida; order Asparagales; family Amaryllidaceae; genus Allium; species Allium cepa. Next base: position 452,202,303 of record CM060932.1, read on the forward strand.
AATTAATTAATTAATAAATTTGTGATTAAATTAAGTTAATCATTTATGAGTTAATATAATTACTTGATGAAGGAATTAAGTAATTAAGTGGTTAATTACTAGAAGTAATTAAGTAAGAAATAATTATTTATGAAAGTAATTAAGTGAATGTGATTAAGAATTAATCACCTGAGTTATTAATTAAAGAATTAATTAATAAATTTATTAAAGGCTTAAATTATTTAGTTAATGGTTAATTAATAAAAGGATTAAGAGTAATTAATTAAGTGATTAATTATTTGTTAAAGTAATTAATTAAGAAGAAATTTAATTAATGGAAGTAATCATTAATTAATGAAAATAATTAATTAATTGTTAATTAATAATTTAAGGATAATTAATTTATAATTAAGTTTTAATTACTAAATGTAATTAAAAGTAATTAATCAAAAGTGATTAATTAAAAGTAATTAATTAAATATGATTAATTAAAAGTAATTAATCAAGTAGTTTTAAATAAAATTAATTAATCAAGTGTGATTAATTAAAAGTAATTAATCAGGTATGATTAATTTTAAAAGATAATTAAGGAATAATTATCAGATAAAGAATAGTTAATCAAATATGATTAATTTAAAGGGCAATTAAGAGATAATTACTTTGATAATTAAGTAGTAATTAATCAAAATGATTAATTAAAATTGTAATTAAGAAATAATTACTTAAAGTAATTAAGTGATAATTAATCAGGGATGATTAATTAAAGTGAATAATTAAGTGATGTTAATTAATTAATTTATAATTAATTACTGAATGATAAGATGGATTGATGATAATCCAAGTGTTTAAGTAAGGATTAAATTAATTAAGTTTGGTTCAAACTTGTTTATGGATGGTTAATGATTGATTGATAAGTATCATTGGATGAGTTAATGTTATTGGTTGATATTATATGTCATTAATTGATATGTGATATATCTAAGATGTGATGTATATGTTGCTTTGTGATATGTAAAGATGCGTGTGATAATAGTGGATTACATATCTGTGTGTTATGAATCATCCATTTATGTTAAGTGATATTTCTGAATATCCATTGTTTAAATCCCTTAAGTATAACTTGGACATTGAAATGGCGGTTGGTTTCGGTGAGACCGGGATCGGGTTTCCATATTTGGATATCCGAAAACCACATCGATTCCAATTAAACGTTAGGTCGTTAATCCAAGTGGAGCGAGTGAAGACTCGAGGTGTAAGGGCTGCACGTCAGTATAACTCTGTGGGTGATGCCGCAATGAGTTTGACGGAATAGTACTTATAGGCTCGAGATGGTGATTCAGAGTGCAAGGGCTATGGTCGTTGACTCTGAGGGTGATTCCAAAATGAGTGCAACGAGATAGTGCCTTCGGTTTCGTTCGAACCCGGAACGAACTTGTATGGATTGAATGCTTTCAGAACATCGTCAGGCGGACGATGAGCATTCTAAGATAAATATGTCCTATAAAGGTAATCGCAGCCTCAAGCCTCATCAACCGGGAATGGCTAAAACAGAGGAGGTGCAGCAAGTCTTCGTGGGTAGCTCCCACTGGAGAGCAAGATACATCCCTGTCTAGATGTCCCTTTTTTCGGCTTTATGGGCAGTTGGTCTGCAGCCAACTGCGGGGTGGTCTTGTTCGGGACTGTTCAGTAAGGAATGGTCCCGGCCTTGTGTTGCAGGGGAGCGGGCGTACTCCTCGGTACGGTGATCTAGGCCACGTACTGTGACGAGCGGTACCCCAGTAGCCCTGCCATTGATGGAAACCCATTTTTCCTACGAGACCCTACGGTTTTGTTTGTATTGCCCACTTTTGTGGCTAGTAGCTGGAATTTAATGAATGTAACAATTTCGGCTATTTCATATTTATTTGAAAACCCTAGACACTATTATAATATCACTGGATTTCCTATCAAATGTTTTGGTTAGCGTAAGGTAAAAACTTTTCCATGTTTATGTGTGGGAAGTCTTACGTGATACCTTTTCTTTCAAAGGATTTTCTAAAGTTAAGCAATCCTAAACCGTTTACTCACATCAGACCCCTGTCTGACCCGAGTGTTTATTTTCTGTTTTATTAAACTCTTGGGTACTCATATTATATATGAGTAGTCAAGTGATTCAGGTTATCCTTGACGAAATCTGGAGGAGCTTTGGAGCAGGAGGCTTCAGCGTGTAGATATATAATTAGAGCTTCGCTGTGTTGTTATTCTGTATGATGTCTTGTATCGTATTAGACAGAGATGTTATAACTGTCTAAATTGAGATGTATAATTGTGTACTCTGATGTATATGATACTATGTATATGTTTTATATTATATTTAAATCGTTCCGCTGTGAGATTCTGATGTGTTGTTGTTCTTTCTTCTCTTTCTTATCTTCTTCTATCTCTTTCTTTCTTAATTAGTGATGCGATTTTCTGGTGACAGAAAGTCGGGTCGCTACATTCCTTTACTGCTTTTATTTACTATTTGTATCTGTGTCAGCTTTTGTGATTTTCTCTATGTTTGTGAATTGCATCTATTTCGGTTTAATTTGAAAAGATTTCAAAATGATTCATAAAATTAATTAAACACTATTCACCCCCTCTTGTGTTAATTCTATCTTAAGATCCATAATCCGCATTTCCTACAATTAGAACGTACGTCAAATGACAAATCGCAATAAACGGAGTTAGAAGGATCTGAATTGGATGAAATGAATTTTGACGTTTTAATTGGAAAATTTTCTAGATCATTTATTTGTAAAAATATTTACATGCCGAAAAATAACATTTTCCATTAAAATATTAAATTTTTTTGAATTAAAATTCAAAAACGATGAATTTACGTATTGCGCAACAAATACAATTTCTTTCACTATAACTCATTAGACGCATTTCAAATTTTTTTTTTCCATAATTAAATTTCACTGTTTATTTTTATTATGAAATTATCATTTAATTTGCTAAGTCTTATTTCTTTAAAACTTTGATCACAAAATTTTATTACGAAACGGTCTCGATTCCTGTTATAAATTTATTACAAACCAATATCATTAGTTTCAATTTTAATATAAGTTACATCTTTTATTTCATTAAATTTTCGTCATTTTAGAATTTCAATTAAATGATATAACTAATGTTCTTCTGTTATTTACATACATAAATTTCTTATCTAAAAATAAATATTTACTAATTCTATTTCTGTTATTAATTATTTACGACTAATATCACTCAATTTATCCTTTCAATATAAGTTAAAATTTTGTTGTGATTTAAGAATTCTAATACAAGTTATCCTTCAATAAATCACAAATTTTTATGTCTATCATCTTAGTTCAACAATTATATTAAATTTAATATTTTAAAATGGCCAACGCTTCGGATCGCTACAAAAATAAGCTCCTTGAGCTTGGTATAGTCGCATTAAGGCATATTGCTTGAAGTCTGGCTTTAAAAAGTATCCCTAAGAGCATACTTTATTTGTTAAATCTAAATTTGATGGTAGATTTCTATAGTATGCTTGTATGATGATGACCCTATGTATAATTGAAATGATAGTTCAACGTTTGAAGAGTTTAAGAAGTCAATGATGGATGAGTTCAACAAGTCTGATCTCGGAAAACTGCATTAGTTCATTGGCATTAAAGTGGTACAATCTCCATCAGGTATTTTTATATCTCAACATAAGTATGTGAAGAGATACTGAATATGTTTAAGATGCAAAACTGTAATTCAGTTTGTGCACCAATTGAACCTGGTGTTAAACTGATGAAAAGTCATGAAAAGGAAGATTGATGATAGTACTCTTCACAAGCTAATTGGAAGCTTAATGTACTTGTCGGCCGCTTGACCCGACATCATGTATGCAGTTAGTCTCATCAGTAGATATATGAAACATCCAAAAGAATTACACACATAAACTCATTTTTGGTATAATTGGGGTACATTTTTTATGCAGCAACAATTTTAAATGTAATTATGTTTACAACAAAGCAATTGTGTAATATACTAGCATAACAAATACAATGGTCTTTCCAGGTTTCCTATTAAAATAGAGAGATTAAACATGATTGTTATTTTAGGAGCATGCCATTCATTATAGTTTTATTTTTCACTTTTTATGTTTTTATATTATTTTCAATAGTTTTTGATGCATCTTTTGATTGGTTACAAGACTGATGTTTTTTTTTTGTTAGCAGTTTTGTAATGCATTGACTACTAAGAGGAGGACAAGAAACGATGCCATATTTACGATCAATGTAAAGATGTAGAAATCATATCAAAGAAAACTTAATTACATGCATGAAACGTCTTAGTTTACATTCAATCCATGATTATGCTTTGGATGAATCGCTACATAATATGGTATTTCCATGCACCAGCATGCTTCACATTATTTGCAATATAGAGAATAGGTTAGTAATGCGGATGCAATTTTATGAACAAAATCGATAAGCCGATATAAATCCATGACTTATAAAGAGGTCAGTGACGCAATTATTATGTTTTTTCATAAGTATTTTTAATTTCAAATTCATTTTGGTTGTAGGTTATGAGTATCAGTTGCAAATAGTAATAATTTTTTATTGCTAGATGTTAAAGTTTGTTAATCATTGGTAAAATTTTCAATAAAGTAAGGCTTTAGATTATATAAATTAAATAATAAATTTTTTAGATAAAAAGCTGGAAAAAACTATTAAATATGTTTTAACTTCACTTTAAATACAGATGGGCATATTTATACATATCCACTTGCTAAGAAGGTGAAATAAGCAAATTTATAGGCAATTACATGGATATACCTTTTCATGTAGGTAACTAATCAAGAAGTGCTAGTTTTAACGCTGCATGCACCATTTCTTCCTCTAAGAGCATCTTCAACGCGTAATATTTTCTCAAATCTGCACCCAAAAGCTTCTCCAACAGAGGGTAGAAATCTGGATAGTTTGGAAAGCGAGGGTTGGGGCTGGAGAATCCAGATCATACGAGGCGTCTGTTAAAAAGACGTCTAGAAATCAGGCGCCTGTTGAACAAGCGTCTGATTTCCATGTCATACTCCAATTATGTTGCAAAAGAAAGCGGCATAAGGTGCATGTTCAACAGGTGTCTGGTCTTATTTCTGTTGAAGAAATGAGACATTTAACATTTCGGAGTGTGGAAAATTCGATGTTCGCACTCCGAACTGTTGGAGATGCTCTAAGTTTGTGCACATGACATTCTTATGATTTTAAGCTTGTTAATTTGACTTGCTTTGAAGTTATATTCCTTCTCGAAGGCGATTTGAAACATGATGAGAGTTGGATTCATCAACGATTGGATGCTATTTCCTAATATCAACATCGGTAATAATTGCATAGCTTTGCTTGCGAGCACGGTGGGATCCAAGGTTATATGTTCATACTCACTTATTTTAGTATGAACTTAGTAAGTAGTTTACTACCATAAATACTTGCTACCAGATAGTAACCTATCTCTCCCATGGTTCGAGATTTCGACCGAGACGTCGGAATTCCGACCATTTCGGTACGGTTTAGATGTTGATCGGGTTGAAATCCACTCAAAATCTAGTTCGGATGGCAAATCAAAAATAAAATAAAATAATAATCTTAATTTGCGTATCTGGAAGGAGGCACCAGCAGCAGCATTAGGCTTGAAAACGCACGTGGCATGAACTTTGCAGGCAACAACGACAACACATGAAGACATGGATATTTAGGGTTTGTAAACGAGGGGTTGATTTGGTGAAATAGAACGGAACCGAAAGTGAACTTAGGAATTGCTAATAAGTTAATTTGTTTTTTTTCCTTTCCATTTTTGGACTATTGCCATAGAAAACTGCTAACGCGTGAAATTAATGTATGTTTATTTTGAAAATACATGTCTACGTTCAATTATAAATAGTTAGTTCCTGTTACAAACATTGTTGTAAAAGAAAATCGTTACTAGAAATTTACAAATTCATAGCGTTTGTTGGTGTAATTATAAACAAAATGCTTCAAAAAGTTTCAAAATCCGAAACCGGACCCAAAACGGAATTTTGAAAATTTTCGAAACGGAACAAAAATTTTATAATTGCTAATGACCGGAACGGAAATAAAAACCGAAATTTTAAACCTTGATCTCTCCAGCGACACTACTATCCCAAGGTACCCCACAAATCACAGCTATATGAAAATCCGTAGTTACTATTCTGTTGCATCGAGCTTGCTCGTCATACTCGACCCTTTATTCTTGTTGGAACCTTGGTTTAGATAATTGCCTTCACAAGTTACAACACTTAATTACAGCTTCATACTATGATTTATACATCACATGACTGCCTAGTTTATGCTTCTCCATGCACATATTATGGCTCTGTCTAGACTAACCATGCTTGCTTTTATATAAACTTACAATTGCTTAACTTGGTTGCACATGCTTCGCTTACCTCTGCTTCCCTGCATCCGTCGGCTTGTTGCACAAAGTCCAGTTCATGTCTTTGCCAATGTTCCAGTTCATCCCTTTCTATGTTGCATACGTACCGACATACCCAACTACTTCTTTCCATTCGGTGCTTTTCTACATGCTTATTACTGATCCTTCCTTTCAATCCTTAGGCAACATATATACTTTCTTGCACCTTATATGCTCTACAAGATGCTTTCGCCATTCACATTATATTTATATTACTCAATCTTTGTTTATCCATCCATTCTATTGTTAATTTTGTTGAGCATAAATTGCTCTCTTCTATTGTTATTTATGGTTTAGCACTATCCATTTTGAGATTTTTGTAACCTTTGGTCAAAATCGTTCGGGTTTTAGCACATAATTTGTATTGATAGGAAGCATAATAATATGATCTTTTTATTATACCTCGTAACATATTTCAGTGATAAATTAGATGATTTAAGATATTTCCATGGTTATTAACATTATTTCATGGAAACTTTTGTATTGATGATCATTTAGAGTTTGATAAGTTGGACATTTTTCTTGCAAACACTAAAATAGGAAACTAACTACATTTCTGTTTCTAAATTTTAATGAATTTACTGTCAACGAACACATATAAACATGAATGTATGTGCATGTATATAAACATGCATGTTAGTTTGAACAAAGATGAAGAAAATGATATTATCTTTATTGCAGAATGAAAATGATACAAATCATCTATATCTGTACACATACAGTCGCAATATATAACAGTTGTTTTATGATGATGGGATTTAATCAAATACAGCCCAGACCGCAAGTTATAAGCTTTGCAATATATCTCATCTGTTGGATTTGAGATGATTGGTGATGATTTATTCAGAGATGAATAACTTTATACTTCTGCATATCTTCATTCATTTCTAATATTCCCTCTCAAACCCTACTGCGGCTAGGGTTTGCTGCGATAAATTTCAAAATCTTCGTCTCTTCTAATCTCTTGCAAATCTGATGAAATTTGTTTGTGAGATTTACCAAATGGATGAAAATAGAGTGGAACAGCACACAAAGACACAATTTTGGTTGATTGTTATTCGAGATAGCAATCAATCATAAAGTCTAAAGTTGCTTCCTTCAAAATCATTATCTGTTCAGAGATGAGATATAGCAATTATTTTGAAGACGATGACATAGATGTTCATATGCTTTCAAGTGTGTGAATGGTCATTCAGATCTCTGATTTTGGCTATCTTCGAGACAAATTGTAAGCTTCAGATGCAAAGTTGAGACCTTTTTTGTGAAATCGACAACATGTTTGTTCATATGCTTTCAAGCATGTGAACAGTCATTCTAATTTCTGACTTTTGGCAAACTTCGAAATAAGTTGGCTTCAGATGCAAAGTTGAGACCTTTTTAAATATGGATCTGGAAGTTGAAGAGATTTCGAGGTTTTTGAAGTAATTACAACTTCTGCCTTCATACCATACTTGTTGCCAGAATCTTCAACTTTCAATTCTTGCCTTAATCGAAGAAAAATTTTCTTCGACAAGGGTTTTATTAATATATCTGCCCTTTGGTAAGCTGTAGGTACGTGACTAACATTTAGATTGCCTTTGATTACTTGTTCTCTGACAAAGTATAAATCTAACTCCATATGCTTTGTTCTGGAATGCAATACTGGATTTGCAGTAAGCGCTATTGTACTCATATTATCACACCAAATTGTAGCTTTATTATGAGTTTTGACCTTTAATTCATGTAGTAGTGATTCTATCCACATGACTTCAGCAGTAACACTTTCTACACTTCTGAATTCAGCTTCGGTATTAGATCTAGAAACAGTTGTTTGTTTTTTTGAACACCATGATACATGATTGTCATCTAAAAATACACAATAACCTGTTGTGGACTTTCTGTCATCAATATCTGTTGCCCAATCTGCATCTGCATAAGCTATAATATTAATTGTATTGCTTGATTGTAATGTTAAACCATGATTCAAAGTGCCATTTAGATATCTCAAAATTCTTTTAACATCTTTCCAATGTTCATCTAAAGGATTTTGCATGAATTGACTAGCTTTGTTAACACTGTATGAAATTTCTGGCCTTATGATGGTGACATATTGCAAAGCTCCAACTATACTTCTGTACTGCTTGACATTTGATATTTGTTCTCCCTTATTGTTTGATAAATGTAAACTGCTCATCATAGGAGTTGGTAGAGCTTTTGCATTTTCCATATTTGCTCTCATAAGAATTTTAGTAATATATTTCTTTTGACTCAACTGAATTTTTGTAGCAGAAATCTTGTTGACTTGTATTCCTAGGAAATAATTAACATAGCCAAGGTCTTTTATGGAAAACTCTTTGTTCAGTTGATTTGTAACATGGTTGATTTCTTGATCACTATTTCCTGTAATTAAAAAATCATCAACATAGATTAGAATGTAAGTAACATCATTATTGTAAAATTTAGCAAATACTGAGTTGTCTGATTTTGTGGAATTGAATCCCATTCTAGCCAGGGTTGATTTTAACTTGTCAAACCAAAACCTTAGAGCTTGCTTCAAGCCATATATGGCTTTATTAAGTTTGCGCACAAGCTTTTATGCTCCTTCTTTTTTGAATCCAATTGGTTGCTCCATGTAAACTTCTTCCTGCAATTCACCATTAAGAAAAGCATTATTTACATCAAGTTGCTTTATGGTCCAGTTTCTATGTAAGGCAATTGTAAATATAATACTGATTGATGTAGGTTCCACAATAGGTGAAAATGTTTCATTAAAATCAAATCCATTCTGTTGTGAAAACCCTTTTGCCACCAATCTTGCCTTATATTTAGAAAGTGAACCATCAGAAATTTTTTTAATCTAAAAATCCATTTGCATCCAATAATATTTTTGTCACATGGTAATGGCACAAGATCCCATGTTCTGTTTCTTTGTAATGCTTCAAACTCTTCATTCATGGCACTTTTCCATTTTTCACGTTGAATTGCTTGATGATAAGTACATGGTTCCTCATCTTCAATTGTTGCATTGTATAATTTTGGCTTGAATATTCCTTTCTTTGCTCTTGTGATCATATGGTGACCAGTCCTTTCTGGAATTATTTGTGGAATAACTTCTGTAGTACTTTGTTGACTAGCATTGTGACTTGAAGGGTCTTGTTGATCAATAGGTAATTCTAAATTGCCTATTGGTTGACATTGATCAGAATGTTTGCTAGTATGACTGCTGCTATGATGTAGGTCTTTAGAACTGCTTGCTTCATTGTTATTTTGATTATCATCTGCTCTTGAGTTGGATAAGAGTTGATCATGACAAGGCACATTTTGATTGCCTTCTGTTGCAACTTGCTTCAACAAGTCAGGTAATATGGATACAACATTTTTTGTGTTGTATATTTTATGAGAAGTTTTCATATGTGTTTGACTAAAAGGAAAAATTTGTTCATTAAATACAACATGTCTAGAAACAAACACTTTTCCATTGCTATTTATACATTTGTAACCTTTCATATTAGTAGCATAACCTAAAAAAGTACATGGGGAGGACCTGAAATTCAACTTATGTGAATTATATGGTCTTAAGTAAGGAAAATATAGACATCCAAAAACTTTAAGATTATCATAATTTGGTTTAATACCAGAAAGTACTTCTAAAGGACTTTTATACTTCAGAGTTTTTGTGGGTAATCTATTTATTAGATAAACACTAGTAGCAAAAGCATCAGGCCAAAATTTTTGTGATAAAGAAGCCTGAGAAAGAAGTGTTAAACCAGTTTCTACAATATGTCTATGTTTTCTTTCAATTAAGCCATTTTGTTCAGAAGTATAAGGACAAGTAATTCTATGATTAATTCCTTTTTTCTGAAAATATTGCTTCAAAGGATAAAATTCTGTTCCTCCATCAGTTTGAATTTTTTTAACTTAACAGTTAGTTTGATTTTCAACTAAATTAATAGACTGAATTACAACATTGTAAGTTTCAGACTTAGATTTTAAGAAGTATATCCATACATGCCTAGAAAAAGCATCTATAAAAGAAATATAATATCTGTAACCATAATCTGTGGTTACAGATGTAGGACCCCATAAATCTGTTGCAATCAACTCTAATGATTTAGTATAAACTGTTTCAGAATCAGAAAAAACAAGTTTGTGACTCTTTCCCATTTGACAGTGTATACATACTATGGCATAGAGATGTAAGAAAATGAAATATTATTATTCTTCAATACTTTCTTTACAATATTTGCATTTGCATGCCCCAGTCTGCTATGCCATATATCAAAAGTCTTACAATTACTTGCTTGAGTTATTTCAGAACTGTTACACCACTTAATTCTATATGCTTGACTCTCAGAATTGTCAACACTAAATTTGTATAGCCCTCTACATTCTTTACCCTGCAAAAGAATTTCATTAGACTTAATGTCTTTGACTAAACAGTAAGTAGGAAAGAATTCGAAATATACTTGATTATCTTTAGCAAATTGTGACACACTAAGCAAGTTTTTTGTAATTAAAGGCACTCTCAATAAATTATTGAGATATAATTTTCTTGCACCTTTAATACATGCACTGCATGTGTGAGTAATGCTTATGGGCTTACCATTTCCCATATGAATACATTGTTTACCTTTATATTCTTGGTTTCCAAGATTCAGATTCCTAAGATTATTTGTTACATGATTAGTAGCACCAGAATCAGGAAACCAACTTTGATCATGAGAATCACCTAACTGATACTATTCTCTTTCTGACTGAATGAATCTTGTTGAATGTTGATCATATTTGCACTTTGATAATTCTTTTGGTTGCTATTTCCTGACTGAGATGGAACATATTTTGCATCAAACCTAAAGTAACATTTATTAGCACTGTGCCCAAACTTTTCACATATTTGGCATCTCAGTCTATTGTTTTTGTTATTGTGAAATCTGCCACCTCTGCCTCTTGATCTGTTTGATGAACCACTTCTATTGGATGACCCACCTCTTTGACTTTTGTTGTTGTATGTTTTCTCTTGTTTTTTTGAAACATAGTTAACAGAAGATTCTTGAATAGATTTCTTTTGTTCTATTCTTCCTTCATGAGATAACAGAATAGAACTAACATATTCAATAGATGGTGTTTTTTCCTGAGATGAAATTATTGCTACAACTGCTTCATAATCATCATCTAAACCACTTAAAATAGAAAGTACCTGTTCAGCATCTAACAGTTTATGACCTGCTGCAGCTAATTGATTGCACAGATTCTTGATCTTGGTTAAATACTCTCTCATATTTAACCCATCTTTTCTCAAGTTCTGTAGTTGTCTTTTATAATAAAGAACTCTTGCTGCAGACTGAGGGTTGAAAGTATGTTCTATTGAGTGCCATATTTCACGTGATGTTTTACAACCTATGAGTTGAGGAAGAATGGTAGGACCAATAGAAGATAATAACCAAGAACTAATAAGACTATCTTGCTTTTGATAGTTTGAGTAATCTTTATTGATTACAAGTTTTCCCTCACTATCTGTGACATATTTTGCTGGAGTAATAAGTGTTCCAAACACATATTCTTCAACATCATATCCTCTTATAGCTGTTTCAATTTGAAACTTCCACAACATATAATTCGATTCATCAAGAATAGTTGTTACTAACTGACTCTTTGGTTTGATTAATGACTTCAACAGGTTTTGTGAGTCTGACTGAAGAGAAGTGGCTGTTCTTGAAGCATTGAGAGATTCTTGAACATCATTGACATTGTCTCCTGCCATATCAGCAATTTGTAAATAGAAAACAGTTGATCAGATGATGAATCTTGAAATTCTGAGATCAACAAATGGTGCAGCCAGAGAATTCTGATGATGAGAAAAAAGAAAACTCTGAAGATAACCTCTAGGCAAGGCACTACTGCAAAACAAGCAGAATCAAGGCAGAATTTTACAGTTCTTGATCAAGAAATGCAACACAGTGGGTAAGAACAAGAAATCAATAGCTTCCTCGACGATGACACTGATCTGAGAGGAGCTAGAGTGCAGCCACCATTAAATGATGACAATTTTCTAATAATGGTAAGGCAAGGCACTTTTTCTTCTTTTGATTAATTGAGGCTAACAACCGTTAGGTTGATTTTAAAGCTCTGATACCATGTAAATGTTTGAACAAAGATGAAGAAAATGATTTATCTTTATTGCAGAATGAAAATGATACAAATCATCTATATCTGTACACATATAGTCGCAATATATAACAGTTGTTTTATGATAATGGGCTTTAATCAAATATAGCCCAGACCGCAAGTTATAAGCTTTGCAATATATCTCATCTGTTGGATTTGAGATGAATGGTGATGATTTATTCAGAGATGAATAACTTTATACTTCTGCATATCTTCATTCATTTCTAATATAGATGATTTAAGATATTTCCATGGTTATTAACATTATTTCATGGAAACTTTTGTATTGATGATCATTTGGAGTTTGATAAGTTGGACATTTTTCTTGCAAACACTAAAATATGAAACTAACTACATTTCTGTTTCTAAATTTTAATGAATTTATTGTCAACGCACACATATAAACATGAATGTATGTGCATGTATATAAACATGCATGTTAGTTTGTCTTTTATTAATATATTCTAGATTAAAGATAATATAGTTTGATGCGATTACTTTCTCTCTGACTCATGTATAGGTAGGTATTATTTTGGTTATGGAAACAATATTCTAATCTGAAGGGTTCGAGAGGTTCAAAGAAGATTGAACTTGAATGACTATCTTTGCTCTTGGCTTTAAGGGTCAAATGGCATTCACAGATATTTACAATAAAACTTTGTTATAGTAATAATTGTATTAATAATATTTATAGGGGTTTTTAAATGTAATATCATATTCATAAAGAATTGTTGTTCAAGGTATCGTTTATGAGAAATATGATTAAATTTGAAATGTTTGAGTGGTTATAAAATGTGTACATTATTCTTACTGGATGTTATAAATACTAATTCTACAACAAGAAAAGAAAGCTGTTGAAGTATGCCAATGGTCATGATAAATCGTTGCTAATCTTACGTCCACGGTGTTTGAAATGTGTTTTACAAACTCTATCTTACAATATTCAAAAACTATCGTGAGAAGAAGGTCCATGACATTTTTTTATAATAATAATTAAGTGTTGTGAAACATATAATCTTTTTTACATATATGGATATTAAACTTTGTAAATTAATATTTTTAATTGTAGTGCTACCACCTTATAAATTTAGCATTCCTCGCCATATAGGGATATGTCATAACACGCAAATTTACCGGGTTGAGAAAATCTAAATTCTAATTGATTTCTCGCACTCTGGGAAATTAGAAGAAAGCATATACATGATCAAGTTTGCTTGAAATGCTTAAAAAAAAGTTAATAGTTTGTTCTATATATTTGGTATATTTGCACATAAAATATTTTGGTTACCAATAATAAGCTATAAAATGTATTATCATGGCAAGGAAGGTTGTATTTTACTCTTATATAATTTAACGGTCGGTTTTCCACCAGTTGTACCGTTGTACTAGTAGGCAGTTTGTTTATGAAATAAAGCGTGTATGCTTTTGTTTTGAAAAACACTGTTAGTTCTGATAATGCAAATCTTTAATAATATTTGTAATAAATTTGGTTTCATTTGTCCGCTGGTGTAGCGCAGTGGAAAGGAGGCTTGAGTTCTGGTAAAAAGGCCCAAGTTCAATTCCTACCATGCGCTTCCCTATCCTATATAAGTTTACCCGAATTTGGTGTTATACTTTTTTGGTATCGACGTGAACTACCAAAAACACCCCTCTATATATTTTTAAATGTTAGACACTTAAAATTAAGGATCTAATATTAAATTTCTTTTACAAATTCAAACGCGTCTAAAAGTAGGATCTAACAACTAAACATGCTTTACAAATTCAAAACGCTTCTAAAAATAGAAACTAAAATTAAACTTCTCTACAAATTCAAAATATTTCCTTACAAATAACAAAAATTAATATCACTTTAAAATAAAAATAAAAACAGTTTTCTGACCGATTTAAACATATACAATTTATAAAGAAAACAATTCAAGCGCGAAGCGCGTGCCATAACATGTCTATAAACTGACTTCCAAATCTGGTTTGTCTAAAGTGTGCAACTATGTTGGATACCGTCTGAACACGACTATGAGGTCCGAACGTTGACGATGTGCTTACAATTCCAAAATTGTAAACTATAAAAATGAAATTTTCTGGTACATTCGCATATTAAATTTCATATCTATTTGTATTGACTACACCACTGACTATACAGTATAATATTTCATATCTATTTGTATTCACTATCTTATTCGGAGATGAAAACGAAACTAAATATAAACATGACTGTCATGTATGATGTATGCCAAAAAACGTTGGCCCCGTTTGGCTTGTCGTTTTTAGTTTTGTATTTTCGTCTATACAAAAGCGCGTCCGTTGTACGTATTGTTGAAAAACAAACAATTTTGAAAAATGAAATTAATATAAATAGAAAACAAGTTTATTTTGTTTTTCATGTTTCGAGTGATAACAAAAGCACGGAAAACAATCTAACTTCTTCGTTGTCTGTTGTCGCATTGGCTAAGAATTATAAATCATCTTCTCTTATTTCTTGCTATTTTTTAGTGCAAGTTGAAAACATAAAACTCAAAATACAAAATGAAACCAAATGGACCCATACTTTTTAAGCTAAAAGGTTATGGTGTAGAAAAATGGATAAACTAAGATTGAAAAAAATACTCCAAAAGTTGGGTGGAATCGACACATTATTTGAATTCCACTTGAGTAATTATGGAACAAACAATACTGACACGTTCCTCCCTGCAAGTAGAATTACTTACAAAGTTGAAACATCTAATTTAATTACCATGAAATCCCACATATAAATGGTTTGATAAAAAAATGTTCGACGATATCAGTAATTCAATGAAAACGTAGTATGTCTACTTGCTTACTCTGACCAAAATACACTTTAGCTTTCAGACTTCTCCACCAATTGATTATAGTATAACTTCCAACATGCCCCACATTTATACTCATATTACTCAAATATATTACAAGTAATATTGTACACTAATATGGAGGATAAAGTTAGAAAGAAACGACCATCCGTATTTATTACCCTTGGCTAACAGTGTCACACCTTTTGTTTTATATCTGAAGAAATATAACGACGTGACCAGTCTCGATACAAAGCAATAGACATGTTGGCTAGTATAAATCAGAACAATATATTACATAATACAGAGCACAAAATCACAGATCACAGCGGAAAACATAATAAAAGCCAAATATTTTGGCGAAACTACAAAAGAGAATGCTAGACCCACATATATACATATACAAATACACTAAGACATGTCTCAAAATATACATGACTTCATGAGTCAACATCTCACACAAAATATGCAATATGCATATAAGACCAGTTTCAAAATGACACACACAATATATCTATAACATAGCATATAACTCCTCAAGCCATCATATATCCAAAGTCATAGAGTCCTTGTACTCGCCAAGTCTCGGTCTAACCCGAGTATTTATAAAATCCTCGGGTCAGACCATTACTAAATAAAACTGAATGAGATGTCATAATAAGCATGCATGGGGAAAGATGATATAGGATATACCTTAAATTATGCAAAAGATCTCATCAAATAGATATCACAAATAATCATCATGTCACAAAGTCATCACATGCCCAACATTGAAAATCATCTTAAATATGGTGGACAAAGTATATCAAATCAAATCAAATCAAATCAAATCAAATCAAAGGACTGAACAACAGCAAATCATCATCGAGGACAACATATGTCGCATGACAGCAAGTCAATCCATAAAAGAATAAGACTACACGAAAGCAAGTCAAAACAAAATACAATAGATCGCATGAAAGCAAGTTGACATGAAAAGACAAGAACAAAGCAGATCATATAAATATCTTGACTATAATGGAATTCTTAATGTGAGATGCTCTATTCCATGTGGAGACTAACACGACATGCTCCAATAGTTTAAGAAGGACCAAGACTAATAAACTCCTACAACCATTGTATACCTGATCCTCATAACACAAGGCGTGCCCGTGATACCGACTACTAGCTTTTCTAGTATCGGGCTAAGAACTGACAAAGATACCATGACTTGGGGTGAGACCACTGCAGTCAGCCGGTAGGGTAGTTACTAGCTTACAAAGTCAAATGAAAGAATGCACTAACGAACATGACAAGCTATAGAAATATCAAGCTTTCCCCAAGATACTTTTAATTATAAATGTTACATATTCTTCAAATAGTAATCACTAAAGTAATACCCGTGTCCCATACCACTCAAGATTGCTAAAGTATTTATTATAAGTTAGTAAATTTCACTCAGCTAAGTATTCTACACAACAAGTCATATATTTGAAAAATGAAGTGATATCGAATGTCTCATATCAATCGTTACTATTAAACTATTTAAATATATTCCTTGTTTCATAGAATGAATAATTTGCATGAAAGTAATAATTCAAAAATCATTAGAAAACCCCATAGAAGAGAAAAATAGCTCAAAGGCCAAACTCAATATGTTATTTAAAGAGAACTAACTGTTTATAAAGCACATGTTTTAACTTTTCAAACGTATGGAATGCTTTTCAATATACTATAAACTTTAAATTTTTCATATTCAAGCCATAAACTTTTTAATACTCAACCATATATATTCATTTATTTGTATAATAAGCTATAGATATGAATTAATATCAAAATGTATGTATGCATATATATATATATATGTATGTATGTATAAAACTCCATAGAGTTGATAGGTTTATAAAAATATGCTCCTTTGTACAAAAACTATATATATAGTTTTATTATCATCTTTTTCGAACACTATTATTGTTAAAAACTCTATAATAATCTTTCTTCATCAAATACTTTTAAATATATGTTTCATAACTATATTTTGAAACCCCAATTTTGAAATCAATTATATATTTTATATAAACTATAAAAGTGATTTTAATCAAATATATTTTAATCTAACCAGTTAAAGATAATTCCTATTCATATTATATATATATATATATATATATATATATTATTCTAGATAAATTAGAAGAATGAAATTACCCAAAATTTAAGCTATCAAAATTTCAAAAATCATAGAAATTAGAAAGTAGAAGAAAACATAAGAATAATCGATCAAAATATAAGTTTCTTGGAGCTATACTGGCTCCAGGATCTTCTACTGAACGACCATGGACCCCCACTGGTCTGGTTGGCCGGTGCTGTTGTCTAGAGCTTGAACACTCCAGGCATCGTCTATGATGCTGACATTATCAGTTTCGGCTACTGTAACTTACTTACTAAAGCTTGAAATTATTACCAAACATTCACGCAACGTATACTGGTCAATCAAACACAAAAACACTCTAGTTCAAGCTATTGTAAGCAATTTTTGACTGGGTTAAATATTTAGTTTAGTTTATTTATTCGAATAGATAGTATATTAGTTAACAATCATTCAGCAATCACTCAATCCATTAAACAATAGCATGCAATGCTAATCAGAGATAATTACACTCACCTTATCTCCTTGAATTCCAAGCTAAAACAACACACAAACAACCTATTTTCTCTTATTTCAACCAAACCTTAAAACTAGATATACACACCAACAATAAATATGATTCAAACATTACAAAAATTGGAATTAAGAGTTTAAAAGCTATAATAGGGCTTGAGAACATTGCCTTGACTTTACTAGAATTTTTGAGAATTTATTGGAATTATTTTTTGAAGACCTTAGCCTAGGTTTTGAAATATTTAGAAAATTTCTTCTCATGTTTTTCTTTATTTTGAGCGTAATGTAAATAGGAGAAGTGATAACTTCTATCTTGTTATATTTTAAGTGGGCTTGGATTAGAAACAAGACTCAATAAGAAAAGAATTAATTTTTATTCTTTTTTATTCTCTTAAGGCCTCTTCTTTCTTTTAAAGTTTTGTTAATAACCATGAAACAAAATACTAACCCACTTCAAATTAAAAATTTATAATTCCATTCAGTAACCATTTCTAAATTAATTTTATGTTTATTTTATTTGAAATAAAATCTCAACCAATGATTTAAAAGAGATTTTCAACACTTTGAAATTTCTTTTTACATTTTGCAAAAGATTTAGCAACCTAAAAATCTACATTTTCTTACCAAAATTAATTCACTCAAAAGATCAAATATACGTTTTCATATAAATCTCCAATTCCACTTTAAATCTAAAATTCACATTCTAAAAGAATTTATCATCATTTTATAAAACAAAAATTCTAATTTTCTTCATGTTTCAATACTTGAAAATTTCCAATTTAAATTATCATAAGTTTAATTAAAGTGATTCTAAAATCAAGGTTGTTACAAAACTCCCCTCCTTAAAGAAATTGCGTCCTCGCAATTGTATTTCAAAGAAAAGACAATAATAAATACATATATTACTATTATTAAATCATTTATTTTTAAAGTACACACTAGAAACACAACAATCAATCATTAAAACAATCTCACAATGAGATTATTTTCAACCATAGCTCAAATGCTCCACATTTACCCTCTTGGTTTAGCACGTATTCATGATTTGCATTAACCCATCAGGTAAAATAGAGTAGTTAAACAATTATTAGACCCTTATAGCGATGGCTTTGAGGGACTCAAAATTATATTCCTTGCTCATTGTCTATTTTTATGGACTATGAGGTTTAAACAAACTCATTTACAAAATACAATAATTAAACATTCAATCAACCATTTTACAATGTTGAATTTATGGAAGCTTTGAAGTTATCCCTACGGTATGACATTTCTCTCGAAAATCACAACACTTAAAACACAAAATAAATCTATAACATGAATTCACAATAACTTTGGTTGTTATCACACTATTAAAATATACATCTATATGTTACTTTAAAAATGTAGGTGTACATATAAATCTCTTTTGTTTTCAAAACAACATCTAAGATTTAATTTTTTTTATTCAAAATAAGATCAAGTAATGTTGTAGGAGGAGATTTTGAATTTAGCACTATGGTAAACACACATTAAATTTTGAATTTCCAACTCTTTGAAAGTCCCATTAGTCATTAAATCCTCCATATTGATAGTCAGCTTTTGTATAGTAAATACGAAAAACCTTACAAAACTCATAAAGTAAAAGTTTTTCCTTATAGTCTTAGCTTTCTAGAAAGCACAAGATTACTGAAATCGGGTTAATGATTTGAAAGTTATAACCAAAACAAGTTGATGTTTTAACTCAGAAAATAATTAGCAGGCCGAGTTCTTGGGATCAGATTAAAATAGCATTTAGCTATAAAATATTGTAGAATTTGATAAAGTGGTCTAAAGAAGAGTTATATTAGAAGGGATCACCAAAATCGCATAAGAGAATCAAAAGATATAGTAGTTTTACGACAGCTATTTTTAGAACAAAAGTTTGTACAACAAGGTCATTTATAAGTTCCCATTTGTACTAAAAAATACATTTCACACATTTTTTTCTAAACTTAATTAATCAAAGTTTTAGGGTTTAAAATTCATTTTTCAGGAAAGCTAAGATTGCTAATTAAAAATTTCCATTAGTTAACAGTCTCATAAAAGTGAAAATATTTTACATATTTATGACTTCCTTACAATACTCTTACAATGAGAGAGGAGTTCGAATATTCTTAATTCTACTTCCAATCAATTCATTAGATTTAACTTATCCATATTTGTACTTTTAAATCTTTCTAATGAAAGAAAAACAAACACTTAAAGAGACAATCTATTTAAATCAAATAACTTCTCTTTTATTATTGTCACAACAAACTATTCGTTTCAACTTTGAACATAGTCTAAGTAAAATAACTTTTTAGTACCATAAACTTCTCACCATGGGATCTTCATTCGAGTATGTGTATGTGTATAAAGTAAAAATAAACTCATTCCTATAGTATTTATTTTCCAACTTTTATTGAAAAGTAAAAAACTATAAAGTTTAACCTCCTAATGAAAAGACAATTATAGAATTAAATGACTTTCTTCAATTCTATTTTTTCTCATGGTTTGTTTATCATAACTTCTACTATTCAAAAAAATTCGAAAAATACTTTTTGAAATTTTAAATATTTGATTTTCGATAAATCCTTTTCCTAATTATACTTTTCTAGACTTTACACTTCACAAATAATATAATTGCTTATAAAGGTATTTATTTATCCCAAATCTTATTTATTAATCACTAAAATAAACCTCATTAACACACTCTATTCTTCTAATTTAAAACCATTAAAGTACAAAGTTCCTTTTGCTCCAAATATTTTCTTATTTTATAATTTCAAATTTTGTTCACGCAAATGCTTCGTATCCATTAGAACATAAATTTCTTTTACAAATTTAAAATACCAAACAATTTTACTCAAGATATTTAACTCTTTTAATATCTTATTTAAAAATAAAACAAGGATGTGAAATAATTTAAAGATTTCCCTAAAAATTTATAAACCTTCATAATTCAAAAATGTTGTAACACAAAATTTCATTTCTTAAGAGGGTAACTTTTCTATCTAATTAAGAAATCATGACAACATATACTTGTTCAACCATTAGTTATTTTAAATTTAAATTTCCACCTCTGAAATTCAAAAACTGTAAAATGATAATCCCCTAGAATTAAGTTGTATTTACGAACCCATATTTACATAAAATGCTTCTTATTCATAAAGAAAATTATCTAAAATTCATTAGTTTAAATTATTCCATCAATTTAAGTTTTACAAATTTTTATTACAATATTAATGTAAAGGAAAATTTGAAATCTATACGATAGCACCACATAGTTTTATATAGCAAGTACTATGGGTTTATGAGAGAGTGATTATCATGGGAAGTCCGATCTTTATGTTTTATAAGAAAAATTCTCTAAGTATTACTATGGTGGGTTAATACATTTTAAAAGAGAGATGATGCCACTTTTCTAAGTGTCAAATTACTAGAAGCACTAATATTAATAATTGTTACAATTTTATAGATAATCATGTAATAATTGATTATTTTCTTTACCAGTTTGATGATTTCCTAAAATAAATTAGTCTCATTCACATTTTGATAAACGATTAATTTGTGCATGTACATGCATAAAAATGCACTATTACGTACATGTCAAATTCAATTTCTAAAATCAAAAAAAGACCTTACAACTGCATTTATTAATACCAATTCCTCCAGCACACATGCATCGCACATGCCAGAGTACTCGTGTGTGTGTGTATATATAGTTTATCAAATCTCTTTACTAATGTTTTGGGTTGTCGTAACGATATTTTACGCAACATTCATTTTGACCTAATAAAGGATGTTCTGATCTTCTATTGTGAAATACACAAATTAGTTTTTATGATTGTACTAAAGGCTTGATGGTATAGGAGCATTACTTCTTATATTTAACACCAGTTCTAAGGCATATGAACTCAGAAGTTTACGATTGAAGAAATTTATTTGGTGTCTTTAAATGGTACCGTTATTAAATGCTTATACCATTTATATAAGTATACGGAAATGTTTTCCAGTATTAAAGGATTGAAATGGTTTTGAGAATATACCATTTTAAAGATAATTTGAAGTAAATATTTAAAAATTGATTTAATTAATAAAAGATTAATTAAATGGGCCTAATGACTGCTTATGTGCTAGATATTATATGTTACTTTGATAATTAAATAATCAACTACCAAATTTGTCCATTTTTGGTTCTTTGACTTGATGTGGGAAATGATTAGTCGTGCACTTAGCAAGAAGCCGACCGAGTAGGCTTGATTATCGTTTATGTAACGAACAAGATTTTTCAACCCTCAAAAATTGACATTTATACGTCCACTGTAAAAAATACTGAGCAGCCCAACGCCAGAAATACCAATTCATTAGGGGTGAAGAAGAAAAAGTTAGAAGAGAATAGAACACAACAACCCAGGATCTCACAATTGCAGTGGAACAAAATATAATATATAATAACAATTTTTATACAAAAGAATTCGTAACTATTTTACACTTACAATCGTCAGAGAACACAATCCCTGCATCAAATATGGACAGTTATAATAACTTGTCCTCATACAGCGGAAATATACATCAAGTACGGAAATATACATCTGTCGTCCAGCTTGTCTCTTGAGCTACATAGCATCTTATCCTGCTGCAATACTCAGTCAGACCCCAATACTATAATAAATAAGTCAGACACCAATACTATAATAAATAAACACTCGAGTCAGTTTGGAAAACCAGCGTGAGAAAACAAACTCAATTTGAATTTTTAAGTTTTCTCAAAATCCTTTGAAAACAAAGGTATCTCGTAAGACCACATCAAACATAAACACGATGGGTTTTTACCTTACGATAACCACAACAATTTTTATCAAAATAATCTGATATTATAATAGTATCTACAGAAAGTAAGTAGAAAATAGTTGAAATGCTTGCATCTCACATTCTAGCATAGTTGGACACAATCACAACCATAAGACGCTTATTGGAGAATGAATTTCATGCAAATGATTGGGCCACTGGGGAACCGTCTACCACAGTACACCTCTAGAACAATGTACCGAGAACCACGCCGGATCCCCTGCTATACAAGACCGGCATACCCTTAACCTGGATAGACCGAATATGTTATCACCCCGAGTGTTCCCACCCTTACCATCGAGCGCTCCTTCTTTCATGCACAACCATATCCATAAAGAGGTTTCCTAGGACATCTAGAAAAGTGATAACATACCCTAATTGGGTGTGACCCACTTAGCCTTGCTGCATCTCCCCTATTTTAGTCATTCCCGGTTGATGAGGCTTGAGGCTAAGCATTACCTTTCAAGAAACAATTCTACTTAGAATGCTCATCGTCCTTCAATGACGATGTTCTGATAGCATTCGTCCATACAAGTTGTCGTGGGTCCGGACAAACAGAACCACCTTGATTTTAATTTTGCAATCCATTTCAATTTTAAATTAAATCGAACAAATGTGCGATTTAACCCAAAATCATTGCTGACCTCAAACTACTCCAACCAAATCCAGTGCGTAGAATATATGCATATAACGTAGAACATATACATATAACCCTAACGAAAATTGTTTCGTGAATTTTTGGACCTCCTGCAAGTAATTTACGAATTCATTAACATCGAGATAAATAAATATTTATAATTTTCTTAACTTAATTTAATTAAAAATTAAATCCCCTCACCTACACCTTGTTCTAGGCAGAGAAAAATCTCAACCGTTCCAAACACCACCAGACACCTTACTGAAGAACGCGACCAGAACCACTTCAACCACAACTCCCTACCGCTATCGCGACCCCTGTGCCCTAGAATTTCTTCAGCACCATCGCATATCACCAACCACTACTGAATTCGGCCACGATCCACTTCCCATGCTCACCCATGTGAGCAACCTCCATCGCCATAGCCTTGCTAATCGATTTGAGCCGCGACCTTCCCTCCAAAGCAAGTCGCGACTGTTGCTCGAACGACTCTACTTATACTACCTCACGACCTTCGATCGACAAAACACCCACATCATCACCTCAAATGCATGCATTCGCCATCGCCTGCTACCTCCCATCACAGTCGCAAACTACTCAAGCCCAAACTTCACATCGCGACTAAGCTTCGGTCACCGCTGCCTCTCAATAATGAACTTCCATCACCATTTGAGCGATCATGGCTCTTTTTTTCTGAGCGAATTCTCCAGAATTTTTTTCCCCCTTTTGTTTTTAAAATGATTTTGAACGAATCAAATTTCAATTTTTGAACAGATAAGAGGGGGAAGCGGTGACGCGATTTTTAAAAAGAGAGCAGCTTCCATTTTTTCGTTTTCTTCGTTGATTTTATCTAAAAAGAGAGGGAGAGGACATGATTTTAAATGTAGGAGATGGCATGCAGGGGAGAGACTATAATGACTAAGGTGAAGGGAAAAAGGGGAGATGGAAATACCGTCAATCAACTAAATAAATGTATATATATGTGTGTGTGTTATAAATTTTCAAATTGACTTGATTTCAAAACTTAAAATCTCGAACCCCCATCGAGGCATGCCGCTAGGCGTGTATAATATTATACTCCTATTCCGAATGCAATGGAAAAGGTTTCGAGTTCTAATTCGATCATATGGAGAAGATAGCTTTTGGACCCAATTATTATATTGAATTTTCGATATAAATTTCAACGCATTAATATCCCGTACGACCAAACGATAACTCCAAATGCGATGAAATTTTAAATCCGATAATAATACACTATTACGGACCCAATGGAACTAGTTTCTTCAAATTTCAAGACTATGCCTCGGATTACTATTTTAACGTGTCGATCAAATCGACGATTTCTAAAATTTTTGAAATCGCTTAAAATTCCAGTTTTAAATCTTACTACCTAAATTATAAATCCCAAATTCAATATTTAAAACCATTTAAATATTTAAAATTAATCGTTGAAAAATCTGGGTCGTTGCAATTTGGTTTAAGAATGTTGATTCGAGTGGTGCAGAGTGTCTATGGTACTTCAATCTACCGGGCTTTCTTCTTGGCCGAAAGGTAGCAAGTTGAGAGTTGGAAACATGATAAGTCTAATACTATAGGTCAGCAAACTAATGTGACTTGTGATGTACAAAAATTATTAGGAAATATTTGAGTTAGAGTTGTAGCTATTTGTGCTACAAATGATCTGACAAGAGGAACGAAAGTGATTGATACAAAAGCTACTCTAAGTGTTCCAGTCAGCGGAGCTACTCTCGGATGAATTTTTAATGTTCTTGGTGAGCCTGTTGATAATTTAGGTCCTGTAGATACTCGTACAACATCGCCTATTCATAGATCTGGGCCTGCTTTTATACAGTTAGATATAAAATTATTAATCTTTGAAATAGGGATTAAAGTGGTGGATCTTTTAGAGGTTGAGGGCCTCATTATCGTTGTTGGTCTGGAGAGACCGGTGTTGTATTTATCTGAGAACCACTTTGGACTAATGTATCGTTTGAAATGCAGATTTATGATAATAATTTTAAAGACGAAGATCTTCATGATGCAAGCCTACGTGCCACTAGACCCGCAATGCATATTATGTATATGGTGGCAGTAGTGCTTTATTACTAAAATCTTCGATATGCAAGGAATCCTCGCTAATAATTCTAGGGGTAATTCTTGAGAGTGTCTTCGGTTTATCCTGTTACTAGACAACTTGTATGGACGAATGTCTGATATTGCATTTCTAAGATCACAACGTTGACTTTACCAAACAAACATATGTTTGGTGGCGGAGAAGGAATCTTCTCTTAGCTTAACATCCTTCTCCGATATGTATGAGCTTAAAGGTTGTATGTACATGAAAGTCGATAGTGATCAAGGGAATGGAAATGTGGCATTCAAAGTGGAATGTGTTATATGAAAGGTAAATGTTATCTTAAGCCTCATCACCCGGTAATGGCTTAAAAAGGCTACGTCGGAAGGCTGTGTGGTTCTATACCATAAGGGTATGATCATCACCTTTCTGGATAACCCTTTATATGTCGGGTATGTGTTGTATGTTACCAGATGTCTCGGATAGGTGGTAACGACTGGGTTGATGACATATTCGACTTATATCCTAGCTATGTATGGGTGCCAAATAAGGATATACCGGTCATACCAGATGTGGAGGATTGTTTTTGTATCCTCCGTACATTCCTCTAGAGACATACTATATTAAAGAGAACCCCTTACCTGCCATTATATGGATATCCATTCAACAATACATGTTTGTCATTTTGTTTGTGAACCTATTATGCCATCAAATTTAACCAATGTTACAATTAATTTAAGATATTTGATATTATTTGTATACTAGACACTAGTATAATATAACAGGATTTGGTATGAAATGTTTTGGTTATCGTAAGCTAAAAACTAGTCAGTGTTTATGTACCATATGGTCTTAGAAGATACCTTTGATTCACAAAGAAAAGTTTTTATAACTTTAAAATTCAATTGAGATGAGTTTTCTCATGCTTTTTTACCAGACTGTCCAAGTGCTCTTCCCTTTTAACGCTTAGGATAGACCGAGCATATTTACATATTTAGAGTTGGATGCTTGGAGCTTCAGCAGATGAGCTAAACGTCTTCAGGTAGTATCTCGTGTCTATGTTCATTTTCCATTGCATTGTTGTTTAAATTATCAGCACTTGTAAGGATGCGTTATTGTAACTATCCTGGCTGATGAATGTGATTTGATTGTCTGGCAGATGAATGTAAATTATATTACAATTTCTTTTTTGTAAAGATCATTGATATTATATTATATTATATGTTTTTCCCCTACGATTGTGAAATTCTATGTTATTTTAGTTTTTCTTTTCTTCTTCTTTTCTCTTCTTCTTTCTTCTTGCTTTCCTATAATTATTCGCATCTTCATTTGATTTGGGTTGGACATGTGTCGTTTATTGTTAGCTCAAATTGTGCGGGATTGCAGGTCGTTTCATTATAATAGGCATAGCTACATGTTTGTCCAATTTACTTAATTAATTCATTTTCCATGATAATGTTTTATTATATGGATGATTCACCCACTAGGTATAGTAAATTGATTTCTATTGATTTGATTTATATGGGTGATGACACTTTTTTAAATAATTTTCTGAAGGTCGTGGTTTTGAGATGTTTTGAGATTATTATGCTATCATCATTATATTAATCATATTATCTATTGCATACCATGTATTGTTCTATCCTAGAGGCATATATGTTTATTGCTTTGTACGGATAATGTGTACGTATATATGATATATTTATTTGATGTTTACCAGTGATGGTCCAAGCAAATAATCACGTGTCTACGCCATATAACTTCATTCTCCATATTATCTGATAGTATTACTCGGTAATTATTCTCTTGGATAGTATGTGTATAGAGGTAGGGTGTCACAAATTGATGTCAAAGCAAGGTTCAGAACAATACATCGTATATTATAGTTCTTGACTCTTGAGTGTGTTGGGTAATTTTCTATAGCAAGAGATATTATATGTTATATAAATATATATAGTATGATTACTGGGGTAATCATCAGGGAACGTATTTGTGGACTTATAAATATATGTATGTAAATGTAATTAATTATTTCTCTTTCAAGTATAGAGTATAAAATGGTTAGAGTAGGAAGCACGAAAGGAGTTAGTCCAACCAGTAGTTATATTTATTACTAAATAATTTATAAATAAAAATCTTATTTGGTTTAGCTTTCAAATTTAATAAGGAATGAATTTTGTTGTTTGACTTTTTGATGGGTGGAAAATTTTCTAATTATAAACATTTTGAAGGGTGCAACAAGATTTTTAAATGAAATGAGGTATTTACTTGGAAATTATTTTTGTAAGCAATGTAGAATTTATTTTGAATTGTTAAAAATTTTAAGGATAAATTTAAACTTATATATATATATATATGTATGTATATGTACATATATGTATATGTACATATATATACATATTTAAAAGAGAATTAAATATTTCTATGAAAAATGAAAAATAGTTGTTGAACTCAATTGTGTGTTGTGAAATGTTTTAAAATTAAGAGATACATTTGAAAATATTTCATTAAATGGAAAACTGAGTTTTAGTGGGAAATTTGTTGATCAAATTTTGTCAAAAAATTTTAAAAATTATTAATAGAGAAATTTTGATTTAAATTATGTCTAAATTAGCATGAAAATGAAATTTGGAAAAATATAGGCTTGGAAAGTAAAATTTTTAGATAAAATGTTTTGGGTAATTTTGTATTTGGTAAATGGTTGATATTCAAAAATAGAATTATCATGAAATTATTTAGTTTAATATAATTGGCTTGTTATAGATTCTTGCATATAAGAAATTTTGAGAACGCAATTTTATTTAGTTGGAGAGTTTGTAACAACCCCATTTTTGTAATAGTTAGTTAACATTAATACTAGTAATTTAATTAATTAAATTAAAATTTTGGATTTTTTTAATAAATTGACTTTGGAATTATTTAAATAAAGAGGTTTCAAGCGTAAAAGTAAGATATTTAAATTCAAATATGTTGTAACGTGAAAATAAATTATATAAATGTGATGTAATTGAAAGGTAATATTAAATCTATAAAGCATTGATTTTAAATGGGAATTTTGATTTATTTAAAATAGTATGGAATTTTGTCTTGGCAAATAAGAAGGGAAACAAAAATTATATATAATTACTTAATATTTTTAATTATTTGGCCTGAACAAATGTATCATGCCTAACATGTTTTCCAGATGATTCTTGCCCCTCATTATATCATATACCAAATACTTTTTTTTCCTTAACATTGAAAGAATTCTTCCTGAAGCCAACTTACAAGCCAACTTACAAAAAAATTCTACATCCTTCATACTTTAAAATTTTCTAAACAACTAAAATAAATTGTCAAAACTCATAAAATTTAAAATTGGAACTTCTTGATATGCTTCTTCACCATCCAGTAACAAGAAACGCCAAGATAATTCATTGATTAAGCAATGGAAAATCTACAGTGAAGTGCAAATTCATAGAGAAGAAAGAGCTTGAACTAATTATTGGAGTATTGTATTTTCAGATGAGAATTTTCTCACAAACCAGTGTTTAATCCAGGCAAATCAGTGCTGCTACTGGGGTGGGTGCGGGTCAGTTCGATGCGGTTTGAAGTCCAAAACGTTTCCGTACCGCATCGAACGGTTAATCAAAAATAAAAACCATTGTATTAATCTTCTAACAGTTAGGTTTGAATGTAATACGGTTCGATTTGGATCTGGTCTGGTTTGAATCCATATTATATATGAAATAAGAGAATTACTTCCATCAACAATCAATTTACCTACAATCAATTTACGAAGGCAACTGTGCGAAGCTTTTACACTTAAATGTTAAAAAACACAATGTCATACTGAAATGAAAGATTATTTCTTAACTGTATGGATATTTTAATTTGGCATTTAGCTACAAGGGAGATTTTTTTTGGTCAGTTAGTCAAATATCAACATTAATCAATGCATAATCATCAAAGAAAATGATTAGAATAAGATTATAATTAGCATTTATCCAAAAAAATGAGATAAAAAATATTATAGCAAAACTATAACATCTTCCTTTAGGAGAGCGAATATTATTAATATAATAACATACGCTAAAAATAGAATATACATCGTTAGAATTTAAAATAAGACAGGAATTGCTTATATTTTTATCATAAGACTACTAGTGCAAATATTTGATTCTTTCCGATTTAATATAGTTGGTTCAATCGTCCAAACCGCAACCGAACTGTATCAATTAGGGTCGGTCCAGTTTGAGTATTTGTTTTGTGTAAAAGATTCGGTGCGGGTTTCTATGCTATTTTTACGGTTCGGTGCGGACGGTTTTCGTATAACGGTGCGGTTTATGCCCACCCAGACTGTTTATTTATTTATTTATTTATTTTCTTCTTTTGCGTGCGTGTTTGTATATAATTACTCCAACAACATAAATTAAAACTATTGCAAATATATGCAGCACCTATTAGTTTTTATATTATAACTGGTACATATATTATTACAAATTCATATACCTAGTTGCCATAGTGTTTGGAATGAACTGTTCGCATGTAAGCTTGTTCCACTTTGCACATTCGCATGCACCTTAAATATTCCATGTACATGCCTCATTTAATATTTGTGCACAGGGTTGTATCTTCTTAGTTTGAGGGCAAGTGTTAGTATTTAGCGATGGGGTAGTCATCGGTATATTTTTTTGAAAACAGTTAAAGGGCCCAGCCCAATACAAAAGGCGGGTACTTAAAGAAATACCCGAAACACAAAAAACACAAAATAAAACCCTAGGTAAACTTAGGTTTGCCGACATACTTCACTTGCTAAACAAAATAGAAACAATGGCGATGATAAAAAAAAACAAAAGCAAAATAAGATATCTCTCGTCTTCTCGTTTCTACTACTCTTGCCCCTCTCCCAGTACGAAAGACACTGGTTGAACTTATTTCTCATGCTACTATCGGCTTTGATTGAGCTGATGTGGTTTCTCGAGGCAAAGTTATGTCTCGTGTGGCTAAGATCTACAGATCTGGTGTCAACGCGACTCAGATCTGTAGATCTGCAGCTGATATAACCATCTTCAGGATGATTGCTGGTTAGAGGCTCATTATTGACACGATTGAGACGCTGATGAATGCTAGAATCAGTATGGTAAGCCTTTGGATTGTGGAGATAATGTTCGATATGTTTATTGCCTGCCTCTTTGCTCCAACAATCCGTAAGGAAGTCAAATCTGGTTTGGTTTCTAATCTTTTTCTTAGATTTCTGAAGGATGATTTTGCTATCATTCTCAATTATAATCCATCTTTGCTCTTTGGATTGCTTTGATTTGTTGTGAGTACGATTATTTCTCTCTTTCCAAATATGATAAACAGCAGAAGTTAGTAAAACGTGCACGAGATCTTTTTCAAGGGATTTGCTTCTGAATTGATTGTTGATATCTGTTATAATTTGATTTAGCTCCATGCTGCTTTTGTTGCTCATTCTCAGTTTAGCTCTGATTTGACTTCATATATAATAATTGTAACTGCATTCAAAGAATAAATTAGTCATAGTTTCATCAGATAAGCTGCATAAGGAACAGAGCGAAGAAGTATTTCTTCCCCACTTATTGATTATATCCAAAGTTGGCAATCTATTTTTAATAGCAAAATATGTGCAGATAGCCATCTTAGGATTATTCACCTTGTTCCATATACAACTATGCCAATCAATAGTGGGTTGTTTGATTCTGATATGCTCCCAAGTTTTCTTGAAGGAAAACTTACCTTTACTGTTAGCTAACCATTCCCAGTAGTCACATTCTGCATCATGTTCTAAAGGGATATTAATAATAAATTTTTTATGTGGATTTGTGATTGGATGAAGTTAGGGTTGCCAGTGATTATTTTTAATAATGACATTA
Source organism: Allium cepa (assembly GCA_030765085.1). NCBI lineage: Eukaryota > Viridiplantae > Streptophyta > Magnoliopsida > Asparagales > Amaryllidaceae > Allium > Allium cepa. The sequence continues at coordinate 452,233,774 of CM060932.1, forward strand.
ACATTAGCATTAGCTTCACCCCAAATAACAAGATTATCTCAACCAACCCTATTTATAAAAGAATCATTTTGAAACGAAGGGTCAAACCAAAGACTAGTTTCATTACCAGCTTTAATTTTTCTTTGAATTAAAGATTTTCCTAAAACTCTGCATTTTAAAATTTGATTCCAAGCATTTGATTGATTATTTTTTGGTAAAGCAATCCAGAATTTTCCATTTTTAAGATATTTGCAAGTCATCCATTTTGTCCATAATGAATCACCACTTACAAATCTCCAAAAAAGTTTTAATTGACAAGTTAAACTTAAATCATTCAGATTTTTAATACCAAGCCCACCTTCTTTTTTGGGTTTACATGCTTTATCCCAACTAATTTTATGGTATTTACCTCTCCAAAGAAATTCAACACATCTGCTTTCAAATTTTTTAATTGTAGCGACAGGGATATGGTATGTTTGAAACCAGTATAGAATAATGGCATAAACAACAATCTTTATTAACTTAATTCTACCAGCAATAGATAGAAGCTTGCATGACCAAGTTTCCATTCTGCTTTGAATTTTTTCTATTAGATTAGAGCAGTCACTATCTTTGATCTGATTAACAGATAAAGGTAGGCCTAAGTATTTGATAGGAAAATTACCTTCACTCATTTAAGAACATCCAGAACTACTTTTTTATACCTGCAATATTTGCTGAAATATGCCTTTGTTTTAAATTCATTAATTTTAAGACCAGCATACTTGTACATATTCTCAAAAACCTGACTAATAGTCTCTGCATTATCTTTGTTAGCTTTAGAGAACAGCACAAGATCATCAGCATAAATCAGGTGAGTAATGGATGGTTGAACTCTATTTATTGGGGAAATGTTGTTTTTGATAGTTTCTATGTCAATAAGAATAGAAAAATATTCCATGACCAAAGTAAAAAGATAGGGAGAAAGTGGATCTCCCTGTCTAATTCCCCTGTTACTCTTGATGAAACCCTCAAGTTTACCTTGAAATAAGATTGAGAAGGTGGGTGTATTAATGCACTTAAAGATTAACTTATAGAATTTAGCAGGAAATTTCATGCATTTCATGACATGAATTATAAAATTTCTGTTAACTTTGTCATAGGCTTTCTGGAGGTCAACTTTAAGACATATTTTATCCCCTTTTTTATTATTGAAATTCCTGACTATTTCATGTGCTAATAAAGAGTTTTCATATATTAATCTGCCAGGAATATAAGCACATTGATTTTCAGAGATTAAAAAGGGGAGAAACAATTTAATTCTATTACTTAAAATGGTAGCAATGATTTTAGAAACAAAATTACAACAAGATATTGGTCTGTAATCTCCGATATAAGTTGGATTTTTTTGGAATTAAGGTAATATAAGTATGATTGAAACTTTTAAGCAACTTTCCTTCATCCAAAAATTCATTGACTACTTTAAAAATTTGCTCTTTGATATTTTCCCAATGAGTTTTGAAATTTTTTGCATTGAAACCATCTGGATCAGGACTTTTGTTATCACCTGTATTAAAAATAATTGATTTCATTTCATCCAAATTAACAGGAGCTAATAATATATCAGCAGCATTATCATTTAACACATTCTTACACACAATATTAGGAAAATTAGTTTTATTAGAGTCCGATAAATATAGTTGAGAATAGAAATTGATAGCTTCACTGAAAATCTTGTCAAAGTCATTTATGCACTCACCTCTACTGTCAATAATTTTACCTATATTGTTGATGTGTTTTCTGCAGCTCATTTTAGCATGAAAAAATTTGGTGCAATCATCTCCCATAGTAAGCCAGTCTACTTTAGCTTTTTGCTTATAATTGACTGTGTTGATATAAAGTTCTTGAGAAAGTTTAGCTTGATTAGAAAAGAATTTATCAATAATATCAGCATTGCCAGGGTTATGATCAGCAAGCTTTTGTAAAAATTTCCCTTCTTCTCTTAATTTATTTAAACTGTCATTCTTACTGAAGTTAGCTTTATTCCAGTTTTTGATTTTGTTTTTAGTGTTTTTAAGAAACATGTTGAACTGGAATTGGTAAGAACCATTACTTGAAAAATTGAAGCATTCATTAATTATTTCATTATATTCGTTGTTCATAACCCAACCATTTTTAAAACTAAAAGGAGCAGCTTTAAGGTTATTATTAGTTTGATTTTGAAAAAAGTTAATAAGTAAAGGGGTATGATCGCTAGTATTTTGTTCAATAGAGAAACAACAGAAATTTGGAAAAGTATCACAATTTTTTATATTAATTAACACTCTGTCAAGCTTACAATGAATATTTTTTTCTTTATCAGATTTCCAAGTATATTTATTACCATACATATTAGGTTCAATAGCCTAGATTCAAGTAAAAATTTATTGATTTTATCAAGCTTACTATAGGGGATTTTATTACCACCAAAATTTTCATTTACATGAAAAACAATATTAAAATCACCTAAAATAATCCAAGGAAAATCATAATTTTGACTAAGAGCTTTTAATCTATACCATAAACTGTTTCTTTCATTTTCAAAGTTACTTCCATAGATATTAGTGATTTGAAGGGAGAAACCACCAACATTTCTAAAGTTGCAATCAATAAATTGAATATCCTTATTGAAATTAACCATATTCCAGATATTAGAGTCCCATATGAGTAGGATTCTACCCTTAATACCACAATCATTATTGATGGATTTCCAGTTATTGGAGAGTTTAAAACAGAATTTCTCTTACTAGTATCATCCATCTTGTTTTCAATAAGGGCAACTACTGATGGTTTAAAAATTCTGACCATATTTAAAATGTCGGTTTGTTTAGCAAAGGAGTTCATACCCCTAACGTTCCAGGCAATGATAGAAATAATAAAAATGATAAAGGCATATAAAATATAAGAACTAAACAGGGTTTCGGATTGAACCTGATACACTGATACCCTTACCCTTCTTCTTTTTCTCCGAGCTTTTAGCTTTAAGTCTTGTGTTCATTTCATTCCAGTCTGGATTGATTGATATGTATTTTTTCCTAAAAGCTTTCTTCTCTTTATTTGTGCTCTTATATCTACCAATTGCTTTAGTCTTGGGAATATGTAATTTTGATATGTCAAATTGCTTTTCAGATTCCTCCATGACATTGTCAGATGCTGATGCAATAATATTATTATCTGGGATTTGGATGCGAGGGATGTCAAACTCCTCGGCATTGCGAGGCAAAGTTGAGTGGATGCCAACATTGTCCTCAACTTCTGTAGCATTATCTGATGGAGGTTCACTCTCCACATTATTTTCGTGACTCTGGTTGGATCTCAAATGAGGGATGTGTTTAGGTCTGTATCATGATTTTTGTAATTAAACATAACTCTGAAATGGGAAGGATTTCAGAGTTAAAGACCTTTTCATTACTGATACCCTCCTTTGAGCCGTGTTGTGAACTGTCTTTTGAATTCTCTTTTATACTTTATGAATGATGAACTTCCGAAGCAGGGATCTGGTCATCTTGATCAGTGAGCAAATTTGGTGTTGTTTCTTGATTGAAGATGATACCTTTATGGCTGATTCGATCTTTGTTCTTTTGAATTCTTGATTTTTTTGGTGTCTCTTCAGTGAGATGCAATTCTTGAAATATTGCATCTGTAACATTTTCTTGATCAGTGGCTATTTCTTTGTTTTGATTGTGAGCTCTGGGTATCCACTTTTGTTTTGAGACACATTATTCTCTAATGTGTCCGAAGCATTTGTAGACACTACACTTCGGTGGAACCCATCATATTCAATCTTTTGAGTAATGTTTTCTATATTGTATAATGTAAGATTGATTTCTTGAGGAAGTTCATCATCTGCAGATACCTCCACCAGAGGACGAGCGTAATTCAATCTCGTTTTTAAGGTTGTAGCTACATCCATTTTTATGGGTTTTCCAATAATGCTGGCCATCACACTAAAAGCTTCACGATCCCATAATTTGAGATTTACATTGGGTAATTTAACCCATATCGACATCGTACTGAGGAGATCCCTATCCATTTTTAGGGACTCGGACCATCTTCTCATTATGATGAGCTTTCCATTATAGAAGCATGGGCCATTCTGAATGATTGAATTGCAATCTTGAAATTCCTTGAATTTGACAATAAAGAACCCATTTTCTCTAGTAAAAATTTCAAATTCTCCAACAGGATTCCATACACGCTGAATGTAAGCTTTAAAAAACATATAATATGGTTTGGTACCCAGAACATAAACTAAGATCGAATTATTCCAGCAATCAATTTCTCTTTTACAGACAGATTCCTTTATCAAACCATATTTCTTACTGTTAATTTTGATAAGAGAAATAGTTTCAAGATTGCATTCATCATCTTTTGGTTCTTTGGATTGCTCAGAAACAATGTCTGTCCATGATTTTTGCCCCTGTTCTTTGTTCAGAGAAAAATTCATGGGTTTCCTCGATTGGTACGATTGATTTCTCATATTCTGGGGAGGGACGGTCGGATTCTGACCATCTGTCTTCTTCATTTCACTATGGTTGATCCGTGAAACTCTCTGATTGCCGGACAAATAGGGTTGACGTTTCTTTTGTGATCTTGATTGAAACAGTTGAAACTCATCGTTATCTATGACGATTCCATTGTTTGATTCTCTGATGTGAGATTCAGGTGGCCTGCTTTGATGCCTTGAAAACGAAAGATGTGATTGGTTTCTGTGAGGAGAGAGATTTTCCCCATGGCCGAGGAAAACCCTAGATTTCTTTTTGCCATCGGTATATATCTATTTATGGGTGAGTGTGTTAGAGGGAGAGGGTGTGTCGTGTGTACAAGAGTGAATTGTCTAACCTGCAGCTATGCAATTTTTGTGTGTGTGTATGTTTTGTATATATATGAACTACAGGTGAATTTTACTTTCTCCATTTCCTACACCTTTATCCTCGTCAACACCTTTCTGTTGTTACCATTCTCCTTTTTCTTTTCCTTTATCATCGTTATGTACCTCTGCTGTTACCATTTTTGCTGAAAGGATATTTGTGAGCCATACTTATGCATATTAGTGCTTTGTCCGTATTCACGCGTATGTATTAGTGTGTCTGTCTATATATTTGTGTGTAGTGTGTATTCTTACAGGTTTGTGAATGTGTGTGTTTTTGGTTTGTGACTGTATGAGATTTAGCGAGCGATGTATTGCTATGTGGTTTGCATGGGTGTAAGTATGCATTTGTACGAGTATGCCGATACATTTAATTTTGTATATCTTGTTGGCCTAATATTTTGATCCATGCATACTTTTTGGGTGAATATATTCTGTAGTGTAGTCTGCTGCATTTAATTACTCCTATGGGTTTTATTCGCCTCCAGCTGCCCTTGAATTTATATTGATACTAGGACGAATCCATGATACATGGAGATCTATCAAATAATCAATTAACATTGCAATAGTCTTTTCACTACAAGGGGAATCACGTTTTCCGGACGGCCGAAAACCGTCGGCGGCCGTCGGAAGCCGTCGGCCGCCGTCGGAAAAAAGCCGTCGGAAATTACTGCATCGGGGAGCAGTATTTCCGACGGCTTCCGACGGAAGCTGTCGCACACGATTCCGACGGATTCCGACGGTTTCCGGCGGATTCCGACGGTTTCCGGCGGATTCCGACGGATTTCGACGGATTCGGTTTCCGATGGATTCCGACGGATGTCGGAATCCGTCGAAAACCGTCGGCTACAGGCCGCCGAGAGCCGTCGGAAATTTTGACCTGTCAGTCGTCGGAAGCCGTCAGAAATCTGCTATTTTTTTTTAAAATTCACTGCAAATATAACCTTCTAACCACATTTCTCTTCCAAACACTATGATATCAATACTGCACAATCCAACATACAATAATTCAACCAAATATCCAAACCCAAACTACAAAATATTCAATAAACACACAAATAAATAAAATTACGTCAAAATAAAATACAAAATATACATAACCATTCGAACATTAACATTAATCCTAACAATAACTATTCTACCTTGTTTTTAATATACAAATTCATCAATATTCTCATACACATCCTCATACAACTACAGAACCAAGTGTACTAAACATAATTATACATAAATCAACAATTACCTATGTCGTCTACCAAATCATTCTAAACTAAAACAAAACATACCTGAACGAACGAACGAACAAGCAAACAATGAATCAATCTCCTCCAGATCCAGAGCCAGCCAGGAAGGGAAGCGACCACCAAACTACTGCATGTACTCTAACAACTGTGCGGTCTGCATGGCGTGTTGGTGGTTCTGCTCCTCCAATTGGGACACTCTAGTCCGCAATTTTTCTATATCTGCTAGATTGCTCTGAGATCTACTCCGCCGTCCCCTACTCTGACTGCTAGCCTACAATAATTGAAAAATTAATAAAATCCAAGTTTATTTTTTTGAAAAGGTCAAAATATCATATTTGAAGTATTTCAAAAAAAAGTAAATTATTTACCGCTAGACTGCCAAATCCGTATCGTCGACCATGCTTTGCTGGATGCATAACGGACTAAAAAATAACATCCTCCTCATCGGTCGTCAGCTGATCTCGATCCGTATCAGCAAGGAGTTTCTGTCGCTGCTCCATAAACATCTCCTGCATTAACAAATTAATAATATCATATCTTATTTCATCATAGTTTAACAATTAAAACAATTACTAGTACTGAATAAAATGAAATATGCTTACATGGCTTTTGCTGGATTTATCGTCCTGCCATGTATAAGAAACAGTCCCGTCTGGATTAACATGCTCGACAGCATGCGTACGGGTGAACACGTCCATATAGCTGACATGACCATGTGTCTCGGCTTCCTGAAGTTGATTGTTACATACAATTATTATACATTTAAAATCATATAGCATAAACTATTTACATTTATTATTCAGTAAATTTACTAACTCCTGCCGATATATACTGCTGAAACGACTTCGATCCTCCACGATGAGTGACAGGATTCTTATTTCTATTTGCAGAGTTTCTATCCGACTCTGCCTGTACATTCAAAATTTGATACATTATTTTTCGATCACGTCAAATTAATAATTCAAAAAAAATTAGTATAATTGCGTTCGCCTCGTCCGTCTCCCAGTATCTCAACCAACCTTGCCACACGCTCTCTCCCATCCACCGTGGTTTCTTACCAGATTTCTTAATCTCAGATATCGTATCCCTGTAGTTCTTGCGCATCTCCTCCATCCAGTATGCTCGTGCCAACATCAGATCGTCTGTCTGGATGTCTATCTCAGCCTGTGTTAAAAAAAGATTACACTTTAAACGATAAACAGTAGAAAAACGGAAAAACGAATTAAAAATGGAAAACAGAAAAATATACATACTAGGACATCCTGCCATATGCACTCTATGATGTGAGGAGGGATGTTATCCCACTTCGGTCAGCAATCACTCATCCTACTGCGATAAGAAGCTCTAGAGACGTCCAACACAACCTTAGAGGGAAGTTGGTCGAACCCTCTGTTTTTAAGTACGATATAGATAAATATGTACGTATATCATAGAAAAAATAAGATGCTGAATAAAATTTAATTCTTACCCATCTGCTCTAAGGACTAACGATACAACTGCATGCTGTGGCTCTTGCGACGGGCCACTGCCATCACCTTCTGACGATCGGGAAGAGATCCTACCTCTATATGACATAATGATAAACCTGTGACATACACACATCATTATATAAGAGAATAATAACATGATAATGAAATAAATTTCATATGAAAATGACATCAACGGTATAAATTGCTTAATTAATGACTGAAATGGAAATAGAAATGGAAGTGTGTTATACCTGATTCATAATGGGTGTACTCTTCCAACGATAAGCAGAGTTCATTGCATTTTTAATAAAAATTGCTAAACAAACGACAAATGGAAATAACATAAAACATGCAAACAATAATAAATGGATTTGGTTTCATAGTTACATCAGTTTCATAATACATCAAGAATTCAACATAGTTACATCAATTGCAAAAAAACAGATTCAGATTTATATCAGTCATCATTGTCTTCTGATTCAGATTCGGTCTCGTTTTCGACGATATTTTCCTCTGCATTGTCCAACGCTTCTACCAAAACATTTGATTCATCGATCAAAGGACCAAAATCTGTACGATCGTGTATAATTATTATTTCGTTATTTTGCTCAAGATCTGCCTGATAAGCTTGTTCGTCTGGAATATTATTCCCATCGAATGTGAATCTGGCCTTTGTTTTAAAAACTGCAGACCAATCTGCTTTATCTCTTTTTAGAGACGGATAAGGAGCGTAATAAACTTGCAGTGCTTGTTTGGCTAGTACAAAAGGATCATACTTGTGATAGTGCGATGTATGCTTTATTTCGATAAGATTATATTCCTTGTGCACATTAATTTCAGAACCTAGAACATTGCTAAACCAATTGCATCTAAATCGAAACACCTCCTCCGCGGGTCGTGAGAAATATGTCAGTTGCAAAATTTGTGTCAGAACGCCATAAAAATCATTTAAATGATTTTCTGGATCGTCACCGCCTTTAACAAATACACCAGTATTATTTGTTAATTTTTCTGCACCGTATTCTTTGGTGTTAAATTTATATCCATTGACGAAATATATTGGGTATGTCTTGACCACTCTTTTTGGTCCCATCGCAAGATGTTTCAACCCTCCGTCAACAACATAATTTCTCGGCTCATAAACGTAATTTGAAAACCAACCGAAAAATTCTTTACTGTGATCTCTGTTCGGATGTTCACGTTCATAAACACTGTTTATATAAACAAATTATTACACTAGGTTATACATGCGCATGCATTATAGAAAAGAATAAAACACAAATTATTATTTTAGAATACCTAACAAACGGTGCAACCTCGGCACAATTTAGAAGAATATAAGTGTGTGCTACACGAAGATCTCTATCGTCTAGCCATATTTCTACACATTTTCCAGAAGGCCGACCATGTTGTCTAAAAATCGATAACATTGCTTGAGAGGACTCTTGTTCGTCGCCTTCGTCATTACGAGAAACACTTTGAAATGAAATATTCACATGGTCACTGAAATAGTGAGAGAAAAAGAACGAAGCTTCTTCTTCGATGTAAGATTTGCATATCGAACCTTCAACTCGTGCTTGTTGCCTCACTTTTTTCTTCTGATGATTCAAATATATATGAAAAATTAATTTATATTAACTTCATCTTTCAAACGCAATTAAATTACGTTATAACATACTACATACCTCTCAAATGGATACATCCATCCATATTGGACAGGACCTCGAAGTCGTGCTTCAGATGGGAGATGAACAGGTAAATGTTCCATCATATTAAAAAAACCTGGCAGAAATATTTTCTCTAGTTTTCAAAGCAATATAGGAATGTCCACTTCAAGTTTACGTAAACATTGAACTTTTAAAGTAGTCGAACAAAGCTCTTTGTAAAACGTACTAAGCTCCATTATTACCTTTTAAACTTTTAACGGCAGTAGTTCTTTGAACATTGCGGGAAATAAATTTTCCATCATTACGTGACAGTCGTGACTTTTCATTCCGCTCAATCTACCATTTTTAAAGTCAACACATCTACGAAGATTTGATGATATCCCATCAGGAAATCTTAATCCTTCCACCCATTTTAACACGGCTTTAACTTGATTATTATCTAATTCGTAACATGCTTTGGGTTTTTACTGTCATTTGGTTTCATATGAAGCTCAGGACGTCTGCATAATTCTTCTATATCACGTCTTGATTTCAAATCATCCTTCGTCTTCCCTTTCACATTCAAAATTGTGTTAAAAACATTATCAAATACATTTTTCTCATTGTGCATCACATCTATGTTATGGTGAAGAAGAAGATGTTTCCAATACGGCAACTCCCAAAAAATAGTTTGTTTGCACCAGTTATGAACAACTGATTTGCCTTCAATTTCTGTTTGCTCGCCAGTTTCATATATCTTTGGATAGTCCTTAACAAGTTCATATATGTCTTCGCTTGACCATATCGTTGGTGGTTGTCTGGTTTCTGTAGAATCTAGATTAACCCTAGAGGGGGGGTGAATAGGGTTATAGCAAATTTTCTCGAATTAAACACAGAAATAAACTGCAGAAATAAATATGCTGAAAAGTAAATCACACACAAAATTTACCCAGCTTCGGCAACCCCTGCCTACTGCTGCATTCTCAGATTTCTATTAGAATTAAACAGTATCACGCTTACAAACACTCTACTAGACTCGCAGACCCTTTTGCTCCCGCTCACAAACACTCTACTAGACTCGCACACCCTGCTCCCGCCTATAGAGTTTCGCTCACTCGCAAACACTGCTCCTGCCTATAGAGCTTTGCAAACTCGCACACCCTGCTCACTGAACTAATTCTAACTAGACAATCTGACACTACCTAAACCCTAGGTGGTGATTTACAAATTCTTTGACTCGAAAATAAAAAACAACTTCAAAATTAAAATAGGAGCAAAAATTAAAATATAAACTTAATCCCTAATTTTTGCTCAAAATAAAAAACCCCTTTTTTTATAAAACCCTAAATAAAACAAAATAATCCCCCTTTTGACAAATATAAGGCCGGCCCCTTATTCCTTGACCCGATCCACTGTTATTCCTTGACCCATTCCTTTCTTTTGCTCAGTGAAGAATAATGCGGTCGATTCTCTTTGCCACTAATTTAGGGCTTCTGTCTTCGATTCAAAATTGGGGCTTTCTGATGATCGGTTCTCTGACTTGCGTTGCTCTTGCTCACTCTCGTTCTCTGATGACCGATGGCTTGCGTCACTTGTTCTCTGATAATTGATGCTTGTTGCTAGCTCGTTCTCTGATGATCGAGTTGTTGATGATTTTGGTATGCAATTTCTTTTGTTGCTCGTTTGATTGCTTGCTCTTTTTCTCGATTTTAACTTGATGCCGATGATGTAAATTGGGTTTGATATTTATATGAATTCACGACTTCATCACTTTCCTAATTTTCTAATGCTTGATGCACACGGCTTTCCTGATATAATTTCAACTTGTTGCTCACGGCTTTGATTTTCATGCGTTCGATTCTTCTTGAATAAAAAGGTAAAAACTTTCCCTTTTTGATTGCTGACTTTTTCAAAGACACGAATTTGATACTGTCATGAATTCGAATTCTCTGTACTGTTGAACTTTAGCATCCTATTTTTGAAAATTCTGACTTGACACTGCTTCGGCCATCTTGTGTTTGTCCCTGTCTTCATCTCTGGCCATCTTCACTGGTCTCCTCTTGAACATTGCACTGTTGTTCACTGTTTACATCACTGGACTTGATATCATTGATCTGCATTTCTTTATTTCTTATGGCTCCACTGTTGCACTCGAGTGGTTTCAAACATGTGAGTTGTTGTTTGCTTTTGATGTAGCTGTTAGTCTGCATTTTTTCGATTTCGAACTTGGACTTGTAGTTGTAACTGGACATGTTGGCACTGACTGTTGTCTTTGTGGTCTTCTCATTGCATATGAACTTGGTCTCTACTTGATGATGCAGTCTTCAAGTATATTTGATTGCCATATCATGTGCTTTGCATTGAGTTCATTTGAGATGTGACTCTGATCTTTATCGGCACTGGCTGTTCATTGCTTGGTCTCTGTTGCATGCTTGCTGTTACATGTTGCACTTGTTACCTTCACTGTGTTGCACATGCTATATTTTATACTTATGTTGTCTCTCTGACTTTTCTGTATACATGCTTTTATGCTTGTGACATTCCTCTGCCTGGTCGACTTGTGGTTTCATGCTTGATGCATGTTTTCTGTTCATATGCTCTTGGTGGCATTTCTTTGTGGTTCAGTGGTGTCACTTGAACTTAAGCATGTATTACTTGTTGCACTTTGGTTGTTTACCATGTTGCATTTAGTTTTCATTCATTTGAGTCTGCCTTATTGAGTTCCTGTGTTTGGTCACTGATGCATTACTGTAGTTGCCATATCTCATGCTCGAGCTCTTTGCATACTTCATGACTGTACTGTTCTTGTTGAGTTGATATATTTGTGGTCTTCATTTTGTGATTTGAACTTGGTGCAGTTTTCATATTTGTGCTCGAGCTTGCATGTGTACCACTGATCATACTTGTGATATTCATTTGGGTTTGTGTGTTGTCTCTGACCTGAGCACATTGTTGCATGCATTGAGTATTTCCCTGGCCATTTGTGTTGGGCATTTCTTGCATCATTGGATTATTAACTTATGCTTGTTGCAGTCCATGTAGCTGTTGATCTTGATCATGGTCTCTTCTGTTGAGATCACTGTATTTTTCATTGTGTTAAACTGAGCTGTTGCCTTTGCATTCATTCATTAGTTTATTTGATCATTGGACTGGCTGTTGTAGTCGAGTTGTATTCATGTACACTGCTGCCTTGAGCTTGATTCACTTCATGTTGTGCTTGTACACTTGCTATTGTTGGCTGCGCACACGAGTTGGCGAGGCAGTGCACACGTGCATGAATGTACACGTGTGTATTGCAGCCACTTATGGTTACCTGTCCCTGTAATATCTATATGCACGACTTTGTGATGAAATCAAGTGTGAATGATGGCGAACAACCCAAATAACTGAGGCAAACCATATTTTCAAAAAATCGTATTTCATTTTATATTGCAAAAATATTTCTTTTTCAATTTTACTGCGTTTAGTGAATATTTTTGCAGATTGCTCAGATGCTGGATTCAAACTGGAATGCAGTTGAAGACAAAATACGAGTGTGAGTGATATGTAGTGAGGTTGTTAATGTAAATATGAAATCGTGATGTATTCAAAATTGTATATGTATAGTGAGAGCTTGAAATTGTACTATTCAAGATTGTAATAAATATTTGTTTGAATAAAATTTCTGTTTGAATTCAAATTCCATTCAAATTCTGTGTAATTTATTTTATTCAACAAATATTTATTTAATCTATGAAAAATAGAATAGTACATTACCAAATACATTTAAATGAATATATATGTTTATTATCATCAAACAAAAACATATAAGCGCATATTCAACAATCTCCCCCTTTTGATGATAACAAACATATATTTAAGATTTTGACCGTGTTAAATGTATTTGATCAATGATATACTCTAATTGCTCCCCCTATTTGAATGCTTCCTCTCTACATGATGCTCCCCCTACATGTATGCATGCAAATAGAAATATTCAAATAAGTCTAGATGCAAATGGAAAATTATTTGACCTTTGCTTGATTCTATTTGACAAAATCTTAACTTTTCTCTCCCCCTTTTATTATCAGCAAAAGAATAATAGTGTGAGAGAAAAATAGAGATAAAGTGATCGATATTAATCCAACATTAAACTCAAATTGAATATAAATATTAAACTTCAATAAGAATCAAACAAAAACCATAACTACCCTTGTTAGGCGCATATTCCACTTTTAGAAATGATGGATATGGTGTTCATATAAAATCATACAGTTGAATCTTCTTGTGGTATATTTATATCAGGAATTTGAATATCTACTAATCATGCATAACCGTTAGGACTTTTAAATGAGATTAGTAGTATTCGAATTTAATTTTAAAAATTAAATCAAGTATCTTCTAACCACGCATGACCGTGAGGACTTTTAAATGGGATTAGAATCAACTTGTCTATTAAATCAATTAATTTTGATATGCGTCCCATACATGCATAACCGTAAGGACTTTTAAATGAGCATGGAAGCACATAATCAAAAAATCCAAGTAATTCACCCATGCATAACCGTGAGGACTTTTAAATGAGAGTGAATACTTTGGATATTTATTTATTTATTTTTAAAAAAAAAATATGATATGAAAAACAAATGATTTCTGATTTTAGTACCACATATCGACAAACTATATTGAATATTTGATAAACCATGGTCGATAGAACTAATGATAGATATAGAAATGGTCATGGAATCTTTACCCAACAAAAAGTTTTATAATTCTTGTTTTAATTCCTAAAGAAATTTTCAACATATACTCTCTTGAGTAATGTATGTTAAATATCAACACTCATCACCTTTTCAATCACTATTTATCTTTTTGATAATTAGTAGGGAGTCGGATTAGTCAAAATTTATCATTTAAAATCAAATGACTAATCTGAAAATATGGTCAAACATGATTTTCTCGAAGGGGTTGTATGAGAAAAATTTCTGCTATTTGGAAATTGTTTCAAGTGAAAAATATGCAGATATTTTCTTTGAAAAAAAACGATGCAGCAGATGAATGTTTCAAAAATTAATTATGTTACACTAGTAATTTTTCTATCAACTATATTACCAGTATAATCTGCATCCGAGTATCTCTTTTAATCCAAAATCTTACTAACTAAATTTGATAATCCAGACAATGAAGTGTGCATAAAAAATTTCAAACCCAATTTTAGCAACAATTTAAATGACATTCTTTGAATTTGAATTGAAGCCATGTACACACTCAAACAAATATCATTGTGTTAATTTCAGAAACCGTAGGATAAACAATTATATTCATGAGTAATCAACAGTCAATCATCATCATAATTATTTCAAAAACAATTTCTTGAAGTTTCAACAATTTCTTAAAATCCTTTTTAACACCTTTCACATGAAATTTTAAATCGTGCAAATTTACAAGCAGTGACCAAAATGTCAAAATATATCTACGTGTAGCATGAGTAATCAAAGATAAAATACCATCATTTGACCGAACAAATTTATATGTATTAGTTGAAAATATGATTGGTCATCATTTAAGCACAAATCAAGGTCATAAATAAGAACAAGTCAAAAGAAAAATCATATCAATAAGTCAGAATTAAAGACATCACATCATTATCACAATTTTGGCTGATTTAATTCAGAATATGGTGCAGATTATCACATTTAATATACCTTCACCTGTTTTACCTTTACGATAATTTCTCGTGATTGCCCATTGTGATTCTGTCACCTTTATACTAGGCTAAGGAACTTTGCTATGTTGCCCATTGTGTTTCTGGAATAGCCAAAATCCAGAGAACACCGTTGTTGTTCCTTAGCCTGCCACCACACCTACACGATGAAAGATTTTTGTGACCTATTTCTAGGTCCATGATTGTTAGTGGCAGAAGTATTATGAATAAACAAACCCTTTGGAACCCAAACTTGTTTAGTCCTTTTATTCTTGTTCCAATAGACATGAAATTTGTTTGTAGAATTCTTAGGAACCCAAACTTGTATAAATTTTGTGTTCTTGTTCCTATGACTACAATTTTCAACACGATGTCCAATTATTTCACATCTATCAAAGACACTCTTCCCTTTTGCATTATCCTCAACTTGTGTTTTCCCAAAACCTAGTCCTTTTCTGTTGTTAGCAAAAATTTGATTTCCCAATAGCATGTTGAAAGATTTTTCGCCTCTTGAAAAGTTATTCAAAGATTTCTCAAGATTTTGGACTTTGGTTTTTAGTGTTGTGTTTTCAGTGACAAGTGAGGTGCATCGATTTATAAAATCCTTTTTTCTAGTGCCAATGATTTCCTTAAGACTCAAGTTTTCTTTTTCAAGATTCTCAGAGTTATTCTTAAGTCTTGTCAGTTCTGAATCTAAAACTTTACATCTTTTACATTCTAGGTTTTGAATATTTTCAAGTTCAGTTTCTAACCTAAAATTTTCACGAGCAAGTTCTCTCCTATCAGTTTTCAGTTTTTCAATTTTAGATTCAAGAGCATCAACTACTTTAGTGAGATCAAGACACATAAAAACAAGATCTCTATAGGAATACTCACCTGCCTCACTAGATTCCTCGGAGCTTGCTTCTGAATCCGATTTTGCCATAAGACACAAGTTAGCCTCCTCTGAGCTGCTATCCGAAACTTCTTCTCCTTCTTCATCATCCCAAGTCGCTGCAAATACCTTCTTCGTCTTTTTCTTTCCTTTGTTGTTTTTGAGAAGTGGGCATTTTTGTATGAAGTGTCCGGGCTTCTTGTAGTTAAAGCATGTCGGTTCATTATCGGAATTGTCAGAATCTTTTGGCCTATTACCCTTTGTTTTCTTCTTGCGTGGCTTGAATCTCGACCATTTTCTAAGATTATTGAAAGCCATTGCAAGTTCTTCAATTGGATCTTCTCCTTCTTCATCGCTCTCTTGTTTGCTCTTTAAGGCAATCGTCTTCTTCTTTGGTTCGGAGTTGTTGCGTTCTTCCTTTTCTTTTAACTCAAGCTCATATTTCATCAAGTTACCAATCAACTCCTCCATGCTTAGTCTACTCAAATCTTTTGATTCTTGGATTGCCGTGACTTTTGCCTCAAAGTTCATCGGTAAGACTCGTAGTATCTTCCGCACAAGCTCTACCTCAGTGAATACCTTCCCGAGCGCTCTAGCGTTGTATACCAAAGTTGAAAAGCGTCCAAACATGTCCTTTATGCTCTCCCCTTTGTCCATCACAAAATTTTCGTATTCATTGCTGAATAGAGCTAGACGAGACTCCTTGACTTGAGAAGTTCCTTCGTGTGTCACCTCCAAAGTGTGCCAAATTTCCTGTGCTGTTGTACAATGAGAAATTCTATTAAATTCATTTTTATCAAGAGCACAGATCAAAGCGTTCATTGCTTTGGCAATTATAGTTTTTAATTTCTTATCGTTAGCATCCCACCTATCCTTAGGTTTAGGAATCTCAGTACCACCAACAGTTATAGTGGGAGGTTTATAGCCAGTTTCAATAATATCCCAAACATCATAATCAACGGAACTAAGGTAAATACTCATCCTAACTTTCCAATAAGCATAATCATTCCCGTTAAACATGGGTGGCCTAAAAATAGATTGCCCCTCAGAAAAAGCACTATTTAACGGATTCATGACTCTAGAGTTAAAGAAAACTACCTCGCTCTGATACCACTTGTAGGATCTAGATTAACCCTAAAGGGGGGGTGAATAGGGTTATAGCAAATTTTCTCGAATTAAACACAGAAATAAACTGCAGAAATAAATATGCTGAAAAGTAAATCACACACAAAATTTACCCAGCTTCGGCAACCCCTGCCTACTGCTGCATTCCCAGATTTCTATTTGAATTAAACAGTATCACGCTTACAAACACTCTACTAGACTCGCAGACCCTTTTGCTCCCGCTCACAAACACTCTACTAGACTCGCACACCCTGCTCCCGCCTATAGAGTTTCGCTTACTCGCAAACACTGCTCCCGCCTATAGAACTTTGCAAACTCGCACACCCTGCTCACTGAACTAATTCTAACTAGACAATCTGATACTACCTAAACCCTAGGTGGTGATTTACAAATTCTTTGACTCGAAAATAAAAAACAACTTCAAAATTAAAACAGGAGCAAAAATTAAAATATAAACTTAATCCCTAATTTTTGCTCAAAATAAAAAACCCCTTTTTTATAAAACCCTAAATAAAACAAAATAATCCCCCTTTTGACAAATATAAGGCCGGCCCCTTATTCCTTGACCTGATCCACTGTTATTCCTTGACCCGTTCCTTTCTTTTGCTCAGTGAAGAATAATGCGGTCGATTCTCTTTTCCACTAATTTAGGGCTTCTGTCTTCGATTCAAAATTGGGGCTTTCTGATGATCGGTTCTCTGACTTGCGTTGCTCTTGCTCACTCTCGTTCTCTGATGACCGATGGCTTGCGTCGCTTGTTCTCTGATAATTGATGCTTGTTGCTAGCTCGTTCTCTGATGATCGAGTTGTTGATGATTTCGGTATGTAATTTCTTTTGTTGCTCGTTTGATTGCTTGCTCTTTTTCTCGATTTTAACTCGATGTCGATGATGTAAATTGGGTTTGATATTTATATGAATTCACGACTTCATCACTTTCCTAATTTTCTAATGCTTGATGCACACGGCTTTCCTGATATAATTTCAACTTGTTGCTCACGGCTTTGATTTTCATGCGTTCGATTCTTCTTGAATAAAAAGGTAAAAACTTTCCCTTTTTGATTGCTGACTTTTTCAAAGACACGAATTTGATACTGTCATGAATTCGAATTCTCTGTACTGTTGAACTTTAGCATCCTATTTTCGAAAATTATGACTTGACACTGCTTCGGCCATCTTGTGTTTGTCCTTGTCTTCATCTCTGGCCATCTTCACTGGTCTCCTCTTGAACATTGCACTGTTGTTCACTGTTTACATCACTGGACTTGATATCATTGATCTGCATTTCTTTATTTCTTATGGCTCCACTGTTGCACTCGAGTGGTTTCAAATATGTGAGTTGTTGTTTGCTTTTGATGTAGCTGTTAGTCTGCATTTTTTCGATTTCGAACTTGGACTTGTAGTTGTAACTGGACATGTTGGCACTGACTGTTGTCTTTGTGGTCTTCTCATTGCATATGAACTTGGTCTCTACTTGATGTTGTAGTCTTCAAGTATATTTGATTTCCATATCATGTGCTTTGCATTGAGTTCATTTGAGATGTGGCTCTGATCTTTATCGGCACTGGCTGTTCATTGCTTGGTCTCTGTTGCATGCTTGCTGTTGCATGCTTGTTTGTATGTTGCACTTGTTACCTTCATTGTGTCGCACATGCTATATTGTATACTTATGTTGTCTCTCTAACTTTGCTGTATACATGCTTTTATGCTTGTGACATTCCTCTGCCTGGTCGACTTGTGGTTTCATGCTTGATGCATGTTTTCTGTTCATATGCTCTTGGTGGCATTTCTTTGTGGTTCAGTGGTGTCACTTGAACTTAAGCATGTATTACTTGTTGCACTTTGGTTGTTTACCATGTTGCATTTAGTTTTCATTCATTTGAGTCTGCCTTATTGAGTTCCTGTGTTTGGTCACCGATGCATTACTGTAGTTGCCATATCTCATGCTCGAGCTCTTTGCATACTTCATGACTGTACTGTTCTTGTTGAGTTGATATATTTGTGGTCTTCATTTTGTGATTTGAACTTGGTGCAGTTTTCATATTTGTGCTCGAGCTTGCATGTGTACCACTGATCATACTTGTGATATTCATTTGGGTTTGTGTGTTGTCTCTGACCTGAGCACATTGTTGCATGCATTGAGTATTTCCCTGGTCATTTGTGTTGGGCATTTCTTGCATCATTGGATTATTAACTTATGCTTGTTGCAGTCCATGTAGCTGTTGATCTTGATCATGGTCTCTTCTGTTGAGATCACTGTATTTTTCATTGTGTTAAACTGAGCTGTTGCCTTTGCATTCATTCATTAGTTTATTTGATCATTGGACTGGCTGTTGTAGTCGAGTTGTATTCATGTACACTGCTGCCTTGAGCTTGATTCACTTCATGTTGTGCTTGCACACTTGCTATTGTTGGCTGCGCACACGAGTTGGCGAGGCAGTGCACACGTGTATGAATGTACACGTGTGTATTGCAGCCACTTATGGTTACCTGTCCCTGTAATATCTATATGCACGACTTTGTGATGAAATCAAGTGTGAATGATGGCGAGCAACCCAAATAACTGAGGCAAACCATATTTTCAAAAAATCGTATTTCATTTTATATTGCAAAAATATTTCTTTTTCAATTTTACTGCGTTTAGTGAATATTTTTGCAGATTGCTCAGATGCTGGATTCAAACTGGAATGCAGTTGAAGACAAAATACGAGTGTGAGTGATATGTAGTGAGGTTGTTAATGTAAATATGAAATCGTGATGTATTCAAAATTGTATATGTATAGTGAGAGCTTGAAATTGTACTATTCAAGATTGTAATAAATATTTGTTTGAATAAAATTTCTGTTTGAATTCAAATTCCATTCAAATTCTGTGTAATTTATTTTATTCAACAAATATTTATTTAATCTATGAAAAATAGAATAGTACATTACCAAATACATTTAAATGAATATATATGTTTATTATCATCAAACAAAAACATATAAGCGCATATTCAACGGTTTCTACTCTATTAGCTAAAAAGTTTTTCTTGTCTCCTATGAAGGGATGATTTACATGGAGAAAATATCGATGACAGTCAAACCATGAACATTTCTTACCATGAGGTAAAGAAAACGCTCGTGTTTCATCCATGCAATATGGACATGCTAGACGACCGACAGTACTCCATCTCGAAAGCATTACATAGGCAGGAAAATCACTTATAGTCCCCAACAAAGAAGCAAACATACAAAAAAAAATCTTCTTGGACACATCGTATGTTTCTACTCCTTCGTTCCATGGTATTTTTAACTCCTCAATCAACGGTTGTAAATATACGTCGATTTCTTGTGTCGGATCGTCGGGGCTAGGAACGACAACAATAAGAAACATATATTGCGTTTTCATACACATCCATGGAGGTAAATTATACGGTGTGACGATAATGGGCCAGGATGAATATTTTGAACCAAATTGAGAAAATGGAGAAAAACCGTCCGTACATAATCCTAATCTAACATTTCGACTCTCCGCTGCAAAATTTGGATGCGTTTTATCGAAATGCTTCCATGCTTCTCCATCGGCCGGATGTGTCAACGTACTACCCTCTTCCTCCGTTCTCACGCTATGTCATCTCATATTAGATTCAGTTACAGAAGATGCATATATCTTTGAAGTCTTGGAGTTATGGGCAAGTAGTGCATACGCTTGTATGTTAGGGATGCGGATTAAGGATCTTAAGGCAGAAATAACACTAGAGGGGGGTGAATAGTGTTTTAAAGAATATATGAACTATATGACTAAATTAAAACTTTCAACACAAATCTAAACAGAATTCTAACACAGAATGATCACAGAACATATAACAAATACAAATAGTAAAGTAAAGGAAGTAAAAGGAAAGAACACGCCGGATTTTATACTGGTTCGGAATCCTCCTACATCCAGTCCTGCACTAAGGCAATATCCTTGTACAGATTTTTATAAGCCAATATCCAAATTACAACCCTCAATTTCTAAGGCCTTGAGGAACCCTCTTATCTCCGAGTCTGGGGTACACTCTCTTGATTTACGGGACACATGATCACCCTAATACTTCTTAATAACAATCCTTTTTGAATGGATAGACTCTATGGACTTTTTGAATACAAATTAATCCTATAACTCTGAATAGCACTTTGATCTTTAGTAGAATGATGGAGAATCAAATAGAGAGAGTATCTAAATGATTTCCTATTGATAATTTGGCAGAATGATGGCACGATCTTGAAAATATTAAGTTTTATGGATATGGAATAGTGGAGAAGAAAGAGTGAAGAAAATAAGAAAGTAGTTGTTAAAAAAATTCGTTTTGGAAGCCTTTATATAGATGCACAACAGTCATAACCATTGGCTAAAGGTTTTCGAACGAATGGACACTTCTTTTGAAAATATGATTTTGAAAGCTAAAACATTTTGAAAACAGATTTAAAAACAATTTGAAAAATCTATTCAAACTGAAGTTGCAAGAACCTTCCTACACAGCTCCTCCATAGGACTCGAGAACTTGTACAAAGTAGTTTAAATGATTTTGATTTTCGTGGGTTTTAAGCCACTTGTCGTAGGTTTGTAAGCTACTTGTCGTGGGTTTGCAAGCCACTGGTTTCGATAGAAATTGGGTTCCATCCCAAAAGAAAATTGGAAGAAAGATGAGAGTGCTATTATGAAGTTTTAACAAAATACTAGACGCTTATCTTGAGATCTTGAAATCTTGATTCTCTAGAGTCTTGAATCTTGAATCTCTAATCTTCATCTTGATGCTTGAGTCTTTATACTGATCAATCTTCGATGATACCTGCATATACTTCCTATATACATACATACATATATATATATATATGGAAATGTTAGTATATATTTTATAAAGTAAAGTATAATAACTATATAAGGTTGTTGTCATCAAAACATCATCAACTCAGTTCCTAACAATCTCCCCCTTTTTGATGATGACAACCTTTATTTATAAAATATTCTTACCATACCATAACTCCCCCTTACTCCATGATTTCTTCTTAAAACTACAACTCCCCCTTACTCCATGACTCCCTCTTACACCAAGCACATATATTTTTATAACTTTCTCCCCCTTTGTCATCAATAAAAACTATTAACTACTTAAGAATTCAAGAATGATTAGTATGAACAAATAATATGTATAGAACAAGCATGAAACAATGAGTATAAGTGAACACATTTTAGTTATTACAACATATATAAGAACATACATAAACACGAACAAACAAAACAATTTAAGACAAAGAATAAAATGAAAGTACGCTTTAATGGCGATCCTTAACTATATGAGACTTATGAATCGAACAGTTGGCGTAGTGGAGACAAAAGTTTCCACGTTGTTCAATTATGTTTCCATTAGTATCAACAAGGATCTCACCAACGCAAATAATGCTCTCGTCCGTATTCATAGGGACTTCGGGTTGAGGTAAAGGTTGATCTTCCTCTTGGTCTTCTTGTGGTTCTTCCATAGGTTCTTCTTCCTCGGATTCCATGGCTTGTGAAGAGTCTTCAATATTAATAGGATTTGTATGGTTATCCATAAGGAATTTTTGTACATTCCTAATAATATTCCCTTGCCTTTGTTGTTCTCTAGCCATCCTAAGTTGACTTACTTGAATTTCAGTCATCAATTGAAGGATATCTTTCATCTTCTCTTGCAATTTGATCACTCGTGCGTGCGTGCATAGTTCGTTGAAATGGACCAGAATGAGGAGATGTGGGTGAAGTGGGTTCATTAGTAGAAGAGGAGGCCATTATTTTATTGTTTCGGAAGTTATTTATAGAGAATATAGTGAAGAAAGAGGAGAGAAAACGAAATAAATAGATAAATAACAAAATAACTAACTTTGGAGGGAAATTCAATTTTCAAATTTTTGTTGGGTATGTCGACATCATGAGATGGGGCATGTCGACATGTTCTTCAAAAAAAGTGTAAATTTTATTTTGAATTTTTATTGATTATTATATTATATTATTTTATATTTCAGATTTTGAACAAATACCTAATTCTCTTCTAAATTTAGTAAAATTCTGTTCGGTTAATGGTTTAGTTAATATATCAGCAATTTGTTTTTTAGTATTTATATAATCTAGAGTTATTATTTCTTTAGTTATATTATCTCTAAGAAAATGATGTCTTATATCAATATGTTTAGTTCTAGCATGATGAGTTGGATTTTTAGATAGATTTATTGCACTAGTATTATCACAATATATTGGTGATTTACTTATGTTAATTCCAAAATCTTTTAAAGTTTGTTGCATATATATGACTTGTGAACAGGCCAGAGCAGCAGATATATACTCTGCTTCAGTTGTTGACAAGGAAACAGTATTTTGTTTCTTGCTGAACCAGGAAACCAGTGAATGTCCTAGAAAGTGACAAATTCCACTTGTACTCTTTCGGTCTGATTTACAACCAGCATAATCAGCATCACAATATGATATTAAATCAAAAGTATTATTTTTAGAATAAAATAAACCATAATCTAAAGTGTATTTTACATATCTTAAAATTCTTTTAACAGCTTTTAAGTGAGTTTCTTTAGGTTGTGATTGGTATCTTGCACAGAGACAAACACTATGCATAATATCAGGACGACTCGCTGTTATATAGAGTAGCGAACCAATCATTCCCCTATATAAAGTTTGATCAATATCTCTTGATTTATCTTCTTTACTTAAACCAACATCTGTTGACATTGGAGTTGGTTTCCCACTAGAGGTGCTTAAACCAAATTTATTGATTAAGTCTTTAGCATATTTTCCTTGACTTATGAAGATTCCATTTTCTAGTTGTTTAATTTGAAGTCCTAAGAAGAAACTTAATTCTCCCGTGTGACTCATTTCAAATTCTTTAGTCATTATATCTGAAAATTCTTTATTCATTATGTTATTAGTTGATCCAAAGATTATATCATCCACATATATTTGAACCAGTTGAATATCTTGATTATTTCTTTTAATAAAAAGTGTTGTTTCTACTTTACCAATTTCAAAACCAGATTGAAGTAAATAAGATCTTAGTCTTTCATACCAGGCTCTAGGAGCTTGCTTTAGACCATATAGAGCTTTCTTTAACTTGTATACATGGTTTGGAAATTTATTATCTTCAAAAAGTGGAGGTTGTTCAACATAAACATCTTCTTTTACAAAGCCATTTAGAAAAGCACTTTTAACATCCATTTGATATAATTTGAAATTATTATAATTAGCGAAAGCAAGTAGAATTCTTATAGCTTCTAATCTTGCTACGGGGGCAAAGGTTTCATCATAGTCAATTCCTTCTTCTTGGCAATAACCTTGCACGACTAAACGAGCTTTATTTCTTACGACCTCACCGAGTTCATTCATTTTATTTTTATAAACCCATTTAGTTCCAATTATACTTTTATCCTCAGGTTTAGGAACAAGTTCCCATACATCATTTCTGGTAAATTGATTCAATTCTTCTTGCATAGCAAGAATCCATGAATCATCAGACGATGCTTCCTTTGGATTTTTAGGTTCAATTGTTGATATAAAGGCTACATTACTCATACTACTTAATTGATTTCTAGTTCTTACTAAAAATTCAATATTTCCTAAAACATTTTCTATAGGATGATCTTTTGATATTTTAAATCTCTTATTAGGTTGATTTATTTCACTAATAGTTTCATTAGATTGATTTAAATTTATAAAATCTTCTTCATCATCTATTTGTACAATATCTTTAAGATTTTCATCAAAAGATACATGCATAGTTTCTTCAATAGTATTAGCTTTTAAATTAAAAACTCTAAATGCTTTGCTTCTATTAGAATAACCAATAAAGAATCCTTCATCAGCTTTTGGTTCAAATTTATCTAAATTATCTTTTGTATTAAGTATAAAACATTTACTCCCAAAGACTTTAAAATAATCAAATATAGGTTTCTTATTATAAAGTAATTCGTATGGAGTTTTATTTGTTAATGGTCTAATTAAAATTCTATTTAATATATAACAAGCTGTAGCAACTGCTTCAGCCCAAAAATGTTTAGGTAAATTACTATCAGAAAGCATTGTACGAGCACACTCTTGAATCGTTCTATTCTTACGTTCTATTACTCCGTTTTGTTGTGGAGTTCTTGGAAATGAAAAGTTGTGAGTAATTCCCTTTTGAGTACAGAAATTCTCAAAATTTTCATTTTCAAGTTCACCACCGTGATCACTTCGAATAGTTTTAATTTTGAAAGAATGTTGTTTTTGAATTCTTTTAGAAAAGTTTTTAAATATTTCAAAAGCATCACTTTTATGTTTTAAAAAGATTGTCCAAGTATATCTTGAATAATCATCTACTATAACAAAAACATATTTACTATGGTTAATTGATTGAACTTGAGATGGACCAAATAAATCTAAATGAAGTAATTCTAGAGGACTAGAGGTAAAAATAGCATCTTTTAATTTAAATGAACTTTTCTTAAGTTTTCCTAATTGACAAACATCACAAATACTATCTACTTTAAAGTTTAACTTGGGTAGACCTCTAACTAAGTCAAGTTTTGATATCCTAGATAATAATTTGAAATTCAAATGGCCAAATCTTTTATGCCAAATCCAAGGGTGACTTGTATTAGCCAAAAGACATAGATTATCATTTGAAATTTTCATACTAAGGATATAAATATTTTTCTTCCTAATACCTTCAAAAATTATATTAGACTTATCATCTTCAATGTGACATTTATCTTTTCCAAATTTAATTTTAAAACCTTTATCGCAAAGTTGACTTATACTAAGCAGATTATGTTTTAAGTTCCTAACTAATAAAACATCAGAAATAAGTAAAGTTTTAGAGTTACCGACATTGCCAACGCCAACCACATATCCTTTAGAGTTGTCACCAAAATTGACTACTCCACCATCTTGATAAGTAATGTCCTTGAGTATCTCGGGATTTCCAGTCATGTGCCTCGAACAGCCACTATCAAGTATCCATTTATCTTTCTCAATTTGCACAGTTTGTCTATTGAGTGTTGATTCGTCAAAAGCCATATAACATGTCTGTTCCTGCATAACACACCAATTCGGTAGATAACTTGATTTTTCAAAATAACTATATGCAGACTTATGAAACTTTGATGAAATGCATAGATTCAAAACAGTTTTAACACAATTTTCCAAAAATGCCATTTTTATATTTTTCAAGTTTCAGATTATGAAAACAATGAAAACCAATGCTCTGATACCAATTGTTAGGGATGCGGATTAAGGATCATATGGCAGAAATAACACTAGAGGGGGGTGAATAGTGTTTTAAAGAATATATGAACTATATGACTAAATTAAAACTTTCAACACAAATCTAAACAGAATTCTAACACGGAATGATCATAGAACATATAAAAAATTCAAATAGTAAAGCAAAGCAAGTAAAAGGAAAGAACACACCGGATTTTATACTGGTTCGGAATCCTCCTACATCCAGTCCTACACCAAGGCAGTATCCTTGTACAGATTTTTATAAGCCAATATCCAAATTACAACCCTCAATTTCTAAGGCCTTGAGGAACCCTCCTATCTCCGAGTCTGGAGTAAACTCTCTTGATTTACGAGACACAAGATCACCCTAATACTTCTTAATAACAATCCTTTTGAATGGATAGACTCTATGGACTTTTTGAATACAAATTAATCCTATAACTCTGAATAGCACTTTGATCTTCAGTAGAATGATGGAGAATCAAATAGAGAGAGTATCTAAATGATTTCCTATTTATAATTTGGAAGAATGATGGCACGATCTTGAAAATATGAAGTTTTATGGATATGGAATGGTGGAGAAGAAAGAGTGAAGAAAATTAGAAAGTAGTTGTTAAAAAAATTCGTTTTGGAAGCCTTTATATAGATGCACAACAGTCATAACCATTGGCGAAAGGTTTTCGAACGAATGGACACTTCTTTTGAAATTATGATTTTGAAAGCTAAAACATTTTGAAAACAGATTTAAAAACATTTTGAAAAATCTATTCAAACTGAAGTTGCAAGAACCTTTCTACAGAGCTCCTCCATAGGACTCGAAAACTTGTACAAAGTTGTTTAAATGATTTTGATTTTCGTGGGTTTGTAAGCCACTTGTCGTAGGTTTGTAAGCTACTTGTCGTGGGTTTGTAAGCCACTGGCTTCAATAGAAATTGGGTTCCATCCCAAAAGAAAATTGAAAGAAAGATGAGAGTGCTATTATGAAGTTTTAACAAAATACTAGACACTTATCTTGAGATCTTGAAATCTTGATTCTCTAGAATCTTGAATCTTGAATCTCTAATCTTCATCTTGATGCTTGAGTCTTTATACTGATCAGTCTTCGATGATACCTGCATATACTTCCTATATACATATATATAAATATCTATCTATATGGAAATGTTAGTATATATTTTATAAAGTAAAGTATAATAACTATATAAGGTTGTTGTCATCAAAACATCATCAACTCAGTTCCTAACATTGTACGAAACTTCCTTCCCCTTCTTTTTTCTTGGTTTGTATCTCTCATGGTTACGAACTTTACAATTTCTAAGGTTTGCGTCTTCTTTCCAAAACAACATGCATCCTTTTAAACATGTATCTATTTTCTGATACGGTAAACCAAAAGCCGACATAAGTTTTTTAACTTCGTAGTGATTTTCACACATTAGATTATCGGGCGGTGTATGACTTTTTGCAGCTTGTACAACAGTCGTAAACCCAGCTTCGGTGATGTTGTATTTTGAGTTCATCGCATTGTATTCTGCGATGACTGACAGCTGAGGTCGCTTTTACAACCATCCCAAATAGGTTTCTTAGCAGCATCTAGTAAATCATAATATTTTTTGCTTCAATATTTGGTTCTTCAACATTTCCATCATCGTCGTCTACTTCAGCCATAGGAAACATTGATCGTGCTGCATCTTCGACCATATTTTCTATACGGGTCGTTGAAACTATTTCGTTAACGACACTTTCAGACTCTACAGAAGTATTTGCTACAACTTCTCTATGCCGATCCCAAACATAATACTCAGGTGCGAAACCGTGTTGGCACAAATGAACTTTCGCAATATCTGGTAACAAATACTTCAAATGTCTACACCTACTACACGGACAACGAATTTCTGAATCGTTTCCGTATTACTTAAAGCGAATTCAACAAACACGTTTATATCATTATAAATATCTTCTTTTATTGAGCCCCTCAGTCCTTTTCTTTGGTACATCCATCTCCTCCGATCAACAAAATAATCAATCATTTTTCCTATTTAACAAAATGAGAAGTTCAAAATTTAATATTTATTTTGAAGAATACAAATTCGAAAAAAATTATTTTCATAGTCGTATAATATTTTGAATTTAAAGAACAACTTCACAAATTAAAAAATATTTTCAAATAGGGCACATTTTATTTTTTAATGTATCGATTTAAAAATATATATAATTTTTTTTCATTGGTCAGGCATCCTACTTCCCATTACAAACACAGTAAGCATTTACATTTCGTATATTACTTTGTCTCAAACGATTCAACAAAATTTCGGCAGCATTTCCCTTTTGTTCCCTGCATTATACACAAATGCGTGTACGCAGAAAACAAAAAAGAAAGGTTAGGCCGAAATTTTATGAACCGTTTGAGACGAAGTAGTATACAAAATGTAAATGCTTACTGTGTTCATAACTTGTCCAATACAGGGACAAACCCGACAAACATTGTACCAGATGAATATAAATGGTCGTTTTTCGAAAAAAACGACTATTTATACAACGATCATGTACAACACTCGTCAGACGGGGCCAAAAACTCTCTAAGGGATATTTGTCAGTTACTTGGGCGCATTTTACGAAAAAATACAGTTTTACTCATTGTTCACATTTACAAAAATATATATTAATTTAACACATTTATTCGACGTATTCAATCAACTTAAGGTTGGTTTAACATTTTTGTCATTTTTCAATACACACAATTATAATTTAGAGTAATGCATTTTTTTTGTTCCATAAGTAAATACGTGCACAATATAATACTCCTAGTTCGTTCAATCATTTTATCTTATTCCAAATAACGTATACAATCGTCGAATCAACGCATACACAACAATTTACATATACATGAACAATCACAAATTATACATGTTTTTCACAATTTCACGATAAAAGATGAAATAGGTATACCATGTGATGCTATAAACCGTTATTACGCTATTGGAAACAATTGCAATCACTAATTCGCCCTAATTTATCAGTTTATGCAAATCTACAATTAGGGTAAAAACTGAATTTTTCGCAAAAATAAGAGATTATACATGAGATTAAGAGTAATGGAGTTTGATTAGGCTACCGTGGAGGGTCCGGAAGCTACAAATTAGGGATTGGAAGCTTGGAGAAGGGATTTGGGGGGTCTTTTATTATAATTTTCGTATGAAAGGAGGAGGAAGAAGAAGGCTCGGCTGCCGGTATAATCGCTAATTTCCGACGGCCCGTCGAAAGCCGTTGGAAATAAGCCGTCGGAGGCCGTCGGTAATTAAGCCCTTTCTAGTAGTGTATGGTTTAACGACAACCTAATTCAGGATTGGGCTCTTTTAATAATATGTTTAGGGTCGGTCCACGGTTAAGCCCACGAAACCCTTAGGGTGGGGCAACCCGTGGACCAAAGCAATATTTTTTGAAAAATATGCATATAATTAAAAAAAAAATTGTACAAAAGCTTTTAACAAAATGTGTTATGATGTACTTGATGAGTATGTATCATTCCTTGAAGAGTTGGTTTCAAATCAGGATCATTCATTAAGAAGTTTTACTCTTTTTTTTTTTACTCAAATTCCTAACCCTAAGCAATTCTGGGCCGGGTCAACCCAAATCTTGGGCCGGGTCTGAATATGTCGATCAAAAATTGTCTTTAACTTTTACGTGTATATATATATATACATATATATATATATATATATACAGACGTATATAAATCGAATTTTTGTTTGAGAAATGTGCCACAATGTGTTGCGGCGTTATGTTTAAAAGAGCAGGTTTTCGATGCCAATAAGGTTACCGGATCTCCCTGTTTCGCTAGTGAGACTTGGAAGCACATGCAATCGATCAAATCTTTCTCTGACTCTCATGGAGGCCATTCTGGTTGGGATGGTGGTTCGTTTTCTATTTTCAAAGCTTGGAGTTCAGCTCGCACTCCGGCTCCAGTTCTCCCTCTTTTCTCTTTCATATGGGACGCTAGAATTCCTCCTAAAGTGTCTCTGTTCATGTGGCGAACCCTTCATAAGGGGTTGCCAGTTGATGAGAACCTTTAGCGGATTGGCATTCCATATGTATCCCGGTGCAGGTGCTGCGGCAGCGGGGTGTTGGAATCTTCGGATCATTTACTCTTCTCTGGTAACACTGCAAGAGCCGTTGGAATTACTTCGGTAACCTTATTGGCATCCGAGGAAGATACGGTTAGCCTGGTGATTTACAAAGAACCTGGTGGAACGGAATCTCGGGTAAATCCTTGTGCTCTGTCGTCTTTCGCTTGATTCCTTGTCTGATCTGCTGGCACCTTTGGTGCGCGCGAAATAAGGCTTTTTTTGAGGAATCTCCGATGGTTCCCTGTTCCATTATTCGTCGGGTTAGAAATGATGTTTTTTGGCTTTTCGTGGTAGACCTTTCAAGGGATCGGTTAGCTCCCGTTCTGGCCCCCTTGTGCCCCTGCTTTCCATTTCCTGTTCTCAGTTTTCCACTAGAGCGGGAATTGGATGAAGACCGGTTGCGAGCCAGGTGGTTCTGGCATTTCCTTTCCCGTTACCCCCCTTTTTTTTCTCTTATTTCGTTGCTTTTGGTTTCAGGACCTGGATTTATAGGTTTGGCCGGGGCAGGTATTCCTTCTCTTTTTCTGGATCTTGGGCGAAGGATTGCTCGGATCGCTCTTCTTCCGATCTCTTTTTCGTTTGTCGTTCCTGGGGATCGATCGGTTTTTGCATTTCTCTCTGGATGGCGTCTTTTGCTGTTCCCGCTGTTATTGTGGTTTCCTGTTTTTTATTTTCTTATACTGTTAGTCCGGATTTTTTGGTTTTTTCTGTTGGTTACCTGTCAGGCATGTTGACGGCTTTTGGGGATTACTAATAAAATTCTATTTTGTTTCAAAAAAAAATGTATTTAAATTTAAACACGGGTAAAGAAGGAATTTGTTGCACTGAATAATTGAAAACACACAGGATGTAAAGTGGCTGAATTCTTTATCATTAAATTTTGCTACGTGATCCAAACCCTTCAATAAATCAATCTTTATATGGTAACCCAAGACGTTTAGGAAATTTCCTTATTTGTACAATGGTAGAGACAACCAATGTTTAATATATAAAGCTTTTTATTTGGAAAGCATAGCTATGGTGTTTCGTTTTTAAAGCATAAGCAATAAAGTAGTGCTTGTTCGGTAGTTGAAATTTTATAGTAGTAAAACCTGTTAAGAAGTCGAAGTATTCCTAAGAAGAAGAAACTTTAAAATAGATGAATCTAAGAGGATATTAAATGGCGAAGCTGTCATTACAAAAATAAAGGCATGATCTATATATACAGGAAACTCGCACATGAAGGCAAAACAGAAATTAATGACATATTCACGTAGCAGCTATTTGGAGAGTACAGTTACAAAACTTGCTGTAAACTGTAAATCTGACGCAGCGGATAATATGAAAACAAATGAAATCGATGGAATGTAGCAATCGGTGGATTGAGTATACTGCAATGCCCAAATTCGTTGATCCGAAGATACCGAATTCTAGCTATCTCTGACTCGTTGATCCGAAGATACCGGGAAAGAGATCTACGATTCTTCGACGTTGATCTTGCGCACAAGATTCCATGAACCGGCTTCAACAAACGTAGATTCGAGCGCACTCGAATGACGTAAGTGGAGATAGAAGATCACACTCGACTACCAATTAGAAGAAGCACAAAGCAATCAAATGGAATTTTATTCAAAAATCAACAACTATTACAATGACATTATATCCCTATTTATAGGGTTTATGACTTAACTCAAATGACTTAAGAAATTACAACACAAACAGTACACGACTTAAGAAAACAAAATGCAGCGACTTACGCAATACGAGCCACGACTTAAATAAACTCGGCAACGACTTAATTTTCTTCTGCGCGACTTGAGGATAACTCGGTAACGACTCAATGGAGCTTCACGACTTATGAAATCATCAGCGCCTTAAGAGATAACACGGCCGCGACTTAATGAAGTTCGAATCAGCGATTTGGGGATTTCTCAGCGATATAGTTATGTCGTTCGCGACATATAGAGGAGAAGGCAACTTGCGGTTTAGGGAATTTGAATTAGGTCGTGCACGACCTAATTTTGAATTGCGACATAGGAGTTTTATCTCGGCAGAGGATGAGTCGCTTGCGAGATATGGATAAGGTCGCGGTAGGGACTTTGGAGCGGGTCGATGGTACTGGATTTGACTCGTGTGTCGCGGTGGGGTTAAGTCGTGAGTCATGGTTTGGGAATAAGTCGTGGATCGTGGGAAGGGGCGATGAGTCGTGAGTCGGTGGGAAGTGGTGATGAGTCGTGAGTCGGTGGGAAGGCTGGGTCGCGGCTTCGTATGAGGTAACTACTTCATCATCCTCCCCTTGTTGGATAGAATTCGTCCTCGAATTCACACTCTCGTCATCTTCGATGAAATCCTCCCCACAATACGGAATTAAATGTTTGACATTGAAAACATCAGAAGTATGAACATTTCCCGGCAACTTTAACTGATACGCATTATCATTGATCTTCTTCAGGATTTCTACTGGACCAATCTTTTGTGCTTTCAACTTGTTGTAAGTTCCAACTGGAAAACGATCTTTCGTTAATACCGCGTAAACAAAATCACCCTCTTTGAAGACCACACTTCTTCGTTTCTTATCCGCCATTTGTTTATACGTCTCATTTTCCTTTTCCAATCGTTCCTGAACGATTCTATGGCATTCCGTCAACCCATCAACAAAATCAGCAGCCCGCTTAATTGTCCCCTTCGGTTGTGGTACTATTGCCAAATCCAACGGCCCTTTTGGTAAGCTTGAATATACAATCTGAAATGGACTGAAACCTGTACTTCGGTTATTTGCATGATTGTGAGCAAATTCAGCTTGGCATAACTTCACATCCCAACTCTTCAAATTGTCTTTCACAAGACATCGTAACAAATTCCCCAACGATCTATTCACCACCTCTGTTTGCCCATCTGTTTGCGGATGGTAAGCGCTACTAAAATTCAGCTTTGTTCCGACCATCTTCCACAAACTCAACCAAAAATGGCTTAAAAATCTAGTATCTCGATCAGAAACGATGAATTCTGGTAAACCATGCAATCGATACACCTCTTTAAAGAATAATTGAGCCACTCGGACGGCATCAGCTGTCTTCTTACAAGCTATGAAATGCGCCATCTTCCAAAACATGTCCACTACAACATATATAGAATCATTTCCCCTCTGAGTTCTAGGCAGACCCAAAACGAAATCCATGCTGATATCAACCCATGGTCTGATAGGCACAGGTAACGGCATATATAATCCAGCATTCGTAGTTGTTCCCTTCGACACTTGACAGGTATGACATCTCTCCACAAATCTCTCTACCTCTTTTCTCATTGATGGCCAAAAATAAGATCGAGAAATTAACTGCAATGTACGATCTCTGCCTACATGGCCTTCTTCATGTAATTCTTTGATAATCTTCATTCTTAAGCTGCAGTCTGGTATGCATAATCGATTCCCCTTGAACAAAAATCCATCAACCAATACAACTTCATCGGTATTCCCACCCTTAACTTTCTCAACAAACTTTGCAAAGTAAGGATCCTCCTCAAACAACTCGGGCAATAATTCGAATCATGTTACTTCAACCTTCAGCGTTGTCAACGAGTGATTCCTCCTGCTCAAAGCATCCGCTACATGATCTGTCACCCCTGATTTGTGTTTCACAACAAAAGTAAACTGCTGCAAATAGGCAATCCATGATGCATGTCTCGTTGAAATCTTGTCTTGTCCTTGTAAATGTTTCAATGCTTCATGATCAGTATATAGAACAAATTCTTTCTGAAATAGATAGTGTCTCCAATGCTTAACGGCTTGTACAACAGCATAGAATTCCACATCATATGTACTATATCTCATCTTTGCCCCTGATAACTTTTCACTGAAATACGCAATAGGACGTTCCCTCTGACTCAACACTCCCCCAATTCCAACCTTTGATGCATCAGTATGTAGCTCAAACACTAACTGAAAATCTGGTAAAACTAGAATTGGTGCAAACGTCAACAATTCCTTGATCCTTCCAAAAGCATTCCCGGCTTCCTCTGACCACGAAAATTGTTTACCCTTCATGCAATCGGTAACAGGCGCCATCACGCTACTGAAGTGTGGAATAAATCTTCGGTAGAATGAAGCCAACCCATGAAAACTCCGAACTTCTGTTATCGTCTTGGGCTGTGGCCAATTTCTGACTGCCTCAACTTTACCCTGATCAACTTGAATACCTTCTCCTGAAACAACATAACCCGGAAATAAAACACTATACGTCATAAACACGCATTTCTTCGTAGCAGCATAAAATTGTTCCGCACGAAGAATAATCAGCACTTCCCTCAAATGTTGAACATGCTCCTCCATACTCCTGCTATATATCAGAATATCATCGAAATAAACCACCACGAACTTCCCAATGAATGGTCTAAAGATTTGATTCATCACCCGCATGAATGTACTAGGTGCATTTGATAAACCAAATGGCATAACCAACCATTCGTATAACCCCTCTCTCGTCTTGAAGGCTGCCTTCCATTCGTCACCAGGTCTAATCCGAATTTGATGATATCCGCTTTTCAAATCAATCTTTGAAAAGATAGTAGCCCCACTCAACTGATCTAGCAAGTCATCCAACCTCGGCATTGGAAATCTATATCTCACAGTAATCTTATTCAAGGCTCGACTGTCAGTGCACATCCTCCACATCCCGTCCTTCTTCGATACTAACAAAGCCGGCACAGCACATGGACTTAAACTTTCCTGCACACGTCCCTGTTCAAGCAACTCTTCCACCTGCCTCCTCAACTCTTCATGTTCCTTCGGACTCATTCGATAATGTGGTCTATGCGGTAATACTGCTCCCGGAACAAGATCGATTTGATGTTGAATGTCTCTAAGTGGCGGTAACTCCTTAGGCAACTCTTCTGAAAATACATCCTCAAATTCTTTCAAAACTGGCTTCGCTTCTTCTGGGATTTCAACCTCTTCACTACAATCTCGTCCAATCAGTACAAAGACTTCAGGCTCCTCTTCAACTTCCTTGACAAACTCCTTCAATGATAACAAAGTTTTCAGCTCTTCAATCTCCTCTAACTTGCTCTCCTTCTGTTGTTGCTTCTTGGGAACTAAAGTGATTTTGGTACCCTCGAACATGAAACTATAGCTATTAGCACGACCATCATGCTGTACTGCTCTATCAAACTGCCATGGTCTGCCCAACAACAGATGACACACATCCATGTCCACTACATCACACCAAATTTCGTCCTTGTATTTCTTCCCAATCAAAAATTTAACACAAGCTCTCCGTCCAACTTTCACCTCACCACCCTTCCTTAACCAAGCTAACTTGTACGGTTTAGGATGCTTCTCGGTTTTCAATTCCAACTTCTGCACTGCCTCTGTAGAGATAATATTATCACAACTCCCAGCATCAATAACAAATTTACAAACTCTTCCAAGGAGAGTACAAGTAAACTGAAATATGTTATTCCTCAACCAACTGTCTTCCTCCTCTTGCTTCGGTGTCAAACAACTTCTCCTCATCATCAGTGAATATCCTTCGTCTCCCGACAACAAGTCTTCCTCCTCAACCGGTAATGAATTAGAACACTCTGCCTCTTCATCCTCATCCTCAGCTTCCGCTAACATAGTTCTCTTTTTCGGCTTCGGACACTCATTGCTTTTATGACCCATCTCTTGGCAATTGTAACATTTAAACCCACTGCTAACCTTCGCCTTCTCACCTTCCTTCACAACTGGCTTTGCAATAACTTTAGGAACACTAGAATTTCCGCTAACACCCTTCATTTGGTTGTTAGAGTTAGTAAACACACCACCTCCGCGCCTTCCCTGCTTCTCCCAAGCCAACGCTTTCTGATGTGCCTCCGCTACAGATCTTGGATCGAACATATTAACCATATCCTGGATCTGCATTCTCAGCCCTCCAACAAATCTAGCAGTCAGTTGTTCTTCTGTCTCCATTATGTCATTTCTGGCAATGAGTTGGTAAAATTCATCTGCATAATCACTGACCGACTTCGTTCCCTGCATTAGATTCTGCAATTTCTGGTACATAAGTGATTGATAGTTGTATGGTAAAAATGTAGCTCTCATCATTTTCTTCATCTTATCCCACTCAACAACCTTTGACTTCCCCATCCGTTCTCTCGTAAGTTTAGTTTGCTGCCACCACGCCAAAGCTCTCCCCCTCAACCTAGTAGCAACCAACTTCACTCGGCGATTCTCCGGAACCTCCTTGAAATCAAAGATTTCCTCCACATTTGACAAACAGTCTAAAAATTCTTCAGCAACTATCCCACCTTTAAATTCTGGAATCTCCATCTTCATTCCTGATTCCCAACGTCGATCATCATCAATAACCCGATACTGACGTTGTCCCTGATCTCTATCTCTGAAATGAACACTTCCTCTTTCACCATCAAACTCCTCATCAAAGTCTGATGTATAGCGTTGTCGTTCACGTCCTCCAACATCTCTACCACCACCACTCCTACTACCAACATCCCTTCGATCCCGATCATCAACATTCCTCCTATTTCGATTATCAACACTTCTATGATCTTGATCTTCTCTTCTCTCCCGATCTGAATGTATCGAAGCTCTACTTCCCCCATGGTTCGATTCAGGTGAAACCCTTCTTCGATTTGGATTCATTTCAAGCATCATTCTCTCTAATCGATCAATTCCATCATTCAACTTTTCAGTGAAACTCTTGTTGATTTGTTGCTCCATTTCATCGGCCTCTTCTCTTCCATATAAGGCATTGATATTGCGATGACGTTGAGCTCGTCTCGGTGGCATGATTGAACTTCACAAAAAAAATTCAACAAATCTCTAAACTTCAACAAATCAAAGCTTCAACACAAAATCAAACAAGTCACGGCTCCTTAGCTCGGCTTCAAACTTAACTCGGCAACAGCAATGATGGTCACGACCTAAGGCTTAGGTCGGCTCAAACAATCTTCAACTATTTTTGGCGCGCAAAAATCTCCCCCACAAATATAAACACTTTTGCACACTTTGATCCAAAAGGCTATGGATCAAATACTTCAATCTTGTTGCAACTTCAATATGAACACAGTGAACACAAACTTCAAACTTCGGCTCAAGATCGACTTAGCTATGATTGGCTAAGAGTCGCTCTGATACCAAACTGACGCAGCGGATAATATGAAAACAAATGAAATCGATGGAATGTAGCAATCGGTGGATTGAGTGTACTGCAATGCCCAAATTCGTTGATCCGAAGATACCGAATTCTAGCTATCTCTGACTCGTTGATCCGAAGATACCGGGAAAGAGATCTACGATTCTTCGACGTTGATCTTGCGCACAAGATTCCGTGAACCGGCTTCAACAAACGTAGATTCGAACGCACTCGAATGACATAAGTGGAGATAGGAGATCACACTCGACTACCAATTAGAAGAAGCACAAAGCAATCAAATGGAATTTTATTCAAAAATCAACAACTATTACAATGACATTACATCCCTATTTATAGGGTTTATGACTCAACTCAAATGACTTAAGAAATTACAACACAAACAGTACAGGACTTAAGAAAACAAAATGCAGCGACTTACGCAATACGAGCCACGACTTAAACAAACTCGGCAACGACTTAATTTTCTTCTTCGCGACTTGAGGATAACTCGGTAACGACTCAATGGAGCTTCGCGACTTATGAAATCATCAGCGCCTTAAGAGATAACACGGCCGCGACCTAATGAAGTTCGAATCAGCGATTTGGGGATTTCTCAGCGACATAGTTATGTCGTTCGCGACATATAGAGGAGAAGGCAACTTGCGGTTTAGGGAATTTGAATTAGGTCGTGCACGACCTAA
The DNA here is from genome assembly GCA_030765085.1 of Allium cepa. NCBI lineage: Eukaryota > Viridiplantae > Streptophyta > Magnoliopsida > Asparagales > Amaryllidaceae > Allium > Allium cepa. The sequence continues at coordinate 452,271,881 of CM060932.1, forward strand.
TTTTGAATTGCGACATAGGAGTTTTATCTCGGCAGAGGATGAGTTGCTTGCGAGATATGGATAAGGTCGCGGTAGGGACTTTGGAGCAGGTCGATGGTACTGGATTTGACTCGTGTGTCGCGGTGGGTTATGAGCCGTGAGTCGTGGAACGTGGGAAGGGGCGATGAGTCGTGAGTCGGTGGGAAGTGGTTATGAGCCATGAGTCGGTGGGAAGGCTGGGTCGCGGCTTCGAACGAGGTAACTACTTCATCAAAATCCATTGAAAATTATTCCGCCATATTTGAAAAATATGTTCACGTAGCAGCTAAAGTCAAAAGGCATAACATATTGACAACTATGCTTCAAGTAAAAAGAAAAAAGAACAAAGAAAAAAAAAAGTCACACATAGTTAATATTAACATAGCAGCTCTATCTAGGCAAAATTAAATGTTGCACATATTAACCATCAATACAAATGCTTGAAGCACAACATAACATATAATAACAATAGCAGGTTCAGCACACCAACTACTTTTGAGTCTTCTTTAAAGTTTGAGAAAATTCAGAATATAAATGCAACCTACGGTTAAAACAACAAAGCGAAGAAGCAATGAAATAGTTAATGTTGTGTAAAGCAGTCCAAAACAATTATATGATTTAAAAGTAATTTAATTAGGAGCATGATTACAATTTTATTAACAAAGCATGTTATTTCTATCCTCTTTTAAATTATGTTACTTTATTAACTATAATAAATATAATCATCTATCTTTTCAATATGTTATTTGCCAAGCTTGCATATTTTCAATCTACTAAAGACGGTTAGTAAAAAAGATCACATAATATATAGTATAATACAATCACGCGAAATATAAAGAGAAGTTTTTTTCTACAACTTCACAAAGTAGAGATACATTGAAATTATTTAGGGAAGCATAGAGATTTCTTTTCTCCATACAATGATAAATTAAGTATAAGTAAAAGTATTACAATGTTAGTTGTCGAGGAATACATTTACCGAAAGATATATCATGGACCAAACTGGTGGAGGATAAAAAATTGGCAGATGAAGTCAACTTATTTTTAACCAATTATAATAGAAATAATTGCAAAAATGTCTATTCACCAATCAAAAATGATGTACAGATGCCTTCCAACAACATGAAACATAAACTGTGAAGAAATTCTGATATGAATAAACCCTAGTTTGCAAGATATTGGTGCAATGCAACTACTAAGAAAAATCATGAGATTGACATAGATTATAAAAAAGAACAAAACCATGGTTCCTAAACAATATCATTATTATTATATATGTTAGCCTATAAGTCTAAGACGTGTCCACCCAAATTAAACTATTGGTAAACCACTAAATTATGCCGGTAACTTGATGGCTGCAGACTCGATTCGTCCAAGAACGGTCCATTGTTGAACTTGTATAAGCTAAGCTAAGCATGTTGAGCGAACTTCCATTGTCAATGCATATATCAAACATCACCAATCGAATCATTCGCTTGTGCGGTTACCACGCCAGAAGAAACTATGTTAGTTTGTGTACGTTGATTGCAATGGGTGAATTGGTGAAGTTGATTACCTTGTTAATGCAGTTCCATAACTGCTCGCTGTGATATGGAATGTAATTTTCCAGTTCTCTTATTTTCAGCCCTAATTCCATCTGTGTGCATGAGTATTCCTAAACGGATAGACAATACACGAAAGTCAGTATGTAATGTGGGTTGATGCATGACCATAGCGCAACACAATTACCTGTTACATGTATAATACATTTTCTATACTTGTCCTTTTTTGTAGCTGCTGAAGTAAATTTCTTTTCTTCTTGCGATTGTTGTAGTGCAACATCATCTCTCTTAGTGCCTGCACATAAATTATTGTTATAAACTTGGAAGGATGGATTACACATTTATGGTTTGTGTTTTATTCCATAATATGGCTAAGGCCAACACCAGCAGTGGTGAAACATGCACCTGGACCGCTTAAAATTCCAAAATAGAGCATGGTAGCTCGATGTTTTCATCTACCGGAAACCTTAGGCAATCGTATTGATGAGCAGATTGATTAGCCGAACTATTTCTTTATTGCTCGAAGACTTCAACATTAGGCAATCATTAGTTTAATGTGAGATGATCAAGTCATTGGACCTAGTTATTTAGTACAAACATATTTATTGTTAGAATTCTCAAAAAAGAGTGAATGAGATATATCCCACATCGTCAAAAATAAGTCGATTTTCTAGTTTATATAGTATACTCTTAATCCATATATTGGCTTTTAGGGTTAGATAATTTTGTGCGAGGAGGAGGACTTATATGGTCATGGACTAACATGCGTGTATCATCGACCGAATCGACCATGTGTTAGGTGCGGGTCCAATAAAAGTTGACTGTGTTACATTTTTGCTGTACAGAAGTGAACAAATAGAAGTGACTGGTGAATTGGACGCGACTGTTGCGAACCGCAGCAATTTTCGGCCATTGCAAACGAAGATGTGTGACTGTTGCGAACCGCAGCAGTTTTCGGCTGTTGCAAACGAAGAGGCGTGACTGTTGCGAACAGTAATGCTTTATGGCGTTGCAAATGAAGGGATGCTACTATTCTCAACGGGTGTAGCCATTGGAAATTCGGCTATAAATGAGGAGGAAATCTGATCACTTTCCTCACTCAATTTTAGTTTCGAATTTTCTCTTCTTCCTCTTCGTTTCTTAATATCTACAATCCGTGCGCTTTTGCATATCACACAGAAGATCATACACATCACAATCTCGAACAGATCACGTCTGTTGTATCTTGAAAGACATTGAATAAAGTCTTAAGAAAATTGTTACGACAAGCCTCAGACGTAATTTCCTTCTTCAACCGGTTAGATTTCTAGTTGATATATATATATATATATATATATATATATATATATATATCATTTTCGTTTCAGCGTTGTACTATTTCTTTAAATAGTATAACGTTTGATTTAGTACTATAGTAATTATTGTTATAGTTGTTAGTTTATTGTTGTAATTAATTACAGTGTACTTATTGTTAAAATAACTAATACAGAATTCCAAATTAGTAGAAATCTGAGTTGTAAACTTGTGAGAAAAGTCTATTATTGATTAGTCTCTATTTTGGTATACTAGAGGTATAACATTTAATAGCTATATATTTCAGTTAATGCAAATCTTCACTTAACATGAATTTATAAATGAGCATTAATATTTATATTCATGGAGTTTACTGATATCATTGGTAGCTGAGTACCATATATCCATTTGTAATGGTAGTATAGGCATTCTCTCTAGTGGGAAAACCAAGCACACCTTTTTCAAAATCATGATCAGAATAAATGTCTGTACACTTGGGAATATAATATAAAGGATATTCTAGTCTGAGACTATCAGAAATAATAGATTAAAGAGTTATAAACAACGAAAAATTTCTTCTCTTTGTTGTTATCGTGCTCCCATCAGTGCACATAAGTGCCTTTATAGGAGGAGCTACTTTTTATCATCACTATCATGTTTAGAAAGTGTAGTGTTGTGTTGCTAAATGGTATTAATGTCAAGACTCTTCAACTTAATTATCCATTCCAAATGACCTTCAGTGTGTAAAACTCAAAAAGACTCTAAATTAATTTAATACAATTAAATCACATTGACAATATGTGAAAACATATATGAAATATGGCTGCATATATTAGTTTCTTGTTCAGGTTCTTATCTTAGCTTAGAAAAAAAATAAAAACCTAATAAGCCAAATTTATAAATATAAGAACGGTTCTTTAATTATAAAAAGTTTCACCTCTCACCTTGGCTTGCTAAGCAACCATAAACAATTCTATACCGTTGTTCTTGTCCACAAATTAATAGTAGTCTCTAAGGATTGGAGACCATGAATTGTTATTTGTTTGGTTGTCCACCGAGCATTCATTCCCTCTTCACCATAATCTTTATTTTTTAATCACATTCATATACATTTTTAACGCTTCTATTTTCAAAGAAAAAATGGTGACAGATGCGTAACTAATAATGATGTATAAGACTTTGAATAAACTTTGTAATATTGAAACTTATTTGCAGTTGTCATGAGTTACATATAAGCATACAAATGTAATATTGAAATAAGAAAATCTTTTTTAAGTTTTTACGTGTTAAGCTGGTTGACTCCTTGTATTTCCTTAAGTTTTCCTCCCCCGAGGAATGTCGTCTTATGCTTGAGACTGAGCCTTCGTTTTTTGATGGGCAGCCCTTTATTATTACTCCTTGGTCCCCTACTGTGGCTAGTGCGCGTGAGCAAGTTCTTTCTATTCTCGTTTGGGCCAATTTTTCGCAAATTCCCTCTGCTTTTCAACCTTTGCTTGGTTTGAACTGGCTAGCTTGTAACGTTGAAAAATTGAAATGTTTTGATTCAAATACTGTTGTGCGCGAAAAAATGGTGTATGCTAAGGCCCTGATTGAGATTTCCCTCGATAAGCATCTACCTTCTTCTATTCCTGTTCAGCTAGCTGTAGGGCGTGTTGTGGAGGTCTGTGTTCGCTACGGTTGGGTTCCAGATATCTGTTCCTCCTGTCACTCTTTTGGCCACCTGGCAATTACCTGCAAGTGTTCTGTTGTCGCTGCTGCTCCTAAGATCCCACTGCCTCGCCCCCCACTCAGAAAATGGGTTACTAAGCTTTCTTCCTCTGTTTTTCCTATTGACCCTCCTCTGGCAGTTCCTTTGTCTGTCTCGGGTCCGCCTCCTGCGTCTGTTGGTAGACCTGCCTCCCTTTCTGCTTTGTTGGTCGTTGGTAATGTTTCTGCAATTCCTGTTGCTGCCTCTGTTCCTGGTCTTCCTTGTCCCTCTATTGTTTGGGATGATGCTGAGAGGTGTTGGGTTGATCACATTTCTGACATGAGATTTAACCCCTTGGATGATTCTTTCTTTAGATTTGTTTCTGATGATCATCTAGACCTTAGATGCCTTTATTATAGACTGTCTGGTGACTCATTAGCTCTTGTTTTGGACGGTTATTTTGCGAGATCGAATTCTATCTTGCTTGCTGATACATCCTGAGATCGTTCCTTTGTGTACTCTTCTGATTCTGTGGCTTATGATCCTTGTCTTGCTTCCCATTTCCGCCCTTATGCTGGTCTGTTGGGGAATGTCCCTTTGGTGTCTTTCCAGGATTTAGTGGATGGTGGCGATGCTACCTCTTCGGAGGAGTAGTTGTTTTCGATATTCATATAGTAGTTGTGATATGTCTATCACACTCCTATGCTGTTTTTTTTTTCTTTTTCTTAGTAGTTAAGGTGCTTTTACCTTTTTCCTGTACTTTAAATTTTTATTACGTTCGTAATAAAAAATGGACGATCCACTATAAAACCGGCTGGCCTTGCCGAAAAAAAAAATCTTTTTTAATGGTTTATTCTAGAATAGTGATGGTAAAGTTATGGAGAGATTTCATATTGAAGTTTTGTAGAAAAAATGTCCAATATTCAGCAAGAAAATTAGGAGAAAGACATTATGGTTACGGAATTGATTCATCATAGCATATAGTCAGTGACCATTATAACAAAAGGATAATTTTCATCCAACACAATAATAAAGATTCTTATTATCCATCATATTTTCAGATCATTTTCAATCTATAGATTATTATGTGTAGAAAAAAATTTAACAAATTAAGGAGGAGATTTATACCTTAAACAGAAAAAAAAAATCATTTTTTACTTGCATTCACGAATAATGAATGAGCTAGGCATCTTCTGAAGTGGCATGTTAAGCTTATGGCAGCTACCATATAATTTGTGATCAATATACTATAAATAAATATCATTTTCAAGCCTTCAGGTGGTCACTTGAAAGTTGGCAGGTTTTGGTTTAATTTCCTAAAAATACAAATATTATCTTCCTTCCATCGAATTGGAATCATTCCACTACTCATTTTTATAAATCATCACATGAGTTAATAACTCATTGATCGAAGTTTTTACATTGTTAGAAAAATTATTTTGGATTGTAGTATGAGTTTTCATATATTTTAGAAACAAACGACATTATGGGAGTATGTTGGGAAAAGTAATGGACCTTTTTTCTTTGCATCATTTCTTGTGTGTGTGTGTGTGTGTGTATAGATACTTAAAGTATAATAGTTCTACGTGACTATCATACATGGAAAATAGAACTTTCGGAACTATAATGTTATATAAGAGCAAGGCAAATCATCAACACATTATAATTGAGCATTACAAAAGTAAGTTTTCTCCGACCTGCAAAAATGTAGAAATAATCATTCTATCGCCAATAAATATTCAATTTTTGATGAAAGTACAATGTTTCTCGTAGTAGGTCTTAAAATGAGCATTAAGAGTGCGAGTGTATGCACCGAGTGTGAGATCTAATTAGTCCTTAATTGGCTTTTTTTTTTAGCAACATATTAAGTCACGTAGCACCTTAAATTATCTATAGAAATTCATGAGATGCTTATAATACGACTTTAGACTCATAAATGTTTTCAGAGAGTTATTTATATTTATAAATGACTATTTAAAAGCGATTAAAAAAACCTTTAATATTTATTCCCCTATTCATTATTTTAAACGGTTTATGGAATACTATTTATCTCTATATGCTAAAAAAAATTATTACTCCTTACATTTTTGACTTTGCCATACCCGGATCACAACTGTTGATGCATGGAAAAACAAAAGAAAGTTGGAAGAAGTCAAACTTTTCTTCATATTTCCAATGATAGAGGTAGTCGTAGTGAAGTAGGTAACTAAAATCACTTTATACACAAATCAATTGTCTATTCTTCTATATTTAAACCATTCCCTAATCTGAGACAATAGATCCTTATAAAATTTAGTAAGTATTGGTAAAATGAACATCATCACCATTCATGTTTTCATTTCCAGGATGGTTGGTTTATCTGTTGATGCTTATATAATGCTGCAAATAAACCACAATTGGCTATAAATTCAACGAATCTAACAAACCTACTACTTATGATGCATTAAAAATTAACTTGAAGTATCTTTCCTATGATACATTCCTATATCGCAAATAATAAATGTAAAATTATTGAAATACTAATGAAGAAAAAAGTGGAGGATTCGCTCTTGAAAATTGGAATAGTCCAGGATAAACATAATTCTAATTTTAAGTTTATTACGGTAGAAAACTTGGACAATTGACCACCTAATCAAATATTGAATGTAAATACAAATATAAAACTGGAACAAATTGGAAATTCCTTCCTATATCTAAATTTTTACCTTGGAATTTCAAGATTAGTAGGGTACCAATCACGTGGTTCTTAAACAGATATACATATTTGGGCGTATGGAAAGGATGTTCACACTCAAAATTTACACTCAAATTCGTACACAAATGATAAGCATGTAGATCAAAGTAATTGCATGGTCAAATATAATTTAGGAAGAAATATTTGGAAAAATTCAGGGGGACTCAAAGTCATAATTTAATCTTAACCATTAGATTTTATTCAAGTAAAATTTTTAAGTGTAAAGATCTTCTCCAATACGCACATGCGCATGCGCATACGCACATACATATATGTATGTATATATGTATGTTTGTATGCGTGTTTGCATGCTCATACTCACATACATATGCACATGCATATACACAAACAATATTTGTTCATGCCACCAGCGATTTATGCTAAAAAAGAACTAAAAATGGTTTAGATTGAAAGATGAATCAAAAATGAATCATTTAGAAAATGAAATAGAATGCAGCTATTACTAAGCAAAATTAGTTGTAGCAACTAATAAAAATCTTAAATTATGATCTCAAGTACCAATTGAAGGATATACAACTTTTCATTTTCAATTTTGGTAGCCGAAGGAATTCACGGTCAAAAATTAATCAATCAAAAAATGGACTATACATGAAAAAGGGATAATCAATAAATAAACTATTAAAGATGATATAAGAAAGTGAAGAGGAATAACCAACAAACTTGAAATCGAGCCATGAACAGGAAATTGGATATCAAAGTTTGAGAACTCAAATTAGGTAATGAAAATGAAATAGGACCAGCTTTAGTACTGATTCCACATGAGCCTTCAATGAGTACAACCCCAAAAAGCTGTAAACTTATTAAAATAGAATCAAATCGCACTAGCTATATGTAAAAAAAGAGTAGCAAAACAGATAATATTTTGGATAGCTTAAAACTGAAAATTTGGATAGAATAGAATATTATGATTCAACTATATTATTTAGTAACCAATTTATATCCAATAGCATGATGACATCAATTTTGTGCAAAATAATCTGTTATCTTTTCTAAGTTGGATAATGAAAACTATAGCCAATAAATTATCCTTCGAAAGTTCATTAACCATTTGGAAATTTCACAAACATTCATAAAATGATCTATAATTATATAAAAACCATGGCAAACTGTAATTCAATGAAAGAAAAATAAACCGAGTACAGTATGAAAAAAATGTTGGTCTAATAACGATTATGAAAAAAGTAGTAACGGCATTATACATGCCTAAATTAGATGTCGATCATTTATGTGTTAAATGAACAAAATTCAAAACATACCCGATTAGCATAATCATTAACACTCTATACTTGCATACGCATTAAAGGACAGCCCTCTTACGAAAAAATAATTTAGAAGACAACATCATTATGAGACATCATTCACATATAATCTACATTTTGGTATAAAATAGCAGGACATGTATTAATGAAAAGAAGTGCGAATTTATCTCATCCAATTGTAAAATACAAATCTATATATACATGAAAACATAGTTCTTAAAGCTAAATTGAGTTATCAAATTATATTTTTCATTTAGTGTTGTTCATGAGGAATAAGTAGGCACAGACAAAGGAAGAAAAATAGGTTAATATTCACATGTATAGCATTGAGCCTTAGAAGCGTTAAATTATCATTTCTTAACAAAACAAAGATATTTTGACCACTATTAATTAACGGTGGTATCCACATATTTTTATTTAAATGGGTATCTATTTATTATATAATGCAATGCAGTGGTTGTATAACATTTAATATACATGCACGGGTAAAACAAAAAAAATCTAGAAAACTATTTTCAACTTGCTAGTCGTGAACTCTTAGCTAACTAAAATATGCAGTGAGCATGGCAAAGATGTCGAATTATTATATGTCACCCATGGATGGATAAATATAAATCAACACCATGTCTTAAATGGTCACTCATTCGTAAAAGTGTGAAATATCGTATCTAAAAATAAATCATTTAGAGAAATTAAACTATGCAATCCTTGCCTTACCATTTACAGTCTGGAATGATTTGTATAAATCTCACCATTTCCTTCTTCAAAACCTATATAGCAAATAAAAATATTATGAGGTATCATAAAATGAATTAATGATGGCAGTTACATATCGTTAACTGCCAAAATAAAAGGATCGAAGTAAAGATGTATGTTCAAGTAAAATTAAATTGAATACTAAACCAAACAGCACACAAAGTATTCAATGTTCCTCATAAACATTAATATTAGCACTCTTCATGTAGTTGAATCATGAAGCATAAAAATCATTGTTACATTCCCTATTAGGAAGAGTTGCTAAACTGTAGATGAAAATCCAAAACAGATGACCCGAGCTGACATGATTCAGAACTTACATAAGATTCAGTTGACAAAATGACTCTATAAAACAATTTAAAAGTAAAAATTTACATAATTTCATAATAATTACCTGTACCGACTAAACACAATTGATGGAAATTGAAGGAAAAGCCAAACGTTGTACCCAATGCTGATAGCCAATCCGCCTCTTGTCGGTAGCAGAACAAAGGGAAGAAATTTTTCTTCATTGAGATTGGGGCATGGTTAGGAAAGTGGAAAACAGAAGTGATTTAGGTTAGAGTAAAAACAATCTAAGCCATAGGTTGAAAACTTGGAAAGGAATATAGAATGTGTAGATAAAAGGGCAGGACGGTTCAATTTTTAAATACACATGGCAGAATATGAATGGTTCCTGCAAAAATAAGAGAGGGGCTGAGAGCTAAGAAAGGGATGAAGAGGTTAACATAGTTGCTAGTCGATCGGGTGGAGATGTAGAGTCGAAGAGGCTTGCGACTTTGGTAGGAGGTGACGTTAATGTCGACGGCGAGAAAAAGCACAAATCGAGAGATGTTAGCGCCAAAATTGGTTATTAACACCCTTGAATAGAGTTGTGTAGAGAGATTAATGAGGAAAGTAAATTAAAACAGAGAAAGGATGCAATTGAGTGCAAAAAGAGCAACAAAAAAGAGAAACCAGATTTATAGCGGTTCGGCGTAATTGTCTACGTCCACTTTGAATATGATCTTTATTACTTTTTCAATTACTTGAGTATAGGTACAATCCATAAACAAACAACTTGAATGCAAGTTTGAACAGAGAAGAAGTGAGTACAAAAAATGGCAGAGTATCCATAGAGTTCCCAAAAAAAGGTCCCTTAAACTGAACCCATGCCCCTCTATTTATAGACGAAGATAGGCTGGTTCCCTGTGCAGGCCTATGATCAAGATAGCTTGGCCCACAAGTGATAATTTGAGTTAGCCGACCCAGGTATGACGAACCACTTTGGCCGAACAACAAATGCTGAACCGGGGTTTCCTCATAGATGACTTGAAGCAACTTCTCAAGAGACTCAAAAAAAATAATGGTGTGACTCGAAGCAAAGACATGCCGATCGCCTCACTTTGTTGTAGACCTAATAACCTACTAACTCCCCTGGTATGCACCGAACCAGATATGCTGAACTATTATGACCGATCCCGGCTGCCGACCAACATATGTCGTTTAAGGCCGATCCATACCTGACCGACCCATATGTGCCAAGCGGCATATGCCGACCCATATGTGCCAAGCGGCATATGCCGACGCATCCAAGCCGAACGAGACATACCAACCCACTGAAGTCGAACGACACATGTTGAACCAAGGTTAAGCAATATATGTATGCCGATCCACATCCACACCAGGCCACTCAGGCCAAACCACTATGTACCGAACCAACATGGTCGTTCCCCAACTATTTATCTACCTTGGCCGATCCACTGCAACTCAACTGCCTTGACCGATCCAAACAAGTTACCCCGATATCTTATCTTCCAGTCCTCCCTTGGCTTGAGTCTCGTCTAGGTCCAACCATATCCTTGGCAACTATCGCCTTTTAGCCAGGCAAAGCAGCCGTGTAACATTTGCCCCCCAAAGTGCATTGTGTGGATCAACATGACGCGCTTTGAATCAATGAGTAATTCTTGCTTCTGGAGGTTAACCCATCCAGAATGATAACTAATTATCGTTTCTTCATTGGCTTTTGATGAAACTTCATGCCGTCTAAACGTACTAGCTCAGTCTTGGAAAGGTTCTTGAAATCCTGTTTTAACCTTTAAAAACTAAACGTTTGTAACCTTTCGAAGGCTGAATCACAGTGGGTTTTCTAAGCCCGTGCTTCTCTACTTATCTGGTAGTACCCATTACTTTATCACATACCATCCTTAACTACCATTACATATATGCATGTTCATTTATATTTTCACAAGTTGTATTTATATTCCATTATTATATATATATATATATTACTTTTACCTTCTTTTTTTAAGACAAGGGGTGAATCAGCACATAAAGGCCGACCCACACGGTCGATTCACTTGCCGAACCACAAGATCGATATGCTTACTTACCGACCCACTAAAGCATAGTGACCGGTTTTATAGGAGAATGCCTTTTCACCTCCCTGTGCTCCATATAAAAATCCACTCTTCATTCTTTTCTTCTCATTTCACATCTTATCTTCTCTAGCACTGCTCCAAACCCCATCTCCTTCACTCCACTGAACTACTTCACCTCTTCATTTTGTCATCCTCTATATGTGCTGCCACCATACTCCTTGACTCGAAACTCAGAGAATCACGTGCCCAAACCCCAAATTAACACACATATAGGTGAGATTCCACGTATTATTTTGGACTCCTAGGCCATCCCCTTTTGAATTCGAACTAGGTTAGAACCTTTGGCGCATACGGCCATGCACAATGAAGGGGAGAGGAGAAAAATATGGTGAGATATGAGTGATAGGAGTGGATAACGGAGAGTATTTGACATGGGTTTACACCAGGTCGATAGGAGTTAACATAAGCATTGATAGGTGTTAGTCCTTGAGATGATGGTTTTGATGACAACAACCTTAGAATAAGATTATAAAATATAAATACTAACATTATAGTTTAGACGTATATGTATATGCATGATTTAACCATGCAGGTACCAAGAATGAAGGCTGTACAGTATAGAGCTTCAAGAAATCAAGATTGAAGACTCATGAGTATCAAGATTTTCAAGAGTTCAAGATTTCAAGAATAAGTAATTTAATTAGAAATTTTCTTAAAGCTCCTAGAAAAGCACTGGCATCTTAAAATCCAATTTATTCGTGGAATGGAATCCACTTCGAGTCCGTTAAAGGGATGGAACCCTAAGTAGGATGGAACCTACAAAAAATCTAGTGGAACATTGTTTTGTATCCACTAACTTTTATTCAAAATGTTTTTACAAAATTATATCTTATTTTCAAAATGTTTTCAAAACCTTCCTTTTAAAAAGATCAAAAACATTTATCCTAGTTTTAAATACTTTTATCCTCAAAATAATCTTTATTTTCAAAATCAAATTATCCTTAGTTTTAAACTATCTTTAAATAATGATATATTAATATTTATACTTAGATTTAAATATAAAATTATAGTAAAATTTTATATAGATTATTCTCTATATTTACTTATGTATTTTAACTATAGTTAAGTATATTTATAAAGTTTAAAATAGTTTTAATATAGGATAGAAGTTATTTTCAAAGAAAAATGAATCACTAAAATTTCCTTTGGCATGTCGACATACCCAAGGTACCCATGTCGGCATGGTGGCAGTTAATTTCAAAAAATTTAATTTCAAAAGAAGTGTCTATTTGCCATATCTCTTTACGAATGGACATGGCTATTGTTCTTCTATAAATAGGGGCTGTTTTCAAAGAATTTTTAATCATATTTTCTGGTTTTCATTTCTCTTCTTCTTCCACATTTCTTTATACACATTCCTACATTTACTCTGCCGAAATCAACATTGAATCTAACTAGATTATCTCTAGTTTGATTCTCTATCACTATCTCAACAAGATCCTCAGTGCTATTCAGAGTTATAGGCTTCTTTGTAATCAATTAAATGAGAAAATGTAGCCTTGGAAATCAATCAAGTGAGAAAAGGTGTGATTGTAGCCTTGGAAATTAATTGGGTGAACTTATTGCCCGTGAAATCAAGTATCTCTACCCAGAGGATTGTGAATCTAGAGGGTGTACCGCGTAGCCTTGAATCGAGGGTGTAATTGTACAATTGCTTTTGAAAGGAAATCCGTACTTGTGTGCAGGACTGGATGTAGGGTAACTCCGAACCGGTATACAATCCGGTGTGTTCTTTCCTTTACTGCTTTTACTTTATTTCTGCATCTGTGTTTGATTCTGTGATCATATCAGTGTCTAAATATTGCATATATTTGTGTTCAAATTAATAAAACGCAAAAAGATTTAATAATTCCTTAAAACACTATTCACCCGCCTCTAGTGTTTATCCTAGTCTTAAGATCTGTAATCCGCATTTCTCACATTTGGTATCAAAGCGAGGTTTTCAAAGTTTTCATAATCTGAATTTTGAAAAATTTTAAAATGGCAATTTCTTTAAATTATCAATACTATTTTCATATGAATATGTCACAAAATTATCATGATATTTTTGTTTAAAACTTTATTTAGTTATTTTGAAAAGTCACTTGATTCTTTAAAAAGTTATGTTGTTTTGCAAGAGAAGCGTTATGTCTAATGACCGTTGGTTAAAAGATACCAGATAATCATTCATCGATCAAGAAGAACTAATGGATGTATAATGGCAACCGACAATGAAATGGGTACCAGATCAATACAAAGCTTTTGATTCTCATCTACAACTTGACTTGATACCGTACTTCTCTCCATCTGCTTCGCAATGCCACTAGTTTCATGCGAATCCGTCAAGAAATGACCAAGTTATGGTCAAATGAAGTTTTGGTGAACAAAGAGAAAAGGAAGGAAAAACTGTCAAGGGTATTCTTCAAATTGCATCCAGAGATTTGAGTATTTTGTTTCCACTCCCTTTTCAGATTGTAGTTCTTGTTCTCGCGGTCATTTTGATGGGTGGATCATGAAATTCCGATCAAAATTGAGTGAGATATGATAGCTTGAATTTGGCTATCCAAAATTGAAAAACTGTGTACGAGATTTTCTACATTTCTTCTACTTTTCGGTCTTTTGCATCACAATATCGTCCAAATTCGACACCAAACCATTACAAGATCGTAATCCTTGCCTTCCTCTTCGATTTGCCACTGGTTTCATCCAATTCCGTTAAGAAACGAAGGAGATATGTCTTCTAGAAATTTGATAGTAAGTAGAAAAAGGGGAAGAAGAAGAAGAGAAACTTTTATGAAAAGTGGTGACTGTTGGGCCTATTTATAGTGGTTGAAGTGTCCATTCATTCAAAATTCAAATTCAAACTTTTGGCGCCAAATTGGTCAATCTACTAAATCATCTGTATTTTTCTCATACGGTCTTCAAATTCAGCAAATGAATATACTACTCTGATCAGAAAAACGAGCCTGTCGCAATAGAACAGATCTCGTCGTTAAATTCTAAAAGATATAAATGTGTGGTTGACGACAATGGAAGAACAACAAAGTTAGAAAGATGGAGTGCAAAAATTGGTACGCTTTACTATTATTGCATCTTTATTGTTGCATTTAGGAATATATATTTATGCATTTAGTTAGGTATAGAAATTTATCTCTTTTGTAAATTTTGATATTTAGATCCATATAACGACACATCAAAGTATAAATTTCGATATACCAGTCTAATTTTTTTTAAAAGTTTTTTATAAAATGCGTTTTCTTTCAAATAAAATCTTACTACTAATTTATTACAACTATATTAAGTAGAAAAGCATTTTTACATGCATAATGTCAAGTGTCTTTACACATGTTTTCTCATTATTATTTTTTACTATAAAAAATTGATTAAAAAAAATCAATTATTACATTTCAATATCTAGTCATAAAATTAGTACAAAATCATGTTAAAATCAGGCCCAGAACAATAGATAGTATATCTGAAATGCTGTCTTTTCTTCTGGAACGTTTCTTAAGTGCTGCAAATTCGTTTTTATAGCATCTCTGTGCTTTGAAACACTGTTGTGTTTTAGAAACTTTTCGCAGCATTTGGTAAATACTGCAGATTCTGTTTTATTACGTTTTGAATATTTTTTATTGCAAAAGCTTTTTACAGCATTATGTAAATGCTGTGTTTTCTACTTGAAACTTTAAACTATGTAAAAATAATATTTAATTAAGAATATTTCTCAATTCTTTTTAAAAGTTATTTTCTAACTTATATCAGAATATTTTAAAATTAATGTTTAGATATTTTTTAGTAATTAATTAAAATTTTAAATGAAAGAGGCCTTAACATAACACATGTTTATTTTAGTTTTTCAAATTTTGTTATTTTTAATATTTCATTATGATTTTTCTTAAAAAGATGCTTAAACATGTTTCTAAATATTTTAATCAATAATAATTTAGTATATAATTTTTAACTAGGAAGTTAAGTATTTTATAAACATGTAAGTTTGGATTCTTCAAAAAAAATTAATTTAAATTTTTTTAAAACAAGGAGGGTATTAAAATTTTTTAATCCATATTCCACAGCAATTTGATTTTGATATTGAGTTTGATTACTATCTTTCATGAATATGTTATAGTTCTAATATCATTAGTTACCTTTAAACTCTTGTCTTTACTATTCTTTTAGTCTCATTCATTAGTTTTCTTAACCTAAGTTTAGTAATTGGTGTGTATTATCTTGGTTTGGTTGAAGCGAGTTATAATAAATTATTTGATATATGCATACACACATACACACACACACAGATATATATATATATATATATATATATATATATATATATATATATATGCTTGTTAATTAGATATTACTTATCACTCATGTTTATCTTAAAATCTGGATATCTTTTACAGTAGTATGTATATCATCATTCTGCATATTATTATTATTTTTACTTCATTATCATTTTGTTTCATATTACATATTATCTTATTTCATATTACATTTCATTGCATATTACATCATAAATTACAATGCATGAAATATCATAATCATTTGCATCACAAATTACACTTCATTTTGCATATTATCTCATGCTACATTGCATATGTCATACATTTCATACTACATTACAAACTACATATTGCATACATGTATACATAACGAATGTATTTTATTTTAGGGGGAGTTTGTCGTATTATCTTATAATATAGGATTATTAGTTTTTGATTTGTTCGGTATTTTTGATTAACTTGATTGACTTGATTGACTTGTTTGAGTTTTTGACTTGATGGATTTGTTTGACTTGTTTAACATGATTGGTTTTGATGAGTGTGTTGAAATATATTTATACATATTTATGTATTGAATAATTATAATATAATTATGTTAATGTCTTTCACATTTCATTTACTATACTTTGTTCTAGTATTAGTTTAACAGGGAGTTTCATAGTTTTATGTTTTTAGGATGGTTTTTGTTGATGACAAAGGGGGAGAAATATAAAATAGGGTAGTTAGGCATAGATTAAGGGGGAGTTATTAGTTTTAGGGGGAGTTATTGGATAGAAGTATTATTTTATAAACAAGGTTGTCATCATCAAAAAGGGGGAGATTGTTAGTCCCTGAGATGATGGTTTTGATGACACGACCTTAGAATAAGATTATAAAATATAAATACTAACATTATAGTTTAGATATATATGTATATGCAGAATTTAACCATGCAGACACCAAGAATGAAGACTGTACAGCATAGAGATTCAAGAAATCAATATTAAAGACTCATTAGTATCAAGATTTTCAAGAGTTCAAGATTTCAAGATTTCAAGAATAAGTAATTTAATTAGAAATTTTGTTAAAACTCTTAGAAAAGCATTGGCATCTTAAAATCCAATTTATTCGTGAAATGGAATCCACTTCGAGCCCGTTAAAGGGATGGAATGCTAAGTAGGATGGAACCTACAAAAAATCTAGTGGAACATCGTTTTGTATCCATTAACTTTTATTCAAAATGTTTTTACAAAATTATATCTTGTTTTCAAAATGTTTTCAAAACCTTCCTTTTATAAAGATCAGAAACATCTATCCTGGTTTTAAATACTTTTAGCCTCAAAATAATCTTTATTTTCAAAATCAAATTATCCTTAGTTTTAAACTATCTTTTAATAATAATATATTAATATTTATACTTAGATTTAAATATAAAATTATAGTAAAATTATATATATATATATATATATATATATTATTCTCTATATTTACTTATGTATTTTAACTATAGGTAAGTATATTTATAAAGTTTAAAATAGTTTTAATATAAGATAGAAGTTATTTTCAAAGAAAAATGAATTGCCAAAATTCCTTTGGCATGTCAACATACCCAAGGTACCCATGTCAACATGGTGACGGTTAATTTCAAAAATTCAAATTTCAAAAGAAGTGTCTATTCGTCATATCTCTTCACGAATGGATATGGTTATTGTTCTTCTATAAATAGGGGCTGTTTTCAATGAATTTTTAATCATATTTTCTGGTTTTCATTTCTCTTCTTCTTCCATATTTTTTTATACACATTCCTACATTTACTCTGTCACAATCAACATTGAATCTAACTAGATTATCTCTGATTTGATTCTCTATCACTATCTCAACAAGATCCTCAATGCTATTCAGAGTTATAGGCTTCTTTGTGATCAATTAAACGAGAAAAGGTGTGATTGTAGCCTTGAAAATCAATCAAGCGAGAAAAGGTGTGATTGTAACCTTGGAAATCAATTGGGTGAACTTGTTGCCCGTGAAATCAAGTATCTCTACCCAGAGGATTGTGAATCTGGAGGGTGTACCTCGTAGCCTTGAAATCGAGGGTGTAATTGTACAATTTCTTTTGAAAGGAAATCTGTACTTGTGTGTGGGACTGGATGTAGGGTAATTCCGAACTAGTATACAATCCGGTGTGTTCTTTTCTTTACTACTTTTACTTTATTTCTGCATCTGTGTTTGATTCTTTGATCATATCAGTGTCTGAATATTGCATACATTTGTGTTCAAATTAATAAAAACTCAAAAAGATTTAATAATTCCTTAAAACATTATTCACCCTCCTCTAGTGTTTATCCTAGCCTTAAGATCTGTAATCCACATTTCTCACAATAGGAACTAAGGTCGACGATGTACAAGAGAAGAGAGTTGTGTTTCATATGAGAGAGGAGTTCTGCACTTTGACTGGGAGTAGGTCAATAGATCGTCCAAGGTGGTCTGGGTCGGTAGGATTCTATCAATGGAGCAGATCTGTAGGAGCCTAGAAGAAGAGTGGGTCGGCATAGGTTGAGTAAGGCTGGTTTGGTATAAGTTGAGTGAGTGAGTGGATTGGTATCTCACAGTTGAGTGGTATGGTTACCTTTGATCTAGAGAGGTGGTCGGTAGTCTATAGGAGAGTGGGTCGGTGAGTAGAGAAAGAGAGGGAGAAGTGAGTGGTCAGGATAGATTTTAAAGGTTCACTCGGTAATTAGGAAACAAGTGAATCGTACTGAGCGAGGCAGTGTAGCTCGGCACATATAGGCTTGAATAGATGAGCAGTTCTTGGTATAGGGATCAACACTGGCAATCAAATCATCTCGCCTCGAATCATAGAATATAATAGGACCACATACTTCCATGCCTAATTATATATCAATGAATCAATGACAAGAATCTAAGCTCAAGAGCATATGGAACAGGTTAGGACTAATAACTCCATAGTTTTAACAACTATAAACGTGAATTTAATCCACCAAAAGCGAGTGACTGCCTCCACAACATATGATGCCAATGTCTGATTCCGGGACTTATCGATCACAAGGCAAATTTTGGCGATGGTCAGTATGACGGCCTTTAGATATGACAACTTAAAGCTTTCCACGCTATATTTTACTCTTTAGAACTTCAATTTATCTATATTCATTGCCAGAACCATCGCACTAGCTCACACACCACACGAGGGGAATATTTTGTTTTTATATCTGATATATATTATCTTTCAAGTATAGCTTAAATAGGTATATATTCAAATCGATTATTCTTCGGAGATGTCCAAAAAAACAAGCTCTACCACAGCTTCTGACAAGCCTGAGCCAATTTCTCGACAGGAGGCAGAGGGAACTTCGAATCCATCTCCAACCCTCTTTCCTGGCTTCACATATCCGCCTCTTGCGGTTATAGGTCCAGCCCCCGATGCCGTAGATAGGGCCATTGTTCTGGATGATCTCATCGACTCTCAAGCCTCAAAAATCGACGAATCTTCTCTCTGTCGATTATGTTCTATCCATGGAATCCCATTCGAGGATGTTTCGTTTCCGTCGGCGCAAGATCGGCCCTACTTGCCCCAGCTGGATATACGGCGTGCAACAAATTATGTGCTAGGCTGGAAGCGTGCCACCTTTCAATTCATTCCTCTGTGAAGTGTTGTAGTATATAGGGATTGCTCCAGCACAACTACACCCTAATAGCCACGCATATATTCACGGTACGTGCATTCTTTTCATGAGCGTCTTATTCAGATCCCCTACTCTCGAGGATATCCGTTACATTTACCACTTCAAGAGACGTACCAACAGTCCATCTTTCATATTTCTTGAGCCACATCCCAAATGCCATATCCTTACGGGTGCATGGAGTAAATTTTCCAAGTATAAACAAGGGTGGTTTTAAGTACGTTGTCCTCCCGATTTTGCAAGAAGATGGCTAGAAGGGAGTAGTTTCATTTTTAGCCAAATCTTTGTCCTAAGGCTTGAAGTGCATCCTTTCTGAACTTCTTTCAACTCTTGTAGGTATCCGCCCATGATCTGAAGGTGTCGGGTATTCTGAGGCCGTCGAGGCCATCCGAGCTATTCCCGTGAGAGATCGGGACATTAAATCCGTAATTACAAGTGAACTGCTCTCGAAGTTCGGACTACTGGAAGGGGACCGTGTGATAAGCCTTCCAATCGGTGCCACTACAACAGGAACCACTATGGAAATAGGCAAAGAGCAAGCAGGACCTTCGGTGCCCCTTACAGGAGGGCCCCCCGATACAACCGATGAAGGTGAAATCAAAGAAACCAAGATGCCAAAGGCGATCGATGAAAGCATAAGTTCCAGCCAAGTGTCAGTATCTGATGCACCCACCCAATGCTGACGAACTATTGCCTCCTTCGAAGAAGAAAAAGAGTCCAGCTTACAAGTTGAAAAAGAAGACGGTTGGTGGAACCTCAAAGGTTATGATAACTCCGATTGAGAAGAAGTCGTCTTTCTAGAACTTAGAAGGCTCACTAAAGGGCCTATCTGACTTGACCATCCCTGACGACATACTGGATTACGATTTACTAACCTTGAGGCAATGGGACTTAATTCGCCCACGAGGAGCGATAAAGGCGCTCAGACTCATCATCAGGGAGAGAAAACTCCAATGAGTAAAGCTAAAAATTCCGATCCATCGGGGGGGAGGGTGAATACACTAGGACACACATAAACACTTACACTCCACTACGTATTTGGATTTCACTCATCGCGTGATTCCTACTAACTCGTTCTCGTTTGGCTTTATGTGTAGGTGACATAGGGTATACACATGGCATTGATCGCCTTCGTGGATCTTCCGTCTTTTATCATTCCAGTCGGGACTTCGGATCAGGGAAATGACGAGACAGAGACGACAGCTGTGACAGAGATTATCGTCCCAGAGAGTCGTTGTCTTCTAGAAGGAGAATTTATAGCCATTTTTCATATCCAAGCAATCCTCCCCCACCCGAAGCATAGTAGGGAGAAAACTTCTTAGAAGCGATCTCATTCTGAAGTTCCTCGCGAGCAACATTCTAGTTCTTCGAGTACTAAGCAATCCCATGAGCCCTATAAGAAATCTATGGCTCCGGCTAGGCAGACTCCTCCAGCCTCCGCACACGATCCATCGATAGCGGAAAAATTAGCTGAGCTCATGGCTACATTCCCGAAGATATGTTTCGATGGATTGAAATTTCTCCCCACGACTCATCCTATCCCCAGACATGTCAAACAAAGCATCATTTCCTACAACAACGATGTTTATGTTTAGCATGATGCGTTCGTACAGTTGGTGGAAAAAATTTTAGAGGTTTCCATGGAACGTCAACACAAAATTGATCGCTTGAAACTCGAAGCTATTCATGACAAAGATATCATTAAAGCGAAGGATGAGAGCTATCCTCATACAAATCTCAACTCGAGGCCGCCTAGAAAAATGCGAAGGAGACGGGCGAGGCATTTAGTCGCTTGGAAGCCAATCACAAGAAAGAAATCGATGAGGCAATCCAATGCAGTAGTTCTCTAGCTTTAGAGCAAGACTCTATCCAAAAAGAACAAGACATTCTTTCTTGACGGGTTAAAGAGCTGGAGGAGCTTCTCTTTAAAGAGAGAGAAGAGAAAATTGCTGCGTAGGAAGAGTCACAAAGATATTGGGATGAAATCATCGCAACACGGCTACTAAAGACAAAACTCAATAAGGAGCTTTCCAAGGTTGAAGTGCTAAAAGAGGCAGCTCATGAGGAGTGTATGAAGATGGCACTCACAGAAGTCGACTCTCGTCTTGAGGCAGCTATTGAGGCTGATAGAGAAAAAATTAAGTGCTTATTCGATCCAGTCATTGCCGAATACAGTGCACGAGTTCTTATGCACCGTGACCTATCTTTTCTAGGCGATGGTTATCTTGAATCATTGGCCGAAGCATGAGATAATTTAATAAAAATTAAAAGAGTTGAGCTACGCATCGAAGAGCTTCATGACGAAGCTCTTGTGAGGGAAGTGCTTCGAGGAAATGAGCTTCAAACTTATCCGCGGCAAAAGCCCTCTTTGGAAGAGACTCCCCATCACAAAAGGGTAAGGATGATATTGCTGGCCCGTCCGGCACCGAGTCTTCAGTTCCTCCTCCCGTTCAGTCAGCCGATAGCTCGTCACTTGGGCCTCCCGAGCAGCATGTCGGTGATGACCCGAAGAAGCCGGGCTTAGTGTTCATATTCTATCCCTTATTCTGGAGGATGATACTCCGAAGACGACTGAGAGTCAAATGGAAGTCGGTATGTAGCTTTACCTTTTAGAGTTCAGGAAACCATCGCTTTTGGCAAGTAACGGATGTATTCTAACATTTTCTTTTTATGACTTCATATAGGCCATTCTGATCCCGATCTGATTCCAAGGAGTGATTTGCCATGGAGCGGGAAGAGAAAGTGGTTGAGGCACTTCACATTGGGGATACCCCTGGTTCCGATGCTCAAGTAATCGGGGCGCTAGATGAGGATAAACTTGAGAATTCCTCGCCTGTAGATGAACATGACGAGGCCGAAATCACAGGAGCTTCCGAGCATACTTCCAAGCTTAGCATAAAGGAGCAAATCAAGGAAGAGGATAAAAAGAAAACCAAAGTTAAGACAGAACCTCAGGTGGTGGAACTCGACGATCCCCTAAATAGGCCTTTGAAGGCCATTCTCCTCGGTGGGACCACACCTCTAGAGGTTCCACTTCCTTCCAAGGATACCACATCGCTGCGAAGCAAAGGGTCTAGGAGAAAACGTTCAACTGAGGAGACTTCGGAGAAGCCAAAGAAGCAACAAAAGTCGAGGAAGTGGCTATCCTCTGATGATGCCTTGCTCAGCTTAAATAAGTCAAAATCATGTAGTTGTTTCTTTTCTTTTTTATAGTCGTCGTAGATAGACTTTGGCTCCGGACTTCGAAGAAGTTGTAAAGGAACTTAATTTTTGATTAGTAAATAAATTTTTGTTTCTTTGTATTCCAAGACTTTCATCGTTTAAATTATCACCTAGCTTGTAATTGAAATTCAGAGTCTTGCGGGATATGTAGGCTCCAGTCTGCTTCCACATGACTTGAAGATATTTAAATTACTTACACTCTAGTCCGCGCTCCGGGAACTTTGGAATTATTGAATGTTTTATACCCTAGCCAACACTCCAAGGGCTTAGAGATTTATTGAATCGTTTATACTCTATTCCACACTCTGGAGACTCAAAGTACTCTAGCACGCGCTCAAGGGACTTAGAGATATATTGAATCATTTATATTTTAGTCCACACTCTGGAGACTCAGAGTACTATAGCCCGCGCTTTGGGGACTTAGAGATTTATTCTGAATCGGTTATACTCTAGTTCGCACTCTGGGGACTCAGAGTACTCCATATTGCGCTTTGGGGACTTGGAGATTTTTTGAATCGTTTATACTCTAGTCCGCACCACGGGGATTCAGAGTACTCTAGCCCGTGCTCTGGGGACTTAGCGATTTTTTTGAATCATTTATACTCTAGTCCACACTCCGGGGACTCAGAGTACTCCAGCCCACGCTTTGGGGACCTTGATATTTTTTGAATCGTTTATACTCTAGTCCGTACTTCGGGGACTCAGAGTACTCTAGCCTGCGCTCTGAGGACTTAGAGATTTTTTTTAAACCGTTTATACTCTAGTCCGCACTTTGGGTCTCAAAGTACTATAGCCCATGCTTTGGGGACTTAGAGATTTTTTTGATCGTTTAAACTCTAGTCCGCACTCCGGGGACACAGAGTACTCTAGCCCGCGCTCTGGGGACTTAGAGATTTTTTTGAATCATTAGCTGATCGAATTTTGGTTTTGCGCGTGCTTTCATACGCCATACATGTTAATGCAATTTTATTTTTCCAAGAAATTACAAAACAAAAAATACTAATAGTACATAAAAAACAGCTTCAAGCCTTTATTGATTGTATAAAATAAGGACAAATTGAATTATCTTATTACATGTCGGAAACCGAGGAAACAACAAAAGAAACATTTACTGGAAATAATTACTACTAAAATGTAAAAGAAATGGACTAAGTATAATAACAGTGCAAATGCTTGCTATTCCATGCTTTGGGGAGTGTTACGCCATCAACGATCGTTAGCTTGAAGGTTCCTTCTCCAAGCTTCCGTTCGTTGACGTATGGAGCTTCCCATGTGGGATTTATATATGATGGGATTAGAAAACCATGCTTCAAAACTAGGTCGCCCACATCGAAGGTTCTTGGTCGAACTTTTTCATTATAATGTCGAACGACTCGGTGCTGATTTGCAGCCACCCTTAAATCAGCTTCTTCACGTTTCTCATCGACAAAAAGTCCAACAATTCCAGTAAAAAATCCTGATTCATCCTGGGATCATAACGAGTCACCTGGTGAGAGGGAACTTCAAGTTCCACTAGTATAATAGCTTCCGTGCCGTATGCCAAGGTGAATGGAATATGGCCAGTCGCGAACTTGTGGGTGGTTCTGTAGGCCTAGCGTGCTGTTGGATTTCATCCACCCACTTTCCTCTAGCCTTCTCCAAACTTTTTTTAATATGGACTTGATTATCTTATTTACGGCTTCAACTTGTCCATTTTCTTTATAGTGAGCGACTGCTGCAAACCTTTTCTTAATGCAATATTTTTGGCAGAATTCTTTGAACTCTCTACTCTCAAATTGAGTTCTGTTGTCAGTAATGATAGTTCGTGGGAGGCCAAAGCGGCATATAATTTTTCGCACAACAAAATTAATGACCTTTTTGGTGGTGACCATAGCTAAGGGCTCCGCTTCTGCCTACTTGGTGAAATAATCGACAGCGACAATTGCATATTTCGCACCACCTTTGGAGATTGGAAAGGAGCCACTTATATCGATCCCCATGTTGCAAATGGCCATAGACTAACCATTTGTGTGAGTTCCGTCGGCGGTGCTCTCGGGATCTTTGCATACTTTTGACATTTGTCGCATCTCCTTACATAGTCCGCGACATCCCGATTCACGGTCGGCCAATAGTATCCATAGTGGAGGATCTTTTTGGCTAGCGTCTGCCTCCAGTATGGTCGCTACATTCTCCATCATGAACTTCTTTTAGGACCCGCTTTATCTCATCGTGAGCGATGCACTTAAGTAAGAGAACTGAGAATCCCTTCCGATACATTATTCCATCCTATATTATATACTGCGAAGCCTTGCGAACGACTCGTCATCTCTCGTTCTTTCTCTCGGGCAAGGTTCCATGTAGCAGGTATTCTTTGAATCGGGTCATCCATGACTCCCTTTTAGTTTCCGTCCCTAACACAAAATCTACTTCGATTTCATTTATACTTGGAGCATGTAAAGTTTCGATGGGAACTAGGCCCATTTGTTGTGCATCACCAGTACTTTCGAATTTTGCCAAGGAATCGAATTCCCCATTTTGTTCACGCGAAATATGCGAAATATCAGAGTATTCGAGGTCTTCCAGCAATTCTTGAACCCGAGCGAGGTATGGGACAAGCCTTTGTGTTCCATACAGAGCATGGTGAGTGCACACACTTTCATGCATACACTATCGACCGTGGGTGGTTTTTATTAAGTGTTTTTTTACATGTGTTCCATACATCATAACCGTGAGGACTTTTAAATGAGTATGAAATCACATAATCAAAAATTCCAAGTAATCACCCATACATAACTGTGAGGACTTTTAAATGAGAGTGAATACTTGGATGTTATTATTATTATTATTATTTTAAGAGGGAGATAGAGTTTTGCAAAATCATCTTAGCACCATTTAACTTAGAAGATAAAAAAATGTTATATCCTTTACTTTAAATCAACCACTTTTTAAAACGAAGATTTTCAATTAGGATGTACTTCATAATTAACACGTATGAATCTTCCTATATACCAGTTAAACCATTATTATTTGTAATAAAACTTTATTTTTATTTTTGTTAAGACGAATAAATTTTCAAAAATTTCAATTTAGTAAACCAAAACCATATATTTTTCCTATAGTGTTTCTTTAAAAATAAATCAAAAGAAAAAAAAAATTGGGATTTTTTTTTATATTTTTTTTTAAAGCAAAAATAAACCATGAAAAAAAATGAAGATGAGTCTCCCCCCCCACACTTGATTTTAACTGTGTCCTCACACTCAACCCAAGTGGAAGGAGAAGATATAAAAACCTAACCTTTATTTAAATAAAAATGAAAACATGATTATTTACAAGTCATCAGAAAGTATGCCGTTAAAGAGTAAATGAACCAGTCTTCCAAAAACCGATTCATTTGTCTTGCCAAGCATGCGAGACACAGATCAAATGCATAAAACCAAACCGTAAAAGATTTCGAAGTTGCATGTTGATTTGGAAAAACGAATGTCGTTTTATTAAAAATTGTATGAGTTTCTTTATTTTCGATGATTTTGGGGGTAGATAAAACAATTGGTTGAAATTCACATTTACTTTCACCAAATTGAAATTCAAGTGTGTCATTGAAAACTTCTTCCAAATTATTAATTTCAAAGTCAAAATGGTGATCGAAATCTTCCCCATCAGAATTTAATGACTCATTTTCGAAAAGTCCATAAAACTCATGTTTATTAAATTCATCTTCCTTCATTGGATTATCAACAACTTTATCGCATATATCCATTTCAAAATCCAAAGTTGTTGTATTCAAATTTTCAGAAAACGGAAGATCGAAATTTAAATCGAGTTTCTCACTCTCAAAAGAATTGAAATCCAACGCAATTACCGTCTTTTCAAAAACTCGGTTAAGATCATCATTTTCAGTTTCAAAAGTTGTTGTTTGAAAATCATCGATTTGGGTAAAAGATGGATTATCACTTGACTCATCACATGTTGAAATTTGATTTTGTTTTTCACGATGTTTCATATAAGTTTCAAACAACAAATCCGTGTGATCATCGTAAATTTCATTCATTTGTTCAACAAAATCCAATTTGTAGTTATTAAATTAAGAATTTTCGATTTGGATTTGTTGAGAACAAAAATTTTCACTCGTAACATGGTTAAGATTATTCCCATTGCCCAATTCGTTTGAAAAGTTGTTCCCATTTTCATGTTGAGTTTGAAATTCATTTTGGAGTTCGAAATTAAATTGGCATGGGTTACTATCGTAATCGTTTGAATTTTGAATTGAATTCAAATTTTGAAATCCTTGACTCGAGTTATTACACAAATAAGAATTACATAAATCATTTATCTCTTGATTTTGTCGTGTAGAAAATTCGAGTAAAGATGAAATCATTTCAATGCTATTTTCAAGAGTCGAAGGTTGGTCATTGTTTTGAAAATTTTGTTGTTCGAAATTTGAATTATTTACACAATAGTTGTTGTTAAAATATCCATACGAATTTGGACTGAAATCATATGGATTATATTGATTTTCACAACTATTGTAAAATTCAAGTGAATATGGAAATTCTGACATTTTCAAGAATGTTTTTTGGTTTTTTTTATAAGCAAAAAAAAATTTACAAAGAGAATTTATTTTTCAAAAGGGAAATCTATTTTTGTTTTGTTTTTATTTTTCATTTTTTTTGTTGAATTTTGGTTTTTCTAAATGTTATTTTTTTGGATTTTTTTTTTGAAATTTCAAAGAAAAAGATTTAAAAATTTCAAAGGAAAAGGAATAATTACAATTTTTTTTAGTTTTGGATTTTGAATTTTTTTTCTTTTTTTTTTTAAATATGCATGAACTAATGCAACTAAATGAATGCAAGGGTTAATTACAAATAATTTATCCTAAGTTAACACAAAATTGTATAGTCACACACTGTCTTAAATCAACAAAAATATTTCTCAGTCAGGTAACGGGCAGGGGTTATCGGTGCACCACGAATCACCGTAGCAATGCAGCCGAAGGTTTAAGTACCTTCAGAGGTACAACCACTATAATATTTACGAATCACCGTAATATTTATAAATGATTATTACTCTGCCGTAGCCTAGACACCAAGAAATTAAATTGTTCAAACAAGACAACTGTCAATATACAATTAAGTGAGTTATTATTTAATCAAATTCTAAGATGAAATACAAAGCTGAAATAAAACGTGTATTAACAATGCAACTAGAATGAAATTTTGTTTTAGATTTTGATTTTGAACTTTTTTTAAAATTTCTTCTTAAAATGCAAGCAAACAACAATGCAAGACAACTAAAACATAAAATTTTATAAGCAAGCAAGCAGTTATTTTTTTTTCTTTTTTTAAAGAATCAGAACAGAAGTGCACAGAAACAGTGAACAACAAAATGCAAACTAGCTAAACAAAATGCAAACCAACTACAACATGCAAAGACAAAATGAAAATATGCACAAAATGTTTTTTTTTTTAAAAAGAAAAATGCAGAGACACGCGGAATAAGCACACACAAAAATCAAAAGAAAATAATTCGAAGAATAGAAAATCAAAATCAAAGCAATTCTCCGGCAACGGCGCCAACAACTTGTTGTTGACGACGGAAATTCTATCGGTTTAGAAAACCGTCGAACGAATTTAAATTAAAAATAACCGCAAGCGCACGGTGTACGAATGTAGCACGCGGCGAATACGGGTCGATCCGCAGGGAATTGATGATTTAAAAAATCTATTTAATCAAATTAAACCAATCTTGAAGAGAATGTTAAACTAGAAAAGAAGAAAAACAAGCAAAAGAAAATTGATAAAAATATGAGTGTTAAGACAATTTAGAGGCAATTTCCACTCTCTAGATCACATAAATCAACAAAATGAAGTTATGATCTCTCTTTTCTTTTCATTAGTGTAATTAGTTGATGTGTTTATCATAAGTATGATATATTTGTGCTATTAATTAGCCCAATATAAATCATCAAACTATAACACAACCACTAATACACATTTAACTCTCATGAAATATGACAACAAAGTTGAAATAAAAATCTATTTTAAGCATAGCCTATTAACTATTGTTTAGAAATACAGGCTATCAAATTTCAATTTCAACATTCACTTCTTTGCCATAATCATATTTAAATGAAGAGGCAATTTGTGTTATGTTTGTTTAAGCATAGCCTATTTGTTATGAACAACATCGACTATCAAATTCAAAGCTAAGCAACATCATTAAACCACTTCAATCATTCTCATTAAGCACAAAAAGAGAGCATAAACATCAAATTAAGTTGAAGCTACATGATTAGAGAGCTTCATTACCCCTAAATTGAAGGGGTTTAGCCTCTCATATTTGTTATCATATGAACAAATGTAGCTTGCAACATGAGAGAAAAGAAAAGGAAAAGAGAGCAAAGTGAAATGGAAAACTATTCTAATTGCATAAAGGAAAATCTACACTACTTGCATAAAAGGAAATGAACATGTAATTAAAAAGAAACAATAATTAACATTGCATAAAAGAAAAGAAAATTACATGAAATAAAATGGCTAAGTAGCCATGGAAAGAAAGATAGCTTTGATTTATTTTCCAAACTAAAACTAACTAACTAAGAGAAGAGATGGGAGAGGTTACATGAAACATATGGGTATTTATACATGTGTGAAACCCTAATTCATATTTTTGGGGAATGACCAAAATGCCCCTTAGGAAGTGTGGAGGCCAAGTAATCATTAACATGTCTTAATCCCCCATTAAGTGTACATGAAGCCATTAACTCCAAAAGCATGTGCATTAGCCTTTAATTTGTACATTAAGGTAGGTGGGTAGGTGGGTCCTCCATGTTCTTCACTTTGAATTATTTCCATCTTCATTCTTTTGTATTAATTTTGTGCATGCATATCTTCATGAAACCACTTCTATTTGAGATCAAATTCCTACAAAAATATATACAAATTTTCAATAATTTTTCTCAAATTAATATACGCACAAAAATGACCATTTTACTATTGGATGAAGATGAATATGTGACAATTTCAAATAATATGAATTTTGGTTTAAACAAGTTAAAATACCCAATATGATCATTTATTTAATTTAAAAAGAATAAATATGATGATAAAAATATGCACATTTACGTGCACATCAAACACCCCCACACTTATCTTTTTATTCCTCCTCGAATAAAGGGAAACTAAGA
The DNA here is from genome assembly GCA_030765085.1 of Allium cepa. Classification (NCBI taxonomy): domain Eukaryota; kingdom Viridiplantae; phylum Streptophyta; class Magnoliopsida; order Asparagales; family Amaryllidaceae; genus Allium; species Allium cepa. The sequence continues at coordinate 452,301,933 of CM060932.1, forward strand.
TAAATCCGTTTTCGTAGGAAATACGATTGCATTGAGTGTATGCAACAAGCCGTTAAACCTCTGGGTGTCCCCAGTAGGACGAGTGTTGTCTCGTGAGGGTTTTCAGCGGATACTACCCACAAAATCCAAATGCAGGATGAAAATATTTACAAAATGCAAGATTTATTTACAAAGAGATGAATGCAAGTTTTTGAAATATCTACAAAATTAAAGATTTATTTTTAAATCGACACAGATAAGTTAAATATTAGTTTTGGTCATTATCTTGAAAATTTAAGTCATTTACTTGTCAAATTTCCAACAAAAATCAAGTTATCATAGCAAATAGACAATAGTTTAACTTGTTGTTTCGGTTGATAACAAAGTGTAATTATAAAATAGATCCATAGTTGATTATCAAAGTTTATCAAAGTGGTATTTTCATTTCTTTTCAATAACGAATCAAATCAAATAAGTAAAAATAGTGCTAGGATTTCAATTGTTTGCTCTCTCATTATTTGCAAGAAAAATTACACACCTAGCTCGGATAAACTGAGGCCAGATATACCACCCATGCACTGCCTTTCGGGCTTATGTGAGGGGAGTATAGAGCATGGCGAGTGCACACACTTTCATGCATACACTATCGACCGTAGGTGGTTTTTATTAAGTCTTTTTTTTTACATGTGTTCCATACATCATAACCGCGAGGACTTTTAAATGAGTATGAAATCACATAATCAAAAATTCCAAGTAATCACCCATGCATAACCGTGAGGACTTTTAAATGAGAGTGAATACTTGGATGTTATTATTATTATTATTATTTTAAGAGGGAGATAGAATTTTGCAAAATCATCTTAGCACCATTTAACTTAGAAGACAAAAAAAATGTTATATCCTTTACTTTAAATCAACCACTTTTTAAAACGAAGATTGTCAATTAGGATGTACTTCATAATTAACACATATGAATCTTCCTATATACCAGTTAAACCATTATTATTTGTAATAAAACTTCATTTTTATTTTTGTTAAGACGAATAAATTTTCAAAAATTTCAATTTAGTAAACCAAAGCCATATATTTTTCTTATAGTGTTTCTTTAAAAATAAATCAAAAGGAAAAAAATTTGGGATTTTTTTAAATATTTTTTTAAAAGCAAAAATAAACCATGAAAAAAATTGAAGATGAGTCTCCCCCCCCCCCCACACTTGATTTTGACTGTGTCCTCACAATCAACCCAAGTGGAAGGAGAAGATATAAAAACCTAACCTTTATTTAAATAATGAAAACATGATTATTTACAAGTCATCAGAAAGTATGCCGTTAAAGAGTAAATGAACCGGTCTTCCAAAAACCGATTCATTTGTCTTGCCAAGCATGCGAGACACAGCTCAAATGCAGAAAACCAAACCTTAAAAGATTTCGAAGTTGCATGTTGATTTGGAAAAACGAATGTCGTTTTATTAAAAATTGTATAAGTTGTTTTATTTTCGATGATTTTGGGGGTAGATAAAACAATTGGTTGAAATTCACATTTATTTTCACCAAATTGAAATTCAAGTGTGTCATTGAAAACTTCTTCCAAATTATCAATTTCAAAGTCAAAATGGTGATCGAAATCTTCCCCATCAGAATTTAATGACTCATTTTTGAAAAGTCCATAAAACTCATGTTTATTAAATTCATCTTCCTTCATTGGATTATCAACAACTTTATTGCATATAACCATTTCAAATCCAAAGTTGTTGTATTCAAATTTTCAAAAAAAGGAAGATCGAAATTTAAATCGAGTTTCTCACCCTCAAAAGAATTGAAATCCAACACAATTACCGTCTTTTCAACAACTCGGTTAAGATCATCATTTTCAGTTTCAAAAGTTGTTGTTTGAAAATCATCGATTTGGGTAAAAGATGGATTATCACTTGACTCGTCACACGTTGAAATTTGATTTTGTTTTTCACGATGTTTCATATAAGTTTCAAACAACAAATCCGTGTGATCATCGTAAATTTCATTCATTTGTTCAACAAAATCCAATTTGTAGTTATTAAATTGAGAATTTTCGATTTGGATTTGTTGAGAACAAAAATTTTCACTCGTAACATGGTTAAGATTATTCCCATTGCCCAATTCGTTTGAAAAGTTGTTCCCATTTTCATGTTGAGTTTGAAATTCATTTTGGAGTTCGAAATTAAATTGGCATGGGTTATTATCGTAATCGTTTGAATTTTGAATTGAATTCAAATTTTGAAATCCTTGACTCGAGTTATTACACAAATAAGAATTACATAAATCATTTATCTCTTGATTTTGTCGTGTAGAAAGTTCGAGTAAAGATGAAATCATTTCAATGCAATTTTCAAGAGTCGAAGGTTGGTCATTGTTTTGAAAATTTTGTTGTTCGAAATTTGAATTATTTACACAATAGTTGTTGTTAAAATATCCATACGAATTTAGACTGAAATCATATGGATTATATTGATTTTCACAACTATTGTAAAATTCAAGTGAATATGGAAATTCTGACATTTTCAAGAATGTTTTTTGTTTTTTTTTTATAAGCAAAAAAAAAAAAATTACAAAGAGAATTTATTTTTCAAAAGGGAAATCTATTTTTGTTTTGTTTTTATTTTTCATTTTTTTTTGTTGAATTTTGGTTTTTCTAAATGTTATTTTTTTGGATTTTTTTTTTTGAAATTTCAAAGAAAAAGATTTAAAATTTTCAAAGGAAAAGGAATAATTACAATTTTTTTTAGTTTTGGATTTTGAATTTTTTTTCTTTTTTTTTAAATATGAATGAACTAATGCAACTAAATGAATGCAAGGGTTAACTACAAATAATTTATCCTAAGTTAACACAAAATTGTATAGTCACACACTGTCTTAAATCAACAAAAATATTTCTCAGTCAGGTAACGGGCAGGGGTTATCGGTGCACCACGAATCACCGTAGCAATGCAGCCGAAGGTTTAAGTACCTTCAGAGGTACAACCACCATAATATTTACGAATCACCGTAATATTTATAAATGGTTATTACTCTGCCGTAGCCTAGACACCAAGAAATTAAATTGTTCAAAGAAGACAACTGTCAATATACAATTAAGTGAGTTATTATTTAATCAAATTCTAAGATGAAATGTAAAGCTGAAATAAAACGTGTATTAACAATGCAACTAGAATGAAATTTTGTTTTTGATTTTGAATTCTTTTTTAAATTTTTTTTCTTCTTAAAATGCAAGCAAACAACAATGCAAGACAACTAAAACATAAAATTTTATAAGCATGCAAGCAGTTATTTTTTTTTCTTTTTTTAAAGAATCAGAACAGAAGTGCACAGAAACAGTGAACAATAAAATGCAAACTAGCTAAACAAAATGCAAACCAACTGCAACATGCAAAGACAAAATGAAAATATGCACAAAATGTTTTTTTTTTAAAAAGAAAAATGCAGACACACGCAGAATAAGCACACACAAAAATCAAAAGAAAATAATTCGAAGAATAGAAAATCAAAATCAAAGCAATTCCCCGGCAACGGCGCCAACAACTTGTTGTTGACGACGGAAATTCTATCGGTTTAGAAAACCGTCGAACGAATTTAAATTAAAAATAACCGCAAGCGCACGATGTACGAATGTAGCACGCGGCGAATACGGGTCGATCCGTAGGGAATTGATGATTTTAAAAATCTATTCAATCAAATTAAACCAATCTTGAAGAGAATGTTAAACTAGAAAAGAAGAAAAACAAGCAAAAGAAAATTGATAAAAATATGAGTGTTAAGACAATTTAGATGCAATTTCCACTCTCTAGATCACATAAATCAACAAAATGAAGTTATGATCTCTCTTTTCTTTTCATTAGTATAATTAGTTGATGTGTTTATCATAAGTATGATATATTTGTGCTATTAATTAGCCCAATATAAATCATCAAACTATAACACAACCACCAATACACATTTAACTCTCATGAAATATGACAACAAAGTTGAAATAAAAATCTATTTTAAGCATAGCCTATTAACTATTGTTTAGAAATATAGGCTATCAAATTTCAATTTCAACATTCACTTCTTTGCCATAATCATATTTAGATGAAGAGGCAATTTGTGTTATGTTTGTTTAAGCATAGCCTATTTGTTATGAACAACATAGACTATCAAATTCAAAGCTAAGCAACATCATTAAACCACTTCAATCATTCTCATTAAGCACAAAAAGAGAGCATAAACATCAAATTAAGTTGAAGCTACATGATTAGAGAGCTTCATTACCCCTAAATTGAAGGGGTTTAGCCTCTCATATTTGTTATCATATGAACAAATGTAGCTTGCAACATGAGAGAAAAGAAAAGGAAAAGAGAGCAAAGTGAAATGGAAAACTATTCTAATTGCATAAAGGAAAATCTACGCTACTTGTATAAAAGGAAATGAACATGTAATTAAAAAGAAACAATAATTAACATTGCATAAAAGAAAAGAAAATTACATGAAATAAAATGGCTAAGTAGCCATGGAAAGAAAGAGAGCTTTGATTTATTTTCCAAACTAAAACTAACTAACTAAGAGAAGAGATGGGAGAGGTTACATGAAACATATGGGTATTTATACATGTATGAAACCCTAATTCATATTTTTGGAGAATGCCCAAAATGCCCCTTAGGAAGTGTGGAGGCCAAGTAATCATTAACATGTCTTAATCCCCCATTAAGTGTACATGAAGCCATTAACTCCAAAAGCATGTGCATTATCCTTTAATTTGTACATTAAGGTAGGTGGGTAGGTGGGTCCTCCATGTTCTTCACTTTGAATTATTTCCATCTTCATTCTTTTGTATTAATTTTGTGCATGCATATCTTCATGAAACCACTTCTATTTGAGATCAAATTCCTACAAAAATATATACAAATTTTCAATAATTTTTCTCAAATTAATATACGCACAAAAATGACCATTTTTCCCTTGGATGAAGATGAATATGTGACAATTTCAAATAATATGAATTTTGGTTTAAACAAGTTAAAATACCCAATATGATCATTTATTTAATTTAAAAAGAATAAATATGATGATAAAAATATGCACATTTACGTGCACATCAAACACCCCCACACTTATCTTTTTATTCGTTCTCGAATAAAGGGAAACTAAGATAAATCCGTTTTCGTAGGAAATACGATTGCTTGAGCGTATGCAACAAGCCGTTAAACCTCTGGGTGTCCCCAGTAGGACGAGTGTTGTCTCGTGAGGGTTTTCAGCGGATACTACCCACAAAATCCAAATGCAGGATGAAAATATTTACAAAATGCAAGATTTATTTACAAAGAGATGAATGCAAGTTTTTGAAATATCTACAAAATTAAGGATTTATTTTTAAATCGACACAGATAAGTTAAATATTAGTTTTGGTCATTATCTTGAAAATTTAATTCATTTACTTGTCAAATTTCCAACAAAAATCAAGTTATCATAACAAATAGACAATAGTTTAACTTGTTGTTTCGGTTGATAACAAAGTGTAATTATAAAATAGATCCTTAGTTGATTATCAAAGTTTATCAAAGTGGTATTTTCATTTCTTTTCAATAACAAATCAAATCAAATAAGTAAAAATAGTGCTAGGATTTCAATTGTTTGCTCTCTCATTATTTGCAAGAAAAATTACACACCTAGCTCGGATAAACTGAGGCCAGATATACCACTCATGCACTGCCTTACGGGCTTATGTGAGGGGAGAACAGAGCATGGCGAGTGCACACACTTTCATGCATACACTATCGACCGTAGGTGGTTTATATTAAGTCTTTTTTTTACATGTGTTCCATACATCATAACCGCGAGGACTTTTAAATGAGTATGAAATTACATAATCAAAAATTCCAAGTAATCACCCATGCATAACCGTGAGGACTTTTAAATGAGAGTGAATACTTGGATGTTATTATTATTATTATTTTTTTAAGAGGGAGATAGAATTTTGCAAAATCATCTTAGCACTATTTTACTTAGAAGATAAAAAAATGTTATATCCTTTACTTTAAATCAACCACTTTTTAAAACGAAGATTTTCAATTAGGATGTACTTCATAATTAACACGTATGAATCTTCCTATATACCAGTTAAACCATTATTATTTGTAATAAAACTTTATTTTTATTTTTGTTAAGACGAATAAATTTTCAAAAATTTCAGTTTAGTAAACCAAAACCATATATTTTTCCTATAGTGTTTCTTTAAAAATAAATCAAAAGGAAAAAAAAATTGGGATTTTTTTTTAATATTTGTTTTTAAAGCAAAAATAAACCATGAAAAAAAATGAAGATGAGTCTCCCCCCCCCCCACACTTGATTTTGACTGTGTCCTCACACTCAACCCAAGTGGAAGGAGAAGACATAAAAACCTAACCTTTATTTAAATAAAAATGAAAACATGATTATTTACAAGTCATCACATTTATTTGGGGGTAGATAAAACAATTGGTTGAAATTCACATTTATTTTCACCAAATTGAAATTCAAGTGTGTCATTGAAAACTTCTTCCAAATTATCAATTTCAAAGTCAAAATGGTGATCGAAATCTTCCCCATCAGAGTTTAATGACTCATTTTCGAAAAGTCCATAAAACTCATGTTTATTAAATTCATCTTCCTTCATTGGATTATCAACAACTTTATCGCATATATCCATTTCAAAATCCAAGGTTGTTGTATTCAAATTTTCAGAAAAAGGAAGATCGAAATTTAAATCGAGTTTCTCACCCTCAAAAGAATTGAAATCCAACACAATTACCGTCTTTTCAACAACTCGGTTAAGATCATCATTTTCAGTTTCAAAAATTGTTGTTTGAAAATCATCGATTTGGGTAAAAGATGGATTATCACTTGACTCGTCACACGTTGAAATTTGATTTTGTTTTTCACGATGTTTCATATAAGTTTCAAACAACAAATCCGTGTGATCATCGTAAATTTCATTCATTTGTTCAACAAAATCCAATTTGTAGTTATTAAATTCAGAATTTTCGATTTGGATTTGTTGGGAACAAAAATTTTCACTCGTAACATGGTTAAGATTATTCCCATTGCCCAATTCGTTTGAAAAGTTGTTCCCATTTTCATGTTGAGTTTGAAATTCATTTTGGAGTTCGAAATTAAATTGGCATGGGTTACTATCGTAATCGTTTGAATTTTGAATTGAATTCAAATTTTGAAATCCTTGACTCGAGTTATTACACAAATAAGAATTACATAAATCATTTATCTCTTGATTTTGTCGTGTAGAAAGTTCGAGTAAAGATGAAATCATTTCAATGCTATTTTCAAGAGTCGAAGGTTGGTCATTGTTTTGAAAATTTTGTTGTTCGAAATTTGAATTATTTACACAATAGTTGTTGTTAAAATATCCATACGAATTTGGACTGAAATCATATGGATTATATTGATTTTCACAACTATTGTAAAATTCAAGTGAATATGGAAATTCTGACATTTTCAAGAATGTTTTTTGGTTTTTTTTATAAGCAAAAAAAAAATTTACAAAGAGAATTTATTTTTCAAAAGGGAAATCTATTTTTGTTTTGTTTTTATTTTTCATTTTTTTTTGTTGAATTTTGGTTTTTCTAAATGTTATTTTTTTGGATTTTTTTTTTTGAAATTTCAAAGAAAAAGATTTAAAAATTTCAAAGGAAAAGGAATAATTACAATTTTTTTTAGTTTTGGATTTTGAATTTTTTTTCTTTTTTTTTAAATATGCATGAACTAATGCATCTAAATGAATGCAAGGGTTAATTACAAATAATTTATCCTAAGTTAACACAAAATTGTATAGTCACACACTGTCTTAAATCAACAAAAATATTTCTCAGTCAGGTAACGGGCAGGGGTTATCGGTGCACCACGAATCACCGTAGCAATGCAGCCGAAGGTTTAAGTACCTTTAGAGGTACAACCACTATAATATTTATGAATCACCGTAATATTTATAAATGGTTATTACTCTGTCGTACCCTAGACACCAAGAAATTAAATTGTTCAAAGAAGACAACTGTCAATATACAATTAAGCGAGTTATTATTTAATCAAATTCTAAGATGAAATGCAAAGCTGAAATAAAACGTGTATTAACAATGCAACTAGAATGAAATTTTGTTTTTGAACTTTTTTTTTAAAAAAAATTTCTTCTTAAAATGCAAGCAAACAACAATGCAAGACAACTAAAACATAAAATTTTGTAAGCAAGCAAGCAGTTATTTTTTTTTCTTTTTTTAAAGAATCAGAACAGAAGTGCACAAAAACAGTGAACAACAAAATGCAAACTAGCTAAACAAAATGCAAACCAACTGCAACATGTAAAGACAAAATGAAAATATGCACAAAATGTTTTTTTTTTAAAAAGAAAAATGCAAACACACGCAGAATAAGCACACATAAAAATCAAAAGAAAATAATTCGAAGAATAGAAAATCAAAATCAAAGCAATTCCCCGGCAACGGCGCCAACAACTTGTTGTTGACGACGGAAATTCTATCGGTTTAGAAAACCGTCGTACGAATTTAAATTGAAAATAACCGCAAGCGCACGGTGTACGAATGTAGCACGCGGCGAATACGGGTCGATCCGCAGGGAATTGATGATTTTAAAAATCTATTCAATCAAATTAAACCAATCTTGAAGAGAATGTTAAACTAGAAAAGAAGAAAAACAAGCAAAAGAAAATTGATAAAAATATGAGTGTTAAGACAATTTAGAGGCAATTTCCACTCTCTAGATCACATAAATCAACAAAATGAAGTTATGATCTCTCTTTTCTTTTCATTAGTATAATTAGTTGATGTGTTTATCATAAGTATGATATATTTGTGCTATTAATTAGCCCAATATAAATCATCAAACTATAACACAACCACTAATACACATTTAACTCTCATGAAATATGACAACAAAGTTGAAATAAAAATCTATTTTAAGCATAGCCTATTAACTATTGTTTAGAAATATAGGCTATCAAATTTCAATTTCAACATTCACTTCTTTTCCATAATCATATTTAGATGAAGAGGCAATTTGTGTTATGTTTGTTTAAGCATAGCCTATTTGTTATGAACAACATAGACTATCAAATTCAAAGCTAAGCAACATCATTAAACCACTTCAATCATTCTCATTAAGCACAAAAAGAGAGCATAAACATCAAATTAAGTTGAAGCTACATGATTAGAGAGCTTCATTACCCCTAAATTGAAGGGGTTTAGCCTCTCATATTTGTTATCATATGAACAAATGTAGCTTGCAACATGAGAGAAAAGAAAAGGAAAAGAGAGCAAAGTGAAATGGAAAACTATTCTAATTGCAAAAAGGAAAATCTACACTACTTGCATAAAAAGAAATGAACATGTAATTAAAAAGAAACAATAATTAACATTGCATAAAAGAAAAGAAAATTACATGAAATAAAATGGCTAAGTAGCCATGGAAAGAAAGAGAGCTTTGATTTATTTTCCAAACTAAAACTAACTAACTAAGAGAAGAGATGTGAGAGGTTACATGAAACATATGGGTATTTATACATGTATGAAACCCTAATTCATATTTTTGGGGAATGCCCAAAATGCCCCTTAGGAAGTGTGGATGCCAAGTAATCATTAACATGTCTTAATCCCCCATTAAGTGTACATGAAGCCATTAACTCCAAAAGCATGTGCATTAGCCTTTAATTTGTACATTAAGGTAGGTGGGTAGGTGGGTCCTCCATGTTCTTCACTTTGAATTATTTCCATCTTCATTCTTTTGTATTAATTTTGTGCATGCATATCTTCATGAAACCACTTCTATTTGAGATCAAACTCCTACAAAAATATATACAAATTTTCAATAATTTTTCTCAAATTAATATACGTACAAAAATGACCATTTTGCCCTTGGATGAAGATGAATATGTGACAATTTCAAATAATATGAATTTTGGTTTAAACAAGTTAAATACCCAATATGATCATTTATTTAATTTAAAAAGAATAAATATGATGATAAAAATATGCACATTTACGTGCACATCAAACACCCCCACACTTATCTTTTTATTCGTCCTCGAATAAAGGAAAACTAAGATAAATCCGTTTTCGTAGGAAATACGATTGCATTGAGCGTATGCAACAAGCCGTTAAACCTCTGGGTGTCCCCAGTAGGACGAGTGTTGTCTCGTGAGGATTTTCAGCGGATACTACCCACAAAATCCAAATGCAGGATGAAAATATTTACAAAATGCAAGATTTATTTACAAAGAGATGAATGCAAGTTTTTGAAATATCTACAAAATTAAGGATTTATTTTTAAATCGACACATATAAGTTAAATATTAGTTTTGGTCATTATCTTGAAAATTTAATCATTTACTTGTCAAATTTCCAACAAAAATCAAGTTATCATAACAAATAGACAATAGTTTAACTTGTTGTTTCGGTTGATAACAAAGTGTAATTATAAAATAGATCCTTAGTTGATTATCAAAGTTTATCAAAGTGGTATTTTCATTTCTTTTCAATAACAAATCAAATCAAATAAGTAAAAATAGTGCTAGGATTTCAATTGTTTGCTCTCTCATTATTTGCAAGAAAAATTACACACCTAGCTCGGATAAACTGAAGCCAGATATACCACCCATGCACTGCCTTTCGGGCTTATGTGAGGGGAGTACAGAGCATGGCGAGTGCACACACTTTCATGCATACACTATCGACCGTAGGTGGTTTTTATTAAGTCTTTTTTTTACATGTTTTCCATACATCATAACCGTGAGGACTTTTAAATGAGTATGAAATCACATAATCAAAAATTCCAAGTAATCACCCATGCATAACCGTGAGGACTTTTAAATGAGAGTGAATACTTGGATGTTATTATTATTATTATTTTTTTAAGAGGGAGATAGAATTTTGCAAAATCATCTTAGCACCATTTAACTTAGAAGACAAAAAAAATGTTATATCCTTTACTTTAAATCAACCACTTTTTAAAACGAAGATTGTCAATTAGGATGTACTTCATAATTAACATGTATGAATCTTCCTATATACCAGTTAAACCATTATTATTTGTAATAAAACTTCATTTTTATTTTTGTTAAGACGAATAAATTTTCAAAAATTTCAATTTAGTAAACCAAAGCCATATATTTTTCTTATAGTGTTTCTTTAAAAATAAATCAAAAGAAAAAAAAAATTGGGATTTTTTTAAATATTTTTTTTAAAGCAACAATAAACCATGAAAAAAAATGAAGATGAGTCTCCCCCCCACACTTGATTTTGACTGTGTCCTCACACTCAACCCAAGTGGAAGGAGAAGATATAAAAACCTAACCTTTATTTAAATAATGAAAACATGATTATTTACAAGTCATCAGAAAGTATGCCGTTAAAGAGTAAATGAACCGGTCTTCCAAAAACCGATTCATTTGTCTTGCCAAGCATGCGAGACACAGCTCAAATGCAGAAAACCAAACCGTAAAAGATTTCGAAGTTGCATGTTGATTTGGAAAAACGAATGTCGTTTTATTAAAAATTGTATGAGTTGTTTTATTTTCGATGATTTTGAGGGTAGATAAAACAATTGGTTGAAATTCACATTTATTTTCACCAAATTGAAATTCAAGTATGTCATTGAAAACTTCTTCCAAATTATCAATTTCAAAGTCAAAATGGTGATCGAAATCTTCCCCATCAGAATTTAATGACTCATTTTCGAAAAGTCCATAAAACTCATGTTTATTAAATTCATCTTCCTTCATTGGATTATCAACAACTTTATCGCATATATCCATTTCAAAATCCAAAGTTGTTGTATTCAAATTTTCAGAAAAAGGAAGATCGAAATTTAAATCGAGTTTCTCACCCTCAAAAGAATTGATATCCAACACAATTACCGTCTTTTCAACAACTCGGTTAAGATCATCATTTTCAGTTTCAAAAGTTGTTGTTTGAAAATCATCGATTTGGGTAAAAGATGGATTATCACTTGACTCGTCACACGTTGAAATTTGATTTTGTTTTTCACGATGTTTCATATAAGTTTCAAACAACAAATCCGTGTGATCATCGTAAATTTCATTCATTTGTTCAACAAAATCCAATTTGTAGTTATTAAATTGAGAATTTTCGATTTGGATTTGTTGAGAACAAAAAATTTCACTCGTAACATGGTTAAGATTATTCCCATTGCCCAATTCGTTTGAAAAGTTGTTCCCATTTTCATGTTGAGTTTGAAATTCATTTTGGAGTTCGAAATTAAATTGGCATGGGTTACTATCGTAATCGTTTGAATTTTGAATTGAATTCAAATTTTGAAATCCTTGACTCGAGTTATTACACAAATAAGAATTACATAAATCATTTATCTCTTGATTTTGTCGTGTAGAAAGTTCGAGTAAAGATGAAATCATTTCAATGCTTATTCAAGAGTCGAAGGTTGGTCATTGTTTTGAAAATTTTGTTGTTCGAAATTTGAATTATTTACATAACAGTTGTTGTTAAAATATCCATACGAATTTGGACTGAAATCATATGGATTATATTGATTTTCACAACTATTGTAAAATTCAAGTGAATATGGAAATTCTGACATTTTCAAGAATGTTTATTGGTTTTTTTTTATAAGCAAAAAAAAAATTACAAAGAGAATTTATTTTTCAAAAGGGAAATCTATTTTTGTTTTGTTTTTATTTTTCAATTTTTTTTTGTTGAATTTTGGTTTTTCTAAATGTTTTTTTTTTGGAATTTTTTTTTAAAAATTTCAAAGAAAAAGATTTAAAAATTTCAAAGGAAAAGGAATAATTACAATTTTTTTTAGTTTTGGATTTTGATTTTTTTTTCTTTTTTTTTAAATATGAATGAACTAATGCAACTAAATGAATGCAAGGGTTAACTACAAATAATTTATCCTAAGTTAACACAAAATTGTATAGTCACACACTGTCTTAAATCAACAAAAATATTTCTCAGTCAGGTAACGGGCAGGGGTTATCGGTGCACCACGAATCACCGTAGCAATGCAGCCGAAGGTTTAAGTACCTTCAGAGGTACAACCACTACAATATTTACGAATCACCGTAATATTTATAAATGGTTATTACTCTGCCGTAGCCTAGACACCAAGAAATTAAATTGTTCAAAGAAGACAACTGTCAATATACAATTAAGTGAGTTATTATTTAATCAAATTCTAAGATGAAATGTAAAGCTGAAATAAAACGTGTATTAACAATGCAACTAGAATGAAATTTTGTTTTTGATTTTGAATTCTTTTTTAAATTTTTTTTCTTCTTAAAATGCAAGCAAACAACAATGCAAGACAACTAAAACATAAAATTTTATAAGCAAGCAAGCAGTTATTTTTTTTTCTTTTTTAAAGAATCAGAACAGAAGTGCACAGAAACAGTGAACAACAAAATGCAAACTAGCTAAACAATATGCAAAACAACTGCAACATGCAAAGACAAAATGAAAATATGCACAAAATGTTTTAAAAAAAAAAAGAAAAATGCAGACACACGCAGATTAAACACACACAAAAATCAAAAGAAAATAATTCAAAGAATAGAAAATCAAAATCAAAGCAATTCCCCAGCAACGGCGCCAACAACTTGTTCGACGACGGAAATTCTATCGGTTTAGAAAACCGTCGAACGAATTTAAATTAAAAATAACCGCAAGCGCACGGTATACGAATGTAGCGCACGGTATACGAATGTAGAACGCCGTGAATACGGGTCGATCCGCAGGGAATTGATGATTTTAAAAATCTATTCAATCAAATTAAACCAATCTTGAAGGGAATGTTAAACTAGAAAAGAAGAAAAACAAGCAAAAGAAAATTGATAAAAATATGAGTGTTAAGACAATTTAGAGGCAATTTCCACTCTCTAGATCACATAAATCAACAAAATGAAGTTATGATCTCTCTTTTCTTTTCATTAGTGTAATTAGTTGATGTGTTTATCATAAGTATGATATATTTGTGCTATTAATTAGCCCAATATAAATCATCAAACTATAACACAACCACTAATACACATTTAACTCTCATGAAATATGACAACAAAGTTGAAATAAAAGTCTATTTTAAGCATACCCTATTAACTATTGTTTAGAAATATAGGCTATCAAATTTCAATTTCAACATTCACTTCTTTGCCATAATCATATTTAGATGAAGAGGCAATTTGTATTATGTTTGTTTAAGCATAGTCTATTTGTTATGAACAACATTGACTATCAAATTCAAAGCTAAACAACATCATTAAACCACTTCAATCATTCTCATTAAGCACAAAAAGAGAGCATAAACATCAAATTTAGTTGAAGCTACATGATTAGAGAGCTTCATTACTCCTAAATTGAAGGGGTTTAGCCTCTCATATTTGTTATCATATGAACAAATGTAGATTGCAACATGAGAGAAAAGAAAAGGAAAAGAGAGCAAAGTGAAATGGAAAACTATTCTAATTGCATAAAGGAAAATCTAGACTACTTGCATAAAAGAAAATGAACATGTAATTAAAAAGAAACAATAATTAACATTGCATAAAAGAAAAGAAAATTACATGAAATAAAATGGCTAAGTAGCCATGGAAAGAAAGAGAGCTTTGATTTATTTTCCAAACCAAAACTAACTAACTAAGAGGAAGAGGCCTAAGAGAGACTAAGAGAAGAGATGGGAGAGGTTACATGAAACATATGGGTATTTATACATGTATGAAACCCTAATTCATATTTTTGGGGAATGCCCAAAATGCCCCTTAGGAAGTGTGGAGGCCAAGTAATCATTAACATGTCTTAATCCCCCATTAAGTGTACATGAAGCCATTAACTCCAAAAACATGTGCATTAGCCTTTAATTTGTACATTAAGGTAGGTGGGTAGGTGGGGTCCTCCATGTTCTTCACTTTGAATTATTTCCATCTTCATTCCTTTGTATTAATTTTGTGCATGCATATCTTCATGAAACCACTTCTATTTGAGATCAAATTCCTACAAAAATATATACAAATTTTCAATTAATTTTTCTCAAATTAATATACGTACAAAAATGACCATTTTGCCCTTGGAATATGTGACAATTTCAAATAATATGAATTTTGGTTTAAAAAAGTTAAAATACCCAATATGATCATTTATTAATTTAAAAAGAATAAATATGATGATAAAAATATGCACATTTTACGTGCACATCACATAGTACACTAGCGTTGGATTCGGTCATCTTCACGAATCTAAGCTGCACTGATGGCATGTTGAGATACAACCAAGTTAACATACAACTCCTCGTGGTCTACGGGCTTTGACAGAACCGAGGCCTCTCCAAGTGTCTCTCTAGTGCTCGAAGTGCTTTCCCACAGTTCGGCGTCCATTTGAAATTTCTCTTCCCTTTCATTATCACACCAAAGAAAGGAAAACACTCGTTGGTCGCTTTGGATATAAATCGACTCAACGTAGCAACTTTCCCATTCAGGCTTTGTACTTGCTTTATAGTTCTGGGCGCTTGTATGTCTTGTTTAGCCTAAATCTTTTTTTGGGTTGGCTTCGATCCCTCATGCATTGATGATGAAACCCAAAAACTTCCCCGACGCAACACCAAAGGAACATTTCAGTGGATTGATTTTCATTCCGTAAAATTTGAGTATATCAAACATCTCTGCCAAGTCTCAAATGTGGCCGTTTGACTGCCGTGACTTCACGAGCACATCATCTACATAGACTTCGATCGTTCTACCAATCTATTCTTTAATCATCTGACTCACAAAGCGCTAATAAGTTGCCCCTGCGTTCTTCAACTCGAAAGGCATCACTACATAACAGTATAGTCCATCGTCCGTGACAAAACTGGTATGGTCCTGATCCGGAATGTACATCGGGATCTGATTATATCCCGAATACGCATCCATAAACGACAATAATTCGTGTCTTACTGTCAAGTCGACCAGCTGATCAATTCTGGGCAAAGGAAATCTATCCTTAGGGCATGCCTTGTTCTAGTCCGAGTAATCAACACAAGTCCTCCACTTTTCGTTTGCTTTTCTCACCAGTACCGGATTTGATACCCATTCAGGATAGAGGGCGTCGTGGATGAAACCATTGGCCTTGAGTTTATCCACCTCCTCTCTGAGAGCAACGGAACTCGCCGGGTCCATACCTCTCCATTTTTACTTCACCGGCACATAGTCGATGTTCAACGTATGACTTGCATTGGTGGGAGAAATCCCACACATATCAGAGTGAGTCCAAGCGAAAACATACATATTCGCTCGGAGGAAATCAGTAAGATCCTCAACAATTGAAGGGTTGCGTTGTGATCCAATCTTAAGCACCCGTGACGGGTCATCATGGCTGACTGGAATGTCAATCGTTAGTTCAGCCGGTGCCGCCTTAGTCTCCTTGGATTCTTCATCGTTATCCCTCAGATCTATGTCTTTATAGATCTGAGTGTGTTGCCCAAGCCAAGGCTCAGGTGCTACTTGTCAATTTTCAGCAACATAGATGCGGACAGAGCTGTCCACACCCTTGCTCTTCTCTCTTCGATAGGCCTCTCTCAGCTCAACCACATAGCAAGCACAACCAGTCGCTTGATCGCCATGCACTACACTAACCCCTCTGTCCATTGGAAATTTCAAGGTCATACACCACGGAGCCAAAGCTGCCCTAAATTCTGCCAGGGCCAGTCGGTCCATAAAAACATTATATGGGGAATCAACATCCAAAACAGTAAGCGGTAGGATCCGTACCCTCCTGCGTTCACCTTCCCCTAGTTCAACTGGCAATTCAACAAAACCAATTGCATCAGTAGCTGCACAATTAAAGCCATGAATGCGAGCTTTAGATGGTTTTAGCTCCTTGGTCTCCATCTTCGTCTAGTCATACGACTTTTTGAAGATAATATTAACAGAACTCCCATAATCAATCAGTCTCCTTCTCGCAAGCACCGGTCCAATCGTAGCTGAGATAACCATCGGGTCAATGGTAGGTGCTCCACCCGATTAGTATCCCTGCTCCTGAATACTATATCAACCATCATCATTCGTTGCTGTTTTGCTGGAGTCCTGGTTTCTGTATTCGAGCAGCACTCGAAATCCGCATGCTTGAAGGAACTAGCACAGTGTTCCATGTCTTGCCAACTCTTGCCTGCCGAGTGAGGTCCACCAATTATCATGTTTACGACCTGCCTTCCTCTGGTCCGAGCAGGCTCCTCAGGTCGATGTAAAGCCTGCCCGCGATTGGGGTCGGATGTCCCATGTCCGCTTTCCTGTGGATTCTTAACAAACCGCTGTAACTTCTTCTAGCGAATCATTTTTTCTATAACATCATGGAGGTGCCTAACTCCTCAGAATTGTGCCCGTAGGTCTCATGAAACCGACAATACTTTCCAGTCTGATTTTGTTCCTTGGTTGCTTTTTTTTTGGCGTGGCTTTTGGTGTTGGAATATATTACAAGTTGATAAATAACTATTCTTCAAAGATATGTTCAGAAGAGTGTATTCGCCATAGGTTAGGATCCTTAGTTTTCACTTTCCAGCTTCCCTCTTTCTTTCGAAATTTCCTCTCGTGGATCCTTTAGATTGCTCCGGCTTATTTTGAACATTGACTTGGACCTTGCCAGATTTTGCACTACATTGCTTTGCTGCAATGTTGTTTTGTACCGCTTCCTTGCTGGGCCCTGGCATACTGCTTCGTCATAACCACCTGGCCTCTTCCCTTCTCATGAACTGGTTCGCCTTTGAATAAAAGCATTCCAGGGTAGTCGGTGGTTTTCCTGCCAGCCAATCACCAAACTATGAGTTCGGATCTACTCCTCGCATCACGGCCATGAGGATAGCATGGTCATTCGGATTGCTTACTTTGGTAGAAAAACATGAAATCTTTGCATATAATCCTTTAACGACTCTCCCGGAGCCTGGATCACACTAGATAAAGACATCACGTCCTTTGGGTAAGTTGCATGGATCCTAAACTTCTCCATAAATTCACCGCTAACTCATCAAATCTGGAGATCGATCGTAGGGAAGTCAGGTGAACCACATGGTAGTGATTACAAATAAGGTTATTGGAAAGCATCTACATTTGGTCGCATCATTTTTCCAAGCCGAGTCCATCATCCACTCGTATCTCATTATATGTTGTCAGGAATCAGTCTTCCCTTCATAAGCTGGAATAGTAGGCATACTGAACTTCTAGGGGTACTCGACCTGTACGGTAGTATATTTGAATGGAGTATGGTTCCTAGATACGCCCTAATCAACGTTGGATAAGCCTTGATTCTCCCTCATCAGTTGTCTAACCATAGCTGATAAATCTGGAGTCTAGATGGGAGGTGGCAAGCCAAAATCCATCATGCGTGATCGT
Source organism: Allium cepa (assembly GCA_030765085.1). NCBI lineage: Eukaryota > Viridiplantae > Streptophyta > Magnoliopsida > Asparagales > Amaryllidaceae > Allium > Allium cepa. The sequence goes on from CM060932.1 coordinate 452,320,306, forward strand.
TCCGACTGGTGCCTTCTCGGTAGGCGATCTCCTAAGTGCACGTCCTGAGGACCCGCTTCGCTACGACCCTGGCGAGGCAGTGGACCAGTTTCCATTCATGCTCCAGATCCTAAGTTTTCCACTCCAACTTGAGTGCGATTTTCCAGGTGCAGGTGAGGGGCTAAGGTTCTAGGTAGGGAACTTGGACCATTTATGTTAGATTGCTCTACTGCACTAGTTTGTGCCGTTTCAATCCTACGGCATCTATGCCCTAGGATGTTCATCTGATGAAGCGGAGCTGAGCAGGGCTTCCTCTAGTATTCTGATGCTGCTGTTGAGCGATTTGGGTCATGAGGTTAGCATTTGTTTGATCTACTCGTTAAGTTGTCTTCTACTTTCCCCGAGCTCTCTCATCAGCTCATTGAACTCTACCCTGGTGATAACTTCTGATTGGTTTAGGACGGTGGCAGTCCCTGCGTCTGGATTAACTAGTTGATTGCTGGGTCCCACTTGCTGGACGCTTGCTGTCTTATTAGTGTCTTCATTGTGGGAGGCTAATCTGGTATGTGGTCTTCTCATCTTAGATTTATCCGTAGGAACTCTAAATAGAATCTATGAACTCTTGAGAATGAACTCGGATCTCCTTCTGGGGATTTTATCAATCCAGTTGCGGCAAAGTAGATCCTAATAGCCTGAGAATGCACCTTCTCAGTGAAAGCACCAAAATTTTAGCACCAAAATTGGTCAGCAACACTCTTGAATAGAATTATGTAGAGAGATTAATGAAGAAAGTAAATTAAAACAGAGAAATAATACAATTGAGTGCAAAAGGAACAATAAAAAAGGGAAACCAGATTTATAGTGGTTCAGCGTAATTGCCTACATCCACTTTGAATACGATCTTTATTGATTTTCCAATCACTTGAGTACAGGTATAATCTGTAAACAAACAACTTTAATGCAAGTTTGAACAGAGAAGAAGCGAGTACAAAAAATGGCAGAGTATCCTTGGAGTTCCCGAAAAAAGGTCCCTTAAACTGGATCTCTGCCCCTCTATTATTTATAGACGAAGATAGGCTGGTTCCCTGTGCAGGCCCATCATCAAGATAGCTCGGCCCATAAGTGATAACTTGAGTTAACCAACCTAGGTATGCCGAACCACTTTGGCCAAACCACAATTGCTGAGCCGGGGTTTCCTCCTAAATGACTCGAAGCAACTTCTCAAGAGACTCGAAGAAAATAGTGGTGTGACTAAAGCGAAGACATGCCGATCGTTGCACTTTGTTGTAGACCTGATAACCTGCTAACTCCCCTGGTATGCACCGAACCAGGTATTTTGAACTATTATGACTAAGCCTAGCTGTCGACCCACACATGCCATTTTAAGGCAAATCCATACCCGACTGACCCGTATGTGCCAAGCGGCATATGCCGACCCAGCCATGCCGACCGAGACATGCCGACCCACTGAAGTCGAACGATGCATGTTGAACCAAGGTTAAGCCACATATGTATGTCGATCCACATCCACACCGGGCCACTTAGACCGAACCACTATGTGCCGAATAGACATGGTCGTTCCCCAACTACTTATCTACCTTGACCTATCCACTACAACTCAACTGCCTTGACCAATCCAAACAAATTACCCTAATCTCTTATCTTTCAGTCCTCCCTTGGCTTGAGTCCTGTCTGGGTCCGACTATATCTTTGGCAACTATCGCCTTGTAGCTAGGTAAATTAGCCAGTTAACAGGGGAAGTCGTGAACATTTACGGTTTGGATGAGAAGGAAAGGAAGGGGAGAGTTGCGTATAGAAAGGAAGAATAAAAAAGGAGACAATTGAGTTTAAAATCTACGATAGGTTGGAAGGGGCCTCTGAGCTCTAGAAACCAAACTCAGTAATAATAGTATAGTATAGATATATCATTCAAGTTTCGAATTTTAACTCCACTATTTCATTGTTTAGGTTTGCAATTACTCTGTTAATAGTTTAAATTTGTATTTTTGGGTGATGATGTCTACCTACAAGCTTTGCATATGTTTTATCAATTTGGATAAAATTGTCCACATGTCTAAATCATTTGTTTATGAGTTATGTTAATTTGAATAAAGTTGTAACTCTTATAGTTTCACTTTTATGCGTTTATATATTATAAATTTGTTTACATCTGAAGTAAGTTAATTTAAACATATTAATACTTTAATAAATATTTTATGCATATTATTTAGATATATGAATGTAAATATAAGTTTAACGAGATAATAAAGTGATTTCAGTTATATTATTCAAATAGTCTATTACTATGGAATCATGAAATAATTATGTATACATAATATTTGGTTTATAAACTATTTTAGGGATCTAGAATGAGTTTTTCTAGTTTTGTAGGTAAATACTGAATAATTGACTAATTTTATATAAGGCGGAGTAATTAGTTATTATGAGAAATTATTAAGTTATATTGTGCTTAAATGATTATTTAATTAATTCTGGAGAATATATTTATTTTTTATCTGTTAGTATTCATCATGTTATATAAAGTTAAATGTTTTAAATGTTTCATTTTTAAGTATTAATTTGTTTATTTATATTTATTTGGATAGTTTATTTTTATATTAGCATTTGTTGTTTTGATTTTATATATATTGATTCTGACGATATGAGTGATTCACTGTTGATTTGATTAATGTTTTGATATGATACTACAATGACATACTGCTAAATGGATTTATGATATTTTATATTGATTTTTCTATTTATTTTCGTGTGACGAGAAGGTTGAATAAATGGTGATACCATCTAGTATGAGACTTTCGGCAACACTTTTTTGGTTATTCTTCGGACTTGTCATACAAAGATAGCTAGTGTGGATCGAGTGTAGTTTATGAACATTAAATAATTCTTCGAATAGGATGTGGTGGTATGGGACGCCATCATGTTATTTGTTTGATTATTCATTGTAAGTAAATGTCACTCAAATAGGGATACGCTCGTATGTATGTGGTGGCACTCGCTGCGGTGAGTGCATATTAATCAGATGTTGACTTGGTTGAGCCATGTGTCGGCTTATGATTAGAGATTATATAGTTATAAGTTGAGTAATATATGTCATCCACTTGTTGTCCAGCTCCCTTTATGGTTTGAAAGTGAAATAGATTGGCCAGTATCCATCCCCGCCGGCTGATCATAGAGTCGTGCCCTAGATCCACGACGCCGTTGTTGTTTATGATATTCGATGGGCATCAAGAGATTAGTAGTTGGCTGCCCCTTATGTCACATAGGCCAACAGTTAGTTACCCTTGGGGCACAAGTATTGGTTGTCATAGATGAAGTGGCTATGCGTTGTCAAGCCTATGGTGGATCATTGTCACGATACCAAGAGAGGTAAGGTTAGTGTAACTAATGACTGTAGGAGTCATGTCATATGGACCACATGTGGCTCTTGGAGCAAGCCAACGTGTTGTTAGTCTCCCGTCTGGTTCTGGTATGTATGTGAGTGTAGTGGATTGGCATATGTCTCATAAATATAACGAGTTGACTAGACTAGAGACTGGTTGAGTCTAAAGTGTAGTTAGTCTCTTTTATATCTATACTGTTTGATGACTTGATATTTGGAGATAGCGTTTATTATTGATTGTGAATTAGATTGTATTGGATCATGTTTTTGGTTTATATAGTATTGGATGATTTGACGAGCTTTCTCACATCTATTGATTATAAGATTTTATGATATTATATTAGGGCATAGCTGCGTGTTTGCCCGATTAACTTGATGAATTCGTTTTCCATGATAATTTTTTATTGTATGGATGATTCACCCATTGGATATAGTAAATTGATTTCTATTGATTTTATATTTATAGGTGATGACACGTTTCTAAGTAATTTTCCGATGGATGTGTTTTGAGATGTTTTGAGATTATGCTATCATCATTACATTAATCATTTTATCTATTGCATATTGTGTATTGTTCTATCCTAGAGGCGCACGTGTTTATTGCTTTGTAACGATAACGTGTACACATATATGAGATATTTATTTGATGTTTTAATATGTATCAATGATAGTCCAAGTGAGTATTCACGTTTATACCCTATGCAGCCTCATTTTCTGTATTATCCGATAATGTTACTCGGTAATACTTTTGGATAGTATGGTATAGAGGTGGGGTGTCACATTAAATCTTTAAAAGCAAGTTTTAATGAAATATTTAAGTATGAAATATTTTGGGTTTGCAGTGATAAATATTTAAGTAACAATTGCCTTTAACATTTAAAAATATACTGTAATCTTTGATAATGGGATTTTAAACATAATAACATGTATGTGATCTCTTGGAATAAAGATAGAAAAAGTAAATGTTTAAAATATAAAAGAGAGAAAGTGTTTATTGTAACAATGTTTAAGTAACATTTTTTTTACCTTTTTGAGTATATCTTGAATTAAGTAAATGTTATGAATGATTTGTGAATACACTTATACCATTTGAGATGAGCATATGAATACTTTTAAAGTATTGAAAAGAGTATAAATGAACAGTGAAATAGTAGAATTCACGTATATATTGTTTTATAAAGGGAAAATAATTAGATATACACGTATAAAAAGGAGTTTAATTAATAAATGAGTATAATTAATCAAATATTTTAATTAAAAAAGGAGTTCAAATAATAAAAGAGTTTAATTAATAAAGGAGTTTAATTAAATAAGGAAGATTTAATCAATGAAAGAAGTTTTAATAGAAAAAGATATTTGACTAATAAAAGAGGTTTTAAGTAACAAAAAGGAATAAATAAATAAAAAGGGGACTAAAAGTCATTTGTGTTACTTAATTGTGCTTTGTATGTAATCGTGCTTTGTATATTTACTTGAGTATGGAAAATATTTTATTGTATTCTTAGCACTAAAAACCGACGAAGTAGACTTGATTTTATTTGTGAGAGTTAAGAAATGATGATTCAAGTAGAGTGTAGAATAAATATTGCTCTAATCTACCGGACTTCACTCTTGATCGAGGGATAGTGTAAGTTGAAAAGATCGAAAACATGATAAGTATACGAGACTTGGTTTTCATAAGCGATCGTTTTCATTGTTGTTGAATTGGGCCAAATTTACTTAGGAAATATTAAGAAAAAATATGGGAATTATACGGTACAGTTATTCACTCCGTGATGATATAACCTACGTATAAACTCGTCTTTCTCTTCTAAGACAAGTGATAAAAACATCCGTCCAAATGGAAGATGGCCTCCACCATTATCACTGTCTGTTTATTTCCGAATGAACCGGAGTTAAGTTAACTAGAAATTCGTCGATTCAGTATTGAAGAGACTAAGATCAGATAAGTATACTTAGGCAATATTTACTAGAAACCTATAACGACCCGTATTTTTGGATCATCGAATTTAAATATTTAATTTATTCAGACATTCGGATTTGAATTAAATTATAATAGAATATATGTTTTAAATTTAGACTTGATTTTTGATGATGTCATTATAATTTAAATTACAGATTTTTTCGGTAATTATTAATTTGCAAAATAAAAATATTCTCATTTAGACACGTTTTGCGCTGAATGTTGGTTCATTTGAAATTTTACCGAATACGTTTTGTCTATTTTGTTACTGTTTCGTGATCACGTAATATCATGGTGTGCGATCATATTTTCATTTCGTTCGCTCGCAATCCATATGCGAACGGAAGATGGTGTAGCGTCATACCCCAAAACTTTTTAAAACATTAAACAAACACCCCTCTTAAAAACTTTTTAAAACATTAAACAAACACCCCTCTTTTCTGTTGCCATGCGCATGCATTCTTAACCATTGTTTCCCTGGCATTTAATATTTGCATTAAATTGTTGGTACTTTGTTTACCTTAGCCATGAAGTAATCAGATTTTATATGTATATATATATACATATACATATATATGTATATATACACATATATATGTATATATATATTCTTCCCTTTATACACTTAGGCACATTCTTTTTTTATTTCTTTGAAAATACAAACTAGGGCATGCATGGAGGAAAAGACACACATTGAAAAAAGGGAGAACATGTTCATTTCTTTTCTAAATAGAAACATATTATCTACGTATCCTTTCCCATTTAATTATTCAAATAAGTTCCTCTACACTAGGAATTGGCCAATGTGGTCGACATAAAAGTTGTAGAGGTCGAAAAGATCTACAATTTTTGTTTTTGGTGCACTTGAGTTAGCGGAGTGGAGAGGGAGATGGCAGGAGATGCTTGCATGGGGTGTATGTGTGTGTATATTTGAGTGAGTTGGAGCATGCATAACTTTTTCATGAGCATGCTTGTTCATTTTTTTTTTCACGAACGGACATTTTACTTTTCCTCTCTGCAAATGAAAACTCACGCAACTTTACATTTTTCTTCCTTGTACTTTTGCTGTGCATGCATGAAACGTTCGTATATTTGTGTGGATGTGTGCACGCGTTTGTTCTGTGTATGTAGTGCGTGTGTGTTTCTTGGGAGAGCAACTGGCCATGAAGATATATGTGTAGGCGCATGCATGAATAAGGATGAGCGGAGGAGCATGGAGGTGGGTTTGTTTTGATAGGCCCATACATGAAAGAGAAGTTTGAATATGTACAGGTGCCTGAAAATGAATGGAACAAGGAAGAGGAGTTGGGCCGTGAGATGTTGGGCTTTGTATGTTTGTAGGTAGGACATGAAATGCATACATGGCTGTGTTTATAGCTGTGTGGGTGGAGGAACGTGTATGGAAGGTGAAGAAGGCTATGGTGCGCATGTGCCTTGAGTTTGGGCGTTGGGCTTACTGATGTAGGGTGAGAGTGTTAGTAATAATTATTTTATTATGTTAAGAAATTTATTTATTAACTAGTTAACTAATTTAGTCTAATTTTGACAAATCATAACTCACGTGACACGCGAAGTCCATTTAACCCGTGGTCGTCAATGCTAGATTCGTGTTAACGAATAGAACTTGCTAGTATAGTTTATTGGCACAGTTAACGAGGTATAATTTAGTGACAAAATATTAACGGTTGAATTTAATTACAATTAACATAGTTAAATTATATTTAGTTAACGACATCTATTAGCAGAACAAACCTCATTCTACAATCATGAATTGAATAGAAAAATTTATTACTGGTTATGGATGTGTTTGCAATTTATTATTGTTGTTGACTGAATGTTTGGTTATTTGGACTGCGCTAGGCCAGTTTATGAGCACTGATTATTATTTGATTGCTAACTTTACTTGACTAATTTATGAGCAATTAATTATCCATATTCATGGACTGGGTAGAAAATAATTGTAGGCTAACTCCTTATGATTTATTTCACGATTTGACTAAAAGATGTTTGGTGATAATATTGATTCATTTAATTGTTATAATTAACTATAATAATTTGACGTTAATGGAATTGTTTTCGAAGTTTTTTTTTGTAAATGAAAGTTTATAAAATGTTTAAAGAAATAGAAATAATTGGAAATGAATATTTTGAAGTTATATTACATAAAAGTGTTTTGTATAATGGATTTATAAAAATATTTTATAAAACGGAAAGAATTTCGAGGACTAAGCCTAATGGTTTTAAAATGATATTTTTGAAAGGATTTGGAAATGGAAATTACTATAGATTTGAAGTATTTGTAATTATTAGTGAAATGATTTTGCCACTTCGAGATGTAAAGTGATTTGTTATATTACCGACGATTTGGGTAACCCATAACTAAAAAGTTGGCAAGGAAGGTGCAGACGTTCTGTAGCCTCGGTATTGCAATGAACTTGATTTTCGACCCTAAAAAATCAATACTAATACGTCCATTATATCATATGGCGAACATTTAAGTGCCAAAAATACCGATTTGTTAGGGTAAAAGAAGAAGGTAGAAGATAGAAGAAAACTAAACAACACAGAATCTCACAACACAGTAAATAATGTAAAATACAACAATGATCTTCACCAAAAAGGGAACATCTTTATTCATATGTACAACATTAAAGTACACTAGACTTATCCTAAATTTGGACAGTTGTAGAAACATGTCCTTATATTGACAAACATACATACTCTATAATATAGCGGAAGAAAAATATACGGGCATACGTCTTGACCATCTAGCTCCTCTCCAACTCTAAATAATCCAGCTAAACTGAGGAAGACATGCTCGGACTGAATCGAGCGTTACATGGAATAACGCCCGGGTAAGTCTGGTAAACCAGCATGAGTAAAACTCGATAATTAAACTGTTTTCTACATTTGAAAACTTTTTAAACATAAGGTATCTTATAAGACCACACCACACATAAAAACAGACGGGTTTTTACCTTTCAATAACCAAAACATTTTATATCAAAATCCAATGATATTATCATAGTGTCTAGGTTTAAAGTAAATAGATAAAATAGTTGAAATGCTTGCATCTCACATTCCAAAGAACTAGTTTCTACAATCGAAAACGTAAGGCACATATTGGAGATTGGATCCCAACAATGGCAAGGTAAGGGACTACCTTTCGATTATACATCTCTAGAAAATGCACCGATGCTAACACAGAGCCGACTGCCCCTTTAACATGGCAGACCAGATTACCTCACCCCCTTGACACCTAGGCCTTATACTACAATGGTGTTTGCACGCAAACCAACTGTGAACGAGATATATAGAATGGGGTGACCGCTCCTAATGGCCGCTAACCACATATCTCTGCTGCATGCCCTGTTTTTGTCATTCCTTCCTATTGTGAGGGTTGAGGCTATAGTTTACCTTTCTGAATAGCTATCCATCTTGGAATGCTAACACTGCCCTCTAGGCGTCAATGCAATGCCAATATTCATCTATACAAGTTCGTTCTAGGTCTAAAACCGAAGGCACTAACTCTACTACATCTATTTTGGAATCACCCTTAAGATTAGTAGCAGTAGTGATGCAGAGCATCATGTACGTAAGTCGCATGCCATAGGTCGGTCGTGACCTATCAAATTAGCGAGTCAATCAGGGGACGAATGCCTGGTCATAAGTCGGCCGCGACCTAGCGAGTTAAGTCATTCAACCAACCGGAGAAGCGACCTAGCGAGTTACTACTACCACATTTCTTTAGGTTGTCCGCGTGCCACGACCTAACGAGCTACGACCTTAAGGGTTAGGTCGCTTGTATATGTTAAGTCGCTCCATTCTTATGTCGCTCCATGGTTAGGTCGCAAGATCTTATGTCGCAAATTCCTGAAGCTATGCATTTCCTTAAGTCGCTGAGGCCACATTCTTCTTTAAGTCGCTCATACCTTAGGTCACATGATGTCGCACTATCTTGAGTCGCTAAAGCTTAAGCCGTTGATTTTTAGGTCGTTGAAGCTTATGTCGTAGGTCGCTTCTGTTGATAAGTCGCTTGTGTTCTATTTTCTTAAGTCGTTTGTATTGTACTGCGTTGTTATGTCGCACGTTTGTTGTAACGTGATGTTAAGTCGCTTATGTGTTAGGTCATAGGTCGTTTGTTAACTTGCATCTGTAGGTCGCGTGTGTTGTAACTTGTATCTGTTAAGTCGTGTATGTGTTAGTTCGTAGGTCGGCACCTGTTAGGTCGCATGTTGTTAGGTCGGTCTGTTGAGTTGTAAAATCTCTATAAATACGGGTGTGATGCCAGTTGTAAAGTAGATTGATTTTGAATAAAAAAAATTTGAGTGCTTTGTACCTCTTTAACAATTGGAAGTTGAGTGTGAGCTCCTTTCTCTATCTTAGGATATTCGAGTGCGCTCGAATCAACGAACTTGAAGCCGATTCACGGAATCTCATGCGCGGGATCAACGTCGAAGAATCGTAGATCTTCTAACGCGCAATCATGCACGATCAACGTGTTGAAGATAGCTACAATCCGGTATCTCGAGAGATCAACGGATTTGGGCATTTATCTTGTTTTACTTGACACGAATCATTTCATGAGGAAGAAATTGCATCAATTTGTATCAAACATTACTACCACGTCAAAGTTTGTTAATCCGCTGCGTCAATTTGGTATCCGAGCTTGAAGAGCTTGCAGAGTTAAGTTGAAGCTAAGTAAGATCCAAGGCCGAATCAGTTAAGTCGAAGCCGAGCTAAGCTAGGTCGAAACCAAGTTAGGCCTAGCCAAGCTATGTCCTAGTGCAAGCCAAGTTAAGTCAAACTATATCAAAGTTAGATCGAAAAGGAGATTATTGAAAGATCATGCCTCCGAGACGTGCTAATCGATTTCAGAATGTTGAAGATGTATATAGAAGACAAGAAGCTGAGCAGATGGAGCAGCGTATCAATGAAAAGTTCGATGAAGGTATTGGAAAGTTAGAGACGTTGATGAGAGACATGAATCAGAGTCAAAGGAGAACTTCACCAGTTTCGCACCATAGTGGAAACAGAGTTTCACCTTCGGTTTTGGAAGAAAGAGACGTGCGTGGTAGCAGAAATGTTGATGGTCAGAATCGACATCGACATACTTCAGATTTGGAGGGATCCAGTGATGGTGATAGTAGTTTTTGTCGAAACCATGGCCAAGGACGAAGTCGAAATAGAGATTTTGAAGATGATCGTCGATGGGAGTCGGGATGAAAACAGAGATTCCAGAATTCAAAGGAGGAATGATAGCGGAAGAGTTTCTGGATTGGTTATCAAATGTTGAAGAAATTTTTGACTTCAAGGAAGTATCCGAGAATTGTAGAGTTAAGTTGGTTGCTACACGATTGAGGGGAAGAGCTATGGCATGGTGGCAACAAACTAAACTTACACGGGAAAGAATGGGAAAGTCGAAGATTGTTTCATGGGAAACGATGAAGAAGTTGATGAAGACTACTTTCTTGCCTTATAATTATCAATCTCTTATGTATCAGCGCTTACAGAATTTGAGACAAGGGACAAAGTCGGTAAATGATTGTGCAGATGAGTTTTATCAACTGATTGCTAGAAACGATATCATGGAAACGGAGGTACAGTTGACATCTAGATTTGTTGGAGATTGAGAATGCAAATTCAGGATATGGCAAATATGTTTGATCCAAGATCCGTTGCTGAAGCACACTAGAAGGCTCTAGCTTGGGAGAAGCAAGGTAGAAGAGGAAGTGGTGCGCTTACAAGTTCGATCATCAGGTGAAAGGGGCTAGTAGCAATACTAATGTTTCCAAGGCTGTTAGTAAACCGGTTGTCAATGAAGTTGCTAAGACCAAGGTCAACAACAATTTCAAGTGTTATAATTGTCAGGAGTTTGGTCATAAGACAATGAATGCCTGAGGCCTAAGAAGCGAGTGATGGTTGCTGAGCTTGAGGATGAGGATGCAGAAATATAATGTTCCAATTCACCACAAGTTGAGGAGGAAGAAGAATTACTGATGGGAGACGAGGGATATTCTTTAATGATGAGGAGATCTTGCTTGACGCCAAAGCGGGAAGAGGAGATTAGTTGATTGAGGAGTAATATTTTTCAGTCGACGTGCACTATTTTGGGAAAGGTTTGTAAGTTTGTTATCGATGCAGGAAGTTGTGATAACATCATCTCTACAGAAGCCGTAAAGAAGTTAGCGTTAAAGACAGAAGCATACCAAACCCTACAAATTGGCTTGGTTGAGGAAAAGTGGGGAAGTGAAGGTTAGTCGAAGAGCTTGTGTAACTTTTTCCATCGGAAAGAAGTATAAGGATGAAATTTGGTGCGACGTGGTAGGTATGGATGTATGTCATTTGTTGTTGGGAAGACCGTGGCAATTTGATAGAGCCGTGCAACATAATGGTAGGGCTAACTGCTATACTTTCATGTTCAATGGCACTAGAATCACTTTAGTTCCTAAAAATCGAAAACAAAGTGAAAGCAAGTTGGAGGAAATCGAGGAATTAAAGGCTCTGTTATCTTTGAAGGAGTTTGTCAAAGAAGTAGAGGATGAGCCTGAAGTATTTCTGTTGATTGGACGTGAAAGTAGTGAAACGGTTGAAATTCTTGAGGAAGTTAAGCCAGTGTTGAAGGAATTTGAAGATGTATTTCCTGAAGAATTACCAAAAGAATTACCACCGTTGAGAGACATACAACATCAGATTGATCTTATTCCGGGAGCTATGTTACCACATAGACCACATTATAGAATGAGTCCAAAGGAGCACGAAGAGTTGAGAAGGCTGGTGGAGGAGTTACTTGAACAAGGTTGCGTACAAGAAAGTTTAAGTCCTTGTGCAGTACTAGCCTTGTTAGTGCCAAAGAAGGATGGAACTTGGAGAATGTGTACAGATAGTCGAGCACTAAACAAGATTACAGTGAGGTATAGATTTCGATGCCAAGATTGGACGACTTTCTGGATCAGCTGAGTGGTGCTGCTATCTTTTCAAAGATTGATCTGAAGAGTGGGTATCATCAGATTCGAATTCAACCAGGGGGTGAATGGAAGACAGCCTTCAGGACACGGAAGGGGTTGTATGAATGGCTGGTCATGCCATTTGGTCTTTCGAATGCACCTAGTACTTTTATACGAGTGATGAATCAGATCTTTTGACCGTTTATTGGAAAGTTCGTGGTGGTATACTTTGATGATATATTAATATACAGTGGAAGCACAGAAGAACATCTACAACACTTGCGGGAAGTGTTGATGATACTTCGTCAGGAGCAATTTTACGCGGCAACAAAGAAGTGCATGTTCATGACACACAGTATTTTGTTCTTGGTACATGTGTTGTCCAAGGAAGGTATTCATGTGGATCAAGGTAAAGTTGAAGCAATCAAGGTTAGCCACAACCCATGACTGTAACTGAAGTGATAAGTTTCCATGGTTTAGCATCATTCTACCGAAGGTTTATTCCATATTTCAGTAGAGTGATGGCACCGGTGACAGATTGTATGAAAGGAAAGCAGTTTGTGTGGACTAAAGACTGATTCTGCTTTCCAACAGATCAAGACAATTTTGACTACAACACCGACTCTTAGATACCAGGACTTTCAGTTACTATTTGAGCTGAATACTGATGCGTCTAAAGTTGGAATTAGTGGAGTGTTAAGCCAAAAGGGTCGTCCACTTGCTTGTTTTAGTGAGAAACTTTCTAGAGCCAAGACAAGATACAGTACCTATGACTTGGAGTTCTATGCTATTGTCCAAGCCATAAAGCATTGGAGACACTACTTGTTTTATAAAGAGTTTGTGTTGTATACTGACCGTGAAGCATTGAAACATTTGCAGGGACAGGATAGGATGACAGCCAGACATGCTTCATGGATCGCGTACTTGCAACAATTTACATTTGTTGTAAAGCATAAGTCGAGAGTTACAAATCGTGTGGCAGACACAATGAGTAGAAGAAATCATTTGTTGACTACGATGAGAGTTGAAGTGACGGGGTTTGATGTATTTCCAGAATTGTTTGTTGAGGATTCTTACTTTGCTAAGATTATAGATGAAGTCGAGAAAGGGAAGACGGATGAGTATGTGTTGGTAGATGGTTTTCTATTCAAAGAAAATCGGTTGTGTATACCAAAGTGCAGTTTGCGAATGAAAATTGTGAAGGAATTGCATGAAGAGGGTCATGTGGGAAGAGATCGTACCTTGCAGTTGATTTCTCAATCATATTTTTGGCCTTCCATGAGGAAAGAAGTTGAAAGATTTGTGCAGAGATGTCACATATGTCAAGTTTCCAAAGGGACAGCTACGAATGCAGGATTGTATATGCCATTGCCCATGCCTACTAGACCATGGGTTGTTGTTAGCATGGATTTTGTTTTGGGTTTGCCAAGAACTCAACGAGGGAATGATTCTATATATGTTGTGGTGGATAGATTTTCGAAGATGGCACATTTTATAGCTTGTAAAAAGACCGCTGATGCAGTCCGTGTTGCTCAATTGTTCTTTAAAGAGGTCTATCGACTACATGGACTACTTGAGACCATTGTTTCTGACCGAGATACTCGATTTATAAGTCATTTTTGGTTGAGTCTGTGGAATATGGTTGGGGCTAAGCTGAATTTTAGTAGCGCCTATCATCCACAAACGGATGGGCAAACAGAAGTGGTGAACAGATCTTTAGGAAACTTGTTGAGATGTCTTGTGAAGGATAATTTGAAGAGCTGGGATGTGAACTTGTGTCAGGAAGAATTCGCAAATAATCATGTCGTTAATCGAAGTACTGGATTCAGTCCATTTCAAGTAGTATATTCAGCCATTCCGAAGGGACCGTTAGATTTGTCGACAGTTCCACGTCAGAAAGGGGTTGTTAAACGAGCTTGTGATTTCATGAATGAGTTGCAGGAGTGTCACAGGATTGTTCATGAACGATTGCTTAAGTCAAATGAGAAGTATAAGCAACTGGCAGATAAGAAGCGAAGGAGTGTGGACTTCAAAGAGGGTGATTTTGTTTACGCAGTATTGACGAAAGATCGTTTTCCAGTTGGAACTTGCAACAAATTGAAAGCTCGAAAGATTGGCCCAGTAGAAATCGTGAAGAAGATCAATGAGAATGCTTATCAGTTAAGATTACCGGATTATATCCATACTGCATATGTTTTCAACATCAAACACTTGATCCCATATCATGAAAACGAATATGTCGAAGATGAGGACAGTGTGAATTCGGGGTCGAATTCTTTCCAACCTGGAGAGGATGATGCAACGCATCATGTACGTAAGTCGCATGCCATAGGTCGGCTGCGGCCTATCAAATTAGCGAGTCAACCAGGGGATGAATGCTTGGTCATAAGTCGGCCGTGACCTAGCGAGTTAAGTCGTTCAATCAACGGAGAAGCGACCTAGTGAGTCACTACTACCATATTTCTTTAGGTCATCCGCGTGCCACGACCTAACGAGCTACGACCTTAAGGGTTAGGTCGCTTGTATATGTTAAGTCGCTCCATTCTTATGTCGCTCCATGGTTAGGTCGCAAGATCTTATGTCGCAAATTCCTGAAGCTATGCATTTCCTTAAGTCGCTCAGGCCGCCTTCTTATTTAAGTTGCTCATACCTTTGGTCGCATGATGCCGCACTATCTTGAGTCGCTGAAGCTTAAGCCGCTGATTTTTAGGTCATTGAAGCTTATGTCGTAGGTCGTTCCTGTTGATAAGTCGCTTGTATTCAATTTTCTTAAGTCGTTTGTATTGTACCGCGTTGTTATGTCACATGTATGTTGTAACGTGATGTTAAGTCTCTTATATGTTAGGTCATAGGTCGTTTGTTAACTTGTATGTGTAGGTCGCGTGTGTTGTAACTTGTATCTGTTAATTCGTGTATGTGTTAGTTCGTAGGTCGGCACCTGTTAGGTTGCATGTTGTTAGGTCGGTCTGCTGAGTTGTAAAATCTCTATAAATACGGATGTGATGCCAGTTGTAAAATAGACTGATTTTGAATAAAATTTTGTTGAGTGCTATGTGCCTCTTTAAAAATTGGGAGTTGAGTGTGAGCTCCTTTCTCCATCTTCGGATATTCGAGTGCACTCGAATCAACGAACTTGAAGCCGATTCATGGAATCTCGTGCGCGGGATCAACGTCGAAGAATCGTAGATCTTCTAACGCGGAATCGTATGCGATCAACGTATTGAAGATAGCTAGAATCCAGTATCACGAGAGATCAACGGATTTGGGCATTTACCTTGTTTTACTTGACACGAATCATTTCGTGAGGAAGAAATTGCATTAATTTGTATCAAACATTACTAGCACGTCAAGGTTTGTTAATCCGCTGCGTCAAGTAGCCCTTGCACTTCAAAGAGCACCATCTTCAATCATCATTAAGATGTCATCCACTTGAACGTACATGTTGGTTCGGAGTGGCTTTCGGATATAGATCCGATCCCGGTCTCTCTGTATCAACAACTAGTAATTTCCAGTTGACTCATTTCTGGTTCTTTTAGAAGTAAGTATTCGAGGCCTTATTAGGGAAATCAAATTTACATTCATACTCCCTAATTCAAATTGGATCAAACTTGATAATTGGTTATTTAACTATCAAATAAACAAACATCCAATCATGGTTTAATTCCCATATGAGATCCACTAAGCCTTTATTAATTCTCTTTTACTAAAAAAACACTTTATAAATCTTGATCAAAAGGTCTTTCCGAAACACTATTTCCAAACCCCTTACATTTCATTTATACTTGGAAAAACATTTATATACTTATCTCAACTGTATAAGTATATTACCAAAACATTTTACTTTTCACGCCTTGAAAATAAAATTATATACTTATCGGTATAAGTATATTTACAAACCTTTTAAAGTTTTCTTATTTCCAAATCCCATATTAAATAAGCAAAAATTTCTTCCAAATAAAACATCCTGCTTATCCTTTATAAAAATTCCCTTTTTAAAAGCTTATTTCATATTTCAATTAACTTATAATGTCAAAATAAAGTTGTAACCCACTTCTATAAACCTTTAAGTTAACTTATAAACCTCTTTCCAAAATCTCTAAAATGATTTATAAACCTTTTTCCTATTTTTAAAACTCTTTATATAAACCTTTCAATACTCCTCCATAAAATATCCTTTATAAATATCATTTACAAACATCATTTGTAAAACAACTTAATAACCCTTTTAGTAAGTAAAAACCCATTTTTTTAAACAAGCTATCATTTATAAATACCTTTATAAGAATTACATAACTTAAAAAAACCATTCATAAACCCTTAGTCTCAAATTGATTAAAGAATTATAGTAAATTCAAAACCATATTTTGTAAATTCCAAATGAGGCCTAGTAGTCCCGATGGTACTGATTAAAATTACCAGTTTATTTCAATATAATTCCAATTCACTTGACAGTTATTTACGTAAGCCACATATATGGCTTATGTAAATAAGACTCACATCAAAATCAAGGAATAACGTGTTAATGTAAACTAACTATCATATATATGTCCAAATATTATAATAGCAAGAGGATGATTTGTCCTGCTAAATAGATGTCCAAACAATTAAATCAATTCATAGAAGAACAGCGATTTATTCTGCTAACATATGTCCACAAAATCAAATTACTTACACTATAAAAGAATGGTGTTTTGTAATGCTAATAAATGTCATTTAGTCTTCCCAATCATATAGGGTTACTTAAGGTCCAGAGAAGAGATCCTTGGATTTGGAATCGGTTCACTTTAAAAAAAATCGATTTAAAACACATTCGGTCAAATTTTAAAACCACCTTTTTAAAAGATTTAAATAGATTTAATCATCTCAAACCCCAATTAAATCTTAATTAACCCTTCTTAGTCCAACTTAAGTCATAGTTAAATTCTAATTAGGCTTGGTGAACTTGATTAAGTGATAATTAACTTACTAATGCAACTTGGTTAAGGTTAAACCAAATTGTTTAAAAGTTAAATCATAATTAATTAAATATTAATTAAATAATCAATTAATTACTTGATAATTAATTAACCATTAATCTTAATTAAATAAATATTAATCACTTAATTACTTCTTAACAATATAAAACATTAGTTAAAACATTAATAATTAATTAATAGTCATTAAGTTAAATTAAGTAATGATTAATCTTTAATCACCTTCTAAATTACCGATTAGGAGCTAATTATCTTTTAATTAACTAACTAATTAATTAAATATATCACAATTTAATTAATTTTTAATTATTACTAATTAAGTTTGAAATTTTTTGTACACTAGTTTCATAATAAAACAAATTTGAAATAGAATTTCAAACCTTTGCCGAACTACATCTATAGCGACTATCGCTATAAGTGCAATTTGCCCTAACCCACCTTTAAGCGAAGCCACTTTACTAAACCTATAATATCTCATGATTGAAACATACCTTAACAAATTTTCACATTTTGAAACCAATTATGCAAAATTTAACCAAAAACTAAACATTCAACTCTTGAAACGAGTTTGATTTCAAATCTAACCTCAAATCCATCACGACTACATACAAGGTTTCAACTTTGTTTTCAATCCATCATGATTGCAGTCAAGTTCATCATCAATCCTTTAAATTCACACATCACATTCGTAATACAAATTTTATGCATATACCAATATATATATACAATTATTAACTTTGCAATAACAGATTCATTCGAGTACTAACACTGATTTATATATTAGCATTTACCATCACATTTCAAACATGCCAAGATCCAACATATATATAACATATATATAACTAAGGATCAATACAACATACAAAGGAATGTTCTTTTTTAGGAATTTACTCACCGAATGCAATCCAAATTCTCACTAAATTAGATACGACATAGCATTTTCATTCCTATGCAAAAAATAGAGTCTTGAACCCTAATTCTCTAGGTAGACTTGGCCTTGAAGGGAAGAGGAAGCGAGACTTGTTTTAGTAAGGTGGAGCGACTTCGGATCAAATTCTCAATAATAAACCCAAAAGTAGGCCATTTTGCAACTGATTTTGGACTACCTGCTCATGGAATTTCAAAAAGCACTCAAATAAAAAGTTACTAAAATGTCTTTTCTCTATCATTTAATAAAAAGATTCACAAGTTTTCGATTCGATTTAAAGAAGTTATGGTCCAAAGAAGACGGATCATTTTTGGAACTTAAATTCTGAGCTCAAAATTGCTTTGTAAAGAATTGGTTTTTTGACATAACCATGTTAGAAATTTAAAAAAGTGGTCAACTAAAATGTTGTAGCAATTAAAATTTCACACGGTTTCAAAAAAAGAAAAACTCAATTTGAGTTAGAAATATGTAATTAAAGGTTGGTGGAAAGAGGAGGAAAAATGGAGAAGATTTTGAGTGGATTTTGAACAAGTTTTTTTAAGGATTTCCTTTTTTTCCTTCTCTCAACGCTAAAGAAAAAGCCATGAAAACTTTAATGGACATAGAAGAAGCAAAGGAATGTAAGGAGAAAAAAAAGAGAATAGGTGGGTATATATAGGCAAAATGAATTAAATAATGTAACTTGTCATAATTATATCTAGTCACATCACAAATCTTTTATAATATATATATATATATATATATAATTATGTTTAGTCAAATCTCTCTTTTCTATATATAATTATGTTTAGTCACATTACTTTCTTATATATATAATTATGTTTAGTCACATACCTCTCTTTTATATATTTATATATAATTATGTTTAGTCACATCACTCTTTTATAAAATGTATATATTATATATTTAAAATTAATAAAATATTCACTAATCAAAGCAGTGAAATTTTGGGTTGTTACATTCTCTCCCCTAAAAAGAATTTCATCCCCAAAATTACACCTCAGCCTATCCCAGAAAACACTTAACACTATACATCAGCTCGTATGATGTACATAGATCATTCTTATTATAACACCCAGGATTTAATCGCTTTAATTACAGGTATTTAAATATATTTGTAATAATTAATTAATTTTATATCTCAAACTAAAACTCTTTTAAATAATAAGTAATGATGTTAAAATTTTATTTTGTTTACAAAAAGAATTAGTTTAAAACAAAATAAAAGATGTGACCGAAGAACGTTTTTCGAAATTTCGACCTTTCGACACCGAAAGTTGTCGAGAATGTTGTTCATCTTTATGCACTATATGTACATATGTAAAAGAGTTAATTAACTAGATAATAATATACCTAGATATAAATTATCTTATATTAATTTGATTTGGATCAGTGAGTGATGTGACGAAACATAATTTTAAAAATAATAAACATTATATATATATATATATATATTAAGTATTGTGATATCTTAGATTTGTAATCATTAACGATAATTATATCTTATCACATCTTAGTTAATTAACAATTAAACTTATATATATATATATATATATATATATATAAAGGAAGTGATGACTAAATATAATAATTATATATATAAGAAAGTGATGTGAATATACATAATAATTATGTGTGTATATAAAGAAAGTGTTGTGACTATACATAATAATTATATATATAAGAATGTGACGCGACTAAACATAATAATTATATACACACACACACAAAAATATTAACTTAAATAAATGTAAAGGATGAGGTGGAAAAAATCTAGTGGAGGGTATGTACTCTTAGGCTATTTTAGTAATTTAACTTTTGCGCTAGTATATAAACTCCTTTCCTACCCTTTTTCCTCATTTTATAAATTCATTTCTACTTCCTAAATTATCTATCAAGCTTCCATATACACTTTAATGGCTTCCTAAATATTTCTAAAAATCTAAAAAGTTTAGTTCAACCACTTTTAAACTTCTAAATTCTTGTTTAATGCTTTCTTTCCTCGTTTCAACACCTCTCCTCCACAAATCAAGAACATACCCATCCTTAACCACTTTAGGCCGAACCCATATACCCTAAGCCAAACTCTTTTGTCCACTTAAACCTTCCAAAAATCTAATTTTTCCAAATTAAAGCGAAAATTTAGCCATATACAAGCTCTAGAGGAAGTTGTCTTGATTTAGTCAACTTTTGGTGAGTAAAGTTCTCACCTTTTGACTAAGATTTTAAAACATATCATTATTTAATATACTATATATATGATGTGTGTTTGAGTGAAATAATTATTGGTTTGTATGAATGTATAAGTGCTTGAATTATTATGATGTTTTTCTATGAGTTTTATGTCCTTATGCAATGTGGTTTGAAACTAGATTTGAAATGAAGTTTAATGTTTATATTAGTTAGAAAGTTGAGATCTTGGATCATGTTAGCGGTTTTAATGGGAATATGAATTTATGGTTTCAATACATGATGTATGCTACGAAAGTTAGCAACTTTTCTTGTTTAAGCAACATGTAATCCCTTGTGTAAGAGCTTTGAAATTGGGTTTAAAATTTAAAAATATATTTAAGTTAAAATTGTTTGGATTTTAAAAACACGCCTTTATTATTTATGAAGTGGTAAAGTTTCCGAGAGTTAAAATTTAAAAGATTTTAAAAAACTAAACTTTAAGTTTTGAAATTATGGGTCGTATAACGATAGTCGCTATGGAAGCAGTTTGTAAAATGAACTAGTTTTCAAATCTATAAGATTTACTTAAGTATATTTTATAAAAGTCTTTTCTAACTTATGTTAAGTAATTAGAAAGGTATTTGTTATTTAATTAATTAATTATGTAATAAATGATTAATTAATTAATTAATTAAGTAGTTAATTCAGTAATTAGTGCTTAATTATAATTAACAAATGTAATTAGTACCTAAGTGTTAACTAAGTAATTCAATTATAGTTAGTTAAATAATTAAAATCAATTATTAATTATTAATTAGGGATTTATTTATTATTTAATTATTTATTTAAGATTAATTAATAATTATTTATTTATTTAATAGAGTGTTATTTATTAATAAATTACCATTAAGTTAAATTTAATTAAGATTTTAATTAAGACTTAATTAAGATTTAACTATTATTTAACAAAGGTTTAATTTGCTATTTAATTAATAAATAAGGATTTAAATCGCTTTGTTTCTAAAATATCAGTTTAGTTTAAAACTGTTTTTCTTTTTCGTAAATGTTTTAAATCAAGAGATTTCTTTGTCGATTACCATTAAGTAACCTCAAACAAATATGAAATCTAAGTTACTATGTCATGTTTAAATTAAACATACATTTATACATATGCAAACTCTGTATAATTACCCTAAGTAGCGGATTGTCCACTATTTATAACTTGACCTGTTTTAACTCAGGAAGTATGTTGTGTATATTTGAGTTCCCCGATGAGGACTCGAATACTGGTTACATGCTTCCAAAAGAACCAGAATTGAGTTTTCTAGAAATTATCGCTTAGTTTGGAGACCCCGATTTCGGATAAGTTTAATTTATCGAGACTACTCCAAACTAATAATGCTTGCGATGGATTGTTAGGAAGTACGCTATGGAGATGTACTATTCTTCTCGAGGGTGATTCCAAAATGGAAAATAGTAAACGTTGAATGTTTATTCAATCCCGGAACAACCTGTATAGATGAATGCTAGCATTTCATTGGTTGTTTGGAGCGCAATGTTAGTAATCCAAGATAATATTCTCAACGAAAAGGTAAATGTAATATCAAGCCTCATCAACCGAAAATGGCTAAAATCAGGGGATATGCTTCGAGGCTATGTAGTTTACTACCATTAGGGTATGATCATCACCCAATCTAGATCAATATTGCAGATTATGTAATCTTGGGGTTGTTGATCACAACCAAGGTAATGACATATTCGATGCTATCCAATAAGGGGTAGGGCTGGCCTTGACTCACAGGGAGTCCAAACGAGGCTCTTAGTGTTTTATTTAGAGATGCACTGTGATAGGTGGTACACCGGTGCCTTGTTACTATTGGAATCCATTTAGCATGTGCATTTTTGGACTTAGTTGTGCCCAACTACTAAAATGTGAGATTCAAGCATTTCAGCTATACAAAAAATTTAATTTAAATTTAGACATTATGATAATATCAAATGATTTTATATAGAATTGATTTGGTTATTGTAAGGCAAAACCCAGTCGTGTTTATGTGCGGCAGGGTCTTAATATATTCTTTTATTTTGAAGCTTTTTTTAAAGTTAAAAAAACTTAACTTACACCAGACCCATGTTTGACTCGGAGTTTTATTTTCTTCCCTAAAACTCTTGAGTACTCAAACTTATATGAGTAGCCAAGTGATCTAGGTTTCTTATGGATGCATTTTGGAGGAGCTTGGAGCAGGTGGCTTCAATGTTAGCTAGCTACTATCTTATTCCGCTGTGTATGTATGTATGTATTTTGTATTAGTGATGTAAAGACAGGTAGCAATAGCTGCCCTAGTTTGGAATCTTATACTATTATGACTCGGATGTACTAGTATGGTAGTATCTTTATAAAATCTTATGTTGATTAATATATGTTTTTTCATTCCGTTGTGAGATTCTCTAGTTGTGAAGTTTCTTCTTATCTCTCTTTTCTTTACCCCAATTGTGCATCTTATGACGTATGAAAGGTGGATCATTACACGTGGTATCAGAGCTTAGGTTGAGCGAACCTAGGCTTTGGGTTGACTTCGAGAGCGCATATTTGTAAATTTTAATCATATACATATATATACCTATTAGTTAGATCAGCTTTGATAGGTTTGATTAGTCCCCTTCCTTAAAAATTCACATCGTCTAATTATCCTAAAGATATCTTACTTTATTCAGGTAGTGAGAATTAGTTCGAAAAGGGGACGAGGAAGAGGAAACAGTAGCACAATAACCACAAATGGAAGAACCCTAAATGTTTGAAGGGGTTGAATATCTATTGAGGCCGTAGCTCTAGTACAGCCTTGAGTAAACTTCACAACTCTATGCAAGGACTTCACAAATCTAGGAGGAAAACCTTTCAAGGGTAGAAAATCTATCATTGAAGTACAAGCTTGGCTATGGTCAAGTGAGAAGATTTTCAAAGGCTTGGACATTTTTGATGATCAGAAACGGTTATTAGCATCATGGCAATTGCAATAGGGTGTAGCTGAATAGTGGGATTCAGTCACCGTAGATGTTCTAGAAGATATGTTCTTATGGGATAGATCCAAAGAAACATTCAAAGATCAATTCATGCCAGCTACCGACAAAACTCAATTATATAGAAATTTCATGGATCTCAAGCAAAGGGACCTATCGGTGGCTAAATATGAGACGAAGTTTAATGAGTTATCTTGTTTCAGTCCTGGACTTATTGATACCCCGCTAAAGAAGAATATGGTGTTTGTATTGGGATGAGGGAAGAGTTCCATGAAAAGACGATCGCTCATATTAAGGAATCATTTATGGATCTAGTAGACATGGCCTTGAGATATGAAGTGTTTTTGAAGAAGAAGCCATCAGGCGTAGCATCCAGTGGCGGTACCGTTAATCCAAATAAAAGGAAGTTGAACCCAAAGTAGAAAAGGAAGCCGAGTAAGGGAAAACCAACAAGAGGAGATCAGGGAAAAATATATAAAGATGTTGTCTGTTTCAGTTGTTATAAAAACGGGCATATTTCAACACATTGTCAGCAGGCGAAGGCTATGTCTTCGATGGTCTAGAAGACGCTTTGCTATAATTGCCATCAACCTGGACACATGGTTAAGGACTGCCCACTATTGAAGACGGTCAGCAGATTAAGGTCTGCTATTAATGATGCGCCCTCAACCTCTGAAGATGTTAATGGGTAGGGAGTCTTCGAAGGTACTTTACTTACTAATAGCATTTTTGAGAGCTTTATTTGATACCGAAGCTTCTCATAGTTTCATCTCTAAAGAATTGGTAGATATATTAGAATTTACCTCGAAATTTGTAGAAACCCCTGTTTATGTGTCAAATCCCATTGACTAGTCTATGTTTAATTTGTAAGAATGTACAAATTTCCTACCTTACCCATCATTTCCCATGGAAAATGTTTGTGCTTGATTTTAAATTTTTGATGTTTTGCTTGGAATGGATTGGCTAGCTAAGTATAATGCTATCCTTGACCGCGTTACTCAGAGTATAGTGTTGAAAGCCAAGACCAGTAGGTTATTGGAAAGAATATCGTGTGAGGTCCCAGGTAATCGTATGTTTCCTTTATTCCTTAGAAACATCCTATAAAGAGCTAAAGTCAATTTAGTAGTTAAAGATTTCTCGAATATTTTTGAGCCGATTAACAGTTTGCCTCCCCATTCTTAAATTGAATTTCATACTGATCTAGTTCCGGTGTGAAACCTATTATTCAACCCTTACATAGAATGGCTTCGAGAGAGAAGTAGGAGCTAATAAGTCAAACTACTGATTTGTTAAGAAGAGGGTTGATTAGACCGAGCAGTTCGAATTGGTCATTAGCAGTAGTTTTTGTGGCTAAGTCTGATGGTTCTTTAAGATTGTGTGTGGACTATATGGAGTTGAATAAGTAGATCATTTGAAATAATTATCCAATACCCTGAATAGAAGATATGTTTGACCAACTTAATGGGGCTAGAGTATTTTTCCAATTGGTCCTCACTATGGGTTTCCATCAGTTAAGGGTAGCAGAGGATAATACCCTTAACTGCTTTTAGAAGGCCAGACCTTTTCTACAAATGGTTGGTTATGCCTTTTGGGCCAACCAATACGCCTGCGTTTTTCGTTGATCTTATGAATCGAGTTTTAGTGATGTTCTAAATAAGTTTGTATCGATTTTCATTGATGGCATCCTTATTTATTCCAAGACTGAAGAAGAGCATAAACTCCATTTGGAATAGTGTTAGAAACGTTAAGGAAAAATGTTTTAAAGGCTAAGTTTTCTAAGTACCACTTTTAGCAATCATAAGTAAAATACCAAAGTCATGTTGTATTGGGAGAAGGCATTTCAGTTGACCTGGCTAAGGTAGTCGCTGAGCAAGACTTCAAAAGACCCCAAACTCCCACAGGATGAGCTGCATTTTAGGGTTAGCGGGTTATTATAGGAAGTTCATAAAGGATTACTCTAAGATCGCCTATCATCTAACCAAGCTGACAAAAAAGGATGTTAAATTTGAGTGAACTCCTAAGTGTGAAGAAGCATTCCTTGAGTTAAAAGAAGGGCTGACCAATGACTCGGTTTTAGCGATAGAGGAGAGGGGTTGACTGTTTATACCGATGCTAGTAGAGTTGGGTTGGGTGCAGTGTTGATGCAGCATGGGAAAGTCATAGCCTATGCAAGTAGACATTTAAAGCCTCACGAGAAGAATTATGCAATGCATGACATGGAACTATCAACTGTAGTATTGCGTTAAGGATGTGGAGGCATGACTTGATGGGTAAGAATCCTTCAACCCTTTTTATTTTATTACTGATCTTTTAGAATTCTAGTAGTAATTAGATTCTTTAAATAGGTGAAAAGTTTGAGCTCTTCACATATCACAAATCCCTAAAGTACCTTTTCACTTAGAAGGACCTGCACTTGAGGCAGCGGCGATGGCTAAAATTCCTGGCGGCTTACGATTTGGATATTCTCTATACGCAAGGGACAACAAATGTGGTGGCAGATGCTCTAAGTAAGAATGCAATTTTGGCCCTTTTGGAAGTCACTCCGACTCTCGTCGAAAGAATTATGAGCAAACAAAGGAAATATAGTCTTCTATTGGAATTTATTCAAGGCATTGAGAAGGGCCAAATTTCTAGTTTCGAGATAAATAAACATGGTACTTTAAGGACGAATGGAAGATTATACGTCTTGATATAGATGGTCTTAGACATGAAGTTTTAAAGGAATTCCATAGTTCTAAGTTAAGTATCCACCCTAGAATTAATAAGATGTACAAGGATATAAAGCGAGTGTTTTGGTGGCTCGAGATGAAGAAAGATATTTCAATCTATGTCAACTGATGTTCGATCTGTCAGTAGGTAAAAGGTGATCACCAGAAGATTGCTGGTTTACTTCAACCCTTGGAAATCCAAAATTGGAAATAGAAAATGATATCAATGTATTTTATCGGCAGGTTACCCAAAACTAGAAAAGGAAATGAAGGTGTGTGAGTCGTTGTAGATTGGCTAACAAAGAGTGCTCATTTTATTTCTATAAAAATTTGACTAGAACTGCAGCTTCTTTGGCAGAAATTTATATAAGAGCGATAGTAAGATTTCATGGAGTCCCAATAAGTATAGTAAGTGATCAAGATCCAATCTTTACTAGTTAGTTTTTAAAGGCATTGCAAGTAGCTTTAGAAACAAAGCTAAGCTTGGGCATAACATATCACCCCTGAACAGATGGACAGACAAAGAGAGTGAATTGGATTCTAGAAGATCTTTTGAGGGCGTATGTGCTAGATTTTGGAGGATAATAGGAAGATCATCTTCATTTAGTGGAACTCCCCTATAATTGTAGCTATCAAGCGAGAATTGGCATGGCACCCTGTGATGCTCTCTATCGACGTCCTTGTAAGTTGCCGGCATGTTGGGTTGAGACCGGAGATCAGCTAGTACTTAGGCCGAACATGATTCGAGAAGCTACTGAAAAGGTTGCGGTGATAAAGGGAAGGACGAAGGAAACCTAGGATCGCCAAAAGAGTTATGTTGACAAAAGGAGAAGAGATTTGGAATTTGAAGTCGCACCCAATCAGAGGAATTGTTTGATTTGGAAGGGCTGGGAAGCTGGCACCCAGGTATATTGGATCTTTTAAGATTATTGAAGAATTAGACCACTCGGCTATAGGGTTAAATTACCATAAAGATTGTCGGGGGTCCATAATGTTTTCCATGTGTCTCATTTTAGAAAGTATGTTCATGACCCATTATTGATTATGGAGCCTTCTCTTTAGGAGGATTTTGAGATAAAACCAAACCTGATAGTCATATCCAATTTATATTGTAGATCAGGATGAGAAAAGATCTCGCAATAAAGTGGTGAAATTAGTATTGATTCAGTGGAGCGAGGATCCCAGAGATTGTACTTAGGAGATAGTGGATCATATGTTGGAAGCCTAACCGGAACTAATGCTGGGATAGCCATTGTTTGTATATATAGCATATGCATTTTGTATTACGGATGTTTAGTTTAGGACCTTTATAAGGATTTCATGATATATAATACATGACCTTTTGAGTTGTTATGAGTTGCCTTTTTGTTTGCTAATTTCATGATGAAATTCTTTTAAGGGGAGATAGTGTAATGATTCAGGATTTAATCGCTTTAATTATAGACATTTAAATATATTTTTAATAGTTAATTAATGAATTTTAAAACTCAAATTAAAACTCTTTTAAATAATAACTAATGATGTTGAAATAGTTTTTAAATTTTATTTACAAAAAGAATTTTTTTAAAACAAAATAGAAGATGTGAGCGAAGAACGTTTTTCAAAATTTCGACCTTTCAACATCGAAAAGTTGTCTGGATCGTTGTTCTACTTTGTATGCTATATGTACATATATAAGAGTAATTAACTAGATAATAATACACTTAGAAATAAATTATCTTATATTAATTTCGAATAATAAGTGATGTGACAAGGCATAGTTTTAAAAATAATAAACAATATATATATCTATATATAAAGTTTTGTCACATCTTAGACTTGTAATCATTTACCATAATTATCTCTTTTCACATCTTAGTTAGTTAACAATTAAACTTATACATTTAAAGGAAGTGATGTGACTAAGCATAATAATTACATATATATAAGAAAGTGATGTAACTATACAAAATAATTATATATGTATAAGATAAACATAATAATTATATACATACATACATATTAACTTAAATAAATGTAAAAGATGGTGTGGCAAAAATCTAGTGGAGGTTATGTACTCTTAGGCTATTTTAGTAATTTAACTTTTGCACTAGTATATAAACCCCTTTCCCACCCATTTTCCTCATTTTCTAAATTCATTTCTCTTTCTAAATTCTCTTCCAAGCTTTCATATACGCTTTAATGCCTTCCTAAATATTTCTAAAAAACTAAAAAGTTTAGTTCATCCACTTTTAAACTTCCAAATTCTTATTTAAAGCTTTCTATCCTCGTTTCAATACCTCTCCACAAAACAAGAACACACCCACCCTTAACCACCTTAGGCCGAACCCATATACCAAACCAAACACTTTTGTCCACTTGAACCTTTCAAAAATATCATTTTTCCAAATTAAAGCGAAGATTTTGCTCATACAAGCTCTAGAAGAAGTTTCCTTGATTTAGTCGACTTAGGGTGAATAAGTTCTCATCTTTTTACTAAGATTTTAAAAATATATAACATTGTTTAATGTGTTGTATATATGATGTGTGTTTGAGTGAAAATAATTGTTGGTTTGTGTAACACACTGATATTTTATGGGAAATATAATTAAAAAAAAAGTAAAAGCACATTTGGTACAGTGGTAAAGGCCCATGTTGACTTCATTAGTGATTGGCGATCAAGTCCCATTGTCGCCCAAAATCTGTTGTGAGGCTTTTTTTAACTAGTTCATTTCCAGTGATTTTACTACGTATTTCAAAATTGTTTCTAACATGTGGCGGCTTCCCATTCGCTCTGAAGTAATAGGATGGTATGGCTAAATTTTATTGGTTGAGTGATGTGTATGAGCTAGAATAGATAATCATTAAGTATATGAAACAATCAGATTTAACTAAAATAATCTAATGGATTATATTCACTCAAACAATCTATAAATAACCATCTAACCTAAACCTAATATCTTATTCAGCCGTCGCCATAATTCTGTAGTAAAATTAGTGTATATTACTCTTCCTCGATTTCTCTACTAAATAAACAAATCTCTACCAAATTAAATTATCTATAAATATTCAATAAATTTGGGGAATTTAGAGGAATCAATGGGAGAAAGATTAAAGCAAAGTTTTTTTCAAATTTATATAAGCTCAAGTGCCTGGTGAGTGGGAGTTAACATGAAATAGAAAAATAAAGTAGTTCAATTTCAGTTCTTTTCTGGCACGTTAATATGAATTAGTTTCTGTTATTAATTGAAAATAGTTGTAAATTAGTGCAACTTCTTCTTTCACTTCTCAAATCTAATTCATGTTCGGTTTAAAATATAAGACATATAAATTTTCTATTCATGTTTAATAGCATAAATAAGATAGAAATTTATGTAAATTATTGCATCTTCTCTTTCTACCACTTCTAAATTCTAATTCATGTTTGGTTGAAATTTGGAACAAACAAATTGTTATTCACGTTTCATGGCGTACATAAGACTGGTTTAATTAAATTGAATTAGAATTGATATTCAATTTCTAATGGTATAACATGTTAGTTGAATAAATTTAGAATATGTTACTTGAATAAAATTATGGTTTTGATTGATATAATTACATATTTTGAATATGGTTTTGGAACAAAATTAGAAGTCTAATTGGCATAATTGTTTGTTTCATATGTGTACTAAAAATGTAAAAGTGGAGTTTTGTGTAATTAAATGGTTTGTAGCTATTAGATAAATTTTTTGCACAGATTGAATCTCTAAAAGGAGAATGTAAATTATGGTGGAGAAAAAATGTAAATTAAATGGACCCTAAAGGCTAGTGTAAATGTGATGTAACGACCCAGCATTTTTAGAAATTAAAATTTGAATATTTAATTAATTTTAAATATTAATAAGTGAATTTATAAGTCAAATAAATTTTTATTTGAATTATTGGATTTAATTGGATAATTAAATCGATAATTTAATATGTTAAATTATGGAAATAATTGAAAATAGAGTTAAATATGATTGAAAATGATTTGTAAAATTTTATTTTATCATATTGAAGTTAGAATGATATTTTAGAACTTTTAAAATCGAATTAAAAGTTAATTTGTGAAAATTGAATATTTTAATATTTAATTATCGACTGTAAAATAGCCAATTTTTGAACAGTCTCAGAATTGAACGAAACCAGTTTCATTGGATCCGTAATAGTTAGTTATTACCGGATTTCAATTTTCGTATCAATCGGAGCTATCATTTGATCGTGGCAGCTCGAAACGCATCGATTTATTTTTAATTTAAATTTGGCGAGTCAAAATAGCCATTTTTCAAAAAGTCTCGGATTTCGACGAAACCAGTTTCATCGGATCCGTAATGTGATATTATTATAAGGTTTCAAATTTCAAGTCATTTGGATTTACCGTTTGTCCGGTACAAATTAAAACGCCTAGAAATCGATTTAAATCGGTTTAATTTAAATTGAGCGTTTACAGCCATAACTCGCACATAATTCCGAATTAGCTTCCGAAACCTGTTCCATTGTGTCCGGAACGCGGGATAAACCCTAGGTACGCTGGTTACGGCGTCTAAATCGGAGTTCGGAATTCCCGGGATGAATAGTGTCGCTCGTTCCTTATAAATACCCCCATAACTCAAGAAAAAAAAAAAAAAATATACAAAACCCTTCTTCCTTCTTGTAGCCGGCCCTAGGATTTTAATGGCCAGAAATTTGTTTCGTTCTTCCCTCTAGATCTTCCAATCCATCCCCTTTCACCAGAAACTCCCAACACAAAAGATGAAGAGCTTGAGGAGATCATCACATCCAACGGTGGAATTTCGTTGGAGTGGCTTGGATTCACGAAAATTTGGCGATGAAGCAGCGGCGTTCGAACGCGTTTATCTCGGGTTGTGTGCAACCGAGCTTGACCATGGTGGGGACGTTGATGGAGTAGGGGGTGGGCTATCGATTGGCGTTCCCTGATCGGCCTAGAGATGCTTGTTTTTGTCGCGTGCACTAGGGTTTTATGGCGGCTAGGTGGGTTTGGGTTACTGATGAATGTCGCGTGAATACATGTTGAGGAAGAAAGGCCGAACGGTCTTGATGAGGGGCAGTGGATCCAATGGCCAGGATCTGTTTAGGTTTATAAAATTTAATTTAAGTTGTAATTGTTTATATAAAAAATCGAGCAAACTTCAATAATTCATATCTTTTTCATACGAGGTCGAAAAAATGCAAACTCAGTTGCGTTGGAATCGTATGGACGAGCACTACGCGATGGAGTTGGTTTGGAGTCGTTTGGAGTTAGTGAGAATTTCGGGTAAAATTAAACGCGCGTTTAATTTTATTCGAAATAAATCGCTAAAACGGAAATTAAAACCAAGGTGAGAACTTCTCACTCAATCGAATCAGTTTCGATTTTTATTTTAAATAGTTAGATTTAAAATATTTGAATGCATGTTTGAATGATGATTGTTATGTATTGATTGTTAAAATAGACATTATACGCCGTTAGTAAGCGGATGTTATTTAATAAAAACATATACCGCGAATATTTCATAAACAGTGAAATTGGTATTATATATAATATCAATATATATATATTGGCATATGTATATATTGCAGTTGTTGATTTCCCGCATTTTTTGTTTAGCGGATGAGACCCTATTACGCCGTTATTAAGCGGATAATATTTAATAAGAACATATACCGCGATAATTTCGTACTGGAGCGAAATTGGTATTGTGCTAATGTTTTTGGATGCAGGAAACAGGTTGGAGGGATCCAACTGGATTCCTCAACAGTATTTATTTTATTTCAGATATTTTGATATTTGATTGATTATCATATCGATATATGATATCGTTGTAGTCGTGATTGACTATTTGGTGTGTAGCATCATTGGACCCAAATTTTGGGATTTTAAAATGATCTTTAAAATGATTTTTGAAAATATACTTTATTTCTGGAATTGATCCATTATAAATAAATAAATGTTATAATTTTTATTGTTATAAAAATTATGGTTTTTGTGAAATATAGTAAAAAAGCTGATTTTTAGAAATACGATTAAAAGTCGATTTTTGAGAAATATGAACTAATGATTTTATAAAATAATTTAGATTGGATTTTTGAATATATGATAAAAGTTTAAATATAGGATTTATAAAATTTGATTATTTTATAAATCGAAATGATGAAATTATAAAGGAATTTAAAGACGTTTTAGAATAATAATATAAACTGATTTATATTAAGAGATTCATAAATGGATATTTATAAATTGAAATATAGACATTATAAAACGAGTTTTTGTAAGTGTTTGAATGTAGTGAAAGTGAATTTCATAAATGAATGAAATTTATAGAATTATAAACTGTGAAGTTATAAATGAAATTTATAAATAGTAAGATTTATAAATTTGTGAAGTTAATTGAAGAATAGATTTGGTTAAATAAATGAATCTTATAAGTTATAAGATTTATAATTATGAAGTTTAAAGAACGATTTTATAAAATAATCGTTTTATAAGTATTTAACTTATAATATAAACATTTAGTTTATAATTTAGTTATAAACTGGAATAGGTTAATAAAGGAATTTATAAAAAGGAAGTTTTTATAAATAATTAGAAATGGAATTTATAAACGTTGTTTTATAAATTTGCAAATGATTTATTTTGACGAGAAAATTTGTTGAAACCTATAGATGGAGTTATATTCACATTTTTGAATAGTGAATAATCCTTTGAATTAAAATGAATAAAAGGATGAAATTGTTAACGTAGTTTATTCACGTTTTTGAATAGTGAATAACACGTTAAAGAAATTGTTTTAGATTTGGTGTTTTAAACAGAATTAAAACGATCTAACGATGTTTTAAAAGATGTTGAGATTCGAAACCATAGATTTCAACATTTATTGTTGAAATAGACGTTTTCGAGGAATAAAAGGAAATGGTGGACTATAACACTATTGTTATAGTAAATGATTTCCGAATGGAAATGTTTTTGTATAGTATTGGGATTTATATATCTATTTTAATTCCGAATCCCTATACTAGTGATTTTGGGTTGTCGTAACGATGTTTTACGCAACATTCGTTTTGGCCCAAATAAATATGTTTAAGTAAATGATTTCCTTAAAGAATGAAATATATACTTAATTCGATTTAAGTATATTGAATATTTTCTCAGTGTTGAAAATAAAAAGATTTGTGAATTACTTATTTTTAATAAGTATGGAATTGTTTCCAATATGAAGTGAATAATTAGAATTTATCTTTTTGAAGATAAATTGAAAATGGATAATTGAAATCGTATATTCATGAATATTTTGAAATATAAATTCATTATGGAATTTATAAATGAAAAGAAGAATTTGTTTAAAAATAAATGTTGATTTATTTTTGAGGTATTGAAATTTAATATCTAGCGAAGATATTTTTGGAAAATAAAAAATTTGGAAAATTATTTGGAATCTGGTGATGTGTGCATATCCAGTGATAGTTCAATAACCGACTATCAATATTTCCTTTGAATGGGAAATTGATGTGATTTGTTTGAATTTGAATGCCACACTTATTTTTGAATAAGCGCTCACTATTCGGGTTAACCGGGAAAGGACCATGGGGTCGTATAACCCATTCCGAATATGTGATACGTCGTTATGAATTGCATTTGAAGATCGGTGTTGAAGACCGAGTATTTGTGAAAGCGATAGGATGACCTATCGATTGTCTCTGCACTGGGTAGCTCCTGGTATAGAGATCTCCTAAGTGATGGGAAATTCGATCGGGATTGTGAATACCCGTATTGCAA
Source organism: Allium cepa (assembly GCA_030765085.1). Lineage (NCBI taxonomy): Eukaryota > Viridiplantae > Streptophyta > Magnoliopsida > Asparagales > Amaryllidaceae > Allium > Allium cepa. Next base: position 452,354,165 of record CM060932.1, read on the forward strand.
GGGCTTCGTAAGAAGTGCCTTCGGTTTTGTTCGATCCCGGAACAGACTTGTATGGATTGTATGTCTGACATTACAAGTTGAGATATAAAGCCGATTTCTTTCAAATATATTTCTGTTGGTGGCGGAGAATTTATTCTTTGCTTAACACCCTTCTCTGAGACGTATGAGCTCAGAGGTTATGTAGTTGAATGTTATCAGCGATATATTCCCAATTTGGTAATGTGACATGCTGAGTGATGCTGAAATGATCATTGTGTTGATTATTTGTGATAGGATCGTTTATTTGATCGTCTATCCTTGTGATCATTGTGTTGATCATTTGTTGACCCAAAGCATGGCTTTTGTATAAAGTATGTTTTTGTGGACGTGACTTCGTCGAGCCTCACACCCCGTGAATGGTCAAAACAGGAAAGATGCGGCAAGGTTATGAGGGGTAGCACCCTTTAGGATATGTCCATTTCCTTCTGGAAAAGGGTGGTATCATGGTATGGAGCCCAGATACTTACTCATGTTGAAAACACTTTATGATTGTGTGAATTGATTACGAGCGCTCGGTGATAAATGTCCCAAAGGACCGGGGGATGGCATATTCGGTCAGTTGTTACTCAGTTAGGAGTAACCCGGCCTTGTGTTGGTAGAGATCCGGTTTGGTTCTCGGGGATGTCCATCCAGAGGCATTCTCATGTGGCAATGGGAAGTTCCTTGGCCTGATCATTCGTTGGAAATCCAAAGAAACAATACGTGACTTGTACGGTTTTAGTTGTATAACCTGCCATGGAATGTGGCGGTAACCTGCTATTGAACATGGTTAGCTATAGTAGGCATACGATAATGGTCGTATGTTGGCTAAGATTTATATCTTTATTTTCGAAATGATTTGTCATACATTATGCACTAGTAATAATATCAAATGTTATTTTAAATGCGTATCAAGCATCTTTGACTATCATAAGGAGAAATCTCCTCCGATTCTGCGTTTGCATGTGTGTGTGTGCGGGAGGCCTTATGGTAGTCTCATTTTTAAAAGCATTGCGAATTGAATTTAAAAATATTCCTATATTTTGATTTTAAAGATAAATAAACTGTTTTGAGTTCTCACACCAGTCACATGACTGACTCGGAGTTTATTGTTTTCCTTCCTAAACTCTGGGTGCCCACCAATTTCCACACGGGCAGTTAAGAGTTAGGTTTATCAGGATATTCTGGATATTCTGGAGTTGCTGGAGGCAAGCTGGATGGCATGGCGTATTACTAGTTTATATAGTATTTCTTTTTCCGCTGCACTGTTTGTTGTTGTATGATGTTGTACACTCTGATGATGTGATGTATGAAATGTATGTAATGTAATAACTGATATAGTTCTTTGTTTAAAGATTATTCATTTATTATTATATGTTGTTCCGCTGCGAATTGGGAGATTCTGTTGTTGTTCTGTTGTTTTCTTTTTCCTCTATTCTCTTTTTTTCTTTCTATTTCTTCTATTTTAAAAAAATTTCCTATCTTCTTCTTCTTCTCTCTCTTCTTTCTTTTCTTAAATTCTTTTTAAAACCCTCAGTGTTCGGTTTTCCGTCGTTCGATTACTCGGCAGTCGATAAAGTGAGTATCGATGTTGAATTTTCGGAAGACGAAGAATCGGGTACTGACAATGTGGTATCAGAGCTGATGGTTAAGCGACAACCATGGTTCTGTAGGGTATTAACTCATTAGAGATAGAGTCAGTAGTACTCTAGAATGAGTTTGGGAGTAATAATAAATATGAGAGCGTATTTGTTAGTGAATATAAAATTGTTTTATATTGTGATGATTGGTTTGTTGAGTGGTATATGAACTTTCGTCAGCACAGCCTCGAAACTGAGCCGAAGGGGTTTCTAAACACTTAAATAGAACAATTCGACATAATATTGTTTTAAATTGGGTAAATGAAATAATTTTGCCTTGATTATATTTTCATATATAAAGGAATAATTTTTCAGAATTATTAAAGTGTATATAAGTTGATTGTTTGGTTATTTGAATAATCTAAATAAAAGAATAATTGTATAAGTAAAAGAATTATAAGAATATGAATTATAATTAAAGTGATTTACAATTGTGAAATAAAACTTATATATATAAGTTGATATTGATATCAAACTAAATTAATAAAGTTAAATGATAAATGTGAACTTAAGTTATATAAATAAAATTCAACTTTAGAAATTGGATTGGATGATAATCAAATGAATGTAAATTAAGTTGATATGGAATAATGAATATAAGTGTTGATTCATTAAAATCTAATGTTATTAGAAGTTGAATAAAAAAAATGAATGAATATAAGCAAAGGAATTTGGTTATAATTAATATACTTTGGTTGTTATATGATTGTTGATTGATTGTATGTAATTCATTAAGTGTTAATGAAATTGGAAGCTAATGTAATTGAATTCAAATTAGAAGTAAATAAATTTGAGTAGAATTGAATGTGAATTGGATTTAATTAGTGAATGCAAACTAATTAAAATTGAGAATGAATGTTAGTAAATCCAATGTAAATGAATCAAATGTAATTTAAAGTGAAAACCAATTCATTATATATGAATGAGAATATGAATGAATATTATTGATTATGGATGATAGTTAGTTGATGGTTGCATTTGTTGTTTAGTTGCATTTGCTATGTGACATATATAGTTATTATGTTGCTATATGTTGTATATTGATACTATTTTCATATGTGCATGTTCTCATATTGTTTGTTGAGTTTAGTAGGTGCGGATCGCGTTGCTTCGCATTTGGAGTTCGCTTTAGCGCTATATTAGCCGTATATGCTTGCTAATAAAAATATAAGGTACATATCTCGGATTAAATATCGCACTTTTATACTTTTTTCCCTTCGGGATGCCTCATTACTTGATGAGATGTATATTTGTGATATATATACTGTCATTTTTTTTTCGGATCGAGCCGCGCAAAGGAGACATGGCGAATTTTTCCGGAAATTTAAGGCGTTAGAAAAATTTTGAGAAAAATTGGAAAATTTTGAAAACTTTAACTTTGTTTTAAAGTTGAAAGTTAAATGATATAATTGTTTTTGAAAAGATAACTAAGTATGATTTGAAAACTTAGTAAAGATTTGAAAGAAGTTTAATTATAAATTTTGGAAAATTAATAGATTCTGTAATTTTCTTACTTGTAATTTCGAGGACGAAATTCTTTTAAGGGGGAAAGATTGTAACGACCCAGAATTTTTAGAAATTAAAATTTGAATATTTAATTAATTTTAAATATTAATAAGTGAATTTATAAGTCAAATAAATTTTTATTTGAATTATTGGATTTAATTGGATAATTAAATCGATAATTTAATATGTTAAATTATGGAAATAATTGAAAATAGAGTTAAATATGATTGAAAATGATTTGTAAAATTTTATTTTATCATATTGAAGTTAGAATGATATTTTAGAACTTTTAAAATCGAATTAAAAGTTAATTTGTGAAAATTGAATATTTTAATATTTAATTATCGACTGTAAAATAGCCAATTTTTGAACAGTCTCAGAATTGAACGAAACCAGTTTCATTGGATCCGTAATAGTTAGTTATTACCGGATTTCAATTTTCGTATCAATCGGAGCTATCATTTGATCGTGGCAGCTCGAAACGCATCGATTTATTTTTAATTTAAATTTGGCGAGTCAAAATAGCCATTTTTCAAAAAGTCTCGGATTTCGACGAAACTAGTTTCATCGGATCCGTAATGTGATATTATTGTAAGGTTTCAAATTTCAAGTCATTTGGATTTACCGTTTGTCCGGTACAAATTAAAACGCCTAGAAATCGATTTAAATCGGTTTAATTTAAATTGAGCGTTTACAGCCATAACTCGCACATACTTCCGAATTAGCTTCCGAAACCTGTTCCATTGTGTCCGGAACGCGGGATAAACCCTAGGTACGCTGGTTACGGCGTCTAAATCGGAGTTCGGAATTCCCGGGATGAATAGTGTCGCTCGTTCCTTATAAATACCCCCATAACTCAAGAAAATAAAAAAAATAAAATATACAAAACCCTTCTTCCTTCTTGTAGCCGGCCCTAGGATTTTAATGGCCAGAAATTTGTTTCGTTCTTCCCTCTAGATCTTCCAATCCATCCCCTTTCACCAGAAACTCCCAACACAAAAGATGAAGAGCTTGAGGAGATCATCACATCCAACGGTGGAATTTCGTTGGAGTGGCTTGGATTCACGAAAATTTGGCGATGAAGCAGCGGCGTTCGAATGCGTTTATCTCGGGTTGTGTGCAACCGAGCTTGACCATGGTGGGGACGTTGATGGAGTAGGGGGTGGGCTATCGATTGGCGTTCCCTGATCGGCCTAGAGATGCTTGTTTTTGTCGCGTGCACTAGGGTTTTATGGCGGCTAGGTGGGTTTGGGTTACTGATGAATGTCGCGTGAATACATGTTGAGGAAGAAAGGCCGAACGGTCTTGATGAGGGGCAGTGGATCCAATGGCCAGGATCTGTTTAGGTTTATAAAATTTAATTTAAGTTGTAATTGTTTATATAAAAAATCGAGCAAACTTCAATAATTCATATCTTTTTCATACGAGGTCGAAAAAATGCAAACTCAGTTGCGTTGGAATCGTATGGACGAGCACTACGCGATGGAGTTGGTTTGGAGTCGTTTGGAGTTAGTGAGAATTTCGGGTAAAATTAAACGTGCGTTTAATTTTATTCGAAATAAATCGCTAAAACGGAAATTAAAACCAAGGTGAGAACTTCTCACTCAATCGAATCAGTTTCGATTTTTATTTTAAATAGTTAGATTTAAAATATTTGAATGCATGTTTGAATGATGATTGTTATGTATTGATTGTTAAAATAGACATTATACGCCGTTAGTAAGCGGATGTTATTTAATAAAAACATATACCGCGAATATTTCATAAACAGTGAAATTGGTATTATATATAATATCAATATATATATATTGGCATATGTATATATTGCAGTTGTTGATTTCCCGCATTTTTTGTTTAGCGGATGAGACCCTATTACGCCGTTATTAAGCGGATAATATTTAATAAGAACATATACCGCGATAATTTCGTACTGGAGCGAAATTGGTATTGTGCTAATGTTTTTGGATGCAGGAAACAGGTTGGAGGGATCCAACTGGATTCCTCAACAGTATTTATTTTATTTCAGATATTTTGATATTTGATTGATTATCATATCGATATATGATATCGTTGTAGTCGTGATTGACTATTTGGTGTGTAGCATCATTGGACCCAAATTTTGGGATTTTAAAATGATCTTTAAAATGATTTTTGAAAATATACTTTATTTTTGGAATTGATCCATTATAAATAAATAAACGTTATAATTTTTATTGTTATAAAAATTATGGTTTTTGTGAAATATAGTAAAAAAGCTGATTTTTAGAAATACGATTAAAAGTCGATTTTTGAGAAATATGAACTAATGATTTTATAAAATAATTTAGATTGGATTTTTGAATATATGATAAAAGTTTAAATATAGGATTTATAAAATTTGATTATTTTATAAATCGAAATGATGAAATTATAAAGGAATTTAAAGACGTTTTAGAATAATAATATAAACTGATTTATATTAAGAGATTCATAAATGGATATTTATAAATTGAAATATAGACATTATAAAACGAGTTTTTATAAGTGTTTGAATGTAGTGAAAGTGAATTTCATAAATGAATGAAATTTATAGAATTATAAACTGTGAAGTTATAAATGAAATTTATAAATAGTAAGATTTATAAATTTGTGAAGTTAATTGAAGAATAGATTTGGTTAAATAAATGAATCTTATAAGTTATAAGATTTATAATTATGAAGTTTAAAGAACGATTTTATAAAATAATCGTTTTATAAGTATTTAACTTATAATATAAACATTTAGTTTATAATTTAGTTATAAACTGGAATAGGTTAATAAAGGAATTTATAAAAAGGAAGTTTTTATAAATAATTAGAAATGGAATTTATAAACGTTGTTTTATAAATTTGCAAATGATTTATTTTGACGAGAAAATTTGTTGAAACCTATAGATGGAGTTATATTCACATTTTTGAATAGTGAATAATCCTTTGAATTAAAATGAATAAAAGGATGAAATTGTTAACGTAGTTTATTCACGTTTTTGAATAGTGAATAACACGTTAAAGAAATTGTTTTAGATTTGGTGTTTTAAACAGAATTAAAACGATCTAACGATGTTTTAAAAGATGTTGAGATTCGAAACCATAGATTTCAACATTTATTGTTGAAATAGACGTTTTCGAGGAATAAAAGGAAATGGTGGACTATAACACTATTGTTATAGTAAATGATTTCCGAATGGAAATGTTTTTGTATAGTATTGGGATTTATATATCTATTTTAATTCCGAATCCCTATACTAGTGATTTTGGGTTGTCGTAACGATGTTTTACGCAACATTCGTTTTGGCCCAAATAAATATGTTTAAGTAAATGATTTCCTTAAAGAATGAAATATATACTTAATTCGATTTAAGTATATTGAATATTTTCTCAGTGTTGAAAATAAAAAGATTTGTGAATTACTTATTTTTAATAAGTATGGAATTGTTTCCAATATGAAGTGAATAATTAGAATTTATCTTTTTGAAGATAAATTGAAAATGGATAATTGAAATCGTATATTCATGAATATTTTGAAATATAAATTCATTATGGAATTTATAAATGAAAAGAAGAATTTGTTTAAAAATAAATGTTGATTTATTTTTGAGGTATTGAAATTTAATATCTAGCGAAGATATTTTTGGAAAATAAAAAATTTGGAAAATTATTTGGAATCTGGTGATGTGTGCATATCCAGTGATAGTTCAATAACCGACTATCAATATTTCCTTTGAATGGGAAATTGATGTGATTTGTTTGAATTTGAATGCCACACTTATTTTTGAATAAGCGCTCACTATTCGGGTTAACCGGGAAAGGACCATGGGGTCGTATAACCCATTCCGAATATGTGATACGTCGTTATGAATTGCATTTGAAGATCGGTGTTGAAGACCGAGTATTTGTGAAAGCGATAGGATGACCTATCGATTGTCTCTGCACTGGGTAGCTCCTGGTATAGAGATCTCCTAAGTGATGGGAAATTCGATCGGGATTGTGAATACCCGTATTGCAAGGGCTTCGTAAGAAGTGCCTTCGGTTTTGTTCGATCCCGGAACAGACTTGTATGGATTGTATGTCTGACATTACAAGTTGAGATATAAAGCCGATTTCTTTCAAATATATTTCTGTTGGTGGCGGAGAATTTATTCTTTGCTTAACACCCTTCTCTGAGACGTATGAGCTCAGAGGTTATGTAGTTGAATGTTATCAGCGATATATTCCCAATTTGGTAATGTGACATGCTGAGTGATGCTGAAATGATCATTGTGTTGATTATTTGTGATAGGATCGTTTATTTGATCGTCTATCCTTGTGATCATTGTGTTGATCATTTGTTGACCCAAAGCATGGCTTTTGTATAAAGTATGTTTTTGTGGACGTGACTTCGTCGAGCCTCATACCCCGTGAATGGTCAAAACAGGAAAGATGCGGCAAGGTTATGAGGGGTAGCACCCTTTAGGATATGTCCATTTCCTTCTGGAAAAGGGTGGTATCATGGTATGGAGCCCAGATACTTACTCATGTTGAAAACACTTTATGATTGTGTGAATTGATTACGAGCGCTCGGTGATAAAGGTCCCAAAGGACCGGGGGATGGCATATTCGGTCAGTTGTTACTCAGTTAGGAGTAACCCGGCCTTGTGTTGGTAGAGATCCGGTTTGGTTCTCGGGGATGTCCATCCAGAGGCATTCTCATGTGGCAATGGGAAGTTCCTTGGCCTGATCATTCGTTGGAAATCCAAAGAAACAATACGTGACTTGTACGGTTTTAGTTGTATAACCTGCCATGGAATGTGGCGGTAACCTGCTATTGAACATGGTTAGCTATAGTAGGCATACGATAATGGTCGTATGTTGGCTAAGATTTATATCTTTATTTTCGAAATGATTTGTCATACATTATGCACTAGTAATAATATCAAATGTTATTTTAAATGCGTATCAAGCATCTTTGACTATCATAAGGAGAAATCTCCTCCGATTCTGCGTTTGCATGTGTGTGTGCGGGAGGCCTTATGGTAGTCTCATTTTTAAAAGCATTGCGAATTGAATTTAAAAATATTCCTCTATTTTGATTTTAAAGATAAATAAACTGTTTTGAGTTCTCACACCAGTCACATGACTGACTCGGAGTTTATTGTTTTCCTTCCTAAACACTGGGTGCCCACCAATTTCCACACGGGCAGTTAAGAGTTAGGTTTATCAGGATATTCTGGATATTCTGGAGTTGCTGGAGGCAAGCTGGATGGCATGGCGTATTACTAGTTTATATAGTATTTCTTTTTCCGCTGCACTGTTTGTTGTTGTATGATGTTGTACACTCTGATGATGTGATGTATGAAATGTATGTAATGTAATAACTGATATAGTTCTTTGTTTAAAGATTATTCATTTATTATTATATGTTGTTCCGCTGCGAATTGTGAGATTCTGTTGTTGTTCTGTTGTTTTCTTTTTCCTCTATTCTCTTTTTTTCTTTCTATTTCTTCTATTTTAAAAAAATTTCCTATCTTCTTCTTCTTCTCTCTCTTCTTTCTTTTCTTTTCTTTTTAAAACCCATAACATCTCGGTTTTCGGCCTTCGATTTCTCGGCAGTCGACGAAGTGAGTGTCGATGTTGAATTTTCGGAGAACGAAAATCCGTGGGCGTTACATGTGATATCCCGAAATTTTTGGCAATATAAATTTAATAATCTGTGTTAAAAATTAAATTGATTTGATAATTTTTGATAATAAATTTTGAATTGATTTAATAATCTTCTTTTAATAAATGTTTAAATTGGAAGATTTTATCTTATTAAAGCAAATAAAGTGTTTTTTGTTTATAATATATAAAATTGTATATATTTTAAATAGATAAGTTTTGGTTTGGAATTTAGTAAATGAAGCAATTTTCTAATTCTAATTTATTTTTGGTAAATTGAAATTTTGATTTAAATTTAACATTTAGCTTTTCAAAGCAATTTAATAAATAATTATATGGTTTATACTTAAGGTAATCTTATATGTTTTAAAATTTTATTTAATTAACTTAAATATGAATTTAAATTAGATTAACATAAAAGCTTTGTCTTGAAATTATATATAAGAGTTTAAAATACAATTTACAAATGATCTTAATATTTGAGTAATAGAAGTGATTTATAATCTTTTTTATAAATCATTTTAAATTTTTTAATTTGTTATTTTCAAATAATAATTATAATACTTAGTTCTTATGAACATTAATAGATTTTATAGAAATAAGATTTGTTATTTTTAAATTTAATAAGAGTTATATATGCATATATATATATATATATATATATATGTATATGTATATATGTAACTTGATTTTTATATTGGATTTGATAATTTAATTTAAATTTAAATTTAATGTTTGGGAATTTAAAAAGAATATATATTTAAAAATATTTGAATAAGCTTTTATTTATAATTTGTTTTGTTTTGTTTTTCTAAAAAAAGAAATTTATTTATATATACAGAAGAAGTAGTAAATTAAGATTTAAAAGCTTTTATAAACAATTTAAATTAAATTAAAATACTCTTAAGACATGTGTAAATCTCTTAACATCCAAATGACATGTGTTAAGTTATAAAATAAATATTGTGACAAATGTTAAGATTAGAACAAGTGTCCTCTTAAATTTTTCATTTTTATTTATTTTATTTAAATCATTTTGTGCTTATATAAACATTGCCCCTCATTCTCATTTTCTTTTTCTATTCTTCTTTTTCAAAACTTGAGAAAATCTTCAGCCAACATTTAAACCAGGATCTAAAAATCTAAAATCATCATTCGTATTAAAATTTAAATTCTTTGATCATCTTCTTCAAAAACAGAAAATTCTGTTCAAAATAAAATCTGCAAATTCCCTCAAAAACCAAATCTAAAACCAATATCTCCTCTAACCCAAAATTATCTGAAATTATCTTCAAACATGAAGTGCAAATCATATAAACTTGTAGCCTCTTCAAATTCATTAACCTGAAAGCAATTCTGCGATTCAAAAACCTGCATGCAACTGCAGATCTCTGCATTTCTGTTTTGAAACTTCATCCAAGCCTGCATTTTCCAATTTCTGGAAATATGCATGCAATTGTAATCAGGGAGCAAGCATTTCAGTGAATCAGGATTAAAGTTTACAAAAATCAAAGAAGCAACTTGAAGTTTTGAAATCAAAGCACAATCCAGTTTTAAGCATTTTCAGAAATAGTTTGCTTTGTTCATCATTCTAATTAGTAAGTAACATCACTCTTTTCAAAATTAAGTATAAATTTAGTTGTTGTTTTACTCTGGAAATAAAATGTTTGTATGCCATTTACAAGTTTATTATTGTGTGTGTGTGTGTGTGTGTGTGTGTGTGTGTGTGTGTGTGTGTGTGTGTGTATGATTGTTTGTAGTTGTGCATGCTGCTGTAACTTATTTTTCTGTTCTCAAGTTTCCAGGTTCATCCATTTCATTTGAACTAATCTATGTTAAGGATTTAGATATAAACAAAATATGGCTGTGTAATATAAGTTAAAGTTTTAATTTTATTTAATATATAAAAAAAACTGTAATGTCTCTGAAAATATAAATTACAACAGAACAAACTTTGTAAGTAAAATTTTTACTTTCCAGATTCTTTGATTCAAGAGTATAAACCGATTACATGATCTACAACTTGAATTTTGTAATTAAAATCAAAAATTTTAGTTTGAAAATAATTGAGCATTTCTGGTTTAACCAGAAATGGTGTTTTGTGTTAGAATGCTGATCTAAATGGTCGGGGTGGCCAGTGTTTTCTTTGGTGATGGAATGGTGATCGAAGATTCAGGGAAAATTAGTAGGATGTGGATCAAAGCATTGAGGCGATGGTGATTTTGAATTGACGATTTAAACCCTAGTTTTCTGTTCATCAGAAAATTTGATCGTCGCGAACCCTATGGATGATCGAGCTTTCCCATATTCGAGTAGGTGATTGAGGGGGTATGGAAGAGGTCGTGGACGGAGGTGAAGCTTCTCTGGTGGTCGGAGTTTGGTGTTTGAGGCGATTTCCAGAAATCGACATTGTTCCAGTTTCGAGCTTAAAAGCTCGTTTTTGATTTTGGGGTTCTACAATTGGTTTGATGGTCGGAATCGAGTTGGGGGATGACCGTTGACTTGCGAGTGTCGTCACGAGAGGTCGGAACTGGGTGCAGCGTTGGTGTAGGTGCACGGAGGTTACGGTGTGTATGCTGTTGTTTTGGGGAAGAAGGGTACTCGTGTTTGCTTCGGGCTGTTTCATGTTTTTGCTCGAAGTATGGGGGTGTTGGACTCGAAGTAGCTGTGTTGTGGTCTCGGGTGTGTTGATTGTTACAGGTTTATGTATTAAACCTGACAATTTTTAGTTTGAATGAATTCAAATGAAAAGGTTACTCGAGTTACTCGAGTTGTTTTGATTTTTGTTCAAGTTAGATTAGGTTAGGCTCGAATAATTTAATTGTGGCTCGAGTTAGTGTTGTTGCAGATTAGAAACTTGTTCTATTTTCAAAATTTAAACTGAATTTTAAAGTGTTAAGCAAGGATTTAAAATAAGTTTTAACTCTAGTTTTAAATAATGAATTCAAGTTTAATTTGAATCTTAAGCTGGAAATGAACGAAAATTTTAAATTCAAATTTGTTTAAATAACTTTAAAGAGGGTTAAGTGTTTAAAAATGTTTTTTTTAAGGAATTTGAATTTTAAATTGGAGTTTGAAATATAAAGAAATGTTTTGAACAAAGTTTAAATCTGATTCAAATCTAAATTTGAATCTTTTCTTTAGAATAAATTTAAGTTTTATAAATTTAAGTGTTTTTAACAATTTTGAATGATAAAGTAAAATTTAAATGTTTTGAATTTTAAAAACGAATTTGTTTTGAACTCTTGTAAAATTCCTTTTATAAGGAAAAGTATTCTTATCATGTAAATTTAAAGGTTTTAAATTGATTTTAAATTTTGTTGAGGATAAATTGAATTTCATTTTAAAACTTGAATTTAAAATGAAATTTGGAAATGAGTGTTCTCAAATTTATTTGTGAATGATAATTAAACCATTGATAAGAAAAAGGTTTTATCTTAAGTTAAATTAGAATTTAATGATTTGTATTTCATTTAATTATTAGGGTAATTAAATGGATAATTAATTTATTTAATAAATTAATGAAATAGATAATTACTTAAAGTAATTAAGGGTTTTAAACTTAAAAGTTTAAGATTAATTATTCTTAGAACAATTAACTTGTAATTTATGAATCATTAATTATCAAGATTAGATTTTAATCAATGATTAGTAATTAATTAATCAAGTTATAAAGGATTAATTAAGTTACAGTTAACACTTAATTAATTAAATAATTAGGGATTAATTAATGGGCTATTAATGGTTAATTAATTTGTAATCAATAATGATTAAAATAGTTAATTACTTTAGAAAAATAATTAATGAATTGTTAATAATTAATGACGTTATTAACTAAGGATTATTTAATAATAAATTAATATGATTAATTTTTAATAATTAATTAGATTAATTAATTTAAAGATAATCATTTGTGTAAATTGTTATGTATAATTACTTATGGAAGTAATTAAGGAAATTAATTACTAATTGTAATTAATTGAGTTTAATTTGATCAGATTAAGTTAATTAATTCAGTTTAATCAATTTAGAATAATCATTTGATGATTTGTGAAGTATAATTACTTAATGTAATTAAATGAAGAGAAATTACTTAGGAAAGTAATTTATGGGTAATTATTGTATGTAATTAATTGAAGGTGATTTGTTGCTGAAAGTAATTTGAGTATAATTACTTTGGGAATTAATCAAGGGATTAATTAGAGATAATCAATTAATGAGTAATTAATTTATTTTGTGAAGTAATTAAGGGTAGTTAATTACTGAATGGAGTTAATCAAGGGTGGTTAACAATTACGGTTTAAATAAAGATTAATTTATTATGTAATTAATTTAAATAGAAAATATAATTAGAGATCATTAATTATTATAATTAATGATATAATTTAGAATGGATTTATTTAGAAATAATTAATAAATGAAGGAATTAATTAATGTAATTAATTAAGGATTAATGTAATTATTTATAATTATTTAATTTATAAAGTAACTAAAGATTAATTAATATATTTGGTTAAGTATAATTAATTTGTGAAATTAATTAATGGATAATTACTTGAATGTAATTAAAGGTTAATTAATCAGGGATGATTAATTAAAATGAATAATGGGTTGATGATTAATTAGTTGATGGACAATTAATTAGTGATTATGTAAGCCAGATTTATATTGATGAAGTAATTAATTTAATTCACTTTAAATTAATTAGAAAAGATGTAATTAAGTTAATTCATTTTAAATTAATTATATTTGGTGATTATTAATCATTGCTTATGAATGGATGATATTGTTTGCTTTGAATGGGTTGAAATCTCAGAAATGAGATAAGTAATGTTGAGCGATATGGATGCATTGGTTGCATTGTGATGATGATTTCGATTATCTTTTGATAATGATAATATGAATTATCTGTTGTGATGACTATCTATTCTGGTATGTGTATTATCTATCTATGTATATAGTTAATTGAATTGTTTTAAACTCTAAAACAACTTGGCCTTAAAAGATACGCTTTGGATTTCGATGAGACCGTGATCGGGTTTCCAGATTTGGATATCCCAAAACCACATCGATCCAAATTAACGATAGGTCGTGAATCTCAAGTGAAGAGTGAAGACTCGAGGTGTAAGAACTATTCGTCAGTATAACTCTGAGGGTGATTCCGAGATGAGTTTGACGGGTAGTACTTTCAGATTCGAAATAAAGATTCAGAGTGCAAGGGTTATCGTCGTTAACTGTGAGGGTGATTCCAAAATGAGTGTAATGAGGTAATGCCTTCGGTTTCGTTCGAACCCGGAACGAACTTGGTGGAAGGGACTCCATCCTGTCCGCCAGGCATTCTCGATTTTTCTAAGTTATGCAAGGACTACCCCAGCTTAGGAGGCAAGCTGTTTCTTGGCACTGAGTCATATACTGAGGCGAGAGCTTGGATCCGTAGTTGTGAGCGGATATTTGAACTTATGGGATTGGAGGACTTGGCTTGGAGGTAGTTGGCTTCATGGCAGTTGCAGGGAGAGGTTCTTTGTTGGTGGGAGATTATGGAGGCTGAGGCTTTGACTCAGGCGGATTTTCATACTAGGTTCGAGAGGAAATTCTTATCATAGGCTAAAGAGGGAGTGTAGCTAGAGAAATTTATACAGCTCGAGCAAGGGGATATGAAAGTTAAGGAATATATTAATCAATTCAAGGAGCTTACTAGATTTGGACTAGTTCTGATCAATACTCCTCAAAAAAGGCGTTGAAGTTGGTTAAGGGTTTGAGTCTGCCAATGCAGAGTTTGGTAATGAGCCACATTCCGATGGGAACCACTTTTGAGGGATTAGTAGAGATGGATTTACTTGCTGATACTGAGAAGAAAGGAGATGTGGCGTAGAAGAGTGATGGGAAGAAGCAGTGGAAAGAAAAGAGGAGAGGAGGAGAAGGGTCAGGTGGAAAAAGTAATGTTCCAAGGAAGGACTAGAAGTGCAATACTTGTGGAAAACCAGGTCATCTTGCTAAGGATTTAGAGGGGTAGGAGAGCGACCGAGACTGAGGTTCTATCTTTGCGATCAAATGGGCCATATGAAAAAGGACTGCCCATCAAAGCCCAAGGATAGTTCACAGACACCTTCACGGCCTGCTTAGGCTTATGCTTTAGAGGCAGGTACTTTCTCTAGTACTTTTCCGGTTATGGATATGGGAAATAAAGTGATCATCGAAGGTGTGTTCTCTATCTCTAATTTTCCCATTCGTACCCTGTTTGATTCTAGAGCTTCATGCTCTTTTATATCCAGTACTCTGGTAGAGGGTCTTGGTCTTTATGCTTGCTTAGTGACGCGATAGTAGTATCAAATCCCGTAGGAGGATCGGCCTATTTATCCATGTTATGTCGGGATTTGAATTTTTTTTATTTTAAGGGTTGAGTTTGATTGTAGTGCCTTTGTATTGGGCTTTTCCAGGTTCAGGTTGATTCTTGGTATGGATTGGCTATTCATGTATGGTGTTGTTCTTGATTGCAATAAGAGTGTAGTGAGGTTAGACACTTGTAGTGGACGTACCTTAGAGGTATTTTGTGATCCTTTATTCTCTTGACTTATCGCTTGATAGTTTGAGTTCTATACCACCTCAAAGAGAGATTGAATTCAAGATTTATCTTGTCGATGATGCCAAATCGATTGCTTTGCCGATAAAGCATATGGCTCCTAAGGAACGTCGTGAGTTGAGCAAGCATATTGGAGAGCTTTTTGGAGAGGGGTTTCACTCATAGGAGCATTTCTGAGTGGGGCGCACCCATCGTCTTTGCCACTAAGGCAAATGGCTCCCTCGGACTTTGCATGGATTATGGGAGCTAAATAAGCTGACGAAGAAGAATCGTCATCCTCTTCCCCGTATAGATGATCTCTTCGACCAGCTAGTAGGAGCCAAGGTATTTTCGCAGCTTGATTTGGCCATGGGATTTCATCAGTTGTGTATGGCGGAGGATAGCATCGAGAAGATTGCGTTTAGGACTCCGGATGGGTTATTTGAGTGGTAATTCATGCCATTTGGGCTAACCAATGTTTCGGCATATTTTATAGACTTGACGAGTCGAGTATTTTGTGAATCATTGAACAAATTTGTGGTGGTGTTCGTCGATGACATTTTGGTTTATTCGCGAAGTAAGGAGGAGCATACCGTTCACTTGGAGGAAGTGCTTAGGACCCTGCGAGCACATAAGTTAAAGGCGAAGTTCTCCCAGTGCCACTTTTGGAGGGATGAGGTTCGCCTTTTTGGACACATAGTTTCGGAGGATGGACTTGCAGTAGATTCGGCGAAAGTGGCAGCAGTACAGGATTGGAAGACCCCTAAGAGTGCCATGGACATAAGGAGTTTCCTTGGTCTTGCGGGCTACTATAGGAAGTTCATTAAGGACTTCATTACGATATCAGCTCCACTTACCCGCCTTACCGAGAAGAACACAACTGTTGTTTGGGATGCCAAGTGTGAGGATGCCTATGGTCGATCGAAGGAAACTTTGACTACCGCTCCCATATTGGTATTACTGGAAGGAACCAAGCCTTTCTCTGTTTATACAGATGCTTATGGTACGTAGCTAGGGGCGGTACTAATGCAAGAGAGTAGGGTAGTGTGCTATGCTAGTATACAGTTGAAAATGCGTGAGAAGAACTACCCGACGCATGATCTTGAGTTGGCAGCTATAGTTTTTGCTCTCAAGTCTTGGAGGCACTATCTCTTAGGGGAAAGGTTTGAGCTTTCCATGGATCATAAGTCTTTGAAGTATCTATTCTCTCAAAAAGATTTGAATTTGATACAACAAAAATCGATGGAGTTTTTATTCTCTTATGACTTTGAAATTTCTTATACCCTAGGCAAGGGTAATGCAGTGGCAGATGCGTTGAGTAGATGCAAAGTGTTTTTAAATCCATTGTTTTTGGAATGGAAGCATTTGGAGCACATTGTTACCTTTGATTTTAGACATCCATCAAATTTAGCTCCGGGGTTGTTAGTAGCCCTCGACGTCCAGCCTACTTTGATAGAGAAAATTAGTGCAAGGCAAGGTGATGACGAAGAGTTAAAGGACACTTTAGATAAGCTTGGTAGTGGAGAGTCATCACCACATCATAGGCGCTATACCATGGACACTAGGGGATGGCTTAGAAGGGATGGTAGACTTTGCGTTCTCCATAGTGATGATTTAGTAGACGCGTTGTTGGCCGAGTCACATCATTCTAGGATGACAGTGCACTCAGGTGGTGATAAGATGTACCGAGATATGAAGAGGGTATACTATTGGCTTGGAATGAAGAAGAGGGTGGTGGAATATGTACAGAAATGCATCACTTGCCAAAGAGTAAAGGCGGAACAAAAGAAGCCCGGAGGACTGTTGCAGCCATTGGATATTCCATTACGGAAAAGGGAGAGCGTCTCTATGGACTTTGTGGGTGGATTACCATGGTCATAGAGAGGGAACATGAGCATTTGGATCATTATGCATAGACTGACAAAGTGCGTTCATTTTATACCTATTAAGAGTAAAAGGACGACAACTTCTTTGGCGACGCTTTATGTAAGGGATAGGCTTCATTTAGTTCCCGCCAGCATTGTGAGCGATAGAGATCCATTATTTACCAGTGAGTTTTGGAGGAGTCTTCAGCAAGCCTTGAGAATGGAATTAAATCTGAGCATGGAATATCACCCTCAGACGAAAAAAATGAGAGGGTAAATAGAGTTTTGGAAGATTTTCTTAGATTGTGTACCATTTACTTCAAAGGCTCTTGGGAAGACCACCTACCTTTGATGGAGTTCGTGTATAATAATAGTTATCAAGCAAGAATTGGGATGGCACCGTTCGAGGCCCTCTATGGCAGACCTAGTAGATCACCAGCCTGTTGATGGGATATCACTGATAGGATCTTCCTTGGACCAGACTTAGTGAGGGAAACTTTCGAGAAGGTGGATTTGATTCACAAGAGGCTGAATACTATAAAAGATAGACGAAAGTCATATGACGACAAAAGACGTTTAGATTTGGAGTTTAGGATTAGAGATATAGTTTTGTCAAGGTTTCTTCTCTGAGAAACGTTATGAGATTTGGCTTAGTGAGTAAGCTGGCACCAAGATATGCAGGATCCTTCCCTGTTACCATACGGATTGGAAAAATGGCATACAAAGTTGATCTTTTAGATAAGTTAGCAGGAGTTCATGATGTTTTTCATGTTTCACATCTAAGGAAGTGTCTACATGATTCCACCATAGTAGTATAACCCGATCATGTAAGGATGTGGAGGTAGAGCGTGAATCACTTGTACGTCGTACACCCACCCGTATATTGGAATACAGTGTCAAGAGATTACACAGTAAGGAAGTTCGTCTAGTGAAGGTTTAGTGGGGAGATGACCCCAAGGATTGCATATGGCAATCTGAGGAGAGAATTCGAACTTCTTATATTTTCTATTTGAAGGTATGTTTCAAATAGGGGATTTTAGGCTCAAGGAAAAAGTTAGAGAAAAATTTAGTTTCAGGGACAAGAAGTTTTTTAGGCTGAAGGACACTTTTTAGTGTAAATCACAGAATGATAGTTGTAACTATCATTTCCAGTTTACACTAAAAAGTGTCCTTCAGACAAAAAAGCAAACTTGTTGTCCCCGAGACTAATTTTTTTTACACCTTCTTCTTTGTGCCTATTTACCTGTTTCAAATATTCTATCTTTGATCTTGGATCTTTCCTTAGTTAGGGTCTTTTCGATAATCGGCCAACTAGGCATACACATCTACATATGCGTGCCTGTTATCTATTGCATTTACACATAGTTGTGTGTGTGTGTATATATATGTATATATAAATGGATGTTGCAAATGGATGGTGCATTTGGGTGAATAATTGAAACATACATATAGAATTATCAATTATACTATAGTAATTGCATACATTTGGTTGCATGGCATAAGCATACTTGCATTACAGGAGATCAGTTGAATCAGTAAACTAACTACCTTTCATATTATATAAGTTCATATGCATTTCAGTTTGCATAAATCATAAATTACATTAGTTAACGGTAAGGATACTGGTAGAAATGAATGATGGTTTAGTAGATGGATGTAGTTCTTAGATGCTGGTTGTTAATTACATTCTTCCGTCTTTGGAGATTTCGAGGACGAAATCCTTTAAGGGGGAGAATGTAACACCCCGATATTTTACGGGAAATATAATTAAAAAAGAAATTAAAAGCACATTTGATACAATGGTAAAGGCACATGTTGACATCTGTTGTGAATTTTTTAGCTGGTTCATTTCTAGCGATTTTCTTACGTATTTCAGCGTTGTTTCTGACACGTGGCGGCTTCCCATTCGCTCTAGTGATGTAGTAGGATGAGATGGCTAAATTTATTAGTTGAGTGATGTGTATGGGCTAGAATGGATAACCATTAAGTGTATGAAAGAAGCAGATTTAATCTAAAATAATTTAATAGAACATATTCACTCAAACAATGTATAAATAAACCATCTAACATAAACCTAATCTTATATTCAGCCGTCGCCATAATTCTACAGTAAAATTAGTGTTTATTATTCTTCCTCCTTTTCTCTACTAAATAAACAAATCTATACCAAATTAAATTATCTATATATATTCCAGCAATTCGCAGAATTAGAACAATCAAAGAGAGAAACATTAAAGAAAAGCCTTTTTCAAATTTATACAAGCTTAGGTGCCAGGTGAGTGGGGATTAATATGAATAGAAAAATGAAGTAGTTTAATTTCATATCTTTCTGGCACGTTAATATGAATTAATTTATGTTATTAATTGTAGATGTAAATTAGTGCGACTTCTTCTTCTTTCACTTCTCAAATCTAATTCATGTTTGGTTTAAAATGTGAGACATATAAATTGTCTATTTACGTTTTATGGCATAAATAAGATTGAAATTTATATAAATTACTGTAGCTTCTCCTTCTACCACTTCTCAATTATAATACATGTTTGGGTTGAAAATTGGAACAAACAAATTGTTATTCACGTTTCATGGCATAAATAAGATTGGTTTAATTGAATTAAATTAGAATTGTTATTCAATTTCTAATGGTAGAACAGATTAGTTGAATAAATTCAGAATGTGTTACTTGATTAAAATTGTGTTTTTGATTGATATAATTACATAATTTTGAAAATGGTTTTGGAACAAAATTGGGAAGTCTAATTGGCATAACTGTTTGTTTCATATGTGGACTAAAAATGTGAAAGTGGAATTTCGTGTAATTAAATGGTTTGTCGCTATTAGATGTTTTTTTTTATACATATTGAATCTCTAAAAGGAGAACGTAAATTAGGGTGGAAGAAAAATGCAAATTAAATGAACCCTAAAAGCCAGTGTAAATCTATAACAAAATGGTACAAAAATTACATACAAACCATATGGACTTAAGGGACGTGAAATTGAAACACCATTTATGTAAGAAAAAGTAAAATTGTGAAATAACCAAATCGGATGTAAAAATGGTCTAAAGCAGATTAATGGAAATAAACAATATGTAAACATTAACGGTAAAATTAATTAATTTAGAATCAATTTGGTAGTAGATCTTGTAAAGGTCCAGATACGTGTTTCATGCAGTTAAGACCAAATATAGTTGTGGTTGTACGTACTTGGAGCAGGAAAGTAGGTTCACAAGGATGTTTGTCACGCTTCGTAGGTTGCTAGGATGTAGGATAGATAGCATCCGCAATCGTAGGTTTCTTCTGGCAGATCGGCGCGGACGGAACATGACAAGTGTGCTAGTACGTAGGCTTCTTTAGGCTGATCGTTGGAGGATTTTGCGTAGCCGTCCCAGCTGTGGGCACTCTTCCGGAGGACCAACACTTTGGATAGTGTAACATCCCGCCTTTTCGCACACTTTAAACCGACACACGTGCCAATTAAAAGCATACGCAAGGGCGGATTGTTATGGGGTAAATAAGAAAAACACAGAGAAGAAAAAAAACTAAACAGAATCTCACAGCGGAAGGATAAAATATAATAATAAATATACAGTTCAAAACAGTTTACAAACACTTGATTTGCTTTATACAATAAATATCAGAGTTACACATACCAATACAATCAATGCAGCGGAACAGTATGAGTGTGATGCAATAAAATAGATAATAATAATACGAATCCTTCGTCTTCGTCCTCCAAAGCTAAAGTCTTCGATCCTGAAACGCTCGGACTGACCCGAGCGAATTTGAAAAGACAAAAACACTCGAGACAGACTAAAAGATCTTATGTGAGTTAAATTAACATAAATAAATATGAGTACAGTAACTCAAGAGATGTTCGGGATTTACATCTCCTAAGGATCCGTTAAACTATTTACTATGTAGTATATTGCGCTATTATAATAGTGTCTATTTATAAAATAAACTTACTTTTTAATAGCGTTAAGGGGTTACCCATATAGCCCTTAACACAAATAATGCCAATAGTCTATACAGTACCGTAATACCTCCTGATCGGGAAGCTACCAGAGGATACTCCATAGGTACGACACAAATAGAAACTCGTAGTAAAGGCTCGGTATGGTAGGTGACACGGCACAACTAGGCAATGCCAGGGTAGATATACCAATTGCTATCCAGGCTGGTGGAAACGCGTAGCCGCAGTTACCGCCCACCTCGGACGAACTCCCCAAAATCAAAATATAGAAGTGGCCACTGAATCAATCCAAAATCAAAGTATAATATCGAAGAGGAGGGTCCGATCAGAGGAATGACCTCATTGGCCTGAGAATCGCTCCTGTTTTAGCCACCTTATGCCAACTCACGGGAGTCGGGTCCACGTATTTACCTTACAGGAAACGTCGCCACCACCTACTTCATTCTGGAATCTCCACCGCGTACACGGTTAGTCAAAGTGGTTTTCGGTATCGACAGAGAGTATGTCCATATCCGATCCCGGTCTCTTTGCCAACCCATCGTTATTATAACACCGCGGTCATTTAAAAATAGCTCATACTTTAAAACCAGAATAAACATTTCCATTTTAAAATTATGAATACGATATCATTTTAAAACCCATAAAAAATATGATATCCTTTATCCCAAATATAAACCTTTTCAAAAATCCAAATGCTTTAAAATTTATAACGTCTGAAAGCCAAATATCCTTTCAAAGCATAATAATTCGAAATTCATAATTTAAAAACCATAACTTTTAAAACTTGAATGGTTTGGATATTCAACGGTATATGAATTAAAAGGTTTAACTTAAATGTTACTTTGTAAAGAAAATAGTTCTCATGGCTTTACAAATACATTTCTTTATTAAAGTCTAAACCAAAATTTGTATTATCTCTCTCAAGTTCCAAAACCACTTCAATTTATATATATATATACGTATATCCATTTTGAGTAACAATATTTCAAACTAAAATTGGATTTTATTCTTTCAACAGATCAATTGTTTTATTAATTAGTCTTGAATATTCACATAAAATCCATAAATAATAAGACTTCAGTTTCTAGTAATAAAATATATATATATTCCCAATTCAAATTATACTAGAATATTCATTTCAATTTATTTTGGGAAAAATCCAATTGTAAATATCATATCTTAAAATTTCCAAACTTAACATTTAAACATATGATATAAATTATTAAACTCCATTTTCTTAATTTTCTTCCATTTTTAATAAAGATTTTTATACACCTTTTAATTTCAAAATTTTCAACTTCATATGTATATATATATGGAAGAAAATATTTATACAATATAAAATTTAAGATTATTATAAACCGTATTCCATCCAAACCATAGAAATCACATAAAAATAGTTATATATAGACCGCGGTGCCTGTATATAATTTTCTATCCTATGGTCAAGTGATACGGATATTTATCATTTCAATCCGCAATTTAAAAGATATAAAATTTTGCGGTTGTATATCATTTCAAACCACAATCCCGAATGAAAGGAAATATGCATGATAATTTGCAATTTTATGAAATACAATAAAACATCCATCAACATCACCCATCATCCAATCACAATCATCAAGCAATATCAATCAATAACAATTTATATTTGATAATATATAACAGGTAATAACTGAAAATTTTATTCAGATTAAATTTAACAACTATTAATCTAATAGTTTATATTCAGTAATAATCTATATAACTGTTAACTATCAGTTTATAGGCAAACAAATATATTCTAACTATCAATTAATACGCAATAAATAAATTAAATTAACAGTTAAATTTAATAAATGCAATTCAACAAATATGAGTGAAATAAACATGCCAAATACTCATAAATAAATTTCTATTCATTTCTAAAATTAATTTAACAAACATAAAAGCTTCTAGTAGTTGTGAGTGGGTTAAAACACTCACCTTTTGAATTTAAATTGAATTCAAATCCAATTTAAACCCAAAATTTTGACGGTCTCAGAATTTGTCCAAACCAGCGTCAAAACGTCCGAAATTCCGATACGATCCCATCAAAACAAACCGCACGCGAATCCGAGCTCGTATGCAAAAGTTATGAAAATTTGAAAATTGAAAAATTCTGGTCCTGGGTCGACTTCGGTGCGCCGCCTCAATTCCCCGATGCTTGCTTGGAGTTTTCGCCAAAACGACCCGGAGCGACCCGAGTCATTTTCTTCCTGACCCGAAGTTGCTCTAGGGTTTTCTCCCCTGAAACCCGAAGCGCGACCAGAAGCTGCTGCAGATCCGAATTTATTTTTTATTTTTATTTTTATTTTTTTAAATTTGAATTTTTTTTTTTGAACTGACTGGATCTAGGGTTAGCACCCATTGAAGAAGAAGAGGAGCTTGAAGAAAGTATACGCTCAGATGAAAAGAAATTAGGTGGAGGCTAGGGCTTGTAGCTAGGTTTATATAGAGGGGTTAGAGATAGAGTAGATAGACCGTAGAATGAACGTACGGAACAAACTATGGCCCAAAAAGCCCGCTATGCCTTCGGAACTGAATTTATTAAATCTATATATCCAAATAGGTAATTTAAAATATTCTGAACACGATGGAAAAAGTTTCACGTCCAAATTTGATCGTATGAAGAAGTTATGCTGAAAACAAAATTTCCAAATTGATTCAAATTGATTTTAATTAAATTTGATTTCAAGGCGTTTCACGCCCGTACGATCAAACGACAAGTCCGATCGATACGAAACTTGAAACCCTATAATAATTCACCGATACGGATCCGATGAAACTGGTTTCATCGAAATCCGAGTCCGTGACAAAAAAGGCTATTTTTATATTCATTAAATAAATCAAAATAAATTACAAAAATCCAAATTTTATATTATATTCTAAAATTGTCCAAATTTTATTACTTATATAATTTAATCAATTTCAAATGATTTAACAAGCTTGGATGTGAATTAAAATTATAAGTATATCAATTTGCAGTGTTAATTTCTGCACTTTCCTATATTTAAGAATTATAAAATTAAATGCTCAAAACCCCGTATATTAGATTTTAACTTTTATATACTCATTCTTTATCCAAATAGGGATGCCACATACTTTGGTTCATGATTCACAATATTATTCTTAAAGTTCATTTTAAATTTCAGTAACGTAATATTTAACGTTAAATTCCCTTTATTTATGCAATAAGCGCAATTATTGAATTTGATACTCAAATTGATTTATAGATTCTGCTTTCAAAAAATCTATATCAACAATTTGGTCTAATTATAAATAGAATAAGTATTAACCTCATCTTATAGAATTAATTATTGCAATAAATCCAATTTACCATATCTTAAATCCAAATTAATAGATAAAGCTTGATTTCTTTATTAACTTCTTTGGTTTTCAATTAACCTTTTATGGTGAATATAAATTCCAATGTATAATTGAAACCTTACTTCCATTTGATTTCACTATATCATTAAAAATCCTCATATTCCAGCTAAATTTCAACTAACGTATAAATTAGCTATTTCAATTTCATTTAATTGCGATTATCATACTATAGAAATTAAATTCCATTAAATAAATAAATAAATGTTGATTCCCATCTATTTACATTATATTACATTGGTACTTCTATTTATAACTTAGCTTTGTATAAATGTTTGAATGTAGAATCTTGTCTATTTCACGTATTAATTAAGCCTTAAAAATCAATTAATATTATATCCTTGGTCTAACCTCATTTTCCCCATATTTATATTAATATATCCTTTGAATTAGGTAAATTACCATTGATTATCTATCTTAACTTATCAAACTCCACTAACGTAATGGTTAAATATTAATTCCATTTGTAAAAAAAAAAACAATCCACAAGATTTTCATTTCACATTGCAAATGAATTCATAAATCTTGGCTTTCTTTTTCTTTGCTTCTTAAAGGCCAAATCAAACTACCCTATCATCACTAATTTATGGCAATTAATTGCAATTGATTCTCCATTAAACTACATAAGTTGTCCAATTGAAAACTAAGTGAAACGTTTATTTATTTAAAAATCCTACTGTTTAAAAGAGTATATCATCTACGGTATAATTTACATTTGACCTGATTTCTCATATATTTCACACAACAGTGAATTCCAATTTCTACCAACATTATGTTTAATATAAATTGGAAATCCAAATCATTGGTATTTCACAACCTTATTGCGTACATTTACGTATAGTTACACTAAGTCCATACACTGATTCATGAATTCATTAATTAATACACAATTTGCCTTTGTTTTCTTATATTAAGTTTATTACCGTTTTTAAGTACATTCATTATCGAACAATATTCATAAAAAAATTTATCTACACTTATTGCATTGGTTTATTCAACGGTCACCAAATGAAACTATCCTACTATTTATTTTAATATTAAATGAATCCCATTCTAGTAAATATTTTACTAATATTCACTAATTCAACATTTATTGGTTTCTTAACATTAACTTTTAACAAAGTGTGACAATTACATTATCCAAAACTATTGTCATAAAAATTAAATTGTTACATTAAATTCCAATTACTATAACAAATTACTACATTTTCTCAAATAAATCTTAAAGCCTTTTTTTTTTCTAAATCAGGTTAGAAATTATATTAATTTAACTCATTTAATATTATTAATTTAACGGGTCGTTACAATCTCCCCCACTCAAAACTTTTCGTCCCCGAAAAGGAAAAAGAAGGGAGAAGGAAGAATAAAACAGTACATCTTATTTCAAACATTAACTTATTGACAATATTACTAAATTAATTCCCTTTTATAAAATATACCAGTTTTAAAATCATTATATTCTTTTGTACTTAAATTATTAAAGTTGGGAAAATATTTTCGCAAAATTCTAAGTCCAAAATTTACGGAAAATTTTGGCAGAATCTCCTTTGTACGGAGAGACTTTGGAGAAAATATAATATCAAAATATACAAATGTATTACATATATTATCAAAATATTATATCCCAACACGGGAAAAGTAGCGCTTTAAACGTAATCCGAAAACGTACCTATTTGTCGGGCAATATACGCTTATTATTTTGGAACCAAAAGCAGTAGCAGTTGCTTCCATCACCTGTATTCACTTATATAATCTAAAAAGATTAAATATTTATATTAAAGTGAAATGTTTAGGTGGTTTCAACCATTAATCAACCAATCAATACAACAACCATCAACCTTACAAACCGCATACATACACAAAGCAAAGCAACCATTTAATCCATCAAACAAACAGTTGTTTGGGTTCAAAATTGAAATTCGTATGAAATGAAATTAACTATCGAGTGCATCCTTTTACTCAACAGTCTTAGATGGAACAAAGATAGATTATTTATTCATCCAACAACTTCAAATTCCTTACCCAACAAACATAAATCAAACAATAACAATTCAAACCAACAACCAAAATTTTACTTATTATACTTTTATTTCATGCTTCAGTGGTTTGATTTTCTTCCTTTCATTTATGGAGGGATTTCTTTATTTCTTACAATTTTCATTTTTCATTTATTACAAAATTCATTATATTTGTATTCCAATTTATTGACTAAAGTTTATATCATCTATTTATACTACTTACCTTTTCTTATATAGTAAAATTTCCAATTTAACTCAAGTTTATACAATTAATTCTCATTAATAACAGCAAATTTATTGAATATCTTAATTACCTCAAGCTTCACTTGTAAGATTTCCCCTACATTTTCTTACTAACATTGCAACTTTTATTATGTGGTAAGTTATGTATGTTTTAAGAATGTAAGTGAAAATTTACAAGTTTCTTCTCAATTCCTTTTTATTAATCTATGGTTCAACAAATATATATTCATTTTATAAATTACAATTTCAACTTACCCTTAATTTCATTCCTTTATTTAATGTTTACGTTTCTATTATTTAATTACAGTAACCCTCTACTTACACTTAATTTATTAACCTTATAACCTGCATTCCTATAAGTGAAAGATTTTACTTGTTCATTAACTATGGATTGCAGTCATTTAAATTTTTTTTTCCTTTCTACTTTCCATTATATTAGAATAGTGGAAATTAAAACATACTTAAGTTAATAATCCTACAATCAATTTTTGTTTAGAATTTCACTTTATATACTTAAGTTTATACCATTAAATTCTTATTTATAACAGTAATTTATTGAGTACTTCATTATTTCCAAAAATTTACTTGTATAATATTCTAATCCAATTTCTTAATTAACATTTCAACTTTTATATTTGGTAAGTTATTTATGTCAAAGAAAAATGCAATTAAACTTATACAAGCTTATCTCAATTCTTTTAATTCATTCATTGTTCAATAAATCTTTACTTTTATTTTTTCTTATAAGTTAAAATTTTTAACTTCCTCTATAACTTAGCATTTAAGACTCTTATTTTATTTAGGGTTTCAATTATTAATTAAATTCTGTTTCACTACTATAATTGAAACAATTAATTAATGGAAATTAAGAATTAAATACCGGGTTAAAATTTAATAGATAAATATATTCTTATAACTTATATACCTCTAGTTTTATTTAAAACAATTAAAATTTAGATAATTTCAAAATAAAACTGCAGTAGAATTACTACAGTGGCCTTTCCCCTTCGAAACTCAAAAATAGAAGTCGATGATGCGGCCACCATCACCGAAATTATTTTCCAGCGACATAGAGGAAAGTACGAAACTTATTTTCTCCAAAATTTTCTTTAAAATAATTTTTCCGAATTATACTAAATATTTATATAAGAAAATATTTATAAACCAAATCATTATATTTCATAAATCCTTTGAAAGAAGATTTCAAAAATCCCGGACTTAAGTTCTAAAATCTCCAATTTGATTTATTAAAATTCAACTTAGCTTTAATTGTTATAAATATTTTTATTTCCTAACACCCAATCTATAGCAACCAAATATATATATATATATATCTTTATAAAAATATTTTTTTTTATATATATAGAAAATATAATAGGAAAAATTATTTCATTCACCTATATTAAAAACAAATATTATGTCAGTCTGTCCTATTAAGTGTTTAGAAATCCCTATTGATGTCATAGCGTCCCATGCATCAACCAGAATTTATAAATACAAAGCGGAACAGATTAACACAATATCAAAATCTTTATTAACACTAACAAATACGCTCTCTCATATATATACACTCAGCGACTCCCATAGGGTATTACTACCCTATTAACAAAGAGTCAAACCCCACAAAACCAAGGTTTATCGCTAAACCAAAGCTCTGATACCAACTTGTAACATCCCGCCTTTTCGCACACTTTAAACCGACACACGTGCCAATTAAAAGCATACGCAAGGGCGGATTGTTATGGGGTAAATAAGAAATCACAGAGAAGAAAAAAAAACTAAACAGAATCTCACAGCGGAAGGATAAAATATAATAATAAATATACAGTTCAAAACAGTTTACAAACACTTGATTTGCTTTATACAATAAATATCAGAGTTACACATACCAATACAATCAATGCAGCGGAACAGTATGAGTGTGGTGCAATAAAATAGATAATAATAATACGAATCCTTCGTCTTCGTCCTCCAAAGCTAAAGTCTTCGATCCTGAAACGCTCGGACTGACCCGAGCGAATTTGAAAAGACAAAAACACTCGAGTCAGACTAAAAGATCTTATGTGAGTTAAATTAACATAAATAAATATGAGTACAGTAACTCAAGAGATGTTCGGGATTTACATCTCCTAAGGATCCGTTAAACTATTTACTATGTAGTATATTGTGCTATTATAATAGTGTCTATTTATAAAATAAACTCACTTTTTAATAGCGTTAAGGGGTTACCCATATAGCCCTTAACACAAATAATGCCAATAGTCTATACAGTACCGTAATACCTCCTGATCGGGAAGCTACCAGAGGATACTCCATAGGTACGACACAAATAGAAACTCGTAGTAAAGGCTCGGTATGGTAGGTGACACGGCACAACTAGGCAATGCCAGGGTAGATATACCAATTGCTATCCAGGCTGGTGGAAACGCGTAGCCGCAGTTACCGCCCACCTCGGACTAACTCCCCAAAATCAAAATATAGAAGTGGCCACTGAATCAATCCAAAATCAAAGTATAATATCGAAGAGGAGGGTCCGATCAGAGGAATGACCTCATTGGCCTGAGAATCGCACCTGTTTTAGCCACCTTATGCCAACTCACGGGAGTCGGGTCCACGTATTTACCTTACAGGAAACGTCGCCACCACCTACTTCATTCTGAAATCTCCACCGCGTACACGGTTAGTCAAAGCGGTTTTCGGTATCGATAGAGAGTATGTCCATATCCGATCCCGGTCTCTTTGCCAACCCATCGTTATTATAACACCGCGGTCATTTAAAAATATCTCATACTTTAAAACCAGAATAAACATTTCCATTTTAAAATTATGAATACGATATCATTTTAAAACCCAAAAAAAATATGATATCCTTTATCCCAAATATAAACCTTTTCAAAAATCCAAATGCTTTAAAATTTATAACGTCTGAAAGCCAAATATCCTTTCAAAGCATAATATTTCGAAATTCATAATTTAAAAACCATAACTTTTAAAACTTGAATGGTTTGGATATTCAACGGTATATGAATTAAAAGGTTTAACTTAAATGTTACTTTGTAAAGAAAATAGTTCTCATGGCTTTACAAATACATTTCTTTATTAAAGTCTAAACCAAAATTTGTATTATCTCTCTCAAGTTCCAAAACCACTTCAATTTATATATATATACGTATATCCATTTTGAGTAACAATATTTCAAACTAAAATTGGATTTTATTCTTTCAACAGATCAATTGTTCTATTAATTAGTCTTGAATATTCACATAAAATCCATAAATAATAAGACTTCAGTTTCTAGTAATAAAATATATATATATTCCCAATTCAAATTATACTAGAATATTCATTTCAATTTATTTTGGGAAAAATCCAATTGTAAATATCATATCTTAAAATTTCCAAACTTAACATTTAAACATATGATATAAATTATTAAACTCCATTTTCTTAATTTTCTTCCATTTTTAATAAAGATTTTTATACACCTTTTAATTTCAAAATTTTCAACTTCATATGTATATATATATGGAAGAAAATATTTATACAATATAAAATTTAAGATTATTATAAACCGTATTCCATCCAAACCATAGAAATCACATAAAAATAGTTATATATAGACCGCGGTGCCTGTATATAATTTTCTATCCTATGGTCAAGTGATACGGATATTTATCATTTCAATCCGCAATTTAAAAGATATAAAATTTTGCGGTTGTATATCATTTCAAACCACAATCCCGAATGAAAGGAAATATGCATGATAATTTGCAATTTTATGAAATACAATAAAACATCCATCAACATCACCCATCATCCAATCACAATCATCAAGCAATATCAATCAATAACAATTTATATTTGATAATATATAACAGGTAATAACTGGAAATTTTATTCAGATTAAATTTAACAACTATTAATCTAATAGTTTATATTCAGTAATAATCTATATAACTGTTAACTATCAGTTTATAGGCAAACAAATATATTCTAACTATCAATTAATACGCAATAAACAAATTAAATTAACAGTTAAATTTAATAAATGCAATTCAACAAATATGAGTGAAATAAACATGCCAAATACTCATAAATAAATTTCTATTCATTTCTAAAATTAATTTAACAAACATAAAAGCTTCTAGTAGTTGTGAGTGGGTTAAACACTCACCTTTTGAATTTAAATTGAATTCAAATCCAATTTAAACCCAAAATTTTGACGGTCTCAGAATTTGTCCAAACCAGCGTCAAAACGTCAGAAATTCCGATATGATCCCATCAAAACAAACCGCGCGCGAATCCGAGCTCGTATGCAAAAGTTATGAAAATTTGAAAATTGAAAAATTCTGGTCCTGGGTCGACTTCGGGTTCGACTTCGGTGCGCCGCCTCAATTCCCCGGTGCTTGCTTGGAGTTTTCGCCAAAACGACCCGGAGCGACCCGAGTCATTTTCTTCCTGACCCGAAGTTGCTCTAGGGTTTTCTCCTCTGAAACCCGAAGCGCGACCAGAAGCTGCTGCAGATCCGAATTTATTTTTTATTTTTATTTTTATTTTTTTAAATTTGAATTTTTTTTATTTTTTTTTTGAACTGACTGGATCTAGGGTTAGCACCCATTGAAGAAGAAGAGGAGCTTGAAGAAAGTATACGCTCAGATGAAAAGAAATTAGGTGGAGGCTAGGGCTTGTAGCTAGGTTTATATAGAGGGGTTAGAGATAGAGTAGATAGACCGTAGAATGAACGTGCGGAACAAACTATGGCCCAAAAAGCCCGCTATGCCTCCGGAACCGAATTTATTAAATCTATATATCCAAATAGGTAATTTAAAATATTCTGAACGCGATGGAAAAAGTTTCACGTCCAAATTTGATCGTATGAAGAAGTTATGCTGAAAACAAAATTTCCAAATTGATTCAAATTGATTTTAATTAAATTTGATTTCAAGGCGTTTCACGCCCGTACGATCAAACGACAAGTCCGATCGATACGAAACTTGAAACCCTATAATAATTCACCGTTACGGATCCGATGAAACTGGTTTCATCGAAATCCGAGTCCGTGACAAAAAAGGCTATTTTTATATTCATTAAATAAATCAAAATAAATTACAAAAATCCAAATTTTATATTATATTCTAAAATTGTCCAAATTTTATTACTTATATAATTTAATCAATTTCAAATGATTTAACAAGCTTGGATGTGAATTAAAATTATAAGTATATCAATTTGCAGTGTTAATTTCTGCACTTTCCTATATTTAAGAATTATAAAATTAAATGCTCAAAACCCCGTATATTAGATTTTAACTTTTATATACTCATTCTTTATCCAAATAGGGATGCCACATACTTTGGTTCATGATTCACAATATTATTCTTAAAGTTCATTTTAAATTTCAGTAACGTAATATTTAACGTTAAATTCCCTTTATTTATGCAATAAGCGCAATTATTGAATTTGATACTCAAATTGATTTATAGATTCTGCTTTCAAAAAATCTATATCAACAATTTGGTCTAATTATAAATAGAATAAGTATTAACCTCATCTTATAGAATTAATTATTGCAATAAATCCAATTTACCATATCTTAAATCCAAATTAATAGATAAAGCTTGATTCCTTTATTAACTTCTTTGGTTTTCAATTAACCTTTTATGGTGAATATAAATTCCAATGTATAATTGAAACCTTATTTCCATTTGATTTCACTATTTCATTAAAAATCCTCATATTCCAGCTAAATTTCAACTAACGTATAAATTAGCTATTTCAATTTCATTTAATTGCGATTATCATACTATAGCAATTAAATTCCATTAAATAAATAAATAAATGTTGATTCCCATCTATTTACATTATATTACATTGGTACTTCTATTTACAACTTAGCTTTGTATAAATGTTTGAATGTAGAATCTTGTCTATTTCACGTATTAATTAAGCCTTAAAAATCAATTAATATTATATCCTTGGTCTAACCTCATTTTCCCCATATTTATATTAATATATCCTTTGAATTAGGTAAATTACCATTGATTATCTACCTTAACTTATCAGACTCCACTAACGTAATGGTTAAATATTAATTCCATTTGTAAAAAAAAAACAATCCACAAGATTTTCATTTCACATTGCAAATGAATTCATAAATCTTGGCTTTCTTTTTCTTTGCTTCTTAAAGGCCAAATCAAACTACCCTATCATCACTAATTTATGGCAATTAATTGCAATTGATTCTCCATTAAACTACATAAGTTATCCAATTGAAAACTAAGTGAAACGTTTATTTATTTAAAAATCCTACTGTTTAAAAGAGTATATCATCTACGGTATAATTTACATTTGACCCGATTTCTCATATATTTCACACAACAGTGAATTCCAATTTCTACCAACATTATGTTTAATATAAATTGGAAATTCAAATCATTGGTATTTCACAACCTTATTGCGTACATTTACGTATAGTTACACTAAGTCCATACACTGATTCATGAATTCATTAATTAATACACAATTTGCCTTTGTTTTCTTATATTAAGTTTATTACCGTTTTTAAGTACATTCATTATCGAACAATATTCATAAAATTTTTTATCTACACTTATTGCATTGGTTTATTCAACGGTCACCAAATGAAACAGTCCTACTATTTATTTTAATATTGAATGAATCCCATTCTAGTAAATATTTTATTAATATTCACTAATTCAACATTTATTGGTTTCTTAACATTAACTTTTAACAAAGTGTGACAATTACATTATCCAAAACTATTGTCATAAAAATTAAATTGTTACATTAAATTCCAATTACTATAACAAATTACTACATTTTCTCAAATAAATCTGAAAGCCTTTTTTTTCTAAATCAGGTTAGAAATTATACTAATTTAACTCATTTAATATTATTAATTTAACGGGTCGTTACAGATAGGGTCAAGTTCATATTGGTGACCAAGGAGATAGGAGGATAGGAGTCCAGTTTAGCAGAGCCTGAGTGCAACTTCGGGTTCCTGCGAGGTTGTTTGAGTCGGCACCAGTCAGACGTAAGAGGCATATAGTCGCAGTGCATAGATGAAAAACATGACTTTCACGCTATAGTACGTGGATAGGTAAGGACAACAGGTCCGACAGGCTAGCCGACGTTTAGTGCATGGTTGATTTCTCTAGAGTGACCATGGACTTTGGCTTCTTAGGAGCTGTATCTAAGAAGGATTCGCTGCTTTATATTATTCACCCTCTACGATATCCGAGGAAGACCTGGAATTAAACTGTTTTATTTTTTTTGCTTTATTTTATGTCTCATTCACCAGACTTTATGTCCGACCCATTCCTATTTTTCCTATTTTGCTCAAATCACTGGAGGGCATGTCTAGGTTGAAGTTCTTTGTAGCTTGGAGGGTCATTGGAGCAGTTGTTATCTTCAGCTTTTATTTCTTTTGTTTCATGTACTTCGTTTCTCTTTTTCGCACTTTACTCTATAAATGAGGACCTATATTGTGAACTTTGTTAATGTTTTATCTTTTAGTGGAGACTTCTTGGTACTTTTGGGTTTAGAAACAAATTTGAGATAATGTTGTTTTTAATAAAGCTATTTTTCTATTAATTTATAATTACTGAAAGTTTTCTTCTGCTATAATATTTTAATCATTTTATGCTGTTGTCTTAGTCTCAGTTCCATGTTATGGATTTTTATTTCACCTGACCACCCATGCTTCTAGTCATGTCCGATTTTCGGGGTGCCTAGAGGTGTGGGGTGTCACATTTTGTATGAATGTGTAAGTGCTTGAATTATAGTGATGTTTGGTTATGAATTTTATATTCTTATGCGATATGATTTTAAATTAGACTTGAAATGAAGTTTAATGCTTATATTAGTTAGAGAGATGAGATCTTGGCTCATGTTAGTGGTTTTGTGGTGAATGTGAATGTTATGGTTTGATCACATGAATGCTACGAAAGTTAACACCTTTGCTTGTTTAAGCGACATGCAATCCCTTATGTAAGAGCTTTGAACTTGGGTTTTAAATTTAAAAATATATTTAAGTTAAACTTGTTTGGATTTCAAAAACACGCCTTTATGATTTACGAAGTGGTAAAGTTTCCAAGAGTTAAAGTTTAAAAGATTTAGATTAACCCAACTTTAAGTTTTGAAATTACGGGTCGTATAATGGTAGTCACTATGGAGTTGTTCGTAAAACAAGCTAGTTTTCAAATCTATACGTATTTTACTTAAGTATATTTTATAAAAGTCTTTTCTAAATTATGTTAAGTAATTAGAAAGGTATTTATTATGTAATTAATTAATTATTTAATAATTAATTAATTAATCAAGTAATTAGTACTTAATCACTAATTAACAAGTGTAATTAGCACCTAAGTGTTAACTAAGTAAGTTAATTATAGTTAGTTAAATAATTAAAATGAATTATTATTTAATTATTAATTATGGATTTATTCATTTTTTAACATTATTTAAGATCAGTTAATAATTATTTATTTATTTGAAAGAGAGTTAATATTAATTAATTACCAATTAAGTTAAATTTAATTAAGATTTTAATTAAGACTTAATTAAGATTTAACTATTATTTAATAATGGTTTAATTTATTATTTAATTAATAAATAGGGGTTTAAATCGCTTTGTTTCTAAAATATTGATTTTTTTAAAACTATTTTTCTTTTTCGAAAATGTTTTAAATCAAGGGATTTCTTTGTCTATTACCCTTAAGTAACCTCAAACAAATATGAAATCAAAATTACTATGTCATGTTTAAATTAAGTATATGTTTATCCGTAGTAAACACTTCGTAATTATCCTAAGTAGTGGATTTTCCACTATATATAACTTGACATGTTTTAACTCAGGAAGTATGTTGGGTATATTTAATTTCCTGGTGAGGACTTGAATACTGGTTATATGCTTCCAAAAGAACCAAAGTGAAGTTACCCGGAAATTCTCGCTTAGTTTTAAGACCTCGGTTTTGGATAAGTACAATTTATCCAGGCTACTCCAAACTAATAATGCTCGCAATGGATTATTAGGAAGTATGCTATATAGTTGTACTATTTTTCCTGAGGGTGATTCCCAAATGGAGAATAGTAAATTTTGGATGTTTGTTCGATCCCAGAACAACTTATATGGATGAATGCAAGCATTGCATTAGTTATTTGGAGCGCAGTGTTAGCATTCCAAGATGGTCTGCTCAAAGAAAAGGTGAACTTAACCTCAGGTTTCATCAAACAAAAATGACTAAAATCAAGGGATTTGCTTCAAGGCTATGTGGTTTGCTACATTAGGGTATGGTCATCACCCAATCTATATTGATATTGTAGATTATGTATGCTCGAGGTCTATTTAGGTTGTTGATCAAAACCAAGCTAATGACATACTTGCGCTATCCAGCAAGGGGTAGGGCTGGTCTTAACTCGTAGGGTGTCCATGTGAGGCTCTCGGTGTATTTTTATCTAGAGATGCACTATGGTAGGTGGTACCCCGGTGCCTTGTCATTGTTGTCATCCATTTCCAATATCCGCCTTTATAGATTTAGTTGTGCCCCACTACTAAAATGTGAGATGCAAGCGTTTCAACTATATTAAATATTTATTTTAAATTTAGACATTATGATAATATCAAATGATTTTATGTAGAATTGATTTGGTTATTGTAAGGCAAAAACCCGACCATGTTTATGTGCGACGTGGTCTTACGAGAAACTTTTGTTCTGTTGAAGTTTTTTTAAAGTTAAAAAAACTTATGCTTTACTCACACCAGACCTATGTCTGATCCGAAGTTTTATCTTTGTTGCTAAAACACTTGGGTATTGAAATTTATATGAGTAGCCAAGTGATACAGGTTTCTGACGGATGCATCTTGGAGGAGCTTGGAGCAAGTGGCTTCATTGTTAGCTAGTTACTATCTTATTCCGCTGTATATATATGTATGTATTTTGTATTAGTGATGTAAGGACAGGTAGTAACTGTCCCGGTTTGGAATCTTGTACTATTATGACTGTGATGTACTAGTATGGCATTATTTATATAAATGCTTATGTTGATTAATATATGTTGTTTCATTTCGTTGTAAGATTCTATGATTGTGAAGTTTCTTCTTGTCTCTCTTTTCTTTACCCCAACGGCTCATCTTTTGAAGTATGAAAGGTGGTTCGTTACACTTATGCAAAATTTGATTCGATCTCAACTCAAACACATAACTTTCCTTCTGGTCAAGCATCGCTCACTTGATTCTCTAGTGCGGACTCCGGTCAGACTCCTTGATTTGGAACCTCTATTCTCCTTACAGTTGTAACTATGATAGAAAACTTTGGTCCCACACCAATAACCCTCATCAAGTGCTCGCCATCAAAAGTCAAGCAATAGATCCTTATTCGGAATGGTGTAAACATCTCAATGTCATTTACTCGAATCTTGGATCAAAACTATATGAAAAGGAGAAATGATCTACGTCCACCCTACACA
This sequence comes from Allium cepa, assembly GCA_030765085.1. Taxonomy (NCBI): domain Eukaryota; kingdom Viridiplantae; phylum Streptophyta; class Magnoliopsida; order Asparagales; family Amaryllidaceae; genus Allium; species Allium cepa. The sequence goes on from CM060932.1 coordinate 452,391,535, forward strand.
CTTACTAATTAGTCCTTACCAATACTAATTCAATTTCTACTAAATCATTTATGAAAACATTTCATAAACTACACTGGCTCAACTTATATAATACTCCACTACAGCCTAAGAGTATATACCTATATTTGATTCCACTCTTTCATTTTTCATTTACTTCCCTAAGGAAATTCCAGATCTAAATACCCGGCTTTTATTTTCAAAAACTTTTTGAAATAGAATTCTATACTTCAAATTATATAAACATATATAGACCGAGTAACTCCAAACTGATACTAAGGGCCTGGGTACTACCAAACAGTATTATACATCCCTTACAAATAAGAATAATAGTCAAGAGAAGAGTTTACCATCTGAACACATCCATTTCCCAATTTTAAGTCATTTTTGAGCCACTCGAATTAGTTTACTTAAAAATATCCCTTATATTTCCAAATTCCCATTTTGAAACAATACTATACATTTTCCAATAAAATATTTATCACTAACTTGCTTTGGGTTCGTTTTGGTTGAACTTGTTATGATCGTACAATGATTAAGAGAATAGTTTACTAAGTGTATTACAACGTTCACCATGGCAAACATCAGATCGTTACTTAGAAGATTATTTCGATCATCACAAAACAATCAAGAAATGTTCTCCCTACCAATCCAATGATAACACTTCTTACTTACACTTTTATTCCCAAAAATTTATATTTAAACCAAATTGGTTTCAAATATTATTATTATTATTTTCCCAAAACATTCAAAATAATTTTTCCAAAAGCACCGGGATTTAGTTTCTCAAGCTTTCAACCCAAATTCTTCTAACTTAAATGATACATTTTATAGACCCATTTTATAAATCACTTCTATTAAATCATTTTAAATATTTATTCCAAAATATTCTAACTTTTAAATCAAATTCTACCCCAACATTAACATCGAACGCCCTATAGTCAAACTGTAAAACTTAATCCATAAGGCGTTCGTTTTCAATTTTTTCCCTATTCCTATTTACGCAACCCATATATTAAAAAGGAAACATACAATGTCAATGCTCAACTAAATGAGCATGATTAAACAAACGTTAAATGATAACAAAATAACATATAACTATCTCCTAACACCCAACTAACTATACTGCACTATTTGCGAAAATCATTCTTTTTTTGCATATAAAATACAAATTAGTTAAATTTATTTCATTTACCCAATTTCAAAACAATACTATGTAAATTGAACTTGTTCCAGTGTTTAGGAAATCCCTATCGATAACGTTGGTCAGACGCATCGACTAGAATTCTTAAGCCACTCAACAGCTCAAACAACACAATATAAAACATTTTTATATCACTAAAAAATACGCACCCTCATATGTACACACTCTCATATACACACACACATGTACATATACTTATATATATAATGCACACACTCAAACTCATCCAAGGGTCTCACCTACCCTATCTTTGACGAGTCAAACCCCACCAAAACCAAGGTACTTGCAACCTTCAGCTCTGATACCAAATGTAACAAACCAGATTTTTTTACCCTAAAAAATTGACATTAATACGTCCACTATATTAAATGATGAACATCCAAGTGCCAGAAATACCGATTTGTTAGGGTGGAAGAAGAAGGTAGAAGATAGAAGAAAACTAAACAACACAAAATCTCACAACGCAGTGGATAATGTATAATACAATAATGATATTTACGAAAAAGGAAACATATTTATTCATATATACAACACTAGAGTACACTAGACTTATCCAAAATTTGGGCAGTTATAGAAACCTATCCTTATATTGAAAAATATACACACTCTATAATACAGTGGAAGAAAAATATATATGAATACATCTTGACCATCCAGCCCCTCTCCAACTCCAAAGTATCCGGCTAAACCTGGGAAAATATGCTCGCTCTGACCCGAGCATTACATGGAATAATGCCCGGGTCAGTCTGGTCAACTAGAGTGAGTAAAACTCGGTAACGGGTAACAACTGAACTGTTTTCTACATTTGGAAACTTTTCAAATAAAGGGTATCTCGTAAGACCACATCGCACATAAAAATGGACGGGTTTATACCTTACGAATCAAAACATTTTATATCAAAATCCAGTGATGTTATCATAGCGTCTAGGTTTAAAGTAAACAGATAAATAGTTGAAATGCTTGCATTTCACATTCCAACATACTAGGTTCTACAATCGAAAACATAAGGCACGTATTGGAGATTGGATCCAACAATGGAAAGGTAAGGGACTACCTTCCGATGATGCACCTTTAGAAAATGCACCGATGCTAACACAGAGCCAGCTGCCCCTTTAACATGGCAAACAAGATTACGTCACCCCTTTAACACTGAGGTTTTAGACAACCATGGTGATTGCACAATAACCAACTCTGAAATGGACATCTAGAATGGGATGACCGCTCCTAATAGTAGCTAACCATGCACCTCTGTTGCATGCCCTGTTTTTGCCATTCCTTCGGGTTGTGAGGCTTGAGGTTACATTTTATCTTTCTGAATAATAACCCATCTTAGATTGCTAACACTTCCCTTAGGCATCCATGCAATGCCAGCATTCATTCAAACAAATTCTTGGACCGAATGAAACCAAAGGCACTAACTCTACTACATCCATTTTGGAATCAGTCTCGTGATCGGTAGCAGTAGCCCTTGCACTTCAAAGAGCACCAACTTTAATCATCATCATGATGTCTTCCACTTGAATTTACATGTTGGTTTTGAGTGGATTTCGGATATAGATCCGATCCTGATCTCTCCTGTCAACAATCGATAATTTTCGGTTGACTCATTCTCGATTCTTTTGGAAGTATTCGAACCTTATTAAGGAACTCGAATTTACATTCATACTTCCTAGGTTAAATTGGTTCAAAATTGATAGTTAGTTATTTAACTATCAAATAAACAAACATCCAATCATGGATTAATTCCCAAATGAGTTTCACTAAGCCTTTATTAATTCTCCTTTATTGAACACAACAATTTATAAAACTTGATCAAAAGATCATTTCAAAAAACTATTTCCAAACCCCTTACGTTTCCTTTATACTTGGAAAATACTTATATACTTATCTCAACCGTATAAGTATAAAACCAAAACATCTTACTTTTCATGCCTTGAAAACAAAATTATACAATTATCTTATCAGTATATGTATAGTTACAAACCTTGTAAAGTTTTCTTCTTTCCAAATCCTATATCAAATAACCAAACATTTCATCCAAATAAAACATTCCGCTTATCCTTTATCAAAATTTCCCTTTTTAACAGCTTTACATTTGTAAAAACCCCTTTCTATAAACAAGCTATCATTTATACATACCTTTATATGAATTATATAACTTAGAAAAACCATACATAAAATCTTAGTCTCAAATTGATTAAAGAAATAAAGTAAATTCAAAACTGTACTTTATAAACTCCAAATGCGGCTTAGCAGTCCCAATGATACTGATTTAAGTTACCATTTTATTTCAGTTTAATTCCAATTCACTTGATAGTTATTTACATAAGCCATACGTATGTAAATACAACTCATATCCAAATCGAGGAATAACGTGTCAATATGAACTAACTATCATATACATGTTCAAATAGTATAATAGCAAGAGTGTGATTTTTCCTTCTTAATAGATGTCCAAATAATTCATAAAATTCATAGCAGAATGAGGATTTATTCAGCTAACACATTTACGCAAAATTGAATCACTTACACTATAGCAGAATGGTGTATTGTTTTGCTAACAAATGTCATTTATTCTCCCTAATCATATGGGGTTACTTAAGGTCTAGACAAGAGATCCTCGGATATGGAATTAGTTCACTTTAACAAAAATTGATTTAATACACATTCAGTCTAGTTTTAAAATTACCTTTCGAAAAGATTTAAATAGATTTAATCAGCTTAAACTCCAATTAAACTTTAATTAACCCTTATTAATTGTAACGACCCGAAATTTTCGATCCCGAAAATTCTAGATAGTTATGAAAAAGAAGAAAGAGATAGAAGAAGAAGAAGATCAGAAAAACATCAACATCTCACATTCGCAGCGGATAAAATATAATAATAAATAATAACAGTTTACAAAGGAATAATATTCTGTCAATTACATTTTAATACATTAGAGTTGCACATACTCAAACATTGGACATATATAAATCAACATGTCTCAGATTTACATTAATATGATACAGCGGAAATACTATATACGTTCCTGCCATCCGGCTCGCCTCCTGAGCTTCAGAACATCCTTGCTTGAAAATCTGTAATACTCGGTCTGACCCGAGCATTGCATCAAAGTAACACCCGGGTCAGGCTGGAAACCAGCGTGAGTAAACTCATCCAACATGGAATACAAAGCACACAACTTATATAGGACCCGAGGTAACTTGAATCAATTTACAAGTTCACAATATGTTATAGACATCACTTATTCACAATAAGTTTTCTAAGCATAAAGATTTAGATTTAAAATAGTCCAACTCCTTTAAATCACTTCACTCAGACCTATAGATTTCACATATCAATTTATAAAAATCTGAAGTGGTTTCGGTTATTTCCTAATACCCGAACCCGGTCTTTTCGAGTCTTATGTCTTCCTAACCCAAGTTATCCAAGTGAAATACACAACATTTCATATCAGAGATATCAACTCATTCAAAACATCCAATACCATCTAATCATCCATAAGCAAAGCTTGATCGCCACCAAAATTAATTTAATTAATTCTAATTGAATTTCTAACCTCAATCACTTAGATTTCTTCACTTGTCATTAATTAATTACAAATTAATTAATTAATTACCCTACATTATTCATCTTAATTAATCATCCTGGATTAATTATCTTTTAATTACATTCAAGTAATTTTATTTAATTAATTTCACGATATTAATTAGCCTTAACCAAAAACAATAAGTAATCTTAATTACTCCATGAATTAATTAACTATTTTAATTACATTAATCCTTAATTACTTATATCAATTAACTTCTCATAAGTCACTTATTATGGATTTATCAATCTTAATTAATCAATCTTTAATTACATCGTTAATTATATAAATTTATGATTTCCAATTATTATTTCAATTTATCCTAAGCTAAATTAATTACATTAAATAAATAATTATTAATTAAAACGCAAACATTAATCATTCTTGATTTATCTCAACCTGTAATTATCTACCTTTTTGTTTACCTCATTAAATAAATTAATTACTCCTTAGTTTACTATCTTAATTAATCTCTTGATTTATTTCACAAAGTAATTATATTTTATTAATTACATTAAGTAATTATCTATGAAACCATCCATTGATTATTCAAAACTAATTAAACTTCATTAGTTAACTTAATCCTTAATTAATTAATTAATTCAAACCCTTAGTTACTAAATTAATTAACCCAAATCATTAATTAATTGAATTAATTAACTATCCATTTTAATTACCTTACTATTTTAACGAATCACAAATCATTAACCCTTATTTAACATTAAAATGAAAACATTTTCTTACTCATGAATTAAGTTTAAAACAACTTAAAACCCGAATACTTTGAGTCAAACCACAATTAACACGAGAACCAACCAAAACAAAAGTCACTCGATCATCTATTCACAGTGCACATCAATTAATTTAATCATGCAACCAGATACATAAATTTAACCATTTAAATTTAGATAAAATCCAAGGAGTGAGATTTACTCACCTTTGCTTTTATTTGCAATCCACCTCAAAATTGCCTTGGTTTCCTCGATTTTTTTTTTGACCTTTACCCCCACCCGCCTAAGAAAATTGGCTTGCCTACGACTACTTTGACTGCTTCGATCAAAAAGCCTTTGCTTATGCTACTCCGAACTCTCACACTACTCTAGCCTCCCTCCTTGCCTCTGGCGACACAAACGAGAAACGACCCACGCCTGAAAGAGAATGCGACCCCATCACTTCGACTGTTCCTGCGGTAACGATCGCGACCACTAGATGAGTGCCGCTCGCCTCCAAATCCTCCCCATAGGTGCGCCTCTCCTATGCCGACTCGAGTCCACATCCAGATCCCCAATCGGCGACTCACTCCAGACAATTGAAACCCTAACCCCCCCTCTGCTCGTCACTGAACAAATTCTAGCACCTTCCACTGATGCCGCACCTCACAACCCACAACATAGCTTCGAAGAGAAATTTAAATTAAACTTACAACTGGATTCGATTTTCCCTTGGTTCCCTTTTTTCGAACCGTGTTTTTATTTTTACCCTTTTGTTTTTTTGATCGGCCATTGATTTCATTTATATTTTTTTTATCAGTTCGATTTCTGTTTGAAGAATAGATAGGAGACGGAGATTAATATCGATTTGGGGAAGCTTCTTGAGTATGCATTTTTGTCAATAAAAATATCTTTGATTATTTGACTTTAAATTTTATTATATTATAGAACTTTCAAAACGTCTCGTTAATTGCCATTTAAAATTGTGAACTCCTCTTAAAGAATGCCGCTAGGCGATTATTAGGTTTTACCCGCGTTTCGAACACAATGGAACGTGTTTCGAAAGCTAATTCGATCATATGCACGAGTTACAGAAGTAAACGATCAATTTTAAATTAAATCGATTAAAATAGTTCTAAGCGCTTTGAGCTCCCAGGGTCAAACAACAACTCCGATTGCTACGAAAATTGAAATCCGATAATAACTAACAATTACGGATCCAATGGAACTGGTTTCATCGAATTCCGAGACAGGGCCTTAGAAGGCTATTTTTAAATATCAATTTAAACGATATATTATTAAAACTGAACAAATCATCTTTAAATTAAATTCCAACCATTCTATTATCTTCAGTATCATCATTATAAATTTTATAAGCCTTCAAATTATTTTTAACAGGCTTAAAATTCCAGATTCAACATTTTACCCAATTTCAGTTTACTAAATCTAATAACTTAATTGCTATTAATAAAAATATTTGAATTCAAGCTAAAAATTAACTTTCAAATATTTTAAAATCAATTAATTATTTCAATTTAAATTGGTAAAAATTCCGGGTCGTCACATTCCTCTCCACTTAAAGAATTTCGTCCTCAAAATTACTAGTTAGGAAGAATGATTCAATATCCTTGCTATTTTCCCAAAACTAAACAGGTTTTTATCAACTTGCCATAACCTATCTTTTATTAAAGACCAACTATCACTTCAACCAATTTCCCAAAACCTTTATAGTTTCCAACAACATTATTCACCCCACTTATTCAAATTTAAATTATCACAACCTTCCCAAAAAATTTCGAACTCTCTAAATTTTTGAATTTTTTTGCCAGCGTCTCCTTTGCGTGGCTAGCTCGGTATAGCTACAAAATGCCTTTACGGGCTCTCAAATTTCAAAAGAAAACAAAACGCCAAGTGGCTAGATCAAAAACCCAATCCAATTTCATATAGAAATTTAAATACATACCTTTTAATCGGGCAATTCAAATTATCTCCTGAAATCAAATCCAATTTTCCTTTTCCTTTATAATATCTTCATATCTTACCTAGCAATAATATCCAATCATAGCCTTTTAAAATCATTTCATACATTTCCTTACAGAAGTTTTCATATCTACTTCTATTCAAATTAGTTTTCCCATCCATATGAATCCAATTGATCTTCAATTCTGAATATTAAATTTCATCTTCCATTTAGACTGATTTATATCAATATTTTAAATTAGTTTCATTCACAAATTTATTTCAATTTCCAATTTGAAATCGTTTGTCGCTAACCAAAAATTTTCCTAAAATTTTCAAAATTTTTCTAACTCCCAAAATTTACGAATTTTTTTGGCAGAGACTCCTTTGTACGGACGAGCTTTTGCAATTTGACAAGAGATATAATTATATATACATCGACCCACACGGTCGGAAAATCAAAAACAGTTCATATTTCCTATTTTTATTGCGTAGGCGTACCTTTATTTAACATTTAAGCAAGCGGCATATTATTTTTAGCAAGTAGCGCAACCAAATCCAACCAAACGCCCTTCAAGTACTTCTACTTACTCAATTTAAGTATGTAGGCGCTATATATAGAAAATTTATTAGCATTTCACTTACTTTCAATAGCTAGACACATGCATTACATAAGCAACAAGCACGAAACGCTTCCCATAAGCGATTTATATGATTTAAAGTTAATTCAATTGCTTCCAATCAATTCATATGCCATTTCATTCAATTTTAATGGCTTACAACTCAATTTCTTACATTCAATTTATTCTTAATCTAATCAAGCTCATACTCAATTCATTTGATTTCAAATTAAGTTATTTAACTTCTCTCAACCAATAGAATTTTAATTACTTTCATTTACATCAAACGATAATTCATCCAATGCAAATTCGACAATATTCGCTTAATAGAGTATTCATTTTAGTTTATAACTACTTCAACTTAATTTCAACCCATTCGGTATTTAGTTCCATTTCATTTCTAATTTATTCGCCAACCATTCTTTTGCATTTCATTTCATCACCGCATTGGATTCATTTTAAAACTATTTCATTGAGCTTGACCATATTCGATGCTTATATTAATATCCATTTTCCAAATAACTTTAACCCAAACCTTTATTTAATGGTCTTCCATTCTTACTCGAAATAAAGCTTTTATTGACTTAAGTAAATTTTACTTCAATTTAATATGCCTCATAACTTAAGTTCATTTTGATAACTCAATTCCAAATAAAAATTTGATTTAATTTTTATTCAATCAGACTTCATCCATTTATTATTTAATTCAATTAACCCATTTATTCACCCCAATTTAGATTTTTAATCCACCTACTTAATTCCTTTTCGAATTTATTTTATTTATACCAAACCATTCTCAATTTATTTCTTCTTACCTGGGTTTTGTGTACAATTCAAACCATGTCTATTATAATTCATTTTCATTTCATTCGACAACACTTCCCTTATATCTAATTTACTTGCAAATTCCGTTAAATTTTATTCATGTCACACTTGAATTATATTTGTAATTCAAACCATCATTATTTCAATCCAATTCTATTTTATTTTTAATTTTATAACATCTCTTCTTATTTAATTCATTATCAAATCCAAGTCAAATTCTATTCATAATTCGAGTTCATTTCCAAACCCCATTATAAACTTACAATTTATTTTATTTAACTGAGTTAAATTTTATTAATATACTCTGTCAAATAATCTATTTAGCTAATTAGCTTACTTCCAACTTTTATTTCAATATTCAATTTTTTTTCAAAAAATCACTTCACTAAATTTTCCTGAATTCATTTTTTTTATAAATCCAGTTTGAATTTTCTTTATTTTCCCAAAATTCGATCACTTTTATTTTAAATTTTAGAAATACTTTGAAATTCAGATAATACTATTAAAATAGCTTTTTATAAAAATACTTCTTATAACTCGATGTCTCAACCAGTCCATCCTTATTCTCACAGAAATATAGTCATACGTTGATCAGACGTAGGACTGAGAATCTATAAGTACTTGGTAAACTGGTTTTCAACATCCAGTGAAAATACTTGGAAATTAATTTTATTGAAAATATAGAAAATAGTTTTTGGAAATAGAGGAAATATCTTTGTGAGAATGCTCTGGAAATCTCACCCCCATCCATGGTCGCAGTTACATCCTGGGTTACGTTGTCATCGCAGCAAAAGTTCATGTAACTGTAGGCACTCCGTGCCCCTCGATTACGCCATGGAACCCACAACAGATCGCATTTACATTCCAGGGTTACGTTGTCATCGCAACAAAAGTCCATGTAACTATAGGCATCAGCGCCCCTCGATTTTCGCGCCACTCCTACATAGGTCGCAGTCTACCGATGTAAAATCAAACATAGACTGTTGGCTCTCAGTAGCACACACGACTTTCGCTATGTTATCATAGGTCGTAGTCTACCGATATAAAATCGAACGTAGAACGTTGGCTCTCAACGGCACACACGACTTTCACGATGGTACACACTATTCATAATCCTCAGGAACTAGTTTTTTCCGGACTCCTCACAGGATCAACTTTAGAACCCCCTATTAGGGCTCAAGGCAGCACCACCCGGTGGCACTCGTGAGAAGTTCATTTCAATGGAGCGGCTTTTTCCCTAGAGCCATCATCAAAACACTTTATACTATACGCATATAGTATCTTTCAAATCATACACCTACTATGATCTCATACAAAGCTCCTTTACGCAAAATCGATTATCCCAAAATTGATAATTCTCAAACTAGGCTTTCCAAATTTCAATATTGATTTTACCCAAAAATCAAAAGCCTTTCCAAATCCAAAGGTTCCCAAAACCTTTTTTGAAAATCCTCATAAGATCCTTTATATATATATTCAGATATATATAATTTTTAAAACTTTGGATCATTTCAAACTTGTATAAAATTACTTTTATACTTCAAACGCTTTCAAAATCCTTTTTCTTCCGTCAATAGATACAACAAGGGGAGATTTACCTTATATAACAAATATATATAACTTTGTTTATTCAAAAAAAATATTCAAATTTTGATTACTCTTTTCAATATCAATTTCATTCAAATCCGTACGATGTACACTTATAATCCATACGCTATATCAATCTGATCGCTCACTCGATCACACAATTTCACTTTCGAACTAGTATCGTCCACCCGACTTCCTAGTGCGGACATAGATCTGGTTTCTTGATCAGAAACCATCATTCTCCTTACATAACCATAGCTATGATAGAGAACATCCAGAACCAATCAACAATCCATATCCAGGTTCGCCGTCGAAAATCGAGTGAAAAATCCCAACTCGGATCGATAAACTAACTCGAAATTCTGTGCTCGAATCTGGATCAAATCACTATGTGAATAGAATAATACACGTACATCCTACGTAATTATCTTCATTGATTATTAACTAAATCAATTTCTCTTTTTATTCACATTTCCTTTAATTTCCATTCACTTATTTACAATTGCCTCAATTCCATTGGATTATCACTTCAATCCTTTCTCAGTTGGGTATTTAATCAATAACAGTTTGAACTCTGACTGGTTTATATTTAGAAAATAGCTTGAAAAATTTAAAAATAGATTAGTAGTTGAATAATAATTATTAGTTTGCAAAATAGCTGTAAAATAGTTAACTATTTATAAAGTAGTTGAGAAATAGTTAAATAGTTTAAGAAATTTTAGATAATTACAAAATTGTTGTAAAAAGTAATTAATTTGTCAAATAGTTGAAAAATAATAATTAGTTTATAAAATAGTTGAAAAATTGTTAAATAGTTCCAAAAATAATCGTAGAAAAAATATAAAATAATTGGCTATAAAACGAAAGGTTGTATTTATTAAAGAGCTTGGAAAAATAAATTTATATTAAAATAATTTATATTGAAAATAGTCCAGAGTCAAAACTGTTCACTTCCTTATCAATTCAATTTAAATTTCCATTTCCTTTTAAATTGACTCAATTCCAATTTGAAGAACTTCAGTTTCCATCGAAATTTATTTAATCTCAATTCAAGTTGAATCAATCTTGATTTCTTTTCCAATCCAAATCAACTTCCATTTGATTTTAATCCTGTTCAACTTTAATAATAATTTCAATTCATTCCAATTAATTTGGACTAATATCAATTGAATTCACTTCAATTTTAATATCTTTTCAAATTAATCCAATTCAAATTTTCCATTTAAAATTTTAAACTTATCCATCTTCAATCACAAATCCAATTAATTTAAATCAAATTCAATTTTTGAACTAATTCGATTTCAATCTCAATTTTAAACCATCTTGAATTATATAAATTCAAGTTAAATTCTCAACGGTTGGTTTAACTTTTTAAACCAAATTAACTTTTATTTAAAGTTTTTAAACAATTTAATTTCTGAGCTCAATTTCTAGAATTTCATTTCCAATCAATTTAATTTTAATTTGGTTGTGTTTCTGTTACCACTTAATTTAGTTCCAATTCAAGATTTCAATTTGGTTGTATTTTATATTACTTCTTAATTTAATTCCAATAATTCAACAACCAATCACCTTAATATTTATTAGAAGAAAATATTGCTTTTTATATCAAAATATATTTTTATATAAATTCATTTAAAACCTTTATATAAGAAAATAACAATTACGCTCTCATATATATATATATATATATATATATATATATATACATATACATACTCAACCCATCCTAAGTACTTCGTACTCTATTTAATGTGTAATCCCCACCAGAGCCAACGTTCTCGCTTAACCTTTCAGCTCTGATACCAACTGTAACGACCCGAAATTTTCGATCCCAAAAATTCCAGATAGTTATGAAAAAGAAGAAAGAGATAGAAGAATAAGAAGAAGAAGATCAGAAAAACATCAACATCTCACATTCACACCAGATAAAATATAATAATAAATAATAACAGTTTACAAAGGAATAATATTCTGTCAATTACATTTTAATACATCAGAGTTACACATACTCAAACACTGGACATATACAAATCAACATGTCTCAGATTTACAATAATATGATACAGCGGGAATACTATATATGTTCCTGCCATCCAGCTCGCCTCTTGAGCTCTAGAACGTCCTTACTTGAAAATATGTAATACTCAGTCTGACCCGAGCATTACATCAAAGTAACACCCGGGTCAGGTTGGAAACCAGCATGAGTAAACTCATCCAACATGGAATACAAAGCATACAACTTATATAGGACCTGGGGTAACTTGAATCAATTTACAAGTTCGCAATATGTTATAGACATAACTTATTTCACACATAAGTTTTCTAAGTACAAAGATTTAGATTTAAAATAGTCCAACTCCTTTAAATCACTTCACTCCAACCTATAGATTTCACATATCAATCCATAAAATTTCGAAGTGGTTTCGGGTATTTCCTAATACTCGAACCCGGTCACTTTGAGTCTTATGTCTTCCTAACCCAAGTTATCCAAATGAAATACACAACATTTCATATCAGAGATATCAACTCATTCAAAGCATCCAGTACCATCCAATCATCCATAAGCAAAGCTTGATCGCTACAAAAATTAATTTAATTAATTCTAATTGAATTTCTAATCTCAATAACTTAGATTTCTTCACTTGTCATTAATTAATTCCAAATCAATTAATTAATTAACCCTACTTTATTCATCTTAATTAATCATCCTGGATTAATTATCTTTTAATTACATTCAAGTAATTTTCTTTAATTAATTTCACGATATTAATTAGCCTTAACCAAAAACAATAAGTAATCTTAGTTACTCCATGAATTAATTAACTATTTTAATTACATTAATCCTTAATTACTTATATCAATTAACTTCTCATAAGTCACTTATTATGGATTTATCAATCTTAATTAATCAATCTTTAATTACATCTTTAATTATATAAATTTATGATTTCCAATTATAATTTCAATTTCCCCTAAGCTAAATTAATTACATTAAATAATTAATTATTAATTAAACCGCAAATATTAATCATTCTTGATTTATCTCAACCTGTAATTATCTAACTTTTTATTTACCTCATTAAATTAATTAATTACTCCTTAGTTAAATATCTTAATTAATCTCTTGATTTATATTACAAAGTAATTATATTTTATTAATTACATTAAGTTATTATCAATCATACCATCCATTGATTATTCTAAATTAATTAAACTTCATTAATTAACTTAATCCTTAATTAATAAATTCAAACCCTTAATTACTAAATTAATTAACCCAAATAATTAATTAATTGAATTAATTAATTATCCATTTTAATTATCCTACTATTTTAATGAATCAAAAATCATTAAGCCCTTATTTAACATTAAAATGAAAACATTTTCTTACTTATGACTTAAGTTTAAAACAACTTAAAACCCGAATACTTTGAGTCAAACCACAATTAACACGAGAACCAACCAAAACCAAAGTCACCCGATCATCTATTCACAGTGCACATCAATCAATTTAATCATGCAACCAAATACATAAATTTAACCATTTAAATTTAGATAAAAATCCAAGGAGTGAGATTTACTCACCATCGCTTTTATTTGCAATCCACCTCAAAATTGCCTTGGTTTCCTCGATTTTTTTTTGACCTTTACCCCCACTCGCCTAAGAAGATTGACTTGCCTACAACTACTTTGACTGCTTCGATCAAAAAGTCTTTGCTTACGCTACTCCGAATTCTCACACTGCTCTGGCCTCCCTCCTTGACTCTGGCAACACAAACTGGAAACGACCTATGCCTGAATGAGAACGCGACCCCTTCCCTTCGACTGTTCCTGCGGTAACGATCGCGACCACTAGATGAGTGCCGCTCGCCTCCAAATCCTCCCCATAGGTGCGCCTCCCCTATGTTGACTCGAGTCTACATCCAGATCCCCAACCGGTGACTCACTCCAGACAATCGAAACCCTAAACCCCCCTCTGCTTGTCACTGAACAAATTCTAGCACCTTCCACTGATGCCGCACCTCACAACCCACAACATAGCTTCGAAGAGAAATTTAAATTAAACTTACAACTGGATTCGATTTTCCCTCCCTTTTTTCGAGTTGTGTTTTTATTTTTACCCTTTTCTTTTTTTTGATCGGCCATTGATTTCATTTATATTTTTTTATCACTTCTATTTCTGTTTGAAGAATAGAGAGGGGACGGAGATAAATATCGATTTGGGGAAGCTTCTTGAATACACATTTTTGTAAATAAAAATATCTTTGATTATTTGACTTTAAATTTTATTACATTATAAAACTTTCAAAACGTCTCGTTAATTTCCATTTAAAATTTTGAACTCCTCTTAAGGAATGCCGCTAGGCGATTATAAGGTTTTACCCACATTCCGAACACAATGGAACATGTTTCGAAAGCTAATTTGATCATATGCTCGAGTTACGGAAGTAAACGATCAATTTTAAATTAAATCGATTAAAATAGTTCTAAGCATTTTGAGCTGCCAGGGTTAAACGACAACTCCGATTGCTACGAAAATTGAAATCTGATAATAACTAACTATTACGGATCCAATGGAACTGGTTTCATTGAATTCCAAGACTGGTCCTTAGAAGGCTATTTTTAAATATCAATTTAAACGATATATTATTAAAACTGAACAAATCATCTTTAAATTAAATTCCAACAATTCTATTATCTTTAGTATCATCATTATAAATTTTATAAGCCTTTAAATTATTTTTAACAGGCTTAAAATTCCAGATTCAACATTTTACCCAATTTCAGTTTACTAAATCTAATAACTTAATTGCTATTAATAAAAATATTTGAATTCAAGTTAAAAATTAACTTTTAAATATTTTAAAATCAATTAATTATTTAAATTTAAATTGTTAAAAATTCTGGGTCATCACATTAATCCAACATAAGTCATAATTAAATTCTAATTATGCTTAATGAACTTGATTAAGTGCTAATTAACTTGCTAATGCAACTTGGTTAAGGTTAAACAAAATTGTTTATAAGTTAAACCCTAATTATTTAAATATTAATTAAATAATCCATTAATTACTTTATAATTAATTAACCATTAATCTTTATTAAATAATTATTAATCACTTAATTACTTCTTAACCGTATAAAACATTAATTAAAACTTTATTAATTAACTAATAGTCATTAACTTAATTTAAGTGATGATTAACCTTTAATCACCTTCTTAATTACCAATTAGGTGCTACTTACCTTTTAATTAACTAATTAATTAATTAATTAATTATATTACAACTTGATTACTTTTTAATATTACTAATTAAGTTTCAAATAAAAAATATTTGTAATATAATTTTAAAATAAAACAAATTTGAAATAGAATTTCAAACTTTTGTCGAACTGCATCAATAACGACTTTCGCCATGAGTGTAATTTACCCTAACCCACCTTTAAACGAAGTCACGTTACTAAAACCATACTATTTCATGAATGAAAACATACCTTAGTCAATTTTCACATTTTAAAACTAATTATGAAAACTTTAACCAAAATCTAAACTTTAAACTCTTGGAACGAGTTTGATTTCAAATCCGACATCAAATCCACCATGACTACATACAAGGTTTCAACTTTGTTTTCAACCCATCATGACTATGTCAAGTTCATTGTCAATGCTTTATATTCATATATCACATTCATATAATAAATTGTATACATATACCAATATATATATATATATATATATATATATACAATTACTAACTTTGTAATAACACATCCATTCGAGTACTAACACTAACCCATACATTAGCACTTATCATCACATTTCAAACATGCCAAGATCCAATATATATATATATATATATATATATATATATATATATATATATATATAACATACATATAGCTAAGGATCAACCCAACATATAAAGGAAAGTTCTTTCCAAAAGATTAGGAATTTACTCACTGAAAGTTATCCAAATTCTCGCAAAATAAGAGTATGACATAGCACTTCCACTCCTAAGCAATAAAATAGATTTTTGAACCCTAAATGCACTAGGTTGTCCTGGCCTTAAAGGGAAGAGGAAGCGAGACTTGTTTTGGTAAGGTGGAGCGACTTTGGATAAACAACGAATTCTCAATAATAACCCCGAAAATATGTCATTTTGCAACTGATTTTTAAGCTACCTACTCATGGAATTTCGAAAATCACTCAAAGAGAAAGTTATTTGAATTTCTTTTCTCTATCATTTCAATAAACGAATCACTCTTTTTCGGTTTGATTTGAAGAATTTATGTCTAAAGAAGATGAACCATTTTCGAAATTTAAATTCTGAGCTCAAAATTGCTTTGTAAAGAATTGGTGTTTTGATATAGCCATATTAGGAATTTGAAAAAGTACTCAACTAGAATATTATAGCCATTACAATTTCACATGGTTTAGAAAAAGAAAAACTCCATTTTAATTCAAAATAGGGAAGAAAAGTTGGTTGAAAGAGGAGAAGATTTTGAGTGGATTTGAACAAGTTTTTATAAGGATTTCCTTTTTCCCTTCCCGAAGAAGAAGCCATGAAAACTGTAATGGAAGAAGAAGAAGGAAATGAAAGCAAGGAGAAAATAAAGAGAATAGGTGGGTATATATAGGTAAAATGAATAAAATAATATAACTTATCATAATTATATCTTGTCACATCACAAATCTTTTATAATATGTATATATAATTATGTGTAGTGTCATCACTCCTTTACATGTATAAATATGTTTAGTAACATCACTCGTATATATATAATTATGTTTAGTCACATCACTTTCTTATATATATAATTATTATACCCGGTCACATCACTCTTTTATATATATAATTATGTTTATCACGTCACTTTCTTTTATATATATAATTATTATGTTTAGTCACATCACTCTCTTACATATATTTAATTATTATGTTCAGTCACATCACTCTTTATACATACATACATACATACATATATATATATATATATAATTATTTAAAAACTAGGAATTGTCGCATTATTCTCTATATATGTATGCATAAGTTCAATAATTAATTAAAGCTAAGATGTGATAAGATGTGATGATTGTTAATGGTTGAAAAATATAAGATTTGACAATGCGATATATATTTATATAAATGTTTATTATTTTTAAAACTATGTCTTGTCATATCACTTACAAATCCAAATAAAATAAGATAATTTATTTCTAAGCGTATTAATATTTAGTTAATTAAATCCTGTATGTATGTACATATAATGCATAAAGACGAACAACGTTTCTGACAACTTTTCGGTGTCGAAAGATTGGAAATTTTGGAAAACGTTCTTCGGTCATATTTTCTGTTTTTCTACGAACTATTTAATTTGGTTAACAAATTTTGTAAAAAATTACACCATCATTATTAATTAATTAAAATGTGTTCATTTTTATTATAAAACCTATATATTGAATATTTAAAGTTATATTAAATATTCACTAATCAAAGCAGTGAAATTTCGGGTTGTTACAAGTGTAGTCCACTCTCATTGTAGAGGTATATACATATTTATGCTTGTTTTCAGAAGGCCGGGATCCAGTTGCCTTGTTATGGCTAGAAATCTCTCGAGAATTGGTAGCATATAGTTTGTCTGCTTGTATATTAGTATCTTTTCAAGAGGTGATTTGTTTTCAGATCCCGAAGTAAAGGACTAGTTTCAATATAAAAGATATACATACATATACATACATACATACATACATACATACATATATATATATATATGTATGCATGTATGTATATTTCAAATGTTTTGAAATAAGAATTTGGGAATTTAGTCCAAAGAGATAATTTTCGCAAAGTTAATTAGATTTCTAAAAATATAAATTTGAAGGTTAAGCCTAAGTGGGCAGTTTTGGAATTGCATATTATTTGTTTCATCATAGGGTCCATGAGTCCTATTTGCGGCAGGAAAACTATGTTGGCTTGATCTTTTATCTAATTGGGTACCTAATTAGATAGAGACACGTAGGCAGTCACAAGTGGTGGTGATGCAGCTTCAATAATAACATAACATAACATTTTTCTCTTTATTGTTTGTCATATATCATGTATCGATGTATTTTCCTACTTACTATTTTATTCCGCATTTACATTGTTTATTGAGTTTGCAGGTATGGATTTTGCTGTTTATCATCAGAGTTGCGCAGAGTAGATTTACAGTTTATTTGTGGTATTTGATTTTGGGTTTTACTTAAGCACACCATAGAATAAATAATTACTCTGATAACCTGTATAATTGAATGTTATATCTTTTACATTTAGTTATGTTGAATATTTATCAAATATTGCATATTAAGTGGGTAGTTTTCATTTGAAGTTGTATAAATGGACAGATTTTTTGGCGATTTTGACTGGTCCGAAATACTGGATCGTTACAGGTGGCATCATAGCTTAGATTAGGTGCTTAAGTAAAATTTTGTCTACGATTAATAAATCAACCTTGGAAATTGCAAAAAAAACTGAAATTATCTTAAATTGATAATTAAGTACAAAGGTGGATATAGATCATTTCCCCTTCCATATAATTTTGATATGATATTTGAACACAAGGCTTTAAGGTGTTTTACACTATTCTAAATATGGATTTGTCATTTTATTTTAACTGGCGAGCACTTGATGAGGGTTCTTGATATGACACCAAGGTTTTCTAACATAGCTACAACTATGTAAGGAGAGCAATGGTTCCTAATCAAGGAGTCTGATCAGGATCCGCACTAGTAAATCGGATGGACGATACTGATTTGAAAGTGGAGTCATGTATTCGAGTAGTGATCGAATCCGATTTTGTATATGAATGATCTATGACCATCATGTTGGCTTATGAATAATATTGAGGGTTCTTGGGATGCCCCACCTGAAGACCCATATTAACAAAGAGTATTACTGAGTAATGCCGTCTGCTAATGCATAGAATAGGGTTGGTTAGGAGCGACCATCTATTGCCCAGTATTAAATACCTATTGAATACGTCGATAAATGCTCTATTTTTTCCCATCTCAAGTGAATAGACATATCCAATAATTATTTAATACAAAACCATAGATGGGTATAGGATCTATCAAAACAAAATACAACAACTCAAATGTAAAACACATCACAAAACATTAGATAATCACATATACATACACATATACAGATACATCACAGAGTATAAAAAATAATACATCACATATATGGTATGACGAACACAATATAAACAAGAGTCAAAAGAATGTACACATCATATTAGCAACAAAAGGACTACACAAAAGCTACAACAAAAAGCTAGCAGAATAGTCCATGCGGAAGCAAATAGGCTATGTCCAAAAGGGTACCTAACCTGAAATACCTCGACATGACATGAGTATAAAATACATGGGTCGGTTTCGCTAAAAAAAATCAGTTTAAGAGGAAAATCGATAGCACAAGCATAAGGCAAGGTGATAATCTTCTCAAGTGGGAAGGAATAATTCAAGAGTATATGGTTACTTCACATGGCACAATTAAGTAGGTATAGTAATTTCAAGTGATATAAGGATATCGCTAAATACAAATGCAACTCAAAGCTGATAAAACTTCTTAACAAATCTCACAATAAAAGCTCGCCTCATCTCATCGGCGTATCACAAAACATCAAATATGGTTCAGGAGAAAACATAACTCCAAAGAGGAGAAATTCCAAACCCGCCATATCGGCAAACTCGAAAGCATAAAGAAATCCCCATCTCAAAATACGCTATAAAGAAATCAAATATAAATCTCCAACATAGAGAATATAATCCCAAATTAACGCCGTAAGGAAAATCTCATATAATAATGCCAACAGCAAATCCCAAATGATATGCCAAAAAGAAAATATCATATAACGCTAGTGTAGGCAACTCAAATTCCCATATGGTAATCGCCATATGTGTGTGTGTGTGCCTATACACACACACACACAGATATATATATATATATATATATATATATAGATATAGATATATATAATGGCTCGAATGGCCAATCATGAAAAAGGCGATACACTGGAGAAATCATAATAATCAATGAAATCATCTCTAAAGTTATGCATATGCTTTTGGCGGAAGCCTGCCAAGTACCGATCTCTAAAAATAGGTACCTCGCCTGAAGGTAAATACATCACAATGACAAATACGCCGCAATGGCACTAAATGGTTTATTAATTGCTAGTAAATTTCACACTGAAAGTAGTAAAAAGTTTACCTCATCTCATCGGTAAACTCGACCCAAAGGTCAAAACGATCAAACCGACAAATCAGGAATGAACCGATAAGTTAAACGCACGTGTCCTATACCACGTGTTTTAGCAAACTGTTTAATTCTCCTTCTTATTCGCTCGAATAGTGCAAAAATGTGATTTGATATATAAAATAATTTACTTTGGAAAAACAAGCTTTTAAAACCAACTTTCTAAATCAATTTAGAAAACCTTATTTAAAAATTCCCTTATTATAGAGAATAATATATTTTATATTTTAAATACTTTAAAAATACCATATATTCATAATTTGAAATGCCCATTTAGTTTAAAAATCATTTCAAAAAGGTTTGAAAAATCCGTGCTAGAAAACGAATAAAAATCCAAGAAAACACTCAAACCGATATTCGAATTCAATTCAACTTAAATTCAAATTTAATCCAAAATTAGAATTTCAAAATCTCCAAATTTTGGTTAATCTATTGATAGACATCATGACCCTCAAAAAAGCACAAAATTTTTCATTAGAATCAAGTAAATTAGAGAGTAAAACATGCTAGAACAACCCGAAAGCAAAAGAGCAACATAGGTAAACGCAGGCCAAACAAATGCCCCCCTAGGTCGACCACCAGGTCGACCTTTGAACTCCATAGGTCGACCATACAATCGACCAATGTGGGGGCATGGTCGACCTAGCGGTCGACCTAGCAAATCCTTTTCACGCGAATTGATTTGCAGCGAATGTCCAAGCTGCAAACTGATTTTCAGGTAAACATTTAACATAGAAAATGAATGTATTTTTCAGCCAAATTTTGTAGGAATGTAGAACAACATATAAACTACAATCAGGAGAAAAGCCGGTAGCATTTCATTGGCGGAATTGGAAGTTACAGTTGCTCAAAGATGCAACCCAGAACAAATTTGAACAGAGAAATAAAAGATATAGAAACATGACTACAGACGGAAACTTTTGTACAGATTCGGGAAATTTGCACTTTGAATTAGCTAAAATTTGTTAATTATTCAACTCACCTTGCTCAAGAAGATCAAATACTCGATTTGCAGCTAAAAGGCTAAAGCTTTGAGATGGTTTAGGCCTCTAGACCTGTAGAAACTACAAATAGAGATATGCAAACAAAAAGAGACAATTAACAGACAATCTCCTCTAAAACGGGATAGGATAAAAGTATTTAGGTTTGGAGTATGATTTCATGTGAATTTTACTTTAAATCGATAAAAATCTTAGCTTGAATTGAGGAAATTTGAGTTTTAAAAGCCATAGATTTAAGAAAATGAAGTTAGCTTTTTTTCTATTCACTGACTAGAGGAAGGAGATGAGAATGGTTTCCTGTATGTACAGGAAATGTTTTTCTCATTTCCTTATCTCTTAGATTAGGCTAATGGGATTTTAGGACCCAAATAAGAAGAAAAATTGAATGGCCTAATTTATAAAATCAACTGTAGCGACCCACCGTTATGTTCTCCTTGAGTTGATAATAATTCACTCTTGCTCAACCCAAATTGTATGAAAGAGCGAATAACTAGGGTAACGAAGAAGAAAGAGATAGAAGAAAATAGAACAACAACATAGAATCTCACAATCGCAACAGAAAAAATATAATATATAATAACAAGTTTTTATACAGAAGAATTTGTAACTGTGTATACTTACAATCATCAGAGTACAACAATCAATATATCTTATCTGGACAGTTATAATAACTTGTCCTCATACATAAGAAATATAAGTCAAGCACGGGAATACGTCTCTGCCATCCACCTTATCTCTTGAACTCCATAGCACCCTATCCTAAATCTATAATACTCAGTCTGACCCGAGCGTTCTAATAAAATAACGCCCGAGTTAGTCTGGAAAACCTACGTGAGAAACAGGTCAATTTGAATTATCAGAGTTATCAAAATTCTTTGAAAAATAAAGGTATCTCGTAAGACCGCATCACACATAAACACAATGTGTTTTTCCCTTACGATAACCAAAACATTTTATAGAAAATCCAGTGAAATTATAATAGTGTCCAACTACAAAGACATATTCAAATAGATGAAATTGTTACATTAATTAAATTCCTGCATACCAATCTCCACAAACAAAATCGTCAAGGCTCGTGTTGGAGAATGGATCCCATACAATGACTGGGCTACTAGGGTACTACCCATCATAGTACACCTTATTGGAATGTAGTGAGGACATCACCGTGATCCCCTGCTATACAAGACCGGCCTTCATCTAACCTGGATAGACCGAACATGTTATCACCCCAAGTGTTACCACCTTTAAAAATAATCAATCGCTCCCTTTTTCATGCACAACCATTACCATAATTTATATATATTTTTGAGGGTATCTAGAGAAGTGATAATATACCGTAATTGGGTGTGACCCATTTAGCCTTGCTGCATCTCCTATGTTTTAGTCATTCCTGGTTGATGAGGCTTGAGGCTAAACGTTACCTTTCAAGAATAATTCTACTTAGAATACTCATCGTTCTTCAATGACGATGTTCTGATAACATTCGTCCACATAAGTTGTCCTGGATTTGGAAAAACCGAATCACCATCTTCACTGTCTTCACGCCATCCATTCGTAACACTTAAATCAGATCAAAGTGGTTTTCGGATAACAAAATCTGATCCCGGTTACATCGAAACGATTAACGGAATTTGTCAATATTGATAGTCGATTATTTAACTATCAATAAAACATCCGTAAGTAGACACTAGGCCTTATTTTATAATTCTTCAAACATTTATTTCAAAATATCTTTACAAAGATACATATTCAAATTCCTTTCCAGATTCCAATATTTGAAAACAATTTCAAATACTTAAATCCATAACAGCATATTCCCAAATCGTTTCAACACTATGAAATATTTTCAGATTTTCATTTTTTACTTAGGAAACATTATAAGCCTTATTTTCCAAATCATTTCAAATATTAGCGCTTTGGAGAATATTTCGTAACTTATCTCATAAGTCTTCGGAATCACTAATAAATTCCCTTTTACAATTTCCAAAACCTAGTATACTTATTTATAACCTCATTCAACAATTTATAACTTCTTTTATGAATTCAGATTTCATTTTTGAAGTTCCCATATTAACATTTAGAAATTCCATTTCCTCAAAATCCCTTATAAAATTTCTCTCCTTAAAATCATATCCATTTATAAACCCCATTTACGAATCTCGAGAGAATTTATAAATAAAATTTCAATCACTTCAAAACTCTATATATATATATATACACACACACACACATATAAAATAAGTACATAAACACTATTTTTAAAAACAAGTTTAAGTAGTCATCTAAAAATATCGAAACCCTTTTTATAAACATCAATAAAATCAATTTCAAAGACGATTTTTAAAAATTAGAATTTATTGGAACAAATATTTAGTATTTGGGAAATCCACTTTTTGATGTACTTTAATCCTACAAGTTCAAAATTTCATAGTTTGATATAACGTTTTCTTTTTAAAACAAACTTAAATTCTCAAAATTAAAGATATATGAAACATCTCCAAAATTTTATCAATTTAAAATTAGTAATTTGTTTGAATTTCTGGGATTTAAATTTGGAGTTAATTTGAATTAATTTTAAAATTTCAAAACATATGAATATTGTGTTTGTTTTTTATATATCTATATCTATATATAGAATGGATTGAAATTCATATTTGAATTTGAATTTAAAATTTTAAAATATAAATCTTAGTCAAACAATTTGAATTTAGAAAAATATATGTGTGATTTATTTAATGAATGATTTTTTTAATACATATTCTTGTAAGATGTGTATTTAAATAAAGAACAAACATGTTTATGAAAAAAAGAAAAAAAATGAAATATAAATTTATTTAAAACCTTTCATGCACTTTTAACATGCAAATTACATTTGTAAGAAAGAGGATGTGAAAATGAACAAGTGTAATGATCTCATAATTAAATTTACAAGTGTCATCACATTATTTTTATTTTTGAGAAATTCATAAAAAGAATATAAAGCTATATGAGCTATTTCATCTCCTCCCTCTCATCTCTTTCATTTTTTTCAAAGGTCTGTACATTTTTTCGCAACAAGATAACCAACTTCCTCATCATTTGAAAAAAGAAACAATATGTAAACAAACCAGGAAAAAGGATAGTAATCAAAACAAAAATCAAAAGCCAAGCAAACTTCATCACAAGTTCAACTAAGCAAGATCAGCAATCAAACAAAGCTATACAACAAACAAGATTCGAATCGAAGCATTATCAAATAAAGGAGAAAATTTCTAGGTTTCAATTAGTCAATTTCTAGTCTTCAAAGTTTAAAACCCAGGCATCTTTTCTATTTTCAAAGCAAACTTCCAGATCCTCTACTTTCAAATTCAAGGTGAGTAAACCCTTTTTGATTTGAACTAGAACTTGTTGTTGTGAATAATATTGAAGTTTTAATTGTAAATGTGTGTTTGCATGTATACATATATACATGAAAATGAAGGGTGCATGTCTGTACACATGAATATGAACTCTGTTCCAGGCCTACAGGTTCCAAATCCTGTTTTAAATTCAAAAGCTCTATCTCAAATCATTTTTAGGCTTTGAAATATAAAGAGTACATGTTTGTATGATCATTCTTTAATTTTTAAAAATAAATTTGAGTTAAATAAATCAAAGCATTCTATAAAAAAATTGAAATTACAGGCAAACTCATTATCTGTTGAAAATTCGACCATCATTGTTTCTGATTTAAATAATTTCATTGAAACGTTTTTTAAAATGATGATTTTTAAAGGTAAGATCAAAAATTTTAAATTTGAATTCACTGGGAATTTGTGAATTGAATGATATTGGGTTTTGGGGCAAATTCAGGTGATCAGGGTTATGATAAATCGCGTGATCGAGGATGGAGCACGTTCGAAGGTCAAGGATCATTAGAAAAATATTCGATGATTTTATAATTCATCGTGGAGGGCTGAAGAGATCGATCTAGGGTTATATCCCAGATTATCGATCGCGTTCTCGAAGCAATAGAGTCATCATCATTGAGTCGGAATCAACCAGAGTTGTTTGAATCGAAGCGTTGAAGTCTAGCGAAGCTTTGGCTAGAATCGCGTGGCCTCTGGTGGCTTATGGAGTCAGAGCGAGTCGACTAAGTTGATCGGAGTTGCCTTCCAGCGAAAGCCGTATAGCTCGATCGAAGATTTGTTAATGTTCTGGGTTTCTAGCTGATCAGTGTGCTTGAATCAGTCGTCGATGAGTTGTGGGGGATGGCGAAGTTGATTGGAGTTCATCGGAATAGATGTACATGTGCACAATGTCGAGTTTGTGTCAGTAAGTAATAGTTGGGGAAGAAGGGTTATGGCTTGAAGCAATCTTCGGGGAACTAGGGTGATGGCTCGAGTTTGGGTTCGTGCATTTTCAAGCTTGTGCCGAGGTTTACTACTTAAACAAATTTTAAGTTGAAAAAATATACATGGGTAAGTTTTGAGGGAAACTCGAAGCAAATGGAGGTTGGCTCGGGGTGACACTTGAGTGAGTCACGATTATTAAGATTTCCAATTTTAAAAACTTAAACAATCTAAGTTAAATAAATTTCTAAATTTAATCTTTTTTAAAAAAATGATGATTGTTTATTAAGTCGAAATGTGTAGTTTAAGGGTTTTGAAATAAAAATATTTTAGATTAATTAAGTTTAAGAATGTTTTAAACTTATATTTTTAAAAGTTTATTTTAAATAAAATTTAACAAAGTAATTAAGGAATTAATCAAAATTGTTAACTTAAAAGTAAGTTAATTATATTATTTATGATAGTTAAATAATTAATGATTTATAATTACTTAATAATTAATGAATAATTAATTAAAGGATAATTAATTATAAATTAAAGGTTTATTAGTTTGTAATTAAGGATTAATTAATTAAGGTAATTAATTAAGGAATAATTAATAATGAAGGTGATTAAGATTTAATTAATTTATGGTTAAGGATAATTAATTAATTTATTAGTTAATCATTAAGGTTAATTAAATGATAATTAAGGTTAATTAATTTTTAGTTAATATTAAATAAATTAATAATTAAGGACTAATTGATGTATAATTAATAATATTTAATCATTGATTAAGGTTAATTAGTGACGATAATTATGTGGTTGATTAATTACAATCACACAATTAATTCATCTTAATTTTACATGATTGATTGTTATTGAATGTTGTGTGTTGATTGATACCCCTAATATGTGATTGTGATACCACGTGATATGAATTTCTTTGTGCTGAGATGTGATATCTATGATGAACATATTTCTTTGTGAATGTGAAAACCCATTGGCCCATAAAACGGCACTTGAATTTCGATGCGATAGGGAGTTGGATTCCAGCTGGTTATTCGAAACCCACATTGAATATTAATAATGAATCTTTGTGATTGATATATCCATGTGTTTTTAAATTGAGCGCTCGCTATTCGGTTTAGCCGGGAGGGGACTTTGTGTCATATAACCTATTCCGAATAGTGATACGACGAAATGGTAGCATTTGAAGACAGTGGTGAAGACCGGGTGTCTTCGAGAACAATAGAATAACCTATCGAATGACTCTACACTGAGTTGCTCCGGTATAGAGATCTCCATATGTGATGGGGAGTCTGATTAGGATTGTGGATACCCAGATTATAAGGGCTTCTTCAAAAGTGCCTTTGGTTCTGTTCGAACCCGGAACAGACTTGTATGGTTGTATGTCTGATATTACACTTTGAGATATAAAGTTGATCTCTTTCAAATACATTTTTGTTGGTGGCAGAGAATTTATTCTATTAGCTTAACACTCTTCTCTAAGACGTACAAGCTCAGAGGTTATGTAGTTGATGGTTATCAGTGATATACTCCCAATTTGGTAGTGTGGCATGCTGAGTGCTGCCGATCATTTGTTGATCGAAGCATGGCTTTTGTGAAAAGCGCAGCTTTGTGGACGAGACTTCGTCGAACCTCACAACCCGGTTATGGTCGAAATAGGAATCGTTGCAACAAGGTTATTTAGGGGTAGCACCCCCTGAGGGTATGTCCATTTTCTTTTGGATAAGAAGTGGTATCATGGTATAGAGCCCAGATACTTAACTTATGTGGTTGCTGCAAACTTATTGCTTTGTGGTTGTTGGTTGAGAGGTGCCTCGGATAAAGGTTGGTAACGATCGGGAGATGGCATACTCATGTCAGTAGTTACCTAGTGAGAGAGCTAACCCGACCTTGTGTTGGTAGATATCCAGTTAGGTTCTCGGAGACGTCCATCTGGAGGTGTTTCATTCGGTGTAGGAAGTTCCTTTGCCTGATCATTGTTGGAAATTCAAAGAAACAATACAAGCCCTGTACGGTTTTAGTTGTATAACCTACCATGCAACATGGCGGTAACCTGCCATAAAACATGGTAGCTATAGTAGGCATACAATAATGGTTGTATGCTAGAGGATTAATATTATACTTTCGAAATGTTTTCTACATTATGCACTAATAATAATATCAAAGAGGTTTCTCGTATCAAGCATGTTTGACTATCATAAGAAGAAACCTCCTCCAATTGTGCGCTTGCATTGTGTGTGTGGCGGGAGGTCTTATGGTAGTTTCATTTTCCAAAAAGTATTTCGGATTTCTTTTATAGACTATTTTTGTTTCAAACAACTGTTTTTTTACTCATACCAGTCCCATGACTGACCCATAGTTTATTGTTCCCTTCCTAAACTCTAGGTGCTCAAAATTTCAACACGGGCAGCCTAGAAGCAGGTTATCCATGTTTTGGAGCTAGCTTGGATTGTGGAAGTTTTTTGGAAGCTGTCGGATTTTGGAAAGCTTTGGGTTTGGGATATTTTGAAGTGCTTGGAGTTTTGAAGGCCTCATCGAAGTTAAAGTATGTTGGAAACATTTTGAAGTCTCTGTTGTTCCGCTGTAGAGTTGTCATTTTATTATGGTATCATATGTGTAGCACTCTGATATTGGTGATCGATGTTGTATTGGATATTGTATCAAAGTTGTATATGTGTTGTGATCAATGATATTCATTTTGTTTCCGCTGTTTATTTTCATCTAATTTTGTTATAAGCCCCATCCGAACTGGAGTTCAACGTTTGAATCTCCGACAGTCGAATACAAGTGAGGTATTTGATGTCGATTTTCAATCGCTGAATTTCGAGTCGTGACAAGTGGTATCAGAGCTAAAGGTTGAGTAAGAACTTTAGCTATGGAGTATAACACATTAGGTGGCTCATTAGAGATAGGGTGAAGTATACTCTAGAATGAGTATAAACTGAAAGACCGAAACCCCAAAATTTCTTGGTCTATTTCTTTTAACTATTGATATTCCCTGAGATATCTTATCTGTATGCCTAAACCAAGTTTTCTTACTATTTACAGATAGTGAGAATGAGCGGAAGAAGAGGACAAGGTAGGGGACAGGGAAATACCACTACAACTGGTCAAGTCCCTACAACAGCAGCTATTCCTGTTCTACCTCAGCTGAATCTGGCTGATCTATATCGAAGTTTCTCCAAACTTGGTGGTAAGCCATTCACGGGCAAGGAATTATTGTCGAAGCCCAAGTCTGGATTAGATCGTGTGAAACAATTTTTAGAGGGCTAAAGTTGGAAGACGACCAAATGTGACTAATAGCTTCTTGGAAACTCCAAGAGGAAGCCCTAGCTTACTGGGAGACAGTTACCGTGGACGAGCCGGAAGATGAGTTTACTTGGAGATAATTTAAAGAAGTGTTTGAACAGCGATACACGCCATCTGCTGGTATCTCCCGAATGTACCAGGAGCTCGTGGATTTGAAACAGGGAAGTTTATCATTTGAGGAGTACTTGAATAAATTCAGCGAATTATCTCATTTTGGTCCGGAGCTAGTGAATGCACCTTTGAAGAAGAATGAAAGATTCATTCGGGGAATGAATAAGAAGTACCATGAAAGGATGATGCCCATGTAAAAGAATCCTTTTCAGACTTGATCGATATGGGTTATCGATATGCTACACGAGATATGAAGGAAGTTCCGGAAGAGAAGGGGAGTTCAAGCAATCCAAGTTGGAAGAAAAGAAAATTCGAAGGAATGAAGCCGGATCAAGGCAAGGAGAAGAGGAGTAATTAGGAAAACTTGGCTAGAAATATTGCTTGTTACAACTGTCAGGAGAAAGGCCATTATGCAAACGATTGCAAGAAGCCAAAGAAGCAAATAAAGAAAGATCAACCGGTGAAGACAAGTCAAAGATCTAAGGAATGCTATTGCTGTCACCAGCCAGGTCATGGAGTTAAAAATTGCCCAAAAAAAAACAAGCACAAGTAGCAAAAATGTACACGATAAAAGATGAACCCTTAACTTCAAAGGCGGACAAAGAGAATGGAGTTTTAGAGTGTAACCTTATCATTTATGATAGAGTTGTTAGAGTATTATTCGACACGGGTGCTTCACATAGCTTTATCTCTCAACAAATCGTGAATGAATTAAAACTTGAACCTAAATTTGTCAACGATCTTATTTGCATGAAGAATCCTGTTGGATGTCCTGCAAATCTATGTCTGTATTGTAGGAAAGTGCTATCTCGTATTCTTGCCATCAATTTCCTATCAACCTTTATGTTCTTGACTTTAACAAATTTGAAATATTACTCGGAATGAATTGGTTAACGAGATACGAAGCCAAATTAGATTGTAACAATCGAATGATTCTGGTCAAAACAAAACTTAGAGATTTCATTGAAATTTCTTGTGAAGACCCTAGTCCGAAAAGGGATAAGTTGATGTATACGTTGGGATATCCTCAACCTAGTCTGCTATCCATACCTATAGTCCGGGAATTTCCAGACATGTTCGAAGAAGTAAAATCTTTACCCCTACATAGAGAAATTGAATTCATAATTGACTTAGTTCCAAATGCTCGTCCTGTTGTTCATGCAAGTCGTAGGATGGCACCCAGGGAAAGGATAGAATTAGTCAAGCAAACCCGTGAATTACTTGAGAAAGGGTTAATTCGTCCTAGTGTTTCCGGATGGGGTTCAACTGTAGTTTTTGTGGCTAAATCTGACGGATCCTTGGGATTATGTGTGGACTACTGTGATCTCAATAAGCTAACTCTCAAGAACAAGTTTCCTTTAACCAGGATCGATGATCTGTTCGATCAATTGCATGGCACTCATTTCTTTTCAAAGATGGATCTAGCCCAAGGATTCCATCAGCTATGAATTATCGAAGACGTGTTCACTTGACTGCTTTCAGGGGTCCAGACATTTTCTACGAATGGTTAGTCATGCCTTTCGGACTAACAAATGCTCTCTCATACTTCATAGATTTAATGACCCATGTGTTTCGAGAGGTATTGAATAAATTTGTTTTGGTGTTCATTGACGATATCTTAATCTACTCTAAAACTGAAAAGGAGCATGCTGAGCATTTGAGGATTGTTTTGGAGATATTAAGAAGGAACATTCTATTCGCCAAATTTTCTAAATGCCACTTTTGGATCAAGGAAGTCAGATTTCTCTGGCATATTGTTAATGAAGAAGGAATTTCTGTTAATTCTAGCAAAGTTTCCGCTATTCTTGACTGGAAGCGACCCACAACCCCAAAAGAAGTTCGAAGTTTTCTGGGTTTAGCGGGATATTACTGGAAGTTTGTTCATGATTTTTCTAAGATAACTAGTCCATTGACTAAGCCAACAATGAAGAATGCTAAGCTTAATTGGAGTCCGAAATGTGATGAAGCTTTTCCAGAGTTGAAGAAGAGATTAACTACTGCTCCTGTTCTTGCTATTATTAATGGGAACCAAGGCTTATCTGTCTATACTGACGCTTGTGGTGATGGTTTGGGTGCGGTCTAATGCAGAATGGGAAAGTAATTGCCTACGCGAGTAGACAATTACGTCCGCACGAGAGAAACTACCGAATACACGATTTGGAGCTCTTGGCTGTTATTTTCGCCTTAAAAATTTAGCGACATTATCTTTTGGGTAAGAATCTCTTTTAGCTTTTCCTAAATGAAAATTTTAATGTTCAACTTAACTTAACATTTAAACTTAATAAATCCTTCTTGTTTTAGGTGAAAATTTTGAATTATTCACCGACCACAAATCTCTGAAATATCTCTTCATCCAGAAAGATTTAAATCTGCGGCAACAGCGCTGGTTAGAATTTCTAGCGTCTTATGACCTAGTTATTCAATATACACCCAGAAAAGCCAATGTAATTGTCGATGCTCTAAGTAGGAGGCATGCTGTTCTTGCATATAATTGTCGCTCCTACTCTCCTTGAAAAGATTGCTAGTAAACAGACTAAAGACAAGTTTCTTCGAGAAATATATAGAAGAATATGTCGTGGTGAGGATTCCAGTTTTAGAATCGATAATAATGGAGTTATAAGGTTGAAAGAAAGGATCTATGTCCCGGACATTCCGGATCTAAAACGTGAAGTTTTGGATGAGTGCCACAAGTCCAAACTCAATATCCATCCAGGAGTTAATAAGATGTATCGAGATATCAAAAGAACTTTTTGGTGGAAAACAATGAAAAGGGACATATCTATTTATATGAGCCATTGTGCTACATGTCAGCAAATTAAAAGTGATCAAAAGAAAATGGCGGGTTTACTTAAGCCTTTGGAAGTACCTAAGTGGAAATGGGATCAAGTATCGATGGATTTCATCGATGGGTTGCCATGAACTAAGAAAGGAAATGAAGCAATTTAGGTTATAGTGGATCATTTGACTAAAACCACTCACTTCATCCCAGTGAAATGCACCCGAACAGCGGCAAGTGTGGCATAGCTATATCTAAAAGAGATTGTTCATCTCCATGGTATACCGAGCAGTATAGTGAGTGATTGTGATCCGATTTTCACTAGTAGATTTTGAGAGGCATTTCAAGCCACATTTTGAATCAAACTGAATTTCAGTACTGCTTATCGCCCGCTGTCTAATGGGAAGACTGAAAGGATAAATTGAATTTTAGAAGACCTTTTGCGAGCTTGAATTCTCGACTTTGGTGGTTTTTGGGAGGACCATTTACATCTGGTTAAATTCTCATATAACAATAACTATCAGGCCAGTATCGAAATGACTCCTTTCGAAGCTTTATATGGTCGTCCGTGTCGACCACCTGCATGTCAGATCGAGTCATGTGATAGACTCATCCTTGGACCAGATATGATTAAAGAAGCCACAACAAAGGTTGATTTTATTCGAAAGAAATTAATAACTGCTCAAAGTCGTCAGAAGAGTTATTATGACTGCAGGAGAAGAGCTTTAGAATTCCAGGTTTGAGATTCTGCATTTTGAAAAGTGTCTCCAATGCGTGGTGTGTTGAGATTTGGGAAAACTGGTAAGCTGGCACCACGGTATATTGGTCCTTTTCCTATTCTAGAGAGGATCGGTCCTTTAGCATATGGAGTGCAGCTACCCACCTGGTTATCTGACATGCATGATGTGTTTCACGTTTCTCACCTTTGAAAATATATGCATGATCCAGACTGCATTATCGAAGAGGCAGCTCAACAAGATTTGGAAATCACTCCCAACTTAGCTATAAAAAGAGTACCATGATCGTGATGTAAAGTAGTTAAGAAACAAAATGGTGAGATTAGTGAAAGTGCAATGGAGTGGGGATCCAAAGGACTGTACTTGGGAAACAAAGGATAGCATGCAAAAGTCCTATTCCAATTGCAGAGTGGATATTCCGGCTTGATTGGTAAGCCATTTCTCTATTTTTTTTCTATATTCTTATGTACTTTGTTATCTGTCTCACTCAAATTTCGAGGACAAAATTTTCTTAAGTGGAGAAATCTGTAACATCCTCAAAATTTTATCAATTTAAAATTAGTAATTTGTTTGAATTTCTAGTATTTAAATTTGGAGTTAATTTGAATTAATTTTAAATTTTCAAAACTTATGAATATTGTGTTTGTTTATTTATATATATAGAATGGATTTAAATTCAAGTTTGAATTTGAATTTAAAATTTTAAAATAAAAATCTTAGTAAAACAATTTGAATTTAAAAAAATATGTGATTTATTTAATGAATGATTTGTTTTAATACATATTCTTTTAAGTTGTGTATCTAAATAAAGAAGAAATGTGTTTATGAAAAAAAGAAAAAAAATGAAATATAAATTTTTTAAAAACCTTTAATGCATTTTCAACGTGCAAATTACATTTGTAAGAAAGAGGGTGCGAAAATGAACAAGTGCAATAATCTAATAATTAAATTTACATGTGTCATCACATTATTTTTATTTTTGAGAAATTCATAAAAAGAAAATAAAGCTATATGAGCTATTTCATCTCCTCCCTCTTATCTCTTTCATTTTTTTCAAAGGTCTGTACATTTTTTCAGCAACAAGTTAACCAACTTCCTTAACATTTAAAAAAAAAGAAACAATCCGTAAACAAACGAGGAAAAAGGAAAGTAATCAAAACAAAAATCAAAACCAAGCAAACTTCATCACAAATTCAACTAAGCAAGATCAGCAATCAAACAAAGCAATACAACAAACAAGATTCGAATCAAAGCATCATCAAACAGAGGAGCAAATTTCCAGTTTTCAATTAGTCAATTTCCAGTCTTCAAAATTTAAAACCCAGGCATCTTCTCTGTTTTTAAAGAAAACTTCCAGATCCTTTGCTTTCAAATTCAAGGTGAGTAAACCCTTTTTGATTTGAACTAGAACTTGTTGTTGTGAGTAATATTGAAGGTTGAATTGTAAATGTGTGTATGCATGTATATATATATACATAAAAATGAAGGGTGCATGTCTGTACACATGAATATGAACTCTGTTCCAGGCCTACAGGTTCCAAAACCTGTTTCAAATTCAAAAGCACTATCACAAATCATTTTTAGGCTTTGAAATTTAAAGTGAACATGTTTATATGATCATGCTTTAAGTTTTAAAAATAAATTTGAGTAAAATAAATCGAAGCATTCTCTGAAAAATTGAAATTACAGGCAAACTCGTTATCTTTCGAAAATTCAGCCGTCATGGTTTCTGATTTAAATAATATCATCGGAAACGTTTTAGAAAATAATGATTTTTAAGCTAAGATCAAAAATTTTAAACTAGAATTGACTGGGAATTTGTGAATTGAATAATATTGGGTTTTGGGGCAAATTCAGGTGATCGGGGTTATGATAAATCGCATGATCGAGGATGGAGCACATTCGAAGGTCAGGGATCACCAGAAAAGTACTTGATGATTTTATAACTCGTCGTGGAGGGCTGATGAGATCATCTAGGGTTTTAGCCCAGTAATTTATCGATCGCATTCTCGAAGCAATGGAGTCCTCATCATTGAATCGGAATCAACCACAGTTGTTTGAATCAAAGTTTTGAAGTCTGGCGAAGCTTCAGCTAGAATCGTGTGGCCTCTGGTGGCTTGTGGAGTCGGAGCGAGACGATTAAGTTGATCGAAGTTGTATTCCTACGAAAGTCGTATAGCTTGATCGAAGATTTGTCAATGTTTTGGGTTTCTGGCTGATAAATGAGCTTGAATCGGTCGTCGATGAGTTGTGGGGGATGAAGAAGTTGACCGGAGTTCGTTGGAATGACTATGCATGTGCACAATGTCGAATTCATGTCAGTAAGCAATAGTTTGGGGAACAAGGGTTATGACTCGAAGTAATCTTCGAGGAACTAGGGTGATGGCTCGAGTTTGGTTTCGTGCAAGCCAGGGTTTAATACTTAAACAAATTTTAAGTTAAAAAATATACGTGGGTAAGTTTTGAGGGAAACTCGAAACAAATGGAGTTTGGCCCGGAGTGACACTCGAGTGAGTGAGTCTCGAGTATTAAGATTTCCAGTTTTAAAATCTTTAACAATCTAAGTTAAATAAATTTCTAAATTTAATCTTTTAAAAAAAATGATGATTGTTTATTAAGTTGAAATGTGTAGTTTATGGGTTTTGAAATAAAAATATTTTAAATTAATTAAGTTTAAGAATGTTTTAAATTTATATTTTTAAAAGTTTATTTTAAATAAAATTTAACAAAGTAATTAAGGGATTAATCCAACGTTTTAAATTGTTAACTTAAAAGTAAGTTAATTATATTATTTATGATAGTTAAATAATTAATGATGTATAATTTCCTAATAATTAATGAATAATTAATTAAAGGATAATTAACTATTAATTAAAGGTTAATTAATTTGTAATTAAGGATTAATTAATTAAGGTAATTAAATAAGGAATAATTAATAATGAAGGTGATTAAGATCTAATTAATTTATGATTAGGGATAATTAATTAATTTATTAGTTAATCATTAAGGGTTAATTAAATGATAATTAAGGTTAATTAATTGTTAATTAAGATTAAATAGATTAATAATTAAGGACTAATTAATGTATAATTAAGAATATTTAATCATAAATTAAGGTTAATTAGTGAAGATAATTATGTGCTTAATTAATTATAATCACACAATTAATTCATCTTAATTTTAGGTGATTGATTGTTATTGAATGTTGTGTGTTGATTGATACCCCTAATATGTGATTGTGATACCATGTGATATGAATTTCTTTGTGCTGAACTGTGATATCTATGATGAATATAATTCTGTGTGAATGTGAAAACTCATTGGCCCATAAAACGACACTTGAATTTCGATGCGATAAGGAGTCGGATTCCAATTGGTTATCCGAAACCCACATCGAATATTAATAATGAATCTTTGTGATTGATATATCCATGTGTTTTTAAATTGAACGCTCGCTATTCGGTATAGCCGGGAGAGGACTGTGTCATATAACCCATTTCAAATAGTGATATGACGAAATGGATAGAATTTGAAAACGGTGGCGAAGACCGAATGTCTTCGAGAATGATAGGATAACCTGTCAAATGACTCTGCACTGTTTTGCTCCGATATAGAGATCTCCATATGTGATGGGGAGTCCGATCGGGATTGTGGATGCCCGAATTACAAGGGCTTCTTTGGAAGTGCCTTCGGTTCTGTTCGAACCTGGAACAAACTTGTATGGTTGTATGTCTGACATTACACTTTGAGATATAAAGCTGATCTCTTTCAAATACATTTCTGTTGGTGGTGGAGAATTTATTCTCTTAGCTTAACACCCTTCTCTGAGACGTACAAGCTCAGAAGTTATGTAGTTGATGGTTATCAGTGATATACTCCCAATTTGATAGTGTGGCATGCTGAGTGCCACTGATCATTTGTTGATCGAAGCATGGCATTTGTGAAAAGCGCAGCTTTGTAGACGAGACTTCGTCGAACCTCACAACCCGGTTATGGTCGAAACATGAATCGTTGCAACAAGGTTATTTGGGGGTAGCGCCCCCTGAGGGTATATCCATTTTCTTTTGGATAAGAAGTGGTATCATGGTACGGAGCCCAGATACTTAACTTATGTGGTTGCTGCAAACTAATTGCTTTGTGGTTACTGGTTGAGAGGCGCCTCAGATAAAGGTTGGCAACGACCGAGAAATGGCATACTCGTGTCAGTATTTACCTAGTTACAGAGGTTACCCGACCTTATGTTGGCAGAGATCCGGTTAGGTTCTCGGGGACGTGCCTCCAGAGGCGTTCCATTCGGTGTAGGAAGTCCATTTGCCTGACCATTGTTGGAAATCCAAAGAAACAGTACGAGCCCTGTACGGTTTTAGTTGTATAACCTGCCATGTAGTGTGGCGGTAACCTGCCATAAAACATGGTAGCTATAGTAGGCATACAATAGTGGTTGTATGCTGGCTTAGATTAATATTATACTTCTGAAATGTTTTCTGCACTATGCACTAATAATAATATCAAAGAGTTTTCTCGTATCAAGCATGCTTGACTATCATAAGAAGAAATCTGCTCCAATTGTGCGCATTGTGTGTGGCGGGAGGTGTTATGGTAGTTTCGTTTTTTAAAAAGCATATCAGATTTCTTTTATAAACTATTTTTGTTTCGAACAACTGTTTTTGTTTACTCATATCAGTCCCATGACTGACCCGGAGTTTATTGTTCCCTTCCTAAACTCTGGGTGCCGAGAATTTCCACACGGGCAGCCTAAAAGCAGGTTATCCATGTTTTGGAGCTAGCTTGGATTGTGGAAGTTTTTTGGAAGCTGTCGGATTTTAGAAAGCTTTGGGTTTGGGAATATTTTGAAGTGCTTGGAGTTTTGAAGGCCTTATCGAAGTTGAAGTATGTTGAAAACTCTTTGAAGTCTCTGTTGTTTCGCTTTGGAGTTGTCGTTTTATTATAGTATCATATGTGTAGCACTCTCATATTGGTGATCGATGTTGTATTGGATATTGTATCAAAGTTGTATCTGTATTGTGATCAATGATATTCATTTTGTTTCCGCTGTTTATTTTCATCTAATGTTGTTATAAGCTCCATCCGAGCTGGAGTTCAACGCTTGAATCTCCGGCAGTCGAATACAAGTGAGGTATTTCATGTCGATTTTCAATCGCTGGATTTCGGGTTGTGAAAATACACACACACACACACACACTCAATTCAATTGACCAATGCAATTTATAAATCCTCTCGATTTACAACCCATCGATTCCATTCCAGCATCCTATCTATTTCCACTTTTCAAAAATAGTATCCACTATTTTTCCCCAACCCTATTTCCATTTTGTAATATAAATTCACCCTGTGAATTTTATATTCCCAAATTTTCATCTGTTATCGATTTTCTTTATTTGTAAACATCATTTATAAATTTATAACTTTTTTGGGTTTTGTTTTAAAAAAATTATATAGTTTATAAAATTCTAATTTTTAAATCCAATTTCTTATAAATTCTATTCATTTCTGCCAATCTATTTTTAATCTCGATTTCAACTTCTCTCCATATTTTCTAGAAATACCATTTAAAAACCCATCGTTTAGAAATATTTTATATAATTTATTTAAATTCTCTATTCAAAATATTTTTACGAATAGTAAAGTACAAACTAAAATCAATTACTGTTTTTATCCAATTCAATTTGTTAAAAATAATCCAAATTTCTAAATGAATATTTTTCTATTCAAAATCTCCTTTCAAATCCTTTCAAATTCCAAAAATAATATCTATGATATTTAAAATACCAAAAGTTAGGCCAGTGCTACTATAGCATCCAATAGTTCACGTCATAACAATAATCTATAACAGGTTACTATAACACATATATTATTATATATGAAAACATAACACATATATTATTATATATGAAAATCATCAATATAAATTTGAGGAATCCAGTTGGATCCCTCCAACCTGTTTACTAGCATCCACAGATGTTAATACAACATAAAAATACCAATCTTACTTCGAGGGGGACAACGCGGTATATAAGATCATCTGCTATTATGCGGGGGCACATAGGGTCTCATCCTCCCCAATAGGCGGGAAATAAATTCAACTACTAATACACACACACACACACACACACACACACACACACACTACTAAATATATATATATCACATCCAACAAATAATAGTTTACAAAATCAACCAATAATATAAATTCAACATTTTTTTTAAAGTTATACTAGCAATCTAAATGAGTGAGATTTTACTCACCTTGATTTTTAATTTTTTCGAACATTCAGGTTTTAAATTTTCTTCCTGAAACCCCAGCTGACTCCGAATAATCCCCAACTAATCCTATTGCATAGATTTTCCTGCTACGTACCAACTCGACTATTTTATTTATTTTGGACCTCGTATAAATAAATTATGAATTTTATACATTTGAATTAATTAAATAAAAATTTACTTAATAAAACTAAATTTAAATGTTAAATCTTATCTCACCCGCACAGAGGACTTCAAAGCCATGACCTAAACAGTATAGGAAATGCGACCACCACCCAACGGCCACCCGTTGCCCTTGCTAGCGTACGTCACTAGTGCGCTTACATCACTACAGATCTCTACGTCCAATCCCCAACAACAACGTAGCACTTCCTCTTCTCTTATCACCTTCCACTTCAGGTCAAGCTCCACCGACTTCCGACGTTGTGCCAACACCGCAACTTTACCCAACACCGATGTAGACCCAAACCTTTATCACGATAGTCGACCTCCTCCAAATTGCTGCCGCGACAACCCTCGTTTATGCACGTGCGCAAATCCACATCTCCCATTGCTATCTCCATTGAAGCCATCCACCATCATCCCAAACTCCGCCTCTATCCTCCAACGTCGCCGCCTGCTCTCGTGTTATCCACTTCCCAGCCATTTCGATGCTGTAAGGCTCGAGATCGATAATATGCAAAGTGATTGGTTTTAATCAATTTTTTTGAACGAGTTCATTTCCTCATTTTTTTATATGTTTACGAATTCGATTTCTTATCAAAGAAGGGAAGACAGACTTACGCGATTTTTAATGAAAGAGGGAGGCTTCTATTGTAAGGTAGGCTGGTTAGAAAAGAATATATGGTTTGACTTAAACGATTTATAATATTATTTAATTATAAAATATCTCGTTTTAGCAACTTAAAATTTCGATCTCCTATCAAGGCATGCCGCTAGGCATTCATAATTTTATATCCCTATTCCGAACGCAATGGAACAAGTTTTGAGTCCTATTTCGATCGTACGGAGAATATAGCTTTGTGGACCAAATTATTATATTAAATTTCGATATTAAGTTCAACGCTTTTCTATCCCAAACAATCAAACGATAACTCCAAAAGCTATGAAATTTGAAATTCGATAATAATACATTATAATGGATCCAATGGAATTGGTTTCGTCGTATTTCGATACTGTGCCCTGGACCGCTATTTTAACACGTCGATTAAATCTACGATTTCCAAAATTTACGATATCGCTTGAAATCCATTTTTAAAATCTTAGTAACTAAATCGTAATTCCAAATCCGATATTTAAAACCATTTAAAAATTTAAAATTAACCGTCAAAAAATCTGGGTCGTTACATCAACACTTAAATTAAAAGCACATATGTTACACTACATGAAATAAAACAAATGCATTTTCTTTCAAATTTTTACATAAACAATTTATGTAAACATTCGTACATATGAAATAAAGTATTTCACATTATATAAAATGATAATATAAGTTCTAAAACATTTTTATTATTAAAATCACTTAATTTACAAAAATACATAATTTACACCAAATAAATGTAAAAGTCTACATCTTCAACTTCTAAAATTTTACGTAAATATATTTCTTGCTTAGAAAAATATAATAAATTATTTCAACCTCAATATTATAATCAAAACACATTTTTAAATCAAATTCACCATTTTATTTAAATAAACAACCTTTAAAAGTCAAATACTTACTTTAAAAATTATTAAAAGAAGTAATTGGCAATAAAATAAAATTATTGCACTTTCTCTAAATAAAAACCATTTTCCATTCATTATTAACCCAAACAAAAAATAAAGCTTTTAAACTTTATTTTATCATTTTTATTCCCAAATTTTACTGTTTACTTCAAATAAACAATTTAAAATCTCCACTTTTATTTTAATTTACAATATTAAATTATAACTACGGTTATAATTTAATATTAATAGGTAATCTCCAAAACCAGGGTTGTTATAGACTCTCCCTTAGAAAAATTGCATCGTCGCAATTTTTAGAGAAGAGTTTGCATTTAGCATAATTATTTCATCAATCAAAGATTGGATAGACAAGCACGAGATCAAATGTCCTCACTCTCAACTCAAGATAAAAGAAGGCCAAGATAAAATTGCTCGATAAATTCAACGATTTCCCCAAGTATAAATACTGAGATTAACGGACAATTGAATTTCTTTGAGCAATACATAATGATTCCACAGGTATCTCACCTTCGGAACAAGAACACAATGGAGTGCTACCCAAAAATCAACCGAAAGAGATCAATTTCACAAAAGTTTCTCGTATAGAGTTGGAATTTAGCATCGCTTCATCCGAACTCCAAACAATGAGATGATGAATTTCCATGTGTCACTACGAAAGAACCACACCAACATTAGTTTGACAATAAGAGAGTAAGAGAATTCGATGAAAGGTAGTTTCTTCAAAGGCCACCAGACTCAAACGACGGCATAATGCATGATGTTAGATAATAGCTCAAAGACAAAATAAACTCGAGGAATGGATTTCTATACTCTTGTTTTACAAAAAAATATTTTTAAGGTTTCAAAAACCTAATTTCTTTATAATCAAATTCTCAAACTTCAGTACTTTGAAAATTTTCAAGACTTCATACAAAAATCCAATTTATTCTGTAAACTCTTTATTTAAAGTGAATAAAATGTTTTACTCATAGATTCAACCACAATATATTTCAGTTTGAAATAAATACTTTCATACAAAACATCAACCAAATTTTAGTCATATAATAAGTAGAGTGCACTTAACTAATAAGGAAACGAGTTGTTTCAATTAAAAACCCGCTAGAAAGATCATAATTTTTGATCCAAAAAACTCAAATTTTGAAAATATCTGTAAAATAAAAGTCATTCTACCAAGTCTAAGCTTTCCATCAATATAAAGATCATAAAAGTCGGATTCATGGTATGAATGTTATGCTAAATTTATTTTCAACTTACACTTTAGAAAATCTCTTATAGGACAAAAATGACCATTTACTTTTTAACCCATTTTAAACTATGAAAAATGCAAAAATTTCTAAACAAGTAAAAAGAAAATTTATAGCTTTCTAAAGGCTCTTATATTTGAATAAAATATAAATTCATTCAAAGTTATAAATCTCAAGTTATTGTTGTTTTAGCACAACACTTTTTCATCCAAATTTCATCTTTCAAATAAATTTTAATTTTGTAATTTTTTCAAAAATTTTAATTTCAAATTATATTTTCAAACAAGAATTTTGCTAAACCATTGATTAAATGATCTTCTTTTTTCCAAAGAGCTAAGACATACCAAAACATGATCAACTTTATATAATTTTCATAAAAGAAACAATTCATTAATTGGAAAAAATTTCATTACCTTCCAAAAATCTAAGTTAAAAGCAATTAACTAAGAAAACTCATTTTGGAAGAGATGACTAATATCTTCCATTATCAAAAGATGATTTTTAATCATTTATTAAAACAAATTTTGGGGATATATATAAAGTTTCAAATTATTCTCACAATTTAAAATGATTATTCTATCAAAACAATACAAACCCATATCTATGTTGTCACACAAATTAAATTTCCATTTAATTATCAATGAAAAACTAATTAAAGTTGATAATTAATTCAAATTATTTTCAATAGCATTTTACAAATTCATACCAACAAATTTTAAACATAGACAAAATTTGAAACAAAATTGGCTCGCAAACACATGGTTAAAATTTAAAATAAGCATATTCAATTTCGATTTTTTTTCAAATAATGCAAGGGTATTGCCTCGCCATTGTTTTATAGTTAATGAACCCATCGATTGGCTGCAAAGTTGACCTAGTGATCAAAACTGCCTTGCCACTCCTCTAACACTTACTATGGCTCAATGACTACATTTAATTCTCAAACCATATTAATTTTATTCCAATCTTTTTTTATTAAAACTCAATTTACTGTGTTTGATTGCCTCGTTACAGCGTTTAGGAAATTCTTATCGATAATGTTGATCAGCCATATTGACCAAAATTCTTAAAGCACTTGATGGACAACCTAACACAAAAAATTATATCATTTTCTTTAAAAAGAAATTACTTATATATAATACTCAAAATACTCTTTATTTCTCTCAAAAGTCCAATTTCAGTTAAAAACGTATCTTCAACTTATCCTCAAAATCAAAAATACAAGAAGAACTCATTGAGATATTTCTACAATACTCGATTCACAGAGTGATGGAATAGACTAGAGCGTTCATTTTTCAGAACGGTATGACGAACCACTCACAAGAACCATACGTGTGTGGAAAATGACAAGAGGAATGCTACCCTCCGCAACTCGTAGCTCTTGAAAATCGACGTAAGGTCAGGTTGAGAAATAACCCTAGTACCACTCAATAGATTAAAAGGATCAATGAGATATAAGAGTAAGGATAAGATATCTTCTCGAATGAGGAGAAGTAACATTAACAACGAATCATTACTTCGAGTGAAGTAATATCTCACAGTATATAAACAATTGAGTATCCAAAAAGGATATCTCTAAGGAGACAAGAACGACAATATCAGTTAAATTCCATTAATCACCTCATTTCTTTAGTGGACATCCTCGTGGGAGGATAACTGAAAGGATAAGAATTGAAAAGGAGGTCAATACAATACTCGATTGTCCAATGGGGTGGCAAACCCGACGGACTCATAGAAATCGACAAAGTCACAGCAACTAAAATTCGAGATGCATCATAATCTCGAAACTCAAGAGTGAATACAGATACTTCAGAATCATCATTAACATTCCGAAGAGCAAGAGACAACAAATCAACCGCATTAGGGTACCTAAATATAGGATCCTTGAATTCACAGAATGCGACTTGACAGTACACAAGCCACCCATCTCAAATCATTCCATACTCTAGATAGAAATAGCGTGCTAATTCACATAAAAATATAAGGTACAAGGAACGATCCCAAAATCCTGATACTCATGCCAAATATTACGGATCCCCTCTATAGGATTCACAATCCTCAAAGAAGAATAAGACAAGAATCATCCAAAAGTATCAACAAATTCCTCTAAT
Organism: Allium cepa; assembly: GCA_030765085.1. Taxonomy (NCBI): domain Eukaryota; kingdom Viridiplantae; phylum Streptophyta; class Magnoliopsida; order Asparagales; family Amaryllidaceae; genus Allium; species Allium cepa. The sequence goes on from CM060932.1 coordinate 452,435,951, forward strand.
ATGGATGAGTCTCAAGCATCCGTACTAAGGAGACTTGAATAAAACAATCACGATTAGGATTACTCCTAAGATATATATTATCAATTCTATTATGCATTAATACGCAATAAAACATATTCCTAGACATATCCCATACATCTATCTCAAAAGGCACGATAAGGTAAAGGATATGATGATTAAAGAATTGGTAACACCTGTATTATACTTGGATGTACCGTAATATATGTTTCTGTTCTGTGTTTATCATATTTTGTTCTGAACTTAGCTCTGATACCGTCTGTGATGCCCCTCCCCGAGACCCACATTAACAAAGTGTATTACTGGGTAGTACCGTCAGCTAATGTGGAGAATAGGGCAGGTTTGGAGCGACCATCTATAACCTTGTCTTAAATACCTATTGAATACGTCGATAAATGCTCTATTTTTTTCCATCTCAAGTGGATTGACATATCCAATAAATACTTAATACAAAGCCATAGGTGTTTATAGGATCTATCAAAACAAAATACAATAAATCAAATGTAAAACACATCACAGAACAGTAGATAATCACATATATACACACATATACAGATACACCACAGAGTATGCAAAATGATACATCACATATATGGTATGACGACCATAATACAAACAAGAGTCAAAAGAATATACATATCAGAGTAGCAGAAAAAGGACTACACAAAAGCTACAACAAAAAGCTAGCAGAAAAGTCCATGCGAAAGTTGATAGGCTATGTCCAAAAGGGTACCTAACCTGAAACATCTTGGTCTGACACGAGTATAAAATACATGGGTCGGTTTCGCTAAATAAGTCAATTTAAGAGGAAAATCGATAACACAACATAAGGCAAGGTGACAATCTTCTCAATGAGAAGGAATAATTCAAGAGTATATGGTTACTTCACATGTCGCAATTAAGTAGGTATAGTAATTTCAAGTGATATAAGGATATCACTAAATACGAATGCAACTCAAAGTTGATAAAACTCCATAACAAATTTCATAATAAAAGCTTGCCTAATCTCATCAACGTATCACAAAACATCAAATATGGTTTAGGAGAAAAACATAACTCCAAAGAGGAGAAATTCCAAACCCGCCATATCGACAAACTCAAAAGCAACTCAAAGAAATCCCCATCTCAAAATACGCAATAAGGCAATCAAATATAAATTTCAACATAGGAGAACATAATCCCAAATAAACGCCAAAAGGAAAATCTCATATAATAACGCCAATAGGCAAATCCCAAATGACACGCCAAAAAGAAAATATCAAATAATGCCAGTGTAGGCAACTCAAATTCCCACAAGGTAATCGCCATAAGAGTGTGTGTGTATAAAACGGCTCGAATAGCCAATCATGAAAAAGGCGTTACACTAGGGAAATCACAATAATCAATGAAATCATCTCTAAAGTTTTGTACGTGCTTTTGGCCGAAGCCTGCCAAGCACCGATCTCTAAAAATAGGTACATCGCTCGAAGGCAGTTACTTCATAGTGACAAATAAATCGCAATGACACTAAATGGTTTATTAACTGCTAGCAAGTTTCACACTGAAAGTAGTAAAAAATTTACCTAATCACATCGGTAAACTCGACCCGAAGGTCAAAGCGATCAAATCGACAAATCAGGAGTGAATCAATAACGTAATCGCACGTGTCCCATGCCACATGTTTTAACAAACTGTTTAATTCTCCTTCTTATTCGCTTGAATAGTACAAAAAGGTTTGGAAAAATCCATTCTTGAAAACAAATAAAAATCCAAGAAAACACTCAAATCGATATTCGAATTAAATTCAAATTAAATTCAAATTTAATCCAAAATTTGAATTTCAAAATATCCAAAATTTGGCTAGTCTATTGATAGACATCATGGCTCTCAAAACAACACAAAAATATCATCTGAATCAAGTAAATTAGAGAGCAAAACAGCTAGAACAACTCGGAAACAAAAGAGCATCATAGGAAAACGCAGGGCAAACAAATGCCCCCTAGGTTGACCATCAGGTTGACCTTTGTACTCCATAGTTCGACCATACGATCGACCAATGTGGAGGCATGGTTGACCTAGCTGTCGACCTAGCCAAGCCTTCGCACGTGAATTGGTTTACAACGAATGTCCAAGCTGCGAACTAATTTTCAGGTAAACATTTAACATAGCAAATGAATGTATTTTTCAACCAAATTTTGCAGGCATGTAGAACAACATATAAACTACAACCAACCGAAAATCCGGTAGCATTTCATTTTGGAAGTTACAATAACTCAAATATGCAACCCAGAACAGCTTTGAACAGAGAAATAAAAAATACAAAAACATGACTACAGACAGAAACTTTTGTACAGATTCGGGAAATTTGCACTTTGAATTAGATAAAATTTATTAATTATTCATCTCGCCTTGCTCAAGAAGATCAAACACCAGATTTGCAGCTAAAACGTTGAAGCTTTGAGATGGTTTAGGCCTCTAGAACCTGTAGAAACTACAAAAAGAGATACGCAAACAAAAAGAGACAATTAACAGACAATCTCCTCTAAAACAAGATAGGATGAAAGTATTTAGGATTTGGAGTATGATTATCTGTGAATTTTACTTTAAATCAATAAAAATCTCAGCCTAAATTAAAGAAATTTGAGTTTTAAAAGCCATAGATTTAAGAAAATGAAGTTGGATTCTTTTTTCTATTCACTAACTAGAGGAAGGAGATGAGAATGGTATCCTGTACGTACAGGAAATGTATTTCTCATTTCCTTATCTCTTAAATTTGGCTAATGGGCTTTTAGGACCCAAACAAGAAGAAAAATTAAATGCCCTAATTTATAAAATCAACTATAGCGACCCTCCATTCTGTACCCTTTGAGTTGATAATAATCCACTCTTGTTCAACCCAAATTGTATGAAAGAGCGAATAACTAAGATAAAGAAGAAGAAAGAGATAGAAGAAAATAGGATAACAACATAGAATCTCACTATCGCAACGGAACAAAATATAATATATAATAACAGATTTTTATACAAAAGAATCTGTAACCGTGTATACTTACAATCATCAGAGTACAACAATCAATACATCATATCTGGATAGTTATAATAACTTGTCCTCATACAGCGGAAATATAAGTCAAGTACGGGAATACGTCTCTGTCATCCACCTTATCTCCTGAGCTTCATAGCATCCTATCCTGAATCTGTAATACTCGGCCTGACTCGAGTATTATAATAAAATAACACTCGAGTTAGTCTGGAAAACCAACATAAGAAAACATGTCAATTTAAATTATTATAGTTATCAAAATTCTTTGAAAAATAAAGGTATCTCGTAAGACTGCGTTATACATAAACACGATGGGTTTTTCTCTTACGAAAACCAAAACATTTTATAGAAAATCCAGTGATAATATAATAGTGTCTAAGTACAAATACTTATTCAAATAGTTGAAATTGTTACATTAATTAAATTCCAGCATACTTGTCTCCACAAACAAAATCGACAATGCTTGTATTGGAGAATGGATCCCATACAATGACTGGGCTACAGGAGTACTTCCCATCACAGTACACCTCTAGTAAAACATAGTGAGGACCTCCTCGGGATTCCCTGCCACACAAGACCGGCCTTCCCTTAACCTGGATAAACCGAATATGTTATCACCCCGGGTGTTCCCACCTCTAAAAAAATTGAGCGCTCCCTTTTTCATGCATAACCATTACCATAATTTATGTATATTTCCGAGGATATCTAGAAAAGAGATAACATACCCTAATTGGGTGCGACCCATTTAGCCTTGCTGCATCTCCCCTGTTTTAGTCATTCCTGGTTGATGAGGCTTGGGGCTAAACGTTACCTTTCAAGAATAATTCTATTTAGAATGCTCATCGTCCTTCAACGACGATGTTCTGATAGCATTTGTCCATACAAGTTGTCCTTGGTTTGGACAAACCGAATCACCTCTTCACTAGCTTCACGCGAAGCCATCTCACGCGAATTGATTTGCAGCGAATTTCCAAGCCGTGAACTGATTTTCAGAAAAACATTTAACATAGTAAATGAACGTATTTTTCAACCAAATTTTGCAGGCATGTAGAAAGACATATAAATTATAATTAAGAGAAAATTCGGCAGCATTTCGTTGCCTAAATTAGAAGTTACAATTGCTCAAAGATGCAACCCAGAACAAGTTTGAACAGAGAAATAAAAACTACTTAACTATAGACAGAAACTTTTTTACAGATTTAAAAAATTTGCACTTTGAATTAGCTAAAACTTGTGAATTATCCAACTCATCTTGCTCAAGAAGATCAAACACCAGATTTGTAGCTAAAAGGTTGAAGCTTTGAGATGGTTTAGGCCTCTAGAACCTGTAGAAACTACAAATGGAGACATGCAAACAAAAAGAGACATTTAACAGACAATCTCCTCTAAAACAAGATGGGATGAAATTATTTAGGTTTTGGAGTATGCTTACATATGAATTTTACTTTAAATTGATAAAAATATCAGCTTGAATTGAAGAAATTTGAGTTTTAAAAGCCATAGATTGAAGAAAATGAAGTTGGGTTATTTTTTCTGTTCACTGACTAGAGGAAGGAGATGAGAACGGTTTCCTGTATGTATCGAATTTTTTTCTCATTTCCTTTCTCTTAGATTAGGCTGATGGGCTTCTAGGATACAAATAAGAAGAAAAATTAAATGGCCTAAGTTATAAAATCAAAACTTAAATCAAATGCACATATATTACAATATATTGAATAAAACAAATGCATTTTCTTTCAAATTTTTACACAAACTATATATGTAAACATTCGTAAGTATGAAATAAAATATCTTACATTATATAAAATGATAATTTAAGTTTTAAAACATTTTATTATTAAAATCACTTAATTTACAAAAATACCTAATTTACACCAAATGCAAAAGTCTATGTCTTTACCTTCTAAAATTTTACATAAATATATTTCTTGCTCAAAAAATATAATAAATAATTTCAACCTCAGTATTATAATCAAAACACATTTTTAAATCAATTACCCTTTTATTTAAATAAACAACCTATAAAAGCCAAATACTTCCTTTAAAAATTATTAAAGAAGTAATTGGCAATAATTAATAAAATTATTACACTTTAAATAAAAATCATTTTCCATTCATTATTAACCCAAACAAACAAAATAAAGCTTCTAAACTTTATTTTCTCATTTTTATTCCCAAATTTTATGCTTTCTTGTAAATAAACAATTTAAAATCTTAAAGTTCTAATTTAATATTAACAGGTAATCTCCAAAACCAGGGTTGTTACCGTTTTTATGTTGGAATCTCGAGGACGAAATCCTTTTAAGAGGGGAGAATTTAATGAGCTGTATTTTTTGGTCGTCAAATTAATTTATTTAAATATTCAAATTTGAATTAAATCATACTAAAATATACGTTTTAAATTTAGACTTGATTTTTGGTGACATCATTTTAATTTAATTTGTAGAATTTTTTCTTAATTTTTAATTTGGAAAATAAAAGTATTTCGTTCGACGCGTTTTGCGTCAAATGTCGATTCTTTTGAAATTTTACAAAATAAGTTAACTTGTCTATTTCGTTACTATTTTGTGATTGCATAATGTTGTGGTGTGCGATCATATTTTTATTTCAGTCATTCATGGTCCGTATGCAAATAGAAGATTGTGTAGCGTCGTACTCTAAATTTTTTTTTAAACATTAAACAAACACCCCTCTTTTCTTGTGCCATGCACATGCATTCTAGACTACTCTTTCCTGGTATTTAACATTTGCATTAAATTGTTGGTCTTTGCTTACCTTAGCCATGAAGTAATGGGATTATATATATATGCACTTACAACACTTATAAGGGATATACATATACATATATTCACATACACATATATATATACACATATATATATACATGTACATATATATATATATATTCACTCTCTAGTATACAATTCGTATATAGATTTTTCCGTGGTTCATGTTTTCTTCTCTTTATACACTTAGGCACATTCTTCCTTTTATTTTCATTGAAAATGCAAACTAGAGCATGCACGGAGGAAAACATATGCATGCAAGAAAGGGAGAACCTGTTCATTTTCTTTTGTAAACAGAAACATATTATCCACATATCCTTTCCCATTTAATTAATTAAATAAGTTCCTCTACACTAAGAATTGGACAAAGTGGTCAACATAAAAAATGTAGATAAAAATCGTAGAGGTCGAAAAAGATCTACAATTTTTGTTTTTGTGCACTCGAGTTAACGGAGCGAAGAGGGAGATAGGAGGAGATGCTTGCATGGGGAATATGTGTGTATATATTTGAGTGAGTTGGAGCATGCATAACTTTTTCATGAACATATTTGTTTATTTTTTTTACGCATGGACATTTTACTTTTCCTCTTTGTAAATGAAAACTCACGCAACCTTGCATTTTTCTTCCTTTACTTGTGCTATGCATGCATGAAACGTTCATATTTTTGTTAGAAGTTATGTCATGTTTTAATTAGTTAATAAGGTATGTTCCTATTAATGTGTTAGGTGGTGGTTAAGATCCACATTTGTAGGTTTGTTGATAATTGTTTTTAGTTTATTTAAAGCTTTATAATTTCTATTTTTCATGACGTGAATAACAACGTAATTCCTTTCCGTTTGACGTTGTACCTTTCCCTCCTTTCTCTATTTCAAATTCTAACATGGTATCAGAGCTGAGAATGAGAGAGGATAGAGAGCATAGAGTACTTTACTGAGTTTTGAGAATGAAAAGCAACGATAAAAAAACAAATTTGCTGTCCTCAAATATATCGATCCCGAAAAGAAAAATGGATCTCAGATCTAACGACGCTCCAAATATATCGATGATGTCCCTGCCTTTTGAAAAACACAACATAGCTCGGAGTATGGAGAACTTTGCCACCACGCCTCCATAATCGATCAGCTTCGCTATTGCTCCTAAATTTCGCCTCGACGAACGTTGACCTTGCCATCTTCTGCCTTAGATGTCTCGTGAATGATTGGAAATTCCGAAGTCTAGTGATGCAATGCTATTTCATGGCGTTGCGTCTCATTGTGAAGATTGCTGCCGCTCTTCACCGCTGGAGAGAAACTTGCTTGCATTAGATAACTTGAACTCGCCTTGTTTTCTTTAGAATTGGGACTGCTACTGATGCTCACAATAGCTCATTGTTAGAGATCTGGAAATGTTTGTCTCGCATTGAGGCTTTACTCCCTGATGATGTGGTTGAGTCTAGTAAGTAGCAGTTGTGTTTTGGTTCTCTTTGGTTTGACGATAGATATTGGTTGAATTAGAGATGAACTCTGACTTAGTTGTCTGAGAGTTTGTTCATTGGATGATGAGTTTGTCACGGTCTATTTTGGTGATTGGTTGTGATTGTAGATCTGATGTAATAGTTGCGGTTGATTGCAAGGTTGGTAGATAGTCGTAAGAAGGAGGAATTTGACTACGTGTGGGGAGAAGCAAGCTGTTGAGCAAGATGGTTGTTTGGGATTTTTTCTAAGGATTAATAATCCTGGTTATAGCAAGGTGAAGACAATGGTAAAGAGTTGGTGGTTGATTTTGTTTTGGAGAAGTGGTGATAGTTGTGGGTGTGTTTTTGCTATGTCGAAGAAGATGGCAGAGTTTGTGGTGATGACATATTGGTGCAGTAAGGTATTTGGTTGATGTTTTGGCGTAGTTGGTCCGAGATTGCTGAGGATTGAACAATGGTATTGGATTGGGTTATAGCTTGAGGCGAGGATTTTGAATGGAAGAGTTTCGGTGCGATGAGGTTAGTGATTTGGAGGATGGTTTTTGGTGTAGCTTGGTGAGGTACTGATGTAAAAGAGAAGCGGATGTGATCTGATGTGAAGGCGAGGAGGTGGGAATGTGTATGGTAGGTTGTTTCTCGATGAAGGAGTTTCGGGGGAAGATGTTGTTCATGGAAGAGTTTGGTAGAAGAGAGGAAATACTATTTGCGGAGAGATGAATTAAGTGAAGAAGGATGCAAGAGTTAGCTTGTTTGTGTAAAAGTGATGCAGAGATGAAGTTCTGGTTGAGAATAATATTAAAGATAGTTCGGAGTTGGTCCGAAAAGCATGGCTGTGATGTTCTGAACCAAGATGATTGAGTTGAGAATGTTAGTAATCTTTCTTTGATTTTCTATTCTAAATTGATTTCCAATTGCATCAGCTTGATTTTGAGGCGCAAGGTCAGAGTTGCCAAATTGATTAGAGCATAGCTTAGGCGGCATTGATATGGCTGCTGTTCAACTAGGTGCAAAGGCAGCTTAATCAATGATGATTGAATACATGAGTGATATTGAAGAGGTTGCTAGCATCGGATGTTGTTGAAGTGTTAGACTTGTTTATCTTGAAGATAAGGGATTGTTGGACCTGAGTGAGGGATTGCTGCCGGTGTTTGTGTGTTTGAGATACGAATCTTGCTTGCGTAGATGTCTGATTCGAAGTCTGTCTCCACATTTTCTGCCGTTTCGATCTAAAAACTCACATCCGTCTTTAAGAGAGAGGAGCTACCACCATTATAAAGATGATCGGAGATCTCAGAGATGCTAATGTCAATGTTGCTCAAATTTTGTTCAAGATGAATATTGCCATTGCTGCTCGAAGTGGTGAAGTAAGTTCCGAGTCAAAATTGGTTGCATGTTGTTTCTGATGTCGCTCTGGATGTCGACTGAGAAGCTGATGCCTCCGGAGCCTATTGCTTGACATTGGTAGTGTTCTGAGATTCAAACGATGTACTCCTCTTGCCTGAGACTGATGAAGGATATCTCGCCTTGTGGTTAAGATGGCACCAGGATACTGCCTGAAAGATAACTTCCCTACATCAATACAGTTGCTTAGTTTTGGGTTTGGCTGGTTTTGATTTAACTAAATTGTTTGAGATTAAAGTTTGGTGCTTGATATGTTGGTTGAATTTTAGTATGCTAGAAGTTAGTTGACGATGTTTGTGGTGAATTTGATTTGAGACCCTGTAGTTGTTTTGGCTGAATTTTGATTGTGATCAGTCAGAGATTGATGTCGAGGTGATCAAAGTTGATGATTTGGTTGTTGGAGTTATGGTGCAATTTTACAAAGGAGTTGGCAGAAGTGTGTTTGATGGAAGCTTGCAGCTTAAGAAGATGGTACGAGTTGTCGAATTTTTGAGTACGAATATGGTCAGCCAGTATGAAACTGTAAGGTATGATTGTAGTGTTGAGAAGGTGAATGATGTGCTCAAGCAAAGAGGATGGACGATGATGAAGACGACGACGTGTAGAACGCTGTTTATAAAGTTGGACATTTATAGAGTGCTCAAAAGAACTGTTTGAAGTAGAAGCCTACAAGCGCAATAGGTAAAACCTGTATGTGGAGCAGGTGTAGTTTCATGTCATCTAACAAGCAAACGAGGAAGAGCCGTAACTCTAGCTTGTTGGGGTGATGACAGATACAGCAGTATCAAGGGACGACCCGAGTGGAGCGGTCTATGAATCCTTAAGAGGAAACTAAGAGTATTTGTCGATGGTTGATGAGTGAAGAATCAATCAAAGCAAAACAGTTGATCAAGTCCAACCAAAAAGATGAAAAACAGTATTTGTGATCGTTAATGGAAGACGGTGAGATAATCAAGAAACGCGTTTCCTTAAAGATTGCTTGATTGGTACTTTGTAAACTAGATGTTAGCGCATTCAGTTTAAGGGAGGGTGTTAGAAGTTATGTCATATTTTAAGTCAATAAGGTATGTTCCTATTAATGTGTTAGGTGGTGGTTAAGATCCATATTTGTAGGTTAGTGGATAATTATTTTTAGTTTATTTAAAGCTTTGTAATTTCTATTTTTCATGATGTGAATAACAATGTAGTTCCTTTCTGTTTGACGTTGTACTTCTCTCTCCTTTCTCTATTTCAAATTCTATGTGCTTCCGTGTGCTCTGTGTATGTAGTGCGTGTGTGATTCTTGGGTGAGCAACTGGCTGTGAAGATATATGTGTAGGTGCATGCACGAATAAGGACGAGCGTGGGTTTGTTTTGGTAGGCGAATGCATGAAAGGGAAGTTTGAATATGTACAGGTGCTTGAAATGAAGAGAACAAGGAAGGGGAGTTGGGCCGTGAGAAGTTGGGCTTTGCATGTTTGTAGGTAGGAAATGAAATGCATACATGGCTGTGCTTTTGGCTGTGTGGGTGGGGGAACATGTATTGAAGGTGGAGATGGCTATGATGTGCATGTGTCTTGAGTTTGGGCCTTGGGCTTGCTGATGTGGGGTGAGAGTATTAGTAATAATTATTTTATCATGCTAAGAAATTTATTTATTAATTAGTTAAATAATCTAATTTTGAAAAATCAGAACTCAGTCATGTGAAGTCCGTTTAACCAGCGATCTTCGATGCTAGTTTCGTGTTAACGAATAGAACACACCAATATAGTTTATTCGTAGATCTAACGAAGTTTAATTAGTAGTGGTTGAATTTAATTACAACTAACGTAGCTAAATTATATTTCGTTCATGACATCTATTAGCAGATCAAACCTCATTCTATTATTATAAATTGAATAGATAAATTTATTATTGGTTATGGATGTGTTCGCAATTTATTATTATTGTTGGTTGATTACTTGGTTATTAGGATTGCGCTCGGCCAGTTTAGGAGCACTGATCATTATTTGATTATTGACTTTGCTCGACCAGTATATGAGCAATTAATTATCCATATGCATGGGCTGGGTAGAAAATAATTGTAGGCTAACACCTTGTGATTTATTTCACGATTTGACTAAAAGGAGTTTGGCTCATTTAACTGTTATAATTAACTACAATAATTTGACGTCAATGAAATTGTTTTCAAAGTTGGTTTACATAAGTGAAAGTTTATGAAATTTTTAAAGAAACATAAATATTTGAAAATGAATATTTTGAAGTTATATAATATAAAAGTGTTTTGTATAATGGTTTTATAAAGATGTTTTATAAAACGAAAAGAATTTCGAGAACTAAACCCGATGGTTTTTAAATGATTTTTGAGACGATTTGGAAATGGAAATTATTATAGATTTGAAGTATTTGTATTTATTAGTGTAAATGATTTTGCCACTTGGGGATATAAAGTGATTTGTTATGTACCGCCGATTCAGGTAACCCATAAGTAAAAAGTGGGTAAAAGAGGTGCCGATGTTCTGTAGCCTCAGCATAGCCCGCTCTTATTGTAGAGGGATATACATATCTATATTTATTTTTGGAAGGCTGGGACCCAGTTGCCTCGTTATGGCTAGAAATCTCCCGAGAATCGGTAGAATATAGTTTGTATGCTTATATATTAGTATCTTTTCAAAAGGTTAATTGTATTCGAATCTCAAAGTAAAGGTCTAGTTTCAATATAAAAGATATATATATATATATATATATATATATATATATATCAAAAGCTTTGAAATGAGAATTCAGGAATAAAATCCAAAGAGATAATTATTGCAAAGTTAATTAGATTTTAAAAAATCTAAATTTGAAGATTAAGCCTAGGCGGGAATTTTTTGAATTGCATATTATTTGTCGCATCTTTGGCTCCATGAGTCCTATTTGCGGTAGGAAAACTACAGAGGCTTGTTCGTGTATCTAATTGGCTACCCAATTAGATAAGGGTATGTAGGAAGTCACAAATAGTAGTGATGCAGCCTCAATAATAACATGACATTTTTCTATTTATTTTTTGCCATATATCGTGTATCGATGTATTTTCCTGCTTACTATTTTGTTCTTCATTTGCATTGTTTATTGAGTTCGCAGGTATGGATATTGCTATTTCTCATTAGAGTTGCACAACAATAGATTTACAGTCTATTTGTAGTATTTGAGTTCGGTTTGTATTTAAGCACATTATAGAATAAATAATTACTCTGATAACTTGTATAATTGAACGTCGTATCCTATAGATTTAGTAATGTTGAATATCTATCAAATATTGTGTATTAAGTTGGTAGTTTACATTCGTATTTGTATAAACAGACGGATTTTTCGGTGATTTTGACTGGTCCAAAATCCCAGGTCGTTATAAAACCACTTCAGGACTGAAATACGTACTCTTGGAATTGAATCTATTCAAGATTTTGAAATCAACATGGAGATTCGAGATCTTTTTCATATGCTTGAACCTAGAGGATCTTGATCTATTCGAGATGCTAGAATCCATTTAGGGATTCATGTTCTGTTCGAGTGATGGCTCGTGCATTGAGATGCTGAATGCGATTTCACCATCAGGAAATGACTAAAGATAGAGTGGGTTGCTCAATCTTTGATTTATCTAACCCATGAGGGTATATCAACTCTATTGTTTTGAGATGCTTATAGACGTTGGCCATTGAAAGTTGATAATACTTGGCTTACGTATTTGAACATGGTCCATTTGTGTTTATCTTGTGGTATATTTTATTTAGAGATATGCGACGCTCAGTAGGTAGTTTCTGATCCTTGTCATGGAGATTGGTCTCAGTCTACGGGGGAAATCTCCGTGGAAAATCCATTTGCAAAAGTACGTTAGTAATTTTGATTGTACTTTAATATTTTTGTGTCGTGATATGCAAGTATCACAACTATTTTTCGATTTATATTCTACACTCTAGACATTATACATCATATCACCTTATGTACTTAAGGTGAGAGTTTTTTTAGAGGATAACCATTACAGCATTCCATGCGATCTCAAAAGTAATATTATCTGTTGGTCACATGTTTCTTGCTTTACTCAAGACAGAATGATGTGTGACTCATAGTTTTATATGTCTCTTATTTCCCTGGGTGCTCTTTCGAGCAGTCTAAGAAAGGCGGTTTTTCATTGATGTTCATTAGGCTCTTGGAGAGGAGCTAGAAATTTCACCTACCATAATATATATTTCTGCTGCATTAATTTACTTTTATATAAATATATATAATTGTAAAGGCAGGCTATTCTAACTGTCTAGGGTTACTATAGCACTTTAGTTTGTAACTTTAAAATAATGTGTATACTAGTGCGAATTCGTGCTACACATACGAACTACGATTATTATTTTAGTAGCATAACCATTTTGAATCTGAAAAATAAAGTATGTATAACCGTATCAATGTAAAAAATAATTTCAAGAAACTAAATAAAAACATATATTTTCATAATTAAATTTTAATTCTAAGATATTGTTATACTTTAAAAATGAATTTTTCTCTCACACAATTATTTTACTCTTTGAATGCACTAATAGACTTTGGAAATAATAATAGAAGTTAAATTTTTTTGGATATCCTACCACATGAAATAGATAAAAGCTTTAAAAGATTCATGAATTTGCAAGGTTGATTTGAAGGTTAAATATCATATTCTCAGAAAATTTGTAAAACCAAAAATATCATAATCTGAGCAATCACTATTGAGTACTGCATTGGATAAGCCTAATACTAACATAATGAAGTTATACTAATGGTAAAATAAAATATATTATGCTATAAATATTACCATTGCGAAAAAAATTTGCTCTAAAGTGATAGCCTCAAGTATATAACTAAAAATGTTACGCGCTTCACTTAAGAAACCACAATTCAACATACTTAAATAATGTAAATGATATCCTCTAATAATTATTTTAATATTGAGTATGAATCACGCACCTGAAAATAAAACATTTAAAACATTATTCAAACATTTAGCAAAGCCTGTACTTAGATCTTTGCGACTATATCTGCTTTCTAGTTTAGCAACTCCTTGGCTTTCTTTCAACCTGGAAAAAAGACCGTGGGAGTGAGCAATAGAAAATACTTAATGAGCACATATTCCTATAGCTTTCATTCAATATAGGAAATAAACTGTAAGTTGAAATTCTCAAAGGAAAAGTCATAAGGTATGTTGATTTTGGAATATATATGATAAACCATGAAGTCAATAAGTCAAAAGTTTGTGTTAGCGACATACATGGTGCACTTTTCCCTTTTATTTCCCTCTCCCCATTTTTTTCAGAAACTAAGGCCAAGGATGAACCCTAAGATAACCAAATCAAAGTTATATTATCAGCAACATACATGGCATCCCTTTTTTTGGAATATCAACACCTTTCATTAACCACTAAGTTTGGGCACTCTATTTTTCGAAACGATCAATAATTCTCGCTATGTTCGAAAAAATATTATTTTATAGATAATTAAATTGGAAATATTTATTATATAATCAAGTGAAACGAATATTTTATGCACATAAAGTAGCATAAATTTTTGAAAATATGTTCAACGTTCTTTGTTTGATGAACAGAATTTAAATTCATACCTAGATGCACAAAATATTGAGTATAAACAATCATGTATTAATGCTATAATACATACCTTGGCCGCAAAACTAACCATTGGACTGTTATTTGAATAATAGTCGATCAAACATATTTTTAAAACCTATCATACAAAATAATAGTTTTAAAGAAGATGAATTTTGTTCAAAACACAACATGAAAATTATGGGAAAAAAGGCTGATTTGATATCATATAATGAATATATTACCATAAAAAGTTAAAAGGAAAAAATAAGTAACCTAGTAAATTATCCAATGAACATTTAATTATGCGTGTTTAAAAAAAACATATACACCAAACTTTACCACAAAAAAGTAAAAAAAATACAGTTATTCTTCAAAATTTTCTACATATGAATAGAGTATGGTTCGATAGCTTATAGAAGGAAATATTTTATGGTTTTATATCTTTAATTCTTAACCTATATCTCAAATTTGGCTAGTACAAACCGTCGGCTGCTTTATTTCACGTCCATGTAAGTTTAGGTGTTTTTCCAAGCCACAATAAATTACAATATGATATTTATTTTTTTCATTAAAAAAGCCGAGACAATGGTGCAACGGATTTTGGTATCTACGGAAATCATACAAAATATGCTTTATTTTTTATCCAAAAATTTAAAATCTTGATTTTTTTTTTGTAAATTGACCTTTTCACGAACAATTTTAAAAAAAAGTTGAATCGTGAATTCCAAGCCTATAATAAAAATAACCAAGTACAACAAATGGATAAATTTTCAAATGAGGCTTGGCTTAGAAACTACGCAAATAGGCTTAGAGGAAAACTAATTGCAAAAATAGGCCTCATTTCCATATAGCTTGTGCAAATATGAATTATGCAAGCTATATACATAAAGCTTGCGCAAATACAGAATCCATATTTGTGCAAGCTGTTTATTTATAGCTTGCAGAAATATGGAATGCGCAAGCTACAATTCGGGCTTCAAAATTGCAGCAAGCACAGATTCCATCCTCATTTCTCAAACCCCTCTCCTTCTTCTCAAAATCCATTTCAATCCCCAATATAGCCCAACTATTTTCCCAAATCAAACATTTCATTCACATTTTCAACCAAGAATTTGCTAAATTCTATATGGAAGACTCTTCTTCATCTTCACAAAAAATGGTAATAGTTCGTTGTTAAAATTGTTGTTTAAAATTTTAATTTTTGTTGTTGTTGAAAGTTGATGGTTATTATTGTTGGTGTTGATAATTACTAGGTAATGATGTTGTTATTGTTGAAATATTAGTTAATGGTTAACGAAATTGGAAAACCTAGTTATAAATTGAAACCCTAATTTATATGTTAATGTTTTATTGTATATTTTGACAGTAGACATGGTTGTTTGGGAGATTGATGATGAAAAGTTGATGAAACATTGTGATGTACTTAAAGCGTGAATCGGTATTGCGAGCTTAAGTTTTATTGATTTTGATGTTGATCATGTTCCGGAGACATAGTTAGAAAAAATACCATGTAAATTCCATTATGGACCATCAACCTTAAGTGCTCGTTTATGTGAAGTTGTTTCTAACGAAAGACCCAGTCATCAAATTCACGTTGATAGAAATATTCTGACGCCTCTACATCTTGTTGGACCATCTATGCCATGCGGGCAATAACCATATTCACATTTTTATTGTGGAGATACGTGTGTAGTTTTCGTTTGCGGAAAGCAAAAGAATATCGGGTGAACTTTTTTGGTTGTAGCTCGTACAATGAATACAAACTGAACCCTCGTGAAGTTGACTGTTTTAATTATTTTAAAGGGACTGATCAACTGTAACGACTCATATTTGTAACTATTTTAAATTATTATATTTAATATAACTATTGTATAAAAATGTTTAGAAATAAAAATTTAATAATGTATTAATGTAATTTATTGAATATGAACTTCAATAAGATTTTGCAATAAACAATTTCAATGATTTTCGCAATAACAACTATGGAAATGAAATTTTAGACATTGAATGTGTTTATAATCTATAACTGGACTTGAATAATAAATTTTGACTTAGTAGGTGAAAATAGAATAATTGTAACAACCCGCATATTTTACGATTGTATATTTAAATGTTTTATTTAAATATAGCATCGTTAGTCAGATTAAAGTCCGAAAAGCTACTTTTTATAAAAATTCAAATTAGGACTCGAGACTACTTTCATTGAGTTAAAATTGGCGTTTACAACCTTTTTCAGTATAAAACATCGATATGTTTGGAGTTGAGTTGAATTTTGCTATTTTTCTATTGGGTTTTGGGTTTGGGTTTCAGCCCACTAACCCAACAAAATACCCTAATTCCACCCCCTCTTCATTCATTCTTCTATTTTCCTAACACTCTCAAGCTAAAGAAAAATGGGGAAAGAAGAGGAAATTAAAATTCCTAAACCCTAGATTACTAGGAAATTCAAGATTCAAGCTCCAAAATCAAAGAGAAGCTTAGCTAAGAATCCTCTTCATCTTCTCTATCTCAATAACTCTTCAGTTTTTAGAAATTCCTAAACTCTAACTTAGGAAATATTTTCTTATTAGCTTAGATTGAAGCTTCTTGAGTTGAATTGAAGAGTGGTTGATCTTTCTTTGTTTTAAAGCTTCTCATTCGTTGTTTTTGGGTTTAAAGGCGAGTTCTTGAACTCACATCTATGTGTATACCTTTGATAGTTTTTAGGTAT
Source organism: Allium cepa (assembly GCA_030765085.1). NCBI lineage: Eukaryota > Viridiplantae > Streptophyta > Magnoliopsida > Asparagales > Amaryllidaceae > Allium > Allium cepa. The sequence continues at coordinate 452,452,933 of CM060932.1, forward strand.
GAATTCCTAACATCTATTTCATGTCCATTTGCTTTTGAATTGAATTGGTTTGGCGAATTTTTTAATTTTTGTTATTTTGAAGTCAAAATCTATGAAAATCCTATAATGGATGTTTGGATTGTCGCTTGGCATAAATCCCTAGCCTTCATCGCTCGTTCGATCGCTTCCGATATGATTTGACCATCAATGGCCTAGGCATAATATTGCCCTGAGCTTCAGCTCAGACATCTGGTGGTATGCTCAGACGTCTGGAGCTACGGAATAACAATTCCAGTCTTCCAGCTCAGATGTTTGAGCTTACTTCCCAGATGTCTGGGCGATCTAGAATAAAATTCCTAGTCTTTCAACTCAAACGCCTGGTAGAACCACCAGACGTCTGGAGTTCTTATTTCAGCCAACTTACCTGTTTTTGATGGTTTTCCGTTTTAATCGATTTTTGGTTGATCCGATTGGTCGTCGTCATTTATTATTGACTTTGATGACTTCTTTCTGGATTTTTTGGAGTATCCATTTGATGGATTTGATATCGATTTTTTATGGTTTTGATTCACTACATCGAATGTGAATTTTTGGTGACTGATTGTTTTTACAATCATTTCTGTGATTTGTTACTTTAAAATACAAAGGTTTCTACACTAGTAGTAAATGATCAAACTCTTTCACAAAAATGATTTCAATGTTATTTCTAATACAAAGCTCATTTTTAAAACTGTTTTTCAATTTATCAGTATATATAAACCTTTACCTCATTCGTATGAGAAATCTAATTAAACGACTTGGCTAAACAAGTGGTACGAAACGCTTGCGCTTTCTTTGTCGGTTAATTCTTGGACTTGTTCGATTGAAATCTTGTGACAATTTTTGAGTGGAAATCTACAATTTGTTCGTAAATATTTAAGTTAAGCCAGTGGTTATAGGACATGAAGCTAAACTCATTTATTTTCTAGCTTAGTGTAATTCATACTTTTTATTGATCAATGGTGATCATTTTATGGTTTAGACAAGCGATATGCTATGTATCTTTGTACACGTGGGGGACAATACCTCGATTCATTGAGCTTCATCTCATTTTAATAGGCTAGTGACCTATGGGAATTATACGAGTTTGGTTCATCGGGAGTATCGTTGTACTACATTATTGTTTCGAATTATTGGAGTTCAGTTCATCAAGCGTATCGTTTTACTACGTCGTTGTTACGGCTTATCAGGTTCATCGGGAGTACCATTGTACTACGTCATCATTCTGAATTAATTGATTTTTAGGTTCCTCGGGCGTACCTTTGTACTACGTCGTACCGGCTCTATGGTTAGCGACCATGGGATAGCGTTCAGTTTGTGATACACATGTTGGTGAGTTTTCATACTCCCATTTTAGGCCTCCCCCTTTGTGATTTATGGATTTCAAAATAATGATTTCTAGAATTTCTGTTTCACCAATTTTGTGATTTATATTGATAAGCTTTATCAATATTTATGGTTTGGTGAATAAAATAAAGATTATGACATTCTTTTGGTGTTTAAGAAAATTTGAGATATTGTATGATTTATGTTGTTATCTAATGTATACTTGCCACAGTATGGCATTATTGTTATCACACTTTTTTTCATATCTCTTATCCCACTACACTAGAATTGCCATCTCGCAACGGCTTAGAGCCGTTGTAAACGAGTTTCGCAACGGCTTATAGCCGTTGCAAAATTAGCAATGGTAAAAATTTAGCAACGGCTTTTAGCGGTTGGGAAATTAAATTTAGCAATGGCTCAAAGCCGTTGCAAAACTAAGTTTTACAACGGCTAAGAGTCGTTGCTAAATTTAATTTTGCAACAGCTAAAAGCCGTTGCAAAACCTTGTTGTACACGGTTTGTTAATTTGGTTTTGCAACGGCTCAAAACCGTTGCTAATTTTAATATTTTTTTTACAGATATACGTTGCTTTTTTCTACCTTCTTACAGTAGGAGTTATTTCATTATCATACTCAATACAAACATTTGAAAATTTAACATAATATCACAAAAGAAAAATCATTAAACCAAATATTTTTCATAGATTCAGTACAGAGACCAAACTTAACAAATCTTTTAATTAAAATGTTCAACAACAATACATTACACTACATAATTAAGCGGCAACAACAGCAATATTAGAGTATACAGTACATAGTTTGGCAACAACAACAAAATGATTAGAATAACAATACTACATCCTTGCCAACAATACTACATTATCATACTCAATATTACAGTATACAACACTCAGTACAAATGGAGGTATCTTTCAGGACAGAAGACCTTATTGCAGTAATCAAACCTGAAAAACCTGCTTTGTAAACTTCTTAACCAAAACTTCTTACTTGCCTCTGTTCATACATATTAAACACGGTCTCCAATTCCAATTTCCCACATTTCTTTCCACAACAGTGTGCACATACAACATAACTACAGCCATTTACATCTCACAACCTTCCAACCACATTCTCGCCAACATCCCACAACTGCCTACTGCCATAACTTCCCTTGCATAGCCAAATACTACCTTCAATCTCCACAGCATCGCAACATTTTCCACTACCCTACTACCATCAACATCATAATCATGCCTCTGTAAACTTACATCAGTTCACACTGTTTCCACTTCATATCCACTAACCACTTCACTTCTTCGCAGGACTGTGCCTGTCCCTTCATACTTCAACAAAACCAGCCTACCCAAACATGATCCTGACTCTGTGCTTTGCCTTTAACCTCCAGCACTGCCAACTTCCCATGTGCACACCAAATAGTGCAAATCCATCTTTGCAACACCAGACTACATCTACTTCACATTCACATTCATCATCCCCTAGCCACCTGAAACTTCAACTTGCAATAGCAAATGTTCAAAACTGTGACAACACAAGACTCATCCACCATCCTCCTCGACTACTGCCTTCAACTTCACGTTACAACAGTTCTCAAAACACTTACTACAAACCCACTTCAACATCCACAACCATAAACATTCCTCACTACACCTACCTGACACTCACTGTACTAACCATAAAATTCACCATCGGCAACTTCGCCTGAAAATAACACTTTCTCTGCCATCACCAATTACCCCAACATCTTCACTACCCACTACCCCATCAGTCAGCATATCTCCAAGCACTACCATCATTTCAACTAGCACAAACTGCATACCACATCTCCTGCCTTCTACAGATACGAGCTCCTCCTCAATAACCACTACACTCCAGCAACCATACCAAAGTATAATACCCTGCCACCAACCCAAAGTGCAACGGCTACCTCATTTTTATCAATACCACAACAAAACTGCATTTCACTCACACTCCACTGCCATTCAACCTTGCCATATAATTCAGAAACCACAACCAAAACTACAAAAGATTGCACAATCAAATTCATACAACAGTTGACTCAAATCATAGTATAGATTACCTAAAGATTGCACAATCAAATTCATTTCATTTCAAATCAGCGTGAAACACAGTCAAAGATATCTGGCCATGGTCTGATGGGGTAACATAATTTGGCATTGAACTTCTGCTAAAAGATTAGTTTTATAGCATACAAAGCATGCACGGTGAGATTGCCTACTAAAGATCGATTACTATCGTAGGTACTACTAAATTCAACATTGTGTTCCTTATGTAATGAAGAACAAGAATCACATTTGTATTTTTTTAAAATGTAATTTCAGTACTTATCAGTGGAATAAGGACCAACCAATATGCATTGAAGAAATACAAAAAGCAGTTTTCTCTGTTCACGACGATAAAAGTCCAGGTCCTAATTTAATAAATGCTAAATTTATGAAAATTCATTGGGAAAATATTATACATCGTGAACGAAATGGGCTTTCCTACCCACTCCATAAATGTAATGTACAAATGTACCAATAATCCTACTTTTTCTATCTTAATTCATGAAATTCCAAAAGGATTCATTGCTAGTAACAGAGGACTTAGACACAGTGACCCTTGTCTCCTTGTTTACTATTGAATGAAGCATTTGAACTAAAAAGTACCTCATTATTAAAAACCACACGACAGCCAGGGCCCAGGGTGGATAGCATCTGTGAATATAAAGTTACACACATGCAGTCATGCTGTGCACACAGACGCACATTGATATACTGCAAATTAGTACTTACATATTACTACTACTGTTTAGACATGAACATATTGTAATCACACAGTAAATACCAACCATATGTTACTGTTACTAAGTACACTAGGTTTGCATTTATCAACATCCGTAAACAAAACAAATAGGGATATTGTTAAAACTATCTAGATGAATCTTTTTTGATTTTTGTTTATTTGGATATATAACTCTACTTTCTTCTCTTGCATCATATTAACCAAATTATTGTGGATTCCAGAAATTAGATGGGAAAACTTAAATAATCATCATAACATAATAATGAATTATTTCCCTATATTAAGCTTAATCATAAAATTGTTTTTCCCTTTTTACTTGAAAATAATAGTAATAAAAAGAAAAATAAATGAACTTACGCTCCTAAATTTTGAGGGTATACTCTCATGTATTAATTGACAATAACTCACATTGAAAAGTCCAAGAACATAAAGCACATATAATAAATGGAAAGCGTATAATAGATGCTCCGAACATGTTTGACGTATAATTATAACTTGTATGTACGATATAACAGAGCATTTTTTATATTCTCAGTAATAAGGACAGAATATACTGGCTGAACCAAAGAGCTCATGGTTTCAGAAGGACCATTTTTAAATTTAACAACAACGAACTATGGACCATTTTTAAATTTAAACCAGCTATCAATGACGGAAATCGAAAAGACAACCCGAATGGATCTTAACCCGATGGGTCTTCGACAGCGTCTAGATGATAAAAAATATCCAAGAAAGACCCGAACAGAAAACACAAAGATATGTATATTTTAAGTGTAATTACCCAATCAGATCTGAACTGAATCTTGGTTGGATCAGGTCTAGTATTTAAATCCCACAAAACTAATTATAGGATAAGATATTTCATACAATTATTTTGTACTTCTTACTGGGAAACTGAATTTGTAACTTAGTAACATCAAACCTAGCAAACCTAAATTTAGCAATAGTACCTGATTATTAAAAGCTTAGGAGTATAGTTTGCGTACAAGTACCTTATTATTAAAATGTAGCAGCCTGTCATTAAATATAGTTTGCCTGCAACTGCGAGAGTATAGTTTGCCCGCAAGTACTTGATTATTAAAAAGCAGCCTGACATCAAGTATAGTTTGCCTGCAACTGCAACCATATCGCACCAACAAATTGGTAATTCTAGTAAGGATTAAGAAAGCAAACTAAACACATTATCAGAAACTAAACATGTTTAGAAGGTAAATTTTAGTTCAACAAGGAATTATTACCTTTAAAAGAAGTGAGACTGGCAATAATGTTAATGCATATTTGCATAGGGGGTTAACTAATTGCACCAATATGCATAAAATAAATGCAATGGTTTTTTCATGTAACTCGTTTAGAAAATGTAATGGTTAAGAAAAGTTGTACCATTGTACAAATAGCAATCTTGGAGGCAACCACATAGTTTGGGATGTTAAGAGTAAATTCATAGAGCGTGCTTTCACCAAACATCATGTATCCTATAATTGCAGTCCCACCCATCATTATGGCAGTAAATAAGAAGCTGTGGATGAAAGAACAAATGGATTGAGTCTAGTAAGACTACAGGAGTGAAAATTAATGTTTAAACACTTGCCTTGTAAAGAGAACCGATGAATACTGACTTCGTTTCTTCAAGGAGCAATAAAGGTTAGGAAAAACTTCATGGCCTGAAAAGCAGTATCCATATAAGCCAAGAGCTAATGGAATGCCAGACCAATTTATTAGCCTGCCACCTTCATTTTTGAAACCAATCTCATCTACAACTCCAACCCAACATAATGTTGATACCACTATGACACTTGCAACAACTCTCCAGCTACAACATTTTATAATATAGATCGGCGAAGCCAAGAAGTTATAGCTGTTCATAGCAACATATCTGCGTAATATTGCAGTGATATTTATCCAAATGTAATCAATAACTGAAATGTAATTGAGAAGGCTAAATTCGCGAAGCCATGCAGTTGGAAGAACAATTAGAGCAGTAGCAATTGCGAATATCACATTAGAGTTGAACTGCAGTCCAGCTATATTTAAATATGCGTTAGGAAAGAGTGATGACAATGTATCACTCTCTAATATTATGAACTGCAGTGAATTTTGTCTGAAGTATAGTTGCTGACTACAGTGTGCACAAAATTTTGCCTGAAGTCCAGCTATTTTCTTTATTTTCAATGATTGATGAGACTTAACATGGCTAGCTAAGTTTGAGATAACTGAGAAAATCATTGTAAGAGGAGGAAGAACTGATGCCTTCATGGAAGCTATTGCTCCTTCACTGTCTTTCAGCTTATGCTCCCGTTCCGTCATCAAAACCGACTTTGTCTCCAAAGCAAACATAAAAATTTTAATTTTTAATTTCAAAAGGATCAGATTTTTACTCTGAAGAAGTGAGTAGCTAGATCAAGGGAACTTACATTCTTCCTGCATTATCAAACTTGAACGAGATTATAGTCGTACAAGTTGAAACGAACATGGACATTGATATACAAAGAAACTTCATACTTGAGAAAAGTAACGAATTATCAAACTTGAACGAAATCGATTTGGCAGCCAATGATATCCCAACCTAAAAGATTAAAACATCGAACAAAGTTGAACTGCACAGAGTAAAACAAATTTAACAAATGACATACGAAGAAATAATAACAGTAATAACAACAATATGAACAAGGATTCAGCCAAGTTTAACCGATCACAGATACCATCTGCTATTGGCAAATAATTAAAGGATACTAAATCAAATAATTATAGTACAAGTACTGACAATCCTAATTATAAATAAACAAACTCTCACATGCCCTCATTTAGTAATTAAAAAATGATACAAACGTGAACATACAAATAATCCCTGAAATCGACTTGGATACCAATCAGAAATAACAGGACAAGCAAACCCAAATTCCAGCAGTAGTAGATGGATCTGAAAACATGGAGATTTATAATTCTTTGATTCCTCCAAATAGTAGTCTACGGCAATAAAAACCATAGTATTAGACAAATGACCCCGAATCATTTGGCAGGCACACATATCACAAATGAGTATAGCAGAACCCAAACAAGACAAACTAGTAAAACAGGAACTCTAGAACTACAGAAGACAATGATGCAATTAGTAATGCTTCATGAAACCAGTTTGCTTCACATTTACAAGAAAAATAAAAAAACCTAAAGAAGTCAAAAAAGATCTCCACTACTTTAAATCGTTGCTTTACTTTAAATTCCGATATAAAGTTTATACTCCACGATTTACCATTTGAATTAGAAAATAGTATCAAAAGAAAACTAACCTTATTATTCAATTTCAAACATCCGGTGATGATTTGCAGTCTCTTTTCAAATCTCAGGTAGATGATGATTTGCGATCTGGAAGATGAAATCAGAGGGGGCAATTAGGGCAAACGAAGGGAACTGAAAGAGGGAGCGATTAGCTAGGGCAAACGCGGAGTGGGAAAATGAAATTAAGGGGCGTGCTGTTTTGGGGAGGGGGTTACGTACGCAAGCATTTCAGAATGAATATAAAAAAGAATTAAGAAAACTTCGCAATGGCTATGAACCATTGCAAAAATAAAACGGCCCTAAGCCGTTCTTAAATGTTTTACAACGGCTCAAAACCGTTGCAATTTAGCAACGGCTCAGAACCGTTGCGATTCTTCCGCTTTGTGGGGTTACAAATCTGCCAATATGGTGTAGTGTCCTATCTCATTTTATATGATTTTTATTGCAAGACTGATCCGTTTATTATTTTTCTTCTTAAATAATACTCGGGTCAGACCGAGGTATTTCAGGTGCTTCCACTTGACTTCTTAGCAGAGACTAGCTTCTGACTTTTGGCTAACTACTTAGCTTAGTACTTTTTATTTTTATACACTCAAGATAGAGACTCCTTGATGTATAAATATTCTTTTGTCTAGCACTTGAAACAATAATTTTGTGATGTAGTGGATCTTGCATGACCACTACTTTGATGTACACTTCTATTTGTTTTATTCATATCTGTTTTTGCCTTAGTGATATGAATATCTGTGACTGATTTTGTGTTATGCTTATTTTATATTTGTTTCCGAAGACCACATAGCCACCGTGTAGCATCTATGAGTTTGTATTGATATGTAGGATTTCCTCTCAAAATGAAATGCATGCCATACTATCTGGCATATCGGTGCTCGTGCAAAGCAATTACACAGATGGTCGCTTCTCAACAGCCTTATTCTTCGTACTAGTCGACGACATTACTCCGTAGTGTCCTAAGCTAGTGTGAATATAGAGGTGGGGCATCAAAGCTTGGTATCAGAGCCAACATTTGAAACAATATAGAACATTATAGCAAGGATCATCATCCTAGGTCTTTCTTAGGAATCGTGCCTTAGGATTTGATTCGAGTCAATGGACCCGTTCTATCCTGTTTCCTTTTATGATGCCTTGTTTTATCAATCAAGTTTGTTTAATATTTATTTTGAGAACGTTTTCCTCTTCTTTATTTCTTTCTTAAAGCAGGGAATTGGTTAGACTTGGCCGTCCCAGTGCCGGTCAATCCAGTGCTACTCCTCAGGATGGAGTATTCATGTCTGCCCGACAGCTTTTATATCTCGTAAAGAATGCTCAAGTTGTCGGACCCATTCCAAAGCTTACTCATCCTAAATCTGGGTTTGCACGCCTGTGTAGTGATTATACCAATTGGGGTGGAATTCCATTCAAGGGTTACGAAAGCGTTATAGAAGTCCAAGCTTGGCTTAGAACATGCGATCGCATCTTTTCTCGCATGAATCATATAGACCTACACTGAGTCCAAGTGGCTTCTAGCATGCTCCAGGAAAGAGCATTAGATTGGTATGAGCTTTTGGTTTTTGAGATTATCGGAGCGGATCTTACTTGGGAGCAATTTCGGGAAAGGTTCGAGTTAAAGTTTGTGCTGAAAGCTGAAAAAGTTACTTTGGCCCGACACTTTATTAACCTTGTTCAAGTTGAATCTTCTGTGATAGATTATGTCGTATCTTTTGAATCTCTCTCTAAATATGTGGTCGAGTATGTTAATACGCCATTGAAGAAAAATCAGAGGCTTATCTATGGGTTGAATAAGAACCTCAAAAGCCTTTACTTTTGAAACTTGAAGTTTCTTTTGATCAGCTTGTAGATATCGCTCTTCGACTTGAAGAGGCCGATAAAGAGAGTGATGTCGAAGTTGTGGGTGCCAAACAGAACTTCAACAACAACCGAAAGAGGCCTATTAATTTCAAAAGTCCTAATCCCAACAAGAAAGGGAAGCAAGCAACTTTGGTAGCAAAGACTCTTACCCATAGTCGTAAACAATGATACAATTGTGGTTCTAAGGACCGTTATGCTAATTTGTGTCCAAAACACCTTTTTTGTCGTTATTGCATAAGTTCGGGTCATCTTATATCTACTTGTCCAATACTTCAAAGTAGTAGAGAGGGAGAGCTGAATGTTATGCATGCTCCTAGTAACACTTCTCTTGGTCAAGCTATTTCTCGTTCAGTCCTTGATGGCGTTAATTTGTTTCGTGATTATCTTATTCGAGCTCTTTTTGATACGAGTGCAACTCATTCTTTATATCAAAAGAACTTACTGATACTTTTTCTTTAAATATTTTGAGCTTGATGATCTAATCCGGTTGGTGGATCCACAACACCCAGTTTACTTTATAAAAATGTCGAGATTATTTTACGTGATTATGCTTTCCGAGCTGATTTGCATGTTATATGCTACTTAGGTTTCGGAATTGATTTTTGGGAATGGATTGGATTAATCATTATGAGGCACGTATCCTATATCCGGATAGGACATCCATCTTCGACATTCTCAATCTTTTAAGAAGGTTTTTATTTTTCTTAATGATTTCGATTCCAATTCGGTGGCATCATTTTATTCTTTAAACCCGCATGATGAGGAAAATGTTACTTCCCTCATTCAAGTAGTTTGTGAATTTCCCGATATCTTTGAGTCTGTCTTAGGCTTATTACCTAAGCGATCTATTGAGTGGTGCTAAGCCTTTTTAGTTCGACTTTGCCACCAGTTTTCATTAGTTATGAGTTGCGGACGATAGCGTTCCACTAACCGCATTCCGCACTCATTATGATTCTTATGAATGGCTTGTTATGCCATTTGATTTGACGAACCCTCTAGCTTAATTCATCCCTCATATGAATCAGTATTCTGTGAGTATCTCGATGACTCCATCCTTGTATTCATTGATTATAGGTGAAAAAGGCACTTAAAATTGCAAATCTTTCTAATAAGATATTTTCGTAAGTATAATTGGATTTTTTTCTTCTTAAAATGAACAAAGAATATTCGTAAAACTTTTATGAGATATTTTATCATATAGAAGATGATTTTTTGTTGTATTATCTGTTGAGTGCTTTAAGAATTCTTGTCGTTGCGCCTGATCAACGTTATCGAAAGGAATCTCTTAAACGCTATGATGAAACAGTCAGGCATAGTAAATTGACTTGGAATAAGTAAATTTTTCTAAAAAGATGATTACATAAAGTTAATTATAATTTTGAAAGTCTTAGCTTTTCGGGAAAGAGGATCAATTAAAAGAACTCCTTTTCGATATTCCTATTCTTGTGATTCCCAAAGGGAACCAAGACTTCACTATTTGTACTGATGCTTTTCATATTGGTTTGGATGCCGTTCTCTTGCAAGAGAACATATTATCTCTTATGCTTCTATAGAATTAAAGCCTATCGAGAATAGATATACCACTCATGATCTAGTGCTCGCGGCTATTGTTTTCGCTCTTAGAATTTGGAGTTTTTATCTTTTAGGACAAAAATTTGTTCTCTACATCGATCATAAATCTTTGAAGTATTTTTTCTCTCAAAAGGAACTTAATTTGCATCATCAATGTTGGCTCGAATTCCTTGCATCTTATGATCTTGATATTCCCTATACTCCCAAAAAGGGAAATTGTGTTGGTGATGCCCTTAATCGTAAGTAACAAGCGGTTGTTTCCATGGTGATATCCGAGTGGAATGATCGCGAGACTTTGTCCAATTGTGAGGTTCGAGATTGTGAATCCGAATTCATTTTCATCTCTTACTGTATGTAGCCTTGATGCTCATCCTTCTCTTTTCGCCCCCTTATCGTCCTTAATCAGATGAACAAACCGAGCGTGTGAATCAAACTCTTGAAAATCTTCTTCATGCATGTGTTCTTAATTTTGGTGGAAGTTGGAAATTTTGTTGATTTTCCTTATAATAATAGATTTCAATCTAGTATTGGTATGGCCCCTTTCGAGGCACTCCACGGAAGTCCATGCCGATCATCTTGTTGGCTTGAGGCTGGTGACAATCTGGTTTTAGCTTCAGATTTTATTCGTGATTCCACTGAAAAGATTGACCTTATTCGTCATAGGACGAAAGAAGCTCAAAGCAGACAAAAATCCTATGCCGATAACCGAAGAAGGAATTTGGAATTTTTCTGTGGGAGATTTGATGTTTATTCATGTTTCACCTATGAAGGGTGTTGTGCGTTTCAGTCGATCGAAAAAATTAGCGCCTCGATATATTGGCCCATTCCCCATCACCGAACTCATTGGTTCCATGGCTTATCTCCTTTTATTATCAGCTTAATTTTCTACTATTCATGATGTTTTCAACGTCTCTCAACAGCAGAAATGCCTTAGGGATTCCGATTCTATTCTTAAGCCCAGTGTCATTGAAGAAATTGAATTTTCACCTGATTTGGCTTGTGAGCAATATCCTATTCGCATCGTTGCTACGAAGATTAAACATCTTCATAGTAAAGATGTCCCGCTTGTGAAAGTTCAATGGGCCTCAAATCCCAATGATTGTCTTGGGAATCCAGAGAATTCATCGAGCCAACACATTCAGACATACTTTCTCATGCTCCTTAAGGCGAACTTCTCGTTTCAAAATTTTCTTTTGTGTTGATTATGGCTTTGTGTGGTTGTTACTCTTCATTTTCTTCTTAAGAATTACTAGGACGCAATTTCTTTAAGGAGGGGAGTCTGTAACAACCCATATATTTTACGATTGAATATTTAAATGTTTTATTTAATTATAGCTTCGTTAGTCGGATTAAAGTCCGAAATGCTACTTTTTGTAAGCAGTCAAATTAGGACTCGAGACTACTTTCATTGAGTTTAAAATGGCATTTACGATCTTTTTGAGTACAAACATCTATATGCTTGGAGTTGAGTTGAATTTTTCTATTTTTCTATTGGGCTTTGGGTTTGAGTTTCAGCCCACTAACCCAACAAAATACCCTAACTCCACCCCCTCTTCATTCATTCATTGTATTTTTCTAACACTCTCAAGCTAAAGGAAAATGTAGGAAAGATGAAGAAATTAAAATTCCTAAACTATAGAATACTAGGAAATTCAAGACTCAAGCTCCAAAATCAAAGAGAAGCTCAGGTAAGCATCATCTTCATCTTCTCCATCTCAATCTCCCTTCAATTTTCATAAATTCCTATACCCTAACTTAGAAAATATTTTCTTATGAGCTTAGATTGGAGCTTCTTGAGTTGAAGTGGAGAGTAGTTGATCTTTCCTTTGTTTTAAAGTTTCTCATTCATTGTTTTTAAGGTTTAAAGGTGAGTTCTTGAACTCATATCTATGTCTATACCTTTGATAGTTGTTAGGTATGAATTCCTAACATCTATTTCTTACCCATTTGCTTTTGAATTGAATTGGTTTGGCAAATTTTCCAATTTTTGGTATTTTGAAGTCAAAATCTATGAAAATCCTATTATGAATGTTTGGACATGTTGTTCGGAGTGTACTGATGAGTCTATAGGGCTGGGTTGTCGCTTGGCATAAATCCCTAGTCATCATCGCTTGTTCGATCGCTTCCGATATGATTTGGCCATCAATGGCCAAGGCAAAATATTGCCTTAAGCTTCAGCTCAGACGTCTGGCAGTACGCTCAGACGTCTGGAGCTACGGAATAACAATTCCAGTCTTTCAGCTTAGACTTCTAAGCTTACTTCCCAGATGTTTGGGCGATCTGGAATAAAATTTCCAGTCTTTCAGCTCAGACGTCTGGGAGAACCACCAGACGTCAGGAGCTGCTAATTTCAGCCAATTTACCTATTTTTGATGGGTTTCTGTTTTAATCAATTTTTGGTTAATCTGATTGGTGGTCGCCATTTATTATCGACTTTGATGACTTCTTTTTGGATTTTTTGGAGTATCCATTTGATGGATTTGATATTGATTTTTATGGTTTTGATTCTATTCATCGAATGTGAACTTTTGGTGATTGATTTTTTGTACAATCATTTCTGTGATATGTCACTTTAAAATACAAATGTTTCTATACTAGTAATAAATATTCAAACTCATTCATAAAAATGATTTCAATGTTATTTTTAATACAAAGCTCGTTTTTAGAACCGTTTTTTAATCTATTAGTATATACAAAACTTTACCTCATTCATATGAGAAATCTAATTAAATGACTTAGCAGAACAAGTGGTATTTCTTGGACTTGTTCGATTGAAACCTTGTGACAAATTTTTAAGTGGAAATCTACAATTTGTTCGTAAATATTTAAGTAAAGCTAGTGGTTATAGGACATGAAGCTAAGCTCATTCATTTACTGGCTTAGTGTAATTTACAATTTTTATTGATCAATGGTGACCATTTTATGGTTTAGACTAGAGATATGCGATGTCTCTTTGTCCACATGGGGTACTGTACCTTGACTCATTGTGCTTCTTCTCGTTTTTATAGGTTAGCGACCTATGAGAATCATTTGAGTTTGGTTCATCAGGCGTACCGTTATACTACATCATTGTTCCGAATTATTGGAGTTCGGTTCATCGGGCGTACCGTTGTACTACATCGTTGTTCCATCTTATAAGATTCATTGGGCGTACCATTGTACTACATCGTCGTTTCAAATTAATTGAGTTTCAGGTTCCTCGAGCATAACTTTGTACTACGTCATTGCACCGGCTCTTTGGTTAGCGGCTATGGGATAGCGTCCCGTTTGTGATACACGTGTAGGTGAGTTTTCATGCTCCCATTTGATAGGCCTCCCCCTTTGTGATTTCTAGATTTCAAAATAATGATTTCTAGAATTTGTGTTTCACCAATTTTTTGATTTATATTGATATGCTTTATCAATATTTGTGGTTTGGTGAATAAAATAAAGAATATGACATTCTTTTTGGTGTTTGAGAAAATTTGAGATATTGTATGATTTTTGTTGTTATCTAATGTATACTTGTCACTGTATGGCATTATTGTTATCATACGTTTTTTTCATATCTCTTATCCTATCTCATTTTATATGATATTTATAGCTAGACTGATCCGTTTATTATTTTTCTTCTTAAATAATACTCGGGTCAGACCGAGGTATTTCAGGTGCTTCCACTTGATTTCTTAGTAGAGACTAGCTTCTAACTTTTGGCTAATTACTTAGCTTAGTAGTTTTTATTTTTATACATTCAAGATAAAGACTCCTTGACGTATAAATATTCTTTTATCTAGCACTTGAACCAATACTTTTGTGATGTAGTGGATCTTGCATGACCACTACTTTGATGTACACTTCTATGTGTTTTATTCATATCTGTTTCCGCCTTAGTGATATGAATATCTGTGACCGATTTTGTGTTATGCTTATTTTATATTTGTTTTCGAAGACCACATAGCCACAATGTAGTCACTTTGAGTTTGTATTGGTATGTCGGATTTCCTCTCAAAATGAAATGCGTGCCATACCATCTGGCATATCGGTACTCGCACAAAGCAATTACACAGATGGTCACTCCTCAACAACCATATTCACTTGTCGACGACATCACTCCGTAGTGTCCTTGGCTAGTGTGAGTGTAGAGGTGGGGTGTGACAACAATTGTTGATAATTAAAATTCAATTGAAATTTTATGATTTATTAATGTCATTTATTTAATAATTTAATTGTTTAAATTTAATATTGGAAATTATTTAAATAGTTGGATTCTGAATTCAATGTGAACGAAAATGATGTCAAAAGTTGATTTAAATTTTATCTAAACAACAATGAAGATTGTTAACATTTAAAATTGAATTTAAAGGTGAATAAATCAAAATTTGGAATTACTTTTTTTAATTAGTGAGTAAAAATAACCATTTTGACCACTGTCTCAGATCTTAATGAAACTAGTTTCATCGGATCCGTAACAGTGAATTATTATAGGATTTCAAGTTTCAGAACGAACGGACTTGTCATTTGGCCGAGCACGCTTGAAACGCGTAGAAATCAATTAATGGAATTTAAATTAATATAATTTGATTTTAAGTGCTAACTTCTATATACAATGGAATTAGGGTTTGAAACTAATTCCATTGTGTTTCAAAATATTGAAACCTTTATTTCAATATATTGGATGACCTATTTTCGTTTTGGGAATGAAACGGGCTTTTCGGGTCGTTGTTATCTTTTCAACCCAAAATGATATATCCCTCCATTTTTATCCATCTCTATGTATATAAATAAATTTATTCTCTAGCCATAGCAGTCAATTTCTGTACGTACTTGCATTCTCATCTGCTCCTTCCTTCCTAATGTCAGATGCATTAAAACCTAAATTTCAAAATTCAAAATCAAATCGAAAATTTAAACTCATCAAACCCTATCGAATTATATACTGTCGAAAACTTATCGACGAACGTAATCTAGATCTAAGATTCATTTTTTGATTTGGGGTGTGCTATGACCAGAAATCGTTGAAGAATTTTGGTTGTTCATATTAGGGCTTGGGATAGTGGATCTTCTTTGATAGGACGATCGGAGGGTACCATGGCATAGAGGTTGATGAATGGAGTCGATCCATGTGGTTATGTGGTCGAGATCATCACTAAATCGCCAAAATTGGCTTCGTAGAGGCGGCGGTGGCAGCGGGAAGTGATGTGTTGATCAGAGGGGCGTACGTGGGTCTGGGTGATGTGGCATGGCATGGTGATGGCCGTGGTATGGTCGGATTTGGTGGATGTGGGTTGTGGTGGCGGCGTCAAGTGGATGTGAGTGGCAGTGCTGTTAGGGTTTGGAGCTGTAGGGGTTCGATCGTGTGTCTGTTTGGTTAGAGGGGGTAGCATAATTACTTAATTTCCTTCGCATTATTTTTTAATTTAAAATTTAAATTTCGACCTTTTAACATCGATAACTTTTGCACACGAACTCGGATTTGAACGTGGTGTCTTCCATTGGGATCGTATCGAAATACTACATGGAAATAGTTAGGTTGAATTCTAAGATTTTTCAAATTTTGGCCTTTTATTGGATTTTAAATCAACTAAAAATCAAAGGTGAGTGATTTAACCCACTCACAAACACTAAACCTTCTTATGTTAGTTGAATTTAATTTATGAATTAGTAAGAAATTTATTGATTGCTGTCTGGCAATTCAAATTGTCATTTAAATTTAATTTGAATTTAATTTGAATTAAATTGCAATTTAAATTAATATTGAATTTAAATTGGTAGTTAAATACCTGATAATGATAACCGACTATTGTTGTGATTTATAGGCTGATTTGGATGTTGATTGTGATGGATGTTTATTGTTGACATTTTGGATGATTTAATGTATATATCCCTATTATCGCTGTGGGTTGAAATGATACGTACCCGAATAATCTTACAAATTAGGAAAAATCGTTATAAGTTGAAATGATACATACCCAAGTGAGGGTTGAAATGATATATACCTAAGAAATTTAACTATTTTGGGTTAAAATGATACATACTCAATCACTTGACCATAGAGTAGAAAATTATATATGGACTCCGTTGGTCGGTTTTAAATTATTTTCTAAATGGTAAAGTATGTTTGATTTATAAATTTGATTTTCAAATTTAATTTAATGATTTTATTTAAAAATCTATATTTGGAAAATAATTTATTTTATATGTTTAAAAGTTTCAAATTATAAGTTAGTATATGGTTTTAAATGTAATTTTAAGTTTTTAACTTATAATTTTATTTAGTTTTAAATATATATTTTAAATAGTTTAAAATTTTAATTTAATAAAATATTTAACATAGTTTTAATAAACATATTTTAAATTTAATTTAATATATTAAATATAAATTTAATTTAAGGTAATGTATATAGACTTTTATAATAACTTCAATAGATAATAGATTTTTCGTAAAAGATTTTTGAATTTTGTAAAAGGTTTTGTAAGGAATTTATAAAAGTTTGTAAGAGATTTTATAGTGGATTTTATAGAAGGATTTCATAAAAGATTTTTGTAAAGGATTTTATAATGGTTTTATAAAGGAGTAATAAATGTTTAAAAGATTTTATAAAGGGTTTTATAAAAGAACTTGTATAAAGAGTTGTAATTTATTTTGGAATATATAAATAGCTTTATAAATGGTTCTAAAGCATATAAATAGTTTATAAATGCTTTAAGAGAGATTTATAAATTATTTTCGAAATTGGTTGATAGAAATCTTCCTCGGCATTGATGAATATATTTATACTTTTGGAATAAGTATATGGATATCTTGATATGAAGTTATAAACTATTTTCTGGATTTATTATTAAAAATGTTTTATAAAATAACCACGATGTGAAATAAGCGATTGGTTGTTAAAGAGACCGGGGTTGGATATTATCATACTCTTTGCAAATTTTGAAACCACTTTAACATCTGTGTACGTGGGGGAGAATCCAGAATGAAGTAGGACGGTTTGGTGGATGCTATTGGTATGAGGTAAGAACGTGCCCCTAACCCTCGGGTCAGCTTGATACGACTAAAACAGGAGCTATACCGGGCCATGTGAGGTCGCCTTCCGATCGAACACACTTCTTCGACACCATACATGTTACTTTGTGATTGATTGGTGGCCATACACGATTTGATTACAAGAATGTGTCTCAAGGTGTGCGGTAGTGTCTGCTATGCGCTACCACCAGTCCAGGAGTGCAAACGGCAGAGTTGTACCCTAGGCATTGCCTCGCGTTCCCCTTCATATGCCTTATTGAGCCCACTACGATTTTGGTTTGTGTCGTACCTATGGAGTGCTCCCTGATAGCCCACCAGTTTATGATGGAGTTTATAGTACTGTATAGACTGCGACATTTATTAAAATGTGTTATGTGGAATATGGGTAACGCCTTAATGCTATTTTAATACTTTACTTTACTGACAGACATTACATATATAACGTATATTACTACGTATAAATAGTTTAACGGATCCTTAGTAGATGGAAAATCCCGAAACATCTCTTAAGTTATTGCATGTACATTATACTCTGGATAGAGATGTAAAATCCCATAAACATCTCTAAAGCCATTACACTCGTATTTACTTATTGTCGATTTAACTTACATAAGATCTTTTAGTTCCGACTCGATTAATTTGTCTTTTCATTACGCTTGGGTCAACTTGAGCTTTTCAGCGTTGAAGACATTATTTCTAGAGGACGAAGACGGAGTTTAGTTTTATATTATTTGTATAATTCCACTGTATCATATTGTTCTGCTGCATTATCCTATTTTACCTACTTATGTATAACTCTAATTGTATTGTAAAAGTGTAACTAAATGTTATTTGTAAAACAGCTTCATGAACTGTTTATTTGATTATTATATTTTGTCATTGTGCTGTGAGATTTTGTATTTTGTTTTTCTTTCTTTTCTCTTATTTTCTTATTTACCCCATTGACAGTCCTCCATTTTGAATGGTTTGAGTTAGACAGATGTGCTTTATTTTCGATTTAAACCATCCAAAAAGGTGGGTCATTACATCAAACATTGTGCAAAAGGGGACTCGAGTATGCCAACGAATTGCAAGCCGAAATTAGATGTTTCAAAGAGGTGAATGAAGAACTATAGGAAACCAGTTGGAGGCCAAGATCTTGGTTGTTGTTTGGGCCTCAGAGAACGTTGCAATTTTTTTTTGAAATGTAATATCCGAATTTGAATTTTCAAATTATTTGTTGTTGTTTTAATCTTTATTGTGTGCTAATTAATCAGTTGGATAAACAATAAAGTGATTTAGGTTTAAATGCGGCGTAGAACTACGATCTTGATTTTGTTTGTGAAATATATTGGTTATGTTATTATATTAATTTTCTTCCTTGCTTTTGCTTGAATATTGATTTGACTGCTTTGGGTTGAAGATTGCCTATGGTGTGACGCCCCACCCCGAGACCTACATTAACAAAGAGAATTACTGGGTAATTCTGTCTGCTAATGCGGAGAATAGGGCTGGTTAGGAGAGACCATCTATAATCTTGTCTTAAATATCTATTGAATACGTCAATAAATGCTCCATGTTTTTTTATCTCTCATGGATTGACATATCCAATAAATGCTTATTACAAAACTATAGGTGGCTAATAGAACTATCACAACAAAATACAATAACAGAATGCATATTACATCACAAAATAGTAATTAGCATATATATAAATACATATGCACTGATACATCCGAGTATAATACAAAACGATATACAAAAGTTGTTCAGAGACCACACTATATACATCGAATCAAAATACACATCAGAGTCAAGCGGAAAGAAATATAAACTACACAGAAAAGCTAGGCCGATATCCAAGCAGATGCATCAAAGCTAATTCCTGAAACTGATAGCAAACCTAAAACAACTCGGTCTGACCCGAGTATTAAGTACACGGGTCAGTCTAGCAAAAACAATCAGTTAATAAGAATAGACAATAATATGAAGCATAAGATACAAGGTGACAATTCTTCTCAAATGAGAAGAGGCAATAGAAAGATCACGTACTCATGACTTAAGTGAAACAATATCACTTAAGTACAAAAGACCTCAAAAGAGATAAACTCAACAATACAATCAAATAATATAAACAATCGCCGATGATAATCTCCAAATCAAAACTTATGAAACTCAATAATAGTTTATAATCACCATATCGAAATCACCATAAATAATATATATATATATATATATATATATATATATATATATATATATATAAACCTTTCTCTAACTCAAGGCTATAAGTAAATTCATCATCTCAAAATCGGTGAAATCGAAATCAAAAACTCATAAAAATTCCTTGGATTGGCCAAATCCCATTTGCATGCCGAAGCGATGCTGCACGTGCCATTCTCAAACGGGCGAAGCCTTTGACAAGGTCGCTAACACCCCCTAAGTAATTTGTCCTCATGACAAGGTCGCTAACACCTCTCCAAGCCATTTTGTCAACCCTAACAAGGTCGCTAACACCTCCCAAAGCAGTTCATCCTCATGACTAGGTCACTAACACCTCTCAAAGCAGTTCTGTTTGGTAAACATCGTGAATGTGTCACAAACTCACGGATAGAAAACCGAAAAGTGTTAACGTATGTCCCATACCACACGTTCGCACTTAGCGGTTTACTAACCGCTAGTCGTTGCCACACTAGGAACATCATGAAACTTAGAAAATCATAACTCTCCTCTGTAACAACCCGAAAATTCCGAACCCGAAATTTTTAGATAGTTAGAGAAAAGAAGAAAAAGAAAGAAGAAGAACAGAAAACTCAAACTCAGAATCTCACATTCGCAGCGGATAAAATATAATATCACATAATAACAGTTTACAAAAAGAACCGTATCAGTACATTTACATTATATATATCAGAGTTACAACATTTACACAACACAGGACAGTTCTAAATCAACATGTCCTAGATATACAACTCTATATCACAACGAGTACGCTCCATACATACATTCCAGCCATCCAGCTCGCCTCCTGAGCTCTAGAACGTCCCTACCTGAAAATCTGTAATACTCGGTCTGACCCGAGCATTACATCAAAGTAACACCCGGGTCAGGCTGGAAACCAGCGTGAGTAAACCCGTCTAACTTAGAATACAAAAGCATACAATTTATATAAACCCGGGGTAACTTATATAAATTTACACTTCATAAGTTATTATAGACATCAACCATTTCATACATCAATTTCTAAGTGCCAAAATATTAGTTTTAAATAGACCAATTTACTTAAGTCATTCCACTTCAGCCTATTAGTTTCACATATCAAACTATAGGAATCGAAGTGGTTTCGGGTATTCACTAATACCCGACTCCGGCCTCTTCGAAACTATTGTCAACTTAACCTAAATTATTCAAGTGAATTACAATTCTACTTTTAATACAGGATGTCACAGTAATTCATCATCAATAGAAAATCACACCTTCACAGTTTAAATCCAACATATCATATCACATAGCATCATGAACCACTTTTTAGGGATAACAATTAATCAAGGCTTCTAATATCATTCTATTTATCCTTTAATTACATTTAAGTAATTAATCCTTAATTAATTTCACAACTAATTATCCTTAGCCCAATACGGTAATTAATCTTTAATAGATATCAATTCAATAGATATCATCTAAATTCAGACATTCAACAACCCATCATCCAGAAGCAAGTATTATCAATCCATATTATAATTAATTTAATTACTTAAATCAACTCCTTAAGAATTAATCACTTAATCTTGCTTATTCAACCATTAATTAATTACTAACCTTAATTAATTAGTCACATCCTTGATTAACTCAATTAATCAATCCCTAATCACAGATTAATAATCCTTTATTTATCAACTTATGATCCTTAAGTATTACTTAATCTCTTTTAATACAAAGTAATTAACCCCTAATTACTTTCATAATCAATTAATTAACCTTTAATTAACTGATTAATTAATCATCAACTATAGGTTAATAACCTTAATTATTAATCAATATTTCTTAATACAAATTAATTAAATTGAATTGTAATTTAAAAATTACTTCTAAGTTTCAAAATTGAAATACAGCTTTTAAACTCATTCTAGATTTAACTTAACTCTTTAAAACCTTTCTTACAATCTACATCTTCAATTTAAATGCAAATCATTTAATCATTTTAAAGAAATTTAAATTTAAACCATTATTTTAAAAAAAACTGAAGTTTAAATTTAATTCCAGATTTAAAAACCCAGATCTAAACTCATTTTAAATTTCAAAATTTAAAAAGATAAGCTTCCATTTCAAATCCAAATCACGCATATGCTTTAATACTTATAAGTTTTAAACCAAAGTTTAACTTAAAAAAAAATACTTAAATATTTTCAAATCTCAGATTCAAATAAATTTGAATTCATATTCAATATCAGATTTTCAACCTCAGTTTAAATTCCTGTTTGCATTTTATACTTTCTTTTAAATTTTTTTCTTTCTTTTAAAACAGAAAACAGGTTTCTATTTCATTTGAATCCAAACCAGAATTTAATAATTCAAATTATTTCAAAAACCATAATTTAAACTAATTGAATTCATATTTAAATTTAGGTTTAAACTCAGTTCAGATTCTAGTTTACATTTAAAACTTATTACTTCTGCTTTTTAATTTTTAAAACTGTAAACAGGTTTTCTGTTTTATGTTTTAACCTATAGACAACCCATATACTCGAGCCACTGTTATTTTACTTCGAGTAAAATCTTCCCTTGCTTCGAGTTGAATCCCAAATTCCCCGAGACAATTTCTCAATTACCCGAGTTCCTTCACTACTTCAGAACTCAAAACAAAATCTACAAACACGCTCAAATCACTCGAGTTTCACCTCGTGCCACAACCCTTAAGGCACTGTCTCTACTTCGAGTTTGCATCACTACTCCACTCCAGATACAAAATCATCAACGTGCACCTGCACAGTTACTAACGACGACGGTGGCGATCACCGTAACCTCCAACACAACATCCATCATCCCAACAACCATTTCCGAACATCCAAACTCAAACACAAGCTTTATATCAAATTCGAGCAGGAAGGTGAACGCTGGAACTCACAATGTCACCAGAAACTGCCCCGTTCACCTACCTCTGACCACTAGAACCATGCCCCTTCCGGCCTCGCATTCATCACCCATTTCCGAAGCAATTCCCTAGATCCGGTGACGCTCGATTCACCATGGAAGTCGCACTGCCCCAACCTATCATCTCGACCAAAATTAGGTTTAGAATCTAAACCACTTCGCCGACGATGCTACAGCGAACTTTAGGACCTCCAGCCATTTTTCCCAACGTCCCTGTACGACCCTCCACTTCCAGATACAGTTCCGAATACCCATCAACAGTTGATCGTCACAAAATGCCTCAGAACCCATTTCCAGACAACCCTAGATTTCTCATTCAATTCGATCTTAAAATTTATGATTTTTATTTTAAAATTCATGATTTCCTAAATCAATTCAAAATATATACTTGAATCCACATAATTCAACCCTAAATTTTGTCATGCATTTTTATTCCCATCAGTACTATTTGATTTCAGAGGTACTCAAACCAATCTTGCCAGAAATAAACTTTTTAAACTTCAATTTAGGCTTTAACAAAAACATTTTTTTTAATCCTAAGTCCAGATAGTGATTTATTGAAAAGACATTAAACATTGTTTTAAATTTTCAAATCTGGAACTCATAGAACAGAGAACCACTAACATGCATACAACAACATATTAATCATACAGTACCTTCTATTTCATATGCAAACAATCATTGATCACAGCTACAAGCAACAGATTTGATAAAGATTCTCAGATTAAAGATTTAGCTACTCATATGTTGATTATGAAACAGAGATATCCTGAAGATGTTTTGAAAACAAACATGCATAAAACAAACATGCATACTTAACTTCATATTTACTGCTTGCAATCAGATTTGTAAATAGATAAGAAATTTGTTTACTCACCTGTAAAAAGCAACAGAGAAACCAAGGCCTCTGGAAAATTCTTTGATCTTTAAACAACCACTTGAGTTTGAAAGCTTAGTTTGGATAGAACTGAAACGAACTGCATGCCCCTTTGATTTTGCAGCTGGTTTCAAATTTTACTGCTTCAAGTTGAGAATTTGCAGTTGCTGTTTGATTCATTTTTTTTATAGTTTTGATAGCTTTTAATACTTTGAATTTTGATCTGATATTTCTGCTAATTGTTTAGAAATTTAGCTCTAAAAACTGTGAAGATTGCAGTTGCTGATTTCCTTTCTGGCTTGCCTTCTTAACAGTTAATAATAATTTTTTTTTAGATGAAGAAAACCAAAGATTGTTTTAGCTGAAGAAAATATACAGATCCCCTTTTACATTAATTAAAAACAATATTTTCTTTTGAATAAAGATTTTCCACTTGTTATCATGAATTGCCCATAAGCTTACAAGTGTGTTTACACAATCTTTAGTAAATGAAAAATGTAAAATCTCATTTTAAATTCATTCCTTATGTTACAAATGTTAATTGTATATATTATAAAACTTGCAATTGTAAATTTCATGTATTATAAGACTTACAAATTTCTTTATAAAATTTTAAAATTATATTAGCTATTTACTTATATGTGTTTTTATATTATATGTATATTTATATTTTATGTTTGATATTTATATTAAAGAAAGTATGAAGCTTATGTCTATAATATTACACATGTTTTATTTCTAGATTCATATATATATATTAAGGCTTATTATTAAATCTGGTTTCATATTTTTTTTTAATCTCAAAATAAAATTTCTAAATCACTTAAAATTTTCAACAGTACATAGTTTTAAATTTATATATTTATGAGATTTGTTAATTCACTATTCAATTTATAAATTTCAGACAATATAATCCAATATTTAATATAGTTCCCAAATCCATTTATTAGCAAAATTTTATTTGTTAACAAATATATCAATGTTTAACAGTTAAAATGTGATAATTACCAATTATCAGATGCCCAAAAATTCTGGTTGTCACATTCCTCCCTCCTTAGAATCTTTTCGTCCTCGAAAAGGAACGAAGCTAGAATTTATTAAATATTTTAAAACCGGTTAAAATATTCTTTGATCATTTTAAAACACTTTTAAAATCCGTAATACTGCCAAAATAGTTTTATAAAAATACTTTTTATAACTCGATATTTTAAACAGTCCATCCTTGTTCTCACAGAAATTCGGTCATACGTTGATCAGGCGTAAGACTGAAAATCTATAAGTACTTAGCAGGCCCATTTTCAACATCCAGTGAAATACTTGGAAAATAATTTTATTGAAAATATAGAAAACAGTTTTTGAAAATAGAGGATATATATTTGGTGAGAATGCTCTGGAAATCATCACCCCCATCCATGGTCACAGTTACATTCCAAGGTTACGTTGTCGTCGCAGCAAAAGTCCATGTAACTGTAGGCTCTCCGCGGCCTCTCGATTACGCCATGGAACCCACACAACAGATCACAGTTACATCCAGGGTTACGTTGCCATCGCAGCAAAAGTCCATGTAACTGCAGGCTCTCAGCGGCCTCTGATTTTTGCTGTCGAAATGAAACCTCTCCACTCCTACATAGGTCGCAGTCTGCCGATATAAAATCAAACTAGACAGTTGGCTCTCAGCGGCACACACGACTTTCGCTATGTTATACCATAGGTCGCAGTTACATCCTGGGTTACGTTGCCATCGCAACAAAAGTCCATGTAACTGTTGGCTCTCAGCGGCACACACGACTTTCGCTATGGTATACTCTACTCAAAATCCCCAGGAACTAGTTTCTCCCGGACTCCTCACAGGGTCAACTTTAGAACCCCCCTTGGGGCTCAAGGCAGCACCACCCGGTGATACTCCTGATAAGTTCATTTCAAGGGAGCGCCTTTTTTCCCAGAGCCATCATCAAAACATTTTTATACTATACAAATACAGTATCTTCAATCATACACCTAGTATGATCTCATACAAAGCTCCTTTACACAAAATCGATTATCCCAAAATCGATAGTTCTCAAACTAGGCTTTCCAAATTCAATATTGATTTTACCCAAAAATCAAAAGCCTTTCCAAATCCATAGTTCCCAAAACCCTTTTCCCAAAATCCTCATATGATCCTTTACTTATATATATATATATATATATATATATATATACAGATATATATAATTTTTAAAACTTTGGATCATTTTCAAACTTGTATAAAACTCCTTTTATACTTCAAACACTTTCAAAAACCCTTTTCTTCTGGCAAAAGATTCAACAAGGGAAGTTTTATTTTATAAAACAAAGATGTTTACTTTGTTTACTCAAAATCAAATATTCAAATTTGATTACTCTTTACAAAACCACTTACCATATCACTTACTTCCATAAACAAAATTTCAACCATAGAAATATCCAATTTCCACTTTACTTCATCATATATTTCACAAAATATATTTTTCATTTCAAAAACCATTTCACATTTCTTATCCACAAATTCCCAATATCAATTTTATTCAAATCCGTACGATGTACACATATCATCTGTACGCTACCATTCAGATCGCTCACTCGATCACACAATTTCATTTTCGAACTAGTATTGTCCACCCGACTTCCTAGTGCGGACACAGATCTAGTTTCTTGATCAGAAACTGTCATTCTCCTTGCATAGTCATAACTATGGTAGAGAATACCCAGAACCAATCAACAATCCATATCCAGGTTCGCCGTCGAAAATCGAGTGGAAAATTCCAACTCGGATCGATATAACTATCTCGAAATTCTGTGTTCGAATCTGGATCAAATCACTATGCGAATAGAATAACATACGTGCACCCTACGCATTTATCTTTATTGGTTATTAGCCAAATCAATTCTATTTCTATTCACATTCACTTTGATTTTCATTCACTTAGTCAAAATTACTACAATCCATTTGGATTATCACCTCTATCCTTATCTCGATTGGGTATTTAACCAATAACAGTTTGAACTCCGACCAGTTTATTTAGAAAATAACTTGTAATTTTAAAAATAGGTAAGTAGTTGGAAAATAATTACTAGTCTGTAAAATAGGTGTGAAATAGTTAGAAAATAGTTAAAATAATTATAAAATTTTTAGATAATTATTTAATAATAGTAAGATAGTAATTTGTTTTGTAAAATAGTTGAAATATAGTAATTAGTTTATAAAATAGTTGGAAAATTGTTAAACACTTTCAAAAATAATCGTAAACAAATATAAGATAGTTTGGCTTTTAAAAGAAAAGTTGTATATATAATAAATAGCTTAGAAAATAGGTTTATATTAAAATAATTTATATTAAAAATAGTCCAGAGTCAAAACTATTCACTTCCCAATCTCCATTCTCATCAATTCAGTTTAAATTCCACTTTCATTTAAATTGACCAAATTCCAATTTTAAATAACTCCAATTTCCATTGGACTTGATTTATTCCCAATTCAAGTTGAATTAATTCTCAATTACTTTCCAAATTTAAATCCAATGCCATTTGATTTTAAATGTATTCAACTTTAATTACAACCCCAAATTATTCTAATCACTTTGGACAAATATCCATTCAATTGAACCCACTTCAATTTCAAATTATTTCCAATTAATCCAATTCAAATTTTCCATTTGAATCTTATACTCATACATCCTCAATCACAATTTCAATTACTTCAAATCAAATTCAATTTGAACTAATTTCAATTCAAATTCCAGATTTAAACCATCTCGAATTATATAAATTCTAATTAAATTTTTAAATATTGATTTAATCCTTTAAATCAATCAACTTATGCCTTTAAACCACTAAATCCTGAATCCAAATTCCAATTTACTTTAATAATGGATATATTACCACACCACAATTCTCATTCATTTAAAACAAATCCAATTCACAACTTAAAGATTTGTAACAATGGAATGATATTATTCAAATTATTTTAAATCATACGTCCATTTCCAATTTTTGGATCTCAAACCCATTTTGAGATCTCTCAAGCTTCCTAATCCAAATCAACCATTTAACTTTCCATGTTAAATCTTAATTTCATTTTGAAATTTCCAAATCATGTTGATCATTCCAACTTATTTAACTTTTCCCAAGTTAAACTCAATTCACTTGATCCAGTCAACCTTACCCCGTTTGAACTTCCTTTTCAAGATTTAAACTTCACATAAATAATCTTCCCACTTATTAAGTTCAAAAGCTCATCACCTTTGGGTATCATATCTTATTCCAAATTCAAAACTCAACGTTTAGAGTTTATTTCAAACCACTTTTGATATTATGTATATCCACATATATACATATTAATTTCTTTTACATACTAAGTTTTTTTTTTATAATTTTAAACCACCTTTGGTTTTAATTCAAAACAAATTTCTTTTTAACTTTCAAATGACTCTTGTTTGAAATAGGACCATTTCATTCAAATGCATTAAATAATATTATTTATTGTTTCTTTAAATTAATTATGTCATTAATTATTTCCAATTATTATCCATTAATTAATCTCATTGAATAAAGTTCAATTAATTACATAAATTAATTGATTATCCTTATCCTGAAATCTTTCCTAATTTCAAGTTTAATTTCAGTTGAATCCATTTTCAAACTTATCTTTAATTTAATTTCAATTTGGTTGTAATTCCATTACCACTTAATTCTTACTTTTACTTTTGATTTAATTAATACTACAACCAATTTCCTTAATATAATAGATAATTTATTTCTTATATAAGATTCATTTACTTTTGGAATCATTTAAAAACCTTTATATAGGAAAATAACAAGTACGGTCTCTCATATATATACTCAACTCATTCTAAGGTACCATTGACCCTTTCCTTAATGAGTATCCCCCACCAGAGCCAAGGTTCTCGCTTAACCTTCTGCTCTGATACCAAATGTAACAATCCGAAAATTCCGAACCCGAAATTTTCAGATAGTTAGAGAAAAGAAGAAAGAGAAAGAAGAAGAACAGAAAACTCAAACTCAGAATCTCACATTCGCAGCGGATAAAATATAATATCACATAATAACAGTTTACAAAAAGAACCGTATCAGTACATTTACATTATATATATCAGAGTTACAACATTTACACAACACAGGACAGTTCTAAATCAACATGTCCTAGATATACAACTCTATATCACAGCGAGTACGCTCCATACATACGTTCCAGCCATCCAGCTCGCCTCCTGAGCTCTAGAACGTCCCTACCTGAAAATCTGTAATACTCGGTCTGACCCGAGCATTACATCAAAGTAACACCCGGGTCAGGCTGGAAACCAGCGTGAGTAAACCCATCTAACTTAGAATACAAAAGCATACAATTTATATAAACCCGGGGTAACTTATATCTATTTACACTTTATAAGTTATTATAGACATTAACCATTTCATACATCAATTTCTAAGTGCCAAAATATTAGTTTTAAATAGACCAATTTACTTAAGTCATTCCACTTCAGCCTATTAGTTTAACATATCAAACTATAAGAATCGAAGTGGTTTCGGGTATTCACTAATACCCGACTCCGGCCTCTTCGAAACTATTGTCAACTTAACCTAAATTATTCAAGTGAATTACAATTCTACTTTTAATACAGGATGTCACAGTAATTCATCATCAATAGATAATCACACCTTCACAGTTTAAATCCAACATATCATATCACATAGCATCATGAACCACTTTTTAGGGATAACAGTTAATCAAGGCTTCCAATATCATTCTATTTATCCTTTAATTACATTTAAGTAATTAATCCTTAATTAATTTCACAACTAATTATCCTTAGCCCAATACGGTAATTAATCTTTAATAGATATCAATTCAATAGATATCATCTAAATTCAGACATTCAACAACCCATCATCCAGAAGCAAGTATTATCAATCCATATTATAATTAATTTAATTACTTAAATCAACTCCTTAAGAATTAATCACTTAATCTTGCTTATTCAACCATTAATTAATTACTAACCTTAATTAATTAGTCACATCCTTGATTAACTCAATTAATCAATCCCTAATCACAGATTAATAATCCTTTATTTATCAACTTATGATCCTTAAGTATTACTTAATCTCTTTTAATACAAAGTAATTAACCCCTAATTACTTTCATAATCAATTAATTAACCTTTAATTAACTGATTAATTAATCATCAACTATAGGTTAATAACCTTAATTATTAATCAATATTTCTTAATACAAATTAATTAAATTGAATTGTAATTTAAAAATTACTTCTAAATTTCAAAATTGAAATACAGCTTTTAAACTCATTCTAGATTTAACATAACTCTTTAAAACCTTTCTTACAATCTACATCTTCAATTTAAATGCAAATCATTTAATCATTTTAAAGAAATTTAAATTTAAACCATTATTTTAAAAAAAACTGAAGTTTAAATTTAATTCCATATTTAAAAACCCAGATCTAAACTCATTTTAAATTTCAAAATTTAAAAAGATAAGCTTCCATTTCAAATCCAAATCACGCATATGCTTTAATACTTATAAGTTTTAAACCAAAGTTTAACTTAAAAAAAAATACTTAAATATTTTCAAATCTCAGATTCAAATAAATTTGAATTCATATTCAATATCAGATTTTCAATCTCAGTTTAAATTCCTGTTTGCATTTTATACTTTCTTTTAAATTTTTTTCTTTCTTTTAAAACAGAAAACAGGTTTCTATTTCATTTGAATCTAAACCAGAATTTAATAATTCAAATTATTTCAAAAACCATAATTTAAACTAATTGAATTCATATTTAAATTTAGGTTTAAACTCAGTTCAGATTCTAGTTTACATTTAAAACTTATTACTTCTGCTTTTTAATTTTTAAAACTGTAAACAGGTTTTCTGTTTTATGTTTTAACCTGTAGACAACCCATACACTCGAGCCACTGTTATTTTACTTCGAGTAAAATCTTCCCTTACTTCGAGTTGAATCCCAAATTCCCGGAGACAATTTCTTAATTACCCGAGTTCCTTCACTACTTCAAAACTCAAAACAAAATCTACAGACACGCTCAAATTACTCGAGTTTCACCTCGTGCCACAACCCCTAAGGCACTGTCTCTACTTCGAGTTTGCATCACTACTCCACTCCAGATACAAAATCATCAACGTGCACCTGCACAGTTACTAACGACAACGGTGGCGATCACCGTAACCTCCAACACAACATCCATCATCCCAACAACCATTTCCGAACATCCAAACTCAAACACAAGCTTTAGATCAAATTCGAGCAGGAAGGTGGACGCTGGAACTCACAATGTCACCAGAAACTGCCCCGTTCACCTACCTCTGACCACTAGAACCATGCCCCTTCCGGCCTCGCATTCATCAGCCATTTCCGAAACAATTCCCTAGATCCGGTGACGCTCGATTCACCATGGAAGTCGCACTACCCCAACCTATCATCTCGACCAAAATTAGGTTTAGAATCTAAACCACTTCGCCGACGACGCTACGGCGAACTTTAGGACCTCCAGCCATTTTTCCCAACGTCCCTGTACGACCCTCCACTTCCAGATACAGTCCCGAATACCCATCAATAGTTGATCGTCACAAAATGCCTCAGAACCCATTTCCAGACAACCCTAGATTTCTCATTCAATTCGATCTTAAAATTTATGATTTTTATTTTAAAATTCATGATTTCCTAAATCAATTCAAAATATATACTTGAATCCACATAATTCAACCCTAAATTTTGTCATGCATTTTTATTCCCATCAGTACTATTTGATTTCAGAGGTACTCAAACCAATCTTGCCAGAAATAAACTTTTTAAACTTCAATTTAGGCTTTAACAAAAACATTTTTGTTTGAATCCTAAGTCCAGATAGTGATTTATTGAAAAGACATTAAACATTGTTTTAAATTTTCAAATCTGGAACTCATAGAACAGAGAACCACTAACATGCATACAACAACATATTAATCATACAGTACCTTCTATTTCATATGCAAACAATCATTGATCACAGCTACAAGCAACAGATTTGATAAAGATTCTCAGATTAAAGATTTAGCTACTCACATGTTGATTATGAAACAGAGATATCCTGAAGATGTTTTGAAAACAAACATGCATAAAACAAACATGCATACTTAACTTCAAATTTACTGCTTGCAATCAGATTTGTAAATAGATAAGAAATTTGTTTACTCACCTGTAAAAAGCAACAGAGAAACCAAGGCCTCTGGAAAATTCTTTGATCTTTAAACAACCACTTGAGTTTGAAAGCTTAGTTTGGATAGAACCGAAACGAACTGCATGCCCCTTTGATTTTGCAGCTGGTTTCAAATTTTACTGCTTCAAGTTGAGAATTTGCAGTTGCTGTTTGATTCATTTTTTTTTATAGTTTTGATAGCTTTTAATCCTTTGAATTTTGATCTGATATTTCTGCTAATTGTTTAGAAATTTAGCTCTAAAAACTGTGAAGATTGCAGTTGCTGATTTCCTTTCTGGCTTGCCTTCTTAACAGTTAATAATAATTTATTTATTTTAGATGAAGAAAACTAAAGATTGTTTTAGCTGAAGAAAATATACAGATCCCCTTTTACATTAATTAAAAACAATATTTTCTTTTGAATAAAGATTTGCCACTTGTTATCATGAATTGCCCATAAGCTTACAAGCGTGTTTACACAATCTTTAGTAAATGACAAATGTAAAATCTCATTTTAAATTCATTCCTTATGTTACAAATGTTAATTGTATATATTATAAAACTTGCAATTGTAAATTTCATGTATTATAAGACTTACAAATTTTTTTATAAAATTTTAAAATTATATTAGCTATTTACTTATATGTGTTTTTATATTATATTTATATTTATATTTTATGTTTGATATTTATATTAAAGAAAGTATGAAGCTTATGTCTATAATATTACACATGTTTTATTTCTAGATTCATATATATATTAAGGCTCATTATTAAGTCTTGTTTCATATTTTTTTTTAATCTCAAAATAAAATTTCTAAATCACTTAAAATTTTCAACAGTACATAGTTTTAAATTTATATATTTATGAGATTTGTTAATTCACTATTGAATTTATAAATTTCAGACAATATAATCCAATATTTAATATAGTTCCCAAATCCATTTATTAGCAAAATTTTATTTGTTAACAAATATATCAATGTTTAACAGTTAAAATGTGATAATTACCAATTATCAGATGTCCAAAAATTCTGGTTGTCACAGCCTCGTCTCATTGGCGAGTAATAAAGAGACACCATACTAGTCTCATCTCATCGACAAGTATTAAATTGCATTGTAACTCGTCTCATCTCATCGACAAGTAAAAACATCGTGATAGTTCCTCATAAACCATAAATCTCAACGTAAAAATATCAGGTAATTCCTATATATAGAATCATAATCTCAAAAACCCACCATAAATTGGCTAAATAACTCAGAAATCATAACCCGGATAGTTTCGACCGTGCAAGTCCGAAATTAACCGAAATAGTAAACACACATGTCCCATGCCACGTATTTCACTAAATCATTTAATTTTCTTTCTCATAAGTTCGAATAGTGCAAAAGTGTATGTTTTATATTTAAAATAGTTTACTAGAGAAAACAAGCTTTTATTTTTCCCAAAAAGATTAATAAATCCAATATTTGAAATTCCTTTATCATAGAAAATAAATAGATTTTAAGTTAGAAAAATAATTTTAAAATACTATATTATAATAATTTAAAATTTCCATTTATTTCAAAAAAATCACTTCAAAATGGTGTAGTGAAAACCGTGCTCGAAAACAATGAAAAACAAGAAAGATAACTCAAGATTGATAACTTGAATTCAATAAAAATTCAATTCAACTTTAACCCAAAATCAATTCAAATTCTATTTAAATTTGAATTTCAAATTCTCTAGATATAGCTAGCCTATTGATAGGCATCATAGCTCTCAAAACATCTCAAAAAAAACATCAAAATTGAATAAGAACGAGAGCAAAATAAGCTAATACAATTCTCAGATCAATGATTGTTATTGCTGTCGTTTTGCTCTCGGGACAGCAACAAACAAACATAGTTTTGACCAAGCTAACTTCGAAACTTCAAAAAAAACACAAAACATGAAACTTTAAGCACAAATTCCATGCTTTTCAAAACATCTAAAATTGTTGAATTTGGATTAGAAACGTAAAAGATATGGTCAATATAATTCTCATATTTTAAATTTACCGTCGCTGTCATTTATTTATAGGGCAGCAACAAAGAAATAATGTTTCGACTATCTTAGCCTTAAAATTTTGCAAAACTCAAAACAAGAAAGTTTTAGAAAATAGTCTAATCTTTCGAAAACACCAAGATTTATCTAAATCCGACCCGAAACAAAAAAGACACGCCTAATTTACTAACTGTATTTAGTTTAGATAGTGTAAATATCAAAGTGACAGAGCTAGGAGTTTATGACAGAATTTCAATCAACCTGTGCTCAAAGTTTGTAAATAAGCTCAACATGAAAGTCGTCACATATAAAGTAAGGTTTTCAGAACATTAAAAATTATCGAATTCCGATAAAGAGTGGAAAAGTTACGACTAAAACAATTTTCAGATTTGAAGTTCATCTCTGCTGTCATTTTAGTCTCGGGACAGCATCACTAAAACGAATTTTCGACCGCTTAAACCTCAAAATGTAACAAAACCCAAAACATGAGAGTCATAGAAGACAGTCTTAGCTTTCAGGATCATCAAGAATTTTTAAATTCGGACATCAAACGAAAAATATATGCTTAAATTACCAACAACACTTAGCACAGAAAGTGACAGTTTTACAGTGACAGAGAAGCGAATTTGAATTGGGTTTTTCGACCACTTATGCTAAATTTTTTCGAAAGTATTTATCATGAAAGTTATCCCATTCTTTGCAAGCTTTTCAGAAAATCAAAGAAAATAGAATTCCAATTTAAAACGAAAAAGATATGCATAATTTACTGACAGCAATTCACAAATTAACATGGAACAAATAAAATTGAGATTTCTTACATTGAAATCTCAATTAAAGAAGAAAATGTAAGTTTTGATACTTAACTTACTTATTTGAATGCAAATACCCAAATTTAGATGCAAGATAAAAGCATGGCTTGAGATTGCAAGCTTTGAGAGCCCGTAGGAAGCAATTACAGACATGCGAAACAAATAAGTAAAGAGAATTAGAAAACTTCTTCCTGTAAAAGATTTTTGTGATGAAATTGCATGATTTGGAGTTGTATACCTTTGATTTATCTTTATCTTGCAAAAAGATTTGAATTTGGTTGAATTTGCTGAAGAAATTAGCTAGGTTTTGAGAAATTGGGAAAAAGTTTACTGACTCTGCTTTTAGGCTGTAGGAGGAAGAAGCCAATAAGAGATGAACGTACAACCACTTTCTTTTTCCTTTTTTCTCAACTAGGCTAAGCTGAATGGGCCAATGGGTTTGAAAAGAAAAAATTAAAAGAACTAAAATGGCTTAAGGTTTATTAAATAACACTTAACAATATTAATGCGTACATGTCACGTATACACATGATAGAAATTCATTTTCTTCATTTTTACGCACAAGAAAAATATAAAAACTTGTATACATGCGAAATAAAACATTTTCTATCATATAAAAAGATTAATTTATATTTTTAAAGCATTTTTATTATTAAAATCCTTATTTCAACAAAAATACACTATTTGCTCAAATAAATGAATAAAACATTATTTTTAACTTCTAAATTCCACAAAAAAATTTACTTTCTTACTTAGAAAAATATTTCAATCCATTTCAAAATATTATTTATAGCCAAAACTTATTTTTTAACCCCATTTCCTCCTTTTATTTCAATAAACCATCTTTAAAATTTACATACTCCTTTTTAAAAATTATTAAAAGAGCAATTGGTCTATAATTAATATAATGGTTGCATTTCTCCACGACGAAATCATTTTCATTATTTAAAGCCCGTATTCTATTTGTTATTTATTCAAAACTCATTGTTTATTCAAAATAAACAATTTTAACAAATTCTCTATCTCCAATTTTTATTTTTTTTCTTATTTCTCTACTATTAAATTATACTACCATTATAATTTAATTTTCATAGGTAATCACCAAAACCAAGGTTGTTACTGACTCCCCTCTTATAAAAATTGCGCCCTCGCAGTTTCTAGAGAAGAGCCGTATTCAACACGACTATTGATCTAGCAAAGAAAGATAGATAAGCTTGAGTTTAAAAAATTTCACCCTTACTACAAGATGTTAGAAAACCAAGATAACATTGCTCGATTAATTTTGTGTTTCCCAAGTGTAGGAATTGGGATTATCGAACCATTGAATTAATTTTTTTTTAGGAGCAACACGCCATTATTTCGAAGACTTCACACCTTCGAAACAAGAACACAGACAGAATTCTACATAAAAGATTAATCATGTGAGATCGATTTCTCAGAAGCTTCTCGAATAGTGTCAGAATTTTAACAAAACTTTACCCCGATTTTAACCAACAAGATAATTATTGACATGATCTTCTATGTGTCACTACGAAAGGAATCACACCAATAAAAGATTGACAACAATTGAGGTAAACAAGAGGTAGGTGGTTTCTTCAATACCACCAACCCAAAAGACCGCGTAAAATCAAGTTATTAGATAATTGCATAAAGGCAAAACAAACTCAAGGAATGGATTTTTATACTCCTATTTTACTAAAAAATATTCTTAAAGTTTTCCAACCCATTATCTTCAAGGTTTAAAATTCTCAATTTTCAACACTTGAAAATTGAGAAAGCTTCTTGCTTAGATTTTAAATTTAAATTCATTACTCTTCATTAGAGTAAATAAAGTTTAAGTTGTTTATTCTCTAATTCTTCCATATGTATTCTCTAGTTTGCAACATACATACATTATTATTATTTTCCAATTTATTTCTCAAATTTTCTAAGTGTTGGAAATTTTCAGAAAAATCTACGGAGTCTCCTTTATATGGAGGGCCTTATACAATATTATAAAAATGAAATACATAATATACATCGACCATTATGTCGAAATACAAATTATATATTATCATTCAACTCTTAAAAATTAATCCGAAAACAAACCTTTCTTTTTAGCATTTTAAAGCGAGTTTGTACAAACTTATACATATTCTTTTTTCTCAAAATATAGTCCAACCATCCTCTTTTCACCTGCACTTAACTCAAATAGATGATATTATTTCATGCTCATAAATAAGAAGTGCTACACTGAAGGGGAAATAAATTAATTTCATTTCAGATCTGCTGTAAAGAAGACCTGTTTTGTCTAGCAAACAACAAAATCTGAAGAACTTTATAAAATAAAAGTTGTTCTAATCTGTTTATGATTTCCAGCAATATAAAGATCACTAAAATCCGATTTAGGATTCGAAAGTTATGTTAAGTTTACTTTCAGCTTAAGTCTTAGAGAATTTTTCAATAGGGCAGAACTGCCTATCCACTTTCAAACCCATTTTAGGCTCAGTAAAAAGCAAAATATTTAAAGGTAGTAAAAATAAACTTTATTTCTTACTGAAAGCTCTTTCATTTGCAAAATGATTCAGCTCATTTAAAGTCAAAAATCTCAAGTTATCGCTGTTTTAGTACAGCACTTTTCTAAATGAAATTTCAGCCTTTAAAATCAATTTGAAATTCTCCCAAACCATTTTAAATTCAAACTACAATTTCAAACAAGCTTTTTTCTAAATGATTTATTAAATGATTCTCTTTTTCTATGAAAAACTAAGACATATAAAATTATGATCAATTTTATGTAATCATCATAAAACATTTTATTAAGTGGAAATATTTTCATTAGTTTCCAAAATCTAGCTTTATAAACAATTAACTATGAAAACTCATTTTGGAAGAGATAACTAATTTCTTCCATTATCAAGAGATGATTATTGATTATCCATCAAAAATAAATTTTTATAGTCATCATTAATAACTTACACAAAATATTCAACTAATATTTTAATTTTTCAAACCAAAGTATTCTTTTACCTTAAATACATCATTTTATTTATCAAAGCATCAAATGATATTTTCTTCTAATTAAGACATCTCCTTAATTAAATTATAGACTTTACTTACCCAAATCACCATATTAAATTCCAAAAATTTCAAATAACTTAAGGATATTTCTTCCCATTTATTTATAGTGAATGACCCAATCGATTGGCTGCAGAGTTGATCAGATGATCAAAAATGCCTCGCCACTCCTCCAATACTCAATATGGTTCAATGGTTTCATTATACATTTAAAATAAAACAAATACTCCACTATATTAATTATTTTCAAACTTTACTTATTAAACCTCAATTTACCGTGTCTGACTGTCTCATCATAGCGTTTAGGAAATTCCTATCGATAACGTTGGCCAAACGCATCGACCAGAATTCTTAAAGCACTAGATGGACAACCCAACACAAAAATTCATTTTCTTAAAAAAAAATACCTGATATATAATACTTAAAATATCCTTTGTTTTTCCCCCAAAAACATAATCCAATTTCTCTTAGAAACATATCTTCAATTGTTTTTTTGAATTTTTTTTTTTAAAACACAACTTATTACTTATTCTCAAAATCAAAAACGAAAGAAGAGCTCACGAGATATTCCTGGAATACTCGATCCTCAAGAGTGATAGGATAGACTAGAGTGTTCATTATTCCGAATGGTACGATGAACCACTCACAAGACTCACAATGAGTGCGGAATGCGTTAAGAGTAACGCTATCCTCCGCGACTCGTAGCTCATGAAAATCGATGTAAGGCCAAGCCGAGGAATGACCTTAGCACCACCCAATAGCTTAAAAGAAATGTATGAGATATAATAGTAAGTGCAAGATATCTTCTTAAATGAGAAGAAGGCACACAAAAAACACATCATTACTTCAAGTGAAGTAATACCACAAAGTATATCAACAATTGAGTATTCAAGGAGCATATCTCAAAAGAGGTAAGAATTGCAATATCAAATAAATTCAATGAATCATCTCATTTCCCTAGTGGGCATCTTCGTGGGAGGATGACCCAAAATCTAAGAAATAAAATCCTAAAATCCTCGAACATCATACCAAATATTGGGGATCCCTTTAATAGGATCCGCGGTCCTCAAAGAAATCATAAGATAAGAACATCAAAGATCATCAAAAAACTCCTTCGATGCGGATAGGTGTCAAGCACCCGTATTGAAGAGGATTCAAATAAAACAATCACGATTTGGATTACTCCTAAGAAATATATCACCAATTAAATTTGGGAATATTATGGAATAAAATATATTCCTAGACATATCCCAAATTATCTACTTCAAAAGACACGATAAGGTAAAGGACACGATGATTAAGAGATACGTAACACTTGTATTACACTAAGATGTACCGTAATATGTATTTATGTTCAGTGTTTATCATACTTTGTTCTGAATTTAGCTCTGATACCAAGCTGTGACGCCCCACCCCAAGACCCACATTAACAAAGAGAATTACTGGGTAATTCTGTCTGCTAATGCGGAGAATAGGGCTGGTCAGGAGCGACCATCTATAATCTTGTCTTAAATATCTATTGAATACATCAATAAATGCTCTATGTTTTTTCTATCTCTCATGGATTGGCATATGCAATAAATGCTTATTACAAAACTGAAGGTGGCTAATAGAACTATCACAACAAAATACAATAATAGAATGCATATTACATCACAGAACAGTAATTAGCATATATATAAATACATATGCACTGATGCATATGAGTACAATACATAACGATATACAAAAGTGGTTCAGAGACCATACTATATACATCGAATCAAAATACACATCAGAGTTAAGCGGAAAGAAATATAAACTACACAAAGAAGCTAGGCCGATATCCAAGAAGATGCATCAAAGCTAATTCCTGAAACTGATAGCAAACCTGAAACAACTCTGTCTGACCCGAGTATTAAGTAGACAGGTC
This sequence comes from Allium cepa, assembly GCA_030765085.1. NCBI lineage: Eukaryota > Viridiplantae > Streptophyta > Magnoliopsida > Asparagales > Amaryllidaceae > Allium > Allium cepa. The sequence goes on from CM060932.1 coordinate 452,492,874, forward strand.
AGTCTAGCAAAAACAATCAGTTAATAAGGATAGACGATAATATGAAGCATAAGATACAAGGTGACAATTCTTCTCAAATGAGAAGAGGCAATAGAAAGATCACGTACTCATGACTTAAGTGAAACAATATCACTTAAGTACAAAATTACCTCAAAAGAGATATACTCAACAATACAATCAAATAATATAAACAATCGCCGATGATAATCTCCAAATCAAAACTTATGAAACTCAATAATAGTTTATAATCTCCATATCGAGATCACCATAAATAATATATATAATCCTTTCTCTGACTCAAGGCTATAAGTAAATTCATCATCCCAAAATCGATGAAATCACAATCAAAAAATCATAAAAATTCCCCGGATTGGCCAAATCCCATTTGCATGCCGAAGCGATGCTGCACATGCCATTCTCAAACGGTCGAAGCCTTTGACAAGGTCGCTAACACCTTCCTAAGCAATTTGTCCTCATGACAAGGTCGCTAACACCTCTCCAAGCCATTTTGTCAACCCTAACAAGGTCGCTAACACCTCCCAAAGCAGTTCATCCTCATGACTAGGTCGCTAACACCTCTCAAAGCAGTTTTGTTTGGTAAACATCGTGAATGTTTTACAAACTTGCGGATAGAAACCCGAAAAGTGTTAACATATGTCCCATACCACACGTTCGCACTTAGCGGTTTACTAACCGCTAGTCGATGCCACACTAGGAACGTCATGAAACTTTGAAAATCATACCTCGCCTCGTCTCATTGGCGAGTAATAAAGTGACACCATACTTGTCTCATCTCATCGACAAGTATTAAATTGCATCGTAACACGTCTCATCTCATCGACAAGTAAAAACATCGTGATGGTTCCTCATAAACCATAAATCTCAACGTAAAAAATCTCAAACCATAAAATTCGCCAAATATTGGCCTTCCCAGATAATTCCTATATATAGGAATTATAATCTCAAAAACCCGCCATAAATTGGCTAATTAACTCAGAAATCATAACCCGGATAGTTTCGACCGTACAAGTCCGAAATTAATCGAAATAGTAAACGCAAATGTCACATACCAAGTATTTTACTAAATCGTTTAATTCTCTTTCTCATACGTTCGAATAGTGCAAAAGTGTGTGTTTTATATTTAAAATAGTTTACTAGAGAAAACAAGCTTTTAAAACTTTTTCCCAAAAAGATAAATAAATCCAATATTTGAAATTCCTTTATCATAGAAAATAAATAGATTTTATGTTAGAAAAATAATTTTAAAATACCATATTATAATAATTTTAAATTTCCATTTATTTCAAAAAAATCACTTCAAAATGGTTTAGTGAAAACCGTGCTCGAAAACAATGAAAAACAAGAAAGATAACTCAAGATTGATAACTTGAATTCAATAAAAATTCAATTCAACTTTAACCCAAAATCAATTCAAATTCTATTTAAATTTGAATTTCAAATTCTCTAGATATAGTTAGCTTATTGATAGGCATCATAGCTCTCAAAACATCTCAAAAATACATCAAAATCGAATAAGAACGAGAGCAAAATAAGCTAATACAATTCTCAGATCAATGATTGCTATTGCTGTCGTTTTGCTCTCGGGACAGCAACAAACAAACATAGTTTTGAACAAGCTAACTTCGAAATGTCAAAAAAATGCAAAACATGAAATCTTAAGCATAAAGTACATGCTTTTTGAAACATCTAAAATTGTTGAATTTGGATTAGAAACGTAAAAGATATGGTCAATATAATTCTCAGATTTTAAATTTACCATCGTTGTCATTTATTTACAGGGCAGCTGTAACGACCCAGAATTTATGTCAATAAAAAATTTGTATATTTAATTGATTTTAAATATTAACAAGTAAAATTTGTAAGTCGAATAAATTTTTATTCGAATATCTAGATTTAATTGGATAAATAAATCGATAATTTAATATTTGAAATTGCGTAAATAATTAGAATTTTGGTTTAATGTGATTAAAAAAGATTTATAAAGTTATATTAAATCATATTGGAGTTAGAACAATGTTTGTAAACTTTTAAAATCGAATTAAAAGTTAATTTGTGGAAATTGAATATTTTAATATTTGATCGACTAGTGAAAATAGCCATTTTTCAAATAGTCTCGGATTTCGACCAAACTAGTTTCATCGGATCCGTAATGTCAAACTAATGCAAGATTTCAAATTTCGTGTCAATCGGATTTACGGTTTGTCCGGGGCAAGCCTAAACGTATAGAAATTCATTTAATCGATTTAATTTAAATTTGATCATTTATTGCTGTAACTGGCACAGATGATCGAACTAGCCTCCGAAACATATTCCATTGTGTCCGAAACATGGGGTAAACCCTAGAAACGCCGGTCACCGTGCGAGATTTGGAGTTCGAAAAATTTCGGATGAATAGTAATTTGTGAATTTTCTATAAAAGGCCTCCATTATTTCACAATTGCAACCCAAAAGAAAACCTTAACCCTAAATAGTTCAGCCGCCTCCATATCTAACAATGGCCAAAAAATTCTTCTTTCTCCCCTCAAAATCTTCAAATCCACACACTAATTTAAGAAACTTCCAACACGAATATTGTAGATCATCACGAGATCTTCGTGTTTAACGGTGATGATCGAAAATGGAGCTGTGGATCGACCAGAAATTGCTCGTGTTCTTGGCCGTTTGTTCTCGTTTTGCTTGCAAGGAGGGAGGCCGAGCTTCACTCTATTCTGGCCGATGGCAGCTTACTTGAAGGCCTTCGATATGGCGCTCTCTGATCGAAGTATAAGTCGGTGATGGTGGAGCAAGAATTCATGAACAAGGGGAGCTAATGGGTTCGGTTGCGTTCATTTCCTGGAGCAAACGCGTGCCTGGAGAAAGAACAAGGAAGTGCAGCCACGATTTGGTCAGGAGAAATGGAAAATTAAATAAAAATTGTAAATTATATTATATTATAAATTGTACAATCTTTAAAATACGATATCTCTTTCATACGAGGCCGAAAAATTACGAAACAACTTGCATTGGGTTCGTATGGACGAATACTACGCAATAGAGATGGTTTGGAGTCGTTTGGAGTTAGTGAAAATTTCGGGTAAAATTAAACGCACGTTCAATTTTATTCGAAATAAAACGCTACAACTGTTATTGGAAACTCAAGGTGAGAACTTCTCACTGAATCGAATTGTTTCGATTTAAATTTAAATAGTTAGATTTAAAATTGCTTGATTGTGTGATTGGATGATATTATTATCTGTTGTATTGAAATAGACCCTATACGCCATATATTAAGCTGAGGTTATTTATTAAAAACATATACCGCGATAATACCAACTTGTATGGAATTGGTATTATATATGTACTTGGAGTTGATTTCCCGCATTATATAGCGGATGAGACCCTATTGTGCCGCATAATAGCGGATAGTATAAATCCCATATACCGCAATATTCCGTCTAGAACCGGAATTGGTATTGTGCTAACATCTTTGGATGCAGGGAAACATGTGGGAGGGATCCAACTGGATTCCTCAAACATTTGAATTTGTTTCAATGTCGTGTGTTGATCTATTTATAATCTGTATGATTATCTTTGTGATTGAAATCGTTAAAGGCTAAATTTTAGCCGAATATGTTTTTGGTATCGTTAGATGCCGAAAATAAATAAAATTTGATTTTTGAAAATTTAAGTTGAGAATTCATAATAAAATTTAATTTTGGAATTGATTCATTTTAAATAAATAAACATTGTAATTTTTATAAAAATTATGATTTTTTGTGAAATATAACCGAAATGTGATTTTTGAAATAAGTAGTTGATTAATTTATAAAATGGTATAAATTGAGATTTTTGAATTATTATAAATGATATATATGAAAGATTTATAAAATTGATATTTATAAATTAAAATGTTGGAATTATAAAACGAGTTTTTATAAGTGTTAAAATGAAGTACAAATGGATTTCATAAGTGGATGAAATCTATAGATTTACAAATTGTGAAGTTATAAATGAATAGATTTTGTAAAATAAAAGATTTATAAGTAATTAACTTATAAAATGGATTTTGGCGTGTAAATGGAATGTGGATAGAATTTGTTAATAAAGTGATTTTATAAGTGAAGTTGTTATAAAATATAAATGGAATTTATAAACATTGTTTTATAAATCCGAAATCTACTTATTTTAATAAGTTTAATTAGTATAGCTTATTAAAGGAAATATATCCACGATTTTGGACAGTGGATAATCCTCTAAATAAAATATGTAGAAATTGAATTTGGTTAACGAAGTATATTCACAATTTTGGACGGTGAATAATATATTAAAGAAATATTTTGGAAAAGTGATATTTTAAATAGAATTAAAACGATTCAAATTTTTTTTAAAATGTATTAAGTATCGAAACCATAGATTTCAACATTCATTGTTGAAATAGATGTTTTCGGGAAATAGAAGGAAATGGTGGACTATAACACTGTTGTTATAGTAAATGATTTCCGAAAGGAAAAAGTTTTGTATAGTATTGAGGTTAATATATCTATCTTAAATTTCATATCCCTATACTAGTGATTTTGGGTCGTCGTAACGATGTTTAACGTAACATTCGTTTTGACCCAAATAAAGGTGTTTAAGAGAATGTTTTTCTTAAAGAATAAAATATATACTTAATTTGGATTTAAGTATATTGAATATTTTCCAAATGTTGAAAATAAATGGATCGGTGAATTACTTGTTATTAAATAAGTATGGAAATGTTTTCCAATATGAAGTGAATGTTTTGAGATTATATCTTTTAAAGATAAATTGATAGTGAATAATTGAAATCGATTTGAAAAATCGTATAAAAAGTGAATATTTGGAAATGTAAATTCACAATGGAAATTTATAAGGGAAATTTGTTTTAAAAATAAACATTGATTTATTTTTAATAGTGTGGAAATATATTTACGGATTTGGAACGTAAATTTAATAGATCGTTAAGGATTTATTTGATTGGTTTAAATGAACCATTTTGAAATGCAAGTTGTAAAGGTGAAAAGTGATTTGAAATCCGTTTTCAAATGGTTGGAGTGTGGAAAATATATCTTATAAAGATATTTTTTGAAAATAAATAATTTGGGAAATTATTTGAAATCGGGTGATGTTGTGAATATGGATTGATAGTTAAATAACCGACTATCAATATTGACCCTTAAATGGCTATTTGTTGTGAATTGGTTGAAATTGAATGCTACACTTATTTTTTAATTATTGCGCTCGTTATTCGGATTACCCATTTCGAATAGTGATACGACGTAATGGATAGCATTGAAGACCGGGTATTTGTGAAAACGATAGGATGACCTATCGATTGTCTCTGTACAGTTTGCTACGGTATGGAGATTTCCTTTTTGATGGGAAATTCGATCGAGATTGTGAATACCCGGATTGCAAGGGCTTCTTTGGAAGTGCCTTCGGTTCTGTTCAAACCCGGAACAGACTTGTATGGTTACGTGTCTGACATTACATTTTGAGATATAAAGCAGATTTCTTTCAAATACATCTCTGTTGGTGGCGGAGAATTTATTCTCTTAGCTTAACACTAAATTCTCTTAGCTTAACACCCTTCTCTAAGACGTATGAGCTCAGAGGTTATGTAGTTGAAGGTTATCAGCGATATACTCCCAATTTGGTAATGTGGCATGCTGAGTGTTGTTGTGTGATGATTATTTATTGATCATTTGTTGATCAAAGTGTGGCTTTGTGAAAAAGCGTAGCTTTGTGAACGAGACTTCGTCACACCTCACACTTTGGAAATGGTCAAAACAGGAATAAGCGGCAAGGTTATAAGGGTCGCGCCCTTTAGGGTATGTCATTTCCTTCTGGAAAAGGGTGGTGTCAGGTATGGAGCCCTGATCTTTAACCTATGTGGTTTCTCCAATCTCATTCTCTGTGTGCTTGTTGCTTGGTGATAGAGGGCCCTCGGATAAAGGTCCCAAAGGACCGGGGAGTGGCATACTCGAGTAGTAGTCACCTAGTTACAGAGGTAACCCGGCCTTATGTTGGCAGAGATCCAGTTAGGTTCTCGGGACGTCCCGCCAAAGGCGATCCCATGTGGCAGTAGGAAGTTCCTTAGCCTGACCATTTGTTGGAAAATCCAAAGAAACAATATGAGCCTTGTACGGTTTTAGTTGTAGAACCTGCCATTTAATATGGTAGCTATAGCATGTATAATATAACAGTACCTATGCTGGCTAAGATTAATATTCTATTTTTGAAATGCTTTCATCACTATGCACTAATAATAATATCAAAAATGATTTGTTTTGCGTAGTAAGCATCTTTGACTATCATAAGGAGAAATCTCCTCCAATTCTGCGTTTGCATTGTGTGCGTGCGGGGAGGCCTTATGGTAGTTTCATTTTCCAAAAGCATTGCGGATATTTTTCACCTCCCTTGTTGTTGTGTTGTTTTAAAAGATAAATAACTGTTTTGAGTTCTCACACCAGTCTTGCTTATCTAGGTGAAATGTGATGGGGGGGGTTCTTGCTTCGCGGTTTGGTGGCAAACGGGAGACTCTTGCCCCTACACGTCCTCTTTACAAGGTTGGTTAGGCGTAAGCTGTGACAGTCGAAAGGCTGGCCATAAAAGCAAGTTTAGGATACCATTGTATGCCACGGTGGGGCTGGGATGGTTGAAAAGCCTACCAGTCGAGATTGGCCACTTTCGACGGTTGAAAAGCCTAGGACGTTACATTTGGTATCAGAGCATTTGGTTAAGTGACAACCTTGGCTCTGTTGGGGATTAGTCATTAGAGATAGAGTCAGCAGTACTCTAGATTGAGTTTGAGTGTAATAATAGATATGAGCGCGTTTTTGTTAGTGAATATGAAATTGTTTTGTATTGTGTTGACTTATCAGTTGATTATTTATGAATTCTGGTCGACGTAGTCTAGCTAACAGTATCGATATGGGTTTCTAAACTCTTAAACGAGATAAACCGACATAATATCATTTTAAATTGGGTAAATGAAATAATTTTACCTCGATTATATTTTATATATATAAATGAATAATTTTTCAGAATTATTAAAGTGTATGTAACAAATTGCATTGTTGGTCGTTGAAAATGTAAGAATATCTATAAGTTAACAAAAGTTGTTTGAATAATCTGAATAAAAGCAACAATTGTATAAGTATAGAATTATAATTGAAATGATTTACAATTGTGGAATAATCTTGTATAAGTAAAAGGGAAATAGTGAAATTATATAAGCAAGATTTATAAATGTGATTTATAAATAAAAGGAAAATTTTGAAAGAATTTAGAGCATTGGATTCACTACTGTTGCTGGGGAATAATAAGGGTGATGACTGCAGCATCATCGGTATCATTTTCGAGTTTCTGTGTGATGGATTTGCTACCATAGTAAATTGAAATTGAATTTTGTTGTGATAATCAAATTTGAAATTAAAATCCAAGTTGAAATTGATGAATATAAGTTATCAAGTTTTGAACTTATAATATGAGATAATAAAGATTTAACTTTAGTAAACTTGAAATGAAATTTGAGTTAGCATAATAAAATATATAACGTGAAATTTAACTAAAGTAAGTTAAATAAATTAAATCAGATTTTGAAGTTGAATAATAAGTTGTATAACTTATTAAATGTGAAGATGTAAGTAAAACCAATTATTAAAATGGTTAAACAACTTTGTTAAGCAAACCGAGGTATGAATCTGAATAAGTGATAAAATCGACTTTGGTAAAAGATTAATAGAATTTACTTTGGAGTTGGAATTTGAATTGGATTTTAACTGGATTAGGTATGTTGTTGAAATGGAAATTTAAACAAAGGATGTTTAAAGGGAATATAACTTAAGTGATGCTGAATGAAATTGATTTTGGTATCGAAGTAAAATAATGAAGTGAATTAATGGATATGAACTTGAGTTATATAAAGGAGATTCAACTTTATTTGTAAAGTAAATTGGTAATTGAACAAATGAATTGAATGTAAATCAATCGAATGTAATGAATTGATATAGAATAATGGATATAAGTGTAAATTCATTTAAGGCTAATTGAATGTTAAACCAAATTGAAGGTAAACAAAGTAAATATGAATGTTGAATGTAAAGTGAATAAATTAGGTTGTATTGAATATACATTGGTTGTTAGATTATTGTTAATTGATTGAATAGAAATTCATATGCAATTGAATGAATAAAATCGAAAGCTAAAGCAATTGAATTCAAATTGGAAGCTAAGTAGACTTAAATTGAATGGAAATTGATTTGAATTGAAAGTGAACCAATGTGAATGTAAACTAATTGGAAATGAATAATTGAATGTCGTTGTATATGAATTGGTTGTAAACAATTACAAGTAATGTTGAAATCATATAAGTTGTTTATAAACCTTGTTTGGTATGCATTTCTTTTAATATGCATATGTTGTAGTTGTTTAAAAGAGTAAAACGTTAATAACTCCTTATATATGTCACTTACATATTTATATTGAGTAAGTAAAGGTACAGGGGCTACCGTTAGCGGAATTTGGGTTGCGCAAAATGCTAAATACATAACTAATTTGCTTAAAAATGCTAAAAAGGTACGCCTAAGCAATAAAAATAGGAAATATGAACCTTTTTTCTGTTTTTTCGACTGGGTGGGTCGATGTATATATATTTATATCTATTGTGATATTGTAAAAGCTCCTCCGCACAAAGGAGGTTGTGGTGAAATTTTCTGAAAAATTAATGCGTTAGAAAATTTTTAGGAAATTTTGGAAATTTTTTGTGAAAACTAAGTTTTGATTTGAAGTTAAAGGTTAAACGATATAGTTGATTTTGAAAAGATAACTATATATGGATTTGAAAACTTAGTAAATATTTTGCAAGAAGTTCAACTATGGATTTTGGAAAAGTTAAACACTTAAGAGATTTGTAAATCAAATTTAAACGGTTTGTTTTGAAAAGTTAATGGATTTCAAAACTTTTTCTTACTTGGCAATTTCGAGGACGATATTCTTTAAAGGGGGGAAGTTTGTAATGACCTAAAATTTCTGTCAATAAAAAATTTGTATATTTAATTGATTTTAAATATTAACAAGTAAAATTTGTAAGTCGAATAAATTTATATTCGAACTAGATTTAATTGGATAATTAAATCGATAATTTAATATTTGAAATTGCGTAGATAATTAGAATTTTGGTTTAATGTGATTAAAAATGATTTATAAAGTTATATTAAATCATATTGGAGTTAGAACAATGTTTGTGAACTTTTAAAATCGAATTAAAAGTTAATTTATGGAAATTGAATATTTTAATATTTAATCGACTAGTGAAAATAGCCATTTGTCAAATAGTCTTGGATTTCGACGAAACCTATTTCATCAGATCCATAATGTCAAATTATTGCAAGATTTCAAATTTCGTGTCAATCGGATTTACGGCTTGTACGGGGCAAGCCAAAACGTATAGAAATTCGTTTAATCTATTTAATTTAAATTTGATCGTTTATTGTTGTAACTCGCACAGATGATCGAATTAGCCTCCGAACCCTATTCCATTGTGTCCGAAACGCAGGGTAAACCATAAAAACGCCGGTCACCACGCGAGATTTGGAGTTCGGATAATTTCGGATGAATAGTAATTTGTGAATTTTCTATAAAAGGCCTCCATTATTTCACAATTGCAACCCAAAAGAAAACCCTAACCCTATATAGCTTCAGCCGCCTCCATATCTACCGATAGCCGAAATTGTTCTTCTTTCTCCCCTCAAAATCTTCAAATCCACACACTAATTCAAGAAACTTCTAACACGAATATTGTAGATCATCATGAGATCTTCGTGTTCAACGGTGATGATCGAAAATGGAGCTGTGGATCGACCAGAAATCGCTCGTGTTCGTGGCCGTTTGTTCTCGTTTTGCGTGCAAGGAGGGAGGCCGAGCTTCACTCTATTCTGGGCGATGGCATCTTACTTGAAGGCCTTCGATATGGCACTCTCTGATCGACGTATAAGTCGATGATGGTGGAGCAAGAATTCGTGAACGAGGGGAGCTAATGGGTTCGGTTGCGTTCATTTCCTGGAGCAAACGCGTGCCTGGAGAAAGAACAAGGAAGTGCGGCCACGATTTGGTCTGAAGAAATGGACGGCTCTGACTAGTGTAGGTTTAAAATTAAATAATTTTTTTAAATTATATTATATTATAAATTGTACAATCTTTAAAATACGATATCTCTTTCATACGAGGTCGGAAAATTATGAAACAACTTGCATTGGGTTCGTATGGATGAACATTACGCAATGGAGCTGGTTTGGAGTTAGTGAAAATTTCTGGTAAAATTAAACGCACGTTTAATTTTATTCGAAATAAAACGCTACAACTGTTATCGCAAACTCAAAGTGAGAACTTCTCACTCAATCGAATTGTTTCGATTTAAATTTTAAATAGTTAGATTTAAAATTGCTTGATTGTGTGATTGGATGATAGTTATTATCTGTTGTATTGAAATAGACCCTATACGCCGTATGGAATTTATTAAAAACATATACCGCGATAATTCCAACTTGTATGGAATTGGTATTATATATGTACTTGGAGTTGATTTTCCGCATTATATAGCGGATGAGACCCTATTGCGCCACATGATAGTGGATAGTATTTTATAAATCCCATATACCGCAATATTCCATCTAGAAGCAGAATTGGTACCGTGCTAACATCTTTGGATGCAGGGAAACAGGCTGGAGGGATCCAAGTGGATTCCTCAAACATTTGAATTTGTTTCAATGTCGTGTGTTGATCTATTTATTGATCTATTTATAATCTGCGTGATTATCTTTGTGATTGAAATCGTTAAAGGCTAAATTTTAGCCGAATATGTTTTTGGTATCGTTAGTTGCCGAAAATAAATAAAATTTGATTTTTGAAAATTTAAGTTGAGAATTCATAATAAAATTTAATTTTGGAATTGATTCATTTTAAATAAATAAACGTTGTAATTTTTTTTTAAATTATGATTTTTTGTGAAATATAACCGAAATGTGATTTTTGAAATAAGTAGTTGATTAATTTATAAAATGGTTTGAATTGGGTTTTTTGAATTATTATAAATGATACATACAAAAGATTTATAAAAATGATATTTATAAATTAAAATGTTGGAATTATAAAATGAGTTTTTATAAGTGTTAAAATGAAGTATAAATGGATTTCATAAGTGGATGAAATCTATAGATTTACAAATTGTGAACTTATAAAATGAATAGATTTGGTAAAATAAAAGATTTGTAACTAATTAACTTATAAATTGGATTTTGGCGTGTAAATGGAATATGGATAGAATTTGTTAATAAAGTGATTTTATAAGTGAAGTTATTATAAAGTATAAATGGAATTTATAAACGTTGTTTTATAAATCCGAAATCGACTTATTTTAATAAGTTTAATTATTATAGCTTATTAAAGGAAATATATCCACGATTTTGGACAGTGGATAATCCTCTAAATAAAATATGTAGAAATTGAATTTGGTTAACAAAGTATATTCACGATTTTGGACGGTGAATAATATATTAAAGAAATATGATATTTTAAATAGAATTAAAATGATTCAAAAATGTTTTGAAATGTATTAAGTAACGAAACCATAGATTTCAACATTCGTTGTTGAAATATACGTTTTCGAGAAATAGAAGGAAATGGTGGACTATAGCACTGTTGTTATAGTAATTGATTTCCGAAAGGAAAAAGTTTTGTATAGTATAGGGGTTTATATATCTATCTTAAATTCCAAATCCCTATACTAGTGATTTTGGGTTGTCGTAACGATGTTTTATGTAACATTCGTTTTGACCCAAATAAAGGTATTTAGGAGAATATTTTCCTTAAAGAATAAAATATGTACTTAATTTGGATTTAAGTATATTGAATATTTTCCAAATGTTGAAAATAAATGAATTACTTGTTATTGAATAAGTATGGAAATGTTTTCCAATATGAAGTGAATGTTTTGAGATTATATCTTTTAAAGATAAATTGAAAGTGAATAATTGAAATCGATTTGAAAAATCGTATAAAAAGTGAATATTTGGAAATGTAAATTCACAATGGAAATTTATAAGAGAAATTTGTTTTAAAAATAAACATTGACTTATTTTTAAATTGTGGAAATAAATTTATGGATTTGGAACGTAAATTTAATAAATCGGTAAGGCTTTATTTGATTGGTTTAAATGATTCATTTTGTAATGCAAGGTGTAAAGGTGAAAAGTGATCTGAAATCTGTTTTCAAATGGTTGAAGTGTGGAAAATATACCTTATAAAGATATTTTTGAAAATAAATAATTTGGGAAATTATTTGAAATCGGTGATGTTGTGAATATTGATTGATAGTTAAATAACCGATATTGACGCTTAAATGGCTATTTGTTGTGAATTGGTTGAAATTGAATGCTACACTTATTTTTAAATTATTGCGCTCGTTATTCGGATTACCCATTCCGAATAGTGATACGACGTAATGGATAGCATTGAAGACCGGTGGTGAAGACTGGGTATTTGTGAAAATGATAGGATGACCTATCGATTGTCTCTACACCGTTAGCTACGGTATGGAGATTTCCTTTATGATGTTAAATACAATCGGGATTGTGAATACCCGGATTGCAAGGGCTTCTTTGGAAGTGCCTTCGGTTCTGTTCGAACCCGGAACAGACTTGTATGGTTACATGTCTGACATTACATTTTGTGATATAAAGCAGATTTCTTTCAAATACATCTCTTTTGGTGGCGGAGAATTTATTCTCTAGCTTAACACCCTTCTCTGAGACCTATGAGATCATAGGTTATGTAGTTGAAGGTTATCAACGATATACTCCCAATATGGTAATGTGGCATGCTGAGTGTTGTTGTGTGATGATTATTTATTGATTATTTGTTGATCAAAGCGTGGCTTAGTGAAAAAGCATAGCTTTTTGGACGAGACTTCGTCAGACCTCACCCCCCGGAAATGGTCAAAACAGGAATATGCGGCAAGGTTATGAGGGTCGCGCCCTTTAGGGTATGTCATTTCCTTATGGGAAAGGGTGGTGTTAGGTATGGAGCCCTGATGTTTAAACTATGTGGTTGCTCCAATCTCATTCTCTGCGTGGTTGTTGCTTGGTGGTAGAGGGCCCTCGGATAAAGATCCCAAAGGACCGGGGAGTGGCATACTCGAGTAGTAGTTACCTAGTTATAGAGGTAACCCGGCCTTGTGTTGGCAGAGATCCGGTTAGGTTTTCGGGACGTCCCGCCAGAGGCGATCCCATGTGGCTGTAGGAAGTTCCATAGCCTGACCATTTGTTGGAAAATCCAAAGAAACAATACGAGCCTTGTACGGTTTTAGTTGTAGAACCTGCCATTTAATATGGTAGCTATAGCAGGCATAATATAATGGTACCTATGCTGGCTAAGATTAATATTCTATTTTCGAAATGCTTTCATCACTATGCACTAATAATAATATCAAAAATGATTTGTTTTGCGTAGTAAGCATCATTGACTATCATAAGGAGAAATCTCCTCCAATTCTGCATGTGCATTGTGTGTGTGCGGTGAGGCCTTATGGTAGTTTCATTTTCCAAAAGCATTGCGGATATTTTTCACCTCCCTTGTTGTTGTTGTTTTAAAAGATAAATAACTGTTTTGAGTTCTCACACCAATCCCATGACTGACCTGGAGTTCATTGTTCTCTTTCTAAACTATGGGTGCCCATAACTTTCCACACGGGCAGTCTAGAGTCAGGTTATCAGGTCATTCTGGATTCGGAAGTGCTTTGGAGCTCAAGTGGCGATCTGGATGGCGAGACGTATTACTTGTATATGATATTCTCTTTCCGCGGTAAATTCACTTGTAAGGACACGTTTGTATAATTGTCCATTGTTTCGTTGTGTTGTATATTGTGTTGTACACTATGATGATGATGTGATGTAATGTAATAACTGATATAGTTCTTTGTTTTAAAGATTATTCATTTATCTATTATATGTTGTTTCGCTGCGACTGTTGTAATATCCCAGAATTTCGGAGAATTTAAAAGAAGATAATCTCTTAATTTAAATCATTTAAAATTGATAAAACTGTATCTTTAAATATAAATAACCAAAATAAAATTTATGTGATGTTTTTAAATTTAGAAATCAATTGATTTTAAATGGAATAATTATTTAATTTGTGTTATTTTATAAATTTGATTATTGATAAGTTTGACATTTTAATTTAATAAGTTTACTTAAAAATTATCTTTAAAATGTAACGATCGTGATTTTTCGTTGCCGAAAACCGACATCAATACGTCCACTGTATCAACTGCCGAGCAATCGGAAGCCGAAAAACCATACCGTTAGGGTTTTAGAAAAAGAAAAAGTAGAAGAAGATAGAAAAAGATAGAACAGAACAGAAGAAATAACAGAACAACATCAGAATCTCACAATTCGCAGCGGAACAACATATAATAAATAAACGAATAATCTTTAAACAAAGAACTATATCAGTTATTACATTACATTACATCTCATTACATCATCAGAGTGTACAACAACAAACAACATCAACAGCGGAAAAGAAATACTATATACTAGTAATACGCCATGCCATCTAGCTTGCTTCCAGCAACTCCTAAATTCCTGAATAAACCTTAACTCTTGACTGCCCGTGTGGAAATTGGTGGGCACCCAGAGTTTAGGAAGGAAAACAATAAACTCCGAGTCAGTCATGTGACTGGTGTGAGAACTCAAAACAGTTTATTTATCTTTGAAAACAAAATAGAGGAATACTTTTAAAGTCAATTCGCAATTCTTTTAAAAATGAGACTACCATAAGGCCTCCTGCACACACACACAATGCAAACGCAGAATCGGAGGAGATTTCTCCTTATGATAGTCAAAGATGCTTGATACGCATTAAAAGAAACATTTGATATTATTACTAGTGCATAGTGTAGGAAAAAATCATTTCGAAAATAAAGACATAAATCTTAGCCAGCATAGACATTTCGAACTATGCCTACTATAGCTACCATCCAAACAGTGGGGCGCCACCATAAGTGAATGATAGGTTCTACAACTAAAACCGTACAAGATCGTATTGTTTCTTTGGATTTCCAACAAATGGTCAGGCCAAGGAACTTCCCATTGCCACATGGAAACGCCTCTGGAATGACGTCCCGAGAACCAAACCGGATCTCTGCCAACACAAGGCCGGGTTACCCCTAACTGGGTAACTACTGACACGAATATGTCATCCCCCGATCGTAACCGATCCATCCGAGGATCCTCGATTTCCAACAACCACAAAATATGCAGCAGCAACATAGGTTAAGTATCTGGGCTCCATATCATGATACCACCTCTATCCAGAAGGAATGACATACACTAAAGGGGCGCTACCCCCTAATAACCTTGCCGCATCCTTCCTGTTTTGACCATTTCCGGGGTGTGAGGTCCGACGAAGTCTCGTCCACAAAGCCACACTTTATACAAAAGCCGTGCTTTGGGTCAATCAAATGATCATAGAAATGATCACCAAGATAAATGATCAAATAAATGATCCTATCACAAATGATCAAACAATGATCATTTCACAACAACACTCAGCATGCCACACTACCAAATTGGGAGTATATCACTAATAACCTTCAACTATATAACCTCTGAGCTCGTACATCTCAGAGAAGGGTGTTAAGCTAAGAGAATAAATTCTCCGCCACAACCAGAAATATATTTGAAAGAAATCAGCTTTATATCTCAATTTGTAATGTCAGACATACAATTCATACAAGTCTGTTCCGGGCTCGAACAGAACCGAAGGCACTTACAAAGAAGTCCTTGCAATCCGGATATTCATTAATCACGACCGGACTTCCCGTCACTAAGGGTGATAAAACCTCTATATCGGAGATCAGCCGATGTAGAGTAACTCGACGGTAATCCTTCCGTTTTCACAAATATCCGGTCTTCCACACCGGTCATCGAATGCAATCCATTTCGACGTATCACATATTCAGAATGGGTTATACGACCCCAAGGTCCTTTCCCGGCTAACCCGAATAGTGAGCGCTTATTCAAAAATAAGTGTGGCATTCAAATTCAAGCAAATCACAACAAATACCTATTTAAAGGTAAATATTGATAGTCGGATTATTTAACTATCGATAGGCGTGCTCAACATCACCAAATTCCAAATAATTTCCCGAATTATTTACTTTCCAAAATATCTTTACTAGATATATAATTTCCACACTTTAACCATTTGAAAACAAATTTTCAAATTACTTTTCAATCCTTTATCACTTTTGAAAACAAATTTCAATCATTTCCTTACTCGGAAATACTTTCATTTCAAAATGGTTCATTTAAACCAATTAAATAAATCCTTACCGATTTACTTTATATTTACGTTCCTAATCCGTAAATTTATTCCCATACTTTAAAAATAAATCAACGTTTATTTTTAAACAAATTCCCCTTTCTTTTATAAATTCTATAGTGAATTTATAATCCCAAAATATCTATGATATACGATTTTCAATCGATTTCAAATATTCACTTTCAATTTATCTTACAAGGATAAATTCTAAAACGTTCATTTCACATTGGAAAAATATTTCCATACTTATTAAATAAAAAGTACATCACAAATCTATTTATTTTCAACATTTGAAAATATTCGATATACTTAAATCAAAATTTAGTATATATTTCATTCCTTAAGGAAATCATTCTCTTAACACATTTATTTGGGCCAAAACGAATGTTGCGCAAAACATCGTTACGACAACCCAAAATCACTAGTATAGGGATTCGAAATTAAAATAGATATATAAATCCCAATACTATACAAAACATTTCCTTTCGGAAATCATTTACTATAACAACAGTGTTATAGTCCACCATTTCCTTCTATTTCTCAAAAACGTCTATTTCAACAATGAATGTTGAAATCTATATTTTCGATGTTTAACACATTCTAAAACATCGTTAAACGATTAACTTCATTTTATAATATTCATTTTCTCAAGCATATCCATTTTATTTATAATAATATATTCACTGTCCAAAAACGTGAATATACTTCCTTAACCAATTTCAGCTTTCAATTTATCAAATTCCATTGATTTCGAATTTATAAACAATGTCTATAAATTCCATTTCTATTTATATGCTTCGATTTATAAATCTCCTTTATTAATCCAATTCAATTTATATAATTCAATTATATACCAAAAGTCCATATTATAAGTTAAATACTTATAATTCATTTATTTACAAAATTGTTCTTTTTAAAACTTCACAAATCATAAATCTTATAAATTCTCATTCACTTATGAAATCCATTATACTTCATTTTAACACTGATAAAAACTTCGTTTTATAATTCCAATATTTTTAAAATTATAAATATCCATTTTATAAATCTTTTATAAAAATTGTTTATAATAGTTCAAAAATTCTAATTTAAACCATTTTATAAGTTTATTAACTATTTATTACAAAAGTCACTTTTCACTTTCATTCCATAAAAATCATACTTTTATAACATTAAAATTTTAACGTTTATTTATTTTTAACAATTCAAAATTTAATAAAGCGAATACTTTCGAAAATCACTTTAAAATTCCTTTTGAAACCAAAAATTATTATTTTTAAAACTTCAGAAATGGATCCGATGATGCAGCAGCACCAAATAGTCAATCACGACATCCAAATATCATATATCGATATGATAATCAACAAATATCACAATATCTGTAAATAAATCAATACAGTTGAAGAATCCAGTTGGATCCCTCCAACCTGCTTCCCTGCATCCAAAAACATTAGCACAATACCAATTCTGCTCCAGTACGGAATTATCGCGATATATGGGATTTATAAAATATTATCCGCTTAATAGACGGCGCAATAGGGTCTCATCCGCTATACAATGCGGGGAATCAACAACTGCAATATATACATATGCCAATATATATATATATATTGCTATTATATATAATACCAATTTCACTGTTTATGAAATATTCGCGGTATATTTTTTTAATAAATAACATCCGCTTACTAACGGCGCATAATGTCTATTTCAACAATCAATAGATAACAATCATCATTCAAACATACATTCAAGAATTTTAAATCTAACTATTTAAAATAAAATCGAAACCGATTCGATTGAGTGAGAAGTTCTCACCTTGATTTCAATTTCGTTTTAGCGATTTATTTCGAATAAAATTAAACATGCGTTTAATTTTACCCGAAATTCTCACTAACTCCAAACGACTCCAATCCAACTCCATCGCGTAGTGCTCGTCCATACAATTCCAACGCAACTGGTTTCGCGCGTTTTTGACCTTGTATGAAAAAGTTATGAATTTTATAAGTTACGCGATTTTTATAAACTAAATTTACAACAATATTATTATTTTTAAACCCTAAGTTAATCACAACCGCACGTCTTGTTTGAGCAGATCTGGGCCGTGGTTTCATCTTCCCTCCTTCTTCAGGCAAAAGTCGCGTATGTAAAACCCATAGCTCGTGCAAACCCTTCGATGCCGCCACCTTTTCCAACGATCTCCACGACGATCAAGCAGTTCCACCACGCGCGCACACTCCAGCACGACCCACGGTCCAACTCCGTCAAAGCTCAGTCGTATCTATCATTCGAAAAACGTGAGTGTATGCCGGCCCTTCAAACCCATTTTCGCGACAATCCAAAGCTCGAATTTTGATCTTGACCGTTGGATATATCAATCACACTACCCTCTACAACTTTCATTTAGAAAGTTTCTTGAATTAAATGATGGATTTGAAAATTTGGAGAGAAGAACGTGGGTTGTTTTCGGCCTTCGGTTTTAAGGGTGGCGGTCGGCATTGATTAAAACCCTAGCTTTTATTTATTTTTTATTTTTTTGTGATAAAGGCCCTATTTATAGGAAATTTTTGAACACTATTCATCCGGGTTTTCCAAACTCCGATTTACGCCGGTGACCAGCGTTTCTAGGGTTTATCCCGCATTTCGGACGCAATGGAACAGGTTTCGGAAGCTAATTCGGTCATCTGTGCGAGTTATGACAATAAACGTTCGATTTAAAATTAAACCGATTAAACGATTTTCGATGCGTTTTAATTTGTACCGGACAAACGGTAAATCCGATTGACACAAAATTTGAAACCTTACAATAATATCACATTACGGATCCGATGAAACTGGTTTCATCGAAATCCAAGACTCTTTGAAAAATGACTATTTTAACTCGCCAAATTAAAATTAAAAACAATTTCGATGCATTTTGAGCTGCCACGATCAAACGACAACTCTGATTGCTACGAAAATTGAAATCCGATAATAACTAATTATTACGGATCCAATGGAACTAGTCTCGTCCAATTCTGAGACTGTTCAAAAATTGGCTATTTTCCCTAGTCGATTAAATATTAAAATATTCAATTTTCACAAATTAACTTTTAATTCGATTTTAAAAGTTCTATAACATCATTCTAACTTCAATATGATAAAATAAAATTTTACAAATCATTTTCAATCATATCTAACCCAATTTTCAATTATTTTCAGAAATTTCAACTATTAAATAATCGATTTAATTATCCAATTAAATCTAATATTCGAAAATAAATTATTCGACTTATAAATTTTACTTATTAATATTTAAAATTAAATTAAATATCAAATTTTAATTATCAAAAATTCTGGGTCGTTACAGACTTCCCCCCTTAAAGGAATTTCGTCCTCGAAATTACCAAGTAAGAAAAAGTTACAGAATTCATTAACTTTCCAAAACAATTTTAAACTTCTTACCATACTTTACTAAGTTTCCAAATCATACTTAGTTATCTTTTCAAAATTTTCCAATTTTCTCAAAAATATTCTAACGCCTTAAATTTTCGAAAAAATTCGCCATAGTCTCCTTTGCGCGGCTCGATCCAAAAAAAATGACAGTATATATATCACAAATATACATCTCATCAAGTGCTGAGGCATCCCGCAGGGAAAAAGTGTAAAAATACGGTATGTAATCCGAGATATGTACCTTATTTATATTATTAGCGAGCATATACGGCTAATATAGCGCGAAAGCGAGCTCCAAATGCGTAGCAAACGCGATCCGCACCTACTAAACACTCAACAAACAAATGAGAAACATGTATATATGAAAATAATATCAATATACATCCTATAGCAATATCTATATATGCCAATATAGCAAATGCAACTGAAGCAACAAATGAAACCACCAACCAACTATCATCCATAACCAAATCAATATTCATTCATATTCTCATTAATATTCAATGGATTATTTTTCAATTTAAATCACATTTGATTTATTAATGTTGGAATTTTACCAACATTCATTCTTTCTTTTCCAATGAGTATACATTCACTAATTTACATTCATTTTAGTTCACTTCCAAATCAAATCAAATTCAATTTTATTCAAATTTATATATTATCCATTTGAATTCAATTACTTTAGCTTCCAATATCATTAATTCAATTTCACTAACACTTAATGAATTATATACAATCAACTAACAATCATATAACAACCAATGTATATTAATTACAACCAAATTCCTTTGCTTATATTCATTCAATTTGGTTTAACACCATCACTTTCAATTGGTTTAATTAATTTGATTTTCATTCAACTATTCAACTTCTAATAACATTAGATTTTAATGAATTAACACTTATATATTCATTATTTCATATCAATTGTTTACATTCGATTGATTAACATTCAATTGATTAAAATTCAATCCATTTATTAATTCAATTGCTAATTCCTTTAACAATTTAAAGTTGAATTTCATTTATATAACTCAAGTTCACATTCTTAATGACTTCATTTCATTAATTCACTTATATTCATCATCTTATAAGTTATACAACTTATATTCAACAATTACTACTTGGATTTTATTGATTTACTTATACTTCCTTTAATTTAACTTCATCCTTTAAGTTAAATTTATTCTATCAAAATTCAATCTGTATAAGTTATCAACTCATTTATCATTCCCATAAATCTTAAATGGGATTCCAGAGTCTTTTCAACCTTTCAAAACCATTTTTGAAATCAATTCAATTTCTTTTGAATTTCCAAAACCAAATCCAAACAACTTTTATTTAAAATATTTTGGCAGCAATCCCTCTTTTGGAAACTCGAAAATGAACACCGATGATGTTGCAATCATCATCGGAATTATTTTCCAGCGACCAAAAAGAGTTTAGAGCTTTCATTTCTCCAAAATAATTTTCCCAAAATATCAAATCTTTTAAAACACTTCTCTGGAATTTTATTTTCAGATTATAAATCACATTTACAAACCCTTTTACTTATATAATTTCACTTCTTATATATAAGATTATTTCACAATTGTAAATCACATTAATTATAGTTCCATACTTATAATTCAATTGCTTATACAATTCATTCTTTAAAAATTGTTGTTTTTATTCAACAACCAAATAATCATTTCATATACACTTTAATAATCCTGAAAAATTATTCCTTTATATACAAAATATAATCAAGGTAAAATTATTTCATTTACCCAATTTAAAACAATATCGTGTCGAATTGTTCCATTCAATTGTTTAGAGATCCCTATCAACAACGTTAATTACTCATGTTGACCAAAATCCATATACCACTCAACAAACCAATCATCACAATATAAAACAATTTATATTCACTAACAAATACGTGCTCGTATCTATTATTACACTCAAACTCATTCTAGAGTACTGCTGACTCTATCTCTAATGAGTTATACCCAACAGAGCCATGGTTGTCGCTTAACCATAAGCTCTGATACCAAATGTAACGATCGCGATTTTTCATTGCCGAAAACCGACATCAATATGTCCACCGTATCAACTGCCGAGCAATCGAAAGCCGAAAAACCGTACCGTTAGGGTTTTAGAAAAAGAAAACGTAGAAGAAGATAGAAAAAGATAGAACAGAACAGAAGAAATAACAGAACAACATCAGAATCTCACAATTCGCAGCGGAACAACATATAATAAATAAATGAATAATCTTTAAACAAAGAACTATATCAGTTATTACATTACATTACATTTCATTACATCATCAGAGTGTACAACAACAAACAACATCAACAGCGGAAAAGAAATACTATATACTAGTAATACGCCATGCCATCCAGCTTGCTTCCAGCAACTCCTAAATTCCTGAATAAACCTTAACTCTTGACTGCCCGTGTGGAAATTGGTGGGCACCCAGAGTTTAGGAAGGAAAACAATAAACTCCGAGTCAGTCATGTGACTGGTGTGAGAACTCAAAACAGTTTATTTATCTTTGAAAACAAAATAGAGGAATACTTTTAAAGTCAATTCGCAGTGCTTTTAAAAATGAGACTACCATAAGGCCTCCCGCACACACACACAATGCAAACGCAGAATCGGAGGAGATTTCTCCTTATGATAGTCAAAGATGCTTGATACGCATTAAAAGAAACATTTGATATTATTACTAGTGCATAGTGTAGGAAAAATTCATTTCGAAAATAAAGATATAAATCTTAGCCAGCATAGACATTTCGAACTATGCCTACTATAGATACCATCCAAACAGTGGGGCGCCACCATAAGTGAATGATAGGTTCTACAACTAAAACCGTACAAGATCGTATTGTTTCTTTGGATTTCCAACAAATGGTCAGGCCAAGTAACTTCCCATTGCCACAAGGAAACGCCTCTGGAATGACGTCCCGAGAACCAAACCGGATCTCTGCCAACACAAGGCCGGGTTACCCCTAACTGGGTAACTACTGACACGAATATGCCATCCCCCGATCGTAACCGATCTATCCGAGGATCCTCGATTTCCAACAACCACAAAATATGCAGCAGCAACATAGGTTAAGTATCTGGGCTCCATACCATGATACCACCTCTATCTAGAAGGAATGACATACACTAAAGGGGCGTTACCCCCTAATAACCTTGCCGCATCCGTCCTGTTTTGACCATTTCCGGGGTGTGAGGTCCGACGAAGTCTCGTCCACAAAGCCACACTTTATACAAAAGCCGTGCTTTGGGTCAATCAAATGATCATAGAAATGATCACCAAGATAAATGATCAAATAAATGATCCTATCACAAATGATCAAACAATGATCATTTCACAGCAACAATCAGCATGCCACACTACCAAATTGAGAGTATATCACTAATAACCTTCAACTATATAACCTCTGAGCTCGTACGTCTCAGAGAAGGGTGTCAAGCTAAGAGAATAAATTCTCCGCCACCAACAGAAATATATTTGAATGAAATCAGCTTTATATCTTAATTTGTAATGTCAGACATACAACCCATACAAGTCTGTTCCGGGCTCGAACAGAACCGAAGGCACTTACAAAGAAGTCCTTGCAATCCGGTATTCATTAATCACGACCGGACTTCCCGTCACTAAGGGTGATAAAACCTATATATCGGAGATCAGCCGATGTAGAGTAACTCGACGGTAATCCTTCCGTTTTCACAAATATCCGGTCTTCAACACCGGTCATCGAATGCAATCCATTTCGACGTATCACATATTCAGAATAGGTTATACGACCCCAAGGTCCTTTCCCGGCTAACCCGAATAGTGAGCGCTTATTCAAAAATAAGTGTGGTATTCAAATTCAAGCAAATCACAACAAATACCTATTTAAAGGAAAATATTGATGGTCGGATTATTTAACTATCAATAGGCGTGCTCAACATCACCAAATTCCAAATAATTTCCCGAATTATTTACTTTCCAAAATATCTTTACTAGATATATAATTTTCACACTTTAACCATTTGAAAACAAATTTTAAAATTACTTTTCAATCCTTTATCACTTTTGAAAACAAATTTCAATCATTTCCTTACTCGGAAATACTTTCATTTCAAAATGGTTCATTTAAACCAATTAAATAAATCCTTACCGATTTACTTTATATTTACGTTCCTAATCCGTAAATTTATTCCCATACTTTAAAAATAAATCAACGTTTATTTTTAAACAAATTCCCCTTTCTTTTATAAATTCTATAGTGAATTTATAATCCCAAAATATCTATGATATACGATTTTCAATCGATTTCAAATATTCACTTTCAATTTATCTTACAAGGATAAATTCTAAAACGTTCATTTCACATTGGAAAAATATTTCCATACTTATTAAATAATAAGTACATCACAAATCTATTTATTTTCAACATTTAAAAATATTCGATATACTCAAATCAAAATTTAGTATATATTTCATTTCTTAAGGAAATCATTCTCTTAACACATTTATTTGGGCCAAAACGAATGTTGCGCAAAACATCGTTACGACAATCCAAAATCACTAGTATAGGGATTCGAAATTAAAATAGATATATAAATCCCAATACTATACAAAACATTTCCTTTCGGAAATCATTTACTGTAACAACAGTGTTATAGTCCACCATTTCCTTCTATTTCTCAAAAACGTCTATTTCAACAATGAATGTTGAAATCTATGTTTTCGATGTTTAACACATTCTAAAACATCGTTAAACGATTAACTTCATTTTATAATATTCATTTTCTCAAGCATATCCATTTTATTTATAATAATATATTCACTGTCCAAAAACGTGAATATACTTCCTTAACCAATTTCAGCTTTCAATTTATCAAATTCCATTGATTTCGAATTTATAAACAATGTCTATAAATTCCATTTCTATTTATAAGCTTCGATTTATAAATCTCCTTTATTAATCCAACTCAATTTATATAACTCAATTATATACCAAAAGTCCATATTATAAGTTAAATACTTATAATTCATTTATTTACAAAATCGTTCTTTTTAAAACTTCACAAATTATAAATCTTATAAATTCTTATTCACTTATGAAATCCATTATACTTCATTTTAACACTTATAAAAACTTCGTTTTATAATTCCAATATTTTTAAAATTATAAATATCCATTTTATAAATCTTTTATAAAAATTGTTTGTAATAGTTCAAAAATTCTAATTTAAACCATTTTATAAGTTTATTAACTATTTATTTCAAAAATCACTTTTCACTTTCATTCCATAAAAATCATACTTTTATAACATTAAAATTTTAACGTTTATTTATTTTTAACAATTCAAAATTTAATAAAACGAATACTTTCGAAAATCACTTTAAAATTCCTTTTAAAACCAAAAATTATTATTTTTAAAACTTCAGAAATGGATCCGATGATGCAGCAGCACCAAATGGTCAATCACGACATCCAAATATCATATATTGATATGATAATCAACAAATATCACAATATCTGTAAATAAATCAACACAGTTGAAGAATCCAGTTGGATCCCTCCAACCTGCTTCCCTGCATCCAAAAACATTAGCACAATACCAATTCCGCTCCAGTATGGAATTATCGCGGTATATGGGATTTATAAAATATTATCCGCTTAATAGACGGCGCAATAGGGTCTCATCCGCTATACAATGCGGGGAATCAACAACTGCAATATATACATACGCAAATATATATATATATATATATATATATATATATATATATATATATATTGCTATTATATATAATACCAATTTCACTGTTTATGAAATATTCGCGGTATATGTTTTTAATAAATAACATCCGCTTATTAACGGCGCATAATGTCTATTTCAACAATCAATAGATAACAATCATCATTTAAACATACATTCAAGAATTTTAAATCTAACTATTTAAAATAAAATCGAAACCGATTCGATTGAGTGAGAAGTTCTCACCTTGATTTCAATTTCGTTTTAGCGATTTATTTCGAATAAAATTAAACGTGCGTTTAATTTTGCCCGAAATTCTCACTAACTCCAAACGACTCCAATCCAACTCCATCGCGTAGTGCTCATCCATACGATTCCAACGCAACTGGTTTCGCGCGTTTTCGACCTCGTATTAAAAAGTTATGAATTTTATAAGTTACGCGATTTTTATAAACTAAATTTACAACAATATTATTATTTTTAAACCCTAAGTTAATCACAACCGCACGTCTTGTTTGAGCAGATCTGGGCCGTGGTTTCATCTTCCCTCCTTCTTCAGGCAAAAATCGCGTATGTAAAACCCATAGCTCGCGCAAACCCTTCCATGCCGCCCCCCTTTCCAACGATCTCCACGACGATCAAGCAGTTCCACCACGCGCGCACGCTCCAGCACGACCCACGGTCCAACTCCGGCAAAGCTCGGTCGTATCTATCACTCGAAAAACGTGAGTGTATGCCGGCCCTTCAAACCTATTTTCGCGACAATCCAAAGCTCGAATTTTGATCTTGACCGTTGGATATATCAATCACACTGCCCTCTACAACTTTCATGTAGAAAGTTTCTTGAATTAAATGACGGATTTGAAGATTTGGAGAGAAGAACGTGGGTTGTTTTCGGCCTTCGGTTTTAAGGGTGGCGGCTGGCATTGATTAAAACCCTAGCTTTTATTTTTTTTATTTTTTTGTGATAAAGGCCCTATTTATAGGAAATTTTTGAACACTATTCATCCGGGTTTTCCAAACTCCGATTTACGTGCAGTGACCAGCGTTTCTAAGGTTTATCCCACGTTTCAGACGCAATGGAATAGGTTTCGGAAGCTAATTCGGTCATCTGTGCGAGTTATGGCAATAAACGTTCGATTTAAAATTAAACCGATTAAACGATTTTCGATGCGTTTTAATTGGTACCGGACAAACGGTAAATCCGATTGACAAAAAATTTGAAACCTTACAATAATTTCACATTACGGATCCGATGAAACTAGTTTCGTCGAAATCCGAGACTTTTTGAAAAATGACTATTTTAACTCGCCAAATTAAAATTAAAAACAATTTCGATGCGTTTCGAGCTGCCACGATCAAAAGACAACTCCGATTGCTACGAAAATTGAAATCCGATTATAACTAATTATTACGGATCCAATGGAACTAGTCTCGTCCAATTCTGAGACTGTTCAAAAATTGGCTATTTTCACTAGTCGATTAAATATTAAAATATTCAATTTTCACAAATTAACTTTTAATTCGATTTTAAAAGTTCTGTAACATCATTATAACTTCAATATGATAAAATAAAATTTTACAAATCATTTTCAATCATATCTAACCCATTTTTCAATTATTTTCAGAAATTTCAACTATTAAATAATCGATTTAATTATCCAATTAAATCCAATATTCGAAAATAAATTATTCGACTTATAAATTTCACTTATTAATATTTAAAATTAAATTAAATATCAAATTTTAATTATCAAAAATTCTGGGTCGTTACATAAAATTAGAATTCAATATTTCTTAATGTAAAAATGTGTTTGTTTAATTTGATAAAAACAATTTTGATTTGAAATTTAAGTTTAAATTGAATTTGAATTTTTATTTTTGAAATTTGAATGGGAATTTGTAATTTAAAAAGGAATGTATATTTTGAAATACATTTGTATATAAAAGATTTGTGAATAAAGTTTTATTTAAAAAAAAGTTTTGTTTTTGTATTAATTTAAAACAAAAGAATTTTATTTATATAAATTTGGAAAATGTTTGTTTAATAGTAAATAAATGCAAAGCATTTAAATTAACTTGTAAAAATGGATTTAATAATTTTATATTATTTTATTTGGGATCTAATTAGTTTATATCTTATTGTTCTTTTGGAAGTTTTATTTTTTTTATAAGAAAAGAAAATGGATTTATAAATTTATAAAAGCATTCATAAATTAGTAAAATATTTACATATTAAGAAGATTGATAATAAAGGGTTTTAAAAATAATTTAAAATATATGAGTGACATGTGTTCAATTTTCAAACATCATAGGATACATGTGTTAAGAGATTTAGCATTGGGTCATGACAAATGTAGTCAAGATAACAAGTGTTTTCTTTTTCTTAATTTCCTTTTTCCTTTCTTTAAATTTTATTTAACCTTAAAATTCATTTTACAAAATCCTATTATCTTTTCCTTCGTTGTCTTTGAGTTCAAACAAGAATCCATGGCCATAAAGTTCAATCTGAAACTGAAATTCCTTCTCAAACCTTAAAAACACAGAAATGCATATCTCCTCAAACCCTTCATTTCCAAACCCTGCATGTTGTATTCAAATCCTCACATTCAAGAAAAAAATTCTCTGAAACCAGAAAAGAAAATCAAACCTGTAGCAAACTTCACCCAAATCCTCAAGATCATCTTCAAAGTAAAATCTGCAGTATTTTTTTCTATCATGCATGTAGCAAGCTTCAATTGCATGCCTAAGATAAAGCTTCAATACAACTCATTTTCAAAAACTTTGAACATCACCATGATTCCAGCTTTAAAGAAATCAAGTATCAAAGTTTCAGGAGTCATCAACAACAGTTTTAAAAGATTTTGAAAAAGGGTTTTCATTCCTGTTCCAAATTCTGTGCTAAGTCATAATGAGGTGAGTAAACAACTAACTTAAAATTTTAAGTAGGTTAATAAATTGTTGTTTAAATAATTTCTGTGATAGTGAAGTTGTTTGTGATAATGCTGCATATATTTAGGAATCTGTTATTGAATGTGCATGTTAATTCCTTTTTGTTTTTTTTGAAAACTGCAGTGTGTAAATAAATACAAATTCAGTTGTACTTCTCTAGTTAGATTTCTTGGTTGTGATGTTCAAGCACAGGTTGATCAAACATCAAGATTTAAATTATAAAATGAGAAGAAAAAAATTAAAAGGAAGTTTCTTTGAGAATGCCTGCATCTGGAAGCAAGAATGCAATAGGATCTGCATTTTTTTATGCTCTCTGTTCATATTTGATCACAGAGTTCTTATAGATAAACAAAATTCAAGTTATATATATATATATATAACTTTGAAACTTTAGATTTAAAACAATTAATCTAAATTTTAAGTAGGATACAATTTGTTACTTAATTAATATTGATTCTTGTATGTTTGGAATTCTGTAATCATGAAAGTATTTATGTTTCTGCAGGCCAGTAAATTGATTTGCCTCTGATCATTCATGTTTACAGAATTTTTATAAATAAACAAATTCAAGCTTTCACATAAACTCCTTGAAGTTTTGAATCTAAAACAAATTAGTTAAGTTGTATTTCATCAAGCTTATGAAATCATGATTAAGCAAATTATGTTTGGGATTTACCTGTAAGCTTACATATGCAGTCAAACTATAAAATGAGAAAAATAAAATAAAATTTTGAATTTTATTAATTCATGTATATATATTGAATCGTCACTCAAGATTATGATTTTTAGCACAAAAATCCAGATTTTAAAAATAGTATTGAGAGTTAAATTTGGGTTTTTTTGGAAGTATGAATTTGGGTGATTTTTGGATGATGGAGCAATTAGGTGGGTCGGGGTTGCTACTGTAGATGGAGGTCGTCATGGAGTTTTAGGGAAAAATGGTAATCGTGGCTGTAAGGGGCGGTGGCGACGGCGATGGCCGGAATTGGGTATTAAGCCCTAGATTTTACTGGGTTGGGTTTTGATTTTTCCCCATAAGCACCATTGATAGAGTGCTCTGAATTTTTGTCTGGTTTTACTGGTTGTTGAATGTCTGAATTGGATGATATCTATTGGATTGATATCTATTGATGATATGCATTGTGACATTCTGTGATATGATATTGGTTATATCTATGATAAATGTGTGATATTTATCTAAGTTAATGCTGTGTGGTTGTATTCTATTGAATTGATTAAACCTTTAAACAACTTGGCCTTTAAGACACGTTTGGTTCGATGAGACCGGGATCGGGTATCAAATTTGATTATCCGAAAACCGCATCGATCCAAGTTAAACGTTAGGTCGTGAATTCAAGTGAAGATCGAGTTGAAGACTCGAAGTGTAAGAACTATCTGTCGTTAAAAACTCTGAGGGTGATTCCAATACGAATATAACGGAGATAGTACTTTCAGGTTCGAGATGGAGTTTAGAGTGCAAGGGTTATTCTCGTTAACTCTGAGGGTGATTCCAAATTGAGTGTAACAAGATAATGCCTTCGGTTTCGTTCGAATCCGGAACAAACTTGTATGGATTGAATGCTTTCAGAACATCGTTAGGTGGACGATGAGCATTCTAAGAGATGCGTTCTCTAAAGGTAATCGTAGCCTCAAGCCTCATCAATGGGGAATGGCTAAAACAGGGGAGGTGCAGCAAGGCTTAGTGGGTAGCCCCCACCGGAGAGCGAGATTTACCCCTGTCTAAATGTCCCTTTTTATTTCGGCTGTGTGGGGAGATTGCTAGCTTGAATCGCCGGGGGATCTTGTTCGGAACTGTTCAGTAAGGAATGATTCCGGCCTTGTGTTGCAGGGGAGTGGGCGTACTCCTCGGTACGGTGATCTAGGCCACGTACTGTGACGGGCGGTACCCAAGTAGCCCTGCCATTGATGGAATCCAAAATCCAATAAGTGCCTGTACGGTTTTGATTGTGCCCAGCTATGTTGGAACGTGAGATGTAAGCATTCCAGCTATTCTGTATTTTATTTTGAAAACCCTAGACACTATTATAATATCATCGGATTTCTTATCAAATGTTTTGGTTAGCGTAAGGTAAAAACTTTTCCATGTTTATGTGTGGGAAGTCTTGCGTGATACCTTTCTTTCAAAAGGTTTTTAAAAGTTAAACAACTTTAACCCGTTTACTTACACCAGACCCATGTCTGACCCGGACTTTATTCCGTTTTCTTAAACTCTTGGGTACTCAAATTTTTACGAGTAGCCAAGGGATTCAGGTTAGCTTCGACGAATACTAGAGGAGTTACGGAGTAGGAGGCTCCGGCACTTGTAGTTATATGGTGTTTTTCCGCTGTGTTGTATCTCTGTGATATATGTGTTGTATAATATACAGACTTGAATAACTGTCTATCCTGTGTTGTTGTATCTGAGTAACTCTGATATGTAATAGACTAAGTAATAGTTATGTTATATATTATATTTTGTTTCGTTCCGCTGTGAGATTCTGTTTTTGTTGAGTTCTTTTCTTCTATCTATTCTATTTCTACCTCTTTCTTTCTTAAGAATGATGCCTCTTTCTGTGGAATGGAAGGCAGGTCGTTTCACTTGGTATCAGAGCATAGGTTGAGATAATACCTAGGCTATGGAGCGGTGTCTATCTTGAGAGCACGTATTTGTAATTTTTATATAACTATATACTTATATAAATTTGTTGGGTATCTGTTCGGATTTCCAACATGAGTTCTAGAGGAATTTATCTCTCCATCTTTGATTGTTTAGCCCTCCTACCTTTGTATCTATCCCTATAAGATGGATAACCAAGATAGATCAGATCTGTGAAAGCTTAAGATTTTCTTATCTTCCCCATAATTTTTCTAGAGACCTTTTATTTGATCTAAAGGGTTTTGATCTTGTTTGGATTGGTTGGATGGTATTGAGCTGTTTGATGTAAGAAGCAAGGGTTGTATTTTTGGAAGCTGAGTTGAGAAGAATCACAAAAGTGACTTGCGATGATGCTAGAATTCTTTTGAGTCATCTTCTGCATGGATTGAGGTATATCTAGGAGGTGTAGAGTCCATTGGGTGGTCAGTGATTTTTTGGATGTTTCGAAGGAGCGAAGATTTTTCTCATCAGGAGAGAGGGATTTGGATCGTCTTTAGTTTCAGAAGCAGTGTCTGTTGTTCAGCCTAGTTTTCCAGTGGGAGTTCAGCTGTTGTTTTGTGGCCTAGACTGATAAGTATTGTGAGATTCTGTGTGGATTTCATGAATCAAGCTTTTGTGATGTGTGGTATAAGTTGTTCTTGTTTTCATCAATGTTTTTTGTCTACTCCAAGTCCGAAGAGGAGAGCCAGTGACATTTGGGAGTTAGTGTTAGAAGCTTTGAGGAAGAATTTTGTTTTGGTGATGGTATTTCTGCAGATCCAGCCTGGATAGTTACTATTCGGGAGTAGAAGAAACCTCAGTTTTCTGGTTAGGCAGAATTCCACAGGAATGGAAGTGGACCCGAGTATGAAGAGATTTTATCGGGTTTGAAGGCAAGGCTGACTAGTGTGCCTGTTCTAGCTATCTCTGATGGCAAGAATAAATTTGAGATCTGCTCGGACGTTTGTGTGTGTCTGAGATGGATGTAGTGAGTCAATGATGGTCAGTGTTCCAGTTTTGAGATGGATTGATCTAGGGAACATTGAGGATCATCGGAAGGATTTGTGTTCCAAATTCTTGGATTTTGAAGAATAAGTTTTGGCAGGGAGTCATCGTTCCGAGTTGAGTGTCCAGCCAGGGTGTTCAAAGATATATAGATATGAAGAGAATCTTCTAATGGCCAAGTACAAAGTAGGAAGTTGCTGCTTTCATCTTTGGATGTGCGATCTGTCTGCAAGTGTTGGTGATCAACAGAAGACCGCCGGTTTGTTATCTTTGGAGGCTCCGAATTGGAAGTTCCAATGGGAAGTGATTTCTTTGGATTTCTTCGAAGGTTTGCCAAGGACCAAAGAGGGAATCATAAGAATATGGGTGATTGTGAATTGGTTAACCAAGAACGCCCATTTTATTCTGGTTGAGGCAATCCGTTCTGTAGCATCTCTGGCTGAGTTTTTATTGAGAATTTGTCTGACTGCTAAGTGTTTCAGTCAGCATTGTTAGCAATTGTGATCTTATCTTCTCCAGCTAGTTTTGGTTTGTGAGGTATCTGAAATGATGAAGTTTATCAGGAGAAGTTTAGTGTTGAAGTCTTTAAGGATGAATTGCCAGTTTGGATGACTGGAATTCACATTGTTTTTCCCGTATCTCTTCTGAGGAAATACATGAACGATCTATCTTTTGTTGTGGGGTTAGAATTTCAGGGTTTTTTTTGGGAAAATCTGAATAATTTTAAGGAGACTTATCTGGATCTATGTCCGGATAGCTAGAATTGTTTGATTGAATGGATTGGTTGTTTATATAGACTGTTTGTTTAGATAGATTGTCGTTGGATGATAATGTTTGGTAAATAGAAATACTTGAATGGTCAAATGAAATAAAAGATTTTGGATTATCTTCATTTTAAATTTCGAGGACGAAATTCTTTTAAGGGGGAAGGAATGTAATATCCTAGAATTTCAGAGAATTTAAAAGGAGATAATCTCATAATTCAAATCATTTAAAATTGATAAAACTGTATCTTCAAATATAAATAACTAAAATAAAATTTATGTGTTGTTTTTAAATTTATAAATCAATTGATTTTAAATGGAATAATTATTTAATTTGTGTTATTTTATAAATTTGATTTTTGATAAGTTTGACATTTTAATTTAATAAGTTTACTTAAAAATTATCTTTAAAATTAAAATTCAATATTTCTTAATTAAAAAGTGTGTTTGTTTAATTTGATAAAAACAATTTTGATTTGAAATTTAAGTTTAAATTGAATTTGAATTTTTATTTTTGAAATTTGAATGGGAATTTGTAATTTAAAAAGGAATGTATATTTTGAAATACATTTGTATATAAAAGATTTGTGAATAAAGTTTTATTTAAAAAAAAAGTTTTGTTTTTGTATTAATTTAAAACAAAAGAATTTTATTTATATAAATTTGGAAAATGTTTGTTTAATAGTAAATAAATGCAAAGCATTTAAATTAACTTGTAAAAATGGATTTAATAATTTTATATTATTTTATTTGGGATCTAATTAGTTTATATCTTATTGTTCTTTTGGAAGTTTTTTTTTTTTTTTAAGAAAAGAAAATGGATTTATAAATTTATAAAAGCATTCATAAATTAGTAAAATATTTACATATTAAGAAGATTGATAATAAAGGGTTTTAAAAATCATTTAAAAATAATTTAAAATATATGAGTGACCTGTGTTCAATTTTCAAACATCATAGGATACATGTGTTAAGAGATTTAGCATTGGGTCATGACAAATGTAATCAAGATAACAAGTGTTTTCTTTTTCTTAATTTTCTTTTTCCTTTCTTTAAATTTTATTTAACCTTAAAATTCATTTTACAAAATCCTATTATATTTTCCTTCGTTTTCTTTGAGTTCAAACAAGAATCCATGGCCATAAAGTTCAATCTGAAACTGAAATTCCTTCTCAAACCTGAAAAAAACAGAAATGCATATCTCCTCAAACCCTTCATTTCCAAACCCTGCATGTTGTATTCAAATCCTCACATTCAAGAAAAAAATTCTCTGAAACCAGAAAAGAAAATCAAACCTGTAGCAAACTTCACCCAAATCCTCAAGATCATCTTCAAAGTAAAATCTGAAGTATTTTTTTCTATCATGCATGTAGCAAGCTTCAATTGCATGCCTGAGATAAAGCTTCAATACAACTCATTTTCAAAAACTTTGAACATCACCATGATTCCAGCTTTAAAGAAATAAAGTATCAAAGTTTCAGGAGTCATCAACAACAGTTTTAAAAGATTTTGAAAAAGGGTTTTCATTCCTGTTCCAAATTCTGTGCTAAGTCATAATGAGGTGAGTAAACAACTAACTTAAAATTTTAAGTAGGTTAATAAATTGTTGTTTAAATAATTTCTGTGATAGTGAAGTTGTTTGTGATAATGCTGCATATATTTAGGAATGTGTTATTGAATGTGCATGTTATTTCCTTTTCTTTTTTTTTTTGAAAACTGCAGTGTGTAAATAAATACAAATTCAGTTGTACTTCTCTAGTTAGATTTCTTGGTTGTGATGTTCAAGCATGGGTTGATCAAACATCAAGATTTAAATTATAAAATGAGAAGAAAAAAAATTAAAAGGAAGTTTGTTTGAGAATGCCTGCATCTGGAAGTAAGAATGCAATAGGATCTGCATTTTTTTTAAGCTCTCTGTTTATATTTGATCACAGAGTTCTTATAGATAAACAAAATTCAAGTTTTTTTTATATATATAAAACTTTGAAACTTTGGATTTAAAACAATTAATCTAAATTTTAAGTAGGATATAATTTGTTACTTAAGTAATATTGATTCTTGTATGTTTGGAATTCTGTAATCATGAAAGTATTTATGTTTCTACAGGCCAGTAAATTGATTTGCCTCTGATAATTCATGTTTATAGAATTTTTATAAATAAACAAATTCAAGCTTTCACACAAACTCCTTGAAGTTTTGAATCTAAAACAAATTAGTTAAGTTGTATTTCATCAAGCTTATGAAATCATGATTAAGAAAATTATGTTTGGGATTTACCTGTAAGCTTAAACATGCAGTCAAACAATAAAATGAGAAAAATAAAATAAAATTTTGAATTTTATTAATTCATGTATATATATTGAATCATCACTCAAGATTATGATTTTTAGCACAAAAATCCAGATTTTAAAAATAGTATTGAGAGTGAAATTTTGGTTTTTATGGAAGTATGAATTTGGGTGATTTCTAGATGATGGAGCAATTAGGTGGGTCGGGGTAGCTACTGTAGATGGAGGTCATCATGGAGTTTTAGGGAAAAATGGTAATCGTGGCTGTAAGGGGCGGTGGCGACGGCGATAGCCGGAACTGGGTATTAAGCCCTAGATTTTACTGGGTTGGGCTTTAATTTTTCCCCGTAAGCACCATTGATCGAGTGCTCTGAATTTTGTCTGGAGATAGCAAATGGGCTTGCCAAGAGATGGTCGGCATCGTGAAATTTTCTGGTGACCGGAGCTTAGCGGTTGAAGGGGGTTTGTGTAGGGTTGTTTGGGTTTGGGTTCTGCAGTATACCCAAATTTTGATTCGAGAGGAGATTGTTTGTTTTAGTGATCGTTTTTGGTTGCAGGGGTATCGAGCAAGTTTCTGGAGGCGGTGGCGTTGGTCGGTGGTGACCAACGGTGGCGTGCATGTGCACGTATTGGTGTTGGTGTCAGCGAGTTTAGACTCGTGGGGAAATCTCGAAGTGGCATCCGAGTTTGGAAAGGGGAAACTCGAAGTGTTTCTCAAGTATGTTAGTTGGGTTAGCCTGTAGGTTTTGCATACTGTAATTAAATCAAAGTTTAAAAAAAAGATGAAAGAAGGGACTCTGGTTTTGACCCGAGTAAATAACGTTTTGACCCGAAGCTGGAAACTAAAGCAGTTTCTAAAAGATTTTTAAAAGGGTTTAAAACTTGTTTTTTTGAAATTTAGAAATTTTGAATTAGTTAAAACTTTATACAAATTACTTGATGTATTTAACAAATGTTTTATTTAACATATTTTAAAATGTTTTGAAGTTTTGTTAAATTTAAACATTTTTCGGAAAGTTTGAATGATTTTGAAAACAAGTTTTGAAAGTTAATTTTAGTGGTTTATATAAAGGCAAGTTTTAAATACAAGTTGAAATTAGTTTAAACTATAAATTGATAAATATTTAAGTTATTTAAAGTTGTGTTTGATAATTTTAATTTTAATTTATCAAGCTAAAGATTGTTTTGACTTAAACTTAATTAATAATTTAATTAAGTAGGGATAGTTGTATAGTAAAGATTGTAAATGTGTTAAGTCTATTAAAGCATTTTATAAGGTAAATGTTTATCATAATTAAGGTTTTAAATATCTTAAATTTTGAATGAGTTAATTTGAAGAAGTAAGTTTAATTAATTAGTTGAAAGTATTAATTAGGAAACTAATTAAGGAAAAATGATTTACTTGGTTAATAAATGAATTAAGAATTAAAGGTTAATTAATTTAAGATTAATTAAAGGGTTATTTAAAGATCATTAACTAGATAATTAATTAATGATTAAGGATTCATTAATCAAGTAATTAAGTGAAATTAAACTTACTTAATTATGTGGTTAAGATTTATTAATTAAGTAATTAATAAGTTGTTAATTAAGTAATAAAGGTTACTTAATTAGTATTTAAGAAATGTTTAACTTGTAATTAAATTTTATTAGTTAATAATTTAAGTTTTATTTATTAATAATTAGATAATAATTAATCCGTAATTAGGGATTAATTAAGAAGCTGTTAAATGGTAATTAATTGATTAATCAATTATAATTAAGGATTAATCAAATGATAATTAAGGATTGATTATCTGTTAATTAAGGATGAGTTAACAGTTAATTAAGGGATAATTAAATGGTGATTAAGGAGTAAGAAATCTGTAATTACGTTCTTAATTAATAATTGATAATTAGGTTTATTAATTAACAATTAAGAGATAATTAATTGGTTAATTAATAATTAATTATGGATTAATAAATTTGTATTAAGAAATACTGATTATTAATTAAGGTTATTAATCGATAGTTGATGGATAATTAATCGGTTAATTAAAAGTTAATTAATTGATTTTGAAAGTAATTAAGGTTTATTAATTGATGATTAAAGGATAATTAAGCTGGGATTAAGGATTAATTAATTGATTAAGTAAGTTAATCAAGGAGTGATTAATTAATTAAGGTTAGTGATTAATGAATAATTGTATAAGAAAGATTTAGGGCTTGATTCTTAAGGAATTAATTTAAGAAATTAAATTAATTATGATATGAATTGATAATGCTTGCTTATGGATGATTGGTTGTTGAATGTCTGAATTTGATGATATCTATTGGATTGATATCTATTGATGATATGCATTGTGACATTCTGTGATATGATATTGGTTATATCTATGATAAATGTGTGATATTTATCTAAGTTAGTGTTGTGTGATTGTATTCTATTGAATTGATTAAACCTTTAAACAACTTGGCCTTTAAGACACGTTTGGTTCGATGAGACCGGGATCGGGTATCAAATTTGATTATCCGAAAACCGCATCGATCCAAGTTAAACGTTAGGTCGTGAATTCAAGTGAAGATCGAGTTGAAGACTCGAAATGTAAGAACTATATGTCGTTAAAAACTATGAGGGTGATTCCAATACGAGTATAACGGAGATAGTACTTTCGGGTTCGAGATGGAGTTTAGAGTGCAAGGGTTATTCTCGTTAACTCTGAGGGTGATTCCAAATTGAGTGTAACGAGATAATGCCTTCGGTTTTATTCGAATCCGGAACGAACTTGTATGGATTGAATGCTTTCAGAACATCGTCAGGTGGACGATGAGCATTCTAAGATATGTGTTCTCTAAAGGTAATCGTAGCCTCAAGCCTCATCAACCGGGAATGGCTAAAACAGGGGAGGTGCAGCAAGGCTTCGTGGGTTGCCCCACTGGAGAGCGAGATTTACCCCTGTCTAGATGTCCATTTTTATTTCGGCTGTGTGGGGCGATTGCTAGCAAGAATCGCCTGGGTGGTCTTGTTTGGAACTGTTCAGTAAGGAATGGTTCCGGCCTTGTGTTGCGAGGGAGTGGGCGTACTCCTCGGTATGGTGATCTAGGCCACGTACTGTGACGGGCAGTACCCTAGTAGCCCTGCCATTGATGGAATCCAAAATCCAATAAGTGCCTGTACGGTTTTGATTGTGCCCGACTATGTTGGAACGTGAGATGTGAGCATTCCAGTTATTTCTGTATTTTATTTTGAAAACCCTAGACACTGTTATAATATCATCGGATTTCTTATCAAATGTTTTGGTTGGCGTAAGGTAAAAAGTTTTCCATGTTTATGTGTGGGAAGTCTTACGTGATACCTTTCTTTCAAAAGGTTTTTAAAAGTTAAACAACTTTAACCCGTTTACTCACACCAGACCCATGTCTGACCCGAAGTTTATTCTGTTTTCTTAAACTCTTGGGTACTCAAATTTTTACGAGTAGCCAAGGGATTCAGGTTAGCTTTGACGAATACTGGAGGAGTTATGGAGCAGGAGGCTTCAACGCTTGTAGTTATATGGTATTTTTCCGCTGTATTGTATCTCTGTGATATATGTGTTGTATTTGAGTTGTATAATATACAGACTTGTATAACTGTCTATCCTGTGTTGTTGTATCTGAGTAACTCTGATATGTAATAGACTATGTAATAGTTATGTTATATATATTATATTTGTTTCGTTCCGCTGTGAGATTCTGTTTTTGTTGAGTTCTTTTCTTCTATCTATTCTATTTCTACCTCTTTCTTTCTTAAGAATGACGCGTCTTTCTGTGGAATGGAAGGCGGGTCGTTTCAACTGTAAGATTCTGTTATTATTTCTGTTCTGTTTCCTTACTTCTTCTATCTTTTTCTTCCACCTCTTCTTTTTAACCATAACAGTTTGGTTTTTCGGCATTCGATTATGTGGCATTTGATGCAATGGACGTAAGAATGCCAACCTTCGGATCCTGTAACGACCCAACTTCCAAACTCCAGGAAGTCGCATCGTTAAGAAGAAAGAAATGGATAGAAAAGAGAAAAGAAAGGAAAGAAAGAAACAGACAACATCAGAATCTCACAGCGGAATGAATAAATTATATTATATCACTTAATACTTTACATAGTATCATATACATCAGAGTTTTTCAGCCAATACAACACAAACTAGACAGTTATAAACAGCTGTTTAGCGATTACAATTCAAGTATATCAGGGAAAAACAGATACAACTCAAACACAGCGGAACCACTATATATATCTACACGCTGAAGCCTCCTGCTCCATTATCTCCTCCAGAACTCGTCAAAGCAATCCTGAATCACTTGACTACTCATACGTAATATGAGTACCCAAGAGTTTAATAAAACAGGAAATAAACACTCGGGTCAGACAGGGGTCTGGTGTGAGTAAACGGTTTAAAAGTTGCTTAACTTTTAGAAAATCCTTTGAAAACAAAAGGTATCACGTAAGACTTCCCACACATAAACATGGAAAAGTTTTTACCTTACGCTAACCAAAGCATTTGATAGAAAATCCAGTGATATTATAATAATGTCTAGGGTTTTCAAAGTAAAATACAGAAATAGCTGGAATGCTTAAATCTCACGTTCCAACATAGTTGGGCACAATCAAAACCGTACAGCCACTTATTGGATTTTGGTACGTGG
Source organism: Allium cepa (assembly GCA_030765085.1). Lineage (NCBI taxonomy): Eukaryota > Viridiplantae > Streptophyta > Magnoliopsida > Asparagales > Amaryllidaceae > Allium > Allium cepa. Next base: position 452,532,776 of record CM060932.1, read on the forward strand.
CCTAGATCACTGTACCGAGGATTACTCCCAATCCCCCGCAACACAAGGTCGGACCCATTCCTTACTGAATAGTTCCGAACAAGATAACCCCGACAGTTGGAGCTCTCAACCGTCCACACAGCCGAAATAAAAGGGACCTCTAGACAGGGGTAAATCTCACTCTCAAGTTGGGGCTACCCACGAAGCCTTGCTGCACCTCCCCTGTTTTAGTCATTCCCGGTTGATGAGGCTTGAGGCTACGATTACCTTTAGAAAACACATTTATCTTAGAATGCTCATCGTCCACCTGACGATGTTCTGAAAGCATTCAATCCATACAAGTTCATTCCGGGTTCGAACGAAACCGAAGGCATTATCTCGTTACACTCGTATTGGAATCACCCTCAGAGTTAACGACAATAACCCTTGCACTCTAAACCACCATCTCGAATCTATAAGTACTATTCTGTCAACTCTTTACGGAATCACCCACAGAGTTATACTGACGTATAGCCCTTACACCTCGAGTCTTCACTTGCTCCACTTGGATTAACGACCTAACGTTTAAATTGGAATCGATGTGGTTTTCGGATATCCAAATATGGAAACCCGATCCCGGTCTCATCGAAACCAAACGCCATCTTAGTGTCCAAGTTATACTTAAGTGTTTTTCTAATTAACTCATTTCATTAGTATCTATTTCACACAGATAGATAAACTACATATATCATAACAGATAACCCATAACATTATCACAACAGATAATCATCACAACAGTCAATCATCACAACCAAAATAATCCATCATACTATAACTAAGCATCCATATCCTATAGATACTACTCATCTCATTTCTAAGATCACAACCATCCAAAGGTATATCAATATCATCCATAAGCAATGAAATATTATCCATTAATTAATTTAAAATGAATTAAATTAATTACTTCTATCCTAATTAATTTAAAATAAATTAAATTAATTACTCACCTATAAATCTTGCTTATAAACCTATTGATTAATCAACCTAGTTAATTAATCATTCATTAAGTATTTAACTTGATTAAACATCTATGATTAATCTTTCACTAATTACAATAAGTAATTAGTCTTAAATTAATTTTATAAAATTAATTAACCTTAATCATAAGTAATTAACATTTAATTACTTCATTTATTAATTAATATAATTAATTACATTTATCCTTAGTTAATTACAATTAATCACTTAATTAATTAATTAATTACTTAATTAAATAATTCTTAATTACATCATTAATTATAATAATTAATGATCTCTAATTAATATTTAAATTAATTACTCAATTAAAAATTAACTACATTTAGTAATTAATCTAATCATTAATCACCTTGATTAATACTTAAATCCGGTAATTAACTACTCTTAATTACTTATTAATAAATTAATTATCCAATAATTAATTATCTTTATTAATTAATCCTTGATTAATTACAAAAGTAATTATCCAAATTACTTTATTAAAATAAATCACCTTTCCTTAATTACAATCCAGTAATTATCAATTAAACTTCTCTAAGAAATCCTGCTCCATAAATTACATTAAATAATTATTATCATTAAATTATTTCTTAAATTAATTAAACTAAATTAATTAATTTAACAAAGCACATTATCAGAATTAGTTACAAAAAGTAATTAACCCTTAATTACTTTTATAAAGTAATTATACTTATCAAATTACAAGTGATTATTTTAAATTAATTAATCTAATTAATCCATCAAAATTAATTACATTAATTAATTATTTATTATCCTTAGATAATTATCTTATATAATTAACAACATTTTCATTAATTCCTTACTTAAGAAAATTACCTTAGATTAATTATTCATTAATCATCTTTAATTATAAATTAATCCAAAACATTTATTAAAATCAATTTAATAAGTAAATTCCTAAATTATCTTAATTATTTCCAAATTAATTCCATATTACTTATTAATGACTTATTAATTATTCAAATGTATTTAAACAATACTTTCCTAAAATTAAATTCATCTTCCATTTAAAAATTTAAGATTTAAAAATATTTAACCATATAAACATTATCCAAATTTAAATAATTTAATAAACCTAAAAGTAAAGAACTAACATTATTATATAAGAAAAGTTTGAAAATCAATATTACTAAATTTTACTAAGAAATCAAACATTTCAAAATAGATAGATTATTTAACTTTTCAATTTAAAGTTAACCATATCATAATTTATTTCAATACTTAAAGGAAAGAATTCTTCAAATTTAAACCTTTATTTGAAATCATATTCATATTTAAATTCTACTTAAAAACATTTTCTGTCCAATATTTGAAAATTTTCAAAACTGTTTTAAAGTCAAACAGGTTTCAAAGTAAAACTGAATCATACTTAAACTTGATTTCAAAACCAATTTTAAATCTTGCTTAAAATTTAAAAGTTTCATTTTTATACTTTGAATTCAAAAGTATTCTTGAATCTAATTCAAACTTACACCTAAATTTGAATCTTGATTTAAACATTGAATTCCTTTTTAAAAAAAAAATTTAAAAAAGAAACAAAACTGCTTTTAAATAAAAACTGGATTCAAAGAATCCTGAAACTATATTTACACTGTTTTCAAATTTAAGTTTAAATCTTACTTTATATTTAAACTCTTCATTTAAACTTTTGAATTCAAAAACTTACTTGAATTTTAATTCAAACCTATACTTTAATTTAAATCATAGCTTTTAAAAATTGAATTTCCCAGATTTAAAAAAAAACACCCAGGTTTGCCTCTGCACTCAACAACCCAAGACTATCAACAAATTACTTCGGGCTAAACCCTCATTCACGTCGAGTTACAGCACTAACTGCACGGGGTTGACTTCGAGTCACCCAAAACCTGCACACCCAGAGTTCACCAGAGACAACCAACACCGTGTAACTGCGACCACTGCTCCGGCGACTTCCAGCATCCTTCACCAACCCCTCCAATACACCATCCATCCCTCTACTTGACAATAACCACCAACAGAATCTTCTGCAGCTTGAAATCAGATTCAAGCAAAAAAAAACATCAACCTGAAAAAGCTTCACCAACATACCAAACCTGACAACTCTCACCAAAACCCACTCCGACCATCTTAGGGTCTCCAACTCCTGCCAATGCTCCACCTATATTCCCTCTGCCAAATCCCAAATCCACAGACCGCTCGAACTACCACAGAGTTCAGGCAGTTCAAGACCTCTGCTACTAAAAACCAGGAATTCAAACCTGAAAAAAAAACCCCACTATCATCACCTTTAATCTTTGACCATCTTCCCCTTATTTCCCCCATTCTCTCCAGTCAACATTCAATCTCCAGAAGGAATACCAGATTCCAAAATTTATTTTTTTGATCAGATACCCAAAATCCCTAAATACCCAATTCTGCAAAGTCCTAAATGTAACAACCCGATATTCGCGTCAATTCATAATCGACGTTAAAACGATTTATATTTTTTCGTCAATTGCCATTTTGAAGTTTTTAAAATTTAAATTAAAATTTAAATTACAAATTGTTATAAAGTTTGAGGGGCTTTGATTTTTAAATAGTGGTCCACCTTTCTTTTATTTTGGGCCGAGACAATTGTTTAAGCAATAATCCCGTTCTCTCCCCTTACCCATTTCCATTTTTAAAACCCTAACCTAAAATATTCGAGAGAAGCAAATAATGGCGGCATCTCCCTGCTCGCCCTCGCGCTCGTTCATCTTCACTTCCGTTCGTGGCAAAGGTGAGTTTGCTCACATCTAATTCTTGGCTCGAGTTATTTGTGTGTTTTGTCGCTTGAATTCTTGGATGATTATTGCTTCGAATTTTAGTGATTTCGATTTGAACTTGTGTGATTTTTACTCACATCTATTTCTACTTGGTTTTCTCGGCACTGTTTTGTTGAGATGTTGATGTATTCGATTTTGTTTTAATATTGGAGATGATTCTGACTTGATTCGATTTTGCTCGATGTTGATAAAAATTTTATGACTTCGGCAATTACAGTAGTCGGTTGCGAATTGGGTTTGATCATGTGGATTTGACTTGTTTTGCCTTGTGCCTTAGATAGTCTGACCACTGCGTTTCATATGTAATGCTGCTCTAATTGAAAATCTGAGGCCAATTTCTTATTCTCAGGCCAATTGATTTTCTTGTTGTTTCATGTTTCCCTTACTGAAAATGCATTTGAAAGTTTGAAATCCTTCACCCCTACAGAAACAAATACATATAGTGTTGTATGTTTGGAATAGAGGTCAATCTCTGTGCCATTATTCTGGACAAACAATTAATTATATATAAGCTTGCCTTTGTACTTGCCTGAGATAAACAACATGTTGTAAATTCCTGGCCAACTGTTCTAGTCGAAACTTGTGTAAATTGTCTTGCTTATTAGTACAACTGAAGTTATGTTGAAAGTTGAAGTTCCATTTATGAACATAAATATACCTGCTTTTATCTATAGGTATCACTGCACCTAATGCCGAGCACATATTTGTGCTGTTGTCAGGCTATATTAAATGTGGGTTAGCTTTGAGATTTGTTGTTTTCTAGATTTCAATTTATTGATTTCTAAATATTTGCTGCTTGAACTTTGATTGGTTGAAGCTCTGTTTGCCTGGTTCACCTCTGTTGATTTCATTGGTGACTGACACTGCTCAGTTGCTTGTATCAACCCCATTTCCAGGTTACATGTAATCTTGTTGAAGTTGTTGAACTAGTGTTCTTGTGGTTTGCTGTAGCAATTCATCACACTTGAATTGCATTTGAGTTTCTTTTCAAATCCATCTTCTTGCTTCTTACTACTATGTGCACTTGATTTAGTTGTACACTTACTGTGCACATTCCATATCATGCCCCTGATATTGTGCATGTCATTTTTACCATTATGTCATTCAGTTTGTATTATTTTTTCATCATGCTTGCTGTTTGACCTGCTGCACTATATGTTGTGTTGCCATCTTCTTGGTATTTGCAGTTCTCTACTGCCCCTTTAACTTGCTTATGCTCCCTGGAGACGTAGCATTCATTCTTTACTCCTTTGATTTGTCGCAGTCGTTGTACTGCATATATTGGGGACTGTCCAATTGAGTTAGTTCACTGATGCAATCATTTGCATATCACTCGATTGCCCCTTTTATTACATGTTCTTCAAGACAGATTGCATACCGTTGCATTGTTGGTCTTGTAATTATGTCTCGGTGGTGCATTGTATTTGTTGTCGGTTCTTTACTTTTTGAACCTGTCTTTGAGATGTACTGTGACTATCTATTTCATATGTTGCAGTCTTGAGTTTCTTGTAATGGCCATGTGTGTCTACTGCACTACATAGTAGCCATGTTGGTGCATTTTGTCGTGTTGGGCCACCATGTCAGTGCTTTATTAACCTGGTTAGCATGCAGTTCCATGTTGCCATTTCTATATCCATTTTGTTAAGGCGCTGTTCGTTATGTACATTCAAATGTGTACATATTTTTCTTTCATTTGGTGGAAGTTTTAACAGTTGCCATCATGTACAGTCTGTTGTACATTGCTCTTCATATTAGTGCATTGGGTCCTTATTCCTTTTAGTTCGTACTGTATATCTTTGTGTGCTAGTTGCCATGCACATTCTCCATGTCTGCCTTCTTGACCACTGAGGCCGTGGTATTTGATATTTGAATCTTCGTTGATTTCGGTTCGTTGATCATTGGGTACATCGTCACTGTAGTGGCACGGCAGTGCACGCAAGCGTGAACTGCAGCCACACGGTATTCAATGGGTACATCATCACTGTAGTGGCAAGGCAGTGCACGCAAGCGTGAACTGCAGCCACACGGTATGGTTTTATGATATCTATCTTGTTTTGATTAATTGATCTTTTGCATATTCCATATGCTGTAGTGGCGAGGCAGTGCACGCGTGCGTGTACTGCAGCCCTACTCGACTTAATATTTTAATTGATATTTAAATGTTTTGAACTGTTTTGTTTATTTCAATTCAATATTCTAAGTTGCATTCTGATTTGGTTTAATTACTGTCGTCTATTCATTATTTAATTATTATTGCTTCTGTGCACTAATAACTGAGTTTGAATTAGACTGACCCGAGTATTATTTTCTTTTGAATTTAATACTCGGGTCAGACCGAGTATTTCAGGTTGTAGATATTCTGCTTTGGGTTGCTGCTAGAGATATGAAGTTCTTTCATATCTTTTGGAGTAGTCGTCGTCATTTGTAGTAGTCTGTAAAATTGTATAGGAAGATATGTATTCATGTATATTAAATACGTTAATGTACTTGTATATGTAACTTCCTTAGTCGACTGTTGTAGTTGTATCATATGTACCGTGTCAAATGTATTGTAACTGACATCAGTTATTGTATATATGAGACTTTCTGTTTTATTTGTGTTCCGCATTATATTATCTGTGTGATATTTTATATTTACTGTTCTAAACTATTACGAACCATCGTAGTTCGTTTTATACTGGAATTGGGGTATGTCGATGGGAGAAAATAAATCAGAGATGAAAAAATGAAAGAAAATATATTTATATACCACTCCCATTGAGATAACCAATACTAGTATAAGGCCTAACTATTGATGGTCGCTCCTCAACAGCCTTATTCTCCGTGCTAGTTGACAGCACTACTCTGTAGTGTTCTTGGCTAGCGTGGGTATAGAGGTGGGGCGTCACAGCTTGGTATCAGAGCCTGGAGTTTAGAACAAATATAAAACATAACTTAGATAGTACATGTGTTACAACTATTTGTCGATGTTTAATCTCACATTTTTATCTAAAATCATTTTTGATTTGTTAGGTATGAATTCCTAACTCTTATTCATGAGCATTGCTGCTATTCTTCGTTGCACATGCTCATTTGAGTTTGCACTGCTAAGTATCATTGTGTATATGCTTTACCAAGTTGCATACTGCTGCAACTCGTACCCACTTCAATTTGAACTCGCATTGTTTATTCGAACTGCTGTATATTTGCATTCTTGTCTCTGATTCGTGTACTTAATGCAGTCTCCATACAATTGGGTTTCTGGGTATCAATCTTTGAGACAAATTGCATTTCAATTGTCGACTCTGTCTGCTTATCCATGGTTTTTGGTTTTCATGTGCCTCTCTCTGATAGTTTTAAAATTTCTTTGGTATAAAAGAAATTGTCTTGGACTTTGCCTTGTCGATATCGACATTGACTTGACTTTTACTTTTGCTAAAGTCATTCATGCATTTGTGCTCGTTTTGCTTCGTTTTTCCAATTGTTGATCGATTCTTCTTTTCCGATTAGTTGTTATCACCTTTGTCGACTTTGATAACTTCTATTTCAGGAATTTTTGGGTATTCCTACTTTGATGGATTGGAATCGAATTCTTCGGATTTTATTCACGTCTTCGAATGTGAATCTTAGTGAATTGATTTGGTTTTCGAATTTAATCGATTCTTGATTATTTCCCGATTCGTTGCTATCATTTATTAGCAACTTTGATGACCTTTTCTTCGGGATTTTTGTGAACATACCTTTCGATGAATTCGGTATTAATTTCTTTGGATCCTATTCACGTCTTCGTATGTGAAATTCTTGTGATTGATTGTTTCTACAATCATTTTTGTGATTTGTCACTTTAAAAATATAAAGGTTTTCTATACTAGTAGTAAATATCAAAACTCTTTTATCAAAATGTTTTCGACTCTATTTTCAATACAAAACTCTTTTTCTCAAACCGTTTCCTAATCTACTAGTATATACATGCCTTTACCTCACTCGGATGAGAAATCTAATTAAACGGCTTAGTAAAACAAGTGGTATGAAACGCTTGCGGTTGCTTCGTTGGTTAATTCTTGGACTTGTTCGATTGAACCTCATGTGACAATTTTCTTGTGAAGATTTACAATTTGTTCGTAAATATTTAAGTTAAGCAAGTGGTTATGGGACATGAAGCTAAACTTTTATATTTACTAACTTAGTGTAATTGACACTTCTCGTTGATCATGACGATCATTTTTACGGTTAGACTAGGCCTCATCGGTGTGATTTCGTCTCACACATATCTCTTGGGCTTTGAGGATTGTCTAGACACCACTTGTGTGATTTCATTCACACATACTTTTCTTTTGATTGTGAGGTTAGTCTTGACCTCAATCTGTGTGATTCCGACTCACACATGTGGAGTAGCGCCCCACGGTCTTCGGGCCATTCGTGTGTCAAAATTAATGGCTTGCAACCATGAGATAGCGTCTCGTTATGCGTTGCACGTGTTGATGATTTTCATGCTCATGTGTAGGTGAGATTCCGTGCTCCCGTTCTCGCTTTGCGTTGCACGTGTTGATGATTTTTCATGCTCGCGTGTAGGTGAGATTCCGTGCTCCCGTTCTCGCTTTGCGTTGCACGTGTTGATGATTTTTCATGCTCGCGTGTAGGTGAGATTCCGTGCTCCCGTTCTCGCTTTGCGTTGCACGTGTTGATGATTTTTCATGCTCGCGTGTAGGTGAGATTCCGTGCTCCCGTTCTCGCTTTGCGTTGCACGTGTTGATGATTTTTCATGCTCGCGTGTAGGTGAGATTTCGTGCTCCCGTTCTCGCTTTGCGTTGCACGTGTTGGTGAGTTTTCATGCTCGCATGTAGGTGAGTTTTCATGCTCCCGTTCTCGTTATGCTTTGCACGTGCTGATGAATTTTCATGCTCGCGTGTAGGTGAGTTTTCGTGCTCCCGTTCTCGCTTTCCGTTACATGTGCTGATGAGTTTTCATGCTCGCGTGTAGGTGAGTTTTCGTGCTCCCGTTCTCGTTATGCGTTACATGTGTTGATGAATTTTCATGCTTGCGTGTAGGTGAGTTTTCATACTCTCCTTCGAGTTTTCATACTCCGTTCGAGTTTTCATACTCCGTTCGAGTTTTCATACTCCGTTCGAGTTTTCATACTCTACTTCGAGTTTTCATACTCCGTTGAGTTTTCATACTCTCCTTCGAGTTTTCATACTCCGTTGAGTTTTCATACTCTCCTTCGAGTTTTCTTACTCCCGTTCGAGTTTTCATACTCTTATCTTGTGATCTCTGGATTTCTTGTGTAGATTTCTAGAATTTGTGCTTCACCAATTTTCGTGATTTCTATTGATAAGTTTTATCAATTCTTGTGCATTGGTGAATTCGTGTGTCATTGACTTGTTATGAGTACAAGTTTAGGGTATGATATCCCTTTCAATCTTTGAGAAGATTCTTGTGACATTTTTGATGAACGAAAATTCATTGGTATTATATTTTGATGCCAATTATTTCGATGAAATTTTGACGTATGTCGAAGTTGCTACTGACATTGCTATTTTAATCACGTGTTTTAAAAATTTGTTATTCTTCAAAATTGTTTCAAAATTAAAATTAAAATTGTTTACAAAATTTTTACAGTTTACGCTTTCAAAAGAATGAGGAAGCGATTTAAACATTTCAGAAAAATCGAGGACTATGACCCCTTTCTTTTACTGATTCGCTTAATTCCGGACTTGTCCGTTTGAGAATGTAAAATGTTATTTTAAAATACACAGTTTTGACTTTGAGCAACATTCTATTCACATCATTGCTTCGGGGGTTGAGCGCCTTCGAAATAAAGATGTTTCTCTTGTGAAGTTCTGTGACTCTCAAATCCTAAGGATTTCACTTAGGAATCCGGAGAATCCATCGAGCAAACACGTTCAGCCTTACTTTTTCCTGCTCTACAGGGTGAACTTCCTATTTCAAAATTCTCCATCTTGTGTCGTTGTGTTTTGGGGTTGTTACCTTTTACGCATTTATTTCTTAAGATTGCGAGGACGCAATTTCTTTAAGGAGGGGAGTCTGTAACAACCCGATATTCGCGTCAATTCATAATCGACGTTAAAACGATTTATATTTTTTCGTCAATTGCCATTTTGAAGTTTTTAAAATTAAAATTAAAATTAAAATTACAAATTGTTATAAAGTTTGAGGGGCTTTGATTTTTAAATAGTGGTCCACCTTTCTTTTATTTTGGGCCGAGACAATTGTTTAAGCAATAAACCCGTTCTCTCCCCTTACCCATTTCCATTTTTAAAACCCTAACCTAAAATATTCGAGAGGAGCAAATAATGGCGGCATCTCCCTGCTCGCCCTCGCGCTCGTTCATCTTCACTTCCGTTCGTGGCAAAGGTGAGTTTGCTCACATCTAATTCTTGGCTCGAGTTATTTGTGTGTTTTGTCGCTTGAATTCTTGGATGATTATTGCTTTGAATTTTAGTGATTTCGATTTGAACTTGTGTGATTTTTACTCACATCTATTTCTACTTGGTTTTCTCGACACTGTTTTGTTGAGATGTTGATGTATTCGATTTTGTTTTAATATTGGAGATGATTCTGACTTGATTCGATTTTGCTCGATGTTGATAAAAATTTTATGACTTCGGCAATTACAGTAGTCGGTTGCGAATTGGGTTTGATCATGTGGATTTGACTTGTTTTGCCTTGTGCCTTAGATAGTCTGACCACTGCGTTTCATATGTAATGCTGCTCTAATTGAAAATCTGAGGCCAATTTCTTATTCTCAGGCCAATTGATTTTCTTGTTGTTTCATGTTTCCCTTACTGAAAATGCATTTGAAAGTTTGAAATCTTTCACCCCTACAGAAACAAATACATATAGTGTTGTATGTTTGGAATAGAGGTCAATCTCTGTGCCATTATTCTGGACAAACAATTAATTATATATAAGCTTGCCTCTGTACTTGCCTGAGATAAACAACATGTTGTAAATTCCTGGCCAACTGTTCTAGTCGAAACTTGTGTAAATTGTCTTGCTTATTAGTACAACTGAAGTTATGTTGAAAGTTGAAGTTCCATTTATGAACATAAATATACCTGCTGTTATCTATAGGTATCACTGCACCTAATGCCGAGCACATATTTGTGCTGTTGTCAGGCTATATTAAATGTGGGTTAGCTTTGAGATTTGTTGTTTTCTAGATTTCAATTTATTGATTTCTAAATATTTGCTGCTTGAACTTTGATTGGTTGAAGCTCTGTTTGCCTGGTTCACCTCTGTTGATTTCATTGGTGACTGACACTGCTCAGTTGCTTGTATCAACCCCATTTCCAGGTTACATGTAATCTTGTTGAAGTTGTTGAACTAGTGTTCTTGTGGTTTGCCGTAGCAATTCATCACACTTGAATTGCATTTGAGTTTCTTTTCAAATCCATCTTCTTGCTTCTTACTACTATGTGCACTTGATTTAGTTGTACACTTACTGTGCACATTCCATATCATGCCCCTGATATTGTGCATATCATTTTTACCATTATGTCATTCAGTTTGTATTATTTTTTCATCATGCTTGCTGTTTGACCTGCTGCACTATATGTTGTGTTGCCATCTTCTTGGTATTTGCAGTTCTCTACTGCCCCTTTAACTTGCTTATGCTCCCTGGAGACGTAGCATTCATTCTTTACTCCTTTGATTTGTCGCAGTCGTTGTACTGCATATATTGGGGACTGTCCAATTGAGTTAGTTCACTGATGCAATCATTTGCATATCACTCGATTGCCCCTTTTATTACATGTTCTTCAAGCCAGATTGCATACCGTTGCATTGTTGGTCTTGTAATTATGTCTCGGTGGTTGTAACGATCCTGAATTTTTATTTAATTTAAATTAATAATTAAATGAAATTTTGAATAAAAATTTATAGAATTAATTATAAATAGTGATGTGAGTTTCCCCGAGTTCAATTATATTCTATATAAATCATTTAAATTTTTGAATATTGTATATATTTGTATATATGAGAATATATATGTATATATTGGATTTTAAATAAATTCTTAAATAAATGATTTTTAAATAATAAATAATATACTTTAGACACAAGTTATAGAATAAATAAATAAAGACAATATAATCAATAAGTATTCAAACAAATAAAATAGGAAACAAAGCAAAAGAATAAATTCAAACAAATACAAATATAAGAGATATGTACAAGCTTATAAAACAAATATAAATAAAGTAAGTACATACAGGAATGCAAGTGTAAGTAAGACAACAATATATATATTCAAGTTTGCAAATCAAAAGAAATAAAAATAAAAGCAAACATGCGAAATATAAAAGTAAAACAACACATTAACTAGATTATACAAAATAATAAAATAACATAAGTATGAACACTTAAATAATAAATACAAAACAAAGCAATGTCTGCAGCCACCAAGTATTACAAATAAACAAAGTATAAAATATCTACAACATAATAAAATACAGCACATCCTAGCATAGGCTGTAAATCAAACAGAACAGGCATGTAATGCCATCTTCTCAGCATGTATAAAGCAATTAATACATTACACCTCTAGCAATAAATTAATGCCATACCTCTAGTACAATATATAGTATGCATCAGCCCCATATGCAAAAAGAAAAAAAAAACCTGTGCATATTTTCTTAAAACTGGGAATCAAAAGCAAAGCAAATCAAAGCATGCAGTAAATTTAAGAAGCAAACTCAAGTGCAAAGGCAACTCAACAACAAAATCCAATAACTTGGAAATTAAAAGCAACTCAAAATATCATTCCAGTTTAATAAAAAAAAAAAAAAGAGGTGTTGAAGAAAAAAATCAAATCTGCAGTTTTTCAACAGAGGGGCTCTATGTCATCTTCTTGAACCAGTGAGTAAACTTTTGTTTTAACCTTTAGATTGTTAATATGACTTGATGTTGTGATAGATAATCAAAATAATGTGGTTTCCAAGGAAGTAAGTATGTGATTGCCTGGGAAAATTGATGCATGTCTGTATAGGTTTATATATACACACCTCTGTTCTCTGTTAAAACCTAAAACAGTGAATAAATAATGTTTTCTTTTTATCTAAGTATTGTTAAACTTGAGAATAACAATCATGTATTGGTGAATATATTGAGTGATAATGATCTGTCTTTTATCTTCTCTGTTCCCATAGGTTCTTTTGTATAACTGAGTTACAGTTTTAAAAGCAAACAGGAAAACTTCAATCTCATATCACTAAATCAATATTAGGCCTTAGTTTCAAAGGCTAATGAGTGTGTTTAAGTATCAGTTACTATATAAAAAAAAATATAATAGTTTTATCTACAACAAAATATACAGTGGGTATAAACTTGATGTCACTGATCAAAATTTAATTTTCCATAAGTTCGAATGAAACAAATTTGAGATTTACTTATATAGCCTGAATCGGCAGGAGATGATAGGATTTTTAAATCGAAAATGGTAATTTTTCATTGTGTGATTGATGAGGAATTCGTAGATGATCGGCAAGTGGGTTTTTGGCTAATTCCGGCGTCGTGGTGAACTGGGGTAGTCGGGGTTGGTCGAGGAGGTGGAGGAGCTTACCACGGTGGTAGAAAAAATAATTGGAGGTGGTCACGACCCCGGAGGTGACGGCGGCGATCAAATTTAGTTTTTAAACCTAGTTTTCTTGGCGTTCGAACTTGGCTCACCACGCCTCCCCTAGTGCATCGAGCTGTACGAAACTCAGGGGAGGGTTAGCGTAGGGGGTGTGCGAGGTAAGGCCGGAGTTGGGGATTTTCTGGCGGTTGGTTTCGCTTGGTCGAGGCAGTTTTAGATGAAGTGGGGTGTTCGAGTTTTGATCTGGAAGCTCGATTCCTCCCAGAATTTGATTGCGCCAATTTGAATTTTGAGATCGATTTTCGTGTCGATTTGTGACTTGTTAGGGGTGGCAAGGTTCGCCAGATCGCCGGAGCAGCGATGTGCATGTGCACGACCTGAATTGGTATCAGTGGAAGATAGGCTGGACTCGTGATGTTCTCGGGTGTTGCTCGAAAATGTTGAAGGTCTGCTTCGAGTAGACCTGGGTTCGTGTAGTGTTTTTCCCATTGTTATTTAACAGTTAAAAAAAAAAAAAGAAGAAGAAGAAGGAAACGCGAAAGGAAAGGAGCAGGGGGGAACTCGAGACGTGCTCGAGATTTTTGCAGGTTGACTCGAAGCAACCGGGTTTACTCGAAACTAAGGGGGGTCACGTGTGTTTGCCTGGGGGATTTAAATCGTGAAGTTATTAAGTTCACCTGATGCTGAAACTTAAATAACAAAATAAACTAAAAAAAAAAAGAAAAAAAAAGAAAAAGGAAATAGGAAGAAGGGTGAAGTAACTCAGCTTCAATTCGAATGAAAAGAAAGTTTTCTAATTAACACTTAACAAAGTTTAATAAATCAAGCTAAGATTTTATGACAAGTTTAATTATTTATGCAAATACTTAACAAAGTTTTCTAAGTAATACTTTAGCTAAATAACTTAATTTAAGTTAAGTATTTAAGTTAATCAACGTTAAAGCTCTTTATAAATTGAAATAAATAAATTTTCAAAATGAAAGAAGGTTTTAAATTTATAAATTAAGGTTTTAAGTAAATCAATTAAGAGATAGTTCAAGAGTAATTAGAAATCATAGATTTCAAAAAAAAAAAAATTGTGCCGAAAGAATTTCAATTCGAAATGAAAATGAGAAATTTTATGATTAGAAATTAATTGTAATTAAGAACTAATTCAGTTACCATTAACACCTAATTAAATAATTCAGATTTATTAATGGATTATTAATGGTAAATCAACTCTTATAAGTAATGATTAAAGTTAATTAATCAAGTGATTAAGATAAGATTACGTTTAATGTAAATAAATGTTGATTTATTTGTAAAGGAAAATAATTACTTAATGAAATTAATTAAGGTTAAATGATTATGTAATTTACTGAAGGTTAATTAAATTAACGTGATAAATCAAGATAAATTAAGGTAATTGATTTATTTATCAATATCAAATGATTTGTAATTAATAAATCAGGATTGGGTAATTAATTTATAAGTAATAAATTTACTTGGAAATAAATTAAATTGATTAGGATTAAAAACGATTTAATTAATCCTGCTTATAGATAACTATTGAATCACTCATGAATGGTTGTATTGTATGAGATGCCTTGAATTGATCTTCTTATCTGATCTGTGATATTTTGTTCTGTGAGGTGAGCTGTGTATTTATCCATTTATCGATGATATATTTGTATATTATCTGTGAATCTGTGAATGTATGATAAGCGTTATAGTTTATATCGCTTATCAATTATATTCCTGTATTCTGATCTGTAATAATTATATGAGTTGCACTACTGTGTATAACCCCTGAACCACACCATACACACACAATTATGGATTTCACGAGGAAATCGATTAAGTCGCAGAATTTTGAAATAGTTAAATTTGAATTTTTAAATTCAAATGTTTTGGAAATGGAATCAGAATAAATGTGAAAAGCTTTTGGAATGGAATTTCAAAATAGAATTTATTATTTTTAAATTACTTGATTAAGTTTTGGAATTTAAATAAGTTGATTTAAATTTAAATTCAATACTTGAAATTGAATTCTGTAATTTGAAATTAGGGATTAATGATATTATACTAGTCATTATGAGTTAAACCATTTTTAAAGTATTATTTTTGGGAATTTGAATTTAACTCAAGGATTTCAACTCGTATAAATGAATCAGATTTCCAAAATGAAAACTGTTGTTTTCAAATGATAAACACTTTTGGATAAGAACTAAGATTCCGGTTAATTAGGGGAATTTCAAGATTGAATAGAGAAATGATTTTCCTAAGTTATGAATGAATTCTTTTTGAAAGTTATGAATTAAATCTGTTTATTTTTAACAGATTTAAATTGATGATTTGTTTAAATCAAATTGAAATGAAATTGTTTTGAAGGCTATAAGTTAAATCTTTGATTTAAAGATTTAACGAGTTAAATCAAATTGAAATGAAAATTGATTTGGAAAATATGTGAATGAATCTTTTGTTTAAAAGATTTAAATGTGAAAATTGTTTAAACTGTTAAAGGTTGTGAAAATGAATCTTTTTGTTTAAAGATTGAAAATGGTAATTTGTTAAACCATTTGAAAGAAAGTTTGAATTATTAAGTTGTGACTTAATTGAAATCCCATATCCATATGTTTTGAAAATATTTTCGCTCACTATTCGGTTTAGCCGGGAAAGGACCTTTGTGTCGTATAACCCATTCCGAATATGTGATACGTCGTTATGGATAGCATTTGAAGACCGGTGATGAAGACCGGGTATTTGCGAAAGCGATAGGATGACCTATCGATTGTTTCTGCACCGAGTCGTGCCGGTATAGAAACTCCCTAAGTGATGGGAGAATCCGATCGGGATTGTGAATATCCGGATTTCAAGGACTTCTTTGTAAGTGCCTTCGGTTCTGTTCGAACCCAGAACAGACTTGTGTGGATTGTGTGTCTGACATTGCAAATTGAGATATAAAGCCGATTCCTTTCAAATATATTTCTGTTGGTGGCGAAGAATTTATTCTTTTAGCTTAACACCCTTCTCTGAGACGTACGAGCTCAGAGGTTATATAGTTGAAGTTATCAGCGATATATTCCCAATTTGGTAATGTGACATGCTGAGTGTTGCTGAAATGATCATTGTGTTGATTATTGTGGTAGGATCGTTTATTTGATCGTCTATCTTGGTGATCATTGTGTTGATCATTTGTTGACCCAAAGCATGGCTTTTGTATAAAGTATGTTTTTGTGGACGTGACTTCGTCGAGCCTCACACCCCGGAAATGGTCAAAACAGGAAAGATGCGGCAAGGTTATGAGGGGTAGCACCCTTTAGGGTATGTACATTTCCTTCTGGATAGAGGTGGTATCATGGTATGGAGCCCAGATATTTAACCTATGTGGTTATTACGAATTTATTACTTTGTGGTTGTTGGTTTTCGGGATCCCGTGAGAAAGGTCGTTTACGATCGGGGAATGGCGTGCTCGTGTCAGTAGTTACCCAGTTAGGGGTAACCCGGCCTTGTGTTGGCAGAGTTCCGGTTTGGTTCTCGGGGATGTCTTTCCAGAGGCATTCTCATGTGACAATGGGAAGTTCCTTGGCCTGACCATTTGTTGGAAATCCAAAGAAACAATACGTGACTTGTACGGTTTTAGTTGTATAACCTGCTATGGAATGTGGCGGTAACCTGCTATTGAACATAGATAGCTATAGTAGGCATAGTTCGGAATGTCTATGCTGGCTAAGATTTATATTCTACTTTCGAAATGAATTTTTCTCTACACTATGCACTAGTAATAATATCAAATGCTTCTTTTTAATGCGTATCAAGCATCTTTGACTATCATAAGGAGAAATCTCCTCCGATTCTGCGTTTGCATTGTGTGTGTGTGTGCGGGAGGCCTTATGGTAGTCTCATTTTTCAAAAGCATTGCGAATTGACTTTGAAAATCTTTTGTTGAATGTTTTAAGAGATAAGCTGTTTTTGTTGCTCACACCAGTCCCACGACTGATCCGGAGTTTATCGTTTTTTTCCTAAACTCTGGGTGCTCATTATTTTCTACACGAGCAGTCTAGAGTTGGGTTTTTCAGATAGTTAGATATAGTGGATTATCTGGAGTTAGTTCAGTCTTTGGACCGCACCAGTCTTGTTAAGCTTTGGGCTATGTGATGGGGGAGTTCGAGCTATTGTGGATTGATTATTGGAAATGGAGTTGCAGTTCTCGGAGTACTTCCTTGAAGACTATCTCAGAGTTATTTTGTTCCGTATGCTAGATGTTGTTATCTATCGTTTTCTTTTCCGCTGCTATTTTATTGTATCATATCTCTGATGTATATTGATATCTATTGGATCATCTGTTGTATCAGATATTGTATCAAAGCTGTATATCAATGTATTATTCTTTTATTCCGCTGTGTTGTTTACTTAATGATTGTTATAAGCTCCGGCGAATCGGATTTGAACGGTCGAATCTATGACATTCGAGTACGATTTGAAGTATGGATGTCGATTTTTGAGCGGGCAAAATCCGTGCTCGTTACAGTGGTGCATTGTATTTGTTGTCGGTTCTTTACTTTTTGAACCTGTCTTTGAGATGTACTGTGACTATCTATTTCATATGTTGCAGTCTTGAGTTTCTTGTAATGGCCATGTGTGTCTACTGCACTACATAGTAGCAATGTTGGTGCATTTTGTCGTGTTGGGCCACCATGTCAGTGCTTTATTAACCTGGTTAGCATGCAGTTCCATGTTGCCATTTCTATATCCATTTTGTTAAGGCGCTGTTCGTTATGTACATTCAAATGTGTACATATTTTTCTTTCATTTGGTGGAAGTTTTAACAGTTGCCATCATGTACAGTCTGTTGTACATTGCTCTTCATATTAGTGCATTGGGTCCTTATTCCTTTTAGTTCATACTGTATATCTTTGTGTGCTAGTTGCCATGCACATTCTCCATGTCTGCCTTCTTGACCACTGAGGCCGTGGTATTTGATATTTGAATCTTCATTGATTTCGGTTCGTTGATCATTGGGTACATCGTCACTGTAGTGGCACGGCAGTGCACGCAAGCGTGAACTGCAGCCACACGGTATTCAATGGGTACATCATCACTGTAGTGGCAAGGCAGTGCACGCAAGCGTGAACTACAGCCACACGGTATGGTTTTATGATATCTATCTTGTTTTGATTAATTGATCTTTTTCATATTCCATATGCTGTAGTGGCGAGGCAGTGCACGCGTGCGTGTACTGCAGCCCTACTCGACTTAATATTTTAATTGATATTTAAATGTTTTGAACTGTTTTGTTTATTTCAATTCAATATTCTGAGTTGCATTCTGATTTGGTTTAATTACTGTCGTCTATTCATTATTTAATTATTATTCCTTCTGTGCACTAATAACTGAGTTTGAATTAGACTGACCCGAGTATTATTTTCTTTTGAATTTAATACTCGGGTTAGACCGAGTATTTCAGGTTGTAGATATTCTGCTTTGGGTTGCTGCTAGAGCTATGAAGTTCTTTCATATCTTTTGGAGTAGTCGTCGTCATTTGTAGTAGTCTGTAAAATTGTATAGGAAGATATGTATTCATGTATATTAAATACGTTAATGTACTTGTATATGTAACTTCCTTAGTCGACTGTTGTAGTTGTATCATATGTACCGTGTCAAATGTATTGTAACTGACATCAGTTATTGTATATATGAGACTTTCTGTTTTATTTGTGTTCCGCATTATATTATCTGTGTGATATTTTATATTTACTGTTCTAAACTATTACGAACCATCGTAGTTCGTTTTATACTGGAATTGGGGTATGTCGATGGGAGAAAATAAATCAGAGATGAAAAAATGAAAGAAAATATATTTATATACCACTCCCATTGAGATAACCAATACTAGTATAAGGCCTAACTATTGATGGTCGCTCCTCAACAGCCTTATTCTCCGTGCTAGTTGACAGCACTACTCCGTAGTGTTCTTGGCTAGCGTGGGTATAGAGGTGGGGCGTCACACTAAATTTCTAACAACATAGAAGTTTTTAAAACTTGATGCATGTTATAATATCCATGTTTTTAAACATGTATTAAAGCTTTAAACTTGATTGAATAATTTAAAGGTGTTTGGTAATTTTACTTTGGAATCTATTGTCTACTGTTATTGAAATCCATAAGTAACAGGTTTTACTTTTCTAAATTAAAATTTACAAACCTAATCTATGCAGAACAAACACAATATGTTTACACAATAAATTCTAACTAGAATTCAGACGTAAAGAAGTGGATTTGTATTTAGAATCCTAATAAGAAGAGTAGCAAGTCTGTAGAAAATTTCATCACAACTATCTGCCTATACAAGAATGTATGCAGGCATAATCACACAATATTCACATCACACTTCTCTGCATACTCAAGCATAATCACACAACAGTCAAGCATATACTCAAACTCATGCACATATAAATTTTTAAACAACCTATACATAGTGATGTTGCTTACTAAAAGAAAGAACAGTGCACTTATTCTTTTTTTTACTAATCACTGTTTTGATTTTCTTATTTGAACAACATTTTAAATTAAACTTTAATTTCTGCAAATCTTGATAGCTTGATTTAAAAAAAAAGAAACTGTTTTTAAAACAGAAATTTACTCACCTTAGAATGAAAGCATAAAGCATTCCATCTGCAATCCATTTTCCTACAGCCTGAATTTCAATGTAGATTGAATCTGTGCTTGCTCCTAGTTAGAGTTGATTATAACATGTTGATTGCAGGCTTTGAAATTGCATTTGATGTTATTAGTCTGCATGCTTCCCCATTTCTTTGCTTGAGTTAATTTTTTTACAGGTTGAAGAAATTTTGTTTGCAGGTTTAAACAGAAATTGCAATTTGGGTTTCCTCATGCAGATTTGATTTTGTTTGCAGATTTAAAACTTTGATTGCAGATTTTAATTGAATTTGGGTTGTGGAATTTTTAGAGTAAAATGATTTCAGTTTCTTAGATCTGAATTTTGATTCTTCATGGGAGATAAAATGTTTGAAACAAAAGATTTGTTAAGTTTTTATCTAAAATAATAAATTCAATATTAATTTAGAAATGCCACTTGTTGTTTAGATGTGAAAATTAATTACATGTGTCCACTTTAAAAGCATGAATGTTAACACATGTAAGATTAAAGATATAAAGATAAATTTCTCTGTTTTTTTTTAAAATGTTTTAATTTAAGATAAAACCATTCTAATTTAATTTAAGATGTTTTATATGTTTATTTATATTTATTCTTTAAATGATTACAAATGAATTATCTTTACATATTTAAATATTTGCTCGAATATTTTAAAAATTATATAAAACCATTTTTCACAAGAGAAACTTTTTTTAAAAAGAAAAGAACAATGTTGAATTCATTTTATTCAAGAGTTTCAAATATACTATACTCTAATATAAATAAACTAAGTTTATTTCAAAACAATTTTAAAGATAAAATAAAATAAACTTTATTATAAAAAAATACAATTTTTAACTATTATATATTTATAACAAAATATTTACTATAATTTCTCTTTTTGAAAATACAAGATAGATTTATAAATTGACTTATGAAAAGTTCCAATATTAATTTCAATTTAATTTAATCAATTCATAAATCATACACATATATATATTATAAATTTGAAAACATCCTTTATTAAATTTAAATTTAAAATTTAAAATTAAAACTCCTTTTTACAGTGTATACACATATATACATTATAAATAAAATATTTTTAAATCAATTTAGAAAGAAAATTTCATCATTTAAATATGTTTAACATTTTAAAACAATAAGATTCTCAAATTCAATTATTATTATAAATTTTCAAATGAATATCATTTATCAACAAAATAATTATAAATTTTTAAAAGAAAATTATGTTTGAATTGGATTATTAAATCAATATATCACATTTTAAAATAATTATTAATGAAATTATTAAATAAATTTTGCCCAAATTTTCGGGACATCACATTCCTTCCCCCTTAAAAGAATTTCGTCCCCGAAATTTAAAAGCAAAGGTAATTTAATAATCTCATTAATGATTTTATTTAAAACACAAGCATATACCAAACATATGCTAACAATCAAAAGTACCAATTCAACCAATCGAACAAACCTAATTATCCAGACAAATTCTGGATAAAATTTTATCGAGTTTCCCCAAGTATATATATATATATATATATATATATATATATATATATATATATATATATATACCGGGATACTCGCTCTGGAGAATCCAAACAATCAATACTAAGAAGCTACAAAGCTCCTATACAACTATATCTATAGCACTAGACAAGATATCAGACTACAAACGAGTCTGACACAACAATCAAAACTCTAGAACTGCTGGTTCCACAACCAGAGATAGATCATACACGTATTCCCTCAGAGATACGTGAAACTCATCGAATCCCAGTTATCCAAACTGGCAATCCAATCCTGTAGATCAATCACTAAACCCTTGAGAGAAAACAGAAGGATCCAATCTCTTCTCCACAAATCTCTCCTGTCGATCCTGGGCTTCCTTCAACTTTCTAGATCAATCCAATCCACCACACAAACTCTACTACAGATATCAGAAGACTTCAGATAAACTACACTTATTCGAAAAACAGAACAGATGCACAAGACATCCAAGTCTCCAGATTAAAGTGAATTTCCCGTAGAAATCCTCTGATCCAAGACAAAACACAAATCCCCAATGAATAAGGTGCTCCTATTCTGGAATAGCTGCCACCATGCTTCCACTGCGCAACTCTGATTCGAGAATTCTGTTGATGAACACAAGTACAAACTTGATCAACTTATCCCGAAAACATTGCTCATCAAATTCCATAAAATCTCCAAAAACCAAGTCGAAACAGAACTCAATCTCCTGATGCGGATGTAAAACTTAACTCCTTCGAAGACATCCAGAAAATATCAAACCATTTCGATAACTCAAACATCTTCTAGAGATGCTTTAATCCAAACAAAGGTTACTCAGGAAACTCCCGGATCATCGCAAGTCACTTTTGCGATTCTATTCAGTTCAGATTCCAAGAAATCGTCCTCTCTTCAATAATCAGAACAGCCAAAGCCTTCAAGTCAAAAGGAAAACTAGTGGTCCACCTTCAACCACAAACATCACACCCAGCTGAGCTTTCAGAAGAAATGGACAAGCTTCACCATATGCCTGGCCTACAGACAAAAGATTCACAGAGACTTCTGAACCATCGAAGAAACAGGCCACTCACTGCTGCTACTGCTGCCAAAAACTACCTTACCCAAAAGCTCATCGAACCTCAAAGCCACACCAGCCACTTCCACAATAGAGTCTACCAGAAGACGGATATCCCTCAGGAAACTCAACTCAAACCAATCACAAAACACTCTGCCAAACTGAGTCTCAAACTCAAATACAGACAGAACTCCTTTCTAAGGTTGCCAAAATACCATTGCTGGCTTCAGTACTCCAAACTGATCCAGACTCAAGAAAATCCATTCACACGAGTGAAATCAAGCTTAAAATCCAAAGATACACTCCGAATCTTGAAAGATTCTCCTTCAGAGATCAGTGAAATCCTTCACACCAAACTGCCAAACTACTCAAAATGCCCAATACTGCCCTAGCAGATCACTTCCAAGCTCAAACACTCGGACTCCCACCATTGGTAGTTGTGTTACACCCACCACTAACCTATCTATCTTTATTACTTATATTGGAAAACCTGAACAGGTAATCCAACAGATACGTAGAATTAAATATATTTATATTTAAAATTACAAGTACGCTCTCTCAAGAAAGACACCACTACAGAGCCTAGGTATTCACTCAACCTAACGCTCTGGTACCACGTTGTAACGACCCAACTTCCAAACTCCAGGAAGTCGCATCGTTAAGAAGAAAGAAAGGGATAGAAAAGAGAAAAGAAAGGAAAGAAAGAAACAGACAACATCAGAATCTCACAGCGGAACGAATAAATTATATTATATCACATAATACTTTACATAGTATCATATACATCAGAGTTTTTCAGCCAATACAACACAAACTAGACAGTTATAAACATCTGTCTAGCGATTACAATTCAAGTATATCAAAGAAAACAGATACAACTCAAACATAGCGGAACCACTATATATATCTACACGATGAAGCCTCCAGCTCCATTATCTCCTCCAGAACTCGTCAAAGCAATCCTGAATCACTTGACTACTCATACGTAATATGAGTACCCAAGAGTTTAATAAAACAGGAAATAAACACTCGGGTCAGACAGGGGTCTGGTGTGAGTAAACGTTTTAAAAGTTGCTTAACTTTTAGAAAATCCTTTGAAAACAAAAGGTATCACGTAAGACTTCCCACACATAAACATGGAAAAGTTTTTACCTTACGCTAACCAAAGCATTTGATAGGAAATCCAGTGATATTATAATAGTGTCTAGGGTTTTCAAAGTAAAATACAGAAATAGCTGGAATGCTTACATCTCACATTCCAACATAGTTGGACACAATCAAAACCGTACATGCACTTATTGGATTTTGGATTCCATCAATGGCAGGGCTACTGGGGTATCGCCCGTCACAGTATGTGGCCCAGATCACCGTACCAAGGATTACTCCCAATCCCCTACAACACAAGGCCGGACCCATTCCTTACTGAATAGTTTCGAACAACATAACCCCGACAGTTGGAGCTCTCAACCGTCCACACTGCCGAAATAAAAGGGACCTCTAGACAGGGGTAAATCTCACTCTCAAGTGGGGGCTACCCACGAAGCCTTGCTTCACCTCCTATGTTTTAGCCATTCCCGGTTGATGAGGCTTGAGGCTACGATTACCTTTAGAGAACACATTTATCTTAGAATGCTCATTGTCCACCTGACGATGTTCTGAAAGCATTCAATCCATACAAGTTCGTTCCGGGTTCGAACGAAACCGAAGGCATTATCTCGTTACACTCGTATTGGAATCACCCTCAGAGTTAACGACAATAACCCTTGCACTCTAAACCACCATCTCGAATCTATAAGTACTATTCCGTCAACTCATTACGGAATCACCCATAGAGTTATACTGACGTATAACCCTTACACCTCGAGTCTTCACTTGCTCCACTTGGATTAACGACCTAACGTTTAAATTGGAATCGATATAGTTTTCGGATATCCAAATATGGAAACCCGATCCCGGTCTCATCGAAACCAAACGCCATCTTAATGTCCAAGTTATACTTAAGGGTTTTTCTAATTAACTCATTTCATTAGTATCTATTTCACACAGATAGATAAACTACATATATCATAACAGATAACCCATAACATTATCACAACAGATAATCATCATAACAGTCAATCATCACAACCAAAATAATCCATCATACTATAACTAAGCATCCATATCCTATAGATACTACTCATCTCATTTCTAAGATCACAACCATCCAATGGTATATCAATATCATCCATAAGCAATGATATATTATCCATTAATTAATTTAAAATGAATTAAATTAATTACTTCTATCCTAATTAATTTAAAATAAATTAAATTAATTACTCACCTATAAATCTTGCTTATAAACCTATTGATTAATCAACCTAGTTAATTAATCATTCATTAAGTATTTAACTTGATTAAACATCTATGATTAATCATTCACTAATTACAATAAGTAATTAGTCTTAAATTAATTTTATAAAATTAATTAACCTTAATCATAAGTAATTAACATTTAATTACTTCATTTATTAATTAACTATAATTAACTACATTTATCCTTAATTAATTACAATTAAACACTTAATTAATTAATTAATTACTTAATTAAAAAATTCTTAATTACATCATTAATTATAATAATTAGTGATATCTAATTAATATTTAAATTAATTACTCAATTAAAAATTAATTACATTTAGTAATTAATCTAATCATTAATCACCATGAATAATACTTAAATCCAGTAATTAACTACTCTTAATTACTTATTAATAAATTAATTATCCCATAATTAATTATCTTTATTAATTAATCCTTGATTAAATACAAAAGTAATTATCCAAATTACTTTATTAAAATAAATCACCTTTCCTTAATTACAATCCAGTAATTATCAATTAAACTTCTCTAAGAAATCCTGCTCCATAATTACGTTAAGTAATTATTATCACTAAATTATTAAATTATTTCTTAAATTAATTAAACTACATTAATTAATTTAACAAAGCACATTATCAGAATTAATTACAAAAAGTAATTAACCCTTAATTACTTTTATAAAGTAATTATACTTATCAAATTACAATTGATTATCTTAAATTAATTAATCTAATTAATCCATCAAAATTAATTACATTAATTAATTATTTATTATCCTTTAACAATTATCTTATATAATTAACAACATTTTCATTAATTCCTTACTTAAGAAAATTACCTTAGATTAATTATTCATTAATCATCTTTAATTATAAATTAATCCAGAACATTTATTAAAATCAATTTAATAAGTAAATTCCTAAATTATCTTAATTATTTCCAAATTAATTCCATATTACTTATTAATTACTTATTAATGATTCAAATGTATTTAAACAATACTTTCCTAAAATTAAATTCATCTTCCATTTAAAAATTTAAGATTTAAAAATATTTAACCATATAAACATTATCCAAATTTAAATAATTTAATAAACTTAAAAGTAAAGAACTAACATTATTATATAAGAAAAGCTTAAAAATCAATATTACTAAATTTTACTAAGAAATCAAACGTTTGAAAATAGATAGATTATTTAACTTTTCAATTTAAAGTTAAACATATCATAATTTATTTCAATACTTAAAGGAAAGAATTCTTCAAATTTAAACCTTTATTTGAAATCATATTCATATTTAAATTCTACTTAAATACATTTTCTGTCCAATATTTAAAAATTTTCAAAACTGTTTTAAAGTCAAACAGGTTTCAAAGTAAAACTGAATCATACTTAAACTTGATTTCAAAACCAATTTTAGATCTTGCTTAAAATTTAAAAGTTTCATTTTTAAACTTTGAATTCAAAAGTATTCTTGAATCTAATTCAAACTTACACGTAAATTTGAATCTTGATTTAAACATTGAATTCCTTTTTAAAAAAAATTTAAAAAGAAACAAAACTGGTTTTAAATAAAAA
Organism: Allium cepa; assembly: GCA_030765085.1. Classification (NCBI taxonomy): domain Eukaryota; kingdom Viridiplantae; phylum Streptophyta; class Magnoliopsida; order Asparagales; family Amaryllidaceae; genus Allium; species Allium cepa. Next base: position 452,559,336 of record CM060932.1, read on the forward strand.
CTGGATTCAAAGAATCCTGAAACTATATTTACACTGTTTTCAAATTTAAGTTTAAATCTTACTTTATATTTAAATTCTTCATTTAAACTTTTGAATTAAAAAACTTACTTGAATTTTAATTCAAACCTGTACTTTAATTTAAATCATAGCTTTTAAAAATTTAATTTCCCAGATTTTAAAAAAAAACAACACACAGGTTTGCCTCTGCACTCAACAACCCGAGACTATCAACAAATTACTTCGGGTTAAACCCTCATTCACTTCGAGTTACAACACTAACTGCACGGGGTTGACTTCGAGTCACCCAAAACCTGCACACCCAGAGTTCACCAGAGACAACCAACACTGTGTAACTGCGACCACTGCTCCGGCGACTTCCAGCATCCTTCACCAACCCCTCCAATACACCATCCATCCCTCTACTTGACAACAACCACCAACAGAATCTTCTGCAGCTTGAAATCAGATTCAAGCAAAAAAAAAACATCAACCTGAAAAAGCTTCACCAACATACCAAACTTGACAACTCTCACCAAAACCCACTCCGACCATCTTAGGGTCTCCAACTCCTGCCAATGCTCCACCTATATTCCCTCTGCCAAACCCCAAATCCATAGACCACTCGAACTACCACACAGTTCACGCAGTTCAAGACATCTGCTACTAAAAACCAGGAATTCAAACCTGAAAAAAAACCCCCACTGTCATCACCTTTAATCTCTGACCATCTTCCCCTTATTTCCCCCATTCTCTCCGGTCAACATTCAATCTCCAGAAGGAATACCAGATTCCAAAATTTATTTTTTTGATCAGATACCCAAAATCCCTATATACCCAATTTTGCACAGTCCTAAATTTCTAACAACACAGAAGTTTTTAAAACTTGATGCATGTTATAATATCCATGTTTTTAAACATGTATTAAAGCTTTAAACTTGATTGAATAATTTAAAGGTGTTTGGTAATTTTACTTTGGAATCTATTGTCTACTGTTATTGGAATCCATAAGTAACAGGTTTTACTTTTCTAAATTTAAATTTACAAACCTAATCTATGCAGAACAAACACAATATGTTTAGACAATAAATTCTAACTAGAATTCAGACCTAAAGAAGTGGATTTGTATTTAGAATCCTAATAAGAACAGTAGCAAGTCTGTAGAAATTTTCATCACAACTATTTGCCTATACAAGAATGTATGCAGGCATAATCACACAACATTCACATCATACTTCTCTGCATACTCAAGCATAATCACACAACAGTCAAGCATATACTCAAACTCATGCACAGATAAATTTTCAAACAACCTATACATAGTGATGTTGCTTACTAAAAGAAAGAACAGAGAAGTTCTTCTTTTTTTTTTTTTTTACTATTCACTGTTTTGATTTTCTTATTTGAACAACATTTTAAATTAAACTTTAATTTCTGCAAATCTTGATAGCTTGATTTAAAAAAAAGAAACTGTTTTTAAAATAGAAATTTACTCACCTTAGAATGAAAAGCAGAAAGCATTCCATCTGCAATCCATTTTCCTACAGCCTGAATTTCAATGAAGATTGAATCTGTGGTTGCTCCTAGTTAGAGTTGATTATAACATGTTGATTGCAGGCTTTGAAATTGCATTTGATGATATTAGTCTGCATGCTTCCCCATTTCTTTGCTTGAGTTGATTTTTTTTACAGGTTGAAGAAATTTTGTTTGCAGGTTTAAACAGAAATTGCAATTTGGGTTTCCTCATGCAGATTTGATTTGGTTTGCAGATTTAAAACTTTGATTGCAGATTTTAATTGAATTTGGGTTGTGGAATTTTAAGAGTAAAATGATTTCAGTTTCTTAGATTTGAATTTTGATTCTTCATGGGAGATAAAATGTTTGAAACAAAAGATTTGTTAAGTTTTTATCTAAAATAATAAATTCAATATTAATTTAGAAATGCCACTTGTTGTTTAGATGTGAAAATTAATTACATGTGTCCACTTTAAAAGCATGAATGTTAACACATGTAAGATTAAAGATATAAAGATAAATTTCTTTGTTTTTTTTAAAAATGTTTTAATTTAAGATAAAACCATTCTAATTTAATTTAAGATGTTTTATTTGTTTATTTATATTTATTCTTTAAATGATTACAAATGAATTATCTTTACATATTTAAATATTTGCTTGAATATTTTTAAAAATTATTTAAAACAATTTTTCACAAGAGAAACTTTTTTTTAAAAAGAAAAGAACAATGTTGAATTCATTTTATTCAAGAGTTTCAAATATACTATACTCTAATATAAATAAACTAAATTTATTTCAAAACAATTTTAAAGATAAAACAAAATAAACTTTATTATAAAAAAATACAATTTTTAACTATTATATATTTATAACAAAATATTTACTATAATTTCTCTTTTTGAAAATACAAGATAGATTTATAAATTGCTTATGAAAAGTTCCAATACTAATTTCAATTTAATTTAATCAATTCATAAATTATACATATATATATATTATAAATTTGAAAACATCCTTTATTAAATTTAAATTTAAAATTTAAAATTAAAACTCCTATTTACAATGTATCCACATATATACATTATAAATAAAATATTTTTAAATCAATTTAGAAAGAAAATTTCATCATTTAAATATTTTTAACATTTTAAAACAATAAGATTCTCAAATTCAATTATTATTATAAATTTACCAAAGAATATCATTTATCAACAAAATAATTATAAATTTTCAAAAGAAAATTATGTTTGAATTGGATTATTAAATCAATATATCACATTTTAAAATAATTATTAATGAAATTATTAAATAAATATTACCCAAATTTTCGGACATCACATTCCTCCCCCCTTAAAAGAATTTCGTCCCCGAAATTTAAAAGCAAAGGTAATTTAATAATCTCATTAATGATTTTATTTAAAACACAAGCATATATCAAACATATGCTAACAATCAAAACAACTAATTCAACCAATCAAACAAACCTGATTATCCAGACAAATTCTGGATAAAATTTTATCGAGTTTCCCCAAGTATATATATATATATATACACACACACACACACACACACACACACACCGGGATACTCACTCTAAAGAATCCAAACAATCAATACTAAGAAGCTACAAAGCTCCTATACAACTATATCTATAGCACTAGACAAGATATCAGACTACAAACGAGTCAGACACAACAATCAAAACTCTAGAACCGCTGGTTCCACAACCAGAGATAGATCATACACGTATTCCCTCAGAGATACGTGAAACTCATCGAATCCCAGTTATCCAAACTGGCAATCCAATCCTGTAGATCAATCACTAAACCCTTGAGAGAAAACAGAAGGATCCAATCTCTTATCCACAAATCTCTCCTGTCGATCCTGGGCTTCCTTCAACTTTCTAGATCAATCCAATCCACCACACAAACTCTACTACAGATATCAGAAGACTTCAGATAAACTACACTTATTCGAAAAACAGAACAGATGCACAAGACATCCAAGTCTCCAGATTAAAGTGAATTTCCCGTAGAAATCCTCTGATCCAAGACAAAACACAAATCCCCAATGAATCAGGTGCTCCTATTCTGGAATAGCTGCCACCATGCTTCCACTACGCAACTCTGATTCGAGAATGCTGTTGATGAACACAAGTACAAACTTGATCAACTTATCCCGAAAACATTGCTCATCAAATTCCATAAAATCTCCAAAAACCAAGCCGAAACAGAACTCAATCTCCTGATGCGGATGCAAAACTTAACTCCTTCGAAGACATCCAGAAAATATCAAACCATTTCGATAACTCAAACATCTTCAAGAGATGCTTTAATCCAAACAAAGGTTACTCAGGAAACTCCCGGATCAACGCAAGTCACTTTTGCGATTCTATTCAGTTCAGATTCCAAGAAATCGTCTTCTCTTCAATAATTAGAATAGCCAAAGCCTTCAAGTCAAAAGGGAAACTAGTGGTTGACCTTCAACCACAAACATCACACCCAGCTGATCTTCCAGAAGAAATGGACAAGCTTCACCATATGCCCGGCCTACTGATAAAAGATTCACAGAGACTTCTGAACCATCGAAGAAACAGGCCACTCACTACTGCTACTGCTGCCAAAAACTTCCTTACCCAAAAGCTCATCGAACCTCAAAGCTACACCAGCCACTTCCACAATAGAGTCTTCCAGAAGATGGATATCCCTCAGGAAACTCGACTCAAACCAATCACAAAACACTCTGCCAAACTGAGTCTCAAACTCAAATACAGACAGAACTCCTTTCTAAGGTTGCCAAAATACCATTGCTGGCTTCAATACTCCAAACTGATCCAGACTTAAGAAAATCCATTCACACGAGTGAAATCAAGCTTAAAATCCAAAGATACACTCCGAATCTTGAAAATATTCTCCTTCAGAGATCAGTGAAATCCTTCACACCAAACTACTCAAAATGCCCAATACTGCCTTAGCAGATCACTTCCAAGCTCAAACACTCGGACTCCCACCATTGGTAGTTGTGTTACACCCACCACTAACCTATCTATCTTTATTACTTATATTGGAAAACCTGAACAGGTAATCCAACAGATACGTAGAATTAAATATATTTATATTTAAAATTACAAGTACGCTCTCTCAAGAAAGACACCACTACAGAGCCTAGGTATTCACTCAACCTAACGCTCTGGTACCACGTTGTAACGACCCAACTTTCAAACTCCAGGAAGTCGCATCGTTAAGAAGAAAGAAAGGGATAGAAAAGAGAAAAGAAAGGAAAGAAAGAAACAGACAACATCAGAATCTCACAGCGGAACAAATAAATTATGTTATATCACATAATACTTTACATAGTATCATATACATCAGAGTTTTTCAGCCAATACAACACAAACTAGACAGTTATAAACATCTGTCAAGCGATTACAATTCAAGTATATCAGAGAAAAACAGATACAACTCAAACACAGCGGAACCACTATATATATATCTACACGCTGAAGCCTTCTGCTCCATTATCTCCTCCAGAACCCGTCAAAGCAATCCTGAATCACTTGATTACTCATACGTAATATGAGTACCCAAGAGTTTAATAAAATAGGAAATAAACACTCGGGTCAGACAGGGGTCTGGTGTGAGTAAACGGTTTAAAAGTTGCTTAACTTTTAGAAAATCCTTTGAAAACAAAAGGTATCACGTAAGACTTCCCACACATAAACGTGGAAAAGTTTTTACCTTACGCTAACCAAAGCATTTGATAGGAAATCCAGTGATATTATAATAATGTCTAGGGTTTTCAAAGTAAAATATAGAAATAGCTGGAATTCTTACATCTCACGTTCCAACATAGTTGGGTACAATCAAAACCGTACAGGCACTTATTGGATTTTGGATTCCATCAATGGCAGGGCTACTGGGGTACCGCCCGTCACAGTACGTGGCCCAGATCACCGTACCGAGGATTACTCCCAATCCCCTGCAACACAAGGCCGGACCCATTCCTTACTGAATAGTTCCGAACAAGATAACCCCGACAGTTGGAGCTCTCAACCGTCCACACAACCGAAATAAAAGGGACCTCTAGACAGGGGTAAATCTCACTCTCAAGTGAGGGCTACCCACGAAGCCTTGCTGCACCTCCCCGTTTTAGCCATTCCCGGTTGACGAGGCTTGAGGCTACGATTACCTTTAGAGAACACATTTATCTTAGAATGCTCATCGTCCACCTGACGATGTTCTGAAAGCATTCAATCCATACAAGTTCGTTTCGGGTTCGAACGAAATCGAAGGCATTATCTCGTTACACTCATATTGGAATCACCCTCAGAGTTAACGACAATAAACCTTGCACTCTAAACCACCATCTCGAATCTATAAGTACTATTCCGTCAACTCATTACGGAATCACCCACAGAGTTATACTGACGTATAGCCCTTACACCTCGAGTCTTCACTTGCTCCACTTGGATTAACGACCTAACGTTTAAATTGGAATCAATGTGGTTTTCGGATATCCAAATATGGAAACCCGATCCCGGTCTCATCGAAACCAAACGCCATCTTAATGTCCAAGTTATACTTAAGGGTTTTTCTAATTAACTCATTTCATTAGTATCTATTTCACACAGATAGATAAACTACATATATCATAACAGATAACCCATAACATTATCACAACAGATAATCATCACAACAGTTAATCATCACAACCAAAATAATCCATCATACTATAACTAAGCATCCATATCCTATAGATACTACTCATCTCATTTCTAAGATCACAACCATCCAAAGGTATATCAATATCATCCATAAGCAATGATATATTATCCATTAATTAATTTAAAATGAATTAAATAATTACTTCTATCCTAATTAATTTAAAATAAATTAAATTAATTACTCACCTAAAAATCTTGCTTATAAACCTATTGATTAATCAACCTAGTTAATTAATCATTCATTAAGTATTTAACTTGATTAAACATCTATGATTAATCATTCACTAATTACAATAAGTAATTAGTCTTAAATTGATTTTATAAAATTAATTAACCTTAATCATAAGTAGTTAACATTTAATTACTTCATTTATTAATTAACTATAATTAATTACATTTATCCTTAATTAATTACAATTAATCACTTAATTAATTAATTAATTAAACATTTCTTAATTACATCATTAATTATAATAATTAATGATCTCTAATTAATATTTAAATTAATTACTCAATTAAAAATTAATTACATTTAGTAATTAATCTAATCATTAATCACCTTGATTAATACTTAAATCCAGTAATTAACTACTCTTAATTACTTATTAATAAATTAATTATCCAATAATTAATTATCTTTATTAATTAATCCTTGATTAAATACAAAAGTAATTATCCAAATTACTTTATTAATATAAATCACCTTTCCTTAATTACAATCCAGTAATTATCAATTAAACTTCTCTAAGAAATCCTGCTCCATAATTACATTAAGTAATTATTATCATTAAATTATTAAATTATTTCTTAAATTAATTAAACTAAATTAATTAATTTAACAAAGCACATTATCAGAATTAATTACAAAAAGTAATTAACCCTTAATTACTTTTATAAAGTAATTATACTTATCAAATTACAATTGATTATCTTAAATTAATTAATCTAATTAATCCATCAAAATTAAATACATTAATTATTTATTTATTATCCTTAGATAATTATCTTATATAATTAACAACATTTTCATTAATTCCATACTTAAGAAAATTACCTTAGATTAATTATTCATTAATCATCTTTAATTATAAATTAATCCAAAACATTTATTAAAATCAATTTAATAATTAAATTCCTAAATTATCTTAATTATTTCCAAATTAATTCCATATTACTTATTAATGACTTATTAATTATTCAAATGTTTTTAAACAATACTTTCCTAAAATTAAATTCATCTTCCATTTAAAAATTTAAGATTTAAAAATATTTAACCATATAAACATTATCCAAATTTAATAATTTAATAAACATAAAAGTAAAGAACTAACAACATTATATTTAAGAAAAGTTTAAAAATCAATATTACTAAATTTTACTAAGAAATCAAACATTTGAAAATAGATAGATTATTTAACTTTTCAATTTAAAGTTAAACATATCATAATTTATTTCAATACTTAAAGGAAAGAATTCTTCAAATTTAAACCTTTATTTGAAATCATATTCATATTTAAATTCTACTTAAATACATTTTCTGTCCAATATTTAAAAAATTTCAAAACTGTTTTAAAGTCAAACAGGTTTCAAAGTAAAACTGAATCATACTTAAACTTGATTTCAAAACTAATTTTAGATCTTGCTTAAAATTTAAAAGTTTCATTTTTAAACATTGAATTCAAAAGTATTCTTGAATCTAATTCAAACTTACACCTAAATTTGAATCTTGATTTAAACATTGAATTCCTTTTTAAAAAAAAATTAAAAAGAAACAAAACTGGTTTTAAATAAAAACTGGATTCAAAGAATCCTGAAACTATATTTACACTGTTTTCAAATTTAAGTTTAAATCTTACTTTATATTTAAATTCTTCATTTAAACTTTTGAATTCAAAAACTTACTTGAATTTTAATTCAAACCTGTACTTTAATTTAAATCATAGCTTTTAAAAATTGAATTTCCTAGATTTTTAAAAAAAACAACACCCAGGTTTGCCTCTGCACTCAACAACCCAAGACTATCAACAAATTACTTCGGGTTAAACCCTCATTCACTTCGAGTTACAACACTAACTGCACGGGGTTGACTTCGAGTCACCCAAAACCTGCACACCCAGAGTTCACCAGAGACAACCAACACTGTGTAACTGCGACCACTGCTCCGGCGACTTCCAGCATCCTTCACCAACCCTTCCAATACACCACCCATCCCTCTACTTGACAACAACCACCAACAGAATCTTCTGCAGCTTGAAATCAGATTCAAGCAAAAAAAAAAATCAACCTGAAAAAGCTTCACCAACATACCAAACCTGACAACTCTCACCAAAACCCACTCCGACCATCTCCACCTATATTCCCTCTGCCAAACCCCAAATCCACAGACCACTCGAACTACCACAGAGTTCAGGCAGTTCAAGACCTCTGCTACTAAAAACCAGGAATTCAAACCTGAAAAAAAACCCCACTGTCATCACCTTTAATCTCTGACCATCATCCCCTTATTTCCCCCATTCTCTCCAGTCAACATTCAATCTCCAGAAGGAATACCAGATTCCAAAATTTATTTTTTCGATCAAATACCCAAAATCCCTAAATACCCAATTATGAACAGTCCTAAATTTCTAACAACACAGAAGTTTATAAAATTTGATGCATGTTATAATATCCATGTTTTTAAACATGTATTAAAGCTTTAAACTTGGTTGAATAATTTAAAGGTGTTTGGTAATTTTACTTTGGAATCTATTGTCTACTGTTATTGAAATCCATAAGTAACAGGTTTTACTTTTCTAAATTAAAATTTACAAACCTAATCTATGCAGAACAAACACAATAAGTTTACACAATAAATTCTAACTAGAATTCAGACCTAAAGAAGTGGATTTGTATATAGAATCCTAATAAGAACAGTAGCAAGTCTGTAGAAATTTTCATCACAACTATCTGCCTATACAAGAATGTATGCAGGCATAATCACACAATATTCACATCACACTCCTCTGCATACTCAAGCATAATCACACAACAGTCAAGCATATACTCAAACTCATGCACAGATAAATTTTTAAACAACCTATACATAGTGATGTTGCTTACTAAAAGAAAGAACAGAGCAGTTCTTTTTTTTTTACTAATCACTGTTTTGATTTTCTTATTTGAACAACATTTTAAATTAAACTTTAATTTCTGCAAATCTTGATAGCTTGATTTAAAAAAAAAAGAAACCGTTTTTAAAACATAAATTTACTCACCTTAGAATGAAAAGCATAAAGCATTCCATCTGCAATCCATTTTCCTGCAGCCTGAATTTCAATGCAGATTGAATCTGTGCTTGCTCCTAGTTAGAGTTGATTATAACATGTTGATTGCAGGCTTTGAAATTGAATTTGATGATATTAGTCTGCATGCTTCCCCATTTCTTTGCTTGAGTTGATTTTTTTACAGGTTGAAGAAATTTTGTTTGCAGGTTTAAACAGAAATTGCAATTTGGGTTTCCTCATGCAGATTTGATTTGGTTTGCAGATTTAAAACTTTGATTGCGGATTTTAATTGAATTTGGGTTGTGGAATTTTTAGAGTAAAATGATTTCAGTTTCTTAGATCTGAATTTTGATTCTTCATGGGAGATAAAATGTTTGAAACAAAAGATTGGTTAAGTTTTTATCTAAAATAATAAATTCAATATTAATTTAGAAATGCCGCTTGTTGTTTAGATGTGAAAATTAATTACATGTGTCCACTTTAAAAGCATGAATGTTAACACATGTAAGATTAAAGATATAAAGATAAATTTCTTTGTTTTTTTTTAAAAATGTTTTAATTTAAGATAAAACCATTCTAATTTAATTTAAGATGTTTTATATGTTTATTTATATTTATTCCTTAAATGATTACAAATGAATTATCTTTACATATTTAAATATTTGCATGAATATTTTTAAAAATTATTCCAAACCATTTTTCACAAGAGAAACTTTTTTTAAAAAGAAAAGAACAATGTTGAATTCATTTTATTCAAGAGTTTCAAATATACTATACTCTAATATAATAAACTAAATTTATTTCAAAACAATTTTAAAGATAAAACAAAATAAACTTTATTATAAAAAAATATAATTTTTAACTATTATATATTTATAAAAAAATATTTACTATAATTTCTCTTTTTGAAAATACAAGATAGATTTATAAATTGACTTATGAAAAGTTCCAATACTAATTTCAGTTTAATTTAATCAATTCATAAATTATACACATATATATATTATAAATTTGAAAACATCCTTTATTAAATTAAAATTTGAAATTTAAAATTAAAACTCCTATTTACAATGTATACACATATATACATTATAAATAAAATATTTTTAAATCAATTTAGAAAGAAAATTTCATCATTTAAATATTTTTAACATTTTAAAACAATAAGATTCTCAAATTCAATTATTATTATAAATTTTCAAAAGAATATCATTTATCAACAAAATAATTATAAATTTTCAAAAGAAAATTATGTTTGAATTGGATTATTAAATCAATATATCACATTTTAAAATAATTATTAATGAAATTATTAAATAAACATTGCCCAAATTTCCGGGACATCACAGATCCCGACGAAATCGATACGTTACAGCAGCAACAAAGAAATAATGTTTCGATTATCTTAGCCTTAAAATTTTGCAAAACTCAAAACCAGAAAGTTTTAGAAAATAGTCTAATCTTTCGAAAACACTAAGATTTATCTAAATCCGAACAGAAACAAAAATGACACACCTAATTTACTAACTGTATTTAGTTTAGATAGTGTAAATATCAAAGTGACAGATCTGGGAGTTTATAACAGAATTTCAATCAAATTGTGCTCAAAATTTGTAAATAAGTTAGAATTTTTTTTCGACCACTTATGCTAAATTTTTTTGGAAGTGTTTAACATGAAAGTTATCCCATTCTTTCCATGCTTTCCAGAACATCAAAGAAAATAGAATTCCAATTTAAAACGAAAACGATATGCATAATTTACTGACAGCAATTCACAAATTAACATGCAACAAATATAATTGAGATTTCTTACATTGAAATCTCAATTAAAGCTAGAAAATGTAAGTTTTGATACTTACCTTACTTATTTGAATGCAAATACCCAAATTTTGATGCAAGATAAAAGCATGGCTTGAGATTGCAAGCTTTGAGAGCCCGTAGGAAGCAATTACAGACATGCGAAACAAATAAGTAAAGAAAATTAGAAAACTTCTTCCTGTAAAAGATTTTTGTGATGAAATTGCATGATTTGGAGTTGTATACCTTTGATTTATCTTTATCTTGCAAAAAGATTTGAATTTGGCTGAATTTGCTGAAGAAATTAGCTAGGTTTTGAGAAATTGGGAAAAGGTTTACTGACTCTGCTTTTAGGCTGTAGGAGGAAGAAGGCAATAAGAGATAAACGTACAGCCGCTTTCTTTTTCCTCTTTTCTTAACTAGGCTAAGCTGAATGGGCCAATGGGTTTGAGAAGAAAAAGTTAAAAGAATTAAAATGGCTTAAGGTTTATTAAACAACACTTAACAATATTAATGCGTACATGTCACGTATACACATGATAGAAATTCATTTTCTTCATTTTTACACACAAGAAAAATATAAAAACTTGTATACATGCGAAATAAAATATTTTCTATCATATAAAAAATTAATTTATATTTTTAAAGCATTTTTATTATTAAAATCCTTATTTTAAAAAAACACACTATTTGCTCAAATAAATGAATAAAACATTATTTTTAACTTCTAAATTCCACAAAAAAATTACTTTCTTACTTTGAAAAATATTTCAATCCATTTAAAAATATTATTTATAGCCAAAACTTATATTTAATTCCTCCTTTTATTTCAATAAACCATCTTTAAAATTTACGTACTCCTTTTTAAAAATTATTAAAAGAGCAATTGGTCTATAATTAATATAATGGTTGCATTTCTCCACGATGAAATCATTTTCATTATTTAAAGCCCGTATTCCATTTGTTATTTATTCAAAACTCATTGTTTATTCAAAATAACAATTTTAACAAATTCTCTATCTCCAATTTTTATTTTTTTCTTATTTCTCTACTATTAAATTATACTACCATTATAATTTAATTTTCACAAGTAATCACCAAAACCAAGGTTGTTACATATGGAAACAAAATCTTCTTACGAAAATGACATATTAATTCAACGAATTTTTGATTAGGATTTTTGTCACAAAGTCAAGATTTTGAATGTGGTTTTGTAATTGATTTTGTAGATAGTATTAGCGGTCCCAACTATATTTTACTATGATGGAGAATTGTTGGTTGATGAGGAAGGTAAAGCAAGATATGTCGGTAGAAAGAAAAAAGATCGAAAATAAAAAATTATTGTAGTTTTGTAGAGCTTAAACAATGAGTATTTGAAGTGACAAAAGTCAATCCTCTTGAGTATGATTTAAAATTATCGTGAAATGGATTGGAGATAATGGTTCATTCACTATTGATTTAGAAGATGAAGATGATTTGAACTCTATATTTCGGTTGGAATGAGAGTGATAGAAAAGTAGAACATGTTAATGTGGTAGAAACACATCCATCCATAATTTATGTTGATGAGCATGACCCACCATAGAGTTTCAAGAAACACAATAGTCGATGTATCCTTCTTATTTGACCAGTCATCGATAAGGAGTTTACAAATTTATTACATAGGTACAACGGAATGGTTGAAGTATCTTCAAGTCAAGCACGAAATATGTTGCATAACCCTTTGCATCTAAATCAATCACAAGCATTTTGAAAATGAGTAATATTATAATTTAGCACTTGCATTTTGACCTACGTTCATGGAATTTACTCTTACTATTATTTTTTGTATTCGTAGTGTCGAAATAAATGCAGGGGAAGAAGCATTAATTGGTTGTGCTGACGACGACGATCATGTTAATATTGAAACGAGAGTAGAGTGCAATTGGATATCATGCAAGTAGCCTGTGCGGATGATGCAGATAGAACTTGGATCGATCAAATGGAAGTTAATAGTGATGCAATCATATGTGCAGATAGTGAGCAGGCTGATGATAGAAATGTTAAAGATGACCAAATAAAAATGAAGATTCCCGATCCAATGATTTATGCACTGCAACAATGATGGTGAAATCGATCATGGAAGATTTTCAATTAGACGTGGAAGCATTTGAAAGAGAATGTGCTGAGAAAGGACCACGAGTTGGGTTTATTATTGAAAGTAAGCAGAAGCTTGTTGAACAATTATGTGAATGGGTGATTAAATGTTTAGTTTCTTTTCAAATTCTGAATCACGTGCAAATCAATGTACGGTTTGTTGTGATGTGGATGAAACATGTCCTTGGCCAATTCATGCTAGCCTGTCATTGAGAAAATATCAAAATTGGTGGAAAATAACAACATATGGCGGCGATCACACTTGTTTAAATGCAACCATCAACTCAAACCATCGACAAGAAACATCAAAGTTTATATGTAGCAAAATGCTTTCCTTGATTAAAGATGAAACAAATATGACTACAAGAACTGTTTAAAAAACAATGTCAAATACGTTTCATATTAAAGTGAGTTATTCTCGAGCATGGCATGGACTATAGAAAGCAGTTGCAATAACTTATGGAGATTGGGAAACGTCATACATAGAATTGCCAAAATATCTTCGAGCCCTGCAACGTACCAACCTTGGAATCGTATATGATTATATTCATGGTCGTGGTGTTTTTTATGGTGCTTCTTACTCTTTTGGACCTTCTATCAATGGTTTCAATCACTGTCAACCTGTACTATCTATTGATGCCACTTATTTATATAGAAAGTATCTGGGGCCATTATTAGTAGATACTGGTGTACACGCAAACCAATGTCTTTTTTCGTTAGCCTTTGCTATTGTACAAACAGAGTCTTCGTAAACGTGGAGTTGGTTTATTCGTTGCATACCATCTGTACATACCAAATGTATTACATTTATATTAGAACGTATGAAAGGAATTTCACATGCGCTAGGACAAGCTTAGCCAATCGAGCATCATTATCGTTATTGTATTCGTCATATTAAAGCAAATTTCAAGAAAACATGGTTTAGTACGGATGAGCTACAAAATTTGTTACATGCATGTGCTACGGCATCGTAGTTTGTAAAATATAATGAACTACGTAAACAGTCGAAGCCTGTGAATCGAGAAGCCGATGCATGTATGGAAAGAAGTTTGAAAAATCAAGAATAAAGCTGGACTGTTTGTCACGATGGCGGTGTAAGATTCAATATGATAACAGCTAATGCTTCTGAAAGCTTTAACGGTGTGCTGAGAGGAACTAGGAATTTACCTATTAGATCATTGGTTGCACATACTTTTTATAGATTGAACCATTACTTTTTCGAATGTCGAACTCAAGGAGAAGATTTGACATCACAGCTGACACCAAAGTGGGAAGCATTAGCGAGGAGAAGAATGGAAGAATCGAGGCTTCTATCTATAGAGAGATAAAGCTTCACAGAATGGCAGGTGAAAGATGTTCATAAGTTTGATTATATGGTTACTATCGATGATAATGTCGCCAAATGTTCCTGCAACATGCCAACTTTAGATCATTTTCCATGCTCCCATGTATTAGCAGCATGTTTACTTGGGTCAGGTGGTGCGAGTAGAGCATATTTTGACTCAATCTCAACACGGTACATAATGGCTTAGTATATCGCCGCTTATGCTCCTTTATTCCACCCTATACCTGATAGTCGACATTGGGATGTCTATGAAGGTCCTCCTATACAATCACCACAAGTGTGTAAAAATTCAGGACATCCACAATCTGTTCGAATAAAAATATTTCATGGATCTTCCTTCTTCATCCGACCATAATAGATGTAGCAAATGTGATGCTTTTGGCTATAAGAAAAAAACAAGTCATCATTTAATTATTTCCTATGTACGAGTTACTATATTTAATTCTTATTGCATATGTTTGTTATATGAATTGTTGAACTCTACTGTTCATTTCAATGTAAGAATTGTTTTAACTTGGTTATATGGTGTCGTATTGGTGCAATACTGGTGAGTTATGAGGTTGTAAATATAACTTGTGCATTTTTTAAATGCGCAAGTTATATACGCAATTATAGCTTTCACATCTTTGAAATGTGCAAACTATATACGCAAATATAGCTTGCGCATTTCAAAAGTGTGTAAGCTATATTCTACCATTCTAAAAGATAGCAAGTTGTACTCATTCCTCCCCTACAGAACACCACCATACCATCAACATTTCATCAACGTAAAATCATTTATATGCCAAAACAAACAACAAACTATCATCAATACAATTGAATATCATTAACGCAAACTATCAGCATTACATATCAAGAGGATGTTCCAACAAAACAACACACATACCAACGCCAATATTAAGGTGATCAAACTATACCATCCGTACATGACGTAAATATCAACAACTACATAAACAGCTAAATAAACATCAATAGGATATATCAACCAAACAACTTAATCGTAAAGCCTTCTAACCTCAAGAGGTGTGTCACTTTTCTTCTTCTTCCTCCTTTTATAGGTGAGTGGAGCTGAACTTTGGGTTTCGTCAAAGGTTGAAACAGATATTTATTCTCCTTGAGTAGGACCAAAAATTAATTCTTCTTTTTGTCTCTCCCACTGCGACCACTCTTCGTTTTGCTCTAACATACCTAAATTTTTGTTCGACTTCATTCCAAATAAACCATTGAGGATGAATTTCTCCCCCGATGTCATGTGTTCCCTCCACTTCTTTATGTGGCTCCTCCCTACCGTCTGTCCTCCCTTTGCTTCCTCCACTATTGTACGTGTCTTCTCCCAAGTACGTGGTTGTTCTTCTGTAATATGCAAAGGTTTTTTTGGTCTTCTTAAGTTGTTTCTACATGGAATCATATCAAGTATACATCCTGGGTCAGTACATTTAGTTTTCACCATCTCCGGCTCCATACGATTCTCTTCAATTTCGTCAGCCACATCCAAAGAGCTATATGTCCCGCTTACCTACGCGAAATACAAAACAATGTAACAATGGATATAATCTAAAAGAATGGATAATCAAAATTTATAAACTAAAATACTAACCACATTACGCTCTAGTGGAGCTCGGGGAAAATAGGTAACCAATTTCCTAACCGACTTTTTCAAAATATAATGGCGAGTTATTTGCCAATACCAATAATCATAGTCACTCAGCGGTGTCAGAGGATTAGGTGCTTATTTGGCATAATCAATTCTTGAATTCCATAAAGTGATACTTTCCTGAAGGAAGCCCTTCCAACTACTGGGTTATGGGTCTCATGGAACTATGGGATCGGGAATATGTTGATAGTCAAAGCCAAACCGTCTCATCACTCGATGAAGACCATATATTTCAAAGTCCTAAAAAAAGATTAGTCTACTCTTAGCGATCCAACCCGCACGCATATACTCAATGTGAAGATGCCCAAATTTAACTAACAAAAAATATAGTTCCCAGGTCATCGCATCATCTGCCAACAAACCCAATTCATTTTGGTAAAATTATACAATTTTGGGAGTTTCACACCAATTCTTAGCACAATTCCATCTACACGCAAATGGAAGATGAGGATATAAATCCATAGAAATTCGTATAGAAGGCCAATAGAAATACGAGACCAAGATCATATTTGCAACAATGTTGTAGAACTACCTAAAACTTTTTTTTGGTAAAGCAACGTTTGTCAACTTATTGTATAAATAACAAAGTACAGCACTACCCTATGAATGGTATCCACAATTTGCTAAATCTTCCAGAAATGGCAAAGATTTCAAATTCAATCTACCTTTTGAATGTTCTGGAAAAGGACGACAACTTAAAAAGTACAAGACAACAGCACGACTATGAAGAAGTATATCTAAATCTGTGGCACCTTCAGCTAATGGTTCAAAAAATTCACTTTTAAACCAAGTCACTGCTAGCTCACTTTTAATTTTACTACCTCTTTTGGTGGAAATATACCTAGCAAATCATGACACGATTCTATATAATCAATATCAAAATTTTATAAACATACCAGGAAACCATCCGTGCCTAGACCAAAAAAAATAAACATCGGCTAAAATTACAGTCATTTCTCCCATATTTAAATGAAAAGTATTTGGCTCAGGTCTCCATCTATCACACAATGCAGTAATAAGATGATGATCTAGTCTAATGTAATCAACTTGCATTGCTTTCCAAAACTCGACTGTTCTTAGGTTTTGTTCCAACCTAGGATCATCAAAATCTATATCTTTAAGCTTGCTTGAATGATCGCAAAGTTTAATTGTTTCTACATCTTGATTTATAACAAATAATTACAATTAATAATTCATATTTGCATTTTGGGTTAGCAATAATTCAACGTGTTTAAAATAAATGCCTCCATAAGCGAATCATTTTGACTTCTATGATGATCTTGAAGATAAAGAACACTTCTATCTTCGGGTCTGGGAGGCAATTTTATAATATATTTATCACCCAATTATTCGTTCAAAAATCGATTTAACAACTAGGATTTTAGGAATGAATTTTCAGCAATTAAAATTTCAACTATGACAACAACCATAGGTGGTAATTGTCATCGACGGTAACAACCATATTTAGTACATTACCAATAACATTCACTTGTTAATTTAACATCAATTTCAACCAAATTTTTTTACCTCTAATCACCATGAATAATGAACTTCCTTCCATTTATAGCTAAAACAATCAATTAATTCAAGGTATACTTAAGATTAATGTAAATGAGAGGTTTGATTTGGGAAAATAATTGGGTTGGATTGGGGATTAAGATAGATTTTGAGAAGAAGAAGAGGGATTTGAGAAATGATGATGGAATCCGTGCTTACTGGAATTTTAAAGCCTAAATTATAGCTTACGCATTCTGTATTTGTGCAAGCTATAAATAAAAAGCTTCCGTAAATATAGATTGTGCAAGTATATACAAAAAGCTTGCGCAAATACGGAATGCGGAATCATTATTTTAAAAAAATAATATAGTTTGCGGAATCCATATTTGCACAAGCTATATGTAAATGTGGCCTAATTTTGCAATTAGTTTTCCTTTGATTCAATTTGCGAAATTAGTTTCTAAGCCGAGCCTTATTTGAAAATTGGTCCACAACAAAATGACATTTAATTAACACTCCTAAACCTAATTTAATGTAGTATGAATCCGCAGTATACAAATAACAAAAAAATAAAAAATAAATGAAAGATAATCAAACCGACAGTCGGAGAGATTTGCTTGTTGTCTCTACCCAAAATCAATTTTTTTTAGTAAAAAAAATGACGGCATGTTTTCCACGCCGCTTTTTCTTCCTAGCTACTTCCAAATACTATTATTTCTTTCTCCTCTCAAATCGCCATTTTATATAGAGAAGGTTGATAAAATCAAAATCATTACTTCTCATATCCCTTTTCTTTTCCAGTCTTAGATTATAACTCCCGTTAACTCTCCTCGACAATGAAAAAATAAAGCAGATAAAAACCTCATATCAACGTATCCAAAACCATGATTCTAGCACATCCAAACCCTAACTAATGAATGCTAACTAATTTTACGTCGTTTCAAATCGGAAAAACAATCCAGTCTACATCAAATTTCCCAATCTATCATTCATCTCTTTACCATCTTCCTTCACCGTCTACAACCATCACCACAACCTCCCTCTTTCATAACCACTCCTTATGATTACCTTTCTGCTGCCATTGCCACAACTGTATCATTCAGGTGCGATCTTTTCGAAAATGGTGAATAATTTTGGATTATTCCTTTGATTTGTTATTTGCTATTGTTTCCTTTTGGATTTTGAACCATTACATTTTTTGTGCAGCTCTATCTCACACCGTAAAAAAAGGGAAGGAAGAAGGATTTGATGTATTTTTATCTGATACCACTGGAAGTGTGTATCAGATAGCTGATTGTATAGAAAAACAATGCGTATCATGCTGTAATGTTTTTCATTTACATATTTCATAAATCGAGGAGGATGTGTATGAAACAGGTCTTACAACTATACTTTTTTCTTAAAACCAGGAGAACTCGACGGGCCGGTTAACTCCTGAGGAGGGTACAGTAAAGCCGTCTGTTTATCCAAGCCTCCATACCCCTAGGTAAATTTATATAGGATATGGAAGCGCATGGTAGGAATCGCACCTAGGTCTTTTTAACAGAACCCAACCCTCCTTTCCACTGCGCAACACCCACGGACAAGTCTTACAACTATACATTTGAGTAGAGGGACGAGTTACTAGACTGTGCTCTACTTTGTATTGACATAAGACATGAATTTTGATCACAATTATTATTACACATTTTTTATGTAGGTTAATATGCTGGTTTGATCAATATAATTATGATTTAAATTTTAATATTTATTTTGTTGTAGGTTTTTGCACTAGTGTTCTGAAGAGGATATGTCATGAGAATAATATTGTAAGGTGGCCATACGTGAAGGTAAGTTTATAAATCAATATCGTTGTATAATTGTGTGATAGGTTACTTAGCAAACTATAAATGAAATGGAAAAATAAAAGTGTAATAAATTAACTCATTTTTTAAGATATGATTTTGCAAATAGTTAATAGTGTTATGTGAACCCCAACTCTACCTACAAAATTTGTTTTGTCATGAAATGTCCAATTTTTTCAAAACCAAATTTCTTGGGCATATGGTTTTTTGCAACAATGAAAATGCATATATTGGTAGTTTTCTCTTAACTGAAGGTAAAAAATCAAAGTTGAAGAAAAGATCGACTTTACACTTTTTTTTAATTTTTTTCTTTACGGTAATGAAGGACTAAGTGGCTCTTCATAATTAGTAATAAATGACATGTCATGCACACTCAATCTATCTCATTCCCTAGGTTTTTTTGGATGAGAAAAAGAAGATATAGGCATTCTTACTCAACTTGTTAACATAATAAATGAAAAATAGTATACATAAGTTTGTTTCAATATGTGTGGCTCCTTTATATCTATTGAAGGAAGAGGTACTTTTAAGACAGGTCACAAAAATGACATAAATATCTTGACTTACATTTTCTATTTCTAATGAAAGATTAGTGAGTCTGCATATTTATCCTTTTTTGATGTCTTTAAGATTAGTGAGTTTGCATATTTATCTATTTTTGAAGTCTTTAAGTAAAACATTGTGTGAAATTTTGCATATTTTTGCTGTTGTTCTTATAAACCTTTTTATAAAAACCTCTAAGCTAGATTATAAAATTCCTGTTGCAATGCCTTCCAAAGTATAAAAGGTGTTAACTTAAATGCAACGAGAATATGTAACGACCCGTAAATTCAATCAAATTTCAT
This sequence comes from Allium cepa, assembly GCA_030765085.1. Taxonomy (NCBI): domain Eukaryota; kingdom Viridiplantae; phylum Streptophyta; class Magnoliopsida; order Asparagales; family Amaryllidaceae; genus Allium; species Allium cepa. The sequence continues at coordinate 452,579,952 of CM060932.1, forward strand.
TAGAAATTTTATTTGAATTTTGAGTTAAATATTTTAAAATTTGAATTTAAATAAGGATTTTGGAACTTTGAGTAATATATTCAAATTCAATAAAATAAAAAAATTTGTGAGATTTCAAATTTTGGTCAAAATTAGTCAAAGTTTGACTTTTGGTTGAAAATTAAAAAAGTTTTAAAATTTGAATTTTTTTTTTCTAATTCTAGACTAAATTATAATTTGGTATCCACTTTTCGTTTCGTTAAAATTTGATTTCTACAGCTTCAGATATTTTCAGTGTAAAAATGTGCGAATATTTGTGTGTATTTTGCCTATATTTTCTTGTTGGATCTTGGGTTTTGGGCTTGATTTATTAGGATTGGTTGTGGGGCTTAGATACTAAAGGTTACCTTAATGGATATATTCCTTTTTTAAACGGATGTGTCTGTTGAGAAAGGAAATATACGTACCTTTTTCTGACCCATCTTCCTCTTCCTTTTCATTCTTTCTGCATGAGAAAACTTACAGTAAAACTTCAATTCCTCCATCTCCATCTTCTCCCAATTTCCTAAAGCCCTAACTCTAGCTTGCTTTTCTCTTCCTGTAAAGACCCTTTTTTCCGTACCCTTTGAATTGACAATAAACCAAACATGTCTAACTCAAATTGCACGAAAAGACGGATCTTTAAGGGTGATAAAGAAAAGTAGACAGAACAGAATCTCACACGAATGGAATAACATATAATATTGAAAAAATATTTTACAGTGGATAACTTCTAAATACATATATCAGAGTCTAACCTAAATTCAGCTTGGACAGTTATAAAATCTGCCCTTACAATTGCTGACAAACATCAAACAAAATACACTAACTACAACGGATAATAGAATATGCTCATACGTTGATGAATATCTCCAGCTCTCCTCTGGAAATTCCAAACGTCTTCGACTATCCTGAAACTACTCGGATCTGACCCGAGTATTGAAAATACCCGGATCAGGCTTGATAAACCAACGTGAGAAAAACGCAATAATAAATGACAGTGTCATATATTAGCTTTTGGATAAAATCCTTTGAAATAAAGAGTATCTCATAAGACCACGCCCACACATAAACATGGACGGGTTTTTACCTTATGATGACTAAAACATTTTTATATCAAAACATTTGATATTATTTCTAATGACATCTCTCTGAAAATATTTCCAAATAAACTTATTAATCTTAGCCGAAATTGTCACATTGATTAAATTCCAGCATAATAGGTTTACAATCAAGTCCGTAGGTTCTTATTGGAGAATGGATTTCCATACAAATGACCAGGCGCATGATCTACCTTCCGAAATGGGTACACGTCTAGATGGATGCCCGGAGGCACAGAACATCTGCCCTCTTCCAACACAAGATCGGCCTACCTCTGTAACTAGATAGTACCGAACATGTCATCCCCCGATCGTTACCGACCTTTATTTGAGAGCTCACTTTCCATACACTACATAAATTAACATCCCGAACGTCGTAGCGGGAAGAAATATATCTAGAAGGGGATGATCATACCCTAATTGGAAACGACCCACTTAGCCTTGCCACATCTAATCCTACTTCGGTCATTTCCGGTTTGATGAGGCTTGAGGCAACAATTACCTTTTCACATAGCACATATCACATCTTTAAATGCCACATACTCATTTCCGTTTAACTACTAATTTCCTTCCACAAAAATACAACCCTTGAGCTCGTACGTCTCAAGGAGGGTGTTAAACTAAGAGAAGTCGCCTTCTCCGCCACCACTGATGTACGTTTGTAGAAACCAATGTACGTAATCGATAGAAATACAATGTCAGACAAACGTCCATACAAGTTGTCCAGGAACAAGACAAACCGAAGGCACTCTCCTACTACCAATAGTAGCGAGTAGTCCTTGCAATCCGAAAAATCTCCAGCATGAGGAGACCACTGCTATAAATAACTCTATAATTGGGAGCTACCCAGAGCATGTTCAACAAGCAGTCTTCACGCTATAAAGATCCACGGTCTTCAATCATCTTCAACATGTCTTCACGTTCGAACGTATACATTGGTTTGAAGTGGTTTTCGGATAGGAATTACCCAAATCCGACTCCGGTTCTTTCGAAATCCAATTATCGATAAAATGTGAATATGAGTATATAGGATTTATTAAGTCTCTTTTCACTTTATTTCTTCTTGGATGATTTCGAAATCTCTCTTTTTAACTTAGGATAATTCTAAGTAATTCATTCTTTTACTTTGGAAAATATCTCTGATTTCCTTACTTAATTCTTGATCCAAATTTCTTTGCTTTTAGGCAGGTCAAAAACAATGTTATTTAAGACATCGTTTACGATAAACCCTAAATCAATCTTAACAGAAACATTTTGAGTAAATAGGATCATAGAAATCATTCATTTAGGAGATTTCTTAACATTTGGATAATTCCAATCTTCTTTTAATTCAAAAACTTAATACAGTCTTTTTATTTAAGAGCATCCAGGCTTTCCTTTCGATCTGTTCTACGCCTCCCCTAAGAAAAGAAAAAAGAGACCAGATAAGTTCAGGGTACTAGTTGCTCCATCCCTAACCTTAGTTAAACACATTTTTTTATCTTTCCAAATCTCACAAGCGGGACAAATGTACTAGTCGTTTCCGCATACTCAGATTTTCAACTTTATTTTGGAATTCCTTATAAATATCCCAAATTTCTTTCAAAACGCTTAATTATCCTTTTTAAAGCATTCAAAATTTATTCCGTGAAATGCCGTTACATTTAACTCATATTCCAAAAGTGATAGAATTCGCAGCAGAAAAGTGCTGCGGAAGGTGCCATATAAGCTTATTTGAATTTAAATAACATTTAAATATTTGAAAATTCATATTTTTTGATCCAAATCTATTTTAAATTATTTAAATAGATTTTTCAAATTTTTTTTCCATATTTTTCCGTAATTAAAATCGTTCATTTAAACAAATTTCTTGTTGTGGTCGCTAAACTGCACAAGCGAGATTTTTCTAGAAAATTGATTTGGTCTTAATTCAAAATCTACTTATCGAAACTTTGATTTTCTTTCTCCGTTTAGAAGATATAGATATAATAGTCCAGAATTTTCTTATCTCGAAAAATTCCGAGCCATATTCCACTCTACACATTCATTTGAACTTTTCAGCACGAAATCGCGAACTGTGGTTGCGCAACGCGTCTAGTTTTAACTTATTTTTCAATACTCGAATAATTTATTCAAATTGGATTTCAACACTTATAAAATCATTACAAATAATTTTAAATCAATATTTTCACTTTTTAAAGTGTTTAAATTATATTTTCACTATTACCATATTATAATATTATTATATTCCCATTATTTTAATATTAAATTTTAAATTCCAATTTCAATTCAATTTCAATTCTAATCTTGAACTAAACACATTTAAAACTTAGATTTCAAATCTAATTTCAATTTAAACTTTAACTCAATCTCAAACTAAACTTTACCTTTTCAAAATCCATTTCAATTTCAATTTTACTATTCATCTCAATTTCAATTCCTAATTAACTACCCTTTTCAAATCCGTTTTACTTCAAATTTCATATACTCTTTCATTTTAACTTTAGTTTTACTTCTAAATGAAAAGAGACTTATTTTTCCACAATATCTCATATTACTAAAATAAGGCCTTATTAAACAAAGGGATTACTTAATTAATAGAAATTTGATGTCCAAATTATTATCACAACCACACAACAATCACATAACACTAACATGTTCAATACGGTAAATGTCATAACATTACTACGGATTATCCAACATATTCAAACAATCAATCAAACATCCATATCATCAAATAGTGATTATCTAACATAACGATTAAGCATGATAATCAATATAATTAAAAAACGGTGAGAATTTCTCATCTTCATATCCACTCCGTCAAACTTTAACGTAAGATTTCCGTCTCTCGCTAACGTGCTATTTCCAACGTCTCGCCTTTTGCCATTTCCTTTTCAAACGCTTTTGTTTTCCTTTTGTTTTCCTTTTCTTTTCTTTTCTTTTTCTTTTCTTTTTTTTTATATTGAAGAGAGGGAGTACGGCCTTGGTGTGGAGGAGGGTGTGGCCTTGGGTATGGCGCGTAGGAGGTGCAGGAGTGTATGGGTCGGGTTTTGGTGTGCGGTGCTCGGGTTTGGAGTGTAGGGGCTCGGCTTGGCTAGGGTGGCTCGGGTTTGTGGTGTGTGGTCTCGGCCTTGGGGTGTAGGGGGTAGGTAGGTGAAAGCTAGGCTCGATTTGGTGTGTAGGGTGATTTTGGCCGAGGGTGGAGAGGGTTTTGGTATTTTGGAGGAGGAGTATAAGTGGTAAAAGGTGAATGGCTTAGAGGTAGAAGGAAAATGAAGGTGGGAAGCCATGGAAATGGATGTGAAGAGGAAGGAGAAAATGAAGAAGAAGGTAGAGAATGAAGTGTGAAAAATGAAAGGTATGGATGCATACTTTCAATTGAGCTTTGGATGAAAGATGACTAAAATACCTTTCTCTACTTTTTGACTTTTTAATTTATCTTTCTTCCTTTGATTTGACCTTTGCCAAATAGAGAAGAAATGGTTTGATTTGATGTAACGACCCAGAATTTTTATTAATTAAAATTTGAATATTTAATTAATTTTAAATATTAATAAGTGAATTTATGAGTCGAATAAATTTTTATTTGAATTATTGGATTTATTTGAATAATTAAATCGATAATTTAATACGTTAAATTATGGAAATAACTGAAAATTGAGTTAAATATGATTGAAAATGATTTGTAAAATTTTATTTTATCATATGGGAGTTAGAACCATATTTTAGAACTTTTAAAATCGAATTAAAAGTTAATTTGTGAAAATTGAATATTTTAATATTAAAATCGACTAGTGAAAATAGCCAATTTTTGAACAGTCTCAGATTTGAACGAAACCAGTTCCATTGGATCCGTAATAGTTAGTTATTACCGGATTTCAATTTTCGTGTCAATCGGAGTTATCGTTTGATCGTGGCAGCTCGAAACGCATCGAATTATTTTTAATTTAAATTTGACGAGTGAAAATAGCCATTTTTCAAAAAGTCTCGGATTTCGACGAAACTAGTTTCATCAGATCCGTAATGTGATATTATTGTAAGGTTTCAAATTTCAAGTCAATTGGATTTACCGTTTGTCCTGTACAAATTAAAACGCCTAGAAATCGACTTAAATCGGTTTAATTTAAATTGAGCGTTTACAGCCATAACTCGCACATACTTCCGAATTAGCTTTCGAAACCTGTTCCATTGTGTCCGAAACGCGGGGTAAACCCTAGAAACGCTGGTTACGGCGCGTAAATCGGAGTTCGGAATTTCCGGATGAATAGTGTCGAACGAAACTCTATAAATAGACCCACCTCTTCATAATTTGATAAAAAAAATAACCCTAACCCTAATCAAAACTGCACAGCCGCCACCCCCCCTGAACGGCCAGAATTTGCCAAACTTCTTCCCTCCAAATCTCCAAATCCGTCGACAATTAGCAAGAATGTTCAACTACAAAGTGGTAGAGCACAACACGAACTAGAGATCCAACGGTTATGATCGAATTTGGAGCGACGATGGAGGAGAAAAGGGGGCCGTTCTCTTTAGGGCCTGCGCACGCAACCCTAGGCTAGAGGGGCAGCCGAGCTTTATGATGTTGGTGGTGGTGGACGAGCTCGCGAAGGGCTTCGACATGGCGGAGATGTGATCGAGTTTCATCGAGTAGTTAATTTGCAAAATCTAAACCTAATATGCATAAGTGGGTTCGGCCTCAATATGCATTTCCTGGAGATGAACACGAGAGGGAGAAGGGAGAGGTGACGCACGACCAAGATTTTGCAAGATGGGATCCAACGGTGGTGATGAGTTGAGGGTTTATAAATTATAATAATGTTGTAATTTTTATATAAAAATTTGTGCAAACTTCATAAATTCATAACTTTTTCATACGAGGTCGAAAATGCGCGAAATCAGTTGCGTTGGAATCGTATCGTCGAGCACTACGCGATGGAGTTGGTTTGGAGTCGTTTGGAGTTAGTGAGAATTTTGGGTAAAATTAAACGTCCGTTTAATTTTATTCGAAATAAATCGCTAAAACGGAAATAAAATCAAGGTGAGAACTTCTCACTCAATTGAATCAGTTTCGATTTTATTTTAAATAGTTAGATTTAAAATATTTGAATGCATGTTTGAATGATGATTGTATCTATTGATTGTTAAAATAGACATTATACGCCGTTATTAAGCGGATGTTATTTATTAAAAACATATACCGCGAATATTTCATAAACAGTGAAATTGGTATTATATATAATAGCAATATATATATATTGGCATATGTATATATTGGAGTTATTGATTTCCCGCATTTATTTGTTTAGCGGATGAGACCCTATTGCGCCATCTATTAAGCGGATAATATTTAAATCCCATATACCGCGATAATTTCGTACTGGAGCGAAATTGGTATTGTGCTAATGTTTTTGGATGCAGGAAAACAGGTTGGAGGGATCCAACTGGATTCCTCAACAGTTTTTATTTGATTTCAGATATTTTGATATTTGATGGATTTTCATATTGATATATGATATCGTTGTTGTCGTGATTGACTATTTGGTGTGTAGCATCATTGGACCAAGTTTTGGAATTTTAAAATGATTTATAAAGTGATTTTTGAAAATATACTATATGTTTGGAATTTGATCTATTTTAAATAAATAAACGTTATAATTTTTAATGTTATAAAAATTATGATTTTTGAGAAATATAGTTAAAAACTGATTTTTTTAGAATACGATGCTATTGATTTTATAAAATAGTTAAATCGGAATTTTAGAATTTATTGTGAAAAGTTTAAATATAGGATTTATAAAATTTAATTATTTTATGAATCAAAATGGTGAAATTATAAAGGAATTTAAAGACGTTTTAAAAGAATAATATAAATTGATTTATATTAAGAGATTTATAAATGGATATTTATAAATTGAAATATAGACATTATAAAACGAGTTTTTATAAGTGTTTGAATGAAGTGAAAATGAATTTCATAAATGAATGAAATTTATAGAATTATAAACTGTGAAGTTATAAATAAAATTTAGAAATAGTAAGATTTATAAATTGGTGAAGTTAATTGAGGAATAGATTTGGGTGAATAATTGAATCTTATAGGTTATAAGATTTATAATTATGAAGTTCAAAGGAACGTTTTTTTTTTTTTTGCAAACAAATAGATTATAAGCACTTAACTTATAATATGAACTTTGAGTTATAATTGAGTTATAAACTGGAATAGGTTAATAAAGGAATTTATAAAAGGAAGTTTTTATAAATAAATAGAAATGGAATTTATAAACGTTGTTTTATAAATTTGCAAATGATTTATTTTGACAAGAAAATTTGTTGAAACCTATAAATGAAGTTATATTCACATTTTTGAATAGTGAATAATCCTTTGAATTAAAATGAATAAAAGGATGAAATTTGTTAACAAAGTATATTCACGTTTTTAAATAGTGAATAACACGTTAAAGAAATTGTTTTAGATTTGGATGTTTTAAATAGAATTAAAACGATCTAACGATGTTTTAAAATGTGTTGAGATTAGAAACCATAGATTTCAACATTTATTGTTGAAATAGACGTTTTCGAGAAATAGAAGGAAATAATGGACTATAACACTGTTGTTATAGTAAATGATTTCCGAAAGGAAATGTTTTGTATAGTATTGGGATTTATATATCTATTTTAATTTCGAATCCCTATACTAGTGATTTTGGGTTGTCGTAACGATGTTTTACGTAACATTCGTTTTGGCCCAAATAAATATGTTTAAGAGAATGATTTCTTTAAAGAATGAAATATATACTTATTTTTGATTTAAGTATATTGAATATTTTCCAAGTGTTGAAAATAAATAAAATTTGTGAATTACTTATTAAATAAGTATGGAATTGTTTTCCAATATGAAGTGATATTTAGAATTTATCTTTTTGAAGATAAATTGAAAATGAATAATTGAAATCGTATATTCATTGATATTTTGGAATTATAAATTCACTAAGGAAATTATAAAGGAAGTGGAATTTGTCTAAAAATAAATATTGATTTATTTTTGAAATATTGAAATTATATATCTAGTGAAGATATTTTGGAAAATAAATAATTTGGAAAATTATTTGGAATCTGGTGATGTGTGCATATCCAGTGATAGTTCGATAACCGACTATCAATATTTCCCTTTGAATGGGTATTTGATGTGATTTGTTTGAATGTGAATGCTACACTTATTTTTAAATAAGCGCTCACTATTCGGGTTAACCGGGAAAGGACCATGGGGTCGTATAACCCATTCCGAATATGTGATACGTTGTTGTGAATTGCATTGAAGATCGGTGTTGAAGACTCGGTATTTGCGAGAGCGATAGGATGACCTGTCGATTTACTCTGCACCGAGTAGCTTCGTTATTGAGTTCTCCATATGTGATGGTGAATCCGATTAGGATTGTGAATATCCGGATTGCAAGGACTTCTTTGTAAGTGCCTTCGGTTTTGTTCGAGCCCGGAACAGACTTGTATGGATTGTATGTCTGACATTACAAGTTGAGATATAAAGCCGATTTCTTTCAAATATATTTCTGTTGGTGGCGAAGAATTTATTCTTTTAGCTTAACACCCTTCTCTGAGACGTACGAGCTTAGAGGTTATATAGTTGAAGTTATCAGTGATATATTCCCAATTTGGTAATGTGACATGCTGAGTGATGCTGAAATGATCATTGTGTTGATTATTGTGATAGGATCGTTTATTTGATCGTCTATCTTAGTGATCATTGTGTTGATCATTTGTTGACCCAAAGCATGGCTTTTGTATAAAGTATGTTTTTGTGGACGTGACTTCGTCGAACCTCACACCCCGGAAATGGTCAAAACAGGAAAGATGCGGCAAGGTTATGAGGGGTAGCACCCTTTAGGGTATGTACATTTCCTTCTGGATAGAGGTTGTATCATGGTATGGAGCCCAGATATTTAACCTATGTGGTTACTGCGAATTTATTACTTTGTGGTTGTTGGTTTTCGGGATCCCGTGAGAAAGGTCGTTTACGATCGGGGAATGGCGTGCTCGTGTCAGTAGTTACCCAGTTAGGGGTAACCCGGCCTTGTGTTGGCAGAGTTCCGGTTTGGTTCTCGGGGATGTCTTTCCAGAGGCATTCTCATGTGGCAATGGGAAGTTCCTTGGCCTGACCATTTGTTGGAAATCCAAAGAAACAATATGAGACTTGTACGGTTTTAGTTGTATAACCTGCTATGGAATGTGGCGGTAACCTGCTATTGAACATAGTTAGCTATAGTAGGCATACGATAATGGTCGTATGTTGGCTAAGATTTATATTCTACTTCCGAAATGAATTTTTCCTACACTATGCACTAGTAATAATATCAAATGTTATTTTAAATGCGTATCAAGCATCTTTGACTATCATAAGGAGAAATCTCCTCCGATTCTGCGTTTGCATTGTGTGTGTGTGCGGGAGGCCTTATGGTAGTCTCATTTTTAAAAGCATTGCGAATTGAAATAAAAATATCTCTCTATTTTGTTTTCAAAGATAAGTAAACTGTTTTGAGTTCTCACACCAGTCACATGACTGACTTGGAGTTTATTGTTTCCTTCCTAAACTCTGTGTGCCCACCAATTTTCACACGGGCAGTCAAGAGTTTAAGGTTTATCAGGATATTCTGGATATTCTGGAGTTGCTGGAGGCAAGCTGGATGGCATGGCATATTACTTATATAGTATTTCTTTTTCCGCTGCACTATTTGTTGTTGTTGTACACTCTGATGATATGATGATATGATGTAATGTGATGTAATGTAATAACTGATATAGTTCTTTGTTTAAAGATTATTCATTTATTATTATATGTTGTTCCGCTGCGAATTGTGAGATTCTGATGTTGTTCTGTTGTTTTCTGTCCCGTTCTATTTTCTCTATTTTCTTTCTGTTCTATTTCTCGTTTTCTTCTATTTTAAAATTCTTCTTTCTTCTTTTCCCTCTATCTTCTACCTTTTTCTCTCTTTTTCTTTTCTTAAAATCTTTTTAAAACCCATAACTATTCGGTTTTTCGGCAACGAAAAATCGCGTACGTTACATTTGGTATCAGAGCTTATGGTTAAGCGACAACCATGGTTCTGTTGGGTATTACTCATTAGAGATAGAGTCAGTAGTACTCTAGAATGAATTTGAGTGTAATAATAGCTATGAGAGCGTATTTGTTAGTGAATATAAAATTGTTTTATATTGTGATGATTGGTTTGTTGAGTGGTATATAGATTCTGGTTAATACGAGTAATTAACGTTGTTGATAGGGATCTCTAAACACTTGTATAGAACAATTCGACACAATATTGTTTTAAAAATTGGGTAAATGAAATAATTTTACTTGAGTATATTTTGTATATAAAGGAATAATTTTTCAAAATTATTAAAGTGTATGTAAGTTGATTGTTAGGTTGTTTGAATAACCTAAATAAAGGAATAATTGTATAAGTAAAATGAATTATAAGAATTAAATTATAATTAAAGTGATTTACAATTGTGAAATAAACTTATATATATAAGAAGTGAAACTAATGAATATATTTATGAATATGAGTTGTAAATAAAAAGTGAATTTAAAGTTAAATAGATATAAACTTGAGTTATATATGTAAATGAAATTCGATTTTGTAATAGAATTGAATGAATGGATTGAATATTAATCAATTAAATGTGAATAATTGATATGAAATAATGAATGTAAGTGTTAATTCATTAAAATCTAAAGTTATTGAAAGTTGAATAAATTGGAATGAAAATCAATTTAATTAAACCAATTGATAAGCAAAGGAATTTGGTTGTAATTATATATACATTGGTTGTTATATGATTGTTAGTTGATTGTATATAATTCCTTAAGTGTTAATGAAATTAAATCAATAAAATTGGAAGCTAAAGTAATTGAAATTCAATTGGAAGTTAAGGGAAATTTGAATTGAATTTGATTTGGAAGTGAACCAACTTGAATATGAATTAGTAAATATAAACTAATTGAAAATAAATGTTAGTAAATCCACTGTTAATAAATCAAATGCGATTAAATTGAGAACCAATTCATTTAATATTAATGAAAATATGAATGAATGTTTATTGGTTATAAATGTTAGTTGGTTGATGTTGGCATTTGTTGTTTGTTGCATTTTCTATGTTAGTATATATAGTTATTATGTTGATATATATTGTATATTGAAACTATTGTCTATATGCATGATTCTCATGTTGTTTGTTGAGTAATTAGTAGGTGCGGATCGCGTTTGCTTCGCATTTGGAGCTCGCTTTCGCGCTATATTAGCCGTATATGCTTGCTAATAAAATATAAGGTACATATCTCGGATTAAATACAGTACTTTTACACTTTTTCCCTTCGGAATGCCTCATTACTTGATGAGATGTATATTTGTGATATATATACTGTCATTTTTTTTTCGGATCGAGCAGCGCAAAGGAGACTATGGCGAATTTTTCCGAAAATTTAAGGCGTTAGAAAAAAATTTGAGAAAATTGGAAAATTTTTGAAAACTTTAACTTTGATTTAGAGTTGAAAGTTAAACAATAGTAGTTGTTTTTGAAAAGATAACTAAGTATGATTTGGAAAACTTAGTAAGTATTGTAAGAAGTTTAACTATGAATTTTTGGAAAATTAATAAATTCTATAACTTTTCTTACTTAATAATTTCGAGGACGAAATTCTTTTAAGTGGGGAAGATTGTAACGACCCAGAATTTTTATTAATTAAAATTTGAATATTTAATTAATTTTAAATATTAATAAGTGAATTTATGAGTCGAATAAATTTTTATTTGAATTATTGGATTTATTTGAATAATTAAATCGATAATTTAATACGTTAAATTATGGAAATAATTGAAAATTGAGTTAAATATGATTGAAAATGATTTGTAAAATTTTATTTTATCATATGGGAGTTAGAACCATATTTTAGAACTTTTAAAATCGAATTAAAAGTTAATTTGTGAAAATTGAATATTTTAATATTAAAATCGACTAGTGAAAATAGCCAATTTTTGAACAGTCTCAGATTTGAACGAAACCAGTTCCATTGGATCCGTAATAGTTAGTTATTACCGGATTTCAATTTTCGTGTCAATCGGAGTTATCGGTTGATCGTGGCAGCTCGAAACGCATCGAATTATTTTTAATTTAAATTTGACGAGTGAAAATAGCCATTTTTCAAAAAGTATCGGATTTCGACGAAACCAGTTTCATCAGATCCGTAATGTGATATTATTGTAAGGTTTCAAATTTCAAGTCAATTGGATTTACCGTTTGTCCTGTACAAATTAAAACGCCTAGAAATCGACTTAAATCGGTTTAATTTAAATTGAGCGTTTACAGCCATAACTCGCACATACTTCCGAATTAGCTTTCGAAACCTGTTTCATTGTGTCCGGAACGCGGGGTAAACCCTAGAAACGCTGGTTACAGCGCGCAAATCGGAGTTCGGAATTTCCGGATGAATAGTGTCGAACGAAACTCTATAAATAGACCCACCTCTTCATAATTTGATTAAAAAAATAACCCTAACCCTAATCAAAACTGCACAGCCGCCACCCCCCCCTGAACGGCCAGAATTTGCCAAACTTCTTCCCTCCAAATCTCCAAATCCGTCGACAATTAGCAAGAATGTTCAACTACAAAGTGGTAGAGCACAACACGAACTAGAGATCCAACGGTTATGATCGAATTTGGAGCGACGATGGAGGAGAAAAGGGGGCCGTTCTCTTTAGGGCCTGCGCACGCAACCCTAGGCTAGAGGGGCAACCGAGCTTTATGATGTTGGTGGTGGTGGACGAGCTCGTGAAGGGCTTCGACATGGCGGAGATGTGATCGAGTTTCCTCGAGTAGTTAATTTGCAAAATCTAAACCTAATATGCATAAGTGGGTTCGGCCTCAATATGCATTTCCTGGAGATGAACACGAGAGGGAGAAGGGAGAGGTGACGCACGGCCAGGATTTTGCAAGATGGGATCCAACGGTGGTGATGAGTTGAGGGTTTATAAATTATAATAATGTTGTAATTTTTATATAAAAATTTGTGCAAACTTCATAAATTCATAACTTTTTCATACGAGGTCGAAAACGCGCGAAATCAGTTGCGTTGGAATCGTATCGTCGAGCACTACGCGATGGAGTTGGTTTGGAGTCATTTGGAGTTAGTGAGAATTTTGGGTAAAATTAAACGTCCGTTTAATTTTATTCGAAATAAATCGCTAAAACGGAAATAAAATCAAGGTGAGAACTTCTCACTCAATTGAATCGGTTTCGATTTTATTTTAAATAGTTAGATTTAAAATATTTGAATGCATGTTTGAATGATGATTGTATCTATTGATTGTTAAAATAGACATTATACGCCGTTATTAAGCGGATGTTATTTATTAAAAACATATACCGCGAATATTTCATAAACAGTGAAATTGGTATTACATATAATAGCAATATATATATATATATATATTGGCATATGTATATATTGGAGTTATTGATTTCCCGCATTTATTTGTTTAGCGGATGAGACCCTATTGCGCCGTCTATTAAGCGGATAATATTTAAATCCCATATACCGCGATAATTTCGTACTGGAGCGAAATTGGTATTGTGCTAATGTTTTTGGATGCAGGAAAACAGGTTGGAGGGATCCAACTGGATTCCTTAACAGTTTTTATTTGATTTCAGATATTTTGATATTTGATGGATTTTCATATTGATATATGATATCGTTGTTGTCGTGATTGACTATTTGGTGTGTAGCATCATTGGACCAAGTTTTGGAATTTTAAAATGATTTATAAAGTGATTTTTGAAAATATACTATATGTTTGGAATTTGATCTATTTTAAATAAATAAACGTTATAATTTTTAATGTTATAAAAATTATGATTTTTGAGAAATATAGTTAAAAACTGATTTTTTTAGAATACGATGCTATTGATTTTATAAAATAGTTAAATCGGAATTTTAGAATTTATTGTGAAAAGTTTAAATATAGGATTTATAAAATTTAATTATTTTATGAATCGAAATGGTGAAATTATAAAGGAATTTAAAGACGTTTTAAAAGAATAATATAAATTGATTTATATTAAGAGATTTATAAATGGATATTTATAAATTGAAATATAGACATTATAAAACGAGTTTTTATAAGTGTTTGAATGAAGTGAAAATGAATTTCATAAATGAATGAAATTTATAGAATTATAAACTGTGAAGTTATAAATAAAATTTAGAAATAGTAAGATTTATAAATTGGTGAAGTTAATTGAGGAATAGATTTGGGTGAATAATTGAATCTTATAGGTTATAAGATTTATAATTATGAAGTTCAAAGGAACGTTTTTTTTTTTTTTTTGCAAACAAATAGATTATAAGCACTTACTTATAATATGAACTTTGAGTTATAATTGAGTTATAAACTGGAATAGGTTAATAAAGGAATTTATAAAAAGGAAGTTTTTATAAATAAATAGAAATGGAATTTATAAACGTTGTTTTATAAATTTGCAAATGATTTATTTTGACAAGAAAATTTGTTGAAACCTATAAATGGAGTTATATTCACATTTTTGAATAGTGAATAATCCTTTGAATTAAAATGAATAAAAGGATGAAATTTGTTAACAAAGTATATTCACGTTTTTAAATAGTGAATAACACGTTAAAGAAATTGTTTTAGATTTGGATGTTTTAAATAGAATTAAAACGATCTAACGATGTTTTAAAATGTGTTGAGATTAGAAACCATAGATTTCAACATTTATTGTTGAAATAGACGTTTTCGAGAAATAGAAGGAAATAATGGACTATAACACTGTTGTTATAGTAAATGATTTCCGAAAGGAAATGTTTTGTATAGTATTGGGATTTATATATCTATTTTAATTTCGAATCCCTATACTAGTGATTTTGGGTTGTCGTAACGATGTTTTACGTAACATTCGTTTTGGCCCAAATAAATATGTTTAAGAGAATGATTTCCTTAAAGAATGAAATATATACTTATTTTTTATTTAAGTATATTGAATATTTTCCAAGTGTTGAAAATAAATAAAATTTGTGAATTACTTATTAAATAAGTATGGAATTGTTTTCCAATATGAAGTGATATTTAGAATTTATCTTTTTGAAGATAAATTGAAAATGAATAATTGAAATCGTATATTCATTGATATTTTGGAATTATAAATTCACTAAGGAATTTATAAAGGAAGTGGAATTTGTCTAAAAATAAATATTGATTTATTTTTGAAATATTGAAATTATATATCTAGTGAAGATATTTTGGAAAATAAATAATTTGGAAAATTATTTGGAATCTGGTGATGTGTGCATATCCAGTGATAGTTCGATAACCGACTATCAATATTTCCCTTTGAATGGGTATTTGATGTGATTTGTTTGAATGTGAATGCTACACTTATTTTTAAATAAGCGCTCACTATTCGGGTTAACCGGGAAAGGACCATGGGGTCGTATAACCCATTCCGAATATGTGATACGTTGTTGTGAATTGCATTGAAGATCGGTGTTGAAGACTCGGTATTTGCGAGAGCGATAGGATGACCTGTCGATTTACTCTGCACCGAGTAGCTACGGTATTGAGTTCTCCATATGTGATGGTGAATCCGATCAGGATTGTGAATATCCGGATTGCAAGGACTTCTTTGTAAGTGCCTTCGGTTTTGTTCGAGCCCGGAACAGACTTGTATGGATTGTATGTCTGACATTACAAGTTGAGATATAAAGCCGATTTCTTTCAAATATATTTCTGTTGGTGGCGAAGAATTTATTCTTTTAGCTTAACACCCTTCTCTGAGACGTACGAGCTCAGAGGTTATATAGTTGAAGTTATCAGCGATATATTCCCAATTTGGTAATGTGACATGCTGAGTGATGCTGAAATGATCATTGTGTTGATTATTGTGATAGGATCGTTTATTTGATCGTCTATCTTAGTGATCATTGTGTTGATCATTTGTTGACCCAAAGCATGGCTTTTGTATAAAGTATGTTTTTGTGGACGTGACTTCGTCGAACCTCACACCCCGGAAATGGTCAAAACAGGAAAGATGCGGCAAGGTTATGAGGGGTAGCACCCTTTAGGTTATGTACATTTCCTTCTGGATAGAGGTTGTATCATGGTATGGAGCCCAGATATTTAACCTATGTGGTTACTGCGAATTTATTACTTTGTGGTTGTTGGTTTTCGGGATCCCGTGAGAAAGGTCGTTTACGATCGGGGAATGGCGTGCTCGTGTCAGTAGTTACCCAGTTAGGGGTAACCCGGCCTTGTGTTGGCAGAGTTCCGGTTTGGTTCTCGGGGATGTCTTTCCAGAGGCATTCTCATGTGGCAATGGGAAGTTCCTTGGCCTGACCATTTGTTGGAAATCCAAAGAAACAATACGAGACTTGTACGGTTTTAGTTGTATAACCTGCTATGGAATGTGGCAGTAACCTGCTATTGAACATAGTTAGCTATAGTAGGCATACAATAATGGTCGTATGTTGGCTAAGATTTATATTCTACTTTCGAAATGAATTTTTCCTACACTATGCACTAGTAATAATATCAAATGTTATTTTAAATGCGTATCAAGCATCTTTGACTATCATAAGGAGAAATCTCCTCCGATTCTGCGTTTGCATTGTGTGTGTGTGCGGGAGGCCTTATAGTAGTCTCATTTTTAAAAGCATTGCGAATTGAAATAAAAATATCTCTCTATTTTGTTTTCAAAGATAAGTAAACTGTTTTGAGTTCTCACACCAGTCACATGACTGACTTGGAGTTTATTGTTTCCTTCCTAAACTCTGGGTGCCCACCAATTTTCACACGGGCAGTCAAGAGTTTAAGGTTTATCAGGATATTCTGGATATTCTGGAGTTGCTGGAGGCAAGCTGGATGGCATGGCATATTACTTATATAGTATTTCTTTTTCCGCTGCACTATTTGTTGTTGTTGTACACTCTGATGATATGATGATATGATGTAATGTGATGTAATGTAATAACTGATATAGTTCTTTGTTTAAAGATTATTCATTTATTATTATATGTTGTTCCGGTGCGAATTGTGAGATTCTGATGTTGTTCTGTTGTTTTTTGTCCCGTTCTATTTTCTCTATTTTCTTTCTGTTCTATTTCTCCTTTTCTTCTATTTTAAAATTCTTCTTTCTTCTTTTCCCTCTATCTTCTACCTTTTTCTCTCTTTTTCTTTTCTTAAAATCTTTTTAAAACCCATAACTATTCGGTTTTTCGGCAACGAAAAATCGCGTACGTTACATTTGAATTTGTACTTAAGAAATGATATTTACCTCTTTTTCTTACACTTTAAAATGTTAAAATAACATTTCCTCCTTTTCCATAAGTGATGTGACTTAAGCATTAATGGTGATGTTAAAGATAGAAATGATTACTTTCTTAAATGTTGCATTTTAAAGAGAAGACTTTGAATTGATTTGATTTGCATTAAATGCATGGATGTATGTGTCATTAATTCCTTAAGTTAGCTTTCTTTTCACTTTTCCATTTGCTTCTTTTCTATGCATGAGCATAACATCTCATTAATGAGATTAGAAGTAAGGTAATGATGTTGTTTTATAAAAGCTTTAATTATTTTTAAATATGTCAAACCATACTATTCACTTTTTATACTTTTTTTTTTAAACTTTTCAAAAGTAAAATCCTTTTATCTTTTAGTGCTAAATGTAAAGTGTTTAAATAGTTTGTAAACTTGTATTTATAAGTCAGAAAATATATCAAGTTGCAACAACTTGTCGACAACTTGTTTTGGTTAAAAAAGGCTTTTTTCACGACAAATTTTACAGTCAAAATTTAACGTTTTTAATAAGCTATATATTGAAGTAAACCAAACTTTAAAATGAACTTTTTGCTTCTTTAAATAAATTAAAACAAGTTTTTTTAAATTTTAAAATTATCTCTAATTAATATCAAAATCCCTAATTTTACATTGTATGTAAAACTGACTAAATGCGATAAATTTTGGTTATTTTGTAAAACGATTGTTAACATCCTTTCAAATATATAAATTTACTTTTATTATCTTTATTACATGTTTTAAATAAGATTTACCTTTTTAAATAAATATTTATATTCATTTATTTAAGCCTTTGTTTATTATTAATAAAACTTAACTTTTGTCGATTTGTTCAAAAATCCAAATTTATACCTTTTAATTTATTATCTATAATAATAAATAATTTCTTTATTATATATAACATTTTTATTCAAGATTTAAAATCCTTTTTAAATTTAAAACGAACGAAATCTCTCATTTTTGAAGTAGCGAAATTACGGGTCGTTACATTCTCCCCTACTTAAAAGCATTTCGTCCTCGAAATAAAAGTTAGATAAAGGAATCTATCTCATACTCATATTCTCAAATAATTTGACTTATTTCTACTGATGATAGAAAAGAAAAAGGTCGATATCATAATAACACTAAAACAAATGATGCCAAACATGCATACAAAGATTCCCCACATTAACCTGAGTATCTATCACGTACTTACGGTTATAAATATATCAAGTCAAACTTTTATCCTACTCATCCTAGTGCATAATTCACACTTAAGATAGAATATACAACAACCAAACAAGACTATACATCCAAAAACAACCCCACTGATACTATATCAATATAAATGAATACATCCACATAACTCATCCTCTGTCCTGAGCATGTACTATACCTGAGGTCTATATAAATTTACACATATCAAAACATAAGTCCAACCACTATATCTTAGTGCCTACTTGAAGATAACTATCCAACTACTAAGTAGACAGACCCAAAACATCATACTATATGTGATCTTTGATTCGATCTATTATTCAAATTCACAACTTTACCTCCGAACTAGTATCGATCCTCCGATTTTCTAGTGCGGACTTTGACCAGACTTTTTGATCACAAACCCTTGCTTTCCTTGCATAGCTCTCAACTATGATAAAAAACTCGTGTCCATAATCATAAACTCTCATCAATGTTCGCCGTCAAGAACTGAGTGATAAATCCTTTTTCGGATTGGTGTTAACACCTCAAAGTTCTGTACTCAAAACTTGGATCAAAATCTATGTGCCAAAATGATCTACGTTTAACTTATATACTTATTCACATTCATCTTTACCTAACACATTTTTTCAAAACTTCTATTAATCTAAGTTTATTTCACAACCATTGCTTTCTCCTAAATATATTATTACTTAAGCATACAAATATGACTTAAACTTGTATAATATACCTTTAATCCTAAGAGTATATATACATATCCTTAATCTTCAAACCATCATTACTTCAAATAAGGTGTTTAACAAATGTGGAACTCTACTATTATCTCAAATTAATAAGTTATAAAACTCAATCCTTAGTTTTCTTTACTTAAGGTTTCCATTTAGCTAATATTATATATCCAATCCATATATTAATAAGACAACTTTACTAAGTGTACACCTTTTTCTCACTGATTCTATGATTAACTACTTAACTTATTTACCTATCCATTTTCTAAATCAAAATTTTTAACCTTAAATCCATCAAATACTTTATTGTCAAATTGTGAAACTTAATTCACATGGTATTTGTTACTTAAACATTTTCATCCAACAATCAAACTACTAACCATACTATTCAAAAATATCCAATTCTAATCTTACTTCATTTTGAATTACAAATGTTACCCTAAATGTATGACTAATTCAAAGTTTTTATATTAGAATGATTTTTCTTATATCTCTTATTCCTAAATTTTACTTTCACTTTTAACCTATTCAAAGTGTATAAATTTCAAATTAACTTAACTCCTTTATAAGTTATACAACTTATTTTTTTATATTATAATTAGTAAAAAGTCACAATTTAGGTTTATCTTTTTCTATCTTACTGATAAGATTTTTTTTTCTAAGTATTCATTTTTTCTTTACTTTCTCCAATTACACTTCTAGCTTCAATATTATCATCAAATATCTTATAATCAAATTATGAATTTTACTTCACAAGATATTTGTACTTAGCTTTTTAAACTCATCCATGATGATAATCACTTGATCATTATTATTTCTTAATATCAAATACCTAAGGGTATATGATTAAAGTTCTAAATTCTATCTTTCAACATGTTGATTCTATATGGAATATCTTATAGTAAAATTGTGCAATTCTAATCACAAGATATTCATATTTAAGTTTTACTAAGCTGAATTACAAACAATCATTAATTTCTAATCCAAAAATAATAATATCCCCTTTTGATATTTATAGTATAAACCCAAGGTAAAATTGTTTCATCTACCAATTTCTTTAAAACAAAATAATTTTTATAAAATTAACAAATATGCGCTCGTATATTTTATACTTTCATAACTCATTCTAGGGTGTTGCTAACCCCATCTCTAATGAGTCACTTATCCTAGGAAATTACTAATCCTATCTTTGATGAGACTTTATCCATAACAGAGCCAAGGTTCTCGCTTAACCTTCAGCTCTGATACCAAATGTAAAGACCAGTTTTCCCGTACCCTTTGAATCGACAATAAACCACACATGTCTACCTCAAATTGCACGAAAAGACGGATCTTTAAGGATGATAAAGAAAAGTAGGCAGAACAAAATCTCACATGAATGGAATAACATATAATATTGAACAAATATTTTTACAGCGGAAAACTTTTAAATACATATATGGGAGTCTAACCTAAATTCAGCTTGGACAGTTATAAAATCTGCCCTTGCATTTGCTGACAAATATCAAACAAAATACACTAAGTATAGCGGATAATAGAATATGCTCATACGTCGATGAATATCTCCAGCTCTCCTCTGGAAACTCCAATAGTCTTCGACTATCCTGAAACTGCATGGATCTGACCCGAATATTGAAAATACCCGGATAATGCTTGATAAACCACCGTGAGAAAAACTAAATAATAAATGACAGTGTCATATATCAGCTTTTGGATAAAATCCTTTGAAATAAAGAGTATCTCATAAGACCGCGCCCACATATAAACACGGACGGGTTTTTAGCTTATGATAACTAAAACACTTTTATATCAAAACACTTGATATTATTTCTAATGACATCTCTTTGAAAACATTTGCAAATAAACTTATTAATCTTAGCCGAAATTATTACATTGATTAAATTCCGGCATAACAGGTTTACAATCAAGTCCGTAGATTCTTATTGGAGAATGGATTTCCATACAAATGACCAGGCGCGGGATCTACCTTTCGAAATGAGTACACCTCTAGATGGATGTCCCGAGGCACAGAACATCTGCCCTCTACCAACACAAGACCGACCTACCTCTGTAACTAGATAGTACCGAATATGTCATCCCCCGGCCGTTACCGACCTTTATTCGAGAGCTCTCTTTCCATAAACTACATAAATTAACATCCCGAACGTCATAGCGGGAAGAAATATATCTAGAAAGGAATGATCATACCCTTATTGTGAATGACCCACTTAGCCTTGCCGCATCTAATCCTGTTTCGGTCATTTTCGGTTTGATGAGGCTTGAGGCAACGATTACCTTTTCACATAGCACATATCACATCTTTGAATGCCACATTGCCATTTCCGTCTAACTACTAATTGCCTTCCATAAAAATACAACCCTTGAGCTCGTACGTCTCAAGGAGGGTGTTAAACTAAGAGAAGTTTGCCTTCTCCGCCACCACTGATGTACATTTGTAGAAACCAATGTAGGTAATCGTTAGAAATGCAATGTCAGACAAACGTCCATACAAGTTGTCCAGGAACAGGACAAACCGAAGGCACTGTCCTACTACCACTAGTAGCGAGTAGTCCTTGTAATCCGAAAAATCTCCATCACGAGGAGACCACTGCTGTTAATAACTCTATAATTGGGAGCTACCCAGAGCATCTTCAACAAGCAGTCTTCACGCTATAAAGATCCACGGTCTTCAATCATCTTCAACATGTCTTCACGTTCGAACGTATAAATTGGTTCGAAGTGGTTTTCGGATAGGAATTGCCCAAATTCGACCCCGGTTCCTTCGAAATCCCAATTATCGATAAAAATTAAATATGAGTATATAGGATTTATTAAGTCTCTTTTCACTTTAATTCTTTTCGGATGATTTCGAATTCTCTTTCTTTAAACTTAGGATAATTCTAAGTAATTCATTCTTTTACTTTGGAAAATATCTCAGATTTCCTAGTTTAATTCTTGATCCAAATTTCTTTGCTTTTAGGCGGGTCAAAAACAAAGTTATCTAAGACATCGTTTACGATAAACCCTAAATCAATCTTAACAAAAACAATTTTAAGTAAATAGGATCATAGAAATCAATCATTTAGGAGATTTCTTAACATTTGGATAGTACCAATCTTCTTTTAATTCAAAAACTTAATACAGTCTTTTTATTTAAGAGCATCCGAGCTTTCCTTTCGATATGTTCCACCCCTCGCCTAAGAAAAGAAAACATAGGCCAGGTAAGTTCAGGGCACTAGTTGTTCCATCCCTAACCTTAGTTAAACACCTTGTTTTATCTTCCCAGATCTCACAGGGGGACAAATGTACTAGTCGTTTCCGCATACTCAGATTTTCAACTTTATTTTGGAATTGCTTATAAATATCCCAAATTTTCTTTCAAAATGCTTAATTATCCTTTTTTAAATATTCACAATTTATTCTAGGAAACGTCGTACATTTAACTCATATTCCAAAAGTTATAGAATTCGCAGCAGAAAAATGCTGCGGAAAGTGCCATATAAGCTTATTTGAATTTAAACAACTTTTAAATATTTGAAAATTCATATTTTTCGATCCAAATATCTTTTAAATTATTTAAATAGATTTTCCAAATTTATTCGATATTTTTCCGTAATTAAAATCGTTCATTTAAACAAATTTCTTGTTTTGGTCACTAAACTGCACTAGCGCGATTTTTTTTGAAAATTGATTTGGTCTTAATTCAAAATCTACTTATCGAAACTTTGATTTTCATTCTTCGTTTAGAAGATATGGATATAATAGTCCGGAATTTTCTTATCTCGAAGAATTCTGAGCCATATTCCACTCTACACATTCATTTGAACTTTTCGCCGCGAAATCGTGAACTACCATTGCGCGACGCTTCTAGTTTTAACTTATATTTCAATACTTGAGATAATTTCTTCAAATTGGATTTCAACACTTATAAAATCATTACAAATCATTTTGAATCAATATTTTCACTTTTTAAAGTATTAAAAAAATATATTTTCACTATTACCAGATTATAATATTATTATATTCTCATTATTTTAATATTAAATTTTAAATTCTAATTTCAATTCTAATCTTGAATTAAACACATTTAAAACTTAGATTTCAAAACTAATTTCAATTTAAACTTCAATTCAATCTCAAACTAAACTTTACTTTTTCAAAATCCATCTCAATTTCAATTTCACTATTCATCTCAATTTCAATTCCTAATTAACTACCCTTTTCAAATCCGTTTTGCTTCAAATTTCAAATTCTCTTTTATTTTAACTTTAATTTCACTTCTAAATGAAAAGAGACTTATTTTTCCACGATATCTCATATTACTAAAATAGGGCCTTATTAAACAAAAAGATTACTTAATTAATAGAAATTTGATGTCCAAATTATCATCACAACCATACAATAATCATATAGCACTAACATATTGAATACAGTAAATGTCATAACATTACTACAAATTATCCAACATATTCAAACAATCAATCAAACATCCATATCATCAAATAGTGATTATCTAACGTAATAATTAAGCATGATAATCAATATAATTCAAAAAGCGGTGAGAATTTCTTACCTTCATATCCACTCCGTCAAACTTTAACGTACGATTTCCGTCTCTCACTAACGTGCTATTTCCATCGTCTCGCCTTTTGCCGTTTCCTTTCTGAACGCTTTTGTTTTCCTTTTCTTTTATTTTTTTTTTATATGGAAGAGGGGGAGTACGACCTTGGTGTGGAGGAGGGTGTGTCCTTGGGTATGGCGTGTAGGAGGTGTAGGAGTGTATGGGTCGGGTTTTTGGTGTGTGGTGCTCGGGTTTGGAGTGTAGGGGCTTGGCTTGGCTAGGGTGGCTTGGGTTTGTGGTGTGTGGGCTCGGCCTTGGGGTGTAGCTGGTGGGTAGGTGGAAGCTAGGCTCGATTTTGGTGTGTAGGGTGATTTTGGCCGAGGGTGGAGAGGGTTTTGGTATTTTGGAGGAGGAGTATAAGTGGTAGAAGGTGAATGGCTTAGAGGTAGAAGGAAAATGGAGGTGAAGAGGAAGGAGAAAATGAAGAAGAAGGTAGAGAATGAAGTGTGAAAGATGAAATGTGTAGATGCATATTTATACTTGGGCTTTGGATGGCAAATGACTAAAATACCCTACTCTACTTTTTGACTTACCTTTCTACCCTTGATTTGACCTTTGTTTAATGGAGAGGAAATGGTTTGATTTGAATTTGTACTTAAGAAATGATGTTTACCACTTTTTCTTACACTTTAAAATGTTAAAATAACATTTGCTCCTTTTCCATAAGTGATGTGACTTAAGCATTAATGGTGATGTTAAAGATAGAAATGATTACTTTCTTAAATTTTGCATTTTAAAGAGAAGACTTTGTATTGATTTGATTTGCATTAAATGTATGGATGTATGTGTCATTAATTCCTTAAGTTAGCTTTCTTTTCAGTTTTCCATTTGCTCCTTTTCTATGCATAAGCATAACATCTCATTAATGAGATGAGAAGTAAGGTAATGATATTGTTTTATAAAAGCTTTAATTATTTTTAAATATGTCAAATCATACTTTTTACTTTTTATACATTTTTTTAAACTTTTCAAAAGTAAACTACTTTTGTCTTTTAGTGCTAAATGTAAAGTGTTTAAATAGTTTGTAAACTTGTATTTATAAGTTAGAAAATATATCAAGTTGCAACAACTTGTCGACGACTTGTTTTGGTTAAAAACAACGTTTTTGACGATAAATTTTGCAATCAAAATTTGACGTTTTTATTAAACAATATATTGAAGTAAACCAAAATTTAAAATGAACTTTTTACTTCTTTAAATAATTAAAACAAGTTTCTTTATATTTTAAAATTATCTTCAATTAGTATCAAAATCTCTAATTTTACAGTGTATGTAAAATTGACAAAATTCGACAAATTTTGGTTATTTTCGTAAAACGATTATTAACATACTTTTTAATATATAAATTTACTTTTATTATCTTTAATAGATGTTTTAAATAAGATTTAAATTTTTAAATAAATATTTAAATTCATTTATTTAAGCCTTTATTTATTATTAACAAAACTTAACTTTTGTCGATTTGTTCAAAAATCCAAATTGATACTTTTTAATTTATTATCTATAAGAATAAATAATTTCTTTATTATATATAACATTTTTGTTTAAGATTTAAACTCCTTTTTAAATTTAAAATGAACGAAATCTCTCATTTCGAAGTAGGGAAATTACGGGTCGTTACACTTCCCCCTTCTCTCCTCTCCTTCCACCACCTTGCCGTCCACCATCACCCTAGGCCAAGCACCACCTAGGCCGCACCCTCCATCTACCTTGCCCGACCCACTCACACACGCTTCCACACATCCACCTACACTAAAGTCGCCCTCCTCTACCCCCTTTCGGCCGAACCCCTAGCACACACACACATAATCGTACACATACCCATCGGCACCCACTTCGGCTACACCCACTCCATAGCCGTGCACACCATAGGCCGAGCCCACCAAGCCCAGGGCTGAACCCTTTTTTCCTCTCTCCTCTTGTACATAAAAAAGTGAATTTTTGTCTATGTCCGTTCGTGCTTGTGGATTTACTAGTCATGCTCGTTCGTGCCTAGTTTCGTAATCGTAGTTGTCTCTTTCATTGCCACCAAAGGTGAGAACCACTCACGACTAATTTCTTATGATTAAGTGAATGGACACCAATTGAAATGTAAATTGAAAAGTTGTTATAGTTAGAATTGTTTAGCTTATACTATATGATTCTGATATGATATGATGCTCACTTATGACACGATATGATTTGTTATATGATATGTTCTGGGATAGCTACTAATATGTTATGTTATTTATTTATTTATATCACGCTGTAAGTTCTTTGATTATGGGTTGAAATGATACATACCCGAACGATCTTATAAATTAGGGAAAATTGTTATGGAATGAAATGATAAACCCGAGCGATTTTATTGATTTGGATTTGGGATACGGTTTGAAATGATATATACCTGGAAATTTAATTATTGCGGGTTGAAATGATATGTGCCTGTATCACTTGACCATAGGTTAGAAAATTATATGTGGACATCGTGGTCGCCTTTTAAATTATTTTCTAAATTATAAAGTATGTTTAATTTAAAAAAGTTGGATTTTTTTGAAAAAAATGTGTGATCCTCAATGAGTAGAGGAGAGCACACATGTAACTATATATATAACACAAATCAAGACACTGCCAACAAGCCTGGTAGGTAGCAAATCTAAGTACGTGTAACAATGGAATAACTCAGGTACCCTTGTAATGAGCTCTGGCAAGGCCACCGCCTATTACATCTCAATATCGAGCTCCGGCATAGCCCCCACCCACTATTGAGGGTTTAGAAGTACTAAAAACAAATGAAAAACACAAGGCCTATGAAACTAGAAGGCAGCACAATCTAAGAAGTGAGCATCATACAGCTGACTCTGAAGGAATGAAGATGTGTCTAGTCCGGGGTGGAACTGTTAGTGATCTCGATGGAAAAAAATCCTCTCTGAAGTCCCTGATAAAATGAAAGAAGTGCCAATATGAGTAGTGAGTCCTCCTGTATCTGGAATGTCCCAAAGAAGATGACAATGAAGATGTAATGAGAAGAATCCCACGCTGTGATCATCAATTCTGCAATCAGCAATCTTATGTACCTAAAAAGAGAAACTAGCAACCTATTTAGCCAAGAATTGTGTCTAAAAATCAACTAAATCAAATTATTAGAATGATACACATATATGAATATAAATGAAATTTATATACACATATATGTATTAAAGAGATAATGGTGAAAGAACATTATTAAAGCTTATAAAACTGAAAAAAGAAATGATAAGAAAGTAAAGCAAAATGGAAACATGATCTATAGAAGTAAAAACATAACGACTATAACAACCTAAAACTAAAAACAATAACTAAAACGAATCTAAACTCGACCACATGACCCTTTGATCAAAAGTAAATTATGATACACAGTGAAATCACCATTTAAATTTGAAAAAATATTATTACTTCAATAGTTAATATCAATAATATTATTATTAAGTTTAGATAGATTAATATTCCTACTGATCTTATTAAGATAAAATTTAAATAGGTTATTTTTAGCTGATTTAAATTTAGGATTAGAGATCCAATTAAAACAAAAGGAAGATATTATAAAAATCAATTTGTTAAAGTGATTATTGTTATTATTAAAAATTCTCCGATTTCTTTCAAACCAAATATACCAACAAGTTATAATGAATAAAGTGTCAAGTAAGAATCTATTATCTTTTTTATACATAAATCTAAAAGTATTCCAATAGAATTCGCAATCCGTGATTTTAGTTATAATATTAAAATTAAAGATTTTAAAGGTATTATTTAGGATGAGATGAGTATCTGTAACAACCCGATATTTTCAGCCATTCGCATCCACACATGCCGAAATTGAATTGCTCAAAATACCACGTTGTAAATAAATTTGGAGAAAATGAAATACAATCACAGAATCACAAACATAGAACAATCAGAATAACTCGCAGCGGAATATAAAAATAACATAGTAATTCATGAAGCTACTATAACAGAGTCTCAAACCAAATATATAATACAGTCTGAAAACAACATAATAGAAATCCCAAATACATAGAAGTTCACTAATACATAAGATAAACTAGAACAGCTGAAACAGAAATAGATATAAATGTAGGTAAGCAGAAACTCCAGCAAAGACCAGCCCCAGAAAGAGAATCCAAAGCTGTGAATACTCAGGCTGACTCGAGCGTAAAGTAAAACACAAAACACTCGAGTCAGGACATATATACTTATATAATGTAAACCAACTCAAGTGAACTGTAGTAGAAATGCACAATAACTTAAAGGATGCTTGGGATCGCCCATCCTTTAAGAATCGGTTAAACAATAAATTATATACATCCCGTGGTTAAAATTACAAAATGGTCTTTTATACTTCGAAATCAAATATCATTTCAAAAAATTCAGTATCATTCGAAACTCCATTTCAAAATATCAAATATCGTATCTTCCAAACCACGTTCATTTATCTAAAATACCATTTCAACACACATTTCAAAATAGTTTATATTTCAAAACAAATTACTTCATTTTTAAATCATAAAAAAATGAAGTTATTATATTTAATAATTATAGTATTAAATTTTAAAAAATTTAAACTTTTCAAAGTTCATTCATTCACTTAATTTTATCAAAATAGTGAAAATCCACCTTTCGTGGCATTTAGAAAATGCTACGGAAAGTCACACTTAAAATAGTTCACTTCAACAAAAGACAGCATTTACGAATGCTGTAATAAGTTTACATTAGTTTTAAAGAAACTTAGTTAAATTCAACAATTATAGCACTTACAAAATGCTATAATAGCCTTTAATTAAATTAAGCCATTTGGTTCATTATTGTCAACTACAGCATTTACAAATGCTGTATTATCATTTACATTAGAATTAGTAGCATTTCAAAAATGCTGTTATTTAAAATTCAAATGTTCAATATAATTTCACAAGCAATTATATTTTTATTTAAATCATTTTTAACTTATAAAATCATAATATTTCTGTAACATTCCGCCTTTTCGCACACTTTAAACCGACACACGTGCCAATTAAAAGCATACGCAAGGGCGGATTGTTATGGGGTAAATAAGAAAAACAGAGAAGAAATAAAACAAAATAGAATCTCACAGCGGAAGGATAAAATATAATAATCAATATACAGTTCATGATAACTGTTTACAAAATATTTATTTACTTATACAATGAATATCAAAGTTACACCTACCAATACAATCAATGCAGCGGAAATTTAGAGTGTGGTGCAATACTATAAATAATATAATACGGATTCTTCGTCTTCGTCCTCCAAAGCTAAAATCTTCGATCCTGAAACGCTCGGACTGACCCGAGCGAATTTGAAAAGACAAAAACACTCGAGTCAGACTAAAAGATCTTATGTGAGTTAAATTAACAGAAATAAATATGAGTACAGTAACTCAAGAGATGTTCGGGATTTACATCTCCTAAGGATCCGTTAAACTATTTACTATGTAGTATATTGCGCTATTATAATAGTGTCTATTTATAAAATAAACTTACTTTTTAATAGCGTTAAGGGGTTACCCATATAGCCCTTAACACAAATAATGCCAATAGTCTATACAGTACCGTAATACCTCCTGATCGGGAAGCTACCAGAGGATACTCCATAGGTACGACACAAATAGAAACTCGTAGTAAAGGCTCGGTATGGTAGGTGACACGGCACAACTAGGCAATGCCAGGGTAGATATACCAATTGCTATCCAGGCTGGTGGAAACGCGTAGCCGCAGTTACCGCCCACCTCGGACTAACTCCCCAAAATCAAAATATAGAAGTGGCCACTGAATCAATCCAAAATCAAAGTATAATATCGAAGAGGAGGGTCCGATCAGAGGAATGACCTCATTGGCCTGAGAATCGCTCCTGTTTTAGCCACCTTATGCCAACTCACGGGAGTCGGGTCAACGTATTTACCTTACAGGAAACGTCGCCACCACCTACTTCATTCTAGAATCTCCACCGCGTACACGGTTAGTCAAAGTGGTTTTCGGTATCGACAGAGAGTATGTCCATATCCGATCCCGGTCTCTTTGCCAACCCATCGTTATTATAACACCGCGGTCATTTAAAAATAGTTTATACTTTAAAACCAGAATAAACATTTCCATTTTAAAATTATGAATACGATATCATTTTAAAACCCAAAACCATATTATATCATTTATCCCAAATAAAATTCTTTTCCCAAAATCATAATGCTTTAAACTTCATAACGTCTGAAAATCAAATATTTTTCAAAGCATAATACTTTGAAATTCATAGTTTAAAACCATAACTTTTAAAACTCTAATGGTTTGGATATTCCACGGTATATAGAATAAATGGTTTAACTTTAAAGTTACTTTGTAAAGAAAATAGTTCTCATGGCTTTACAAATACATTTCTTTATTAAAGTCTAAACCAAAATTTATATTATCTCTCTCAAGTTCCAAAACCACTTCAATTTATTTATGTATACGTATATCCATTTTGAGTATCAATATTTCAAACTAAAGTTGGATTTTATTCTTTCAACAAATCAATTGTTCTATTAATTTGTCTTGAATATTCATATAAAATCCATAAAAAATAAGACTTCAATTTCTAGTAATAAAATATATATATTTTTCCCAATTCAAATTATACTAGAATATTCATTTCAATTTATTTTGGGAAAAATCCAATTATAAATATCATATCTTAAAGTTTCCAAACTTAACATTTAAACATATGATATAAATTATTAAACTCCATTTTCTTAATTTTCTTCCATTTTTAATAAAGATTTTTATACACCTTTTAATTTCAAAATTTTCAACTTCATATGTATATATATGGAAGAAAAATCTTTATACAATATAAAATTTAAGATTATTATAAACCGTATTCCATCCAAACCATAGAAATCACATTTAAATAGTTATATATATACCGCGGTGCCTGTATATAATTTTCTATCCTATGGTCAAGTGATACGGATATTTATCATTTCAATCCGCAATTTAAAAGATATAAAATTTTTGCGGTTATATATCATTTCAAACCACAATCCCGAATGAAATGAAGTATGCATGATAATTTGCAATTTAATGATATACAATAAACATCCATTCATCAACATCATCCATCATCCAAATCGAAATCATCAATCAATATCAACCAATAACAATATTATTTTTGGTACTACATAACAGGTAATACTGGCAATTTTATTCAAATTAAATTTAACAGCTATTAATCTACAGTCTATATTCAGTAATAAATTATATAACTGTTAACTAGCATTTCATATACAAACAAATAAATTTTAACTGTAAATTTATACGCAATAAATTAATTAAATTAACAGTTAAATTAAGTAAATGCAATTCAACAGATATGAATAAAATAAACATGCCAAATACTCATAAATAAATTTCTATTCATTTCTAAAATTAATTTAACAAACATAAAAGCTTCTAGTAGTTGTGAGTGGGTTAAAACACTCACCTTTTGAATTTAAATCGAATTTAAACCCGATTTAAACCCAAAAATTCGCCCATCTCAGAATTCGTCCAAACCAGCGTCATCAAGTCCGGAATTTAATTACGATCCTAATAAAAAAAATCTCGCGTCAATCGGATATCGTATGAAGAAATTACAGCGATAAACGGGATAAAAAATCAAATTTATTTAAAACAAAATAAAACAAAACCTAATTTAAAGCCACGTCCTTCCCACGCACGTGCTACAGCACTCCATCCTCTACCCCCCCCCCCCAACGCGCAAACATAAGGACCGAACCCATATATCAAGCGTTGACCGCCTGTTTGACCATCGAATACTTCCACCACCGGCCCCTATATGACCGCCGACCAACCCTTGGCACTCCCCCTTGGTAGCCGCACCAAACCAGGTCGCCGCGTCCCCCTCCTGTAGCGCCGCCGCCACCGTTTGCACCCATGGCCGAAACCCTAATCGAATTAATTCGCCTCATCCAGCCGTTAACTCGATGCAATAACCACCCAGATGCGATCCCCTCGACTATCTCCCCAATACCCAGAAATATTTTCTCGATCCGACGAAGTTTGTGACGACGCGATGAACGGTCGGGACTGTTTCAATTTATTCTGGGTAAACGATAACTCCATTTGAAAAACGAATTACACCATGAGATTACGTGTTTCGAGAACATTGACATATATTTTTGTGGAATTTTTTTTGGAGAGTTTGAATTTTCATTGAAATTTGGATTGAAGCAGATCTAGGTTTTGCAACCATTTGAGGAGGAGAAGGAGATGAAGAAATGAATATACAGCAAATGACAATAGGATGGAGCTAGGGTTTATAACTGTATATATATAGGTAGGGTTGGGTTAGAGTAGATTGGCTAGATAGATGGACGTACGAAACAAACTAAGGCCCAAAAGCCCGCTATGCCTCCGGAGTCGAATTGGTTATATCTATATATCCAGATAGGTATTTTAAAATATTCTGAACGCGATGGAAAAAGTTTCACGACCAAATTTGATCGTATGAAGAAGTTATGCTGAAAACAAAATTTCCAAATTGATTTCAAATTGATTTTAATAAAATTGATTTCAAGGCGTTTCGCGTCCGTACGATCAAACGACAGGTCCGATCGATACGAAACTTGAAACCCTATAATAATTCACCGATACGGATCCGATGAAACTGGTTTCATCGAAATCCGAGTCCGTGACCAAAATGGCTATTTCTATATTCATTAATTAAATTAAAATAAATTATAAAATCCAATTTTATATTATATTCTAAAATTGTCCAAATTTTATTACTTATATAATTTAATCAATTTCAAATGGTTTAACAAGCTTGGATGTGAATTAAAATTATAAGTATATCAATTTGCAGTGTTAATTTCTGCACTTTCCTATATTTAAGAATTATAAAATTAAATGCTCAAAACCCCATATATTAGATTTTAACTTTTATATACTCATTCTTTATCCAAATAGGGATGCCACATACTTTGGTTCATGATTCACAATATTATTCTTAAAGTCCATTTTAAATTTCAGTAACGTAGTATTCAACGTTGAATTTAATAAATCCTGTTATTTAATAATTATTGCTTAGAACCTGATTTTAATCTTCCCATTATCTATTTAATTCCTTCTAGAATCATAGCTAATATTTGTCATCCCTTCATTACCCAAATGTTCTTATCCCATCAAATTTTAGGTTATCGAAATATTAAATGTCAATTTCTTTTAATTGCACTAAATTTATCTATTACAGGTTGCAGTTAACCCAAATACATAAAACTTGCCCAATTTCTCCTTAAATCAATAACCTTCATATACAAATATGTTTATCATAAATTTTATCTACTCTTCCTTTTTAGGTAATGTCCTATATATTAGATTTCCATGTAATTTGCAATAAATCATACTCGTAGTTATATCACATTAAATGAATAAATAAGTGTTGACTCTATTCTTTTGATTCAACATTGGTTTACGTTATATTTCATTAATATTTCTACATACATCAGGATTTTTAAAAATGGTTGTAACGTGAAATCTCGTCTACTTCCCATTTTATATTTAAGGCTTCTAAAACCGATTCATATCATTTCTCTAGTCCAAATTTTATTAATATAACCTTAAATTTAATTTATTCCTATCGATGTAATGGTTAAACACAAATTTCACTTATTTGCAATAAATCCACAAATTGGATTTCAAATTTTCAAATAAATAAATAAATTTTAGTTTATCACTTCTTAAATACCCAAACGTCAATGCCTTAATTTAAACTGCATTTATTACATTTTATAAAAATCCTCCATCTTAAGTGACAAATCAAAACTACCCTAACTACACAATTTATGGTAATTAATTCCAATTGCTTTTCCATAAAACTACATAAATTGTCCAACTGCAACCTACATAGAATGTTTATTTATTTACAATCCTACTGTTTAAATGAATTGATCCTTTACGGTATAATTCACATTTGACTTGATTTCTCATTTATTTTGCAAAACAGTAAATTTCAATTGCTACCAACATTATATTTAATATTAGATTTCCAATTAATTCTATTGGAGTCAATATATCTTTATATATATACTTTACGTATAAATATCTGAATTACCAAATCAAGTACATTTATTAGAGACAACATTCAATAAAATTACTTATCACACTTATTGCATTGATTTATTCCAACGGACACTTTTATTTAGTCACTATTTATTATTACAACCAAATGTACAATCTCCACTATTTATTTTATATTAAATGAATTCCATTCTAGTAAATATTTTTATTAATATTCACTGATTCACATTTATATTGGTTTCTTATATTTAACTTATAACAAGGTGTGCAAATTTACATAGTTCAAATCTATTTCCATGTAACTATTAAACTGTTACATTAAATTCCAATTACTAAAACAAATTACTACCTTTTCTCAAATAAAATCTTAAGACCTTTATTTTATTCTAAATTAGATTAGAAACATATTAATTTAATTCATTTAACATTATCAAATTCTACGGGTCGTTACAATCTCCCCCACTCAAAACTTTTCGTCCCCGAAAAGGAAAAAGAAGGAAGAAGGAAGAATAAAACAGTACATCTTATTCCAAATATTATTTATAAACAATAATTTACTAAATTTATTTTCTTAAATAAAATATACCTGTTTATAATCATTATATTCTTTTTATACTTAAATCATTAAAGTTTGGAAAATATTCAACAAAATTCTAAGTCCAAAATTTACGAAATTTTTTGGCAGAGTCTCCTTTGTACGGTGAGGCTCGGGAGAAAATATAATATCAAAATATACAATATATTACATATATTATCAAAATATTATATCCCAACACGGTAAAAATAGCGCTTTAAACGTAATCCGAAAACGTACCTATTTGTCGGGCAATATACGCTTATTATTTTGGAACCAAAAGCAGTAGCAGTTTCTTCCATCACCTGTATTCACTTATATAATCTAAAAGGTTAAATATTTATTTTAAAGTGAACTATTCAAGTGGATTCAATCATAAATCAACCAAACAATTCACAACCATCAACCTTACAACAACATACATACACGAACAAAGCAACCATTTAATCCATCAAACAAATAGTTGTTTGGGTTCAAACTTGAAATTTGTATGAAATGAAATTAACTATCAAGTGCATCCTTTACTCAACAGTCTTAGATGGAACAAAGATAGATTATTTATTCATCCAACAACTTCAAAATTCCTTACCCAACAAACATAAATCAACAATAACAATTCAAATCAACAACCAAATTAGCTTATTATACATTTATTTCATGCTTCAGTGGTTTGATTTTCTTTCTTTCATTTATGGAGGGATTTCTTTATTTCTTAAAATTTTTCATTTTCCATTTATTTCAAAATTCATTTTATTGGTATTCCAATTTATTGACTAACGGTTATATTATCTATTTATACTACATATCTTTACTTATATAGTAAAATTTCCAATTTAACGTAAGTTTGTACAATTAATTCTCATTACTAACAACAAATTTATTGAATACCTTAATTACCTCAAACTCCACTTGTAAGATTTCCCTTTACATTTCTTACTAACATTGCAACTTTTATTATATGGTAAGTTATATATGTTTTAAGAATGTAAGTGAAAATTTACAAGTTTCTTCTCCATTCCTTTAATTAATATATATTTGTTTTATAAATTACAATTTCAACTTACCTTAAATCTCATTCATTTATTTAATGTTGAAGTTTCCATTATATTTAATTACAGTAACCCTCTACTTACACTTAATTTATTAACCTTATACTTGCATTCCTATAGGTGAAAGATTTTACTTATTCATTATCTATGGATTTCATTCATTTAAATTTTCCTACTTTCCATTATATTAGAATAGGGGAAAATTAAAACATACTTAAATTAATAATCCTACAATCAATTCTTATTTAGAATTTCATTTTATATAATTAAGTTCATATCACCTATTAATAATACTTAACTTTATTTTCAGTAAAATTTCAATTATAACCTAAGTTTATACCATTAAATTCTTATTTATAATAGTAGTTTATTGAATACTTCATTATTTCCTAAATTCCTACTTGTAAAATATTCAATTCTAGTTTCTTATTTAACATTTCAACTTTTTATATTTGGTAAGTTATTTATGTTAAAGAAAATTGCAATTAAACTTATACAAGTTTAATCTCAATTCTTTTAATTCGTTGATTTTAAATAAATCTTTACCATTATTTATCAGTTAAAATTTTAACTTCCTTTATACCTAGCATTAATTTTCTTACTTAAATTAGAGGTTTCAATCCATTTATTACTTACTTTATATTTCCCTAAAAATAATTTAAACCATTAATTAGTGGAAAATTTTAGAATTAAATACCGGGTCAAATTTCATTTTTTTTTTATAAAAATAATAGATAAATGAGTTCTTACAACTTTATATCTCAATTATATTTAAAACAATTAAAAATTCAATCAATTTCAAAAAATAAATCTGCAGTAGAGTGTACCACAGTGGCCTTTCCCCTTCGAAACTCGAAAATGAAAGTCGATGATGCGGCCGCCATCACCGAAATTATTTTCTAGCGACAGAGAGGAAAGTACAAAATTTAAATTCTCCAAAATCTTCTTTAAAATAATTTTTCCGAATTATACTAAATATTTATATAATAAAATACTTATAAACCAAATCCCTATATCCCATAAATCCATTGAAAACAGATTTTCAAAATCCCGGACTTAAGTTCTAAAATCTCCAATTTGATTTATTATAATTTCAACTTAGCTTCAATTGTTATAAATATTTTATTTCCTAACACCCAATCTATAGCAATCAAATATATATATATATATCTTTTATAAAAATATTTTTATATATAGAAAATATAATAGGCAAAATTATTTCATTCACCTATATTAAAAACAATATTATGTCGGTCTGTCCTATTAAGTGTTTAGAAATCCCTATCGATGTCATAGCGTCCGATGCATCAACCAGAATTTATAAATACAAAGCGGAACAGATTAACACAATATCAAAATCTTTATTAACACTAACAAATATGCTCTCTCATATATATACACTCAGCGACTCCCATAGGATATTTCTACCCTATTAACAAAGAGTCAAACCCCACAAAGCCAAGGTTTATCGCTAAACCAAAGCTCTGATACCAACTGTAACATTCCGCCTTTTCACACACTTTAAACCGACACACGTGCCAATTAAAAGCATACGCAAGGGCAGATTGTTATGGGGTAAATAAGAAAAACAGAGAAGAAATAAAACAAAATAAAATCTCACAGCGGAAGGATAAAATATAATAATCAATATACAGTTCATGATAACTGTTTACAAAATATTTATTTACTTATACAATGAATATCAAAGTTACACATACCAATACAATCAATGCAGCAGAAATTTAGAGTGTGGTGCAATACTATAAATAATATAATACGGATTCTTCGTCTTCGTCCTCCAAAGCTAAAATCTTCGATCCTGAAACGCTCGGACTGACCCGAGCGAATTTGAAAAGACAAAAACACTCGAGTCAGACTAAAAGATCTTATGTGAGTTAAATTAACAGAAATAAATATGAGTACAGTAACTCAAGAGATGTTCGGGATTTACATCTCCTAAGGATCCGTTAAACTATTTACTATGTAGTATATTGCGCTATTATAATAGTGTCTATTTATAGAATAAACTTACTTTTTAATAGCGTTAAGGGGTTACCCATATAGCCCTTAACACAAATAATGCCAATAGTCTATACAGTACCGTAATACCTCCTGATCGGGAAGCTACCAGAGGATACTCCATAGGTACGACACAAATAGAAACTCGTAGTAAAGGCTCGGTATGGTAGGTGACACAGCACAACTAGGCAATGCCGGGGTAGATATACCAATTGCTATCCAGGCTGGTGGAAACACGTAGCCGCAGTTACCGCCCACCTCGGACTAACTCCCCAAAATCAAAATATAGAAGTGGCCACCGAATCAATCCAAAATCAAAGTATAATATCGAAGAGGAGGGTCCGATCAGAGGAATGACCTCATTGGCCTGAGAATCGCTCCTGTTTTAGCCACCTTATGCCAACTCACGGGAGTCGGGTCCACGTATTTACCTTACAGGAAACGTCGCCACCACCTACTTCATTCTGGAATCTCCACCGCGTATACGGTTAGTCAAAGTGGTTTTCGGTATCGACAGAGAGTATGTCCATATCCGATCCCGGTCTCTTTGCCAACCCATCGTTATTATAACACCGCGGTCATTTAAAAATAGTTTATACTTTAAAACCAGAATAAACATTTCCATTTTAAAATTATGAATACGATATCATTTTAAAACCCAAAACCATATTATATCATTTATCCCAAATAAAATTCTTTTCCCAATATCATAATGCTTTAAACTTCATAACGTCTGAAAATCAAATATTTTTCAAAGCATAATAATTTGAAATTCATAGTTTAAAACCATAACTTTTAAAACTCTAATGGTTTGGATATTCCAAGGTATATAGAATAAATGGTTTAACTTTAAAGTTACTTTGTAAAGAAAATAGTTCTCATGGCTTTACAAATACATTTCTTTATTAAAGTCTAAACCAAAATTTATATTATCTCTCTCAAGTTCCAAAACCACTTCAATTTATTTATATATACGTATATCCATTTTGAGTATCAATATTTCAAACTAAAGTTGGATTTTATTCTTTCAACAAATCAGTTGTTCTATTAATTTGTCTTGAATATTCATATAAAATCCATAAAAAATAAGACTTCAATTTCTAGTAATAAAATATATATATTTTTCCCAATTCAAATTATACTAGAATATTCATTTCAATTTATTTTGGGAAAAATCCAATTATAAATATCATATCCTAAAATTTCCAAACTTAACATTTAAACATATGATATAAATTATTAAACTCCATTTTCTTAATTTTCTTCCATTTTTAATAAAGATTTTTATACACCTTTTAATTTCAAAATTTTCAACTTCATATGTATATATATGGAAGAAAAATCTTTATACAATATAAAATTTAAGATTATTATAAACCGTATTCCATCCAAACCATAGAAATCACATTTAAATAGTTATATATATACCGCGGTGCCTGTATATAATTTTCTATCCTATGGTCAAGTGATACAGATATTTATCATTTCAATCCGCAATTTAAAAGATATAAAATTTTTGCGGTTATATATCATTTCAAACCACAATCCCGAATGAAATGAAGTATGCATGATAATTTGCAATTTAATGATATACAATAAACATCCATTCATCAACATCATCCATCATCCAAATCGAAATCATCAATCAATATCAACCAATAACAATATTATTTTTGGTACTACATAACAGGTAATACTGGCAATTTTATTCAAATTAAATTTAACAGCTATTAATCTACAGTCTATATTCAGTAATAAA
Organism: Allium cepa; assembly: GCA_030765085.1. Taxonomy (NCBI): domain Eukaryota; kingdom Viridiplantae; phylum Streptophyta; class Magnoliopsida; order Asparagales; family Amaryllidaceae; genus Allium; species Allium cepa. The sequence goes on from CM060932.1 coordinate 452,619,463, forward strand.
TTATATAACTGTTAACTAGCATTTCATATACAAACAAATAAATTTTAACTGTAAATTTATACGCAATAAATTAATTAAATTAACAGTTAAATTAAATAAATGCAATTCAACAGATATGAATAAAATAAACATGCCAAATACTCATAAATAAATTTCTATTCATTTCTAAAATTAATTTAACAAACATAAAAGCTTCTAGTAGTTGTGAGTGGGTTAAAACACTCACCTTTTGAATTTAAATCGAATTTAAACCCGATTTAAACCCAAAAATTCGCCCGTCTCAGAATTCGTCCAAACCAGCGTCATCAAGTCCGGAATTTAATTACGATCCTAATAAAAAAAATCTCGCGTCAATCGGATATCGTATGAAGAAATTACAGCGATAAACGGGATTAAAAATCAAATTTATTTAAAACAAAATAAAACAAAACCTAATTTAAAGCCACGTCCTTCCCACGCACGTGCTACAGCACTCCATCCTCTACCCCCCCCCCCCCCCCCCCCCCCGCCCCCCAACGCGCAAACATAAGGACCGAACCCATATATCAAGCGTTGACCGCCTGTTTGACCATCGAATACTTCCACCACCGGCCCCTATATGACCGCCGACCAACCCTTGGCACTCCCCCTTGGTAGCCGCACCAAACCAGGTCGCCGCGTCCCCTTCCTGTAGCGCCGCCGCCACCGTTTGCACCCATGGCCGAAACCCTAATCGAATTAATTCGCCTCATCCAGCCGTTAACTCGATGCAATAACCACCCAGATGCGATCCCCTCGGCTATCTCCCCAATACCCAGAAATATTTTCTCGATCCGACGAAGTTTGTGACGACGCGATGAACGGTCGGGACTGTTTCAATTTATTCTGGGTAAACGATAACTCCATTTGAAAAACGAATTACACCATGAGATTTCGTGTTTCGAGAACATTGACATATATTTTTGTGGAATTTTTCTGGAGAGTTTGAATTTTCATTGAAATTTGGATTGAAGCAGATCTAGGTTTTGCAACCATTTGAGGAGGAGAAGGAGATGAAGAAATGAATATACAGCAAATGACAATAGGATGGAGCTAGGGTTTATAACTGTATATATATAGGTAGGGTTGGGTTAGAGTAGATAGGCTAGATAGATGGACGTACGGAACAAACTAAGGCCCAAAAGCCCGCTATGCCTCCGGGGTCGAATTGGTTATATCTATATATCCAGATAGGTATTTTAAAATATTCTGAACGCGATGGAAAAAGTTTCACGACCAAATTTGATCGTATGAAGAAGTTATGCTGAAAAAAAAATTTCCAAATTGATTTCAAATTGATTTTAATAAAATTGATTTCAAGGCGTTTCGCGTCCGTACGATCAAACGACAGGTCCGATCGATACGAAACTTGAAACCCTATAATAATTCACCGATACGGATCCGATGAAACTAGTTTCATCGAAATCTGAGTCCGTGACCAAAATGGCTATTTCTATATTCATTAATTAAATTAAAATAAATTATAAAATCCAATTTTATATTATATTCTAAAATTGTCCAAATTTTATTACTTATATAATTTAATCAATTTCAAATGGTTTAACAAGCTTGGATGTGAATTAAAATTATAAGTATATCAATTTGCAGTGTTAATTTCTGCACCTTCCTATATTTAAGAATTATAAAATTAAATGCTCAAAACCCTATATATTAGATTTTAACTTTTATATACTCATTCTTTATCCAAATAGGGATGCCACATACTTTGGTTCATGATTCACAATATTATTCTTAAAGTCCATTTTAAATTTCAGTAACATAGTATTCAACGTTAAATTTAATAAATCCTGTTATTTAATAATTATTGCTTAGAACCTGATTTTAATCTTCCCATTATCTATTTAATTCCTTCTAGAATCATAGCTAATATTTGTCATCCCTTCATTACCCAAATGTTCTTATCCCACCAAATTTTAAGTTATCGAAATATTAAATCTCAATTTCTTTTAATTGCACTAAATTTATCTATTACAGGTTGCACTTAACCCAAACACATAAAACTTGCCCAATTTCTCCTTAAATCAATAACCTTCATATACAAATATGTTTATCATAAATTTTATCTACTCTTCCTTTTTAGGTAATGTCCTATATATTAGATTTCCATGTAATTTGCAATAAATCATACTCGTAGTTATATCACATTAAATGAATAAATAAGTGTTGACTCTATTCTTTTGATTCAACATTGGTTTACGTTATATTTCATTAATATTTCTGCATACATCAGGATTTTTAAAAATGGCTGTAAAGTGAAATCTCGTCTACTTCCCATTTTATATTTAAGGCTTCTAAAACCGATTCATATCATTTCTCTAGTCCAAATTTTATTAATATAACCTTAAATTTAATTTATTCCTATCAATGTAATGGTTAAACACAAATTTCACTTATTTGCAATAAATCCACAAATTGGATTTCAAATTTTCAAATAAATAAATAAATTTTAGTTTATCACTTCTTAAATACCCAAACGTCAATGCCTTAATTTAAACTGCATTTATTACATTTTATAAAAATCCTCCATCTTAAGTGACAAATCAAAACTACCCTAACTACACAATTTATGGTAATTAATTCCAATTGCTTTTCCATAAAACTACATAAATTGTCCAACTGCAACCTACGTAGAATGTTTATTTATTTACAATCCTACTGTTTAAATGAATTGATCCTTTACGGTATAATTCACATTTGACTTGATTTCTCATTTATTTTGCAAAACAGTAAATTTCAATTGCTACCAACATTATATTTAATATTAGATTTCCAATTAATTCTATTGGAGTCAATATATCTTTATATATATACTTTACGTATAAATATCTAAATTACCAAATCAAGTACATTTATTAGAGACAACATTCAATAAAATTACTTATCACACTTATTGCATTGATTTATTCCAACGGACACTTTTATTTAGTCACTATTTATTATTACAACCAAATGTACAATCTCCACTATTTATTTTATATTAAATGAATTCCATTCTAGTAAATATTTTTATTAATATTCACTGATTCACATTTATATTGGTTTCTTATATTTAACTTATAACAAGGTGTGCAAATTTACATAGTTCAAATCTATTTCCATGTAACTATTAAATTGTTACATTAAATTCCAATTACTAAAACAAATTACTACCTTTTCTCAAATAAAATCTTAAGACCTTTATTTTATTCTAAATTAGATTAGAAACATATTAATTTAATTCATTTAACATTATCAAATTCAACGGGTCGTTACAATTTCACTTTTATAATCATCCTTTAATTTTCCTTAAATTCATGATTTTATAAAGTTAAATTTCTATTCAAAAATCAAGATTTAATAATAATTCACTTATTAAATTCCAATATGTGACGCCCCACCTCTATTCTCAGAATAACAAAGGTTATTATAAGGAATAACGTCTGCCATTGCGAAGAATAAGGCTTGTTAGGGCGACCATCCGTAAGTTATGCCTTAGACGAGTATTGATTACATCGATGAGAGTTGTGTAAATTACTCCCAAAGAGATATATTCAATCCAAATCTAAAACGAAACTACGGTGGCTTAATAAAAATTCAGAACAAATCATAATAACCACAACATAAATAGTATAATCGCGTCAGAACAGAAATATCAAATATGTATAGCGGAAGACAAGTCTGGAATACATGCTACAACAATCGATAGTTCACATAAACCAAATGTAAATTTACATGTCATAAACATACATGAGACGAGAGTCAATGCACCAAAAAGAAACACTTCGAAGCTAGACAAACAATGAAGTGAAATCCCAAAAGCTGAAGCGGCAACTGAATCAGAGATAGCGATTATCCTGAAATAACTCGGTCTGACCCGAGTATTATTTAAAAGAAAATAATAAACGGATCAGTCTAATTTAAACTTCAGACATAAGTGTTTGATAAAAAACAATTAAGCAAATAATCATAACCTCGAATGAAATTATACAACATAGATAATCAACATAGTTCAAATACAGAAATCTCAATTTAAACTCCATCAAAATCAGCTTTTAAATTCCCAATTGAATCCAAAACAGCAATACGCAAATTTATAATCTCGGATGAGACTATACACAAAATTATAATCTCGAAAGAGAATATACAACAGAGTAATCAATATAATTTAAAGGAAGAAATTCCATTAAACATCATTAAAATCCACTTCCAAATTCACAATTCAATTCAAAACAGCAGTAAACAAAAATCTAGAAATCGATTAAGATACTAGACAAATCAACAGTCACAAAATCTAGAAATCAAAATAAGATAACTAGAAAATCAACATAAAAGATGGATCGGTTCCAGTAGATGACGAGTTTTAGCTACGTCGCAAGTGCATCTCAAATGGCCGAAGCCTACCAAGTACTATAAATTTTTGGCGCCCATCAGATAACCGAAGGTCCGCAGAGTGACCCGAAGGTCTAGTACTAGTAATTGACCCGAAGGTCCATCAGATGACCCGAAGGTCCAACAAATGACCCGAAGGTCCAACAGAGTGGCTCGAAGGCCCAACAAAATCAGCAAAATCATCAAATAGCAACAAGTATATTCAATTAACGGGTCCGGAATTAACCGAAATAGTAAAAGTGTGGTTCCATACTCCGCACCTTTGCTAAATCGTTTAAATCACTTCATCGTTTCCTTGAAAGTGCAAAATTGTGTATTTTATATAAATAACATTTTACATTTTCAAACGGACTAGTACAGAATTAAGCGAATCAGTAAAAGTGAGGGTTCATAGTCCTCAATTTTGCTGAAGCGTTTAAATCGCTTCCTCATTCTTTTGAAAGCGTAAACTGTAAATTTTTTTGCAAACAATTCTATTTTTAAAATGATTTTAAAACACGTGATTAAAACAACAACATCTGTAGCAATTTTGCCAAGGAGATTGCGCTTCACAAAACACTGTAAAAACGGATATCAAATCAGCGTTGCGGAATAACCCCTTAAAAATTCACTTAAAAATTAACGGTTACTGAAGTCAAAACAACAGTAATTTTTATTCGTCAAAATGTCAAAAAAAATACGCTTCAAAAATATAATACCGGCGTAAAAATTCCGTTATAAAAAGAACGGCAACAAAATACGTTTTAAAACGTAACACCGGTTCAACGCAAATTAAATAGTGGACCGCACCACTATATTTTCATCAAAAATACCGCACTTTCTGGCTATATACACGTGCACTACAATATACATGCATGAATTTAAAGCAAAGTATGTACAACTTATACTTTAGAATAAAATACACATGTAACAACTTGTACACACGTACAAAAATTTGCGACCCATACTTGACAATTGATCTATACTTACGTGAGAACTACCATGCATACAAAAATGAAATTCACAAAATTTTAAAGAAACCTGGCCACTCCAACACTACAAGTTACTATGTATAATTTACTCACAACAAAGAGTCTGGACAACACTTTTGTTTACAATGTTGGGAACAAACAATAATATGGGAAAAATTTTCATTGACCTGGGCATAGCTAGATTCACACGCATATGAGAATTAATTAATGGGCAATGACCTAGAACCATATTTTTAATGCTCACGCATAGAGTTCTAGAATGAATAAACAACCTGGGCATATATCCTCATATGCATGCACGCTAGTACTAAATGGATGATTTATTCTGGACAACTTTTGCGTAGATCATTTACTTATGAATAAAATGCCTTTATACGCATGCTACACTTAGAACTAATTAACGCAACTCAAAGAAATCAAAACAATGACCTGGGCATAGAAAATAACAAGTACAAAACAATATCACGCATGCACACAAGAACATATTTGGTAAAAAAAATGAAGTTTGGGAAAATAAAATAACACCCACGCACGCATGCATGGAAATGTTTAACACAAACATAATTAAAAGACTTCGACTACTGTATGTTGTACACGTTTAAAAAAACACGCAACAATATAAAAACACTCTGGACTGAAATGCAACTCTTTGGCACATACACCTAACTTATATGCACACGCATACTTCATGCAAGCACAAAATAAATGCCTTGTCTGAACTTACTATATGTACAAATTGTACTAATGTTCATGCGCATGAAATTTTTGGAGATAGACTCTGTGAGAGATTAGCTCACACGTGAAAATAATTCATGCAACTAAATAAGCTCACGCGTGAAATAGCCCTTGCACGCATGTATAAAAATGTGAAAAGCACGTTGGCCTAGATTTACACATTCACGCACACTGAATGATGCTCTGGAATATTTTCAAATGCTACCTTTTTTTTGCACGAAATTGAGTTGACAAAATAATATGAACATACCTTTGTATATGAACTAAAACAATGGTTTGGAACTTGCTATATAAATGCACGAATACATGAAATTTGGAAATACACAAAATGCAGAAATGCATTGGTTTGGAAACAACTTCCTGGATGCGCACAAAATAAAGTAGTGTATAAATTAGAGATGTGAGTTTTGAACTCACCTCAAATTTTCTTCACAAATCAGTAACAACTCAGATCCAAAAGAGAACAAAAATCAAAACTGCCATTAATCCTTCTATCGAACTACTGAAAATAGATGAGCAAAAGAATATTTTCTTTTCTTTTCACAGTTGTGCACAAGACAAGGAAAAGGCTGGCAAAGTTGTTTGGGTACAAATGCATTTAATGTAAAACGTGCCTCAGAGCAAAATACTTGCTGCATAAAGAAGTGATGGTAGAAAAGTGTTCAACACTGCTTTAGAAATTTGGTGATAGCCGGTTTATAAATTTTCCTTTGAAACCAATGCTACAGCCAAACAAATGTTTCCACTATGCTCTAAATGTTTTAATGATAGCTTGCAAAAGAATGATGGTGTACATTGTCCACTATTGATTCAATATGAACCAATTCTCACGCGAAGGCAAAAGCCTTTTATATAAACTTGCTGCAGCTATTTAGACTACCGACTTTACTACATGATTTCACTCTTTTTAAAAAAAAATATTTACTTCGAAAGGAATTCAAAAATCACGCTCGTTACAGATTTTTAAAATATTTATTACGACGGTAATAAAATCACGGTCGTTACAGACTCCCCCCTTATAAAAATTGCATCCCCGCAATTTTCATACTAGAAGTAGTCAATAACGCAATTAATTTCATCACAACAAAGATTCAAAATAGGAAAAAATGGATATGAATGCTTATCCCCACCCGAAGAGGAGAGAAGACCCGGATAAGAACGCTCGATGAATTCTCTGGTTTCCCAAGTGCAATCTTTGGGGTTTGCGGACCATTGAATTTTCACAAGCGGAACTTTTTTATTCCGAAGGCGTTTTAACCTCCGAAGCTAGCACACCAATAGGATTTTGCACAATAGACAAATCAGGTGAGATCTCAAGATCTTGCAACATATGAGGATCAATAACATAATCTGAATCTCGAAGGCATCGACAAAGCTGTGACATATGAAATACGTCATGAATTCCCGAAAATTGAGTAGGTAGCGACACACGATAAGCAACAGTGCCAATGCGTTCCGTAATAGGAAATGGTCCAATATAACGAGGAGCCAATTTCCCGGAGCTACTAAAATGCACCACACCCTTCGTCGAGGAAATATGAATGAATACAAGATCACCAACAGAAAATTCCAAAGGCTTCCTACAATGATTGGCACAAGATTTCTGCCGATTCTGAGCCTCTTTCATTCTCTGTCTGATAATATCAATCTTCTCAGAAGATTCACAATATAATTGGGGCCGAGAACTAACTTTCTCCCCGATTCTAACCAACAAGATGGTGATCGACACGGTTTTCCGTAAAGAGCTTCAAACAGAGCCATACCGATACTGGATTGAAAACTATTGTTATAAGCAAATTCAACAAGAGATAAATGGTCTTCTCAACTACCACCAAAATCAAGAAGCAGTCCGATTGGACTTGATAGGAATAAAATGGAACGATTTGGTCAATCGATCACAATCACCCAAACACTAGAATGGCCCAACCTCGAACGAGGTAGACCATCAATGAAGTTCATAGAAATTTGATCCCATTACCATAATGGAATCTCAAGAGGCCACAAAAGACCACTAGGACAATGGTGTTCTTCTTTAATAAGTTGACAAGTCATGCAATGACTTACATAACTTGCAACATCACGCTTCATACCCTCCTAATAGTATAAGCGTTTCATATCAGCATACATCTTACTACTACCCGGATGGATAGTATACTTAGAACGATGACAGTCCTCAAGAATGTCATTTCTAAGATTAGAAACACAAGGCACGATCAACTTTCCCTTCTTCAGAATACAACCAAGATTATCAATACTGAAATCCTTTAGATCATCACTTTGGGATTCCAACTTACAACTCTAAATAAGGTAAGCAAGATTTGGATCTTGTTTCTAGGAATCAGCAACATGATCCAACAAACTAGGACGAGCTTCCATGCTAAATAAAAGCATGGGAGAATTAGAAACTGAAGGACGTTCTCTAATTTCACAAAGAGATAAAGCTTCCAAAATATTCCACTCTGCTAGCATCATGGAAACAACAACTTGTGGCTTGCGACTGAGCGCATCAGCAACTCGATTACCGTTACCAAGGGTATACTGAATATCAAAATCATATGAAGCTAGAAATTCGATCCAACGCTGTTGTCTAAAATTAAGTTCCTTCTGAGTGAATAGATACTTTAGAGATTTGTGAACAGTGAAGAGAACAAAACGCTCGTCCAATAAATAATGTCGCCAAATCTTTAGAGCAAAGACTATGGCGGCTAACACCAAATCATAGGTAACATAACGAATTTCGTTAGGCTTTAGTTGTCTAGAAGCATAGGCAACTACTCTATTCTTTTTGCATGAGAACAATACCGAAACCAATACGGCTAGTATTGGTACAAATAATGAAGTTTTGGTTCCCTTCGGGAATCACAAGGATAACAGTATCGAAAAAGAGTTCTTTCAAATAATCTTCTTTCCTGAAAAGGTAAAACTTTCAAAATTTCAATCATCTTTATGAAATCATTTTCTAGAAAAATTTACTTTTTATAGGTCAATTTATTGTGTCAAATTGTCTCATCAAAGCGTTTAGGAGATTCCTATCGATAACGTTGATCAAGCGCATCGATCAGAATTCTTAAAACACTCAATAGGCAATACAATCACAAAATTATCTTCTATATGATAAACACAAATCCAATTATACTTGTAAATAAATCTTATGAAAAAGATTTTGCAAAATTTTAAATTGCTGTTTTCATCCAAAATCAATAAATACACAAATGGAGTCATCGTGATATTCGTAGAATCTATTCATAAAATGGATGAAATAAGCTGGGCAAACTAAATGACATAATATGTCATTCGTAAGAATCATAACGAGTGCGGAATGCGATAAGTGGAATGTTATCCTCCGCAACTCGTAACTGATGAAAACCGGTAGCAAGATCGAGTTGGGAGAAAAGCTTAGCACCACTTAACTGATCGAACATGTCATCGATCCTAGGTAATGGATACCTATTTTTGATTGTGAGCTCGTTAAGCTTGCGATAATCAATGCTAAGCCTAAGAGTACAATCTGGCTTCTTAACGAAGACAACAGCGGCGCTGTAACGACCCATAAAATTTTAATAATTTTTAATTAATTAATAGGTAGAGAATAAATAAGTAACGTATAAATTAATAGGTAGAGAATAAATAAGTAACGTTTAAATTTAGATACGTTACTTTTTGTATAAATTTAGCGTATCTTGTACTAACTATATGAAAAAATATATATAAGAACAATGCATATATATATTGCCCATGATAAGCATATCTCTCCTTCTTCTTTTCATTCCCTGGAAAAAAACTCTTCCCCTCATTCCTTTTTGCTCCACGCGTTCACCACATGCTCGATTACCCACAACCTTTTCCTCTCTTCTTTCATTCTTATATGTAAGTACTTCTTTATATATTATATCTATTGCTTATACTTGCAGCTTTATATATATTCAAGCATACGAAAAGTTTGTTAAAACATATATTTATATGTATATTTTATTTTATACAAGATTTCAAGTATCCTGGTGAGTTGGTTTTAGAGCGTATATATATAATCTGCTTGGTTATTTTAAGTTTTTATTTATAAGTTTGAAATAGATTTTCATAACACATATTTATTTTTCGATATGTATATATGATTTCTGCATATTTGGATAAGTTTATGTTGTACAAATTATTATATATGTTAGTTGTTTGTGATAGGTATATGCAGGCTATATGGTTTCTGCATATAAAATATTAGTATTATTATATATTTTGATAGAGTGTATATTCATACCAAATATGTTTTGTTAACAGCTTGGTAAGTTATGTTTATAAAATATGTTATGGAAAAAAAGGATTATTGGTATAAATGATTTATGTCAGTTTTCCAATGTAAATGTTAGTAATATATGAGTTTGACAGTGTATATATGTTAGTAGAAATGACATTTTGTGTATATATAAAGTTTACATAAGTTTGATATGTTATTCTTCAATATGTCTGTTTATACAAATCGGTTTTTGTTTTATATATATATTATTATTATATGATATGTATAGTAAGACTAAGTTAATTTTTAATATGTACTGTGTACAAAATTTATTGTTGTTTAAGTATATAATGTATTTTGATTTTTTTTTTAAATGGCCGCAGCCTATATTAGCTTACATATTTTAACTTGCATAGGCTCTATTTAGTATATAAAGTAAGTTATTTATATACTATAAGGTTTATATAAAATTTATGATATATGTTAATACGAGTTATTATATATTTAAAGTTTATATTATATGAGTTTAAGATAGCTGTATTTTGAACATCTGGTGCGTGACATGTGTGTGTGTGGATATATATATATATATATATATATATATATATATATATATATATATATTATATCCAAGCTGCTTTGTTTTGTCATTCTATATTTTACTATTTTAATATGAGTATATATCATATATTTGTTATACAACTGGTTGTATAGCATGTTATGAGTCAGTATTTAGTTTTATTGACGTTTTGAAATTTTTTAAGCACGTATGAATATATATGTATATTTATAACTATAATATGTTTCTGGTTATATAAGAGTTAGTTCAGTTTATACATGGCAGTCTGTGTTTATGCCCATATTTTAGAAACAATAGTCAACTTTTGTTCTTTTTGGTTGATATAGGTTATGTACAGTATTATATTTATACTATTTTGGATTTAAGATGATTCTATAAATACTCTACTTTATTAATTATTTTAATACACATATATAATTTAGAAATTTACATAGGTTGAATATAATATGTTATTGAATGTAAAAATATGGATGGATTTAAATTATATATATAACATTTAATATATATAGAAATAGTTATATATATATAAAAAGTTTTCTTTTAGGTATTCATATTTAAACATTTATTTTATCTGTTTGAGAATATATATACACTAGTTATATAAGTTTGGTATAAAGGTGTTAGTATATATATATTTTTTAAGTGTATGTTGATTTAAAAAAAAATGTAAGCTTGATTTATTTATTTATTTATATGTTTGAAAAACATGTAAATTAAATTTGTGATGTTTGAACTTATAATATAAATTTCATATGTGTATATATAGTTATAGGTGGTTATAAAAGTTCGCTTATACCATTTATCTTCATTGTTCCAGTTCTGATCTGATCCGTTTCATCAATTCGAGCCAATCAGCTTTGATCGTTGAATTCGTGCCGATTTTGCTTTGCTTGGATTTGAAATTTAATTTCAGTGCCTGTATCAGTGTGCGTATCCGTGTCTCCTTCTATAATCTCTAGCCTCGAAAGGTGAGAATTCACTCACGATTAACATTTTTTTATTCATTAAATTTGATTTCAATTGAAAGGACAATTGAAATATGCTGGTGTAGTTATTTAAATTTGTTATATATGCTATTATCTGTAACTGTTCACCCATGGGATATGACACCATATCCTGTTGTTTATATTATATTGTTATTGATGATATATGCCTGTTATTTTATTGTATTTTCTGTTATCACTCTGCAAGTTCCCTGTAGTTTAGAAATCACTATGGGTTGAAATGATACATACCCGAACAGACTTTAGAATAGGAGAAAATCGTTATGGGTTGAAATGATAAACCCAAGCGATTTTCATTTAATTGAATTTGGGATTACGGGTTGAAATGATATCCATCCGTATATATTTAGTATACGAATTGAAATGATAAATATCCCTAGCACTTGACTATATGATAGGAAATATATACAGACACCGTTGGTCCATATAAATATTTTGAAAATAATTTCTATAATTTTGGAAAGAAATATATGGTTTAATAAATTTGATTCTTAAAATATTATATAAATGAAGATTGTATATATAGATTTAGTAGTAATATTTGATTTAAATTAGATTGATTTAATACATATAATATGGCTAAGTATTTATGTAAATCTATATTTCAAATAGATTCTCTTGTAATAAATTGAATAATTAAGATTGGGAGATAAATTTGGGTTTATAAAAATGGTATTTAAATAAGGATTTATTTAATTAAATCGATTTGAAATTTTTGAATGGGAAATTTAAAGGGTATGATTTTATAACTGGATTTTTGATTTAAGTGATTTGATGAATGTTTCACGTTTAAATAAATTAAAGAAAATATTGAGTAAAATGTAATTTAAGGTTACTTAAATGATATTGAATCTAACAAGGGAGTATTTCAAGACTAAATAATAATTAGGTTAAATCGAGATCTATATGAAACTGTTATATAGAACATTTAAATATTAAAGCCTTGAACTATATTGGAATTTAAATGGTTTATGTTGAGATTCGGAAATCAACGTAGTTGAATTTGTTATTTAGCAACTAAATTGAATTAAAACGAAAATTTAGGTTGAACTAAATTTGAATTTATTATTTAGAAAACTGAATTGAATGAAAATTTAGATGAAACATTGAATACTTAAAGTTTTGAAATATATGGAAATATAAAGGGGTATTTGTGATTATAAATCCGAATTTGAGATCGATAAAATTTTAGTGGTTATTTTAGAAATTGAGTTGAATTTAAATTGATAAATTGAGATTGAATTTAATTTGAATGGGAAGGTCAGGTTGATGTTGGAATGATTTTTTAAGTTGAGGAAATTGAAAATATTTTACTGTATAAATTATTTAATATATATAAATACTATTTCGGGAAATATAGAGATATTTGAGTGAAAATGAGATTTGGTTTTGAAGTATAAATTAAGCTGAAATGACCATGGTGTTATAGTGTATATTTCTACCTTGTAGAAAATTCCATGGACCCTTAGAGGATGGTTATCCCAAACATCCTTCAAGTTATTTGTATTTCAGTTGATATTTCATTTGAGTTGGATTTATTGATATAAGATTGTTAATCCTGACTCGAGTGTTTTGTGTTTTGCATTACGCTCGGGTCAGACTGAGTGATACAGCATTTGAGACTCACCTTTGGAGTTCGGAGCTTCATTTGGAAATCCAACTATCGATTCAGATTTCAGCCTTTCCAGTTGAGTGGTTCAGAGAAATCATCTGTTGCATTGGACACTTCACTGCATTTGAACTATTCGGTTGTATTTTTCTAACTCTGATGTATATGGTAGCTTCATGAACTACTATTCTTTATCTATTCCGCTGCATTATATTACTCTATGATCTGTGATTGATTTATTTACTATATATTTTAAGTTCTGCCAAATTTTAGTTAACAATTCGGTATTTTGAATTATTCAAGTCAGATATGTATGGTTTTACTGTGGATTTGAATGGTCCAAAATAGCGGGTCGTTACAGTTGGTATAAAGCTTTGGCTCTAGGCAAAACTTAGCATATATGGTAAATTTATTTACAGAATCACTTTCGCTCGAGTTGAATCTCTTCCTTTTGACTCGATTTCCTTTGAATTTTGGAATGTCCCTCGGTTCCGAAATTCATTCTGTCTCTCCCTATTTATATTCATTTGATTCCGGAGTATCACATAACTCCACTGAATGATTTGTAAAGGGGGTGAAAACTCCTTTTCAATTGGCATTGACTCACCGAAGATTTCTACATCCTCGGTTTACGATGCTGCTATATCTTGTTATGCCGAATTCTATATCTCTTGCGATCGAATGTCGAATTGCCTCAGAATTCTACACCGATCTAATTTTGGAATCACGGTTGACCGGTAAAGGTCGTCCGCGATTTATAAAAGTATATCCATCTTCTATTTTGTAATTTAATTATCTCATCTTCGATCGAGTCTATTTTCAAATCAGGATTCTATTGATTGGAGTTCCTCTAAATTAAATCGCTATCTTTGTTTTGAAATCCATTCTTGAATCATCCTTTGAAAATGGGTTTTGTTTGTATTTTTGAAATTGTTTATACCGAAATTTTATTTTGATAACTATGATTTTTTTATATATATAAAAGTGAAAATGTTTTCGATAAGGATTATATACCTAAATATTTAAAGCAAATAAGAAATGTTATTCTATATAAAAAGGTTTTGAAAGGATTTGAAATTTTGAAAAATTATAAGAAATTGATTTACATAAAAATGATTTATAACTGTAGAGTTGATTTGAAATTCGAGAATTGAATTCTGGTATTTTGAAATTGTTTTTAAGATTTTGGAAAATATATAAAAATAATACGATTTAAAAGTATTTTTCCGAATAAGAAATGTTTCAAATGAGTTCAAATGAATTCCAATAATTTTGAAGAAATTTAAAAGAAGTTTTCAAGAAAATAGAAGTCCCGAACTCACTTATGTCGTTAGAAAATAATTTCGGTGATGAGTGCACGCATCATCGACATTGATTTTCGAGTTTCAGAGTGGGGGAGAGGCCACTTTAATAGCTTCGCTATGCAAGTGATTTTGTAAAACCGTTTTTGATTTCAAATTCCGAAGTATAATTTGATATTTTAGAAAGAAATAAGTATATATTTGAAATAATTTAAAATGAGACCGGTGTTCAGTCCTCGAGTTTCGGATTTAATAATTGATTTATTGATTTATTATTGATTTTCAACTCTTGAATTGAAAATTTGATTTCCCTAACTATTTTGAATGCTCGAATACTTCCAAATCGAGATTAAATTTTCAAAGCTAAGAAATTTCGAAGAGTATAAAATGTTTGATAAAGAATATAAATTTAGTTTTGAAATGTTTTGAGAAAAAAAAATAGTTGAATAATGGTTTTCAGAAAGGTAAATTGGATATTTCACATAGAAATAGATAGTTTAAAAGTTTAAAAAAAGGGATAATTATAAATTTGGAAACCATTTTGAGTATAATTGATTTTGGGAAAATATTTGGTTTTGAAATTAAATTGGAATTAAAAACCAGTACTTATATGGTGATTTTCAGAAATGAATTGGTTTGACTTGGATTATTTTAATTTGGAAAATGGGATAATTTTCTAAACCTATTATTTTGGGAACTTTGAAATTTAGATATTTAATTTGGAAGAAAATTTGGTGAAATCATATATGATTTAAAACTGAAATGATATTGAAATGATTTGAAATTTGAGAACCTTATATTATTAAGCACTTGATTTGGGAGTGGTCGAACTTATATAAAATGGATTGTATAAGTATGAAGTTGATTTGAAATCTATTGATTTGAAAGGTACTCAATTTGAAAAGAGATTTTATATAATCGAAGTATATATAAGTATTATTTGATCAACTATTGATTTTGGAAAGTATCCGATTTGGGAAAAATGGAATCCTATATATATGGACTTTATATAAGTACAATATTTGAAAGTGATTTGAAAAGGTAGTATATGATATATATTTTCGAAGTAAAGATATGGAAAGTGCCTTCTGCTTGATATCCGCTTTGTGGCCACATCGTGGATTAATTCTATCGATATTATTCTCTCTGATTTTTGGTTTTCTGGATGTAATACTCGAGTGTTCCCACCGTGGTGTAACCCATGGATTTTTTTCTCTCGCAACTGCATAGCGCAATTGCCTGGCTGAGTCAGGCCTAGGGGTACGAATTGTTTCCTGGGGAATCCAGGCGTAACCATTGTATATCCTGCAATCTGTGTAGGTCGCGAATAGTAGCGAAACTGCCTGGCTGAGACAGCCTAGGGGTACGGATTGTTTCCTGGGGGACCCAGGTGTAACCATTGTGTATCCTGCACTCTACTAGTCATCACGGCGTAACTCGCAGGGTTGAGAAAGCTTGTGGATACAGATTGTTTCC
Source organism: Allium cepa (assembly GCA_030765085.1). NCBI lineage: Eukaryota > Viridiplantae > Streptophyta > Magnoliopsida > Asparagales > Amaryllidaceae > Allium > Allium cepa. Next base: position 452,635,774 of record CM060932.1, read on the forward strand.
TGGGGGATCTAGGCGTAACCATTGTGTATCTGCGAACCATGGTCGGACAAAGGTTTTGGTTTAGTTGTTTTTTTTGGATTGTATTTTCCATATCTGTTTTAAAGGTTTTTCAAGTATTTTCACTGGGTGTTGAAACAAGTCTACTAAGTACTTGAAGAATTCTAGCTTTGCGCCTGATCAACGCATGGCCAGAGTCTACAAGAACGAGGATAAACTTGTTGAAACATCGAGTTATAAAAGTATTTTCGAAAGGAAAATCTATTTCGATATAATAGTATTTTATTATAAAAGTATTATTATAAAGGTATTTATTATAAAAGTATTTTTCCCAACAAAGAAATTTTGTGTTAATATTTGAGATTGAAACTCTTATGGTTTGAAATTTACGATTCGTGCTCGATTCTATTCTTTCAATCTACCTTATCTTCTCAGCTTTAGTTGTTCACCTATATTCCGTTTCTAGAATCTACCTTCCTTTCCTTTTTGAATATAATCTTTTAAATATTGTTTATCTGTATACTACATTGGTTAATAGAAAATTTTAGTGGTATAAATATTTTTGAAGTTATTAGTTAAATAAAACATATTTAAAGAAAATGATTATTAATTTATTGATAATATTTGAAAAGTATCTTGAGATAGATTAAAAATTTCATGAGTTATGGATTTAATGTTTTCAAATAGCTTCTTTAAATATAACTAATGATGTAAATAATTGTTTTCAAATAGTTTCCATATACTTATAAAGGTGTTATTTAAACATATAAATGGTATTTATAAAGGAAGTAAGAAGTTTTACAAATGGGTTTTGAAAATTATGAATATCTTAAGTAAAATTTATATGGTTAAATCAATTATTTACCCCTGACTTTCAATCTACTTTTATTTCTGGTTATTCTATTCTCCTACCTCCTTCCTTTTCGGGGACGAAAAGTTTTGAGTGGAGGAGAGTGTAACGACCCATAAAATTTTAATAATTTTTAATTAATTAATAGGTAGAGAATAAATAAGTAACGTATAAATTAATAGGTAGAGAATAAATAAGTAACGTATAAATTTAGATACGTTACTTTTTGTATAAATTTAGCGTATCTTGTACTAACTATATGGAAAAAAAAATATAAGAACAACGCATATATATATTGCCCATGATAAGCATATCTCTCCTTATTCTTTTCATTCTTTGGAAAAAAACTCTTCCCCTCATTCCTCTTTGCTCCACGCGTTTACCACATGCTCGATTGCCCATAACCTTTTCCTCTCTTCTTTCATTCTTTATATGTAAGTACTTCTTTATATATTATATCTATTTCTTATACTTGCAGCTTTATATATATTCAAGCATACGAAAGGTTTGTTAAAACGTATATTTATATGTATATTTTATTTTATACAAGATTTCAAGTATCCCGGTGAGTTGGTTTTAGAGCGTATATATATAATCTGCTTGGTTATTTTAAGTTTTTATTTATAAGTTTGAAATAGATTTTCATAACACATATTTATTTTTCGATATGTATATATGATTTCTGCATATTTGGATAAGTTTATGTTGTACAAATTATTATATATATTAGTTGTTTGTGATAGGTATATGCAGGCTATATGGTTTCTGCATATAAAATATTAGTATTATTATATATTTTGACAGAGTGTATATTCATACCAAATATGTTTTGTTACAGCTTGGTATGTTATGTTTATAAAATATGTTATTGAAAAAACGGATTTTTGGTATAAATGATTTATGTCAGTTTTCCAATGTAAATGTTAGTAATATATGAGTTTGACGGTGTATATATGTTAGAAGAAATGACATTTTGTGTGTATATAAAGTTTACATAAGTTTGATATGTTATTCTTCAATATGTCTGTTTATATAAATCGGTTTTTGTTTTATATATATATATATATATATATATTATTATATGATATGTATAGTATGACTAAGTTAATTTTTAATATGTACTGTGTACAAAATTTACTGTTGTTTAAGTATATAATGTATTTTGATTTTTTTTTTAAAATGGCCGCAGCCTATATTAGCTTACATATTTTAACTTGCATAGGCTCTATTTAGTATATAAAGTAAGTTATTTATATACTATAAGGTTTATATAAAATTTTATGATATATGTTAATACGAGTTATTATATATGTAAAGTTTATATTATATGAGTTTAAGATAGCTTTATTTTGAACATCTGGTGCGTCACACACACACACACAGATATATATATATATATATATATATATATATATATATATATATATATATATATATATAATATCCAGGCTACTTTGTTTTGTCATTCTATATTTTACTATTTTAAGATGAGTATGTATCATATATTTGTTATACAACTGGTTGTATAGGATGTTGTGAGTCAGTAGTTAGTTTTATTGACGTTTTGAAATTTTTTAAGCACGTATGAATATATATGTATATTTATAACTATAATATGTTTCTGGTTATATAAGAGTTAGTTCAGTTTATACATGAGCAGTCTGTGTTTATGCCCATAATTTAGAAATAATAGTCAACTTTTGTTCTCTTTGGTAAATATAGGTTATGTACAGTATTGTTGTAACAACCCGGAATTTTTGACAGCATGTTTTAATGAATATTTAATGTAATTTAAATTTAATATAAGCTTGTCAATGTTTTAATTGATAAGATAATGGATATTTAACAGTTATATGTTTTATAAAGGAAAGTTTTGATTTAAAAATTTTAAAATAGAATGCTTTGGAAACCATTTAAAACAAAATCTGTCTTTTACCCTAAAATCAAAGATTTTATATGGTTGATATTTAATCTAGTACCTATAAAATGAAATGGAAATGATAATGTTTAAAACAAACAAACATAGAAAATATTGAACATAAACATGGAAATCTAACACATAAGTTTAAAACAATATAGTTGATTATAAACATAAACATCCAAAACAAGTATGAATCATAACTATAAACATAAGTATAAACCATAATTATAAAATATAAAATATAACTAATAATATAAATATACGAATATAAGTTATAACTAGGAATATAAAATTTACATATGAAATATTATGAATCTAATACCTAGAAATCTGAAGTACAAATAGAATAAAATTAATATAGTCAAGATAATAACCTATAAAACTCATTTGTATAACATAAACCTTTTAACCAAAGCCTTTTACATTGTTGAATATCATGTAGACATGTTAAATGCATAAGCTATAGAGATAACCTGTAACATATTTCTGTACTAAACATATATGTGCTGTCATACAGTTTATAGGCATGAGAAAAACAAGTTTTCACTTCAAATATAATAAAAATAAAACATGTGTCTTATAGGATATGCTAGCCGAAATAAAAGAAATATCTTTATACAACACAAAGTAAGTATCAGTAAAACATTAATTACATGTTGTCATAATTAAGAGCAAAGGCATTAATTAGCATAACATATTGTTTAACAAGTACTATAGCCGAAATCCCTTTATGATTTCATACTGCAGGTGTATATTATTTAACCAATAAAAGAGAGAAAAAGGACAATGCAAATATTAACTGCCTAGATTCAACCTGTTAAGTAGCTTTAACTTATATATACACCTATATACTATGCTCATTTATAAAAACTGGATCAAAACCTAAAGTAAACCTGAGAATACATTGTTTTCTTTGCAAACATACATCAATTCAAAACAGAAAAACAAAGGAAAAGAAACAGAGAGAAGCAAAAGCAGATTTCAGGAAAGTCTTAACTGGAGCAGTTTCTTCAACATCACTTCTGTTCAAATTGTTCAGTGAGTAAACTTACCTATTTTTAAATCTAAACTTGTGTCTTTAGTTTATAAATGGTTTGTGTTTTGATATTGTTTATACAAATAGCCTTGGGCATTTCCTGTTGCTTTGGTAGTACAGGTAGTTGTTCTTCAAGATTTTTGACTATCTGAACAAAGAAAAGCTAAGATATTTATAAATACTTGTCCATATAAGTGTTTGAACTTTAATGTTGTTGCTGATACATGTGGTTATCCTCAACATAGGCCTGTAAACTTGTTTTAGGAGTTTTAACAATATGTTATAAACACTGTATCTTCAAGTTACAGTAAAGAAGAATTAATGTTAAAATTCAAATGTTTTAAATTGTAAATTCAGTAACATATTTAGGTTCCATGCACATAATAATGATTTTTAACATAAAAATTATGATTTTTAAGCAAGGAATTTAAGAGCAGTTTTATAATGAAACTAGAATGGGTTTTTGCAAATTCAGGAAGATCGAGTTAATTTTAATTCCTGTAAATTGATAGGATGCAAATTTGTAATCTACATGATTCCAGAAAAATGCCAAACAAATTTTCGAATATAGGGATTTGGATATTTTGATTAAAGTAGGGTTTTAGAGCTAATATTTTTCATGCTCTGTAAATTTTGATTTCGGCATCATCATGAAACCGAGTGGAAGATGATTTTAGGTGGAGCTAGGGGGGTGTGAGTGACGTTTTGGTGGAGATTCATCACCTCCGGTGATGGAGGGTGGCCGCGCGAGGGGATTTACGGTGAGGCGTTCTTGGTTCGTGTTCAAGCATCGGGTCATTTTCTGATCTAGAAATCTTCGAAGGGTTTTGGGTTTGGTTTTTGGTAGTAGTGACGTTTTGTGGTTTGTGGGGGTAGGTGCGAGTCGCCAATGGCAACGCGAACCACCGTGCACGTGCACGTTGGTGATCAGTTCCATGGGTTTCGTTTTTTTTTGGTTATCGCGTGTGGGTTGCTCGGGGGCTTTGTGAGGTCGCTTCGAGTCTTCCTTTGGTTGCCTCCAAGTCGGATACGTGAGTGGCTACGGCAGTTCAATTTAAATCTATAAAAATAAAAAAAATAAAAAAGAAAAGAGAAGGAAGAAAGGGAACAGGCAATGAAGAAGATAGAGAGTGAGAGAGAGGGACGCAGGGGAGAACTCGGGGAAAACCATTGAAATGCTCGAGTTCAACCCGAGTTTTGCCTGGGAATTTCTCGGGTCAAAATAATACTTTTCTCGAGTCTGATTGTTTTTACTTAAATACTTAAGTATTTTGGATTAACAAAGAATAAGAGTAATTAAGGGAATAATCTTGGTTAGTTTAAGTTAATATTTGATAAAAATCTAGTGAAGTAAGGTTTGTAAGGAAGATGATTAATGTAAAAATATAAGGTTATTACAATTTAACTTATTCTTGTAATTAAATTGATAAATTTACATTACATTTGAAATTAGACATTAATCATATGTTCAATCAACTTAACTTAAGAATGTTAGTTAATTACTTCAAGTTAATAAATCAATGGTAGTTACTTAAGTAATTAAGTAAAGATAAACAATTCATTAATTGACAATTCACAATTAATGAATTCTAAACAAATGATTAATTAAATAATTTATGGTAATTAAATATGTAATAAGATTGTAATTATAATAAGTACGTTATAAATTAATAAATAAGAATAAAGTAATTAACTAATTAATTAAGTAACAATTGATGAACAAAAGTTAATTAATAATTAACTAAAGATTAGATCTAATAAATTAATAATTAATTAATTAATTGATCATTAATAAGCTAACTCAGGAATTAATTAAGCAGAATAAAAATAGTTTATTCTTAAGCAATCAATTAAGTCAAGAAACCAAACTGTTGGGTATGCATTGGTAATTCTGTTTGATGATATTTCTGTGATATGCTGTGATGTTCTGGATATACCTGTGATAACTGTGTATGAATTATCTGTTATATCTGTTATGTTAATTCTTAATATTGAATTGAACCGTTAAGTTAAATAGACAACTTGGACCTTAAAATGGCGTTTGGCTTCGATGAGACCGGGATCGGAAGAATCAAATTGGATTCTTCGAAAACCACATCGATCCAAAATAAACGTTAGGTCGTGAATCCTGAAATGAAGATCGAGATGGTGTTTTCAGAATGCAAGGGTTATCGTCGTTGACTCTGAGGGTGATTCCAAAATGAGTGCAACGAGATAATGCATTCGGTTTCGTTCGAACCCGGAACGAACTTGTATGGATTGAATGCTTTCAACACATCGTCAGGCGGACGATGAGCATTCTAAGTGATATGTTCTTTAAAGGTAATCGCAGCCTCAAGCCTCATCAACCAGGAATGGCTAAAACAGGGGAGATGCAGCAGGGTTAGGTGGGTCATGCCCAAGCAGGACAAGACATTTCTCCTGTCTAGATGTCCCTTTTTATTTCGGCTTAGTGGGCGGTTGCTAGCTACAACCGCGGGGTTTATCTTGTTCGGGACTGTTCAGTAAGGAATGGTTCCGGCCTTGTGTTGCAGGGGATGAAGGGAGTAATCCTCGGTACGGTGATCTAGGCCCCGTACTGTGACGGGCGGTACCCCAGTAGCCCTGCCATTGTTGGAAATCCATTTTTCCTACGAGACCCTACGGTTTTGATTTGTATTACCCACTTTTGTGGCTAGTAGCTGGAATTTAATCATGTAACAATTTCGGCTATTTTCTATTTACTTGAAAACCCTAGACACTAATATAATATCACTGGATTTCCTATGAAATGTTTTGGTTAGCGTAAGGTAAAAACTTACCCGTATTTATTTGTGGGGAGTCTTACGTGATACCTTTATGTTCAAATGTTTTTTCAAAGTTAAGCAACTTTAACCTGTTTACTCATACCAGACCCATGTCTGACCCGGAGTTTGTTTTTTTTTCATAAACTCTCGGGTACCCAAATTTTTACGGGTAGCCAAGGGATTCAGGTTAGATTTGATGAATTTTGGAGGAGCAATGGAGCAGGAGGCTTCTACGTTGTAGATATTAATATATATTTGGTGTTCCGCTGTGTTGATATCTCTGAGCCGTTTATCTGTATTGTATATTGACTTGTGTTAACTAGACAGGTGTTTATAACTGTCTAGTAAGTGTTGTATGATCTGTATAACTCTGATATATGTAAAATTATGTAATAGTTATGTGATATATTATATTTTGTTCCACTCCGCTGTGAGATTCTGATATTGTTGTTCTTTCTTCTCTATCTTTTCTATTTTCTCATCCCTTTCTTTCTTTATGATGATACGTCTTTCTGGTAGTAGAAGGGCGGGTCGTCACAGTAGGTATCAGAGCATAGGTTGGTGATAACCTTGGCTCTGGTAGTGGTTACTCATAAAATAGAGTTTGTAGAACTCTAAAATGAGTTTGAGTGTATTAATAGATATGAGCGCGTATTTGTTAGTGGATATAAAATGGTTTTATATTGCGTTGATTGATTTATTGAGTGGTATATGAACCTTCGTCGGCACAGCCTCGAAAACTGTATCGAAGGGGTTTCTAAACACTTAAATAGAGCAATTCGACACAATATTGTTTTTAAAAGTAGGGTAAATGAAATAATTTTACCCAAAATTATATTTTGATATAAAAGAAATATTTTTCTGAAATAACTATATATACTTGGATGTTTGAATGTAAATAGTACAATCAAATAAAAATTTAAATGTGAGTGGTTTATAACCAAATAAAATTATTTAAAAATTATTTTTAAAAAAAAGGAATATAACTAAAATCTGATTAAACTAGAATTTAAGTCCCGGAAATTTGGAAGATGTTTAAATAAATTTAAACAAAGGAATTTGGGAATTTAAAATCTTGGGAATATTTGAAATGTCTTTCCAAAGATTTGAAGGAAATAATGGAATCTTGTTTTGGAAAATATTGTTGGTTTGAGAGGCAATTGTGAAAGTAAGAAAGCACTGAACTCACTTCAGTCGCTGGAAAATAATCCTGATGATGATGGCCACATCTTTAGTATTCATTTTCGAGTTTCTAAAGTGATGGATTGCTACCAGGGTAGTTAGTCATGATATTGTTTGGACTTGTTGGGTATGCAAGATAGTTTAAAAAATTTCAAAAGAGAAAATTTGTTTTGGTGAAAACAAGTGTTTGGAAGTTGAAAATTTGATTTGATAGACCAAGTAGGTATATGTAGTTATCATTTTAAAATGGTTTTGGAAATGAAAACCAGGCAATTGAATTCTAAGAATTCTATTTAATAATGTGAAAGGTTTGAATAAATCAACTATTAGACTTACAAAGTAAAGTTGATAATTATAAGAAGAAATCGGGAATTTTGATCCCGGTATTAAAATTTAACTTAAGTAAATGAAAATAAGAAATATATTTGAGTTTAACCTGAGGTAAGTTAAATGGAATTGGAGTTCAAAACGAACTTAATTGGATATAAACCTAGAAGGGAAAATAATTGTAATGGCAAAATGAAATGTATACCTTAACATAGTAAGAGTTATACATATGTCATATGGAATTGTGATTATAAGATGAAATGACCCAAATGAGTGATATAAACTTTTAAGTAAACAAATAAGTTTTGAGCTCATATGTTGAGAAATAAAATTTAAAGAATGGTAAGTAGATAAATTTAACTGAAGTTGAATGAAACTGAATTTAAATGAATTCAGTCGAATTATAAATAATATTGAGTGGAATAAAATTCTTATGTGAATAAGTAAATGTAAATCAAAGTAAGTATTGAATTGGATAGAAGTGGTGTGAGCTGTTAACAAATTTAATTCAAGTATAAATTGAATAATTGATTATGAATAAATTCAATAATGAATTGTTAATGTAAATTAAAATTTAAGGATGGATAAAAGAATAAACTAATCAGTAAGTAGTTGGGATTTGATTAAAAGAAAATCAAATCAAAGATTTGAATGGGAATTGGTGAAATAGAATGAACTTAAGTTATTAAGTGAAACAGTTAATGACTTAAATAAATTGTGACATGATTAATTTAAAATATGGGTTGATTAATTTAAAATATGGGTTGTCAAATTTAATAAAATGGTTTGGAATCAAACTTTCGAAATAAAAGAAAATGCAACGAAAGGATTGTGGATAAATTAATTGAGATGGACTCAAGTGTAAATTGAGTTGAAATCAATTTAAGATTTGTTATAAAGCTTAAGTGACTATTTATTCACAATGATATTGTTAAATTGCCTAAGGAAATGGGTTGTTTTAAGTAAATAAGATTGAATAAAATTTTATGAATTATTGGAAGCAAAATAGGATGATTTTGAATATGAGTTTGTATTGCTTAAATGGATTATATAAGCAAGTAAGTTGTAAATTCCTTTTAATTAAAAGGGAATGGTTTGAGAATTGATTGAAATTAATTGTGTTGAGGATTGAAACCTTACATATGTGCTTATGAAAATATGTAATGGAGAATATGTCAAAGCTTTTCAGAATTTGAAAACTATAAAAAAAAAATTAGCAACAAAACAATTTCAAATTGAAAATTTAAAGTAAACTAATGAATGAAACTAATTTAAAAATAATAATAGGAATCAGTTATAAATGGAGATAGTCAATAAAGGTTCAATTTTCAGAGTTAAGAAAATTGAATTCATATGGAATTGGCAATTCAGATTTAAATAAGAAGATATAAAGGCTAAAGTGGAAGAGTAATAATATAAAAGTATATATAATGCTTATATTAAGCTTAAGAAATGAATGGTGAAATTCTTAAGTAAAATTTGATATTGAGAAAATTATTCCAAGTGGATAGAATCAAAATAATGTGAATAAAAGAAATTGATATGGTTGATAATCAATGAATATAAATACGTAGGATGTACGTATATGATTTTATTCACGTAGCAATTAGATCCAGATTCGAGCACAGAATTTCAAGATAGTTATATCGATCCGAATTAGGATTTTTCACTCGATTTTCGACGACGAACCATGGATTTGGATTTTGATTGATGTTGGAAATTCTCTATCATAGTTGTGACTATTCAAGGAGAATGACAGTTTCTGATCAAGAAACCAGTTCTGAGTCCGCAATAGGAAGTCGGGTGGACGATACTAGTTCGGAAATGAAATTGTGTGATCGAGCGATCGGATTTGATATTACGTACGAACGATATATGTACATCGTACGGGCTTGATTTAAAATAAATATTGGAATTCTGTAAAGAAGTCAATAAATTTGGAAAGAGTTAATACTGTGGATTTCAGAATTTAATTTCCAGAATGGATGTCTGGAATTTATTGCGTATCCCATATATCTCAGGAAATTTGTTTATGATTCATCATTAATTGTTAAACTAGTAATTCAGGAATTTGGAGGTTGAATCAAATTTAACCGTGGTCAGGAATCCAGTGGGGATTATTGATCATCGTGAAAACAACTCTCGATAATTTTTAGGGAAGGTTATCCGGATTCATGTTCGGATAACTAGTATTGTTTGTTAGAATAGGCTGTTTGTTTGTTTGCTATTGTATGAATGATACGTATGTTTGGATTGTTAATATAAAACTTGTGAATTAACTGTTGTTTTAATTTCGGGGACGAAATTCTTTTGAGGGGGGAGGAATGTAACAACCCGGAATTTTTGACAGCATATTTTAATGAATATTTAATCTAATTTAAATTTAATATAAGCTTGTCAATGTTTTAATTGATAAGATCGTGGACATTTAACAGTTATATGTTTTATAAAGGAAAGTTTTGATTTAAAATTTTTAAAATAGAATGCTTTGGAAACCATTTAAAACAAAATCTGTCTTTTACCCTAAAATCAAAGATTTTATATGGTTGATATTTAATCTAGTACCTATAAAATGAAATGGAAATGATAATGTTTAAAACAAACAAACATAGAAAATATTGAACATAAACATGGAAATCTAACACATAAGTTTAAAACAATATAATTGATTATAAACATAAACATCCAAAACAAGTATGAATCATAACTATAAACATAAGTATAAACTATAATTATAAAATATAAAATATAAAATATAACTAATAATATAAATATACGAATATAAGTTATAACTATGAATATAAAATTTACATATGAAATATTATGAATCTAATACCTGGAAATCTGAAGTACAAATAGAATAAAATTAATATAGTCAAGATAATAACCTATAAAACTCATTTGTATAACATAAACCTTTCAACCAAAGCCTTTTACATTGTTGAATATCATGTAGACATGTTAAATGCATAAGCTATAGAGATAACCTGTAACATATTTCTGTACTAAACATATATGTGCTGTCATACAGTTTATAGGCATGAGAAAAACAAGTTTTCACTTCAAATATAATAAAAATAAAACCTGTGTCTTATAGGATATGCTAGCCGAAATAAAAGAAATATCTTTGTACAACAAAAAGTAAGTATCAGTAAAACATTAATTACATGTTGTCATAATTAAGAGCAAAGGCATTAATTAGCATAACATATTGTTTAACAAGTACTATAGCCGAAATCCCTTTATGATTTCATACTGCAGGTGTATATTATTTAACCAATAAAAGAGAGAAAAAGGACAATGCAAATATTAACTGCCTAGGTTCAACCTGTTAAATAGCTTTAACTTATATATACACCTATATACTATGCTTATTTATAAAAACTGGATCAAAACCTAAAGTAAACCTGAGAATACATTGTTTGCTTTGCAAACATACATCAATTCAAAACAGAAAAACAAAGAAAAAGAAACAGAGAGAAGCAAAAGAAGATTTCAGGAAAGTCTTAACTGCAACAGTTTCTTCAACATCACTTCTGTTCAAATTGTTCAGTGTGTAAACTTACCTATTTTTAAATCTAAACTTGTGTCTTTAGTTTATAAATGGTTTGTGCTTTGATATTGTCTATATAAATAGCCTTGGGCATTTCCTGTTGCTTTGGTAGTACAGGTAGTTGTTCTTCAAGATTTTTGACTATCTGAACAAAGAAAAGCTAAGATATTTATAAATACTTGTCCATATAAGTGTTTGAACTTTAATGTTGTTGCTGATACATGTGGTTATCCTCAACATAGGCCTGTAAACTTGTTTTAGGAGTTTTAACAGTATGTTATAAACACTGTATCTTCAAGTTACAGTAAAGAAGAATTAATGTTAAAATTCAAATGTTTTAAATTGTAAATTCAGTAACATATTTAGGTTCCATGCACATAATAATGATTTTTAACATAAAAATTATGATTTTTAAGCAAGGAATTTAAGAGCAGTTTTATAATGAAACTAGAATGGGTTATTGCAAATTCAGGAAGATCGAGTTAATTTTAATTCCTGTAAATTGATAGGATGCAAGTTTGTAATCTACATGATTCCAGAAAAATGTCAAACAAATTTTCGAATACAGGGATTTAGAGATTTTGATTAAAGTAGGGTTTTAGAGCTAATATTTTTCATGCTCTGTAAATTTTGATTTCGGCATCATCATGAAACCGAGTGGAAGATGATTTTAGGTGGATCTAGGGGGGTGTGAGTGACGTTTCAGTGGAGATTCATCACCTCCGGTGATGGAGGGTGGCCGCGCGAGGGGATTTACGGTGAGGCGTTCTTGGTTCGTGTTCAAGCATCAGGTCATTTTATGATCTAGAAATCTTCGAAGGGTTTTGGGTTTGGTTTTTGGTAGTAGTGACGTTTTGTGATTTGTGGGGGTAGGTGCGAGTCGCCGATGGCAACGAGAACCACCGTGCACGTGCACGGTGGTGATCAGTGCCATGGGTTTCGTTTTTTTTTTTGGTTATCGCGTGTGGGTTGCTCGGGGGCTTTGTGAGGTCGCTTCGAGTCTTGCTTTGGTTGCCTCCGAGTCGGATACGTGAGTGGCTACGGCAGTTCAATTTACAACTATAAAAATAAAAAAAATAAAAAAAAAAGAGAAGGAAGAAAGGGAACAGGCAATGAAGAAGATAGAGAGTGAGAGAGAGGGACGCAGGGAAGAACTCGGGGAAAAACATTGAAATGCTCGAGTCCAACCCGAGTTTTGCCTGGGAATTTCTCGGGTCAAAATAATACTTGTCTCGAGTCTGATTGTTTTTACTTAAATACTTAAGTATTTTGGATTAACAAAGAATAAGAGTAATTAAGGGAATAATCTTGGTTAGTTTAAGTTAATATTTGATAAAAATCTAGTGAAGTAAGGTTTGTAAGGAAGATGATTAATGTAAAAATATAAGGTTATTACAATTTAAATTATTCTTGTAATTAAATTGATAAATTTACATTACATTTGAAATTAGATATTAATCATATGTTCAATCAACTTAACTTAAGAATGTTAGTTAATTACTTCAAGTTAATAAATCAATGGTAGTTACTTAAGTAACTAAGTAAAGATAAACAATTCATTAATTGACAATTCATAATTAATGAATTCTAAACAAATGATTAATTAAATAATTTATGGTAATTAAATATGTAATAAGATTGTAATTATAATAAGTACGTTATAAATTAATAAATAAGAATAAAGTAATTAACTAATTAATTAAGTAACAATTGATGAACAAAAGTTAATTAATAATTAACTAAAGAATAGATCTAATAAATTAATAATTAATTAATTAATTGATCATTAATAAGCTAATTACTCAGGAATTAATTAAGCAGAATAAAAATAGTTTATTCTTAAGCGATCAATTAAGTCAAGAAACCAAACTGTTGGGTATGCATTGGTAATTCTGTTTGATTTACTTAGATATCTGTTTGATGATATTTCTGTGATATGTTGTGATGTTCTAGATATATCTGTGATAACTGTGTATGATTTATCTGTTATGTTAATTCTTAATATTGAATTGAACCGTTAAGTTAAATAGACAACTTGGACCTTAAAATGGCGTTTGGATTCGATGAGACCGGGATCGGAAGAATCAAATTTGATTCTCCGAAAACCACATCGATCCAAAATAAACGTTAGGTCGTGAATCCTGAAATGAAGATCGAGATGGTGTTTTCAGAATGCAAGGGTTATCGTCGTTGACTCTGAGGGTGATTCCAAAATGAGTGCAACGAGATAATGCCTTCAGTTTCGTTCGAACCCGGAACGAACTTGTATGGATTGAATGCTTTCAACACATCGTCAGGCGGACGATGAGCATTCTAAGTGATATGTTCTTTAAAGGTAATCGCAGCCTCAAGCCTCATCAACCGGGAATGGCTAAAACAGGGGAGATGCAGCAGGGTTAGGTGGGTCATGCCCAAGCAGGACAAGATATTTCTACTGTCTAGATGTCCCTTTTTATTTCGGCTTAGTGGGCGTTGCTAGCTAAAACCGCGGGGTTTATCTTGTTCGGGACTGCTCAGTAAGGAATGGTTCCGGCCTTGTGTTGCAGGGGATGAAGGGAGTAATCCTCGGTACGGTGATCTAGGCCCCGTACTGTGACGGGCGGTACCCCAGTAGCCCTGCCATTGTTGGAAATCCATTTTTCCTACGAGACCCTACGGTTTTGATTTGTATTACCCACTTTTGTGTCTAGTAGCTGGAATTTAATCATGTAACAATTTCGGCTATTTTCTATTTACTTGAAAACCCTAGACACTAATATAATATCACCGGATTTCCTATGAAATGTTTTGGTTAGCGTAGGGTAAAAACTTACCCGTATTTATTTGTGGGGAGTCTTACGTGATACCTTTATTTTCAAAAAAAATTTCAAAGTTAAGCAACTTTAACTTGTTTACTCATACCAGACCCATGTCTGACCCGGAGTTTATTTTTATTTTCATAAACTCTCGGGTACCTAAATTTTTACGGGTAGCCAAGGGATTCAGGTTAGATTTGACGAATTCTGGAGGAGCAATGGAGCAGGAGGCTTCTACGTTGTAGATATTTATATATATTTGGTGTTCCGCTGTGTTGATATCTCTGAGCTGTTTATCTGTATTGTATATTGACTTGTGTTAACTAGACAGGTGTTTATAACTGTCTAGTAAGTGTTGTATGATCTGTATAACTCTGATATATGTAAAATTATGTAATAGTTATGTGATATATTATATTTTGTTCCACTCCGCTGTGAGATTTTGATATTGTTGTTCTTTCTTCTCTATCTTTTCTATTTTCTCATCCCTTTCTTTCTTTATGATGATACGTCTTTCTGGTAGTAGAAGGGTGGGTCGTCACAATTATATTTATACTATTTTGGATTTAAGATGATTCTATAAATACTCTACTTTATAATTATTTTAATACACATATATAATTTGGAAATTTATATAGGTTGAATATAATATGTTATTGAATGTAAAATATGGATGGATTTAAATTATATATATATATATATATATAACATTTAATATATATAGAAATAGTTATATATATATTAAAAAAAAGTTTTCTTTTAGGTATTCATATTTAAACATTTATTTTATCTGTTTGAGAATATATGTACACTAGTTATATAATTTTGGTATAAAGGTGTTAGCGTATATATATATATATATATATATATATATATATATATATATATATATTAAGTGTATGTTGACTTAAAAAAAATGTAAGCTTGATTTATTTATTTGTTTATATGTTTGAAAAACATGTAAATCAACTTTGTGATGTTTGAACTTATAATATAAATTTCATATGTGTATATATAGTTACAGGTGGTTATAAAAGTTCGCTTATACCATTTATCTTCATCGTTCCAGTTCTGATCTGATCTGTTTCATCAATTCGAGCCAATCAGCTTTGATCGTTGAATTCGTGCCGATTTTTCTTTGCTTGGATTTGAAATTTAATTTCAGTGTCTGTATCAGTGTGCGTATCCGTGTCTCCTTCTATATTCTCTAGCCTCGAAAGGTGAGCAATCACTCACGATTAACATTTTTTTTATTCATTAAATTTGATTTCAATTGAAAGGACAATTGAAATATGCTGCTGTAGTTATTTAAATTTGTTATATATGCTATTATCTGTAACTGTTCACCTGCGGGATATGACACCATATCCTGTTGTTTATATTATATTGTTATTGATGATATATGCCTGTTATTTTATTGTATTTTCTGTTATCACTCAGCAAGTTCCCTCTAGTTTAGAAATCACTATGGGTTGAAATGATACATACCCGAACAGACTTTAGAATAGGAGAAAATCGTTATGGGTTGAAATGTTAAACCCAAGCGATTTTCATTTAATTGAATTTGAGATTACGAGTTGAAATGATGTCCACCCATATATATTTAGTATACGAATTGAAATGATAAATATCTGTAGCACTTGACTATATGATAGGAAATATATACAGAAACCATTGGTCCATATAAATATTTTGAAAATAATTTCTATAATTTTGGAAAGAAATATATGGTTTAATAAATTTGATTCTTAAGATATTATATAAACGAAAATTGTATATACAGATTTAGTAGTAATATTTGATTTAAATTAGATTGATTTAATACATATAATATGGTTAAGTATTTATGTAAATCTATATTTCAAATTGATTCTCTTGTAATAAATTGAATAATTAAGATTGGGAGATAAATTTGGGTTTATAAAAATGGTATTTAAATAAGGATTTATTTAATTAAATCGATTTGAAATTTTTGAATGGGAAATTTAAAGGGTATGATTTTATAACTGGATTTTTGATTTAAGTGATTTAATGAATATTTCACGTTTAAATAAATTAAAGAAAATATTGAGTAAAATGTAATTTAAGGTTACTTAAATGATATTGAATCTAATAAGGCAGTATTTCAAGACTAAATAATAATGAGGTTAAATCGAGATCTATATGAAACTATGATATAGAACATTTAAATATTAAAGCCTTGAACTATATTGGAATTTAAATGGTTTATGTTGAGATTTGGATCTGTATTTGAAATCAACGTAGTTGAATTTGTTATTTAGCAGGTAAATTGAATTAAAATGAAAATTTAGGTTGAACTAAATTTGAATTTATTATTTAGAAAACTAAATTGAATGAAAAGTTAGATGAAACATTGAATACTTAAAGTTTTGAAATATATGGAAATATAAAGGGGTATTTGTGATTATAAATCCGAATTTGAGATCGATAAAATTTAAGTGGTTATTTTAGAAATGAGTTAAATTTAAATTGATAAATTGCGATTGAATTTAATTTGAATGGGAAGGTCGGGTTGATGTTGGAATGATTTGTTAAGTTGAGGAAATTGAAAATACTTTACTGTATAAATTATTTAATATATATAGATACTATTTTGGGAAATATAGAGATATTTGAAGTGAAAATGAGATTTGGTTTTGAAGTATAAATTAAGCTGAAATGACCATGGTGTTATAGTGTATATTTCTACCTTGTAGAAAGTTCCATGGACCCTTAGAGGATGGTTATCCCAAACATCCTTCAAGTTATTTGTATTTCAGTTGATATTTCACTTGAGTTGGATTTATTGATATAAGAATGTTAATCCCGACTCGAGTGTTTTGTGTTTTGCTTTACGCTCGGGTCAGATTGAGTGATACAACATTTGAGACTCACCTTTGGAGTTCGGAGCTTCATTTGTAAATCCAACTATCGATTCAGATTTCAGCCTTTCCAGTTGATTGGTTCAGAGAAGTCATCTGTTGCATTGGAGACTTCACTGCGTTTGAACTATTCGGTTGTATTTTTCTAACTCTGATGTATATAGTAGCTTCATGAACTACTATTCTTTATCTATTCCGCTGCATTATATTACTCTGTGATCTGTGATTGATTTATTTACTGTATATTTTAAGTTTTGCCAAATTTTAATTAACAATTCGGTATTTGAATTATTCAAGTCGGATTTGTATGGTTTTATTGTCAATTTGAATGGTCCAAAATAGCGTGTCGTTACAGGCACCCTAAGGAGAAGAGCTAGAACAAATAAATCGTTTGGCTTCCAATTCAGATTATTGTTGCTTGAGTTCCTCATTATCCTTAGCAGACATCCTCGTGGGAGAACGACTCACAGGATGAGCACCAGAGATAAGATCAATACGGAACTCAATTGCCCTATTTGGCGGCAACTAGAAATAGGCTCGAAGACATTAGAAAATCACAAACAACTAGAATATTTAGCTATAACAGCCTTCGATCCGAAGGAAGAAATGATAGCATTCGGAGTATGCTAGACAACTGCTCGATAGCATCGGGATGCTTGTGGTATAAAGTTCTTTCGGGACATAGGATTGAACTTCATAACGGACGAGCCAATCCATACCCAAAATCATATCAAAACCAAGATGAGCCACAACATGCAGATTTGCACGAAAGGAAAAACCGCAAAGAATAATCTCAACATCAACACACAATAAACCAAGAGTAACGGATCCACCAATAGGATTTACAATCTTCAAAGGGTCGCAAAGAGTAATAACATTCAAAGGAATAACATCAAGAAGCTCCTTCGACATGAATGAATGTGTTGCACCCATATCGAAAAGAACTCTAATAGAACGGCAATGAAATAAAATAAATCTTCCAAAACAGAAGGAGTGAAACCTTTGGGCTGAGAAGAATCACTAAAAGCTTTAGCAACATTAAGCTTCCTGGATTTGAAACCCTTAGGAGCAGTAAGACAATCAGAAACCCATTGTCCTATTTTCAAATTTAAGATTGAAAAGGAATTTAACAAATGGAATACTACAGAAATATGAAATATATTCCTGGACATATTCTAACTTGTTAGAGAGGATAAAAGTTTAAGAACAATGAAGGGATAGATTAGAAAGGCACGAATAAAAATCCTCAAATAGTTGTAACACATGTTCCATCCTACTTCTGTTCTGCGTTTATTATAATTTATTCTGAAGCTCAGCTCTGATACCAAGCTGTGACGCCCCACCTCTATGCTCACAATAACAAAGGTTATTATAAGGAATAACGTCTGCTATTGCGAAGAATAAGGCTTGTTAGAAGCGACCATCCGTAAGTTATGCCTTAGACGAGTATTGATTACATCGATGAGAGTTGTGTAAATTACTCCCAAAGATATATATTCAATCCAAATCTAAAACGAAACTACGGCGGCTTAATAAAAATTCGAAACAACTCATAATAACCACAACATAAATAGTATAATTGCGTCAGAACAGAAATATCAAATATGTATAGCGGAAGACAAGTCTGGAATACATGCTACAACAATCGATAGTTCACATAAACCAAATGTACATTTACATGTCATAAACATACATGAGACGAGAGTCAATGCACCAAAAAGAAATACATCGAAGCTAGACAAACAATGAAGTGAAATCCCAAAAGCTGAAGCAGCAACTGAATCAGAGATAGCGATTATCCTGAAATAACTCGGTCTGACCCGAGTATTATTTAAAGGAAAATAATAAACGGATCAGTCTAATTTAAACTTCAGACATAAGTGTTTGATAAAAAAACACTTAAGCAAATAATCATGACCTCGAATGAAATTATACAACATAGATAATCAACATAGTTCAAATACAGAAATCTCAATTTAAGCTCCATCAAAATCAGCTTTTAAATTCCCAATTGAATTCAAAACAGCAATACGCAAATTTATAATCTCGGATGAGACTATACACAAAATTATAATCTCGGAAGAGACTATACACAAAATTATAATCTCGGAAGAGACTATACAACAGAGTAATCAGCACAGTTTAAAGGAAGAAATCCCATTAAATATCATTAAAATCCACTTCCAAATTCACAATTGAATTCAAAACAGCAGTACACAAAAATCTAGAAATCAATTAAGATACTAGACAAATCAACAGTCACAAAATCTAGAAATCAAAATAAGATAACTAGAAAATCAACATAAAAGATGGATCGGTCCCAGCAGATGGCGAGTTTTAGCTACGCCGCACGCGCGTCTCAAATGGCCAAAGCCTACCAAGTACTACAAATTTTTGGCGCCCATCAGATGACCCGAAGATCCGCAGAGTGACCCGAAGGTCTAGTACTGGTAATTGACCCGAAGATCCAACAGATGACCCGAAGGTCCAACAAATGACCCGAAGGTCCAACAGAGTGGCTCGAAAGCCCAACAAAATCATCAAAATCATCAAATAGCAACAAGTATTTTCAATTAACGGGTACGGAATTAACCGAAATAGTAAAAGTGTGGTTCCATACTCCGCACTTTTGCTAAATCGTTTAAATCTCTTCATCGTTTCCTTAAAAGAGCAAAGTTGTGTATTTTATATAAATAACATTTTACGTTCTCAAACGGGCAAGTCCAGAATTAAGCGAATCAGTAAAAGTGTGGGTTCATAGTCCTTAATTTTGCTGAAGGGTTTAAATTGCTTCCTCGTTCTTTTGAAAGCGTAAACTATAAATTTTTAAAATGATTTTAAAACACGTGATTAAACAACAACATATGTAGCAATTTTGCCAAGGAGATTGCGCTTCACAAAACACTGTAAAAATGGATATCAAATAAGCGTTGCGGAATAACCGCTTGAAAATTCACTTTAAAATTAACGGTTACTGAAGTCAAAATAACAATAATTTTTATTCGTCAAAATGTCAACAAAAAATACGCCTCAAAAGTATAATACCGGCGTAAAAATTCCGTTATTAAAATTACCGCAACATAATACGTTTTAAAACATAACACCGATTCAACGCAAATTAAATAGTGGACCGCAACACTATATTTTCACCCAAAATACTGCACTTTCTGGCCATATACACGTGCACTACAATATACATGCATGAATTTAAAGCAAAGTATGTACAACTTATACTTTAGAATAAAATACACATGTAACAACTTGTACACACGTACAAAAATTTGTAATCCATACTTGACAATTGATCTATACTTACGTGAGAACTACCTTTGCATACAAAAATGAAATTCTCAAAATTTTAAAGAAACCTGGCCACTCCAACACTACAAGTTACTATGTATAATTTACTCACAACAAAGAGTCTGGACAACACTTTTGTTTACTGTGTTGTGAACAAACAATAATATGGGAAAAAATTTCATTGACCTGGGCATAGCTAGATTCACACGCATATGAGAATTAATTAATGGGCATTGACTTGGAACCTTATTTTTAATACTCACGCATAGATTTCTAGAATGAATAAACAACCTGGGCTATATATCTTCATATGCATGCACGCTAGTACTAAATGGATGATTTATTCTGGACAACTTTTGCATAGATCATTTACTTATGAATAAAATGCCTTTATACGCATGCTACACTTAGAACTAATTCACGCAACTCAAAGAAATCAAAACAATGACCTGGGCATAGAAAAAAAACAAGTACAAAACAATATCACGCATGCATGCAAGAACATATTTGGTAAAAAAAATGAAGTTTGGGAAAATAACATAACAGGAACGCACGCATGCATGGAAATGTTTAACACAAACATAATTAAAAGAATTCGACTACTGTATGTTGTACACGTATAAAAAACACGCAACAATATAAAAACACTCTGGACTAAAATGCAACTCTTTGGCACATACATCCTAACTTATATGCACACGCATACTTCATGCAAGCACAAAATAAATGCCTTGTCTGAACTTACTATATGTACAAATTGTACTAATGTTCATGTGCATGAAATATTTGGAGATAGATTCTGTGAGAGATTAGCTCACCTGAAAATAATTCATGCAACTAAATAAGCTCACGCGTGAAATAGCCCTTGCACGCATGTATAAAAATGTGAAAAGCATGTTGGCCTAGATTTACACATTCACGCACACTGAATGATGCTCTGGAATATTTTCAAATGCTACCTTTTTTTTGCACGAAATTGAGTTGACAAAATAATCTGAACATACCTTTGTATGTGAATTAAAACAATGGTTTGGAACTTGCTATATAAATGCACGAGTATATGAAATTTGGAAATGCACAAAATGCAGAAATGCATTGGTTTAGAAACAACTTCCTGGATGCGCACAAAATAAAGTAGTGTATAAATTAGAGATGTGAGTTTTGAACTCACCTCAAATTTGCTTCACAAATCAGTAACAACTCAGATCCAAAAGAAAACAAAAATCAAAACTGCCATAAATGCTTCTATCGAACTACTGTAAATAGATGAGCAAAAGAATATTTTCTTTTCTTTTCACGGTTGTGCACAAGACAAGGAAAAGGCTGGCAAAGTTCTTTGGGTACAAATGCATTTAATGTAAAATGTGCCTCAAAGGAAAATAAAGTACTTGCTGCATAAAGAAGTGATGGTAGAATTCAACACTGCTTTAGAAATTTGGTGATAGCCGGTTTATAAATTTGCCTTTGAAACCAATGCTGCAGCCGTACAAATGTTTCCACTATGCTCTAAATGTTTTAATGACAACTTGCAAAAGAATGATGGTGCACATTGTCCACTATTGATTCAATATGAACCAATTCTCACGCGAAGGCAAAATCCTTTTATATCAACTTGCTGCAGCTATTTAGACTACTGACTTTACTACATGATTTCACTCTTTTTTAAAAAAAAAATATTTACTTCGAAAGTAATTCAAAAATCACGGTCGTTACAGATTTTTAAAATATTTATTACGACGGTAATAAAATCACGGTCGTTACACAATACTAAATTTTAAATTCATTAAGTTAAATTTCAACTTTAGTTTAAATTCTCAAATGTAACTTAATTTAATTTTTATTTACTTAACTTAAAATTCACTTTTAAGCCAAATTCACAAATTTCCAATTTTAGTTATATTTCAAAATTCCAACTTAAATATTCTTTCATTTAACATTTCAACTTTATTCAAAATCATTAATATATTTTAAAATCACTTTTAAATTCATTTTAATCCAAATTATCATAAATTTATCATAATTTCATATTTAATTTAAATTCCAATTATCACCAAATTAAAATTTCCAAAATAACTTACAATCAGAAATTCTAGCTTTTTCATTAATCTATCTCACTTATAAATTTTCAAAAAATCAATAATACTTTACAAAAATCATTTTTAATTAAGTTTAAATCAAAATATTATAATATCTACATTTCTAAAATATTTTAAAAATTTTAGAAAAGCATATTTTAACTACGGGTCTGTATATAATTTTCTACGCTAGGTAAAGTGATACGGTTAATATATCATTTCAACCCGTAATTTACAAAGAAAACCCGAGTTTTATCATTTCAAACCCACAGTCCCAAGTAAATGAAATAATTTGAAAATCGTTCAGGCCTATCATTTCAGCCCATAACGGTTTTCCCCTATTCTAAAGTCTGTTTGGGTATGTATCATTTCAACCCGTAGTGATTCTAATCTAAAGGGAACTTGCAGTGTGATAAACTGATATAAATAACAGAACAACATAATATAACAGTAACATATGATATAACAGGTGTTTAAGCATAGGTGAACATCATATAATCATAACATAATAGATGTAAGATGGTGATGCATTTTACAGATTCAAAAGTGATCAATTTACTAGTTATATAGGTATACAATGTCTGGTGAGAATAATTCACCGGTTTGAGCTGGATACACAACAACAAATGCATAAAAGAGATTCACACAAGCACAATAGCACGACAAGTTACGAGTGAGAGAGCCAATGTATCGATCCCCATGAAAACAAATCAAATCAAACAATACAACAAATATAAGCTTTTAATTCAAATACGACTAAATTAAGCTACAAATAACTGCACAAATCAAGTAGAATTGCTTTGCACTTGCTTCTAGCATAACCTAGGTTCGGCCATAGGTGAAGTACAAGGCTAAAGGAAGGTTTTTGGATTAGGTTTGGGTTGGATATGGTCGGCCTAACATAGGTTTGTTGAAGTGCAAAAGTGTGCATGCATGAAACAATACAACCAGGCAAACAATGCCACTTCAACATGGATTCAAGGCAATTCAAGGCTCGGCCAAGGCTCATGTGGGCACGGACTTCTCTGGCGGGTTCAAGGTGATGACGTGGCAGAGAGTTTAGGTGGAGCTGGAGGTGGTGGAGGTGGAGATGGTGGCGGCTATGTGGTGCGGAAGGTGATGGAAGTGGATTGCATGCTCGGCTGGGCAAAAGGTTGGAGTTTTGGTGAATTTTGTGGTGGATAGCCAAGCAATGGAGGCTCGGCTTGAGGTTGGACAGAGAGGAGGTGGTGATAGTGATGTGCTCAGGTGGTGGTGGAGGCAGCATGGCTGGTAGAGGAGGTAGGCCGACCTAGAGATGAAGAGGAATAAGTGCAAACAATGAATTTCAAGCATAAAAACAAAGTAAAAGGAATTAAAGTTTATCAATTTTTTTTTCTCAAACAAGGGCTGACTTTTCTTTTTAGAAATAAGAAGAAAAATGATGTACATGAATGAGGAAAGAGGCATGTGGCTGAAGATAGGGGAAGTTATTTCCAATTGAATGAAAAGTTATGTTAGAATATGAAAAGGTGGAATATAAAAGGCCTTAGGAAATCAAAAGCCACCAAAACCTTTTCAAATTTCTTTATTTTTTATATAAGTTTAAATATCTGAAAATAGTTATAAATTCAGTTTAAATTAGCAAATATAACAAATATATAAAGTATAATTAAATAAATATTGATAATATAGGATTAAATTAAGAAAATAGCACATAAAATGAAAACTAGTCTAGAAAATTTGAAAATAAACAGAATAAACTTTGGGAAAATTTTATGGAGTTGGAAAATATTTATAAATAAAGATAAGAACATAAAATAAAAATGCATTCACAAGATAAATAAATAAATTTTAATTAAATATAATTTAAATGAAGAAAATAGCAGAAAAATAGAAAATAGCCTTTAAAAATAGGAAATAAATGCAATAAATTTTGGACAAATTCTAACATCGCTTTAAAATGTTTTAAAAATAAAATATATGCCTAACATGTCATATAACACATATTATAACATGATTTGACAAATAAAAATATTATTTATATAAACTAAAATAGATAATTTTATTAAATAAATCAATATACACCCAATATTGTAAAAAAGCATAACTTTCACAATATAAATCGGATTCAACGAAACAAAAGGTAGTATTGTTAAAATTTAATATATTTTCATAGTAAAAGATAAAATTCAAAATTTTAAATATTTAAATTTTAAATTTAAAAGTCAATGTTTGACCAGATTGACCAAAAATCCATTTTTTTGGAAATATCCTATTTATTTAGGTTTGAAATTATATTTCACAGCAAAAATCAAAATATACTCTTAAAATAACAAAAATTTATTCATTTTAATAAGTATAATAAAGTTTTTAAATCAGGAGTTTCAATTTAAATAATTAAAATAAACAATTAAAATAATCACAAAATACTGGGTTGTTACACTCTCCCCCACTCAAATCTTTTCGTCCTCGAAAAGAACGAACAAGGAAAATAGAGAGAAACATGATAGAAAAACAAAATAGTACCTGAAATGAACAATTCCGGATTCGAAGCACGAATGCTCGCTTCCGTTTCCCAGGTACAATCTCGATCCTCAGTATTCCATAATACTTTGACCAGATTAACAGATTTCCTTCTTAGCTGCTTCGTAACCCTTTCGACAATACGAAGTGGCTTCCTCTCAACAGTCAGATTAGGCTCAATATCCCAACCATCAAGAGCAAAAGGCTGAACAAAAGAGATGGGCCAAGAAGATACCGAAGAAGATGTGAGACGTGGAATACATCATGCACTCCAGAATGCTTCTTGGGCAAATCCAAACGATAAGCCAAAGGACCAATTCTATCCCCAATGCGGAAAGGACCCTCGGAAAGTAAGAAGAAGGTAGGAATAGCTAGAAGTGGAAATAAATTGAAAGACAAGGATGAACTATTATATTAAACCATCTAAATTTCAATTTAAAATTTTATATTTAACATTTTAAACATTTTATATTATGATGAATTGTCATTTGATTCAATTTTAATAGTTTGAAGTAAACAATATTTTAAAGCATTTTAAATTATTTAAAAAAGTAAAATAAACGATCAAAATATCCTTTATATAATACTTTACCAAAATACTTTTATAACTCGATGTCTTAACAAGTTTACTTTCGTTCCTGTAGACTCTGGCCATGCGTTGATCAGGCGCAAAGCTAGAATTCTCCAGGTACTTAGTAGACTTATTTCAACACCCGGTGAAAACACTGGAAAAACTTTTAAAAAAAGATATGGAAAGTACAATCCAAAGAAAACAACCAAACCGAAACATGTCGCTCATGGATTGCGGATACTCAATGGTTACGCCTGGATCATCCAGGAAACATCCGTACCTGTAGGCCGACTACCACAACCTTGCGATTACGCTATAAAGACTGGTAGTACCGTAGATACACAATGGTTACGCCTGGATCTCCCAGGAAACATCCATACCCTTAGGCTCACATCCCCTGCAGACCAAGCGACCCAATAGATCATAGATACACAATGGTTATGCCTGGATCCCCCAGGAAACTTCTGTACCAGTAGGCTCTCGCAGCCCCTGTGAAATACGCTATGCTGTCGCACTCGTAAGACCACGGAGATCGCCGTGGAATTCGATGGACACTCGAGTATCATATCCGAAAAACCCAAATCAGATAGAGAGAGAATAATATCGATAGAATGAATCCACAGTGTGGCCACAAAGCGGAAATCAAGCAGAAGGCACTTTCCGTATATTTACTTCGAAAATATGTATCATATAGTACCTTTCAAAATCACTTTCTAATATCATACTTATATTAAGTCCTTATATAAGATTTCATTTCCAATCATATACTTTCCAAAACCAATAGTATATCGAATCACACTTATATAGACTTCGATTATGTAAGATTTCAATTTAAAAATTGAGTACTTTTACAAATCAATAGTTTCATATCACTTCATACTTATACAAATAAATTTTATATAAGTTCGATAACTCCCAAATAAAAGTATTTAAATAAACAAGGTTCCCAATTTCAAACTATTTCAATATCAATTCAGTTTCAAAACCATATATGATTTCACCAAATCATTTCTTCCTAATTACATATATTCAGTTTCAAAGTTTCTTAAAACAATAGATTTAGAAGATAATCCAAACTTTTGAATCAACAATATTTATGTCAAACAAATTCATTTCTATTTCAAACATATACTCACTTTCAAAAATCATAATACTTTCGAAGTTATAAATCTTTCGAAACCAAAATAATTAAAATCATTACACTTTGAAAATCATAACTTTTCGAAATATACATTTGAAATCATATAAAACATTCCTTTAATTCTTTACATTTCACAAATTTATTCAATTTAAATCCAAATCTAAAATTTCCAACTTTAATTCAATTCAAACCAAACTTATATTCTTTATCAAATACCCTATACCTTTCAAAATGTCTTAGCTTTGAAAACTTAACCTTGATTTGGAAAAGCCCGAACCTTCAAAATAGTCGAAGAAATCATATTTTCAATCCAAGAGTTGGAAATCACTAACAAATCAGTAAACCAATTCCAAAATATAGGGTTATACCAAAACAAATCTGAATCTCGAGGACTGAACACCGGCTTACTTTTAAATCATTTCAAATATATATATATACATACATATATCTTTCGAACATTAAGCCATACTTCAAAATCTGAAATCAAAAATATGGTTTCACAAAATCACTCGCATAGCAAAGCTACTAGAGTGGCCTCTCCGCCACTCAGAAACTCGAAAATCAATGTCGATGATGCATGCGTTCATCACCGAAATCGTTTTCCTGCGACAAAAGTGGGTTCTGGACTTTTATTTTCTTGAAACTTCTTTGAAATCTCTTCGAAATCATTGGAATTCATTCGAATACATTTGAAACATTTTTTTATTAACAAAATATCCATATTATTATTATTATATATTTTCTAAAATCTTAAAACTGATTTCAAAACACTGGAGTTCGATTCCTCGAAATTCAAATTCAAAACCCTTCAGTTATACATCATTTTTATATAAATCAAATTCTTATAAATTTTTCAAAATTTCAAATCTTTTCAAAATTTTAAATTTTCATTTTTAAAAGGTATATAATCCTTATCAAACATTTCACTTTTATACACAAAATAGGGTCATCCTTATCAAAATAATAATTTCGATGTATGCACAAATTCAAAATACAATCAAACACAAATTTCCAAAGGATGATTCAAGGATGGATTTTAAACAAACATAGATTCAATTTAGAGGAACTCCAATCAAATAGAATTCTGGTTTGAAGATAAGCTCGAACGAAGATGAAATAATTTAATTACCAAATAGAAGATGGATAAGCCTTTATAAATCGCGAGCAACCTTTATCGGTCAACCGAGACTTTAGGAATATAATCAATATGGAAAATCTAAGGCAAATCGACATTTGATTGCCAGAGATAGAATCTAGATATAGCAGAAGTTAGATAGCATCATAAACCGAGGATATAAAAATCTCCGGTGAATCAATGCCAATTGTAAAGAAGTTTCACCCCTTTACAAATCATTCAAAGATTGACGAAATCACCGATCTTAAGAGAGGTCATTCCAAAGTGGAGTTATGGAATGCTCCAAAATCAAAAGGATAAAATAGGGAAAACAAGACTGCACTTCAGAACAACTGGGAGCATTCCAAAGTTCAGAGAATCCTAGTCGATAAGAATCCTAACTAAGAGATTTCTAACAAGGTGGATACCGAAGGAATGAAGTTTAGAAAATCTTGATTTCAAAGCAAGAAAAATTTTATACCAAAATAATCTTTAAAAATCAAAATCATTTGAAAATCATTTTATACTTCGAAAATACAGTCTCTCACAAAGAAAAGATTCTGAGATTGATTTCACTCATTCTAGGGTATTTCTACCCTATCTCTAATGAGTTTTTGCTCCGCAGGCTAAGGTTTGCCTAAAACCAAAGCTATGATCCCAACTGTAACAACCCGATATTTTCAGCCATTCGCATCCACACATGCCGGACTTGAATTGCTCAAAATACCACGTTGTAAATAAATTTGGAGCAAATGAAATATAATCACAGAATCACAGACACAGAACAATCAGAATAACTCGCAGCGGAATATAAAAATAACAAAGTAGTTCATGAAGCTACTATAACAGAGTCTCAAACCAAATACGTAATACAGTCTGAAAACAACATAATAGAAATCCCAAATACATAGAAGTTCACTAATACATGAGATAAACTAGAACAGCTGAAACAGAAATAGATATAAATGTAGATAAGCAGAAACTCCAACAAAGACCAGCTCCAGAAAGAGAATCCGAAGCTGTGAATACTGAGGCTGACCCGAGCGTAAAGTAAAATACGAAACACTCGAGTTAGGACATATATACTTATATAATGTAAACCAACTCAAGTGAACTATAATAGAAATGCACAATAACTTAAAGGATGCTTGGGATCGCCCATCCTTTAAGAATCAGTTAAACTATAAATTATATGCATCCCGTGGTTAAAATTACAAAATGGTCTTTTATACTTCGAAATCAAGTATCATTTCAAAAAATTCAATATTATTCAAAACTCCATTTCAAAATATCAAATATCGTATCTTCCAAACCACATTCATTTATTTAAAATACCATTTCAACACACATTTCAAAATAGTTTATATTTGAAAACAAATTACTTCATTTTTAAATCATAAGAAAATGAAGTTATTATATTTAATAATTATATTATTAAATTTTAAAAAATTTAAACTTTTCAAAGTTCATTCATTCACTTAATTTTATCAAAACAGTGAAAATCCACCTTTCGTAGCATTTAGAAAATGCTATGGAAAGTCACACTTAAAACAGTTCAATTTAACAAAAGACAGCATTTACCAATGCTGTAATAAGTTTACATTAGTTTTAAAGAAACTTAGTTAAATTCAACAATTATAGCACTTACAAAATACTATAATAGCCTTTAATTAAATTAAGCCATTTGGTTCATTATTATCAACTACAGCACTTACAAATGTTGTACTATCATTTACATTAGAATTAATAGCATTTCAAAAATGCTGTTATTAAAATTCAAATGTTGAATATAATTTCACAAACAATTATATTTTTATTTAAATCATTTTTAACTTATAAAATCATAATATTTCACTTTTGTAATCATCCTTTAATTTTCCTTAAATTCATGATTTTATAAAGTTAAATTTCCATTCAAAAATTAAGATTTAATAATAATTCACTTATTAAATTCCAATACTAAATTTTAATTTCAACTTAACATTTAAGTTTAAATTCTCAAATATAACTTAATTTCATTTTCACTTACTTAACTTAAAATTCACTTTTAAGCCAAATTCACAAATTTCCAATATTAGTTTTATTTCAAAATTCCAACTTAAATATTCATTCATTTAACATTTCAACTTTATTCAAAATCATTAATATATTATAAAATCACTTTTAAATTCATTTTAATCCAAATTATCATAAATTTATCATAATTTCATATTTAATTTAAATTCCAATTATCACCAAATTAAAATTTTCAAAATAACTTATATTCAGATTTTCTAGCTTTTTCATTAATTTATCTCACTTATAAATTTTCAGAAAATCAATAATACTTAATAAAAATCATTTTTAATTAAGCTTAAATCAAAATATTATAATATTTACATTTCTAAAATATTTTAAAATTTTTAGAAAAACATATTTTAACTACGGGTCTGTATATAATTTTCTACGCTAGGTAAAGTCATACGGGTAATATATCATTTCAACCCGTAATTTACAAAGAAAACGCAGATTTTATCATTTCAAACCCGCAGTCCCAAGTAAATGAAATAATTTAAAAATCGTTCAGGCCTATCATTTCAGCCCATAATGATTTTTCCCTATTCTATCCGTTCGGGTATGTATCATTTCAACCCATAGCGATTCTAATCTAAAGGGAATTTGCAGTGTGATAAACTGATATAAATAACAGAACATCATAATATAATAGTAACATATGATATAATAGGTTTTTAAGCATGGGTGAACAATATATAATCATAACATAATAGATGTAATATGGTGATGCATTTTATAGATTCAAAAGTGGTCAATTTACTAGTTATATAGGTATACAATGTCTGGTGAGAATAACTCACAGGTTTGAGCTGGAGATACAACAACGAATGCACAAAAGAGATCCACACAAGCACGATAGCACGACAAGATACGAGTGAGAGAGCCAAAGTATCAATCACCTTGAAAACAAATCAGACCAAACAATACAACAAATATAAGCTTTTAATTCAAATACGACTAAATTAAGCTAGAAATAACTGCACAAATCAAAGTAGAATTGCTTTGCACTTGCTTCCAGCATAACCTAGGTTCGGCCATAGGTGAAGTACAAGACTAAAGGAAGGTTTTTGGATTAGGTTTGGGTTGGATATGGTCGGCCTAACATAGGTTTGTTGATGTGCAAAAATGTGCATGCATGAAACAACACAACAAGGCAAACAATGCCACTTCAACATGGATTCAAGGCAATTCAAGGCTTGGCCAAGGCTCATGTGGGCACGGCCTTCTCTGGTGGGTTCAAGGTGATGACGTGGAAGAGAGTTCAGGTGGAGCTGGAGGTGGTGGAGGTGGAGATGGCGGCGGCTATGGTGTAAATTCTAACATCATTTACAAATGTTTTAAATTTAGGAAATAAATGCAATAAATTTTGGGAAAATTCTAACATCATTTTAAAAGCTTTTAAAAATAAAATATATGCCTAACATGCCATATAACACATATTAGAACATTATTTGGCAAATAAAAATACTATTTATATAAATTAACATAGATAATTTTATTAAATAAATCAATATACACCCAATATTGTAAAAAAACATAACTTCCACAATATAAATCGGATTTCAACGAAACAAAAGGCAGTATTCTTAAAATTTAATCTATTTTCATAATAAAATTCAAAAATTCAAAATTTTAAATTTAAAAGTCAAAGTTTGACCAGATTGACCAAAAATCCACTTTTTTGGAAATATCCTATTTATTCAGGTTTGAAATTGTAATTCACACCGAAAATCAAAATATACTCTTAAAATAATTTTTTTATTCATTTTAATAAATATAATAAAGTTTTTAAATCAGGAGTTTTAATTTAAATAATTTAAATAAATAATTAAAATAATCACGAAATACTGGGTTGTTACAATATCCAAGCAATCATAGTAGATATGCTTAATGTCTTCAAAATGAAAATTACAAAAATAACATTTATTGTCTATTTGGATGTTTTTTTTTAAATTCTATAGTATTTAGTTTTCCATGCATAATCAACCAAATGTGGATTTTAAATTTAGGAGGAGCATTTGATATCCAAATATATTTAAAAGAGTTATTGGTAACACCTGAAAAGTTAATAAATCTATAAAAAGAATTAGAGGTATATTTCTTACTCTTTTCTCATTTTCAACTAATATCATCATTATCATTATCAATATTATATAGATTTAATCTAGCATAAAGTAAAGAAAGCTGTCTAAGGGTTGGACCAATTAAAATTCTATTAAAACTAAAATTCCAAGGAGGGTCATTTTTGGGAGAAAAAACTACAATAAAGGCATACTTAAAATTACAGATTTCGTATAGCTCTCTAAATTCCATCCTAAGAGGGACAACGGAATGCCCACTATCATGCCAAAAAGTGGTATAGTTGCCTGAATGAACTATTATATTAGTGCCTAAGTTAAATATATCATTACATTTCAAAATAGGTTTCCAAAAGTTTGATAGATTACGAAATACTGAAGGATTAGTAAGATATAAATTGTTACTACCATTATAGTAATATATTTGAAAATGATTTCTTTCCAAGTGGAATTATCATTAATGTCCTTAAACTTCCACACCCATTTACCTAATAAGGACAAATTCATATTACGTAAATTAATGACTCCTAAACCACCTTCCTTTTTAGATTTACAAATAGTTTCCCAATTTATTAAACATTTATTGCTGCTGTTAGGTTTTTCCCCACTCTACAAGAATCCCTTCTAAATTTATTTAGTTTTTCTATCACCCAAATTGGAAAAAGATGTATGGACATCCAATAGATCGGGAAAGCTGATAAAATAGAATTTATTAAAACTAATCTACTCGCTCTCGAAAGAAATCTCCCATTCCAATTAGAAATCCTATTTTTAATTTTATGTATGATTATAAACCAATCATCATGATTAAGTTTAGTAGGCCTAATCACAAAACCAAGATAATCGAAAGGAAGATTCATGGTTTTGCAATTAAGGGTATTAGCAACTAAATTTTTAACTTTTTCGAAATCATTTAAAACTAAAATAGCACTTTTATCAAAATTGATTTTTAAATCGGAAAGAAGTTCAAAACTATATAAAATAAACTTAAGAGTAATAATGTGTTTAGGCAGATGAGATGAAAAAAACAAGGTATCATCTGCAAATTAAAGGATAGATATACCGTTATATCATTACCTACATTTCCCAAAAATCCATTATAAACTGCTTATCTTAGCGAAAAACGTCTACGGGTAGCCTTAAACCCCTCTTAGATTGAATTTTATTAACTAAAATGTCATTAACCATAATACTGGAGTTACCAGCTCTTAGCAGATTCATTATCCAGTTAATCCATTTATGACTAAAACCTTTAGCTTGAAAAATATCTAGTAGAAAATCCCAATCTATCGAATCAAAAGCTTTTGCGAAGTCAAATTTTAAAAACACATAGGTTATGTTGTTCTTACAACAATGATTGATGAATTCTTGAACAACAACCATACCATCGGTTATATTTCTCCCCTTAATGAAAGGAGATTATGAACAGTCAATAAATTCATTCATTCTTAAGCTAGGTCTATTAGCTAAAACTTTAGAAATAATTTTAACGGAACAGTTAATCAATGAAATAGGTTAAAATATTTTAAGTTTTTAACACCTACTTTTTTATGTAATAAGTTAACATTTGCAAAATGAAATCTTCCTAGTTGCAAATTACCATTATAGAAATCATTAAACAATTAACTAAATCTAGTTTTAAAACATCCCAAAATTTTTTATGAAAGATAATTGGGAACCCATCCGGACCCAGGGTGTAACGACCCAGAATTTTTGTCAATTAAAATTTGAATATTTAATTGAATTTAAATATTAATAAGTGAAATTTATAAGTCGAATAATTTTATTTCTAATAATTGAATTTAATTGGATAATTAAATCGATAATTTAATAGTTGAAATTACAGAAATAATTGAAAATTGGGTTAAATATGATTGAAAATGATTTGGAAAATTTTATTTTATCATATTGGAGTTAGAACGATATTTTAGAACTTTTAAAATTGAATTAAGAGTTAATTTGTGAAAATTGAATATTTTAATGTTTAATTATTGATTGAAAAATAGCTAATTTTCGAACAGTCTCAGAATTGGACGAAACTAGTTTCATTGGATCCATAATAGTTTTTTATTATCGGATTTCAATTTTCATAGCAATCGAAGTTATCGTCTGACCATGACAGTTCGAAACGCATCGAAATTGTTTTAATATTAATTTGGCGAGTTAAAATAGTCATTTTTCAAAAAGTGTCGGATTTCGACGAAACCAGTTTCATCGGATCCGTAATGTCATATTATTGTAAGGTTTCAAATTTCAAGTCAATTGGATTTACCGTTTGTCCGAGGCAAGCCAAAACGCCTAGAAATTAGTTTAAATCGGTTTAATTTAAATTGATCGTTTATTGCCATAACTCGCACAGATGATCGAATTAGCTTTCGAAAACTGTTCCATTTTGTTCGAAATGCGGGATAAACCCTAGAAACGCCAGTCACCGCGCGTAAATCGGAGTTTGAAAAATCCGAAATGAATAGTGTTTTTCGTTATTTTCTATAAAAGGAACCCTTGCCCTTCATTTGCTCCAAACCCTAACCCTTATTCAGTAGCCGCCATTTTTGAAACCAATGGCCAGAAATTCATCTTCTTTCCTCCTCAATTACGTCCAATCCGTCGATAATTAGCCAATTGTGACGATCGCCCATGACTCCTGCACTAAACAAGGAAATGGTGCGCTGAAAGGTGTGCCAGGCAGCCATGGATGATCGTCAGGTTAAGGTAAAACAGCGGAGTCTATCGTATTACTCACAACGCATGGGTAAAAATACAATAGAATATATATATATATATATATATATATATATATATATATATAGTGATGCTCCACAAAACAGAATCTCGTCAAATAAGCCTCATAGTAGTTTGATACAAAAATCTGAATAGTCAATACATCAAGCCTCACTACATATATCACTCAGAGATTATACAAACAGCGGAACATCCAGTACATATAGTAAGAAAATAATATGCAAGCCTCCAGCTCGTCTTCGTCATCAGCATCGTTGGTCACTAAGATCAATACCTGTCACCTGCTACCTAGTCTGCCCATCCCAAAATGGATGAACAGCCCAAGGTAATAAGAGTTGAACATAAAACCTTGAGTCAGACAACAGTCTTAGTGAGCGGTAAATTAACTAACAACATACCAAAAGAGCATAATGGTAAAAGGAATAGGAACCCAACCCTCCCACTCCACCTCTTTCTACAGTGATAGCCCCCAGACACACTAAGCAGAAGTATGCATAGCAAATCAGACATTTAAAGTAAAGCAATTATCACTCGAGTCAAGGTCGGTGTTTTCCAAGTACAAACCCCCAAGGCCTAAACCAAGATCAGATAAGCACCTAGAGAACATCGCTCTTGAGACCGAATGACGATACAACCAAAACATCCAAACATCCATGACTCTGGCTATCACTGTTATCATTGCTTCGATACCACCGTTAATTGAATGACCGGCATATTCTTTCAGCCGTCCGTCAAGGGCTAATGGTAACCCCGGTTCTAGACAGAACTCTGCACGTCGTCGCAGCCCGTGCCTAGGACTATCGAATCTGCCCAGAGTACTCGACCACCAACTGTAGTCTTTTGGGACTATCGAATCTGCCCAGCGTACTCTTGCTTTGAGTCTGCTAGAACCTTCAATAACGATGAAATCTCTACCTTCTAGTCATCCTCCTCGACGACTATTCTCATACTAGCTCAAGCGCTTCTCGAGCCAACCATTATCCACAAACTCGAACCATCCCTCGAGTTATCAACATGCTTGGAATGATCCCGTCTGGATTGTACTAAGACTACTTTATATCATGCCCTGCTTTATTTCATCATAGCAAAGTCCCATCTCAACATCATCGTCAAATCTGTCCATATGAGCTTTATCATCCGCCACATATGCCATGAGCAGCTTTTTTTTCCCTATTCAAGAGCCTTTCCCTTATCTTTTGAATCATCTTCGACCAACTTGTCCAAATCCAACCACTAATCAATTATTTTATAACAATCAATCAAATCAATCATTAATCCAAGTAATTAAGCATTCAAACATGATCTAAAAGCAATTATAACTAAAATGGAAATCTTGTAAATAAAGAGTCCAAATCTAACAAGCATGAATCATATCTCTACAACTTGATGGATGAACTTGCATAGGTTAACATGTATAACAATGGATGCCAAATCTTCATAAACAATGGATCTACACTTATGTTTAAGAAAATGCATGGAAATCACTATTCTAACACAAAATCAAACCACCAATCCAATATGCTCCTTTGGGTCCGTGTGAGAGATAACCACCACTCACCGAATCACCTAAACACCTCAAAAGCAACACACGTCAGATCTGGACAGCGAAGGATCTAGCTTGATCCGCCAAAATTCCGCTTCAAACGATGAAATCTCTCTCCAATGGATGGAAATCTTCAATCTAAGCTCTTGGATCTTCGATTTGATCTTCAATTTGGATGGAAGGAAGAACTAGATTAAAGAAGAGATAAGAAGTGAAGAAGTGTAGTACTCGAGCTCTCAAAATGGCAGAAATTCGTCGCTTCAAAATCCGGATCCCAAAAAGAGAAGCTAATCCGTGTATTTATAGGCCGAACCCTTAAGTCGCTCGCCCTTAAGTCGCTCACGACTTAACAAAACCCCACGACCTAAAAATCCAACGACCTACGACCTAACGGTTCCCCCGACCTACGACCTAACGACTCAACTGCATTGCTGACCTAACGACTCAACGACCTAACACACATGCAGCGACTCATCACAGGCACGACCTAACATACACGACGACTTAGCGACTTAACGCTACACAACTTAACCACCTTAGGTCGTTTCACGACCTAACTACACACAACAACCTAACATAGGTCACTCACGACCTAACTAAACACAGGGTCTCAACGACCTATACTATAACGACTTAAACTATTATCCTTAGGTCGCTCGAACGACCTATCTTCCTTAGATCGTTAACTTGCTCAACCTCCTAGGTCGCTACTCCTATGCCGTTAGTTTCTAGGCCTAACTACTAGGTCGTTAACTTCCTTTACCAACTTCCTTAAGTCGCTAGTTCCCTTAGGTTTCTCCAATCTCTTAAGTCGCTCCAATCTATGCCGCTAAGTCGCTCCACGACCTATCTTCTATACGACCTAAGCTATCACACGACCTAAGCTATCGTACGACCTAACTCCTTAAGTCGCCTAAACTCTTAAGTCGCTGACTTCCTTGGGTCACTCTGCCTTACCTTTAGGTCGCTCAACACTCTTCTACGACCTAACTCTGGACGACTTAACTCTGGACGACTTAACAACACTAACGACCTAATAACAACGGTTTTACGATTTTCGATACGTAAAAATACGGGTCGTTACATTCTCTCCTCCTTAGGAATTTCGCCCCCGAAATTCCAAACAAACAAGAACAACCAAAAGCTATTCTGCATGCCCACCATCCATAGCAACCAACAAACCATGCATCCAATTACTAGCCTACCATGTAGAATTCTAAGATTAGAACAAGTTAAAATGTCATGAGATGACACGACACCTTATGGTCATACCTCGAAGAGTTCAGGATAAGCTGCCTTTATCCTCTCTTCCTCCTCCCATGTACAGTCGTTAACATCATCACTCTATTGTATCTTGAGCAACCTAACTACCTTCCTCCTAAGCTGTTTCGTGTCAGTTCCCACAACACGAAGCGGCTTACGAGGTCTCTTAATAACTGGATTAACCTCAACATCTTCATAGCTATCAGCAGAAACCACTGTATTCGAGTCGTGCACATACTTCCGTAGATACGATACATGAAAAACATTGTGCACACCCGACATCTTTTCTGGTAACTCCAATTTATATGCGAGCTTTCCAATTCGCTCGATTATCGGGAATGGTCCAACAAATCTCGGAGTCAATTTTCCTTTTCTCCCGAATCGAATAACATTCTTTAGTGGAGAAATCCTTACAAAAACCATATCACCTACGTTGAATTCCAAATCTTTACGACGCTTATCGGCATAACTTTTCTGACGGTCTTGGGCTGCCTTCATTCGTTGCCGAATGATCTCTATGCAATCCGAAGTTTGTCGAATCATTTCTGGCCCAAGTATCAACTTTTCTCCCGTTTCAAACCAACATGTCAGAGAGTTACACGGTCTTCCATACAATGCTTCATACGGCGCCATACCAATGCTGGACTGGTAACTGTTATTATACGAAAATTCCACCAAATGAAGATGATCTTCCCATGATCCTCCGAAGTCCAAAACACATGCTTTGAGGAGATCTTCCAAAACTCGGTTGACTCTCTCGGTCTGACCATCTGTTTGGGGGTGATAAGCTGTACTCGAACACAACTCGGTTCCCAAAACTTCCTGGAAGCTCTTCCAAAATCCACTAGTGAACAATGGGTCTCGATCGCTCACTATACTTTTCGGAATACCATGGAATCGAACTATACACTTAACATACAGCTCAGCCAACTTCGATGCAGTCCTAGTTGATCGAACAGGAATAAATCTTGCACTCTTAGTCAAACGATCTATGATGACCCAAATCCCTTCATTTCCCACTCTTGTTCTAGGTAATCCATCGATAAAATCCATCGATATTTGCTCCCACTTCCATGTAGGAACTTCTAATGGCTGAAGCAATCCATTGGGCTTCTTCTGCTCGGCTTTTACCAACTGGCAGTTCATACACCTGGAAATAAAATTTCCAACATCCTTCTTCATACCTTCCCAGTAATAGGTTCTTTTCATATCCCGATACATCTTATTTCCACCTGGATGAATTGTCAGCTTCGAGTGATGACTTTCCTTCAGAACTTCATCTCTCAATTCATCTATATCGATAACAACTAGTCGTCCTTGTTTCCGAAGCCAACCCTCTCGGTCGACATCGAATCCTTTATCCTTCTCTAGGTCCAACCCAATTTCCAAATCATGGATAATCTTGACAAGCTTATCGTCTCGCTTTTGGCCCTCACCAATTCTTTCCACAAGAGTAGGTCTTATCGATAAGTTTGCCAACATCTCGGGTTCCAATTCACATCTAGTCCTGAAGTCAAATCCAGCCAAATACTCATGACTCTAGCCATCGTTGCTGCCGAAGGTTCAAATCCTTTTGGGAGAAAAGATACTTCAACGACTTATGATCTGTAAACAACTCGAATCGAACTCCCAATAGGTAATGTCTCCACATCTTCAGAGCAAATACAGTCGCCGCCAACTCCAAATCATGAGTCGGATAATTCCTTTCATGCGGCTTTAGTTGTCGACTTGCATACGCAACAACTTTACCCTTCTGCATCAGCACTGCTCCAAGTCCAGTACCACATGCATCAGTGTAAACCACCATCTCATCATTTCCACTTGGAATAGTCAAAACAGAAGCACTTGTTAGTCGCTCTTTCAGGATTCTGAAAGCTTTCTCACACCTAGCATCCCATCTGAATACTTGGTTCTTTTTCATCAATCCTGTTAATGGTGCAGCTACCTTGGAAAAGTCTTTGATAAATCGACGATAGTATCCTGCTAATCCAAGAAAACTTCTCACATCAGATGCATTCTTAGGTCTAACCCAATCCTGGATTGCTGCCACTTCGGCGGGATCAACCGCTATTCCACTTCCAGAGATAATATGGCCTAAGAACCTCACTTCGCTCTTCCAGAAGTGACACTTCGAAAACTTAGCCTTTAGCTGATGTTTCCGCAAGATTTCCAAAACAATACGCAAGTGCGTGTTGTGCTCTTCTTCAGTTCTGAAATAAATCAAAATGTCATCCACGAATACTAGTACGAACTTGTTCAACTGATCCCTGAACACTCTATTCATAAGATCCACAAAATATGCTGGTGCATTGATCAATCCAAACGGCATTACCAGCCACTCAAAGAAACCAGATTGTGTCCTGAAAGCAGTCTTCGGCACACTATCCTTTGCCACTCTTAATTGGTGAAATCTCGTTGCCAAATCCATCTGAGAAAACACCTTAGCTTCGTGAAGCTGGTCAAACAAGTCATCTATTCTCGGCAATGGATACTTGTTCTTCTTAGTTACTTTATTCAGTTCACGATAATCCACACACAACCTCAACGATCCATCCGCTTTGGTTGCAAACACAACTGGTGCACCCCATTCGGACACACTGCGCCGAAGGAATCCTTTCTGTAAAAGATCATCAACTTGCACCTTCAACTCTTGCTGTTCCCTAGGCGCCATCCGCCTAAGAGGCATCACAACAGGTATGGCTCCTTCAACTAGATCGATGCGAAACTCGATCTCTCTATGCAGCGGTAACCCTTTGACCTCATCAAAGACATCCTCAAATCCATTTGTGATTGGCACCGATGACAGTCCATCCCGTGGAACAACCAACGAATACATGAAGCTCATGAAGACACCTTCCTCGTGCTTACATCATATCACAACCCTTCGCCCTTCCACATTCTCAACTGTCACCTCCAACCTTTTACAATCAACCTTTGCCGCATACTTCCTAAGCCAGTCCATACCCAAAATAATTCCAAACTCCTCAAAGTTCAGTACAAAACAATCACAAACAAAAGAGCAATCATGACTCGATACAACTAGATCACGACATATCATACATAAACAAGACGAACCCCCAACTGGATTAGTCACAACCAATGGTCTATCAACAATATCCGGTTCCAAACCCAACCGGCTTACAAGTTCATTACAAACAAAGGAATGTGACGCCCCAGTATCGAACAACACTCTAACTGGAACACCACAAATGGAAAGAGTACCTTGTAACACCACATTATTTCCTTTCTCTTCCGTAGTAGGGGCTTTTGATGATGATGGCACAACCCCCAAAGCATAAGCTTGTACAATCTGCCTATCCTTCCTCGGTTCTGGACAATTCTTCTTAATATGCCCCAGCTTGTCACAGTTGTGGCACTTCACCGGCACCTTTGGATTCTTACAATCTTTGGAGAAATGGCCCTTGTGCTGACAGTTGTAGCATGTCACTTCGCCCTTCGGCTTCTTCTGGCCATCCTTACCCTTCTGCTGCTGCTGTTTCCTCTTCTTGTTTCCACCTTGCTGTGGTTTAGACTCCTCCTTGGTCACAGCAACAACAGATCCTTCTTTAGGAAACAGATTCTCGTGCCTGAGAGCCTTCTCCACAAGCTTCTCAAATGGGTCATCCAGATGATCCACCAACTACCTCCCTCGATAAATGTCCAAGCCTGTCACAAACTTCTCATTCTTTTGATATGAAGATTCAATATACGACCTGGCATACTTGGACAAGGCTTCAAACTCAGAAACATACTCAAGAACTGGTCTTCCTCCTTGCTTGAGCTCCACAAACTTCTTGAACAGAACGGATTTCTAAGCTGTAGAAATGAACTTAGCTGCAAATCTGGCTTGGAATTACACCCAAGTAATTTCTTCCCACGGAGTATCAATGGTGATAGAGTTCCACCAGTCAGAAGCTCTCCCCTAAAGCTGTCTTGATGCGAGCTTTCTTTTGGTTGCATCCTCAATTCCCAAATCACCAAAGATTCTTCTACAAGCATCTACCCATCTCTGGACTTCAATGGTTGACTCTGTTCCCAAGAAAACCTTCCCTCCAAGAGCAGTATAGTCTTTACACAGCTTAGCAAAATCCACCGGTCTTGGAGCTTGAACTTGAACTCCAACATCTACCGCTGGCCCCGGAGCTGGCATCCTCCTTATGATCGAAGTCATCATAGCCTCGAACATAGCAGCATAATCAGCAGCCCCCTCAGCAGCACGACCTTCCCTAGCAGCTGGTCTACCTCTTTGACTCATTCTTAATATCTAAAAAAAATGATTAGTGCACCTTGAGAAACAACTGCATAAGAGATTCTAATCCTTCTAAGCCACTATATTATATAGAGTAATCATCCATCAAAATACAATTACGTCTCTCATACGTAGTTACGTCAGCGAGCGTTGGCTAAAATCGATCAACCAAAGCTCTGATACCAAATGTGACGACCGCCCATGACTCCTGCACTAAACAAGGAAATGGTGCACTGAAAGGTGTGTCAGGCAGCCATGGATGATCGTCAGGGTAAGGTAAAACAGTGGAGTCTATCGTATTACTCACAACGCAAGGGTAAAAATACAATAGAATATATATATATATATATATATATATATATAGTGAAGCTCCACAAAACAGAATCTCGTCAAATAAGCCTCATAGTAGTTTAATACAAAAATCTGAATAGTCAATACATCAAGCCTCACTACATATATCACTCAGAGATTATACAAACAGCGGAACATCCAGTACATATAGTAAGAAAATAATATGCAAGCCTCCAGCTCGTCTTCGTCATCAGCATCGTTGGTCACTAAGAACAGCACCTGTCACCTGCTACCTAGTCTGCCCATCCCAAAATGGATGAACAGCCCAAGGTAATAAGAGTTGAACACAAAACCTTGAGTCAGACAACAGTCTTAGTGAGCGGTAAATTAACTAACAACATACCAAAAGAGCATAAAGGTAAAAGGAATAGGAACCCAACCCTCCCACTCCACCTCTTTCTACAGTGATAGCCCCCAGACACACTAAGCAAAAGTAAACATAGCAAATCAGACATTTAAAGTAAAGCAATTACCACTCGAGTCAAGGTCGGTGTTTTCCAAGTACAAACCCCCAAGGCCTAAACCAAGATCAGATAAGCACCCAGAAAACATCGCTCTTGAGACCGAATGACGATACAACCAAAACATCCAAACATCCATGACTCTGGATATCACTGTTATCATTGCTTCGATGCCACCGTTAATTAAATGACCGGCACATTCTTTCAGCCGTCCGTCAAGGGCTAATGGTAACCCCGGTTCTAGATAGAACTCCGCACGTC
Organism: Allium cepa; assembly: GCA_030765085.1. NCBI lineage: Eukaryota > Viridiplantae > Streptophyta > Magnoliopsida > Asparagales > Amaryllidaceae > Allium > Allium cepa. The sequence continues at coordinate 452,678,812 of CM060932.1, forward strand.
GTCGCAGCCCGTGCCTAGGACTATCGAATCTTCCCAGAGTACTCGACCACCAACTGTAGTCTTTTGGGACTATCGATTCTGCCCAGCGTACTCTTGCTTTGAGTCTGCTAGAACCTTCAATAATGATGAAATCTCAGCCTTTTAGTCATCCTCCTCGACGACTATTCTCATACTAGCTCAAGCGTCTCTCGAGCCAACCATTATCCACAAACTCGAACCATCCCTCGAGTTATCAACATGCTTGGAATGATCCCGTCTGGATTGTACCAAGACTACTTCACATCATGCCTTGCTTTATTTCATCATAGCAAAGTCCCATCTCAACATCATCATCAAATCTGTCCATATGAGCTTTATCATCCGCCACATATGCCATGAGCAGCTTTTTTTTCCTATTCAAGTGCCTTTCCCTTAGCTTTTGAATCATCTTCGACCAACTTGTCCAAATCCAACCACTAACCAACTAATTTATAACAATCAATCAAATCAATCATTAATCCAAGTAATTAAGCATTCAAACATGATCTAAAAGAAATTATAACTAAAATGGCAATCTTCTAAATAAAGAGTCCAAATCTAACAAGCATGAATCATAAGTATTATCTCTACAACTTGATGGATGAACTTGCATAGGTTAACATGTATAACAATGGATGCCAAATCTTCATAAACAATGGATCTACACTTATGTTTAAGAAAATGCATGGAAATCACTATTTTAACACAAAATCAAACCACCAATCCAATATGCTCCTTTGGATCCGTGTGAGAGATAACCACCACTCACCGAATCACCTAAACACGTCAAAAGCAACACACTTCAGATCTGTACAGCGAAGGATCTAGCTTGATCCGCCAAAATTCCGCTTCAAACGATGAAATCTCTCTCCAATGGATGGAAATCTTCAATCTAAGCTCTTGGATCTTCGATTTGATCTTCAATTTTGATGGAAGGAATCACTAGATTAAAGAATAGATAAGAAGTGAAGAAATGTAGTGCTCGAGCTCTCAAAATGGCAGAACTTCGTCGCTTCAAAATCCGGATCCCAAAAAGAGAAGCTAACCCGTGTATTTATAGGCCGAACCCTTAAGTCGCTCGCCCTTAAGTCGCTCACGACTTAACAAAACCCCACGACCTAAAAATCCAACAACCTACGACCTAACGGTTCCCTCGACCTACGACCTAACGACTCAACTGCATTGCCAACCTAACGACTCAACGACCTAACACACATGCAGCGACTCATCACAGGCACGACCTAACATACACGATGACTTAGCGACTTAATGCTACACAACTTAACCACCTTAGGTCTTTTCACGACCTAACTACACACAGCAACCTAACATAGGTCGCTCACGACCTAACTAAACACAGGGTCTCAACGACCTATACTATAACGACTTAAACTATTATCGTTAAGTCGCTCGAACGACCTATCTTCCTTCGGTCGTTAACTCGCTCAACCTCCTAGGTCGCTACTCCTATGCCGTTAGTTTCTAGGCCGCTAACTACTAGGTCGTTAACTTCTTTTACCAACTTCCTTAAGTCGCTAGTTCCCTTAGGTCGCTCCAATCTCTTAAGTCGCTCCAATCTATGCCGCTAAGTCGCTCCACGACCTATCTGCTATACGACCTAAGCTATCACACGACCTAAGCTATCATACGACCTAACTCCTTAGGTCGCCTAAACTCTTAAGTCGCCGACTTCCTTGGGTCGCTCTGCCTTACCTTTAGGTCGCTCAACACTCTTCTACGACCTAACTCTAGACGACTTAACTCTGGACCACTTAACAACACTAACGACCTAATAACAACGGTTTTACGATTTTCAATACGTAAAAATACGGGTCGTTACACCAATGTTCTCAACTACGAAATTGTAGAGGGAGAAGAGTTCTTCAAATCTATATGGGGATGATGGGAAATGGAGCAACGTTAAGGGAGCTAGAGGGCCACGTTTGTGCTCGTCTTCGTGCGTTTTTTTAGGCTGAGGGGACCACCGAGCCTGGCCGTGCTTTGGGCGGTAGTAGGGGATACGATGGCCGTTCGAATGGGGGTGAGATGATGGGGTTTCGTCAACGTTTAGGGGGTGCGATGATGTTGAGGTCAAACGACATTTGGGTTCGGTTGCGTTCAAGTTTCCTAGGAGGAAAAACGTGAAGGATGGAGAAATAGAGGGTGGGGCCTGCATCTGGGTTTGAATTTTTGAACGGCTGAGATTAAAGGTTAAGAATAATAATAATAAAAAAAAGAAATAGAAAAGTTAATTTGTTTATATAATTTTGTATATAAAATTCAAACGGCTATAACTTTTTGATACGAGATCCAAACTGGCGAAACAAATTGCGTTGCAATCGTTTTGTCGGGCACTATGCAATGGAAATGGATTGGAATCATTTGGAGCTAGTGAGAATTTTGGGGAAAATTAAACGCGCGTTTAATTTTATTCGAAATAAAACGTGGAAAACTGAATTGAAATCGAGGTGAGAACTTCTCACTCAATCGAACAGTTTCGATTTGTAAATTTTAAATAGTTAGATCTAAAATTGTTGATTGTATGCATGGATGATAAATTATTATCTATTGATTGTTAAAATAGACATTATGCGCCGTTAGTAAGCGGATGTTATTTATTAAAAACATATACCGCGAATATTTTACAGTACAGTGAAATTGGTATTATTTATGTACTTGGAATTGATTTCCCGCATTATATAGCGGATGAGACCCTATTGCGCCGCCTATTAAGCGGATAATATTTTTATAAATCCCATATACCGCGATAATTCCGTACTGGAACGGAATTGGTATTGTGCTAATGTTTGTGAATGCAGGGAAACAGGTTGGAGGGATCCAACTGGATTCCTCAACGGTATTGATTTATTTACAGATATTGTGATATTTGTTGATTATCATATCGATATATGATATTTGGATGTCGTGATTGACTATTTGGCGCTGTTGCATCATCGGATCCATTTTTGAAGTTTTAAAATAATGATTTTGGTTTTTAAAAGAATTTTTAAAGTAATTTTTGAAAGTATACGTTTTATTAAATTTTTGAATTGATTCATTTTAAATAATTAAAACGTTATAAATTTTTATGTCATAAAAATTAAGATTTTTGTGAAATATAACCAAAAGGTGATTTTTGAGATAAGTAGTTAACAAATTTATAAAATAGTTAAATTGGGATTTTTGAATTATTTTAAAACGGGTTATATGAAAGATGTATAAATTTGATATTTTAAAATTAAAAATATTGGAATTATAAAACGAGTTTTTATAAGTGTTAAAATGAAGTATAAATGGATTCATAAGTGAATGAAAATTTATAGATTTATGAATTGTGAGGTTATAAAATGAATAGATGTTGTAAGACAAAAGATATTAAGGAATTAACTTATAAATCGGATTTTTGCATTTAAATTGAAATCTTTGATGAAGCAAAAATGGTTTATAGTTGAGATTTGTAAAATATATATTTTATAAATCGAAATAATAGAATTTTAAAAGGAGTTCTATTAATGTTGAAAATAGGGTTATAAATGAAATCTTATAAGTAATAAGATTTATAATTTTTAAAGTTTTAAAAGAACGATTTTGTAAATAAATGGATTATAAGCATTTAACTTATAATATGGACTTTTGGTATATAATTGAGTTATATAAATTAAATTGGATTAATAAAGGAGATTTATAAATCGAAGCTTATAAATAGAAATGGAATTTATAGGCATTGTTTATAAATTCGAAATCAATGGAATTTGATAAATTGAAAGTTGAAATTGGTTAAGGAAGTATATTCACGATTTTGGACGGTGAATATATTATCAAATAAAATGGATTTGCTTGGGAAAATGAATATTATAAAATGAAGTTAATCGTTTTAACGATGTTTTAAAATGTATTATGAATCGAATACATAGATTTCAACATTCATTGTTGAAATAGACGTTTTCGAGAAATAAAGAAATGGTGGACTATAACACTGTTGTTATAGTAAATGATTTCCGAAAGGAAATGTCTTGTATAGTATTGGGATTTATATATCTATTTTAATTTTGAATCCCTATACTAGTGATTTTGGGTCGTCGTAACGGTGTTTTACGCAACATTCGTTTTGACTCAAATAAATGTGTTTAAGTGAATGTTTTCCTTAAGGAATGAAATATATACTTAATTTCATTTAAGTACAGTGAATATTTTCCAAATGTTGAAAATAAATAGATTTGTGAATTACTTATTAATAAATAGTATGGAAATGCTTTTCCAATGTGAAATGAAACGTTTGAGAATTTATCTTTTTGAAGATAAATTGAAAATGAATAATTGAAATCGTATATTCATAAATATTTTGGAATGTAAATTCACTATGGAATTTATAAATGAAAAGGGGAATTTGTTTAAAAATAAACGTTGATTTATTTTTGAAGTGTGGGAATTAATTTACGGATTTGGAACGTAAATATAAAGTAAATCGTTAAGGATTTATTTAATTGGTTTAAATGAACCATTTTGAAATGAAAGTATTTCTGCATAAGGAAAATGATTGAAATTTGTTTTCAAAAGTGATAAAAGTGAAAAGTGATTTGAAATTTTTTTTTCAAACGATTGAAGTGTGGAAATTATATATCTAGTAAAGATATTTTGGAAAGTAAATAATTGGGGGAAGTTATTTGGAATCTGGTGATGTTGAGCATGCCTATTGATAGTTAAATAAACCGACTATCAATATTTACCTTTAAATAGGCATTTATTGTGATTTCTTGAATTTGAATGCCACACTTATTTTTAAAATAAGCGCTCACTATTCGGGTTAGCCAGGAAAGGACCTTGGGGTCGTATAACCCATTCCGAACATGTGATACGTCGTAATGGATTGCATTTGATGACCGGTGTTGAAGACCAGATATTTTTGAAAACGGAAGGATTACCGTTGAGTTGCTCTGCATCGGCTGATCTCCGATATGGAGGTTTAATCACCCTTAGTGACGGGAAGTTCGGACGTGATTAGAAATTATCCGGAATGCAAGGACTTCTTTGTAAGTGCCTTCGGTTCTGTTCGAGCCCGGAACAGACTTGTATGGATTGTATGTCTGACATTACAAATTGAGATATAAAGCTGATTTCTTTCAAATATATTTCTGTTGGTGGCGGAGAATTTATTCTCTTAGCTTAACACCCTTCTCTGAGACGTACGAGCTCAGAGATTATGTAGTTGAAGGTTACTAGTGATATACTCCCAATTTGGTAGCGTGGCATGCTGAGTGTTGCTGTGGGATGATCATTTGTGATATGATCATTTGTTTGATCATTTATCTTGGTGATCATTACTTTGATCATTTGTTGACCCAAAGCACAACTTTTGTATAAAGCGTGGCTTTGTGGACGAGATTTCGTCGGACCTCACACCCCGAAAATGGTCAAAACAGGAAGGATGCAGCAAGGTTATTAGGGGGTAACGCCCCTTTAGTGTATGTCATTCCTTCTGGATAGAGGTGGTATCATGGTATGGAGCCCAGATACTTAACCTATGTTGTTGCTGCAAATTTATTGCTTTGTGGTTGTAGGAAATCGAGGATCCTCGGATAGATCAGTTACGATCGGGGGATGACATATTCGTGTCAGTAGTTACCTAGTTAGGGGTAACCAGGCCTTGTCTTGGCAGAGATCCGGTTTGGTTCTCGGGTCGTCTTTCCAGAGGCGTACCCATGTGGCAATGGGAAGTTCCTTGGCCTGACCATTTGTTGGAAATCCAAAGAAACAATACGATCTTGTACGTTTTTAGTTGTAGAACCTGCCATTTACTTATGGTGGTCACCACTGTTTAGATGGTAGCTATAGTAGGCATACGATAATGGTCGTATGTTGGCTAAGATTTATAACTTTACTTTCGAAATGATTTTTCCTACTCTATGCACTAGTAATAATATCAAATGTTTCTTTTTAATGCTTATCAAGCATCTTTGACTATCATAAGGAGAAATCTCCTCCGATTCAGCGTTTGCATTGTGTGTGCGTGCGGGAGGCCTTATGGTAGTCTCATTTTTAAAAGCATTACGAATCTATTTTAAAATTATCCTGTACTTTGTTTTAAAGATAACTGTTTTAGTTCTCACACCAGTCACATGATTGACTCGGAGTTTATTGTTTTCCTTCCTAAACTCTGGGCGCCCACCAATTTCCACACGGGCAATCTAGAATCAGGTTATCAGGATATTCTGGAATTCAGGAGTTGCTGGAGACAAGCTGGATGGCAAGGCGTATTACTAGTATATAGTATTTCCTTTCCGCTATTTGTTGTTGTTTGTTATTGTACACTCTGATTATGAAATGTAATGTAATATGATGTAATGTAATAACTGATATAGTTCTTTGTTTAAAGATTATTCATTTATCTATTATATGTTGTTCCGCTGCGATTGTGAGGTTCTGATATTGTTCTGTTGTTTTCTTTTTCTTTCTCTCTTCTTCTACTTTTTTCTTCTTCTTCAACCATAAGGGTTCGTGTTTCCGTTCATCTTGAGTAAATCACTGGAGATTAGTGTCTGTTCATGGAGTACGGATTTTGGGCCTTTAAATTTGGTATCAGAGCATATGGTTAAGCGACAACCATGGCTCTGTTGGGTATTTCTCATTAGAGATAGAGTCAGTAGTACTCTAGAATGAGTGTGAGTGTAATAATAGATATGAGCGCGTATTTGTTAGTGAATATAAAATGATTTTATATTGTGTTGATTGATTTATTGAGTGGCATATGAACCTTCGTCAGCACGGTCTACACAACTATGCCGAATGGGTTTCTAAACACCTGAATAGCACAATTCGATACAATATTGTTTTCGAAAGGGATGAATGAAATAATTCCATCCAAATTATATTTTGATATAAAAAAGGGGAAAAGAAATATTTTCTGAAATTATTATATAACTTGGATGTTTTGAATGATAACATTATAGTCAAATAAGATTATAAAATCTGAAATAGCTTATATAGCCAAGGAAGTCATTAGATTTGAAATTTTTGAAATTAAAATTAAAAGTGAGGAGTTAAAAATGAAATTTAACTTGGATTAAGATTAAAATGTGAAATTTAATTAATGACTGGAAGAAAAATAAAAATGAATTCAGCTGTATTTAAACAAAGTTGAATTGATAAAATTGGAAGTTAAATGGAATTTACTTTAGAATTGAAATCTGAATTGAATTTATAAGTGGAAACTTAAGTTAAGTTAAATAAATGATGTTTGAAAGAGAATATAACTTAAGTAAAGTTGAATGGAGTTGATTTTGGTGTCAAAGTAAATTAATAAGTGAATTAATGAAATGAAGTCATTAATAATTTGAGCTTGAGTTATATAAATGAAATTCGACTTTATATTTCTAAAGGAATTAACAGTTGAAATAATGGATGAAATATTAATCAAATTGAATGTAAATAATTAGTATGAAACAATGAATATAAGTGTAAATTCATTAAAAGCTAATGTTATTGGAAATTGAATGAATTGAATGAAAGTCAATTAAATATCAACCAATTGGAATTAAAAGTGTTGGACCAAATTGAATGTAAATTAAATAATTTGGTTATGTTGAATATACATTGGTTGTCATGTGAATGTTAGTTAATTGTATATAATTCATTAAGTGTTAATGAAATTGAATTAGCGAAAGTAAAAGCTATGTGATTGAATCCAATTGGAAGTACATAAATTTGAATAGAATTGGATTTGATTTGGATTGAAGGCGAATTAATGTGAATAAATTAGTGAATGTAAACTAATTGGAAACGAATGAATAAATGTTAGTAAAATTCCAATGTTAATGAATCAATTGGAAAACCAATTCAATGAATATAAATGAGAAGTAAATTTATATTGATTTTGGTGGTTGCATTTGTTGTTTTGTTGCATTTTCTATATTGGCATATGTAGTTGTTGTAGTGATATATGATGTATATTGATATTATTTTCATATATGCATGCTTCTCATGGTTTGTTGAGTGTTTAGTAGGTGCCGATTGCGCTTGCTTCGCATTTGAAGCTCGCTTTCGTGCTATATTAGCCGTATGGGCTCGCTGATAAAATATAAGGTACATATCTCGGATTAAATATTGTACTTTTACACTTTTTTCCCTGCGGGATGCCTCATCACTTGATGAGATGTAAATTTGTGATATATATACTGTCATTTTTTTCGGATCGAGCCGCGCAAAGGAGACTTTGGCGAATTTTTCCGAAAATTTAAGGCGTTAGAATATTTTTGAGAAAATTGGAAAAATTTTGAAAATTAAAGTTTTGATTTGGAAACTTAGTAAAGATTTTGTAAGAAGTTTAATTATGAATTTTGGGAAAGTTAAATACTTAAGAGATTTGAAAAATCCAATTTGAACGGTTTGTTCTGGAAAGTTAATGGATTCTGTAACTTTTTCTTACTTGGTAATTTCGAGGACGAAATTCTTTTAAGGGGGGAAGTTTGTAACGACCCAGAATTTTTGTCAATTAAAATTTGAATATTTAATTGAATTTAAATATTAATAAGTGAAATTTATAAGTCGAATAATTTTATTTCTAATAATTTGATTTAATTGGATAATTAAATCGATAATTTAATAGTTGAAATTACAGAAATAATTGAAAATTGGGTTAAATATGATTGAAAATAATTTGTAAAATTTTATTTTATCATATTGGAGTTAGAACGATATTTTAGAACTTTTAAAATTGAATTAAGAGTTAATTTGTGAAAATTGAATATTTTAATATTTAATTATCGACTGAAAAATAGCTAATTTTCGAACAGTCTCAGAATTGGACGAAAAGAGTTTCATTGGATCCGTAATAGTTTGTTATTATCAGATTTCAATTTTTGTAGCAATCGGAATTATCGTCTGACCATGGCAGTTCGAAATGCATCGAAATTGTTTTAATATTAATTTGGCAAGTTAAAATAGTCATTTTTCAAAAATTCTCGGATTTCGACTAAACCAGTTTCATCGGATCCGTAATGTCATATTATTGTAAGGTTTCAAATTTCAAGTCAATTGGATTTACCGTTTGTCCGAGGCAAGCAAATACGCCTAGAAATTAGTTTAAATCGGTTTAATTTAAATTGATCGTTTATTGCCATAACTCACACAGATGATCAAATTAGCTTCCGAAACCTATTCCGTTGTGTTCGGAACGTGGGATAAACCCTAGAAACGCCAGTCACCGCGCGTAAATTGGAGTTTGAAAAATCCGAAATGAATAGTGTTTTTCGTTATTTTCTATAAAAGGAACCCTTGCCCTTCATTTGCTCCAAACCCTAACCCTTATTTAGTAGCCGCCATTTTTTAAACCGATGGTCAGAAATTCATCTTCTTTCCTCCTCAATTACTTCTAATCCGTCGATAATTAGCCAATGTTCTCAACTAATAAATTGTAGAGGGAGAAGAGTTCTTCAAATCTATACGGGGATGATGGGAAATGGAGCAACGTTAAGGGAGCTAGAGGGCCGCGTTTGTGCTCGTCTTCATGCATTTTTTTGCACTGAGGGGACCACCGAGCCTGGCCGTGCTTTGGGCGGTGGTAGGGGATGCGATGGCCGTTCGAATGGGGGTGAGATGATGGGGTTTCGTCAACGTTTAGGGGGTGCGATGATGTTGAGATCGAACGACATTTGGGTTCGGTTGCGTTCAAGTTGCCTGGGAGGAAAAACGTGAAGGAAGGAGAAATAGAGGGTGTGGCCTGGATCTGGGTTTGAATTTTTGAACGGCTGAGATTAAAGGTTAAGAATAATAATAATAAAAAGAAATAGAAAAGTTAATTTGTTTATATAAATTTGTATATAAAATTCAAACGGCTATAACTTTTTGATACGAGGTCCAAACTGGACGAAACAAATTGCGTTGCAATCATTTTGTCGAGCACTACGCAATGGAATTGGATTGGAATCGTTTGGAGCTAGTGAGAATTTTGGGTAAAATTAAACGTGCGTTTAATTTTATTCGAAATAAAACGCGGAAAACTGAATTGAAATCGAGGTGAGAACTTCTCACTCAATCGAATAGTTTCGATTTATAAATTTTAAATAGTTAGATTTAAAATTATTGATTGTATGCTTGGATGATAAATTATTATCTATTGATTGTTAAAATAGATATTATGCGCCGTTAGTAAGAGGATGTTATTTATTAAAAACATATACCGCGAATATTTCACAGTACAGTGAAATTGGTATTATTTATGTACTTGGAATTGATTTCCCGCATTATATAGCGGATGAGACCCTATTGCGCCGCCTATTAAGCGGATAATATTTTTATAAATCCCATATACCGCGATAATTCCGTACTGGAACGGAATTGGTATTGTGCTAATGTTTGTGGATGCAGGGAAACAGGTTGGAGGGATCCAACTGGATTCCTCAACTGTATTGATTTATTTACAGATATTGTGATATTTGTTGATTATCATATCGATATATGATATTTGGATGTCGTGATTGACTATTTGGCGCTGTTACATCATCGGATCCATTTTTGAAGTTTTAAAATAATGATTTTGGTTTTTAAAAGAATTTTTAAAGTAAATTTTGAAAGTATACGTTTTATTAAATTTTTGAATTGATTCATTTTAAATAATTAAAACGTTATAAATTTTTATGTTATAAAAATTAAGATTTTCGTGAAATATAACCCAAAGGTGATTTTTGAGATAAGTAGTTAATAAATTTATAGAATAGTTAAATTGGGATTTTGGAATTATTTTAAAACGGGTTATATGAAAGATGTATAAATTTGATATTTTAAAATTAAAAATATTGGAATTATAAAACGAGTTTTTATAAGTGTTAAAATGAAGTATAAATGGATTCATAAGTGAATGAAAATTTATAGATTTATGAATTGTGAAGTTATAAAATGAATAGTTGTTGTAAGACAAAAGATATTAAGGAATTAACTTATAAATCGGATTTTTGCATTTAAATTGAAATCTTTGATAAAGCAAAAATGGTTTATAGTTGAGATTTATAAAATATATATTTTATAAATCGAAATAATATAATTTTAAAAGGAGTTCTATTAATGTTGAAAATAGGGTTATAAATGAAATCTTATAAGTAATAAGATTTATAATTTGTGAAGTTTTAAAAGAACGATTTTGTAAATAAATGGATTATAAGCATTTAACTTATAATATGGACTTTTGGTATATAATTGAGTTATATAAATTAAATTGGATTAATAGAGGAGATTTATAAATCGAAGCTTATAAATAGAAATGGAATTTATAGACATTGTTTATAAATTCGAAATCAATGGAATTTGATAAATTGAAAGTTGAAATTGGTTAAGGAAGTATATTCACGATTTTGGACAGTGAATATATTATCAAATAAAATGGATATGCTTGGCAAAATGAATATTATAAAATGAAGTTAATCATTTTAACGATGTTTTAAAATGTATTATGAATCGAATACATAGATTTCAACATTCATTGTTGAAATAGACGTTTTCGAGAAATAAGGAAATGGTGGACTATAACACTGTTGTTATAGTAAATAATTTCCGAAAGGAAATGTCTTGTATAGTATTGGGATTTATATATCTATTTTAATTTTGAATCCCTATACTAGTGATTTTGGGTCGTCGTAACGGTGTTTTACGCAAAATTCGTTTTGACTCAAATAAATGTGTTTAAGTGAATTTTTTCCTTAAAGAATGAAATATATACTTAATTTCATTTAAGTATAGTGAATATTTTCCAAATGTTGAAAATAAATAGATTTGTAAATTACTTATTAATAAATAAGTATGGAAATGTTTTTCCAATGTGAAATGAAACGTTTTGAGAATTTATCTTTTTGAAGATAAATTGAAAATGAATAATTGAAATCGTATATTCATAAATATTTTGGAATGTAAATTCACTATGGAATTTATAAATGAAAAGGGGAATTTTTTTAAAAATAAACGTTGATTTATTTTTGAAGTGTGGGAATTAATTTACAGATTTGGAACGTAAATATAAAGTAAATCGTTAAGGATTTATTTAATTGGTTTAAATGAACCATTTTGAAATGAAAGTATTTCCGCATAAGGAAAATGATTGAAATTTGTTTTCAAAAGTGATAAAAGTGAAAAGTGATTTGAAAATTTGTTTTCAAACGATTGAAGTGTGGAAATTATATATCTAGTAAAGATATTTTGGAAAGTAAATAATTGGGGGAAGTTATTTGGAATCTGGTGATGTTGAGCATGCCTATTGATAGTTAAATAATCCGACTATCAATATTTACCTTTAAATAGGTATTTGTTGTGATTGCTTGAATTTGAATGCCACACTTATTAGTGATATACTCCCAATTTGGTAGCGTGGCATGCTGAGTGTTGCTGTGGGATGATCATTGTTTGATCATTTGTGATATGATCATTTGTTTGATCATTTATCTTGGTGATCGTTACTTTGATCATTTGTTGACCCAAATCACAACTTTTGTATAAAGCATGGCTTTGTGGATGAGACTTCGTCGGACCTCACACCCCGAAAATGGTCAAAACAAGAAGGATGCAGCAAGGTTATTAGGGGGTAGCGCCCCTTTAGTGTATGTCATTCCTTCTGGATAGAGGTGGTATCATGGTATGGAGCCCAGATACTTAACCTATATTGTTGCTGCAAATTTATTGCTTTGTGGTTGTTGGAAATCGAGAATCCTCGGATAGATCAGTTACGATCAGGGGATGATATATTCGTGTCAGTAGTTACCCAGTTAGGGGTAACCCGGCCTTGTGTTGGCACAGATCCGGTTTGGTTCTCGGGTCGTCTTTCCAGAGGCGTACCCATGTGGCAATGGGAAGTTCCTTGGCCTGACCATTTGTTGGAAATCCAAAGAAACAATACGACCTTGTACGGTTTTAGTTGTAGAACGTATCATTCACTTATGGTGGTCACCCCTGTTTGGATGGTAGCTATAGTAGGCATACGATAATGGTCGTGTGTTGGCTAAGATTTATAACTTTACTTTCAATATGATTTTTCCTACTCTACGCACTAGTAATAATATCAAATGTTTCTTTTTAATGCGTATCAAGCATCTTTGACTATCATAAGGAGAAATCTCCTCCGATTCTGCGTTTGCATTGTGTGTGTGTGCGGGAGGCCTTATGGTAGTCTCATTTTTAAAAGCATTGCGAATCTATTTTAAAATTGTCCTGTACTTTGTTTTAAAGATAACTATTTTAGTTCTCACACCAGTCACATGACTGACTTGGAGTTTATTGTTTTCCTTCCTAAACTCTGCGTGCCCACCAATTTCCACACGGGCAGTCTAGAATCAGGTTATCAGGATATTCTGGAATTCAGGAGTTGCTGGAGGCAAGCTGGATGGCATAGCGTATTACTAGTATATAGTATTTCCTTTCCGCTGTTTGTTGTTGTTTGTTATTGTACACTCTGATTATGAAATGTAATGTAATATGATGTAATGTAATAACTGATATAGTTCTTTGTTTAAAGATTATTCATTTATCTATTATATGTTGTTCCGCTGCGATTGCGAGGTTCTGATATTGTTCTGTTGTTTTCTTTTTCTTTCTCTCTTCTTCTACCTTTTTCTTCTTCTTCAACCATAAGGGTTCGTATTTCCGTTCATCTTGAGTAAATCACTGGAGATTAGTGTCTGTTCAAGGAGTACGGATTTACGGTTCTTTACACAGGGATTTATCACTCGGCAAGTCACTAATAGCTTTTCAAAATTACTCTTCAGTAAATGGATTACCTAACTCAGAAATATCAACAATATAATCTGACGGATAAAGATCGCCCCATCTAACACTAATTATGTGTTTATTTTTATTACCAAAAATATCTCTATAATACTATGTAAAAGCCTTATTAAGATCTCTTTGATAAACTAACTCTTCATTATTAACAATATTGGAATTAATCGTACTGCTACGCTTCATTAGCCATATTACGAAAAAAATTAGTATTATTGTCTCCTTCATTAATGCACTGGATTCTAGATCTCTGTTTCCACATGACCACCTTCTTTTGTAAAATAGAATTAAGTTCTTCTTTTAGATTTGCAAGAACATTACACTCTCCTAAATTTAGTTGTCTAGTTTCTTCTATCTTGTTTATTTTAAGCATCTCATTAAGAATATTGGCTTTTTAATTTTTATATTACCAAAAACATTTTTATTCTAATTTTTAAGAAAATTCCTAAGATCCCTAAGTTTTAAAACAAAATTTTTAGCAGAATTTTCCTTATTTCTAATATTATAATAACTCAAAGAAATCCACTTATTATTAATTAAGTTCAAGAAATTTGATTCTAAAATCCACATCTTTTCAAATTTAAAATATCTAATAATAAACCTATGATGCTTACATGTGAGGATAATAGGACAATGATCTGAATACGTGTAAGGCAAACCAGAAACTCTGCAGATTGAAAATTTATCTTCAATCTCATTACTAACGAAAACCTATCAAGAGAGCCATAGATAGGGACTCCCTAGTATTACTCCAAGTAAATTCTTTATTGAAAAGAGGGATCTCAATCAAATTAGAATTAATAATAAATTGGTCAAATTCCTCTATAGTGGAGTAATCCTCCTCCCGTGGTTAACGCTCTCCTATAAAACGCGTAACGTTATTATCACCCCCTAAAATCTAAGAATCAAGAGCTAAGGATCTAAACTCTAGGCATTCGTTCCATAAAATTCTTCGATTAATTTTTGAGTTAGGCCCATAAACATTATATATATTTAAAAAAGAAGTATCAACAAGATTAATGAGAATAATATGCAGTGAATGCTGCTTAGAAATACATTGGAGCATCTTAAAACAATTATCCCACCACCTAATCATTAAACCACCAAAAGCACTCACAGAAGGTAAAAAAAACCCATTTTCTAAATGATGCCCACCTAATATTCTGTAGAAACGAATATTTGGAAATTCAATTTTAGTTTACTGAAGTAGATCTATGTCAATAGAATAGTCTTTAAAAAAGCTCTAACCTTATCACACTTATTCAAATCATGCAAACCTCTAATGTTCCAACTAATGATCCTTATATACCAACTGATCTAGCCCTATCTAATTCCTTACATCTAATATACTCACGATCAACCTCAACATCAAAAAAAATGAAAGAAGTATCACAAGCAAACTAACTAAACTCAACCGAAGATAAACTACCTAAAGCATAAGGAGAAAATGTACCACCAAAATCAGAACGCATACCTGAGTTTGAATTCATAGCGCCACTCGTGGCACTCGAACCAGATAACTCACCCATGGACAGATACCGACAACAACTGATCCTAGCACTACGATGAACAGAACCACTGGAAGCCACTGATTTCTTATGCCTTCCTCTATTTGATGAAGAAGGAATAGGAACTGAACTGCTGCCTCTCTCCATCATTTTAACTCGAAAACAATAACATCATTATTAACTATCACAAAATTCACAAACTTACTCGAAGCCAAAAAATATATTTTCTGACACAAGATCCGGAGAAATTTTACTAATGGATTAAACTATCAAATATCTAAAACCACTAGCATTCCCGCACCTAATATATTACCCGAAGTCATTTGACCATTTTCAGCTACTTGACCCAAAGTAGATTCTCTTATAAACTTCTCCACCCATAGTGAACATAATTTCCAGTCCACTCTTCTATTAGATCACCCAATTTCAGATTAACATTATCACTTTCTTTCCCCAAAGTAGTTACAGAAACAACTGACATCTCCACCCCTTCATATGGACTAGAATTATGCAACGAAAACTTATTCAAACCAACAAAATCAACCAACTCCAGATCTACATGTTCTTCCTCCTTCAATCTAACAATCCCCACTATATGAAACAACACATTATCATCACCATTATCAAAACTAACACTAAAATTATCATCTCTATCATCATCGAGCATCAAATCATTACTCAATGAAACATCACCAAAATATTCCAAGTTCTGCGCACCATATACACCTTATACACTAATGTCAGTGTTTACATCTACAGGATCTGCCATGAAGCAACATTCAATATTCGGCTCAATCAATAGCTTATCTGGATAATTTATTGCCTTATTCTCCAAAATCACGTCTACGGTTGTTGATGATGTAGAAGACAGAACCCAATCAAAAACCTCTCCATGATTGACCTTTGCAACTTCTTTAATAGTATCAGAGACTCCAGTAGTCAAAGTCATCCCAAAAAAATCAACCAAATCACTAACCTATTCTAAATGATCTATAATATACTGCAGTTCATCACCATATAAATTCAACTTCTTATTAATACAATCATCAATATAGCCTCTGTAACCTCATTAATCGAATTATTATTGTCATAGCACTTACAACAATCCAACCTAGCATATGTAACACTCCTGCTTGAAAAAAATACTTCTATCTGTAATAACATCAGTTAATTCAAATCCACAATCTAAAACATTTATGTCAGCAATGACCAGGCATTCAAATCTGTTAGCAGTGTTCCACCCGAAATTAATCGAAGAATGAGATTTTGCTCTTTTACCACTAACTCGAGTAAAGCCTCTATTTAAACCATTATCCTTACCCTTAGCATTAACATCCATGATTGAACTAGAAGAATTTGTCACTTTATTTGCCATTAGAACATTGGAATCCATTGAACATTGCATAACAGAGGAATCAAGTAGCATAGGGTCAAATTCTATAATCTCTTCCCTTAGTATTTGTAGAAATATTCTATAATCTCTTCCCCTTAGTATTTGTAGAAATGATAGAGTCTAAACATCCATTTTTCTCAAATAAGACATTAGCTTTCTCTCACTGATAAACTGACTTGTTGAACGAAACTTCATAATTTCCAAAATAGACTTCTAGATCTCCAAATCTATCCCTACATCCCTTACATATATTAAACGAATTAATAAATTTGGTTTTTAAAATTTAATTTAATGATTTTATTTAAAAATTTATATTTGGAAATTAATAATACTTTATTATGTTTTACAGTTTTAAATTATAAGCTAAATATGGTTTAAATGTAATTTTAAGATTTTTACTTATAATTTTATTTTGTTTTAAAATATATAATTTAAATAATTTAAAGTTAATTTAATAATATATTTAATGCAGTTTTTAAGAAATTTAATCAAAAATTTAATTTAATATAATAAATATAATTTTAGTTTGATATAATAGATATAAATTTTTATAATAACTTAAATAAATAAATGTAACAAGTTAAGTAAAGAATAATTTGTAATTAAATTTTATTTAAAGGATTGAAATTTAAATAAGACTTTATTTAAGTTTAAAGATGTGATTTTTGAATGTAACAATTTGATTTAATATGAATTGTGAAATAAATATTTTAAATCTAAAATATAATTGAGGTTCAATATTTTAGTATTGATTTAAATTTATAATTTGGAATTTATTATTTAAATGTTTTATAAAATGACCACAGTGTGAAATAAGCATTTGGTTGTAAATAGTATAGATAAATTGAAAATAGTATAGATAAAAATAAGTTTATAACTTATAATTCGAACAGGAAAATAAAATCACATTTTAAAATGGTTGAACGTTTTGGTTTAGAAAACAAAAGATAATTTGAATTCGAGATGTGAAATAAAATAATTAGCTTAAGATATGTTAAATAAATTGAGCTAGTAAAATGAAGTAAATAAAATGAAGTTTAACTCAAGAAAGATCAAATAAAAGTGAATTGTATTGGAATGAATTAGATAAAATAATAAAATGAAATTTTAAGTGAATTAATTTGTTTAACTTATAGATTTGATAAATATTAAGCTAAAAAAATTTTAAATTTTCTTGAATGTGAATGATAGGAAAAAGAAAAATTTATAATAAAGTTAAATAAACTGAGAAATGGATTAAATTTAATGAAGTGTAACTTAACAAAGATTTAATGAACCGAATTGGATTTGAATGAAACTAGATAAATTAGTAGAGTGAATTAATTCCACTTAAGCTATAAAATGAATTAAAAGAATGAATACAACTTGAATTATAAAATGAAATGCAATTTGAAGTGCGAAAGAAATTGAATAAAAATAGATGGGTGTAAGTAAAATTTACATGAGTAATAAAATTTGAATTAAATAGGATGTAAATAAATTAAAAATAAGGGGATGAGTTTTAATAAAATAAAATGGTAAATAACTGATTATGGAATAAGTTAATGAAATAAATTATAAATTGGAAATTAACTTAAGAAAGTTGAACGAATGTGATTATGATAAAAATATTTTTTTACTAATACGAATTTAAGTTCTAAATAAAATTTACATAAGTAAAATTAATAATATGAATTAACGAATTGAACTAACGAGATAAACCAATGAATTAATAGTAACATAAGTTGTGAAGTAATAATACTAAACGCGAGTTGTGTTATGTAAAAATGTTTATAATAAACTTAAATGGTTTATAAATAATATTAGTATTAAAGAGAATGTACTAAGTGGAAATAAAATAAAATTTTACTTAAACACGGATAAATGGAAATAATTTATAAAATGGTTCATAAATAAGTTTATATGAAAATATGTTAATCAAAAAGTGAAACAATTGGAATTTAACAAATTGAATTGAAAAAATTGAATACGAATGAAATAGATGTAAATAAATTTGAAGCAAACCGATTAAATGTTAACAAAAATTGGATGTTAATAAGAAACTAAGTTTATAAATTCAATATTGACATTGAAAATGAAAATTATGAAAATTATGATAGGTATGAATTAATTGGATGAATACTGATGGTTGAATGGTTTCTTTTGTTGCAAACCATTGTTATTACTGTTTTGATCACATATGGTAGTTGTATGTTGTGTAATTGTGCTCGTGCTTATAATTTGGATTTAGAATTCATGTTAAATGGTTTTATTAAACTTATACATGTTCTGTATCTTATTATAAGCGACTAATATTCTAAATTGAGTTGAGATAGGTATATACAAAGACCATTGGACGTATAGTGCATTTATTTTGCTTTTGCTTGCTTAATACGAGCGAACTCGCTCGTATTAATAATAATAAGGTACTTATCTCAGATTACATATCACACTTTTATATTTTTCTCTATGGGATCCCTCGTCATTCAGATGAGATATATACTTGATATATTTGATATATATTCGGGTTATGTATTGTATTGTAAAAAAAATTCGATCGAGCCGCGCAAAGGAGACTCTACCGAATTTTTTTGTATATCCTGGACTTAGAAATTTTTTGAAGTTTTAAAAATTAAATGGAATAAAGTCTAACTTAACAAATATTAAACGAATTGAATTGGATTCGAATCAAACTAGATAAATTAGTAAAGTGAATTAATTCCACTTAAGCTATAAAATGAATTAGATAATGAAAACAACTTTACTTATAAAATTAATGCAATTTGACATGTGAAAGAAATTAAATAAAATAAACGGGTGTAAGTAAAATTTATACGAGTAATAAAATTTGATTTAAATACGAAGTAAATAAATAAAATACAATGGGATGAGTTTTAATAAAATAGAATGGTAACTAATTGAATATGGAATAATTTAATGAAATTAATTGTAAATTGGAAATTAACTTAAGAAAGTTGAATGAAATTGATTGTGATAAAAATAATTTTTTTATTAATATGAATTTGAATTCTAAAATTAATTTTACTTAAGTAAAATTAATAATATGAATTAATGAATTGAACTAATGAGATAAATCGATGAATTAGTATTAACTTAAGCTGTGAAGTTATAATAATAAACGTGGGTTGCACTATATAAATTTTTTATAATAAACTTAAATGGTTTATAAATAATATTAGTACTAAAGAGAATGTACTAAGTGGTAATAAAATAAAATTCAACTTAAATAAGGTTAAATTGAAATGATTTATAAAATGGTTCATGAATAAATTTATGTGAAAATATGTTAAACCAAAAGTGAAACAATTGGAATTTAATAAATTAAATTGAATAAATTGAATGTGAATGAAATAGATGTAAATAATTTGAAGCAAACCTGGATGTTAATAAGAAATTAAGTTTATAAACTAAATATTGACATTGGAAATGAAAATTGTGATAGGTATGAATTAATTGGATGAATATTGATGGTTAAATGGTTTCATTTGTTGCAAACTATTGTTATTGCTATTTTGGTCACATATGGTAGTTGTATGTTGCGTAAATTGTGCTCGTGCTTATAATTTGATTCAGAATTCATTTAAATGGTTTTATTAAACTTATACATGTTCTAATCTTATTATAAGCGATTAAAATTCTAAATTGAATAGTGATAGGTACATACGAAGACCGTTGGATGCATACGTGGATTTATTTTGTTTTTGCTTGCTTAATACGAGCGAACTCGCTCGTATTAATAATAATAAGGTACATATCTCGGATTACGTACCACATTTATATATTTTTCCCTATGGTATGCCTCATCATTGAGATGAGATGTATATTTGATATATGTTTGAGCTATATATTGTATTGCAAAAAATATCTAATTAAGCCGCGCAAAGGAGAGACTACCAAAATTTTCCATAAATCCGAGAGTTAGAATTTTTTTGAAGTTATGAAAATTTTATAACTTGTTTTGATAACTAACTTATAAATTCATTAAGCCGATCGAAGTTGCATAGTAGAAACATAATAATGGTTTTATAAATGAGATTTAATGTTTTATAAGTTAATAATTTGAATAAAATATATCAAATGTTAAATTCTGTACTTAGTCCGTTTTCGAGGACGAAAAGTTTTGAGTGGGGGAAAATGTAACAACCTGTATATCTAGCTATTTTAAATTATTAAATTTAATGTAATTATTTTAAAATAGGTTAAAAATAAAATTTGATGAATCATTGGTGGAGTTATTGAATATGAACCTGAATAAAAATTTGAAACAATAAATTCCAAAGATTTAAGCAATAACAACTACTGAAACGAAAATTCTATTTATTGAATGTGTTTCTAATCGATGTCTGTAATTGGATAATAAATGCTGAATTATTTAGATGATAATAAAATGATTGTTAATAAATGTTGAATTGTTTATTAATGGTGATTTACTGAAAATTTAATCATTGAATTTAATATTGGAAATTATTTGAATAATTGAATTCTGAATTTAATATAAATGAAAATGGTATCGAAAGTTGATTTAAATTTTATTTAAACATGAATAGAGATTGCTAACATTTGAAATTGGATTTAAAAGTGAACAATTAGAAATTGGAAATTGTATATTTTAATTAACGTGTAAAAATAGCCATTTTGGCCACTGTCTCGGATTTCGATGAAACACTTAGAAATTAATTTAAGGAATTCAACTAAACGTTATTGATTTTGAAAAGCTATCTTATGAATACGATCGAATTAGGCCTTGAGATTAGTTCCATCGCTTTTGGAATGGGGGAAAAATATTATGAGCGCAAGGCGACACGCCTTAGTAAGGGTTCAGGATTTCGAGGTATGTGAACGAGATGTTTTTGAAACTATATATATATATATATATATGTATATGTATATATATTAGCAGCCTTTTCTTTTTCAGCCACCCTAAAACTAAAACAAGCCACTCTAACCACATGCCCGTATCCACCCTACTTGTATAGCGAGCCGCTCCTTCCTTTTTATATCGTGTATTTCCTTCCTCTATTTTCAAACCGAAAATCAATTCGAGAGATCGAAATCAGGTTCGAATTATGTGTGTATATATATACACAAATAACTAAGATCGTGAACAAACTCGCGACTTAGAAGAGTCGCTCGCGTGTGATGGTAGAGGAGGAGCATGACAGTGGTTTATCTTGAAGCTCATAGAATAGGGTTTTGCTTTAGGTTAGATTTATGGGGTTAGAGGGTTGGGCGAGTATGGATTTGAGTGTAGAGCGTCGATGAGCAGCTCCATGCTGATATTTAGGAGGCTCGATGGTGATTTTGGTGCGGGGGGAAGGGAAGGGGTCGTAGTCGCGTACAGTCAGTGGAGAGGCCATTGTCACGTTTGGGTAGGTGATGCGCGACCTTCAAGTAAATGGTGGATGCATGGAGGAAGCGAGGAGAAAGTGATCGGCGGAAGTTTTGTTGAGTTTCGTTGAGGGATGGTCGAGGTAGTGATTTTGAGGTGAGCGACAATGGTAGAATTTTGAACTGGAAGAGGTGGGCATGTATATTTGATTTGGGAAGAAGGGCATGTTGTTAAAAATGAATTATTATATTAGTTCGTAATTATAAATTTAATTATTGAAGCTTAGGAATTTAATAACGTTTTCATGCGAGATCTATTTTGAACGATTCAAGTTGTGTTGAAATCGTATCAACATTCTCTACGCCATGGAACTGAATCGGTATTTGTTTGAAGCTGAAAAATTTTCGGTTTCAAATAAAAATTTAGTGTTTTATATGCTCACGATTGACTAAATTTATTTTTATTTTAGTTAAATTAATATCACGTAGTAATTTAATTTCGTTGGCTGATGTTTGGTAAACTAATTAACATTAGATTGATATATGAATTGAAGTGATAAGGACTTAAATGGATAGTTAAATTTGAAATTTAATTGCCATTTAGACGCTTGATATTGACCACTAATTAACTGTTGCGTTATTTTGACTGATTATGATGGATGCCATTGATTGATATTCTGGATGATTTTGATGTTTATTTATTTTGATATATACTGTTATCATCCTGTATATTATTTACAGTATATAAAACTATAAATTGAATATTTCGAATAAATTCAGAAATAGGTTGAAATGATATATACCAGTAATATTTTATTTTGATTGAAATGATCTATATCCATCCTTGAATTAGATTAAAATAATTGATTCACTTAGCCATACACCGGATTGGTTAAAGTAAATGATTTTAAAATTTGTGATTTGAAATTATTTAAATGATTTTGATTAAAGAAGAAGAAATTGAACTTATGGAAAGCGAAATTACTTTCGAACTTGATCTTAAAAATGTGGAAATAGAATTTGTTAAACAAATTTTTAAAAAATAAAATTTGAGATTTTGAAGTTATAATTGGAATATGATTTGAGTTCCAAAAATTGAACTTTGATTTGTTTTATAGGATTTGAATTTTTATTTGAACTTTGACATATTGCTAGTTGAATGGAATTTAAAACGATATTTCAAAAGGGAGATCAGAATTGAATTATTTTGAAGATTTGAATCCTAAATTGAATATTGTAGTTATTTTTATTTAAATCGATATTCTGAAATCGAACTCGAATTTCTATGAATTGAAATGGTTTAAAATTGTGAATTGAATTGAAATTGATTCAAATTGTAATCGAAATCGGTTTGAATTGTAATTGAAATTGAATTGTCTGGGATTGAGTCGAAGTTTAGTCAATTTGAATTGAAATAAGATTGAAAATGATTTGAAATAGAATAATCGAAATTGAATTAATGTAAAATCGAAATCGATTTGAATTGAAATTAGAATCGAAGTAGAATTCGACTTGAAATCAGAATTGAATCGATTAAATTGGAATGGAAACTGGAAGTGATTTGAATTGAAAATTTTGAAATTGAATAAGTTTGATTTGAAACTATTTTAAAATTAATTATTTTAATGTAAACTATTTATAATCTATCTTTTACATATTCAAATTATTTTGATTTTCCAAACTATTTTATTTTATAAAACATTTTTATATACTTAAATCATTTTATATCATATTATCTTAACTATTTAACTATTTTTAAACAATTTAAAAAAAATCTGAACTATTTTCCAAAATTCAAACTGGTCAAATACTGGAATGTTAATATATAAACCATTAATTTAAATGCAAATTGGGTTAAAATGAAATTATAATCTAAATTGAAATTAGAAACAATTTTGGAAGCGAAATAGAGATATTAAGGGTATATGATTTTGAACTGAAATTGTATATTTTGAGTAAATATGATGATTTCGAAATGAAATTGATTTCGAAGCGAATATGATATTTTGATATCAAGTATGAATGGTTTTCGAAATGTAAAAGAACCAACCAGCGGGTAAAACG
The DNA here is from genome assembly GCA_030765085.1 of Allium cepa. Taxonomy (NCBI): domain Eukaryota; kingdom Viridiplantae; phylum Streptophyta; class Magnoliopsida; order Asparagales; family Amaryllidaceae; genus Allium; species Allium cepa. The sequence continues at coordinate 452,702,875 of CM060932.1, forward strand.
ATGTTTCGTTGTTAAAGAGATCGGGGACTCTTATTAGCATACTTTATATCAATACTAGACTCACTTTAATAACCGTGTATGCGGAGGAGACTATAGAACAAAGCGGTTGGGTTTGGCGTTGTTTTTTGGATTTGAAGAAAGAGAACGATGATAGACAGACCCTGACACTTATGCCAATTTGAAATAACTAAAACATGACGGCTTGACAGGGCCAAGTAGGCTCATTACCCCTATCGGACATCCGTTCTTCTATTTTATTGGACTTGGTGCATATTATTACTCTTGTTGTTGGTTTTGGTTGGTGTACCTTGATTTGGGATAGCCCCCCTTTGACTCGATATGGGACGGATGGTCGTGGTGGGCAGTCATGGCTATGATGCGTTACCACCTGCCCTACGACCTGAACTGGTAGTATCCTACCTTGGGCATTGCCTCACATGCCTTGTCATACTTTTATCCCTAAACGAGACCCCTAAGATTTTGCTTTAGTATTGTTGTATAATGACCATCCCTATCCATTGACAGTTTACGGGTGTTTTATATGCAAACAGTACGGTAATGCTAAAAAACTTTAAGGGGGACCAATGTAAAGCCTTAACGCTAAGAAAAATATTTATTTTATTGATTAGACATTATATATGTAGCGTGTTCTGCTACATATAAATATTCTGACTGATCCTTAAGAGATGGAAAATCCTGTAACATCTCTTGAGTTACTGCACGCATGTTATACACTGGATATGAGATATGAAACCCCGTAAACATCTCTAATGCATGGCACTCATGTTATGTAATATCGATCTGACTCATATAAGAATATTTTAGTCCTGAGTCGAGTGTTTTGACTTTTCATTACGGTCGGGTCACCCTAAGTATTTTAGCGCATTAAAGATCATTTCTGGACTACGAAGATGAAGATTTGATATATTATTACTATTATTATTCCTGCATCATGTTGTCTTGCTGCAATATTTTATTATCCTGTTGTATATGCTTAACTCTGATAAATGTTGTATCAATTATAATCAAATGTATAATATAAACAGCTTCATGAACTATTTATTTGATTATTATATTTCATCGTTCCGCTGCGAGATTCTATGTTTGTTTTCTTCTACTTTTATTATTTTTCCTAATTAACCACATTGATTATCTGTGTTTCAGATTGTTTAAGTTAGACATGTGTGAATTATTGTCGATTTAAACCTTCCAAAATATGGGCTATCATAGTTGGTATCGGATTTTTGGTTGAGCGATATCCTTAGCTTTGAGGAGTTTGACTCATTAGAGATAGGGTAGTAATACCCTAGAATGAGTCTATCTGATTGTATATATTTAAGAGATCATACTTGTTAGTGTTATAAAATGATTTATATTGTGTTTACTTATCCGTTGAGTTGTTTATGAATTTTGGTCAGTGCATGCGACGCCATGTTATCTATAAGGATTTCTAAACACTTAAACGAGGTAGGTCGACATAATATCCTTTTAAAATAAGGTAAATAGAATAATTTTACCTAAATTATATTATATATATATATATAATGAATTTTTGTAATGAATGATAGTTGTTAGGAGATGATAATATTTAATTATCATCTATTATTAGTTGAATTAAAATAAAACGTATAGTTGATGAATTTTATTTTTTGAAGCGTTCGATAACTTAATTGAATTGAAATTTAATTATAATAAGAATTGTTTATAATAATAAAATTGTAAATTAATGAATATTTTCGCAATAGAGAAATGGAATTGCATAAGATATATTATAAATAGAAGGATCTAAAAAGCTAAGAATTTTAAAATTTTAAATCCCTTTGTTTTCCCAATTTGTTCTGAAGGCTTCAAAATTAATATTAATATTATTTGAAAGAGTTTGACTAGAATAATATTTGAAAACATTTTTGAAGAAATAAAGCATTATGCTCGCTTTAATCGCTGGGAAATAATTCTAGGGATGGCTACAATATCACCATTATTCATTTTCCAGTTTCTGAGTGAGAATTGCTACCAAAAGAAATTTATTTCCAGTTCAAAAAAGTTTTGATTGTGAAAAATATTACAAATATGATTTGATAGATATATGAAAATAGTTTTTGAACGTATAAATTGAAAATAGTATAGATAAAAATAAGTCTATAACTTACAATTCGAATAGGAAAATAAAATAAATTTTAAAATGGTTGAACATTTTGGTTTAGCAAACAAAAGAAAATTTGAATTTGAGATATGAAATAAATTAATTGGCTTAAGAAATTTTATATAAATTGAGTTAGTAAAATGAAGTAAATAAATGAAGTTTAACTCAAGAAAGATCAAATGTTAGTGAAATATATTGGAGTGAATTAGATAAAATAATAAAATGATAGTGAATTAATTTGTTTAACTTATAGATTTAAGAAATATTAAGCTAAAAAAATTTAAATTTTGTTGAATGTGAATGATAAGAAAAAGAAAATTTTTAAATAAAGTTAAATGAACCGAGAAATGGAATGAAATGTAACTTAACAAAGATTAAATGAATTGAATTGGATTTGTATGAAACTAAATAAATTAGTAAAGGAATTAATTCCACTTAAGCTATAAAATGAATTAAGAAAATGAATACATCTAGAATTATAAAATAAAATGCAACTTGAAGTGTAAAAGAAATTGAATAAAAATAAACAGGTGTAGTAAAATTTATATGAGTAATAAATTTTGATTTAAATAGGATGTACATAAATTAAATATAAAGGGATGAGTTTTAATAAAATAGAACCGTAAATAACTCAATATGGAATAAGTTAATGAAATAAACTATAAATTGGAAATTAAATTAAGAAAGTTGAATGAATGTGGTTGTGATAAAAAGAATTTTTTTATTAATATGAATTTGAGTTCTGAAGTAAAATTTACTTAAGTAAAATTAATAATATGAATTAATGAATTGAACTAATGAGATGAACCAATGAATTAATATTAACATAAGTCGTAAAGTAATAATAATAAACGTGAGTTGTGCTATATAAAATGTTTATAATAAACTCAAATGGTTAATAAATAATATTAGTATTAAAGAGAATGTACTAAGTGGAAATAAAATAAAATTTGACTTAAACACGGTTAAATGGAAATGATTTATAAAATGGTTCATAAATAAATTTATACAAAAATATGTTAATCAAAAAGTGAAACAATTAGATTCTAACAAATTGAATTGAAAAAATTGAATGTGATGGAAATAGATGTAAATAAATTTGAAGCAAACCGATTAAATGTTAATAAAAATTGGATTTTAATAAGAAATAAAGTTTATAAATTAAATATCGACATTGAAAATGAAAATTGTGATAGGTATGAATTAATTGGATTAATTGGATGAATATTGATGGTTGAATGGTTTCTTTTGTTTCAAACCATTGTTATTACTGTTTTGATTACATACGGTAGTTGTATGTTGTGTAATTATGCTCGTGCATATAATTTGGATTTAGAATTCATGTTAAATGGTTTTATTAAACTTATACATGTTCTATATCATATTTTAAGTGACTAATATTCTAAGTTGAGTTGAGATAGGTACATACGAAGACCGTTGGATGTATATGCGGATTTATTTTTCTTTTGCTTGCTTAATATGAGCGAACTCGCTCGTATTAATAATAATAAGGTACTTATCTAGGATTACATATCGCACTTTTATATTTTTCCCTACGGGATCCCTCATCATTGAGATGAGATGTATACTTGATATATATTTGGGTTATATATTGTATTGTAAAAATTTTCCAATCGAGCCACGCAAACGAGACTCTATCGAAATTTTCCATAAATTCGAGATTTAGAAATTTTTTGAAGTTTTAAAAATTTTGTAACTTCTTTTGATAACTAACTTGTAAATTTCGTAAGCAGATCAGAGTGGCGTAGTAGAAACTTAAAAATGATTTTATAAATGATATTTAATGTTTTATAAGTTGATAATGTTGAATAAAATATATCAAATAAAATATATCAAATGTTAAATCCTGTAGTTAGTCCCTTTTCAAGGACGAAAGTTTTGAGTGGAGGAGAACGTAACGACCTTTATTTTTAGCTATTGTTAAATTTAATGTAATTATTTGATAGAAATGGTTAAAAATAAAATTTAATGATTTATTAGTGGAGTTATTAAATATAAACCTGAATAAAAACATGAAATAATAAATTTCGAAGATTGAGGCAATAACAACTATTGAAATGAAAATTCTATTTATTGAATGCGTTTGTAACTGATGTCTGTAATTGGATAAATAATGTTTAATTATTTAGATGATAATCGAATGATTGTTGATAAATGTTGAAATATTTATTAATGGTGATTTACTGAAAATTTAATCATTGAACTTAATATTGGAAATTAGTTGAATAATTGAATTCAGAATTTAATACGAATGAAAATGGTATCGAAAGTTGATTTAAATTTTATTTAAATATGAACAGAGATCGTTAACATTTGAAATTGGATTTAAAAATGAATAATTAGAAATTGGAATTTGTATATTTTAATTATTGAGTAGAAGTAGGCATTTTGGCACTCTCTCGGATTTCGACTAAACCAGTTTCATCGGATCCGTAATAGTGAATTATTGTAGGATTTCACGTTTAGTCACGATTGGACTTGTCGTTTGGCCTCTGAGCTTGAAACACCTAGAAATTAATTTAAGGAATTAATTAAACACTAATGATTTTGAAAAGATATCTTTTGAATACGATCGAAGTAGGCCTCGAGGCTTGTTCCATTGCGTTCGGAATATGGATAAAATATTATGAACGTCAAGCTGCATGCCTTAATAGGGTTTTAAGATTTTGAGGTACGTGAACGAGATGTTATTGAAATTATATATAAATATATATATATATGTGTGTGTGTGTGTGTGTGTGTGTGTATGTATATTCACATCAGCCTTTTATTTTTCAGCCATCCTAAAACTGAAATGAGTTACCCTAACTGCGTGCCAATAGCCAACCTACTTGTACAGCGAGCCGCTCCTTCCTTTGTATATCACGTATTTCCTTCCTCTATTTTTAAACCAAAAATCTATTCGAGAAATCAGAAATAGGTTCGACTTTATATATATATATATATATATATATATATATATATATATATATATATATATAAAAGATCGCGAACAAACTCGCGACTTGGGAAGAGTCGCTCGCGTGCGATGGCGGAGGAGGAGCTTGGTAGTGGTTTATCTTGAAGCACTTAGAAATAGGGTTTGCTTTAGGTTAGATTTATGGGGTTAGAGGGTTAGGCGAGTATGGATTTGAGTGTAGAACGTCGATAAGCAGCTTTTTGCTAAGATTTAGGAGGCTAGATGGTGATTTGGAGGCGGGGATCGTGGTCGCGTACAGCCAGTCGAGTGTTCATTGTCGCGTTTGGGTGTGTGATGCGCGACCTTCAAGTGAATGGTGGATGCGTGGAGGATGCGAGGAGAAAGCGATCTGCGAAAGTTTTCTTGAGTTTCGTGGATGGATGGTTGTGGCAATGATTTTGAGGTGAGTGGCAATGGTAGAATTTTGAACTGGAATAAGAGGCCTGTATATTTGTTTTGAGAAGAGGGGTATGTTGTTAAAAATGACTCATTATACCAGTTAATAATTATAAATTTAATTATTGAAGCTTAGAAATTTAATAACGTTTTCGTGCGAGGTGCGTTTTGAATGATTCAAGTTGCGTTGGATTCGTATCGACGTCATCTACACCATGGAATTAAAGTGGTATTTATCTGAAGTTTATAAATTTTCAGTTTTAAATAAAAAGGTTTGTGTTTTATATGCTCACGATTGACTAAATTTATTTTTATGTTAGTTAAATTGATATCATGGAGTAATTTAATGTTATTGGCTGATGTTTGGTAAGTTAATTGACATTAGATTGATATATGAATTGAATTGATAAGGATTTGAATGGACAGTTAAATTTGAAATTTAATTGCCAGTTAGATGCTCGATATTAACAACTAATTAACTGTTGTGTTATTTTGACTGATTGGATGATTGATTGTGATGGATGCCATTGATTGATATTCTGGATGATTTGGATGTTTATTTTGTTTTGATAAATCATGCTATCGTTCTGTATATTATTTATAGTATATAAAACTGTAAATCGAATTATTTCGAATAAATTCAGAAGTAGGTTAGAATGATATATATACCTATGACATTTATTTTGGATTGAAATAATATATATCCATCCCTGAATTAGATTGAAATAGTTGATTCACTTGGCCATAGGATAGAAAATTGTATACAAACACCGAATTTGTTAAATTAAACGATTTTAAAATTTGTGATTTGAAATTATTTAAATGATTTTGATTTAAAGAAGTAAAGATCAAATTCATGCAAATTGAAATTATTTTCAAACTTGAGCTTAAAAATGTGGAAATAGAAGTTGTTAAACGAAATTACTTAAAAATGAAATTTGAGATTTCGAAGTTATAATTGGAATATGATTTGAGTTTTGAAAATTGATTTGTTTTATAGGATTTGGATTTTTATTTGAACTCTGAATTATTGCTTAGTGAATGTAATTTAAAATAATATTCCAAAAGTGAGCACCAAATTGAATTATTTTGAAGATTTGAATCCTAAATTGACTATTGAAGTTAAATTTGATTTAAGTGATTTTAATCAATATTCTGAAATCGAACTCGAATTTCTATAAATTGAAATGGTTTAAAATTGATAATTGAATTGAAATTAATTCAAATTGTAATTGAAATCGAAATTGATTTAAATTGCAATTAAAATTGTATTGCTTGGAATTGAGTCGAAGTTTAGTCGAATTGAATTGAAATGAGATAGAAATGATTTGAAATGGATTAATTGAAATTGAATTAAATTGAAAGTGAAATCGATTTGAATTGAAATTAGAATTGAAGTAAAATTCTACTTGAAATCGGAATTTATCGATTAAATTGGAATGGAAATTGGAAATGATTTGAATTGAAAAATTTGGAATTGAATAGGATTTGACTTTGGAACTATTTTCAAATAAATTATTTTAATATAACTTATTTAAAATCTATCTTTTAAATATTCAAATTATTTTGATTTTCCAAACTATTTTATTTTATAAAACATTTTTAAATACTTAAAACATTTTATATCAAAATATTTTTTCCATTTAAACTATTCAAATTTTTTTACAAACTATTTTCTAAAATTCAAATTTGTTAAAGGCTAGAATGTTAATATTTAAATCATGGATTTAAATGAGAATTGGATTAAAATGAAGTTATAAACTAAACTGAAATTCGAAATAATTTTAGAAGCGAAATCGAGATATTAAGGCAATATGATTTTGAATTGAAATGCAATATATTTCGAGTAAATATAATGATTTCGAAATGAAATTGATTTCGAAGCGAATATGATATTTTGATATTAAGTATGAATGGTTTTCGAAATGTAAAAAGAACCAACGGTTTTCTAAAATGACGTTTGGTTGTTAAAGAGACCGGGGCCTCATATTGGCATACTCTCTTTCAATATTGGAACCACTTTAACAATCGTGTATATGGAGGAGACTCCAAAACAAGGTGGTTGGATTTGGCATGTTGCTGGATTTGAAGAAAGAGAACAATGATGGATAGACCCTAGCACTTGTGCCAATTTGAAATGACTAAAACAGGATGGCTTGATAGGGCCAAGTGGGCAAATTACATCTAGCGGACATCTGTTCTTCAATTTTCTTGGATTCAGTCCATATTATTACTCTTGTTGGTTTGAATTGATGTACCTTGATTTAGGATAGCCTCCCTTTGACTTGATATGTGATGGATGGTCGTGGTGGATGGTCATGGCTATGATGCGTTAACACAGCCCTGCTACCCAAACTGGTACTATCCTACCTTGGGCATTGCCTCACGTGCCTTGTCATAGTTTTATCCCTATACGAGACCCCTAAGATTTTGGTTTAGTGCTGTCATATCACGATGCATCCATATCCACCGGCGGTTTACTGGTGTTTTATATGCAAACTGTACGACAATGCTTAAAAACGCGTTTAAGGGGGATCAATGTAAAGCCTTAACAGTAGGAGAAATTATTTTATTGATTAGACATTATATATGTAGCATATTCTACTACATATAAATATTTTGATGGAACCTTAAGAGATGGAAAATTTCGTAACATTTCTTCAGTTATTCCATGCATGTTATACACTGGATAGGTGATGTGAAATCCCGTAAACATCTCTGATGCCATGACACTCATGTTATATGCGATATTGATTTGACTAACATAAAAATATTTTAGTTCTGACTCGAGTTTTTTGTCTTTTCATTACACTCAGGTCGGCCCTGAGTATTTCAGCGCATTGAAGATCATTTCTGGAGTACGAAGATGAAGATTTGGTATATTACTACTATTATTATTCCAACATCATGTTGTCTGCTGCATTATTTTATTTATCCCCATTGTATATATATATAAATCTGATAAATGTTGTATAAATTATATTCACATGTATAATATAAATAGCTTCACGATCTATTTATTTGATTATTATATTTTGTCATTCCACAGCGAGATTCTATATTTGTTTTCTTCTTTTCTTATTTTTCTTAATTAACCTCATTGATTATCTATGTTCCAGATTGTTTAAGTTGGACATGTGTGAATTATTATTGATTTAGCGAAATTATTATTATTTTGTCTTAGTTAACCTTATTGTTATTGTTAGAATTGTTTAGCTTATACTATATGATTCTAATATGATATGATGCTCACCTATGACACGATATGACTTGTTATATGATATGTTCTAGGATATGTACCGATATGTTATGTTATGTTATTTATTTATATCACACTGCAAGTTCTCTAACTATGGGTTGAAATGATACATACTCGAATGATCTTATAGATTAGGAAAAATCATTATGGGTTGAAATGATTAACCCGAACAATTTTATTGAATTCGATTTAGGATACGGGTTGAAATGATATATACTCGAAAATTTAATTATTGCGGGTTGAAATGATATATACCCGTATCACTTGACCATAGGGTAGAAAATTATATACGGATATCTTGGTCAGGTTTTAACTTATTTTCTAAAATTATAAAGTAAGTTTGATTTAATAAATTTGGTTTTTAAAATTTAATTTAATTTAATGATTTTATTTAAAAACTTATATTTAGAAAGTAATAATGTTTTATATGTTTTAGAGTTTTAAATTATAAGTTAAATATGGTTTAAATGCAATTTTAAGATTTTTACCTATAATTTTATTTGGTTCTAAAATAAAATAATTTAAAAGTTAATTTAATAAAATATTTAATATAATTTTTAAGAAATTTAATTTGATAAAATAAATATAGTTTTAATTTAATATAATAAATATAGATTTTATAATGACTTTAATAAATAAATTTAAGAAGTTATGTAGAGAATATTTTGTAATTAAATTTTATTTAAAGGATTTAAATTTAAATAAGACTTTATTTAAGTTTAAAGATGTGATTTTTGAATGTAATAATTTGATTTAATATGAAATGTAATATAAACATTTTAAATCTAAAATATAATTGAGGTTAATTATTTTAGTATTGATTTAAATTTATAATTTGGGATTTATTATACAAATGTTTTATAAAATGACCAAGGTATGAAATAAGAGTTTGGTTGTTAAAGAGATCGGGGTCGAATATTTTTCTGCCAATTCCGAAACCACTTTAACAACTGTAAAAGTGGTGGAGAATACAGAATGAAGTAGGATGGTTCCGCAGATGCTTTTGGTATGAGGTAAGAACCGCATCCTGATCTTCTGGTCAGCTTGATATAACTAAAACAGGAGCTATACCGGGATAAGTGAGGTCGCTCTTTCGATCGAACACTGTGACGTCCCACCTTGAGACCCAAATTAACAAGAGAATTACATAGTAATCCTATCTACTAATGCAGAGAATAAGGCTGGTTAAGGGTGACCATCTATAGCCTTGTCTTCAATATCTATTGAATACGTCAACAAATTGCTATCTTTTTTTTCTACTCAATTGGATGACATATCCAATAAATACTTAATACAATACTATAGATAGCAACGGATCCATCGAAACAAAATACCATAACTAAACTATAACTCGTCACAGAACAACAACAGATATATACACATACACCCACATATACAATGAACATCTTAATACAATACCAATGATACATCAAAGTGGTATGTCGACCACTCTATATACATGAGTTAAAAGAATATACAATGCAGCTCATAAGGACAATAATTACTAAAGAAGATAACCCAACATCCATGTGGAAGCATCATGTAATAGCTATACCCAAAAGAAATGCTTAACCTGAAACATACTCGGTCTAACCCGAGTGTAAAACACGCGGGTTAGTCTAGCTAAACAAAACAGTGAATAACAATAATAGACAAGGTAAAGCATCGGAAAGATAGGGTATCCTCTAATACCCATAAGCATCGTATTACCTTCATATGGAATGAATGATTACTCCTTTTAATAAAAAGAAGAGGTAACAAGAGTTTAGCCATAACTTAAGTGACATAATAACACTTAAGTATATGAACAATCAAGAATGAGATTCTAAAGATAAAATCCATCTAAATATCATATTTGCCTCATATTATCAGCGAAATATAGATGATATCACATATTTCAAAGAATTCGATAGAATTTCAAAACATCATAAATGAAATCACCATATGTATAACATCTTATATAGCGCTAGGTTATCGATGTAACAAAACATCGTAAAATGGTGAAATCACAACAAAGCAGAAAACTCAGAAAAGCCGGATTGGCCAAATCCCCAATTGCAATGCCGAAGCAATGCTACACGTGCTAAACTCAGACGGCCGAAGCCTCTGACAAGGTTGCTAACACTTCCCAAAGTAGTTCGTCCTTTTGACAATGTCGCTGACACCTCTCCAAGCCGTTTTGTCAGCCCTAACAAAATTGCTAACACCTTCTAAAGAAGTTCGTCCTTATGACAACGTCGTTGACACCTCTCCAAGCAGTTCTGTTAGGTAAACATTATGAATATGTCACAAACTCATGGATAGAATCCCGAAAAGTGTAAACGTGTGTCCCATACCACACGTTCGCACTTAGCAGTTTACTAGCCACTAGTCGATGCCACACTAGGAACATCATAAAACTTAGAAAATCAATCTCGCCCCGTCTCATTGGCGAGTGATAAAGAGACACCATAGTCATCTCATCTCATCGACAAGTATTAAATGGCATCGTAACTTGTCTCAATTCATCGACAAGTGAAAACATCATGATGGTTCCTCATAAACCATAAATCTCAAAATATGAAATCATATACTCAAGACTTGCCTTATATCATTATTAAGTAAATAAAACATCATGATGGTTCTCATCGACCATACTCCTACATTGGAGACCTCAAACCATAATACTTGCCAAATAATTGGCCATCTTAAATAATTCCAATAGTTAGGAACTATAAACTCAAAATATGCCATAAAATGGCAAAACATCTCAAAATCAGTAATCTCAAACAGCTTTGATTGTATAAGTCCGAAATTAACCGAAATAGTAAATGCACATGTCCCATAATACTATCAGTCCTTGAGATGATAGTTTTGATGACAACAACCTTAGGACTTGTTATAAAATATAAATACTAACATTATAGTTTAGCTATATATGTATATGCAGGATATAACCATGCAGCTACCAGGAATGAAGACTGTACAGTATAGAGATTCAAGATCGAAGATATCAAGATTGAAGAATCAAGAGTATCAAGATCTCAAGATTTTAAGAATACAAGAAAAGTATTGAGTCTACAATTATGTTAAAACTTCTTGAAAGTACTTACATCTTTATTCGAAATTTATTCGTGGAATGGAATCCACTTCGAGTCTGTTAACGGGATGGAACCCTAATGGGATGGAACCCATGACAATATCTAGTGGAACATACAATGGTCTTATTTTGATATCCATTAATTTTATGAAAATTCTTTTCAAAAATATATCACTTATTTTAAATGTTTTCAAAACCTTCTTTTCAAAAAGATATCTCTCTTGTTTGAAATATTTTAGCCTCAAAATTATCTTTATCATTTTTAATATTTTAATTCCAAAATTATCCTTGATTTTAAACTATCTCTTATTTTAAATATTTAGCTTTAAAAATATATTTATATACTCAGATTTTAAATCACTTTATAGGTTAAGATTATATATTAAAAATTACTTTTAGATGTTTAAACTATATTCAAACATATTTACAAAATTTAGAAATTGTTTTAACAAATTAAAGAAACTAGTTTTAATAAGAAGATCAAAATCACCAATTTTTCCTAGAGCATATCAACATCCTTTAACCTCCCATGTCGACATGGTGCCCGTTAAATTCAAAATTCAAATTTCCAAAAGAAGTGTCTATTCATCGTATCCTTTCACAAATAGATATGGTTATTGATCTTCTATAAATACCAGTAGTTCTAAATGAATTTTTAATCATATTTCACTTGTTTTCTTTCCCTTCATCTTCTACATTTATTCTAAAGAATCCCAAACTATACTCTGCCGATATACCAAGTGAATCAAATTGATTATCCCTTGTTTGATTCTCTGCCACTCTCTCTATAAGATCTCATTGCTATTCAGAGTTATAAGATCTTTTGTAAATCAAACTATTGAGTAAAAGGTGCGGTTAAGCCTTGAAATTAATTGGGTGTGATTGTAGCCCTGGAAATCAATTAGGTGATCTTGTAGCCTGGTTAATCAAAAGATTTGCCCTAAACTCGAATACGGGAGGGTGTACCTCGTAGCCTCGAAACCGAGGGTGTAATCTGGGTAATTATTTTGAAAAGAAATCCGTACACTTGTACGGGACTGGATGTAGGGTAACTCTGAACCATTATAAAATCTTGGTGTGTTCTTTCCTTTACTTCTTTTATTTAGTATTTTCATCCGTGTCTGATTCTGTGATTATATCTATGTTTGTGAATTGCATTTGTTGGTGATTAAATTACATTAGTTTTAAAAAGATTTAGAAAATCCATAAAAAACTATTCACCCCCTTCTAGTGATATTCCAACCATAAGATCCCTAATCCGCATTTCTCACATTTGGTATTAAAGCATGAGTTTTCGAAGTTTTCACAATCTGAATTTTGATATGCTTTAAAAATGGCTACCAACATTGGTTCTGTTAATACTATCACTAGTTCATTTGTAGAGGGTCGGTCTACTGCCAGACCACCACTTTCTAATGGCAGTAACTATGCATATTAGGCATGTAGAATGAAAATATATTTACAGTTAATAGGATTAGACACTTGGAATATCACACAAAGTGAATATTATGAACCCATAGCTAATTTTGCATAGTGGACTGCTGAGGAAAAGACTATTACATAGAATAATTCCAAAGCCATGAATATTTTATTTTGTTTACTTGATAGGAATGAATTCAATAGAGTATCTATTTGTAAGTCTGCATATAATACCTGGAAAACATCGCAAGTTACTCATGAAGGAACAAGCAAAGTCAAATAGACCAAAATATCCATACTCACAAACAAGTTTCAATTATTCAAAATGAATTCTATTGAGTCCATTTTAGATATGTATAGTAGATTTCAGGATATTGTGCATTCTCTAATGTCATTGGGATAATGTTTTCCGAAGAAGATCAAGTCAGGAAAATTCAAAATTCTCTTACTCCGGAATGGGATCAGAAAACTCTTACTATCGAAGAAGCAAATGATATCAGTACTTTAAAGATTGAAGAATTGATTGGAAATCTAGTTTCGTTCGAAGTATAAATGCAAGGGAGAAGAGACAGCAAGGCATTCAAAAAGAAGTCAATTGCGTTCAATGCATTAACAGATGGATCAGACTCGAGAAGTGATGATGATGAAGAAATAGTCTTCATGGCAAAGAATTTTTGAAAGTTTCTGAAATACAAGAAGATGAACAACTTCAAAAAGAATGATCGTAGGAATTCCGAAAATCATAATGAAGTACTAAACCACGTAAAATGTTTCAACTGTGATGAACCAGGCCATCTCAAAAGTGACTGTCCGCATCCCGATAAGCAAAAGTTTCTTGCAAGAAATGATTATACAAAGAAAAAGAAAAGAGCATATACCGCTACACTAGATGACTCGGATTCATCCTCAAGCGATGATGATCAGAAGACGGAAAAATCAAATATGTACTTTATGGCTATTCATGATTCCGATGATCTCGAAGATATGAATCTAGAAAAAGGTACACGTTTACAATATATTGGTTGAAATTATTTTGCTTAAAATTGTTTGATTATTTGATTATTTTTGAAATTATGTGTTGTTTGAATTTTAATTTTTTTTTCGTTATTATATTTGATTTTAGTTTTAATATTATAATAATTTTTATTAAAAGAGTATTATTATATTTAATAATTACTCCAGAAAATATATAGACACTAAAAATAATATATATATATATATATATATATATATATATATATTAAAGTATAAGAAAAGATAAGTCATATGAATTCTCTAACCCATGTTGACATGGTCCTACCCATGAAGTCGACATCCCTATTAGAAATTTGAAATTCAAATTTGTATCCAAATCTTTGAATTTCCTTCCACCTTTTCACCAAATCCAATGTTCTGGAAAGGTACCTCTTGACCAGAGAACATGACAATTGAATATCTATTTATTCCATTATCTTACACAACTTTTCACTTTCATTTTAAAATTCAAACTCTCTTTCACTCTTTCAAACCTACCAGTCTCTTCAAAAATGGCTTCTTCAAGCACTCCATCCATAATGAGGTTGTCTAAAACCATTAAAGAATATCTCTATAATGATCCGGAAGCAATCAAGGCTTATATAAGCTTTGCTAATTACGGAAAAGTTCATATGGGAAAGTTTTCTATCTTTAGCGATTTCCCTACATATGAAATCAGTACTTTTCTTGAAGAAAACCATATTCTTAGACTTTTTGACAATTCTGAAAATGATTTTGTTTGTTACCCAAATCTTGTTAAATGTTTTATGCGAATTTGAATCGCGATTTTTATGAAGGAAATGAACATCCTCGTGGGAGAACGACTAGCAGGCTAAGAATCAGAAATGAGGTCAATACAGAACTCCATTGCCCATTTGGGTGGCAAACCTGAAATGGACTCAAATACACCAGCAGAATCACAAACAACAAGAATTTGAGATACTTCATCATAATCTAGAGACTTAAGAGCGATTAAAGATACTTGGGAATAACCATCTACATTTCGAAAAACAAGTGAATCAGCCGAATTAGGATACCTATGATATTAGATCCTTTCAAAACATATGATTCGGGCTTGATAACATGTAAGCCAATCCATCTCCAAATTTACATCAAACCCAAGATATCAAATAATGTGCTAATTCATACAAAAAGAAAATTACATGGAACACCCTCAATATCTCACACAACATGCCAAGTAATGCAGATCCCCTCAACAGGATTTGCAAACCTCAAAGAATTAACAAGACAAGAAACATCCAATGATATAACTTTAATAAACTCCTTCGATACAAATGAGGGTAAAGCATCCATATTGTAGAAAACTCGAATAAAGCGATCACAACGAGGATTACTCATAGGGTAAGATATTATTAATTCAATTATGGAATACTATGGAATAAAATGTATTGACATATTCCTAATATATATCTACCCCAAAGGACTCAAAAAAATTAAGGACATGGTGATTAGGGAAAATGTAACACTTATATAGTACTTTAATGTATCGTAATTAATGTTCTATTCTGTATTTATCATATTTTGTTTTGAATTCAGCTTTGATACCAAGCTATGACTCCCCACCTCGAGACGCACATTAACAAAGATAATTACATAGTAATCCAGTCTCCTAATGCGAAGAATTGGGCTGGTTAAGAGCGATCATCTATAGCCTTGTCTAAATATCTATTGAATACGTCGACAATTGCTATCTATTTTTTTCTACTCAAGTGGATCAACATATCCAATAAATACTTAAACAAAACTATATGTAGCTAGCAGATCTAGGAGAACAAAATACCATAACTAAATAAATAACTCATCACAGAATAGCAACAGTTATACACACACACACACACACACACACACACACTCATGCATACAATGATACATCTTAATACAATACTAATGATGCATCAAAGTTGTATGACGACCACCCTATATACAAGAGTCAAAAGAATATACAATACAAATCATAAGGACAATAAAGCTAAAGAAGAACACAACATCCATGCGAAAGAATCTTGTAATTGCTATATCCAAAAGAAATGCTTAACTTGAAACATACTCGGTCTGACCCGAGTGTAAAACACACAACTCAGTCTACCTAAACAAAACAGTGAATAACAATAATAGATAAGATAAAGCATAGGAAAGATAGGGTATCCTCTAATATAAGAGATACCGTACCCATAAGTATTGTATTACCATCATAAGGAAAGGATGACTACTCCTCATAATAAGAAGAAGAGGTAACAAGATTATAGCCATAACTTAAGTGACAAAATAACACTTAAGTATATAAGCCATTGAGAATGAGATTCTAAAGATAAAATTCATCTAAATATCATATTCGCCTCATATCATCGGCGAAATCTGAATGATAACTCATATTTCAAAGAACTCAATAAGAGTTCAAAACATCATAAATGAAATCACCATATGTATAACATCTTATATAGCGCTAGGTTATCGATGTAACAAAACATCGTAAAATGGTGAAATCACAACAAAGCATAAAACACAGAAAAACTCATAAAACCTGGATTGGTCAGATCCCAGATTACAATGCCAAAGCAATGCTGCATGTGCAAAAATCAAACGGCAGAAGCCTCTGACAAGGTCGTTAACACCTCCCAAAGCAGTTTATCCTCCTGACAAGGTCATTGAAACCTCTCCAAGCCATTTTGTCAGCCCTAACAAGATCGCTAACATCTCCCAAAGTAGTTCGTCCTCATGACAAGGTCACTGACACCACTCAAAGCAGTTCTATTAGGTAAACATTGTGAATGTGTCACAAAATCACGAATAGGAACCCGAAAAGTGTTAATATGTGTCCCATACCACACGTTCGCATTTAACAGTTTACTAGCCGCTAATCGACGCATACTAGGAACAACATAAAACTTAGAAAATCATATCTTGCCTCGTCTCATTGGCGAGTGAGTAAAGAGACACCACACTTGTCTCATCTCATGGACAAGTATTAAATGGCATTGTAACTTGTCTCATCTCATCGAAATGTGAAAACATCATGATGGTTCCTCATACCTTATATCTCAAAATATGAAATCGTATACTCTAGACTTGCCTTATATCATTGGCAGGTAAATAAAACATCGTGATGATTCTCATCAACCATACTCCTACATAAGAGATCTCAAACCATAATACTTGCCAAATAATTGGTCATCTTAAGTAATTCCAATAAATAAGAATTATAAAACTCAAAATACACCATAAAATGGCAAAACATCTCAGGATCAATAATCTCAAATTGCTTCGATCGTATGGTTCGAAATTAATCGAAATAGTAAACACACATGTCCCATACCATGTGTTTTATTAAATCGTTTAATTATTTTTCTCATATGTTCGAATAGTGAAAAAGTGTATGCACTATATTTAAAATAGTTTACTAGAGAAAACAAACTTTTAAAACTTTTCCCGAAAAGATTAATGAAACATATATTTGAAATTCCTTTATTATAGGAAATAAATAGATTTTATATTAGAAAAATAGTTTTAGAATACTATATAATAATAATTTGAAATTTCCATATATTTCAAAAATAACTTCAAAATGGTTTTCCAAAAACCAAGCTCGAAAACAATGAAAAACAAGAAACATAACTTAAGACCGATAATTTGAATTCAATAAGAATTCAATTCAAATTTAACCCAAAATCAATTCAAATTCTATTTAAATTTGAATTTCAAATTCTCCAATATAGCTAGCCTATTGATAGGCATCATATCTCTCAATACATCTCCAAAAAAACATCAAAATCGAACAAGAATGAGAGCAAAAATAAGCTAATACAATCCTCAGGTCAATGATTGTTATTGCTGTCATTTTGCTCTCGCAATAACAACAAACAAACATAGTTTTGACCAAGCTAACTTCGAAATTTCAAAAAAGGGAAAACATAAAACTCTTAGCACAAAGTCTAAGCTTTTCGGAACATCTAAAATTATTGAATTTGGATAAGAAACATGAAAGATATGGCCACTTTAATTCTCAGATTTTAAATTCACCGTCGTCGTCATTTATTCTCAGGGCAGCAGCAAAAAAATAAGGCTTCGACTATCTTAACCTCAAAATTTTGCAAAACTCAAAACAAGAAAGTTTTAGAAAATAATCTTAGCATAACAGTAAGAATTATTTAAATTCGACTAGAAACGAGTAAGATACGCCGAATTTACTAACTGAATTTACTTCAGATAGTGTAATTATCAAAGTGACGGAGCTAGGAGTTTGTGATAGAATTTCAATCAATCTATACTCAAAATTTGCAAATACGTTCAACATAAAAGTTGTCATATATAAATTAGGATTTGCAGAACATTAAAAATTATCGAATTTTGTTAGAAAATGAAAATGATATGGATAAATCAATTTCAGATTCAAACTCGAAAAATTCAGTTAAAGATAGATTTGTACTCTTATTTTCAATTCTATTTCAGGTCAATAAAATTGTGTAATCTTGAAAATTAACCATAATAGAAACTGTTACTTATTGAATCTCTAACGAAAAAAGATTGACCTCAAACGGAAAAGAAACATGAAAGTTATTGTTGTTTTACTTCAGCGCATTCCTATTAAATTTCAGCAATTATCCAAAATAAGTATTAGGTATAGTTACAGTAAACGGTTTCTTCCTCATCTTTGCAATTACAGTCATGATTTAGCCTGAAATGTGAGTTAATAAACTCACCTTTACAGATAGAAGAGCAAACTCGAGCAAAATTGAAGGCTTTGAGTTAGAACAAGCTTCAGGAACCCGTATAATAATAGAACCGAGACATGCAACCAAGAAAAACCAATTACAGACAAACAACTTTTGCAAAATTAAATTTGATGAACTTAAAATGGGTATTTGTAGCGATTACATGAATATAGTGCCTTAGTTTGATTAATTTCAGCAAATAACTTCAGAATTTGGTGGATTTGAGCCTATGTTTGAAAGAGGAAAAATGTTTTCCTGTTTTCTCTTTTCTTTTGTTTTCTAGGAATGGGAATGTACTGTACATATATTATTTTGAGAAGCAAGACTTTCTTCTTCAGGATAGTTTAGGTAAATGGGCTTAGACCTAATAACAAAATGAATTTGTTAATTCTAATTATCACTTAAATAAATGTACACTTGTATAAACGAACCAAAACAACATATATTAACAAGATTTCAACACAATAAAATTATACAATCATTGTTTAATAAAATATTTTACGACAAATAAAAGATAATTTTATCTAGAAAACTTAGTTTTCATTATTAAAACTCTTTTTTAACTAAATATATAATTTATACTATAATTTACATACAATATTATTTTTAACACGAAAAATCACACAAAAATTATTTTCTTACATAATTAAATTCAAATAACCATATTAACATCATTTTTACCCATTTTTTTTTAAATTCCATCTTTTTATTCATAATATACACATATTAAATTTTAATACTTTATTAAAATTTACAAAAATCAATATTTGGCAATAATTTGCGAAATTATTGCATTTTATCAAATTAAAATCCTATAATGCTTATTTTCTTCCAAAATAACACAATAAAGTTTTTAAAACTTTATTTTCAATATTTTGCATTTATTTCAACAAATTATTATAGAACTAATTATTTTTATCTTTTATTAATTCAATAAATCACCAAATTAACATATTTCCATTTTTCATCATTTATTACCAACATTATCATATTAACTCCATTTTATTCTTTCCAAATTCATTGTTTATTGAAAACAAACAATTTTAAATCTCCAAGTTATTTTTATTTCTCCGTTATTAAAATGTAACTATTATTAGAATTAAATTTCCAAGTAATCACCAAAACCAAGGTTGTTACAAACATGCTTCTTTGAAATCATCTCTATTACTTTGTGATTTGATTTGGTGCACACCTTTGATTATGGAAGTGTGTCTCGAGGTGGGCGGTAATAGCTGCTATGCATTACCACCAGTCTGGGAGTGCAAATGGTAGAATCCTACCCTTGGCATAACCTTGTGTGCCCTGTCATATGCCTTATCGAGCCCGCTATGATTTTGGTTTGTGTCGTACCTATTGAGTGCTCCCTGATAGTTTGTCGGGTGGTGGAGTTTACAGCACTGTATATACCAGAACACTTATGAAAATGTGTTAAGAGGGATATGGGTAACGCCTTAACGCTATTTTCAATATTATACTTTACTGCTAAACATCACATACATAGCGTATATTACTACGTATGTAAATAGTTCAATGGACCCTTAAAGGATGGGAATCCGAAACATCATTTGAGCTACTGTTGTATTTCATTTGTTACAATTCACTTGAGTTGATTTACATACATGAGAATATTAGTACTGACTTGAGTGTTTGGTTTTTACTTTATGCTGGAGGTCTGAGTTTCATAGCATTCTGGGCTCACCTTTTAGAGTTGGAGATCTATTTATCTATCTATCTACTTACATATTTCAATTATTTCAGTTAATTCTATTCAAACATTTGTCATTTGCTTATGTATTAGTGGACTTATGTATTTGGATTTCCAGTTCTATTCACTTTTCAGACTCCGATATTATGTATTTATTTTGAGACTATGTATTTAGTAGCTTCATGAACTACTATGTTTTATTTATTCCGCTACGAGATATTCTGCTATTCTGCATCTGTGATTTTGTGATTGACTTTATTTACCCCAATTTAATTAACAATCTGTTGTTTTGAATGATTCAATTCTAACATGTGTGGTTTTATTTTTATTTGAATGGTTTGAAATAGTGGGTCATTACAGTTGGTATCAGAGCTTTGGTTTTAGGCAAACCATAGCCTATGGGGTAAAAAATCATTAGAGATAGGGTAGTAATATCCTAGAATGAGTAGAATCAGTCTCATAATCATTCTTGAGAGAGAATGTATTTTGAAAAGTATAAAATGGTTTTAAACGGTTTTAAAAGGATTTTTGGATATAAAAAAATTTAAAAAAAATTTAATCCTTTCCCTAAAATTTCCTTCCTTCGAATCCATCTTACTAGCTAGAATTCTTTGATTTGTATTTTCTTTAAGTCTGAATCTTTACCCTTGTCCTAACAATCCATTCTTGAATTTCCAAGATGAATCATAGGAATGCCAGAGGTAGGGATCGAGGAATTTCCCTAGCACCAGAACCCGTTGCACCAGTCAAATTCACCACTCTCTGTAAGGAGTACACTCATCTTGGTGGTACTAAGTTACTTGAGTAGAGAGCATCATTGAGGCTTAGTAGTGGATGAGGAGTTTAGAAAGTATTTTCATAGGTCTTGAGTTCACTAACGCTTAGAAGCGTCAGTTAGCTGTTTAGCAGTTGCAGGAGGCAGCCCAGGATTGGTGGGAGCCTGTTACAACCCACACTATTGAGGAAAATATCACTTGGGAGCATTTTCGGGATAAATCTTGAGTTAGATTCAAGTTTTGTTAAGTTATCTCTTTGGAATCTACCTTAAGTCTTGAATATCAAATTTTAGGGATGCTTTTGTAGCTAAGTGGATGCCCAATGCTAGGAAGTCTCAGTTATACAAGGAAATTATGGACATTAAGTAGGGGAATATGACATTTTCTGAGTATAAGAGGAAGTTTAACAAACTATCCAAGTTTGGTCCTATCTTGATTGATACCCCTTTTAAGAAGAATTAGAAGTTTATAACTGGAGCAAGCCCGAAGTATTATGATCGTTTGATTGCTCACGTGCACAACCCTTTTACTGATTGGTGGATATGGCTATTAGATATGAGAATCCCACTTCTAAGAATGCATCTATTGTTCGTGCACCTCCATCTCAGCCTTCTTTCCAGCAACTCCTAGAAGAGGAAGTCCAACTTTCTTCAGTAGAAGAAGAATTGGCGTAAGACCCAAGGTATTGGATATTCTTCTCAAAAGTAGCCTATTGACATATCTTCCATCACCTGCTTCAAGTGCGACCAGAAGGGGCATTATGCCAACAGTTGTCCATCCGGAGCCGCTATTCCTCTAGCACATATGACCAGGCACAACCTTTGCCACATTTGCTTGCATCCAGGCCACTTTAAGAAGGACTGTCCCACTCAACAGAAGGGTAAGGCATTTGGAATCTTTGCAGTTATCTCTTTTACTCCTCCTACTCCTAGTGATACCTAAGTTACTCTCCAAGGCACCTTTCTTTGCTTCATTTTCTTGTTTGCGTTCTGTTTGATACTGGAGCATCTCATAGCTTCATTTCGGTTGATTTTTGTAATAAGTTTGAACATATCTTGCAACCTCAGTGTGCATCTGTATCCTTATGTGCATCTAATCCCATTGGCGGTTCCGCTGATCTCGGTATGATTTGTAAAGGGGTGAAACCCTTTTACAACAAGCAATTCATAGGAAATTTCTATGTTCTTGGTTTTTATGTATTTGATTTCTTGCTCGGAGGTGATTGGTTAAAGAGATTTGATGCAATTATCTCTTGCAAAGCATGAAACATTTCCTAAGTAGACGATCAAGGTAATTCTTTGGTGATTACATGCCGAATACCTTAAGATTATACTGGCAGTTTTATCTCTTCTCTTGATTCTCATCCTAGTGACCTTGACTCCACTCCTGTTGTCAAAATCTTTCCAGATGTTTTTGGCAAAGTCTCTTCTCTTCCTCCTAGGCAGAAATTGAATTCCGCATTGATCTTATTCCTAGAGCCCGACCAGTAGTTCTTCCTCCCAGAAGGATGACACCTAGGGAGGAAGTCGAGTTGAGGAAGCAGATAGAAGACTTATTTTCCAAGGGTTTAATTAGGCCGAGTCATTGAAATAGGGAACAACTGTGGTATTTGTCATTAAGTCTGATGGTTCTTTGAGGATGTGCATTGATTATAGGGAGCTGAATAACTATGAAAAACAGATATCCTATGCCTCGAACCAACGACATGTTCGATCAGCTCTACGGAGCTAAAATTTCTCTCAGCTTGATTTTGCCACTGGTTTTCACCATCTTAGAGTTGCTAAGGAGAGCATTCCCAAAATGGCTTTCCACACTAATAATGGTTTCTATGAATGGTTAGTTATACCATTTGGTTTGAGATCTTATGAATCATGTTTTCCACGATGTTCTCAACAAGTTTGTTCTTGTCTTCATTGGTAATGTTCTTGTCTTTTCTAAATCAGAGATGGAGCATGAATCACACTTGAGTTTTGTTTTTGAAACCCTTAGGAGTCATCAGTTGAAAGCTAAGTTTTCCAAATGCCATTTCTGGAAGGATGAAGCCCGATTTCTTGGGCATATTATTTCTGGAAATGGGGTTTCAGTCGATCTTATTAAAGTCGCCGCAATCAACGCAAGTCTATCCACCTTTCTTCCTTTCTAATTTAGTTGTCTTATCTTTCTTGGAATTCAAACACACTATTCTATTTTAGGTTTGGGAAAAACCTAAAACTCCTTCAGATATTCGTAGTTTCTTGGGACTAGCTGGTTATTGTCGAACGTTTATTACGAATTTTGCTTGGAATGCTGCACTTCTTACTACTTTGACTCGTAAAAATGCTATATTTGTTTGGAATGATAAGTTTGAAGATACATTGAATGTGTTAAAGCGAAACCTTACTTCCGCACCATTCTTACAATTCCGAATGGAAGTGAAAGATTAACGGTATACACTGATGCTTGTTGAGAAGGTTTGGAAGCTATCTTCATGCAAAATGGAAAGGTTATTGCTTATGCCAGTCATCAGTTGGAGACTCATGAAGGCAACTATGCAACTCATGATTTGAAGTTGCTTGCTATAGTGTTTGCTCTGAAGTTATGGAGGCACCATCTAGGTTTGAGCTCTTTACGGATCACCGGCCACTGAATTATATTTCACCCAGAAGGATTTAAACCAAAGGCAAGTTAAATGGATCTAATTTCAAGCAACTTATGACCTCAACATCAACTACATTCTAGGGAAGGCTGATGTGGTAGCCGATGCCTTATGTCGGAAAAGGGCAATGTTATGTAAAACTGTGGTTTCTTCATCGCTTTTGGATTATATCGCGATGAAGTAAGATGAAGAAAGAATTCTTAAGCTCATGAAGGATAATGTTCGTACTAAGGAAGGTGGTAACCAAGGTGAATTAGGAGCACAAATCGATCAAAATAGAATTCTAAGGATTAATAATCGAATTGTGTTCCGAATGTCAATGGATTGAGGCAAGAAGTGCTTAAGGATAATCATCTATCAGACTCTCTGTCCATCCAAGAGTTACGAAAGATGTACCAGAATACGAAGAAGTTGTATTGGTGGGGAGGTATGAAGCAAGATATCTCCCTTTATGTTAGTAGATGTGTCACTTGTCAACATGTTAAGGTTGATTATCAGAAGACCGCTACATTGTTGCAACCCCTTGAGATTCCCATTTGGAAGTGGGATCAGGTTTCTAGGCTTTTATAGATTGGTAACCAAGGATGAGAAGGGGGTAATGAGAGTATATGGATAGTTGTTGATAGACCGACCAAGTCGGCTCATTTCATTCCGGTCAGCTCTAATGGCATTGCTTCGATTTTAGCTGAGACTTATGTAAGAGAGATTGTCTGGCTTCATGGTGTTCCATCCAGCGTTATTTTTGATCGAGATGCTATCTTTACCAACCAGTTTTGGAAAGCATTTTAAGAAGCACTGGTTAATCATCTGAATCTACGGACAACTTATCATCCACGGATCGATGGTCATACAGAAAGAGTTAATCAGATTCTGAAAGATCTTCTTCGTGCATGTGTTCTTGATTATGGAGGACCTTAGGAAGGTCATCACCATCTCATTGAATTCATTTATAATAACAATTATCATGTATAATCTTAATTTTTAAATTAAAGTTACTGTAAGCATCAACTTATTTAATCCCATCCTTTGAATTCAGGCTAGTATCGCAATGTCTCTATTTGCTACTCTTTGCGGACGACCTTGCAAATCTCCATCTTGCTTGATTAAATCCAATGATCATTTGGTTCTTGGGTCTGATATTATTCTAGAAGCATCCAAGAAGGCTGAGGAGATCAGGAGGAAGATGAGAATTGCTCAGGATAGGCAGAAGAAGTATGCTGATAGGCAGAGAAGGAACTTGAAATTTTTTGTAGGAGATCAGTTTTTTCTTAAGATATCACCGCTAAAGGGTGTGATTCGTTTTGGTAGGAAAGTGAAGCTTGATCCTAGATTCATATGTCCTTTCTGCATCTTAGAGAGAATTGGTCCTTTAGCTAATCGAGTGCATTTGCCAAAGAAGCTATCTGAAGTGCATAATGTGTTCCATGTTTTGTATCTTCGCAAGTATCTTCATGATCCATCTTTGTTTGTTCTCCCTACTTTACTTGAGAGTTTCGATGTTGAGTCAAACCTCACTGTCAAGAGGAAGCCACTTCATATTGTCGATAGAGGTACGAAGCAGTTGAGGAGGAAATCTATCAACCTAGTTAAAGTACAATTAAGTACAGACAATCAGTATTGTACTTGGGAAATAGAGGTGAGCATGCGTGCTTTGAATCCTGAACTGTTTGTATCGGGTACTATTCGTTTCGAATCTATCTTATCTTTTCTGCTTTTTTCTATTCGCCTTTTTCGTTCCTTTTTGGGAATAAAAAGTTTTGAGTGAGGGAGAGTGTAATGACCCGTAAATTCAGCAAATTTTAAAAGAATTTTTGTTCGAACTGTGAGTTAAATATTTTAAAATTTGAATTTAAATAACGACTTTGGAACATTGGGTAATATATTTTTTAAATTCAATAAAATGAAAAATTTTGTGAAATTTAAAAATTTGGTCAAAATTAGTCAAAGTTTGACTTTTGGTTGAAAATTTAATAAGTTTTAACATTTAAATTTATTCTTTTTTCTAATTCTTGACTGAATTCGGATATGGTCTCCACTGTTCATTTCATTAAAACCTGATTTCTACAGCTTTAAATCTGCATTTTTCAATGTAAAAATGCGCGAATATTTGTATGTATTTTGCCTGTATTTTCTTATTGGATCTTGGGTTTTGGGCTTGATTTATTGGGCTTGATTGTTGGGCTTGGTTACTAAAGGTCACCTAAATGGATACGTATCTTTTTTTGAATGGATGTGTCTATTGAGAAAGGAAATATACATACCTTTTTCTGACCTCTCTTCCTCTCCCTTCTCATTCTTTCTGCCTTAGAAAAATTACAGTAAAACTTCAACTCCTCTATCCCCATCTTCTCCTAATTTCCTAAAGCCCTAACCCTAGCCTCCTTTTCTCTTCCCCCTCCTTCCACTCTCCTCTCTCTTTCTTCTCCTTCCACCGCCTTACCATCCACCATTAACCTAGGCCAAGCACCACCTAGTCTGCACCCTCTATCTCCCTTGGCCGACCCACCCATACACGTGTCCACACATCCACCCACCCCAAAGCCATCCTCCTCCACCCCCTTTCGACCGAACCCCTAGCACACAAACACCCATGCATATACTCATACAAACACCCACCTACATCCACATTGGCCACATTAACTCCATAGCCGTGCGCACCATGGGCCAAGCCCACCAAGCCTAGGGTCGAACCCCTTTTGCCTCTCTCCTCTTTTATATCTCTACTACTAATAAAGAAAATTGGTTGAACTAATTTACTCGGTGTCTTATTGAAATTCCAAAAATGCCCTTGCTTTCTGTTTACAAGTTAGCACTCAAACAAAATATTAACGTATACAATAATACAAATAGCCCATATGCGAAGCATAGGTTCATACTAGTATAAAAAAAATTTGTTCATGTCTAATCATGTTTGTGGATTTACTAGTTATGCTTGTTCGTGCCTTTATTCGTAGTCGTAGTCATCTCTTTCATTGCCACGAAAGGTGAGAACCACTCACGATTAATTTCTTATGATTAAGTGAATGGACACCAAATGATAAGATTCTCACCTGCGACATGATATGATTGGTTATATGATATGTTCTGGGATATGTACTGATATGTTATGTTATTTCTTTATTTATATCATACTACAAGTTCCCTAACTATGGGTTGAAACAATACATACATGAACGATCTTATGGATTATGGGAAATCGTTATGGGTTGAAATGATAAACCCGGGTGATTTTATTGATTTGGATTTGGGATACGGGTTGAAATGATATATATCAAGAAATTTAACTTTTACGGGTTGAAATGATATATACCCATGTCACTTGGCCATAAGTTAGAAAATTATTTTCTAAAATTATATTGTATGTTTGATTTAATAAATTTAGTATTTAACATTTAATTTAATTTAATGATTTTATTTAAAAATTTGTACTTAGAAATTAATAATATTTTTATATGTTTTAAAGTTTTAAATTATAAGCTAAATATGGTTTAAACGTAATTTTAAGATTTTTACTTCTAATTTTATTTAGTTCTAAAATAAAATAATTTAAAAATTAAATTAATAAAATATTTAATAGAGTTTTTAAGAAATTTAATTTGATAAAATAAATATAGTTTTGATTTAATATAATAAATATAGATTTTTATAATAACTTTAGTAAATAAATTTAGGAAGTTAAGTAGGGAATGATTTGTAATTAAATTTTATTTAAAGGATTTAAATTCAAATAAGACTTTATTTAAGTTTAATGATGTGATTTTTGAATGTAATTATTTAATTTAATATAAATTGTAAAATAAATGTTTTAAATCTAAAATATAATTGAGGTCAAATATTTTTGTATTTATTTAAATTTATAATTTGAGATTTATTATTTAAATGTTTTATAAAATGACCACGATGTGAAATAAGCGTTTGGTCATTAAAGAGACCGGGGTCGAATATTGTTATACTTTCTGTCAATTTCGAAACCACTTTAACAATATGTAGGTGGTGGAGAATCCAAAACAAAGTAGGATGGTTTGGTGGACGCTATTGGCATGAGGTAAGAAATGCAGCCCTTTCCTTTTGGTCAGCTTGATGTAACTAAAACAGGAGTTATATAGAGCCATGTGAGGTCGCTGATCCGATCAAACACACTTCTTCAAAACCGTCTCTATTACTTTGTGATTTGATTTGGTGCTCACCTTTGATTATGGAAGTATGTTCGGGGTGGGTGGTAGTAGCTGTTATGCGTTACCACCTGTCCGAGAGTGCAAACGGTATAATCCTACCCAGGGCGTAGCCACGCGTTCCTTTTCATATGCCTTATTGAACCCACTACGATTTTGGTTTGTGTCGTACTTATGGAGTGCTCCCTGATAGCCCACCAGGTGGTGGAGTTTATACTACTGTATAGACTACAGCACTTATAAAAACGTGTTAAGAGGGATATGGGTAACGCCTTAATGCTATTTTCAATATTATACTTTATTGTTAGATATTACATATATAGCGTATATTGCTACATATGTAAATAGTTTAAGGGACCCTTAAAGGATGGGAATCCCGAACATCCATTGAGTTACTGTTGCATTTTATTTGTTACATTTCACCTGAGTTAATTTACTTACATGAGAATGTTTGTCCTGATTTGAGTGTTTGCTTTTTACTTTATCTCGGGTCAATCTGAGTTTCACACCATTCAGGACTTACCTTTTGGAGCTGGAGATCTATCTATCTATCTATCTATCTATCTGCTTAGCTATTTCAATTATTTCTGTTCAAACATTTGTCATTTTCTTATATATTACTGGACTTACATATTTGGATTTCCAGTTGTATTCGCTTTTAGACTCTTACATTATGTACATGTGTTTTGAGACTATGTATTTAGTAGCTTCATGAACTACTATGTTTTATTTATTTCGCTACGAGATATTCTGCTATCCTATGTTTGTGATTCTATGTTGATTTTATTTACCCCGGTTTAATTACCAATCTGTGGTTTTGAATGATTCAAGTCTGACATGTATGGTTTTATTTTCGATTTGAATGGTTCGAAATAGCGGGATGTTACAGAACAAGTATGAAAATCTGTTCATTCCTTTATTTCTATTAAGCCTTTCACTTTTAGTAATATTTATCTTAAAAGTATTACAGCTGAAACATGAAAGCGAGACTGAAGTTTATACATTTTCAATGATTTTAGTGTTAGTTTTAAGTACATTTTAAACTCTCAAATAGTGGATAACTTATCCTCATTTCCAATATTGTTATGTAACATCATCCAGACAACTAAAAGTTTGCATACTTTTATTAAGATCGGATTTTTAGCATCATCTATCACTTTAATGATCATTGTCTTAATTCAAAACTCTCCTATTTTATGCATAAAACAAAGATCATATCTCCTAGGAACTGAATTTTCAATTTTATTTAACATAATCCTAAAAATCTGTCCAAACAATTTTTTATCAGCAATTTGCATCGATGGTATAATCCTATCAAATTAAAATTTATTTATGATTCATTGTCACGACCCAACTTCCAAACTCCAGGAACTCGCATCGCTAATAAGAAAGAAAGGGATAAAAAGAGAAAGAAAGAGAAGAAGAAAACAACACTTCAGAATCTAAACAGCGAAACGAATGAATTATATTAATAACATGAAATATTTACATAGTTTATTAACACTATCAGAGTACACAGATAATACAACACATACTAGACAGTTATAAACACCTAACTAGTTATTACAACTCAATCAGTACAAGAAACAACTCAGAGAAAACACACAGCGGAAAACTATATATATCTACACGCAGGAGCCTCCTGCTCCGTTTGCTACTCCACAATTCGTCAAAGCTAACCTGATTCCTAACCTGAATCCCTTGGCTACTCGTAAAAATTTGAGTACCCAAGAGTTTATGAAAAACAAAAATAAACTTCGGGTCAGACATGGGTCTGGTATGAGTAACAGGTTAAAGTTGCTTAACTTTCAAAAACCTTTTAAAAGAAAGGGTATCACGTAAGACTTCCCACACATAAACATGGAAAAGTTTTTACCTTACGCTAACCAAAACATTTGATAGGAAATCCGATGATATTATAATAGTGTCTAGGGTTTTCAAATAAATATGAAATAGCGAAATTGTTACATTCATTAAATTCCAGCTACTAGCCACAAAAGTGGGTAATAAAATCAAAACCGTTGGCACTTATTGGATTTTGGATTCCATACAATGGCAGGGCTACTGGGGTACCGCCCGTCATAGTACGTGGCCTAGATCACCGTACCGAGGAGTACTCCCACTCCCATGCAACACAAGGCCGGACCCATTCCTTACTGAATAGTTCCGAACAAGACAACCCCGACAGTTGTCGCGAACCAACCGCCCACACAGCCGAATATAAAGGGACCTCTAGACAAGGATCAATCTTGCTCTCCAGTGGGAGCTACCCACAAAGCCTTGCTGCACCTCCCCTGTTTTAGCCATTCCCGGTTGATGAGGCTTGAGGCTACGATTACCTTTATAGGACATCAAATCTTAGAATGCTCATCGTCCACCTGACGATGTTCTGAAAGCATTCAATACATACAAGTTCGTTCCGGGTTCGAACAAAACCGAAGGCACTATCTCGTTGCACTCATTATTGGAATCACCCTCAGAGTCAACGACCATAGCCCGTACACTCAGATTCACCATCTCGAATCTATAAGCACTATTCCGTCAAACTTATTACGGAATCACCCACAGAGTTATACTAACGTATAGCCCTTACACCTCGAGTCTTCACTTGCTCCACTTGGATTAACGACCTAACGTTTAATTGGAATCGATGTGGTTTTCGGATTCCAAATATGGAAACCCGATCCCGGTCTCATCGAAATCCAAAGCGTTTCTTTTAGGTCCAAGTTGTTTTAAGTTTAAAAAAATTCAATTCTAATTATCCATATACACATAGATAGATAATTCACATCATCATAATAGATAATCAATATTTTTATCATAAACAGGTAATCATCACAAATTGATAATCTACATTATCATCACCCATAGATAACTCATATCATCATCACAATGCAACCAATGCATCCATATCACACAATACTATTCTCACATCTGAGATTCAAACCATTCAAGTCAAACCAAATCTTCCATTCATAAGCAAGGATCTACAATCACACCATCTATAATTAATTTAAAATGAATTAAATTAATTACTTCTATCTCTAATTAATTTAAAGTGAATTAAATTAATTACCTATCTTAAATTAATTTAAAATGAATTAAATTAATTACTTCGTCATTTTAAAACTTGCTTACTTATCCATTAATTGATTATCAATCAATTAAATAATTATCCTCAAATTAATCACCTTGATTAATCACCCTTGATTAATTATCTCTTAATTACATTCAAGTAATTATCTTTGATTAATTTTACAAATTAATTATCCTTAACCAAAATCAGTAATTGACCTTTAATTACTTCATCAATTAATTAATTACATTAATTAATTACTTCCTTAATCACTTATCATTGATTAATTAATCTTAATTAATTAATCCTTAATTACATCATTAATTATATTAATTAATGATCCTTGATTAAATTTAAATTAATTACTTAGTTAAATTAATTACATTGAGTAATTAACCTTAATTAAACCACAATTATTAATTATTCTTGATTAATTACATTTTTTTTTTGAAAGGCAAGCGGGGTTAACTGGTCCCCTACCAGGATGTTATTAAAAAGAGAAAAGAAACAGCGACTATGAACAAGCTCACAATCGCAAATGGAAAACAATCACACGAGTAATTACAACACATAGGAAAAAAAATTAAAAAAGAAGGAAAAGAGAAACGAAAACACAGAGAGGAGAAGAGCACTATATCCAATCAGTCGAGACGAAGGATGTGAAATCAAATTCACAATCCTTTATTCCTATCTTTATGTTGGCATGTAAAGCATGCATAAGTTGCTCACTGTTCCTCAACTTGTTTTCAAAGCACCTCAAATTTCTTTCTTCCCAAACGAAGTTCAGATATCTTTTGATCAGGAAAAAATAAACAAAACTTTCATTTTTCTTCCATCTAGTTGCCTTCCCTATGAGAGCCCACTCCACACTGGATACGCCATGAAGATGATTAATACTCATCGCTGTCATGAGATGCTTCCACAATCCCAAAAGAGAGCTACATTCAAAGAATAGGTGACTTACCGTCTCAGGAAGCAACTTGCAGAAGAAGCAAAGAGGATCGACGTGCATCCCATAGCTGAACAATCTGTCTTTGGTTAGTATTGCACTGTTAATTACCTTCCATAACATTAGGTTGTCTTTGTGAGTTGATTTTCTGGTCCATAGGACTCTGTGCCATTTTATGTTGATTGTTGCAGGAAAGATCACAAGCATTTTGTAAACAGAAGCTATAGTGTGGGGTTTTCCTTTCCAAAGTATTTCGTCAGTCATAGCAGGAATGAAAGTCATAGAATGATACTTATTCCAAACAGCTCTAATGACTTGGTTACTGGTATATGGTAGTGATAGCTTCCCATCAGTAATGAAATCAGAAGCTAAAGCAACACTATTAATACCAGATTGCATGATCTGCTGTGGAGTGAAAATATTGGATAAGATTAAACCATCCTCCAACCAAGGAGAATTCCAGAAGCTAGCAACAATGGTAGCAGAAAGTTTAACTTTGATAAATGGAAGAAGGGATGCTCTCGACATCAGAAGGCTTCTCCATGTCCAACTAGAATTTTGTGGCACAGTCATGGTCCAAAAGTTCTTGCTACCCACGTTATGGGTTTTTGTCCATTGTACCCACAAGTTGTCAGCATTGATTAGTAAGGCATTCATTAGCGTACTGATAGCAGCTCTGTTCCAAGTTTGTAAGTTAAGAATGCCCAGACCTCCTTTGTTTTTAGGAAGCTCCATAATTCCAAAGGAGCAGGGAATTAATTTCCTATTATGGATGGTTCCAGTCCAGAAGAACTTTAACATTGCTTTTCTTACCAAGTTTGATGGGGAGAATGAATGCCCTAGCCCAGTACACTATCATAGAGGAAATGACAGATCTGATAAGCACTAGCCTGCCTACTTGAGAAAGAAATCTATTGGCCCAACAATTCATGGTGCTACAAATTTTGTCATACAGTGGCAAGCAGTTTGCAGTGGTTATTCTAGAAGAGCAAAGAGGAAGTCCCAAATAGCACATGCTGTTATTCATAGCATGAAGACCAGATAATGACAATAATTGGGTTTCATGTTCAGAAGAGATCCCAGAGGTGATCATGTGTGATTTGCTTAAGTTGAGTTCAAGACCAGTCATAAGATAGAAATTGTGCAATGTTGTTTTAATGTTTTCTAGGGACGTCTGATCAGGTTTAGTGAATAACAATATGTCATCAGCAAAAAATAAAGATGTAATTTGTGGTGATCTGCATTTAGAATGATATAGAATCTTCTTCTGTTCATAGTTATTTGTCAACAGTACATTTAAAACTTCCATCACAAGAATGAATATGTATGATGATATGGGGTCTCCTTGCCTGATCCCTTGCTTGCTGTTGAAGAATCCAGTATTGCC
Organism: Allium cepa; assembly: GCA_030765085.1. Taxonomy (NCBI): domain Eukaryota; kingdom Viridiplantae; phylum Streptophyta; class Magnoliopsida; order Asparagales; family Amaryllidaceae; genus Allium; species Allium cepa. The sequence goes on from CM060932.1 coordinate 452,736,595, forward strand.
ACCATTATGATAGATGGAGAAAGAAGGGGTAGATACGCAGTTGTATATCCAGGCCACATATACTTTAGGGAATCTCATGAGAGCCATAATTCTGACAATCGAACTCCAGTGAATGCTATCAAAGGCCTTCTTTATATCCAGTTTCAGCATTGCATTCTTTGAAGCTTGGGCATGACCATACCCTTTGATCAATTCATGAGATAGTAGAATATTATCAATTATATTCCTCTTTGGCAGGAAGGCAGATTGGTTCTTGGAGATGAGTCTACTGAGAACAACAACAAGTCTAGAGGCTAGAATTTTAGATATGCATTTGTATATGACGTTGCAACACGATATAGGTCTGAATGATTCAACAGATGTTGGATGATGAGCTTTAGGAATTAGCACCAGATTGGTGGCGTTAACTTCCAATAATAGTTTGGACTTGTTGAAAAAATTATGAACTGCCTTTAAGAAGTCCTCCTTGATTATATCCCAACTGTTGGTAAAGAATTTAAGATTGAATCCATCAGGACCACCACTGGAATTTTTGTTCATCGAAAAAAGAGTGTCTTTGATTTCTCTGTCAGTAACTTTAGCAACAAGGTTGTTTGCTTCCTCCTTTTGGACTTGTGGAATCTGCACATTGTCAAGTTTTTCAAGATCAGGTTTGAAGTTATTTTTATTACCAAGCAAGGATTTGAAGTAGTTGAGCAAGGCTTGGTCAACATCAGCAGGGCCAGAGTGAAGCACTCCAAATTCATCATATATGTGCGAGATATTTTCCTTTGCTTGTTTGATTTTGATGGCAGCATGGAAGTATGCTGTATTGTTGTCACCATCTTGAGCCCACTTAAGTCTCAGTTGTTGTCTCCTCATCTTTCCTTCAACTTTCATTGCTTCATGAAGCTGTTCATGAATGCTTTCCTCATTTGTAGCAGCATCAGCATTATCAGGGTTGCTCACCATAAAGTTTTGAGCTTCAATGAGCTTCTGCCTCAGCAAATTTGACTTTAAGGTACCATTTCCAAAGTTTTTCCTTGCCCATACCCTCAGCACTTCCTTGGTAGCTTTTAATTTCCTGCATAGAATAAACATGGGATTGCCATAATATTTTTCAGACCATACTTTACTAATTATACTAGTATACCCAGGTTCATGGACCCAAGTACTATAAAATTTGAAGCCTTTTTGTTTTTTTAGTAACATCTGTCCCGTTGAGAATATGATAGGGGAGTGATCAGATAGCACAGGGTGAGGGATTAAGGAAGACATAGTAGGCCAGGTGGTTAATGCAAAAAGATTGGCAAAAGAATGGTCTATATTAGTGAAGGTCCTGGTACCAGTCCGACTACTATTGTTCCATGTATATTCAGCTCCAAAGGTAGGAATAGGGAGGAGACAAGCATCATCAATTGATTTATTAAGAGGTATAATGTCTTTTTGTAACAGAGGGGATCCACCAAGCTTGTCTTGCAATTTGTAACAACAGTTGAAATTCCCAAGAACAATCCATGGGTGGGAGTTTTGTCTGAAGGCAGGAAGAAGGTTGAGGAGGGTTTGTCGTGAGTTGGCAGAGTTGTGTGCATAAACTATGGAAATGAAGAAGGTAGAAGGGGGGTTGTTGAGTTTGGCTTGAAGGTGCATGACTTGATCAGTGCAGAGTATGGGGGAGATAGAGATGACTAAGGGATTATGAATGATCATGATGCGACCATATGATGCTTGATCCAGATTATGGTGCAGATTCCATGATTGGTTGATGTATCTAGCAGCTTTTACAGTAAGAGTTTCATTAAGTTTGGTTTCTAGAATGGCTACAAAGGAGAGATTATGTTGTTTAATAAGATATTTGACTTGATCTAGTTTGTTGGATGTGTGTGCTCCTCTTATTTTCCAACTAGCAAGGCTGTGCGTCATTAAGTATACTTCAGTGATTGATGAATGACATTTTTCATGCTCCTGGTTGCAGGAGACCCCCTGAGATCTGATGATTTATCAATCTTGTGTTGTTTGTTTTGTTTCAGTCTTGTATCACTATGATTCCCCGATCCTTGATGTGCTTGTGATTTTGGTGAGGTTGGCAGTGATTTCCATCCTGGCAGTTCACCAGTGAAAGAATAGGGATGTGGTTTATCTGATGGCAATGCCATCAACAATGCAAGGATATCTTTTTCTAGTGAATTTCTGAATTGAATTTCAACATTGTCAGTGATGGGAATAAAACTGGAGTTTAATGAATTTAGAATGAGAGCGTTCGAGCAGTTTAGGGTTTGGCTTGGTGAAGAGATGGCAGTTTCCAATAAGTTGTTATCCTTTTGCATTGTTTCATGCTTATTCATAGAATCAGCTGTGGTCATATTACTATCAATGCCATGTGTTACTGGTTGCATTATGTTTGTTGCATGCACAAGTTCGGTTTCAGCTAGCACTTGATCATTGCTGTTTTCCACTATTTCTCCCTCCTCCAAATTTGTTGTATTGACACAGTAATCTTTTTCTGATACATTGTCCCCATTTTGATTGCATGCATCAGTCAACTCGTCGTCCATTAAGACTTTGTATCTATTGTTATTCCTTTTTCCTTCCTCATTATTTCTTTTAGTCATGTTCTTCAAGCATTGTTGTTTAGTAAAGTAGCATTCTCACCTCGCCGTTCATTTGCAGCATATGGTACTGTTTCATCAGGTTCAATTCTTTTTTCATTTTCTCTAATTAACTTATTCCCCTTCTTTTCAATCCTTCTCCAAACTTGTTTTTGTTTGGTGACTTTAGAAATCATCTCCTTCTCATAATCATGTCCCTCCTTTCTTTTATTCTCATCATCCATAACTACTGCTTCCTCTATGTCTTCCTTTGCCATTACCAAGCACTGTTGAGTTCCATGGCCAAAAACTTTACAGTTGTTGCATATTTCTGGTCTCCATAAATAATTTACTTTCACAGTTTGGTCAGTACCATCCATTAGTCGCACCGGAAACTCATAAATCAACTCCTTATCCGGAGTAACTTCCACCATACATTTTCATATCCTATTCTCTCCAGTTTTTCAGTTTGAGCATCCATACACATGAATTTTCCAATTCGAGAAGCAAGCCAATTAATTCCCATGTGAGACCAGGCATAAAGTGGAATATTGGATAATCTGATCCAAACTGGAACAGAGCGAATCGTACTACAACTATTGCCTACTGTGGGATCCCATTGCTTAACAATGAATATTTTGTTCCTCATAATTATCGGGTCTGAAGCAATGATATTCCTTCTATCTTCATCACAAGACAGATTGAATAGGAACAAATATCCATCAGATTTAACTTTGATTGAGCCTTTTAGTTTCCAAGCTTTTTTGAGATGCGATATGACAGTAAGGTAAGAAAGAGGCTTATCAAGAAAGAAGCCGACAAGATAATCACCCCAAACTTCATTACCTGCTGCAATCACATTTTCTGGTGGTACTAGAACTTTGCCATCATATATCAGAGGAACAGATACAGGCGAGTGCAGACCCGCATTGCGTGGTTTGGTTTTGAAAAGAGAGTTCCGTTGCACAGTGTTGTCATGGAGAGGAGGACTGGAAAGTTGAGATGGGATAGGGTTGGGAAGGGCAGCAGAATCAAGATGAGGAAGACGATGGTTAACCAATGGTGGGTAAGGTGGTGGAAGTTGCTGGGGAAGAAGCGGAGGGTCCGGCGGGAGGAGGACAGGGGGGACAAGTATAGACTGGTTGCAAACAGTGGAAGGTAAGGGGGGAAGTACGATGGGTACGGTTGATAGTAAGGGTTGAGTGGTTGGGGCAGAAGCCATTAAAAAAATCAAACGCGTGGATGTCGTTTCACAAAGTAATTAACTACCCATAATTACTTCTTTAATTACTTCTAAATTAATTTCATTTAATAATTAATTATATTTATTAATCACCCCTGATTAATCTCATTAGTAATTAATTACTCTTAATTAATTACATCACTTAATTATTTCAAATAACTTAATTAATAAATGCTTAAATTAATTACACTACGTAATTAATTATTAATCACTTTCACAAAGTAATTATCCTCATTATTATTTACACAAAGTAATTAATCCCAAAATACCATACTTCAATTAATTACTTCCAGTAATTTATTTATCTTAATTACTTCTCTAAGTAATTATTTCTCAATGATTACTTATCAACCCATTCAAGGATTATCCTAAATTAATTAAAGTTAATTAATTAATTTAAACTAACCCAATTAATAAATTAATTAATTACAATGAGTAATTAATAACCTTAATTATTTTCATAAAGTAATCATACTTAATTAAGTTTCATAATTGATTATCTAAATTAATTAATCCAATTAATTATCAAAATTAATTACATTAATTAATAAATAAATAATCACAAGTTAATGACCTTCATTAACTTATTAACAAATTCTTAATTACCTTTCTTAAGTAATTAACTTAAATTAATGAATATTAATTACAAATTTAATTAACCTAAATTAATTTATTTCAAATCTTTAATTAATTAAACAAATTAATTAATTAAATTACTTAAATTACTAATTTTAATGAAACAAAGATCATTAAAACTAAAATTTACTTTTAAAAACAAAACGTTTCTTATTCATGGTTACTTTATCATTAATAAAGTAACTTAAAACAATTTAACTTAAAATTGTTTTCAAATTACATTTTAAATTTTAAATTTAAAAATGAAATCAAACTTAACTTAAATAAAGTTTTAAAAACATTTTAAAATCCTTTAAAAAATTATGCTAAAGATTTCCTTATAAAAGAAATTTACACCCATATTAAATTTTAAGATTCAAATTATATTTAGAATATGTTTCAACAATTTAAAGCTTTTTAAACATTTCAAAATTTTAAAAACTACTTTTATTTTCAAAACATGATTCAAATCTGAATCATATTTCTAGATTTAAACTTGTTTTTAAATCTTCTATTTTAATTCAATGCTTTATTTTAAATTTCAGATATTTAAACCCTTTTTTTTAAAATTGTTAAAACACTTTAATTTTAAAGTTTTAATTAAATTTAAAAACTGGGATTCAAGCTCAGATTTAAAAACCATACCTTTAAATTTAAGTTTTAAATTCTATTTAAAATTTTGCATTCAGACCTTAAAACAATTTTTGAATTGAAAATACAGGTTTTCAAAAACCTGTAAACAGAAGAAAGAACACCCAAGTCCCCATTCCAAATGCTTCGAGTCCAAACTCACCTTACTCCGAGCAATCCACCTACCCACTTCGAGTCAAGCATCAACTGACTCGAGAACAAACCAAAAACTAAACCACCAGAACAACAGTGCACCGTTCACATGCACGGTGCCGTTGATCATCTCTGGCCAACTCCGGTGGCCTTCACACAACGACCAGAACTCAATCATCACGCCAGGATACCCAGATCAAACTACAATTCTCGAAATCGAGTTCGAGACTTAAACCCCTAAACCTGGAAAACACAGGAACCACCACCATACCAAACCTGGCAACGCTCCAATCATAAAGCTCCGACCATCAGTAGATCTGTAACTCCGGCCACGCCTTCGCTTATGACCAACCTTCCATCTCCCAAAATCTAGAGACACTCGATCCACTCTAGAAACAGTGATGTGATCAAAATTACCAGACCGAACAAAACTAGGTTTACAAACTTCGCCAACCTCCCATCGCCTCCACCATGCCCTATTCATCTTCCTGACATTTTTGCCACATCCCCTGATCACTGCTCTACCATCACCAAGAATCCCAAACACTTAAATTAACTCGATCATCAGAGTTTGCTAAAAACCCAATTTCTATTCAAAAGAGTACTGCAATTCCAAATCCTAACTAAACAATATGATTTTAGTTTTAAAAATCATTATTTTGTTTAAGTATTCAGTTTACAATACTGCATTTAAAATTCATAATGTTTGAGTTTTCAAGTTTATTAATCATACTCTGATGTTTCAAAATTTTACAAAGTAAGTTACCAATTTTGAGTTTTTACTTAATAAGTTTTAAACTAAACTATGGTATCTTTAACATAATTATTTCAGGACCTTAACAAAGTATTTAACTAGAGCAAGAGAAATTTCTTTTTAGAACAGGACCTGAAACTAGAATCAGAGGAAGCACAGTCACAAACATTCAAACATTATATGCATATATTCAGCAATATATTTAAAATCATATGCACCGGCAAACAAATCAACATGCAATCCAAATAGCATACACAAACATACCTACTTAAAAAACAATTTATATTTAAATTTCAAAAAGAGTTACTCACCTGTCATTTGAAAGACAGAGCATAAATTTTGAAAATTGTTTTGAGAGCTCTGAAATCTTTAATTTGAAATGCCATGTCTTCATTGCTTTTGATAAAACTTGAGTAGCTTGCTGTTAAAAACTGGTATGCAGGCCTGATCTTGTTTTTATTGGAGATGCAGGCTTCAGATTTTACTTTATTCCCAGGTTAAAAGAAATGCAGAGACATATGCTTGATTTAGAACTTGCATGCAGGCTTTGATTCCATATGTATTTAAATTTTTAATTTGAAAAACTTGAAGTTGCATGCTTTGATGGCTTGAACAGGTTGAAAGTGAGGAAAATGCAGGCTTTACATTAAGCTTGATTCCCAAATTTAAAAAAAATGCAGAGGCTTTAAATTTTCTTTTTGAATGAAATTGCAGGTTGCATTGCATTTGGAAAAACCAGATTTTGAACATGATTTAAATTTTGTTTTTGAGAGTTTGAAAACAAATTTGTTTTCAGCTGAGATTTATCTTCTTCTTAACTTTGAAAAAATGAAGATTTAGAAAAGGACAGAGATGAAGAAAACATGTTTTATATAGGTATAAATGATTTATTTAAAAATTAAAAGAAAATCAAAATGAAAGACACTTGTCTCAAACTTATATTAATATGATAACACAAGTCTCATTAGTTACTTAGGATATCAACACTTGTTTTATACATATTTTTTTTATACTTTTATTTTTATTTTTTTAAAGATAAATGAAATTCTCCTTACTTTATTAAATACATATATAATAGTTTCATAAATAAATGTATATGTATTTCTTTTTAATGAAAATGAAATAAAACAATTTACATAAAAGTGGAAACTTATTTACAAGATCTACATATATTTATTAATTTGAATTTCAAAATTAAATCAAATTCAAATGTTATTTATACATTAAAATTCCACTTAAAACTAATTTATATTAACATATTAAATTTAAAAATAATAATACTGTCTTTAAAAACATATTTACATTTATACATTTATTATTATTATAAAATATCATACTTATTAATTTTAAATAATTTATAAGAGAAGTTATAAATCACTTATCTTATTCAACTTAATTAATTACATTAATGTTTTAATATACAATTGGTATTTTTAAATTTTTAAATAATTCCAAATTATAATTATTAAGTTATACTTCAAAAAGAAATAAAACAAACTTTTGTTTATCTTATTAAAATTTAAAATATGTTCAAAATACAATTATACAATTTAAAACAATTACTTTAAGTATTTTAAACAATTAGTTTTTTATTAAATAAAATAAAAATCTTCAAATTATCAAATGAATATTAGAATTTTAAAAACAAGATTTTATTTGTTTATTTAACTTCAATCCAAAACTTATCTGTTCACAATATATATAAATATATATACATACATTATAAATAGGAAAACAATTATTAGCTTTTAAAAGATAAAATTCATCAATTACACATTTATTTAATTGGATTATTAAATCAAGTAAATTTTTATTAAAATTTTATCAAATCAATTTAATTTTAAATATAGATTATTAAATTGACATTGCTAAAATTTCCGGGATATCACATTCCTCCTCCCTTAAAAGAATTTCGTCCTCGAAATTTAAAAGCAAAGGTAATTTACTAATCTCATTTAAGATTTTAAATTTTAAACACAAGCATATATCAATCATATGCTAACAACCAAAGCAACCAATTTATCTAATCAAACAATTTAATTATCCAGATAAAATTCTGGATAAATTCCCACGAGTTTCCCCAAGTATATATATATACCGGGATACTCGCCCTACAAAATACAAACAATCTAAACTACGAAGCTACAGAGCTTCTACTCATCTAGATCTATAGAACTAGACAAGATATCAGACTACGAACGAGTCTGACTCAACCACTAAACCTTCTTGAACAGCTGGTTCCATTTCCAGAGATAACTCATACACGTACTCCCTCAGAGATACGTGAAACTCATAAATCCAGTTATCCAAACTGGCAATTCAATTCTTGAAAACCAAACACCAATCCAACCAAAACACAGAAGAGATCCAAAAAAAACTCCGACTCCGGAATCCAAATTCCTTCATCTCTTATCCAAACTGATCAACTCAACTCTTGCTGATTCCTCTAGAAACAATCTAGACCAAAAACAACCCAACGCAACGATCTTCTCAAGATCAACCAAGACCAAGATCACCAATTCTACTCTTCAAACATCAGAAGAACAATCTCACTTCTTCTATCCAGAAAAGACAAAACAAAAGCATTCCCAAACTGCTTCCGCTGCACAACTCTGATCTAGCACAGAAGACACTGCTGATGAGGACAAACTGGACATCACTTCCCAGAAATATGGTTCAACATATCCAAGAAAACTCAGAAGTTTCACCAATCCTGAGCTGCCTCACCAAACCTGTCTCGAGAAATCCTCCTTCTACTAGCTGATCCACCGGTAGCACTCCTGCAATCCAGACGATAAGAAAACTCAATCTCCAGATGCAGAAAAACCTCTGTCTTCTTAGAAGACAACCAAAAATTCTTCAATACCTCAAAAGAACACTCAAACTATCGCAAGTCACTTTTGCGATCAATAGAGACCAATTCCCAAAGAAAACCGTTCTCTCTTTTCCAAACAGAACAGCTTACTCTTAATTAGCCAATCCAATAAAGTATTGGGTCCACTCTGCTGCTCCTGAACTCCACCTTCAGAAACTACTTAGCCAGAAAACTTCTGCCAACACAGACACTCCGAGTTGCACTGCTGACACCAATGCCAAAACTTCCTTAGCTGAAGTTCTTCGAGAAACTCGACCCTCAAAGCCAACCACCACATCCTGCTTAACTCGGCCACATCACCGAAGCAGACACACTTCCTAACTCGTTCCAAAGAAACATCTTCGGACACAATCCAAAGTCACTGCATCTCATCATGCAGCTACCACTTCCTGAGGTATCAAAATACCATCACACACATCTGCCAAATCGACAGATCCAAACTTAACTCATCCATCTTCAAAGATGAACTCTGAACCTTAACAGGTTTCCTTCAGAGATCGATTAAATCTCTACACCACTGCACAACTCACTCGAGACGGTATTAGGTCTATAGTCTCGACAAATACACTTCCAACCTCAAACATTCAAACTCCAACCAATGGTAGTAATCGTGTTACACACACCACTACCTTATCTACCTTTATAACCTATATTGGAAAAACCTGAACAGGTAACCCAACAGATAGGTAGAAATAATAAATATATATATAGATATATATCAAAACTACAAATACGCTCTCTCAAGATAGACACCACTCCAGAGCCGAGGTATTCACTCAACCTAATGCTCTGATACCACTGTTACGACCCAACTTCCAAACTCCAGGAAGTCGCATCGCTAATAAGAAAGAATGGGATAGAAAGAGAAAGAAAGAGAAGAAGAAGAAAACAACACTTCAGAATCTAAACAACGGAACGAATTTATTATATTAATAACATGAAATATTTACATAGTTTATAAACACTATCAGAGTACACAGATAATACAACACATACTAGACAGTTATAAACACCTGTCTAGTTATTACAACTCAATCAGTACAAGAAACAACTCAGAGAAAACACACATCGGAAAACTATATATATATACACGCAGAAGCCTCCTGCTCCATTTGCTCCTCCACAATTCGTCAAAGCTAACCTGAATCCTAACCTGAATCCCTTGGCTACTCGTAAAAATTTGAGTACCCAAGAGTTTATGAAAAACAAAAATAAACTCCGGGTCAGACATGGGTCTGGTGTGAGTAACAGGTTAAAGTTGCTTAACTTTCAAAAACCTTTTAAAAGAAAGGGTATCACGTAAGACTTCCCACACATAAACATGGAAAAGTTTTTACCTTACGCTAACCAAAACATTTGATAGGAAATCCGATGATATTATAATAGTGTCTAGGGTTTTCAAATAAATATGAAATAGCCGAAATTGTTACATTCATTAAATTCCAGCTACTAGCCACAAAAGTGGGTAATACAATCAAAACCGTTGGCACTTATTGGATTTTGGATTCCATACAATGGTAGGGCTACTGGGGTACCGCCCGTTACAGTACGTGGCCTAGATCACCGTACCGAGGAGTACTTCCACTCCCCTGCAACACAAGGCCGGACCCATTCCTTACTGAACAGTTCCGAACAAGACAACCCCGGCAGTTGTCGCGAACCAACCGCCCACACAGTCGAATATAAAGGGACCTCTAGACAGGGATCAATCTTGCTCTCCAGTGGGAGCTACCCACGAAGCCTTGCTGCACCTCCCCTGTTTTAGCCATTCCCGGTTGATGAGGCTTGAGGCTACGATTACCTTTATAGGACATCAAATCTTAGAATGCTCATTGTCCACCTGACGATGTTCTGAAAGCATTCAATCCATACAAGTTCATTCCGGGTTCGAACGAAACCGAAGGCACTATCTCGTTGCACTCATTATTGTAATCACCCTCAGAGTCAACGACCATAGCCCTTGCACTCTGATTCACCATCTCTAATCTATAAGCGCTATTCCGTCAAACTCATTACGGAATCACCCACAGAGTTATACTAACGTATAGCCCTTACACCTCGAGTCTTCACTTGCTCCACTTGGATTAACGACCTAACGTTTAATTGGAATCGATGTGGTTTTCGGATTCCAAATATGGAAACCCGATCCCGGTCTCATCGAAATCTAAAGCGTGTCTTTTAGGTCCAAGTTGTTTTAAGTTTAAAACAATTCAATTCTAATTATCCATATACACATAGATAGATAATTCACATCATCATAATAGATAATCAATATTTTTATCATAAACAGGTAATCATCACAAATTGATAATCTACATTATCATCACCCATAGATAACTCATATCATCATCACAATGCAACCAATGCATCCCTATCACACAATACTATTCTCACATCTGAGATTCAAACCATTCAAGTCAAACCAAATCATCCATTCATAAGCAAGGATCTACAATCACACCATCTATAATTAATTTAAAATGAATTAAATTAATTACTTCTATCTCTAATTAATTTAAAGTGAATTAAATTAATTACCTATCTTAAATTAATTTAAAATGAACTAAATTAATTACTTCCTCATTTTAAAACTTGCTTACTTATCCATTAATTGATTATCAATCAATTAAATCATTATCCTCAAATTAATCACCTTGATTAATCACCCTTGATTAATTATCCCTTAATTACATTCAAGTAATTATCTTTGATTAATTTTACAAATTAATTATCCTTAACCAAAATCAGTAATTAACCTTTAATTACTTCATTAATTAATTAATTACATTAATTAATTACTTCCTTAATCACTTATCATTGATTAATTAATCTTAATTAATTAATCCTTAATTACATCATTAATTATATTAATTAATGATCCTTAATTAAATTTAAATTAATTACTTATTTAAATTAATTACATTAAGTAATTAACCTCAATTAAACCACAATTATTAATTATACTTGATTAATTACATTTAGTAATTAACTACACTTAATTACTTCTTTAATTACTTCTAAATTAATTTCATTTAATAGTTAATTATATTTATTAATCATCCCTGATTAATCTCATTAATAATTAATTACTCTTAATTAATTACATCACTTAATTATTTCAAATAACTTAATTAATAAATGCTTAAATTAATTACACTAAGTAATTAATTATTAATCACTTTCATAAAGTAATTATCCTCATTATTATTTACACAAAGTAATTAATCCCAAAATACCATACTTCAATTAATTACTTCCAGTAATTTATTTATCTTAATTACTTCTCTAAGTAATTATTTCTCAATGATTACTTATCAAACCATTCAAGGATTATCCTAAATTAATTATAGTTAATTAATTAATTTAAACTAACCCAATGAATAAATTAATTAATTACAATGAGTAATTAATAACTTTAATTATTTCCATAAAGTAATCATACTTAATTAAGTTTCATAATTGATTATCTAAATTAATTAATCCAATTAATTATCAAAATTAATTACATTAATTAATAAATAAATAATCACAAGTTAATGACCTTCATTAACTTATTAACAAATTCTTAATTACCTTTCTTAAGTAATTAACTTAAATTAATTAATATTAATTACAAATTTAATTAACCTAAATTAATTTATTTCAAATATTTAATGAATTAAACAAATTAATTAATTAAATTACTTAAATTACTAATTTTAATGAAACAAAGATCATTAAAACTTAAATTTACTTTTAAAAATAAAACATTTCTTATTCATGATTACTTTATCATTAATAAAGTAACTTAAAACAATTTAACTTAAATTATTTTCAAATTACATTTTAAACTTTAAATTTAAAAATGAAATCAAACTTAACTTAAATAAAGTTTTAAAAACATTTTAAAATCCTTTAAAAACTTATGCTAAAGATTTCCTTATAAAAGAAATTTACACTCATATTAAATTTTAAGATTCAAATTATATTTAGAATATGTTTCAACAATTTAAAGCTTTTTAAACATTTCAAAATTTTAAAAACTACTTTTATTTTCAAAACATGATTCAAATCTGAATCATATTTCCAGATTTAAACTTGTTTTTAAATCTTCTATTTTAATTCAATGCTTTATTTTAAATTTCAGATATTTAAACCCTTTTTTTTTAAATTGTTAAAAGATTTTAATTTTAAAGTTTGAATTAAATTTAAAAACTGGGATTCAAGCTCAGATTTAAAAACCATACCTTTAAATTTAAGTTTTAAATTCTGTTTAAAATTTTGCATGTAGACCTTAAAACAATTTTTGAATTGAAAATACAGGTTTTCAAAAACCTGTAAACAGAAGAAAGAACGCCCAAGTCCCCATTCCAAATGCTTCGAGTCCAAACTCACCTTACTCCAAGCAATCCACCTACCCACTTCGAGTCAAGCATCAACTGACTCGAGAACAAACCAAAAACTAAACCACCAGAACAACAGTGCACCGTGCACATGCACGGTGCCGTTGATCATCTCTGGCCAACTCCGATGGCCTTCACACAACGACCAGAACTCAATCATCACGCCAGGATTCCCAGATCAAACAACAATTCTCGAAATCGAGTTCGAGACTTAAACCCCCAAACCTGGAAAACACAGGAACCACCACCATACCAAACCTGGCAACGCTCCAATCACAAAGCTCCGACCATCAGTAGATCTGTAACTCCGGCCACGCCTTCGCTTATGACCAACCTTCCATCTCCCAAAATCTAGAGACACTCGATCCACTCTAGAAACAGTGATGTGATCAAAATTACCAAACCGAACAAAACTAGGTTTACAAACATCGCCAACCTCCCATCGCCTCCACTAAGCCCTATTCATCTTCCTGACATTTTTGCCACATCCCCTGATCACTGCTCTCACCAAGAATCCCAAACACTTAAATCAACTCGATCATCAGAGTTTGCTAAAACCCAATTTCTGTTCAGAAGAGTACCGCAATTCCAAATCCTAACTAAACAATATGATTTTAGTTTTAAAAATCATTATTTTGTTTAAGTTTTCAGTTTACAATACTGCATTTAAAATTTATAATGTTTGAGTTTTCAAGTTTATTAATCACACTCTGATGTTTCAAAATTTTACAAAGTAAGTTACCTATTTTGAGTTTTTACTTAATGATGCAGCACGATCTACAATTTCCCAAGAGATAAGTCGGTCACGAGTTAACATGCTTCTAGGTCGTGTGGGGGAAGCTGTGGAGTTGGGTAACTCGGAGATTTTAAGTCGTTACCGACTTAAGGGACATAGGTTACGAGCAAAGGAGGAGGCCCTAAGTCGTTTCCGGGATAACAAAAGTAGAGTAAAATGGACTTCGGTGTTGAGTCGTCTCCGACTTGGTTTGAGTCGTCTACGACTCAGTATAAAGCGTCCACGACTCAACAAGACATGGGAAGAAACGGCACGAGTCACTGAGCAGGAACTTGAGGCGGCCTTGAGTCGAGACCGACCTAAGGGAGCATGTGTGGGAAAGGTGCGAGTTAATGAGGAAGGCATGAGTCGGGACCGAGCTAACAGGCTACGACCTAAGATGAGTCGGCAAGGAGATAAGCAGTATATTTTTGAGTCGTGTACTGTTGTATGTTAGGTCGTTACCGACCTATGGTTTGTGTTGGGTGCTAAGGCGCAAATCCTTGAGTCGTTATACGTTGAGTCGGTAATGTATTGAACCGGGTGAGTTGTTATATGTAGGTCTTACTGTTAAGTCGGTCATGTTGAGTCGTTTACTTTGTATTCCGTTGTAAGGGGTTGGAGTTGCGTGTGTTGAGTCGGTAACGACTTATGGTGAGTCGGCCGAGATGAGTCGTACATGGTGAGTCGGTGCCGACCTAGGAGTTGAGTGTTGTAGGTTGTGTTGAGTTGTAATGCCTATAAATAGCGGGTGTGTTGTAAATTTTTGGGTTGTTGAATATTGAATAAAATTTCCTTTTGTTAGCTTTGTGCTTTCATACAATTGGTAGTTGAGTGTGATCTCCTATCTCCTTTTTCGGATAATCGAGTGCGCTCGATTCAACGATTGCAGAAGCCGATTCACGGAATCTAGTGCGCTAGATCAACGTGCGAAGAATCGTAGATCTTTAAACACGGAATAGTGCGCTATCAACGTGTTTGAGATAGCTAGAGTTCGGTATCTTTGGATCAACGAACTTGGGCGTTTTGGTATTTTCAACTCACCGATTGCTACATTCATCGATTGAAGTTTATTTCGAATTATCCGCTGCGTCATTATTGGTATCAGAGCCATTCTTAGCCAATCATAGCTAAGTTTGATTCTTGGAGCCAAGTTTTTGAAGTTTTTGAAGTTTTTGAAGTTTGGAGTTGTTCATTGTGTTCATATTGAAGTTGCAACAAGTTTGGGGTGTTTGATCCATTTCATTTTGGATCGAGGAGTTGGACTTTGTTTGGATTTTGAATTGGAGTTTTGCGCGCCAAATTTTGAAGGGGTTTTGGAGTTGTAGGCCGAGCTAAGCAAGTGAACCGAGATAGATTGGTGCGAGCTAGTTTGAGCCGTGCCAAGTGATTGAGTTGTGCATTGTTGAAATCGACCTAAGTTGAACCGTGAAGTGTCAAGGCCGAGACCAGTTGGAGCCGAGACATTGTTGAACCGTGACTTGTTGATTGAAGTCTTGTGTTGAATTTTTGAAGTCTTGTGAAGTTTACAACCATGCCACCAAGGAGAGCTAACCGACATCAAAACGTTGAAGCTTTGTATCGTAGAGAAGAAGCCGAGCTTATGGAACAACGTATTAATGAAAAGTTTGATGAAGGCATTGGTAAATTGGAGAGATTGATGACTGATTTGAATCAAAGGAGGAGATCACCAAACTCGAACCATGGAGGAATCCGAGTTTCGCCATTGGTTACGGAAGCGAGGAGGGTATCACCACATTCTTGTAGAGATAGAAGAGAAACATCAATTTCATCACGAAGAGATCATCATGACTATGCACATGAAGAAAGAAGAAGTCATCGAGAATTTGACCATGAAGCATATAGAGATGAAGAGAGACATAGTCAAAGAAGCATGCATGAGAGAAGGGATGATGTTAGTCGAGATCGATGTAGGCGTACCTTTGATTTTGTTGAAGAGGGTGATAGAGCAAGTATTCCTTATAGAGATCGAGACCAAATTCGAAATTCTTATCGAGATGTTGAAGATGATAGACGATGGGAATCGGGTATGAAGATGGAGATTCCGGAGTTTAAAGGCGGGATGGTTGCTGAGGAGTTTCTTGATTGGTTGTCTAATGTGGAGGAGATCTTTGATTTCAAGGAGGTGCAGGAGAATAGAAGGGTGAAGTTAGTTGCTACAAGGCTGAGGGGAAGAGCATTGGCATGGTGGCAGCAAACTAAACTTACTCGAGAACGAATGGGGAAGTCAAAGATAGAATCTTGGGAGAAGATGAAAAAGTTGATGAGATCTACTTTCTTACCTTACAACTACCAGTCACTTATGTACCAAAGGTTGCAGAATCTGAGGCAGGGGACAAAGTCTGTTAGTGATTATGCTGATGAATTCTACCAACTCATTGCCAGGAATGATATCATGGAGACAGAAGAACAGCTGACTGCTAGATTCATTGGGGGACTGAGAATGCAGATCCAGGATATGGTTAATATGTTCGATCCTAGATCCGTTGCAGAAGCACATCAAAGAGCGTTGGCTTGGGAGAAACAAGGAAGGCGTGGAGGAGGTGTGTTTACTAATTCTAATAATCCGGTGAAGGGGGCCAGTGGTAGTTCTAATGTTCCTAAATCTATTACGAAGCCAGTGGTGAAGGAGGTTGAGAAGGCGAAGGCTAGTACTGTTTTCAAATGTTATAATTGTCAGGAGTTGGGGCATAAAAGCAATGAGTGTCCGAAGCCAAAGAAGAGAACCATGGTTGCAGAGGTTGAGGCAGATGATGGTGGGGAGGCAGAGTATTCAAATGTACCTTATGTTGAGGAGGAAGAAGAAGTGTCGGGTGATGAAGGTTGTAATCTTATGTTGAGGAGAAGCTGTTTGACACCAAAACAAGAAGAGGAATGTAGTTGGTTGAGAAGCAATATTTTCCAGTCGACATGCACTATTCTGGGGAAAGTCTGCAAGTTCGTTATTGATGCGGGAAGTTGTGATAATATTATTTCTTCAGAGGCAGTTAGAAAGTTGAACTTGAAGACCGAGAAACATCCGAAACCGTACAAGCTAGCATGGTTAAGGAAGGGAGGTGAAGTAAAAGTGTGTCGAAGGGCTTGTGTTAATTTTTCGATTGGGAAGAAGTACAAAGATGAAATCTGGTGTGATGTCGTAGATATGGATGTTTGTCACTTATTGTTGGGCAGACCATGGCAGTTTGATAGAGCAGTTCAGCATGACGGTCGTGCCAACAGTTACAGTTTCATGTTCGAGGGTACTAAAATTACTTTGGTTCCTAAGAAACAACAGCAGAAGGAGAACAAGCTAGAGGAGATTGAAGAATTGAAAACTCTGTTGACTTTGAAAGAGTTTGTCAAGGAAGTTGAGGAAGAACCGGAAGTGTTTTTGTTGATTGGGAGAGAGAGTAGTGACGAAGTTGAGATTCCAGAAGAAGTAAAGCCTGTTTTGAAAGAGTTTGAAGATGTCTTTCCAGATGAGTTACCAAAGGAGTTACCACCACTTAGAGACATTCAACATCAGATTGATCTTGTTCCAGGAGCAGTGTTACCACACCGACCACATTACAGAATGAGTCCGAAAGAACATGAGGAGTTACGAAGGCAGGTGGAAGAGTTACTTGAGCAGGGTCGTATCCAGGAAAGTTTGAGTCCGTGTGCTGTGCCTGCATTGTTAGTACCAAAGAAGGACGGAACTTGGAGGATGTGCACTGATAGTAGAGCTTTGAATAAGATCACTGTTCGTTACAGATTTCCTATGCCGAGGTTGGATGATTTGTTAGATCAGTTGAGTGGGGCAACTATATTTTCAAAGATTGATTTGAAAAGTGGTTATCATCAAATCCGAATCAGACCTGGAGACGAATGGAAGACAGCTTTCAAAACTAGAGAGGGGTTGTACGAATGGTTGGTTATGCCATTTGGTTTGTCTAATGCACCTAGTACATTCATGCGGGTGATGAATCAAATCTTTCGACCATTCATTGGAAAGTTCGTCGTGGTGTACTTCGATGATATTCTGATTTATAGCAGGAGTACGGAGGAGCATGTTTTTCACCTGAGGGAAGTATTGCTTATTCTTCGTGAAGAACAATTTTATGCTGCTACAAAGAAATGTGTGTTTATGACACCTACTGTTTTATTCCTGGGTTATGTTGTTTCAGGAGAAGGTATCCAAGTTGACCATAGCAAAGTTGAAGCAGTCAGGAATTGGCCACAGCCAAAGACAATTACAGAAGTGAGAAGTTTTCATGGGCTAGCGTCATTCTACCGAAGATTCATTCCACACTTCAGTAGCGTGATGGCTCCAGTGACTGATTGCATGAAGGGTAAACAATTTGTGTGGTCAGAGGAAGCGGGGGTTGCCTTTGAGAGAATCAAGGAATTGCTGACGTCTGCACCAATTCTTGTTTTACCTAATTTTCAGTTGTTATTTGAATTGCATACTGATGCTTCGAAGGTTGGAATTGGAGGAGTTCTGAGTCAGAATGGGAAGCCAGTTGCATATTTCAGTGAGAAATTGTCAGGGGCGAAGATGAGATACAGTACATATGACGTTGAATTTTATGCTGTTGTTCAGGCTATCAAGCATTGGAGGCATTATTTGTTTCAGAAGGAATTTGTTCTTTACACAGATCATGAAGCTTTGAAACATTTACAGGGACAGGATAAAATTTCAGCGAGACATGCATCATGGATTTCTTATTTACAACAGTTTACTTTTGTCGTTAAGCACAAATCAGGGGTGACAAATCGGGTAGCTGATGCTTTGAGTAGGAGGAGTCATTTACTAACGACAATGAAGGTTGAAGTGACGGGGTTTGAAATGTTGCCAGAGATGCTTGAAGAAGATCCTTACTTTGTGAAATATGTTGAAAAAGTGAAGGATGGGAGTACCGATGAATTCATGTTGGTTGATGGTTTTCTGTTTAAAGGAAATCGATTATGTATTCCGGATTGTAGTCTGAGGATGAAAATTGTGAAGGAATTGCACGAGGAAGGACATGTGGGCCGTGATCGTACTTTGCAGTTGATTTCACAATCTTACTTTTGGCCATCGATGAGAAAAGAAGTTGAGAGATTTGTGGAGCGATGTCATATTTGCCAAGTTTCAAAAGGAACAGCAACGAATGCGGGGTTGTATATGCCATTACCAGTACCATCCAAGCCATGGGTTGATATTAGCATGGATTTCGTTTTGGGTTTGCCGAGAACTCAAAGGGGAAATGATTCGATATTTGTTGTGGTGGACAGGTTTTCAAAAATGGCACATTTTGTTGCTTGCAAGAAGACAGCAGATGCAGTTCGAGTAGCGCAGTTATTTTTCAAGGAGATTTATCGACTTCATGGATTGCCAGAATCTATTGTTTCTGATCGAGATACTCGTTTTCTGAGTCACTTTTGGCTGAGTTTGTGGAAAATGGTGGGAACGAAGTTGAATTTCAGCAGTGCTTATCATCCGCAAACTGATGGGCAGACGGAAGTTGTTAACAGGTCATTGGGAAATTTGTTGCGTTGTCTTGTACAGGATAATTTGAGAAGTTGGGATATGAAGCTATGCCAGGCAGAATTTGCTCATAATCATGCAGTAAATCGTAGCACAGGATTCAGTCCGTTTCAGATTGTTTATTCAAATTTACCCAGGGGACCGTTGGATTTAGCAGTAGTACCACAGTCAAAGGGAACAGTTAAACGAGCTGTTGATTTTGTTGAAGAGCTGAATGAATGTCATAAAATCGTTCAGGAACGATTGGAGAAATCGAATGAGAAATATAAGAAGTTTGCAGATTTGAAACGTCGAAATGTTGAATTTAAGAAAGGTGATTTGGTTTATGCCGTATTGACAAAGGATCGTTTTCCGGTGGGTGCTTATAACAAGTTGAAAGCACGAAAAATGGGTCCAGTTGAAGTTTTGAAAAAAATCAATGAGAATGCTTATCGATTAAAGTTACCAGATGATGTTTATACTTCTGATGTCTTTAACGTCAAACATTTAATTCCGTATCATGGAGATGAGATTGTTGGGAAAGAAGTTGCAAATTCGAGGTCGAATTTTTCTCAACCAGGGGAGGATGATGCAGCACGATCTACAATTTCCCAAGAGATAAGTCGGTCACGAGTTAACATGCTTCTAGGTCGTGTGGGGGAAGCTGTGGAGTTGGGTAACTCGGAGATTTTAAGTCGTTACCGACTTAAGGGACATAGGTTACGAGCAAAGGAGGAGGCCCTAAGTCGTTTCCGGGATAACAAAAGTAGAGTAAAATGGACTTCGGTGTTGAGTCGTCTCCGACTTGGTTTGAGTCGTCTACGACTCAGTATAAAGCGTCCACGACTCAACAAGACATGGGAAGAAACGGCACGAGTCACTGAGCAGGAACTTGAGGCGGCCTTGAGTCGAGACCGACCTAAGGGAGCATGTGTGGGAAAGGTGCGAGTTAATGAGGAAGGCATGAGTCGGGACCGAGCTAACAGGCTACGACCTAAGATGAGTCGGCAAGGAGATAAGCAGTATATTTTTGAGTCGTGTACTGTTGTATGTTAGGTCGTTACCGACCTATGGTTTGTGTTGGGTGCTAAGGCGCAAATCCTTGAGTCGTTATACGTTGAGTCGGTAATGTATTGAACCGGGTGAGTTGTTATATGTAGGTCTTACTGTTAAGTCGGTCATGTTGAGTCGTTTACTTTGTATTCCGTTGTAAGGGGTTGGAGTTGCGTGTGTTGAGTCGGTAACGACTTATGGTGAGTCGGCCGAGATGAGTCGTACATGGTGAGTCGGTGCCGACCTAGGAGTTGAGTGTTGTAGGTTGTGTTGAGTTGTAATGCCTATAAATAGCGGGTGTGTTGTAAATTTTTGGGTTGTTGAATATTGAATAAAATTTCCTTTTGTTAGCTTTGTGCTTTCATACAATTGGTAGTTGAGTGTGATCTCCTATCTCCTTTTTCGGATAATCGAGTGCGCTCGATTCAACGATTGCAGAAGCCGATTCACGGAATCTAGTGCGCTAGATCAACGTGCGAAGAATCGTAGATCTTTAAACACGGAATAGTGCGCTATCAACGTGTTTGAGATAGCTAGAGTTCGGTATCTTTGGATCAACGAACTTGGGCGTTTTGGTATTTTCAACTCACCGATTGCTACATTCATCGATTGAAGTTTATTTCGAATTATCCGCTGCGTCACTTAATAAGTTTTAAACTAAACTATGGTATCTATAACATAATTATTTCAAGACCTTAACAAAGTATTTAACTAGAGCAAGAGAAATTTTTTTTTTAGAACAAGACCTGAAACTAGAATCAGAGGAAGCACAGTCACAAACATTCAAACATTATATGCATATATTCAACAATATATTTAAAATCATATGCACAGACAAACAAATCAACATGCAATCCAAATAGCATACACAAACATACCTACTTAAGCAACAATTTATATTTAAATTTCAAAAAGAGTTACTCACCTGTCATTTGAAAGACAGAGCATAAATTTTGAAAACTGTTTTGAGAGCTCTTGAAATCTTTAATTTGAAATGCCATGTCTTCATTGCTTTTGATAAAACTTGAGTAGCTTGCTGTTAAAAACTGGTATGCAGGCCTGATCTTGTTTTAATTGGAGATGCAGGCTTCAGATTTTACTTTATTCCCAGGTTAAAAGAAATGCAGAGACATATGCTTGATTTAGAACTTGCATGCAGGCTTTGATTCCATATGTATTTAAATTTTTAATTTGAAAAACTTAAAGTTGCATGCTTTGATGGCTTGAACAGGTTGAAAGAGAGGAAAATGCAGGCTTTACATTAAGCTTGATTCCCAAATTTAAAAAAAATGCAGAGGCTTTAAATTTTCTTTTTGAATGAAATTGCAGGTTGCATTGCATTTGGAAAAACCAGATTTTGAACATGATTTAAATTTTGTTTTTGAGAGTTTGAAAACAAATTTGTTTTCAGCTGAGATTTATCTACTTCTTAACTTTGAAAAAATGAAGATTTAGAAAAGGATAGAGATGAGGAAAAAATGTTTTATATAGGTATAAATGATTTATTTAAAAATTAAAAGAAGATCAAAATAAAAGACACTTGTCTCAAACTTATATTAATATGATAACACATGTCTCATTAGTTACTTAGGATATCAAAACTTGTTTTATACATATTTTTTTATACTTTTATTTTTATTTTTTTTAAAGATAAATGAAATTCTCCTTACTTTATTAAATACATATATAATAGTTTCATAAATAAATGTATATGTATTTCTTTTTAATGAAAATGAAATAAAACAATTTACATAAAAGTGAAAACTTATTTACAAGATCTACATATATTTATTAATTTGAATTTCAAAATTAAATCAAATTCAAATGTTATTTATACATTAAAATTCCAGTTAAAACTAATTTATATTAATATATTAAATTTAAAAATAGTAATATTGTCTTTAAAAACATATCTACATTTATACATTTATTATTATTATAAAATATCATATTTATTAATTTTAAATAATTTATAAGAGAAGTTATAAATCACTTATCTTATTCAACTTAATTAATTACATTAATGTTTTAATATACAATTGGTATTTTTAATTTTTTAAATAATTCCAAATTATAATTATTAAGTTATACTTCCAAAAGAAATAAAATAAACTTTTATTTATCTTATTAAAATTTAAACTATCTTCAAAATACAATTATACAATTTAAAACAATTACTTTAAGTATTTTAAACAATTAGTTATTTATTAAGTAAAATAAAAATCTTCAAATTATCAAATGAGTATTATAATTTTAAAAACAAGATTTTATTTGTTTATTTAACTTCAATTCATACATACATTATAAATAGGAAAACAATTATTAGCTTTTAAAAGATAAAATTCATCAATTACACATTTATTTAATTGGATTATTAAATCAAGTAAATTTTTATTAAAATTTTATCAAATCAATTTAATTTTAAATATAGATTATTAAATTGATATTGCTAAAATTTCCGGGATATCACATTCATCAAGGAGCAGAAATTAGTGTTCCATTTGCATTTGTCCTTACCTGAAGATGATATTTCATTTCTGTGTAAATAATTTCTTATATTTGTTTTAGTTGTATTAGCACACTGGCACATGAGAGAGACTACATTTGCATGGGGAAAAACCCATCAGGCAGAAAACAATCTGAATCCAAATAATCAAAAGACTTCAAAGTGGAACCCTCCCATTTTAGAATTTTTTTATTAAAATATGTTAATTTTAAAATTAAAAAATTAACGAAATAACCGAAGTTTATTTATATTATAGGAAACAAAAATATTTGGAAGTTTGTTGCTTTTTTAATATGGAGAAAAATACATTAATAGTAGATCCTTAGTATCAAGTTGAATGTACATCCTTAATGTAAGTGGATTTACACTTTTCCCGTTACTTATATTTTTGGCAAGTTTTATTCAAATATATCAATTTACTTAGTACCCCCTTAAAATACTTAAATTTTAAAGACCTAAACACTTTTACCATTCTTCTGTTCAAAGTAGCATTTTCTTACATGTTTTCAGTCAGCTCCAATCAGCTCCTTCCTCTAACTTTAAAATTTTCAAGCTAAATTTGATTTTTTTTTGTTCAGTTTGATGGATTTTTATGAGGAAAATGAAATGTTAAAGAAATCACAAGTGGTAATTAATTCTTTCATGTAAACGTTTTAATTTTTGAAAAATAAATTGTAGCATGGGGAAAACATGAATTATGGTTTTGTTACGAACTGAAGAGGGGTAAAACTGGGAAAACTAAAATAAAGAGGGGGTTACCTAGTATAAATTTGGGTATAATTTTTTCAATGAAGAGGTCTACTAACTAAAATAACGTGTTTAGATAGAATTTGCCTTTATTTTTTTATAAACAATGCGGTTAATTTTTCATCAAATTCATAATTAAGGAAAAAATTAATAAATATTTGTTTCCTCTGATATCACACAACTTAAAGGTCGGTTTTTCTACTATTGTACGGTTATACTAGTATTTTAAAAATTAAAATTAAAACCTAGCAAGTTAACGATAAAAATAACTCAAAAATTAGTGGACCAACATTCATAAACACGTACATTTGAAAGCATACATGGTGATTCGAAGTCATAGGAACATGTCTCGGCTTTCAAATCAACATAGAAAAATTGCACGAATACAAAGTTTAAATTTAAATCGATTTAAATTTTAAATCGATAAAGAATTGCGGCATCACTAACTAAACAAGTGTTCAAACGTAAAAAATATGGTAGTTTGCTGCAATTGTCAAGTCCCTATACTAAGCTTAAATTTCATATAAAGTGCATTATGACCGAGTCATAAAAAAATTAGCATTGAAGGCAGTCATATAACCATTAGGAAAGCTAGAAATAGAGAACGTGCACATACATAGTACGCATATTATTCTTTTCAATAACAATGAAGTCTATATACCCGCATTAATTGTGGCAATTTTCAAACTATCACAATAATATAGAAACTTTTCTCAATCAAAGATTGGAAAGTTCAAATATTTGAACTAATTTATATCCGATATGACCTATGCAGTGATAAAATTGTTCTGCTACATAGAAAAAATAAACAGTAGATAATAGTGAAAATACTTAAAGAATGCTCTTACCAATAGATGTTATTGAAAACATGCACGCCAAGTTTCTAGTCGAATGCTCTTTTTAATAGAAAATTCTAACATTTAAAAATTTCTTTATATAAAACTATATAATTGAAAATAAACCTAAAATAGGATAAATATAAATGCTAAATTTGATACATGTAAGTAATAAAGATAAATATAATTGCTAAATTTGATATATATATATATATATATATATATATATATATATATATATATATATAAGTAACAAAATGCTAAAATGTAGAAATTGATTTACATACGAATATGAGCCTGTAAATAGAAAGTAATATAAGAGTCTATAAATGCTAATTTTGACACATGTTAGTTAGCATAAAAATAAAAATGTAAAAGTTGATACATGTACATATGTATGTATACATGTATGCATGTGTGTACATACACACATGCATATATTTTTGCATATATGTATATATATGCTTGTGTGTGTATACATATATAGGTGTGCACATGTATATAACGTAAAAATACTTCTTTACAAACCAATACAAACTTGCAAATAGAAACAAAAATAGTAAACTATAATGCTTAAATTTATATTTAAACTTCCAATATGAGAATTACCAACATAAAATAAATCGAGAAAGGTTACATAGTTTCTCCAGGGGAGCTTTCTCATTATTAAGGAAAATAAAGCAACAAATTTGGAGATATCACTCATTTATATTTACATTCATAAATGATTATGTATTTAATTAATAATCTATAATGTTTTCCATATATATTTTAAATTTGAAGTGCTAAGTTAACATGTTCATTTCTTACTTATTCACAAAATCAAACTGCAAATTTGCTCATTAATTTAGCCGAGCGAAACCTATTCTACAGAGTTGGCATACGATATATTTGAAGATTCATATATTAGCAACAAAGTATAAAAGATTTATGGACACATTTAACTAAAATTACCTAAAATATGGGTCTAACTATATGTAGTTTAATGAAAGCAGTATATTAGTTATGTTTCATATTTCACCCGAGCTATGTAGAAAACTAAAGTGTACAAGCTAGGTTGATGCTTTTAATGGTTGAAAAATAAGCGTACTAAAATGTACTTTGTAATTAGTATCACTCCACTACCTCAACCGATTATGGGGTGAATACAAAATTGTATACAAAAGTTATCTTAAATCGAGCTAACAGTTTAGTTTATGCCTTAAGTTGATTGGGCATATATAAAAATGTTGGACAAATATGGTCGGGCCATGTGCAAAGTAATGTTCAGCTAATACTTGTATATAATAAGAGGATTGAAGGTATTGAAAGCACCAAGCCTATATATAAGTAAGCTTAGATCTTAGTGTAACTATTTAGGTTCAATTTGGCCTTTTATTTAGACCTTAGCTATGCTACCATTTCTTACGCTTAATCATGGCCGCTACTAAACTAATATGGTATTCATTTGTTACCACAATGAACATAATGTCGAAATCCATTCATGAATAACATTATATAGGTTGATCATATGATAGTATCAACAAAGAGCAAGTGTGTTACAAATGAGCTAATAGCTTTTAAGAGTGGTTGTGAATTGACTTATCAAACTGCTAGACAAATGAGGTTCGTTCATATATATATATATACCATGTTACAATTAGACTAGAATTCTTTAAGGGCCTATAAAATGAACTAATTGTTGTATATAACTCAGTTAAAAGTGCAAATGGGATTTTTAATAAAATGAATGTTTTTTAGGACCTCATAGTTTACCCTGCTTTTTTGGTAAATGAGTATGTAATAAACCTGACTTTTCAACCTATAGGAGTCGACACTAATATATCCTTAGTATTTATATGCCGAACCACCAAGTGTTGAAAGGCAGATTGTTAGGGGAAAGAAGTAGAAAAGAAAGAAAGGAGAAACTGAACAACATGGAATCTCACAAAACAATGAAATAATATATAATATAATCAAGTTCTTTACCAAATCTGTGATCTTTTTCTTAATACATATACATATCAGAGTTGGACAGCTATAATATCTGTTCTAAAACAGTAGACAAACTACAAATAGCACATACACAACGGAAGATATCCAAAATACGAGAGTAAGTCCTAGGCCTCTAACTCGACTCCATAACCCCAAAGCATCTAAAGTTGACCTGGCAAACATGATTGGTCTAACCCGAGCATTATATGAAAATCATGCCAAGGTCAATCCATAATACCAGCGTGAGTAAACTTAAATCACAAAAAAACTTTATTGATTTATTAACTTGAAAAACCTTTGAAATCAAAGGTATCTCGTAAGACCTTGCCGCACATAAACATGGGTGAGTTTTTACCTTACGATAACCAAAAGACTTTTATAGAAAATCCGGTGATGTTATAATAACGTATAAGGGTTCAAAGTAAAATATTAAAAAAGCCAAAATGCTTGCATCTCATGTTCCAACATATTTGGTATACAATTAAAAACCGTAAAGCTCGTATTGGAGAATGGATTCCAACTAATGACCGGGCTACTGGGTTACCGCTTGTCATAGTATACCTTTAGAACATTGTATCGAGATCGTATCTAACGACCCCTGCCAACATAGGACCAACCTGACCCTTGCTGGTTAGTACCGAATATGACATCAGCCTGGTTCTTCCCAACAATTCTACTGAGCTAATATGCACAACTAAATCTAAAAATATGAATGGTCATCTAGAAAGGCAATAAGATACCCTAATGGGTTCAACCCACATAGCCCTGCTGCATCTTCGATGTTTTATTCATTCCTGATTGATGAGACTTAAGGCTACGTTTTACCTTTCTTTAGCACTTTCCATTTGGAATGCTAAACTTCCCTCAAGGCATCAATGTAATGCTAGCATTCTTCCATATAAGTTCATTCTGGGATTGAATGAAAACAAAGGCATTACTTCTATTACGTCCATTACAGGGAATCAGTTCCATGGAAAATAGAAAATAACCCTTGCACTTTAAAACTCCATTTTCGATTCCATGCTCTTCAAGATGTCTTCAATACGAAATGTTGACTTGAATCGAAGTGGTTTTGGATAACATATCTGATCCAAGTCTCTTCGAAATAACTTTCAAAAGTCTCGATAAACTCAATCTGGATTCTTTAGGAAATGAATAGACAAAGATAGGAGCGGAGTTCATATCCTAATCACTAGTGGATGAATTTCCTTACCATTCATCCGAGAAGAACAAAATGATTTTAAACGTACAGTATGGCACCTTCAACGGTAACTATAACATATAATTCCGACATTTTTCAAAGATATTTCTGTTAACGCTAAAATTGAACGCTAACACCCCAGTGTAAGTAAAGTTTAAGTGAAAGCACCACCCATCAATACGGGAAATAGAAGTAAGTAGAAAAGTCACAAAAAAACCAGTAAAGAGACAACAGTTTTATAGTGGTTCGGCTTCAAGTTAAGCCTACGTCCACTTTAATCTTCTTTATTGCTGAATCGATTACAACTTTACAACAATCTTCGAATACAACACTACTGAGACAAATAGCTAGAAATCCGATGTAGAAGAACTCCTTGAATCCATGTCAAATGTGTTAGATTTCTTCTTGAAGTTCATTGAAGTGTCTTTCGTGTTTGAAGTGTCGGACGAGTCGAGAAATCAGCAGAGCATAGGCGTTCTACAAATGAGCCAAAAGATCCCCTCTTCGGTGGTGTAGGCATGGTATTTATAGGAAATTTCTAGAGTAAGTCGTAGGTTGTAGGCGACCTAGGGTAGGTCGTAGGTCGTGAGCGACCTAGGGGTTTGGTTAGCTATGTTCTAGGTCGTGGGCAACCTAAGGAGTACCAGGAGTGGGAGTGGCGACCTAAGATACTATCGCATAAGGAGTTGTCTTGCTAGGTCGCTAGGACGCGAGGTCGCACCTCTCATGAAATCACCAGAGCCTTTATCCGTTAAGTTGTAGGTCGTTGAGTCCTTTAACAGGTTAGGTCGTTAGGTTGCTGTCTTCTGTAAGTTGTTAAGTCGCGGTACCTTTTAGGTCGCTAACCCGCTTCATTGGTTAGGTCGCTAGCTCGCTTCCTCAGTTAGGTCGCTTACTCTCTTCATTCTTTAGGTCGCTTACTTCGTTAGGTCGAGCATCCATGTTAACTTGCTCATACTTCAGGTTGTTAGGTCGCTGGACCTTCTAACCCGTTAGGTCGCTGGGTTGCTTTATTCCTTAGGTCGTTAGGTCAGGACATCTTTAGGTCGTTAGGTCATTTTAACTTCGACCCTGCGCTTGTTCACACTTTGATTCCTTGGGTCGCTTATACCCTTAGGTCTTTGAGTCATGAAATAGAGGAGTTAACATTTGCCCATCGAAGTACACGCCTATGCCATAGGTCGTGTACTTCGACCTAATTCTGTTAGGTCGTGAACGACCCAAGGGATAAGCTAACTCGCGTGCCCATTTGCCTTTCTCTCTTTGCCTTATATACACTGTTAGCTCGTTTCTTACTCCTTACTTAATTGTTTCGAAATCTTGCTCTGCCATTAACGAACCTCCGAGCTTCCAAGGGCGAATTCAATCCAACCAGTCGTCAATTCATCCTTATCATCGTATTACGTAAGTAACCTCAGTCAAAATTCAACCACGGCCATCATCGAAACGCGAATCCTCCTTTTTCCGGCCTTAATCCAATTTCATATGCTGCGTCTTACCATAAATCATGTTACAATCGATCTTTAGTCGTTATTGGACACGCTGATATTATAATTCACAAAAACGCGGTAATGCACTGGATGCATGATGGATTTGAGGTGATTCAAATCGATTTTAAGTGATTTGATGGTGTTGAAAGATGATGGATTCTACCGTGGAGATGATAGAGGGTTATCGGGTTTGTGAGTGAAGCAAAGTTAGCGAGTTAAGACGAATGAGGGAGTGACGGACCTAGGAGCTTCGAACGACCTAAGGCAACGGTTTAGATGTGAATTGCACGACCTTAATGACTTAACGACCTAACTTCTAAATTTTGAGCGACATAGGAGACGGCGACCTAAGATGCAAAGTATGTTGTTTCAGATGAAATACACCTTTAACGACCTAACTTTAGGTCGTGCTAGGATTTGGACAGGCTAACCCTTTGTCGTACAACTTGTAGGTCGCTGCCGAGCTAATACTTAAACAATTTTGGACTGCCTTGACCTCCTTGGCTTGAACAATGCAACTTATGAGAGTTCGACTTATGCTAGGTCATTGGATTTGATCTGGACGACCTAAATAAGCCCCGAGCTAGCTTGAGTCGTTCTTGCGACTTAAGGACTTGAACAATTACAAGAATTTGATAGGACTTGATTATATTTCCAACTTGAACAGCCAGAATGAACTGCTTGAACTCGTTGTACTTTTTTCACAGATTTTAATGTTAACTACCTGCTAAACACAACATTTGCAGAAAACTAGGGCGAATATACTGCCACTGATCACCCACATCAAATGGCAGATTAGCCGATAAAGGATAATCAACTTAAAGAAATTATATGAAATGTTGTGAATCAACAAATTCAAGTAAAGTATTGAAGTAAAGCAAAACTAATCAACTAAAGCTGATTTGTATGCATCAACGCTGCACTTGTACTTGGACCCAAAACAACAAGCCCTGAAACTTTATAATTAACAAATGCATATTAGTTTATTTTCAGTTATACTTGCTTGTCATTTTATTAGTTTCGCACAACACTTCACATATTTAGGACACGTGCACCTTCATATTTGAATATCCAGTTCCTTGTGTAAAATGTCTTCCCAAGAAGAAATAATAGAGCAAGCCGAAGTGGTCTTCCCGATAGCCAATCCACTGGATAATCCCCCGGAAAGAACCCTAACTACCCTGAGTCAGCGGGCTTTCAACCAACTACGTATTCAGTTTGGTATTGCTGAAGCAGATGCTTTATTTACTGGGCCAAACGATACTGCTGACAGGCCACCTCTCGGTTTTATCGCTGGCAATCGTCAGATGTGCCTACGTGGTGTTATTCCTCCTTTTAATGACTTTCTTCAACGACTCCTTCTTCGATTAACTATCTCTCCCTTTCAGTTGCAACCCAATGGCCACGCCATCCTAATGGGACTTTGTGTGCTGTTCAAGAGGACACTTGATCGTCTTCCGAGTTTTGAAGAAATCTGCTACTCGTGCACATTCGCAAAGAACAAAGATCATCCCTCTTTCACACTCGTGAGAAGCGCCAGGAACTGTAGATTGATCGTCGATCTTCCGGAAAGTGCTCACGGGTTCTTAAATCAATTCTTCTTCGTTCGTCGCCCTCCAGGATTTTACGCCATCTGGAGAGTAGGAAGTAAGATTGTTTATCCTCGCTCTTTCCATTTAAGCTTTTCAAAGTCCGAGTTACTAGGTGCTAACTTCATTCTTTACTTTTACAGCACTTCCTCCTCCCTCTAAAGATCCCAGCCACAAGCCGACTTCTTAAAGATTAAGTGCTGTGGCGGTTGAGGAAAGAAGTATTAAATTTTTGCTAAAAGACGAATTTCTTCACCAATTCGGACTTCTGCACCCTTCCCGTTCTACTCAGCCTGATGAAGTCCCTAATTCTCCAGTAGAGACGTCGGATGCCCTAGTTTCCGTCGGAGAAGTTACACCGAAAGAACCTACTGTTGAGGCTTCACTGGTGAAGTGTTCTGCTTCTACTGACGTTGTGGGGTCATCCGACAAACTTGCACTTGCCATGGTCATTGAGAAAGAGGAACCTCCTCACCAATCCAGGAAGACTGTTGATGAAGGAGCTGAGGGGAAGGGTCCTGCTGGGCACGATGGAGACGACATTTTTGAGGGATTGAGCGACTTGATGATCACTTCACAGGAGCTCTTTAAAGACGATACCACTACTACTAAAGTTATTTCTCCAGTAGTTGAAGCGACATCTGTCTTGCAGCAAACTCCGTCAGCCCAAGAGTTGCACTTGCTGTAAAATCCGCCATCACCCCCCAACCGAGGAATGGTTCGTAGTTTGACGCGCGTAGTTTGCACGTTACACGCACTTAGGAATTTTCAGCACTTATATGCATTCAACTTCCTTGCTTTGAATATTTCTGTACTTATCTTTTCTTCATTTTCAGGTTCTCCAATGGGACGAAGTGGCTCTTACTATGATGATTTCCAGCATTATGGGAGGCACGGTTCTTATGACCCTAAGAGGTATCTTCCTGCCTCCTGGGAAACTGACGAAGAAAGAGCTGCGAGGAAAGCTCGTGAGAGGCGTGCTTATGAAGAACGCAACGGGAGACGGGACGAACGACATGATTCTTCCCAGAGAGAGGATGATTCTTACAAACGAAAATCCCGTGATGACAAAGGGAAAAGTCATGCCACTGAAGATCCGAGTAAACGGGCCAAACTTCGTGAAAAACCGACATCTGAAATTTCCGAAATACCCGCTGCTCCCGTCTCTTTGGAAATCCCTTCCAGCTCTCCTACCCTTCAAAGAGCTGATATTCAAAAAATCATCAGTAGGCCACCGTATAAAGTTGGATAGGGTCCGGCTACTCTTCAAAGCCAGTTTCCGTACTGGTGCTTAAAGGGAGTGCGTTTCGATCTTGACTTGGTCCCAATCGACAAGCAAGCCATGTTGCAAAATCTTGATGTCGTCAAACTCGATATCGGGAGAATGCCTGGTTGGCAGAAACTTGTTGACGAACTTCAAAGAGTAAACCGTGCAAATCTCGAAGCCATGCTGACTTTGGAAAATGATAAATCCAAGTGGCAGAAAACACTCGATCAGCATGATGCAGAGATGAAGAGCATTGTCGCTTACAATGAGAAGCTTGAAGCGGAAGTTGAAAAACTTAAAGAAGAGCTTGCCACTTCTTCCACTTCTTATTCTCAAAAAGAAGAAGTGCTTCGAAAATAGGTGAGAGATGCTCACGCTGGGCAAAGATATGCTGAAGCTAAATTTGAAGCACAACAGCAAGTTGTAGAAAGCTACCGAACTGACATTGCTTAGTTGCGAGAAAAAACTAGCTCCCAGAACTTGGAAATTGAAATGCTAAAAGCTCGAATTTCTGAAGTTGAAAAAGAGCGTGATGAAGCTATTACCGGAAAAGTAGCAGCCGAAGAATCTCATATGGCAACTAAAGCCGAAATCAGCTCTACTTTATTCGAGTTCTACATACATAGTGTTCTGGGGCGCGGTAGCCTTAGATTTTTGGGACCGAAGTACGAAATCACTTTGGCCAAAGTGTGGGAAGCTGCACTTGATATGCTTGGAGGTGCTGGATATGCTGAAGCAGATTTGGCGGCGCACTATCTAGATGATGATGCACATGCTGCTCTTGCCAGGGGAAAGGAGCAACTCGCTAAAGAGAGAGCCGAAATGGCAGAAGGAGAACATTTAGGGAAGGCAACCTCAACCGACCCAGTTCAACCTTCGGTTTCGACCGACATCGATATTGTTGGCTCCAGTTCCCATTCTCCACCTCCTACTAAAGCTGTCATTGAGAGTGCAACCGCCCGCACTGGAGATGAGGCTCAAGAAAGCACTGAAGCATAGGACTTTGAAGTTGACATAGTAAAGCCTACTTCTCCAGGTAACCTCAATGCTGATCTTGCTCAAGTGGACTGCTTGTTTACTTCACATGAGCTTGATGAACTTTTTGATCATTACTTAAATCTTGACGCGCCACTTTCTCCTCTTTTTATGAGAGATACTGACTTTAACTTCTCTTCTCCTGTAGTGAAAGCGCCGAGTGTTGTTCTGACTTCCCCTCTTCCAGCTGTTCCCTCTCCGCCTCTTCAGATTACTCCTCCTTCCGCCTCTCAACCGGGGTCACAAGAGGAGCCGATAGAAGCTCTTCAAGGCCTGGATGACATGGTCGCTTCACAAGAACAGAAGGCCGAGGAACCTGAAGAAGGCGAAAGAACTCCGGAGCAAACTATTTCTGATGACATAAAGTTGTCTGCACTTTTCACTCCGGGCAGTGAGTCTTCTTCAAGGAAGAAGGGGAAGCGTGGAGTCTCAAAGAAAAGGAGGGAAGCTTCTGCCAGTGAAGAAAAAGCAGAAGAAATTCCAATTGCACCCCTTCCTCTTTCTTCCCCTACTCTTACAAGCCAACCCAAAAAGTTAATTATCCGGCCAGGCGAGGGCTCGAAAGGTGGCAGGAAGAAGAAGTGATGGGTTTGGTCCTATGCTTTTTGCTTTTTTGCTTGTATATATAAAGACTTGTGTTGACTGGAGATTATGCGGGTACCGGTCCCTGCCTTATTTTATTTTGAAACCTGCACATATATAAAATTTTCATAGTATGGAATAAAATGATTCTTTTACTTGTACAAACTTCTGTCTGTATCTGAGAATACATTTATTCTTCTTTTTCATACAAGTTTCTTTATTTTCTTCGTGTGATGTTGCAGTAAACCTATGGTATGTTGCTTGAGCGTTGCTTTCATGAATGTAACTATATTATATTGCCCCCATACCACGGTTTATTACAATCTCTTTCACATTGGCAAAATTTTAGAGAACAACTCTTCTGTTTCGAGAAGACTTGTACTCTTTCTTTGGAGAACAACTTTTCCATTTGAAGGAGGCTTGCATCCGTACTTTAGAGAATAATTTTTTCCTTTTTAAGGGAATATTTCTCTGATTTAGTAGAATGCACCTTGTATTGGAGAAGTTTTCTCTTTCTTTTTTTTTGAAGAAGTTTTTACACTTCACTTTCGGAGAAAGTCACTTTTATTTTTGGCAATGAATTTTCCTACGCGGTAAAGTGGGCCTCCGAAAAGGGCTTTGACCTATTTGTGCCTCCGAAGAGGGCTTTTGTTTGATTGTGCCACTGGGAAGAGGGCTTTTTGTGTGTGCCTCTGGGGAGAGGGCTTTTGTTTTTTCCCTATACACGGGGAAGCGGGCCTCCAAAAAGGGCTTTTTGTTTCTGCCTTTGGGGAGGGGCTTTTGTTTTTTCCCTGTTCGCTGGGAAGCAGGCCTCCGAAGAGGACTTTTTGTTACTGCCTCTGGGGAGAGGCTTTTGTTTTTTCCCTGTTCGTTGGGAAGCGGGCCTCCGAAGAGGGCTTTGGCACTCCAACTCTGGTGAAGTGGGCCTCCGAAGAGGGCTTTGCACATTACAACTCTTGTGAAGTTTTATTTTAGATCTCGGTGAAATGTGTGCCTCCGAGTAGGGCTTTTGCCTGGAAGTTTCTTTCTCATGGTTGGATGGATTCACGGAGCGGACACAAGTTACTTGGATGTTTGTTTGCACAAACAATCTCAGCTAGTAAACGAGTGTCCTGTGCCTTCCACTTGGGAAGGTGCCTCCGGTCATTCCACCAATCTTTTTTGGTTGAGAAAGAGAACTTCCTTTTTCTGGCAAACCCCGTTAGAGGTCTTTATCCTCCGAAGAGTTGTGCCTCCGAAGAGGGCTTGTGCCTCCAAAGATGTCTTTGGTTGTTTCCTGCCTGCTCGCCCATGTCTTTTCGCCATTTACACATATCAACGACTCCATGTTATCATCTTCAAGAACACATTCCTTTCTTTTGCAAGTAGTTTATTTTATCCAAAGAAGTGTACTTCATTGTTAAGTGAGTTCGTAGGGGCAGACACAAGCTAATTAATCGAATGTTCGTTTGCACAAACGATCACAATTAGTTAACAAGGGCCCACCTCCGGCGGAACTACTAACTGTCTGCTTGAAGCACTTCTTATATAGGATTTGAGTTTGGAATTTTTGTGGCTTAACATTTGTTTGTTGAGTGATGTCAAGGATCGCTTGGTCTTGTGACGGGTGAGCTTTGTTTTAATGGCCTGCAATATTAAATCGACATTTTAGTCATACAATTAAAGTACTTTACATATCGAAATAAAACAGGCAGTTTATAATAGTAGAGAACACAAGATTTATAGTGGTTCAGCCAAGAACTGGGCCTACATCCACTTTATAGTTCTTACTATTCACTTGCACTGGCTTTACAATGGCTTTCAATTCAAGAATCATACATCCACGATTCTTTTACAGTATTTCAGTAAAGCTTTTAAGTAAAATATGGGCGTAAGTGATTACTGTTCCAAACCCTTGGAATTGGATCTCCTTCGACAATTGTCAGTTTGAAAGTGTCATCAAGAAGTTTTTTGCCTATGACATACGGCCCTTCCAAGTTTGGCGCAAACACTCCTGTTGTTTTCATAATTCTTTTCAAGACTAGATCCCCAATCTCAAAGCTGCGTTGGCGAACTTTGGAATTGAAGTGCCTGGCAATTCTTTGCTGGTGAGCTGCAATTCTGAGCTGAGCCTCTTCCCTTCTTTCATCAAGGAAGTCTAATGCTTCAGTTGCAGCTTTTCATTTTCAGCTTGATCGAAATGTATTCTTCTGTGTAAAGGGACTTCTGTCTCCACCGGAACCAATTCTTCTGATCCATATGCTAATGAAAATGGAGTGTGCCTAGTCGCAGTTTTGTGGGTAGTTCTGTATGCCCATAGTGCAAGTGGTAGCTTATCGACCCAACCACCTTTTGCTTTTTCCAGCTGTTTTTTTATGGTTGGTTTGATAATTTTGTTTACTGCTTCCACTTGCTCATTTGCCTGTGGATGAGCTACTGCTGAGAAGCTTTTTTGGATCTTGAATTGCTTGTAAAAATCCTGGAACTCTTCACTTTCGAATTGGGTTCCATTGTCTGTGATTATCTTTTGAGGCACACCATACCTGCAAATGATATTCTTAGTCACAAAGTTTATCATCTTTTAAGAGGTAATAGTAGCTAATGGTTCAGATTCAGCCCATTTAGTAAAATAATCAACAGCAACAATGGCATATTTGATTCCGGACTTGGCGGTCGGCAAAGGCCCGATGAGATCTATTCCCCAAATAGCAAATGGCCACAGACTAAGCATCTGTGTTATCTCGGTGGAAGGTGCTCTTGGGATTTTTGCAAATCTCTGGCATCGGTCACATTTTCGGGCGTGGCAGGCAGCATCACGATTAATTTCTGGCCAAAAATACCCATAACGGAGAATTTTCTTTGCTAGATTTTGACCACTTGAATGATCTCCACACTCTCCTCCGTGTACTTCAGCTAGAATTTTCTTAGCCTCTTCCTTGGTCATACATCGGAGTAATGGCATTGAGAATCCCCGCTTGTACAATTGGTCATCTTGAATTATATATCTAGAGGCTTTTCTTAACAGCTTCTGACGCTCCTTTGAATTTTCTGGAAGGGAGCCGTTAAGCAGATATTTCTTGATTGGAGTCATCCACAACTCCTGCTCTTGAGAAACAGTCATGACCCAATCAATCTCCATTTCATCAATACTTGGGGCTGACAAGACTTCTACAGGAACCAATCATAGTAATTGAGCTTCGCCAGTGCTTGAATACTTTGCAAGGGAATCTTCCTTCATGTTCTCTTCCCGGGGTATATGACTTATCGTATAATGACCGAAATCATCGACAAGTTCCCAGGCTCTTGACAAGTAAGCAGGCAGATTTCCTCCTTTGGTTTGAAACTCTTTCTTGATTTGGCATACAATAAGCTGTGAATCACTGAAGATCTGCAACACTTTGACATTCAGTTCTTTAGCAATCTTCAAGCCGGCAATAAGAGCTTCATATTCTGCTTCATTATTTGTCGAAGGAAATTCCAATCTCAATCTGTAACACAATGATCGCCCTTCGAGGGTTTCAAGCACAACCCCAGCTCCGGAACAGTAATCGTTTCTCGCACCATCAACATATAATTTCCATCGAATTGGGGTATTATCAGTCACCTCTTCCTCACTATCACCTTTATCTGTACATTCTGCGATGAAATCTGCTAAAGCTTGTCCATTGATTGCTCTCCGGCGATGATAAGTGATGTCATATTGGCTGAGTTCAATATTCCACTTTAGAAGACGACCCGAAGTCTCAGGGCGAAACAGGACTTGCTTCAGAGGATGATCAGTGAGGACTTTGATAGGATGAGCTTGGAAATACGGCCTCAATTTTCTCGATGCAATCAGTAGACAATAGATGAGCTTTTCCAACTTTGAATAATTCATCTCTGCCCCAGTGAATCTTTTGCTGATATAATAAACCGGGCGCTGAATTTTTGCGTCTTCCCTTACCAACGCTGCACTGAGAGCATGAGATGAGATTGCCAAATATACAAAAAGATCTTCACCGTTGTCGGGCTTAGAAAGTATTGGAGGCGTTTCCATATGACGAATCAACTCATCGAAAGCTTTCTGACATTCAGGAGTCCAGTCAAAGTTTTTCCTTTCTTTCTTCAGAGCATCAAAGAACGGAATGCATTTATCAGTGGCTATGGAAATGAATCGACTCAAGGCAGCCACTTTTCCATTGAGACTTTGCAATTCCTTCTTCGTTCTAGGAGCTTTGACTTCTCTTAAGGCAGCAATCTAAGCAGGATTTTCTTCAATGCCCCTAGCACTCACAATGAAACCCAAGAACTTTCCGGCCTCCACCCCAAATGAACATTTCAAATGATTAAGCTTCATTCCGTACTTTCGGAGGACTGCGAACATTTCTGCCAAGTGATCTATATGGTCTACTGCCTTCTTTGATTTCACCAGCATATCGTCAACATAAACTTTCATAGTTTTACCAATCTGCGGCTTGAACATAGCATTGACAAGTCTTTGGTAAGTTGCCCCAGCATTCTGTAGTCCAAAGGGCATGACTCTGTAGCAGTAAAGACCGACATCGGTGATGAAGCTCGTGTCCTCCTGATCCAGCCCATGCATCATGATCTGGTTAAATCCGTAGTAAGCGTCCATAAAAGATAACAATTCATGCCCCACCGTTTCATCCACCAACTGATCTATCCTGGGTAACGAGAAGCAGTTTTTGCGGCAGTCTTTGTTTAAATATGAGAAGTCGATGCATACTCTCCACTTTCCATTAGCTTTTTTTAACCAGTACGGGATTTGAAACCCAATTCGGATAAGTAGACTCCCTGATGAAGCCATTCTCCATGAGCCGATCTACCTCTTCTTTCAATGCTTCTGACCTTTCAGGACCCTGGGTTCTTCTTTTCTGCTTTACCGGTGTAAACTTCGGATCAATATTCAGAGTATGTACCGCAACTTCTGGGGATATTCCACACATATCAGCATGAGTCCAAGCGAACACATCCAGATTTGCTTTCAAGAATGATATCATGGAATTTTGAACCGTCACACTAAGTTGCGAACCCACATTCACCACTTTGTTCGGATCTTTCGAGTCAACAGGTACTGGCACCGTTACTTCCACTGTCACCACTCTATTCTCTCCTGCACTTGCTTTTCTGGGATCCATTTCCTTTTGTGCACCACTATGCTCGCCAGTGTAGGGTCCACCCTGTAATTTCTACAAGGTTGGTTCTTTGATGTAGACTGGGGCTGCCGCATCTTTTCCCATCTCTCTCTTCCTTGCTTCACGCAACTCTATTAGATAACATTATCGCCCAGCATTCTGATCCCCTTTAATAACACCAACTCCATTATCCGTGGGGAATTTCATAGTAAGGCACCACGGAGCGAGAATTGCCTTAAATGCTGCAAGAGTTGGACGGCCTAGGAAGGCGTTGTAAGCATAAAATTCGTCAATAATTACAAAAGTCTGTTTTCGAACCACCTTTTTCTGCCCCTCTCCAAGCTCTACGAACAAGTCAATAGTTCCAATTGGCTGCTTCGGTTCCCCAGTAAACCCAACAATCTTCTGCGATGAAGCTTGCACATCAACCATCGGAATTTTCATTTGATCGAATGTCTTTTTGAAGAGAATATTGCAAGAAGCGCTGCAATCAACAAGCACTCTCCTTACAATAGCCGGCCCAATGCCTGCAGAGATGACCAAGGGATCCATGGTAGGAGCTTCAACGCCCATAGAGTCCCTGGCTCTGAACACAATATCATCATTAAAATTTTTTTGCTGCTCAAAGGTGCAACATCCTCCAACACAAAAACACTCTCTTCTGTTGGTGCATACTTCAAGGCACGGGCATACCTTTCCATCTCACCCCAGCTCCTGCCTGCTGGGTGGGGACCTCCTGTAATCACATTAATAACAGGCCTTTCTGATTCATACGCAGTGGTCCTCTCACCCAAGCTAGATGGATGAGCAGGAAGTTGCTGGCCCTTAGTATATGAAGTCGGGTCATTCCTTTTTCTCTTAACATATTGCTGCAACTTGTTCTCTCTCAGCAATTCTTCAATTAAACTTTTCAGATAGCGACATTCGTTGGTATCATGACCAGATTGATTATGAAACCGACAAAATCTCCCACTTTGAGTAGCTTTTTTCCCAATTATCATCTCAGGTGGTTTAGGATATTCTACCGCATCTTTGGTAGCAAAAAAGATATTCTCTGGGGTGTCGGTCAAAGGAGTGAAATCTGAAGGTTTTAAGAAGCGAGGTTTCTTCACATCCTTCTGCTTCTTTCCACCATTATTCTCCCTCTTCTGACTTTCGGATTCCTTTTTGGTAGGAGCAGCAGTATTATCCTTAATCTCTGTCAATGCCACTTTAGCCGGTGCTTGAAGGCTTTCCAAGCGCATGAATTCATCTTCTTATAGAATTTCTCAAGCGAATTCGGTTCTTTCATCTTCAGCCACTTCCCAAATTCACTCGATTTGTCGATTGCCCTCATCAAGTATGTCAAGACCATTCGTGGCTCTGCATTATCCACTTCAGCCAAAGCTATGTTGAAGCGGTTCAAGAAAGATCTAATAGATTCCTCAGGATTCTGTTCCAGGCTCGACAGTGACATAATATCCTTTGCCTTCGAAGCATACAGCTTGAATTGTTCTTTAAACTTCCGAGTCAAATAGGAGAACTGGTCTATGGATCGGACCGGCAGCTTTGTGAACCAGAGTAGAGCTACTCCTTCCAAGTATACCGGAAAGTAACGGCATTTGATCTCATCAGATGCCGTAGCACCAGTCATGTGCCAATCATACTTATACAAGAATTGATTAGGGTCTCTTGTTCCCCTATAAGCCGGGATGGCAGGAAGAACAAACTTCCTTGGAAATTCAGCTTTCAAAATCCTTTTAGTGAACGGAGTCTTGCTCGGAGCGAATCACCATTCTTTTTCATCTTCTTCTCTCTGCATGCTCTCTTTCATGATTTGTCGAACCATGCCTGAAAGGTATTCCTCATCATTTAAAGGCTCCGCAGGACAGACTTCAGCCATTTTCTCGGAAGTTTGCCTGGACAAACGTTCGCGGAGAGTCGGTTGCGGTCTGGATCCTCCAGCTTGGGGAGGTGAATCTTTGGCGGGGCTAGCTGCTCTTTGAGGAATATTCCTTTCTTCAGGATTATGAACATTATCAGCGAGGTTTTCTTCATTATTCACCGGTTGACGGTTAGCTCCAAGCAAAGCATTTAACCTATCAAGCATTAAAGCATTCTAGGTTTCCATCTGCTGGTATAACCCAGATACTGCAGCATCTAACTCCGCTCGTGTAATTCCAACACTTGGTGCTGCTTGACTTGACGAAGGAGAAGTGGCAGTATTCTCTTGGACATCACCGGATCTAGCAGATCTACGCTTTCTTCTAGGAGCCATTATATCTGATAGACTTCTGGTTTTAAGAGAGGTTCTTTCAACAAACTTTTGCGAAGCAATGATGAAAACAGCCTAAGTTGGGTTCTCAGTGAAAGCACAAAAAATGTTAACGCTAACACCCCGATGTAAGTGGAGTTTAAGTGAAAGCACCACCCGTCAATACGGGAAATAGAAGTAAGTAGAAAAGTCACAGAAAAAACAGTAAAGAGACAACAGTTTTATAGTGGTTCGGCTTCAAGTTAAGCCTATGTCCACTTTAATCTTCTTTATTGCTGAATCGATTACAACTTTACAACAATCTTCGAATACAACACTACTGAGACAAATAGCTAGAACTCCGATGTAGAAGAACTCTTTGAATCCATGTCGAATGTGTTAGATTTCTTATTGAAGTTCATTGAAGTGTCTTTCGTGTTTGAAGTGTCGGACAAGTCGAGAAATCAGCAGATTATAGGCATTCTAGAAATGAGCCAAAAAATCCCCTCTTCGGTGGTGTAGGCATGGTATTTATAGGAAATTTCTGGAGTAATTCGTTGGTCGTAGGCGACCTAGGGTAGGTCGTAGGTCGTGAGCGACCTAGGGGTTTGTAGCTATGTTCTATGTCGTGGGTGACCTAAGGAGTACCAGGAGAGGGAGTGCAACCTAAGATACTACGGCATAAGGAGTTGCCTTACTAGGTTGGTAGGACACTAGGTCACACCTATCATGGAATCACCAGAGCCTTTATCCGTTAAGTTGTAGGTCGTTGAGTCCTTTAACAGGTTAGGTCATTAGGTTGCTGTCTTTTGTAAGTCGTTAAGTCGCGGTACCTTTTAGGTCGCTAACCCGCTTCATTGGTTAGGTCGCCAGCTCGCTTCATCGGTTAGGTCGCTTACTCGCTTCATGCTTTAGGTCGCTTACTTCGTTAGGTCGAGCATCCATGTTAACTTGCTCATAATTCATATTGTTAAGTCGTTGGACCTTCTAACCCGTTAGGTTGCTGGGTTGCTTTATTCCTTAGGTCGTTAGGTCGGGACATCTTTAGGTCGTTAGGTCGTTTTAACTTCGCCCCTGCGCTTGTTCACACTTTGATTCCTTGGTCGCTTATACCCTTAGGTCGTTGAGTCATGAAATAGAGGAGTTAACAATTTCTAAGTTACGTTTATGTCTAGATTTGATAGTTGGTTATTTAGCTATCAAATAAAGAAACATCCAATCATGGTTTAATTTCAATATGGATCACTGAGCCTTTATTAATTCTCTTTAATTAATAAAATCACGTTATAAAACTTGATCAAATGATCTTTTCAAAACACAATTTCAAAACTCCTTACATTTCCTTTAGACTTGGAAAACATTTATATACTTATCTCAACGGTATAAGTATATTACCAAAACATTTTACTTTTCATGCCTTGAAAATAAAATTACATACTTATCTTACTGGTATAAGTATATTTACGAACTTTTCAAAATTTTCTTTTTTCCAACTCTCATACTAAGTAACCAAACATTTCTTCCAAATAAAACATCCTACTTATCCTTTATCGTAAATTCTCTTTTAAAAGCTCATCTCATATTTCAATTAACTTATAACTTTCAAAATAAAGTTATAATCCACTTTTATAAACCCTTAAGTCAATTTATAAACCTCTTTCCAAATCTATGAAATGATTTATAAACCTTTTTCCTATTTTTAAAACTCATTATATAAACCTTTCTATACTCCTTTATAAAATATCCTTCATAAATATCATTTACGAAACATCATTTGTAAAGCACCTTAATAACCCTTTCCTTAGTAAAAACCCTTCTCTATAAACAAGTTATCGTTTATACATACCTTTATAAAACTACATAACTTGAAAAACCATTTATAAATCTTTGCCTCAAATTGATTAAAGAATTAAAATAAATTAAACCGTACTTTATTAATTCCAAATGAGGCTTAGCAGTCCCAATGATACAAATTTAAGTTACCCTTTAATTTCAATTCGATTTCCAAATACAATAAAATTATTTACATAAGCTACCATATATGTTAATACAATTCATATCCAAACAGGGAATAACACGTCAATATAACTAATTGGCATATACAAATCCAAATAACATAACAATAGGATGGTGATTTATCCTACAAAATATGCAACGACCTGTATTTTTAACTATTTTAAATTATTTAGTTTATTATGACGATTGAATAATAATAGAGAAATAACAACTTTTAATGATTATTTATGTAATTTACTAAATTTGAATTTGGATAAAAAATTAAGATAACCAATTTCGATGATTTGCACAATAATCAGTATTGAAGTGTAATTCTATACATTAAACGAGTTATAATCGATAGTTGGAATAGAATAAAGAATTTTGAATTACTGAAAAATAAAAGTAATTGTTTTAATATTTGAATTCGTTTTTAAAAGTAAATACGATAAGTTAAATAACTTATATTTGAAATAATGTAATTTATTGGATAATTAATTTTTTTAAAATTTAAAATTGCAATTATTTAAATAATTGAATTCTGAGTTTAATACGAATGAAAATGATGTCGAAAATCGATACAATTTTACTTAAACAACAATGAAGATAGTTAACATTTGAAATTGAATTTAAAGGTGAATAAATAGAGATTGGAAATTTTATATTTTAATTGACGAGTAAAAATAGCCATTTTGGTCACCATCTTGTATATCGAGGGAAACAGTTTGATCAGATCCTTAATAGTGAATTAATGTAGGATTTCAAGTTTCGTAGCGATTGGACTTATCATTTGGCCATGCGATCTTGAAATGCATAGAAATTATTTTCAGAATTTCAATTAAAATAATTTGATTTGAAAAGCTATCTTCCGCATACGATCAAATTAGGCCTCGAGACTGGTTCCAATGTGTTTGGAATGAGGGTAAAACATTAAGAACGTCAGGTAGCATGCTTCGTTTGGAGTTTGAGAATTTTAGACGTTTATTGGTTAGGTATTTTCTAATATAAAATAATATATATATATATGTATGTATTGAAAATGGGTTATAATTTTACTAAGGCATTTCAGCCTATAACGTTAGCCCAATTGGCCCAGCACAAAGTGCAGGCAAAAATTAAAACAACTGAACCCTTTCCATATTAAAACAACTACATCTTCTTCCTCAAGTGTGACGCCCCACCTCTATGCCCAAGCTAGCCAAGGACACTACGGGGTAATGCCGTCAACTAGCACGGAGAATAAGGCTGTTGAGGAGCGGCCATCCGTGTCATTTCTTTGTGCGAGCACTGATATGTCAGATAGTCAACATGCATATGGTTTCAGGAGGAAATCCGACATACCGATACAAACTCAAAGCTACTACCCAGTGGCTATATATATTCTTCAGAAAGAAATATAGAAATAAACATAACACAAATCAGTCACAGA
This sequence comes from Allium cepa, assembly GCA_030765085.1. Classification (NCBI taxonomy): domain Eukaryota; kingdom Viridiplantae; phylum Streptophyta; class Magnoliopsida; order Asparagales; family Amaryllidaceae; genus Allium; species Allium cepa. The sequence goes on from CM060932.1 coordinate 452,781,128, forward strand.
CATCCATATCACAAAGGAGGAAATAGATATGAATATGTAACACATGAAAGTGTACATCAGAGTAGTGGTCAGACAAGATCCACACTATCATAAAAGAATAGTTACAAGTGCTAGACAAAAGAATATGGATACATCAATGAGTCATTATCTCAAATGTATACAACAAAAACTACAAATCTAAGTAGTTAGCCAAAAGTCAGGGTGATAATCCCAGATGTGAAGTCAAGCAGAAGCACCAGAGTATTATTTAATACGAAAATAATAAACGGATCAGTCTAGCTATAAATATCATATAAAATGATATAGAATAAGAGATATGACATAAACATAAGATAACCATAATCCCATATTGTGATAAGTATGAAATTGAAAATCAACTAGGGATTAATCAATATCACAAGAATCTTCTCAAAGATAAAAAGGAATGTCATACTCTTTATTTATATTCACCAAACCATAAATATTGACAATAATATCAATGTCAATCACAAAAGTTAACGACACATAAATTCACCAGTGCACAAATACTGATAAAACTTACCAATGTAAATCACGAAAATTGGTGAAACACAAATTCTAGAAATCATCAATGGAAATCCAGAAATCACAAAAAGGGGGAGGCCTATCACAAAACGGGAGTATGAAAACTCACCAACACGTGTATCACAAAATGGAACGTTATTCCATGGTTGCTAACCATTATTTTTGAGCCGAAGCTCCACAAAACGACCCGAAGACCATGGGTCGCTACCCCACCAAATTGAGCTGAAGCTCCACAGAAACGGGGTTTAGTCTCCCTCGTAGACAAAGAGACATCACACATTTGCTAGTCTAAATCACAAAAATGATCATCAACGATCATCAAGAAGTGTCAATTACAGTAAGCTAGTAAATATATAAGCTTAGCTTCATGTCCCATAACCACTGGCTTAACTTAAATATTTACGAACAAATTGTAAGTCTCCACTAGGAAATTGTCACAAAAGATTCAATCGAACAAGTCCAAGAATTAACCGGCGAAGTAAATGCAAGTGTTTCATACCATTTAATTTACTAAGTCGTTTAATTAGATTTCTCGTACGAGTGAGATAAAGTGACAAATCACAAAAATGATTGTAGAAACAATAAATCACGAAAATTCACATTCGAAGACGTGAATGAAATCCAAAGAATTCGATTCCAAATTCATCAAAGTGGAAATACCCTTGCGACTTAACAGCCACGACTTACGACTTAACATATGTCAGCGTAAGAAATCAGCGGCTCAACGCATGCGACTACACGGCATACGACCTAAGAGATTAGCGACTTAAGAAATTGCATGCGGCTTAAAGCAGGTGCGACTTAAAGGGTGGCACGACCTAACTGCATGCGACCTAAGCGACGGCGCGTTCCATAGCATGGGCGACTTAACAGTGCAAGCAGGCCGAGCGATCTAAGGCAGGCCGACCTAACAGTAAGGCAAACGGCCTATGGAGTTGCGACCTAAGAGGTTGCGACTTATGGCATTGCACGACCTAAGGGGTAGAGAATAGGCCGAACGACTTAAGGTAAAGCGCGGCCTAACACACAGGGACAAGCCGAGCAACTTAAAGAGACCAATGGCGTGACCTAAGTAACGCAACCTAGCCGAGCGACCAAACAAATACGGTTTAACATATGGCCGAGCGACCTAGGGACGAAACGACTTAAGGGGGTAAAGAAGGCCGTGCGACCTAACGACCTATGGGGTAAAGAAGGCCGAGCGACCTAACTACCTATGGGTGGCGACCTATGGCAGGCTGACCTAACTGCAGGCCGAGAATCATACATGTGCAGGCCGAACGACCTAGGGGATTGAAGTGCAAAACTCTCTCAATTTGCAACCAATCGAGCACGGACGCTAGGGGATTACGCCTATCGGCTACCCGGTCCTATTGGCTCCTCGATGCATCACCAAAAACGTGTTCAAACATCAAAGATTGGATTTTCAAAGATTTCAACACAAAACACTAAAAATTGGAATTTTCACCAATTCAATCCAAACCAAAAGCAAATGCGCATGAATAAGTGTTAGGAATTCATACCCAACGATCAAAGATAGTTATAGACAAAGATGTGAGATAAAAATCTCACCTTTACACAAAATCAATGAAGAAGAAGCTTGAAAGCAAAGGAAGAATCAATGGCTTCCCTTTGAATTTGGAGTTAGATGTTGGATTTGCAAATGAACTAGAGCGTGGAGTTTTAATTTCCTATTCCTTCCCCCGTTTTTGATGAAACTTGAGTGTTAGGAAATGAAAGTGAAGTTATGAAGGGAAGGGGGTTGAGCTAGAGTTAATAGTCTAGGCTAATGGGCTAAACCAAACCCAAAGCCCAAAGTGAAAAAGTGGCAAAATTCCACTAACTCCAAACATATCAAAGTTTATACTCAAAAAGATAGCAAATGGTGTTTTGGAACCAATGGAAGTGGTCCCGAGTCCTAATTCGACCGTATGCAAAAAAGTAACTTTTGGACTAAAATCCGACTAATGATAAAATATTAAAAATAAAATATTTTAAATATTCAATTGTAAAATATGCGGGTTGTTACAGACTCCCCTCCTTAAAGAAATTGCGTCCTTGCAATATTTAAGAAGAAAATATAAGGTAACAACCATGAAAGCATATCAACACAAAGGAAATTTGAAATAAGAAATTCACCTAAAAAGAGCACGGGAAAGCAAGTCCGGATGTGTTCGCTCGATAAATTCTCTAGATTCCCAAGAGCAGTCCTTAGGATTTGAGGATCATTGAACTTTAACAAGCGGAACATCTTTGTTTCGAAGGCGTTTGACCTCCGAAGCAATAATACGAATAGGATTTTTCTCATAAGTTAAATTAGGTGAAACTTCAATTTCTTCCACATCACCGGGCAGAAGAATAGAATCGGAATCTCGAAGGCATTTCCGTAATTGAGAAACGTGAAACACGTCATGAATAGCAGAAAACTGAGCCGGTAATAAAAGGCGATAAGCCACGGAACCAATACGTTCGGTGATAGGAAATGGCCCAATATATTGAGGTTCTAATTTTCCCTATCGATTGAAACGTACAACACCCTGATAGGTGAAACATGAATAAACACAAGATCTCCCACTGAAAATTCTAATTACCTTCTCCGATTATCGGCATAGGATTTTTGTCTACTATGGGCTTCTTTCATCCTATGACGAATAAGGGCAATCTTCTCTGTGGAATCACGAATAAAATCTGGACCTAAAACCAGCCTCTCACCGGCCTTAAGCCAACAAGAATGAGATCGGCATGGTCTTCCATAGAGAGCCTTGAAAGGTGTCATACCAATACTAGATTGAAAGCTATTATTATAGGAAAACTCAACAAGAGAAATATGTTCTTCCCAACTTCCACCAAAATCAAGAACACATGCACGAAGAAGATCTTCAAGAGTTTGATTCACACGCTCAGTCTGTCCATCGGACTGGGGATGATAAGCGGTGCTAAAATTAAGCTTCATTCCCAAAGCTTTTTGAAGACTCTTTCAAAATCCACTAGTAAACAATGGATCACGATCACTAATAATAGAAGAAGGAACTCCATGCAATTTTACAACTTCTTTAATAAAGAGTTTGGCCAAGAGAGGAATGGTCCGATTGGACCGAATGGGAATAAAATGGGCGGATTTAGTAAGTCTATCGACTATCACCCATAAGCTATCATGACCCGAATGAGAACGGGGAAGGCCGTCTATGAAATCCATGGAAATTTGATCCTGCTTCCAAATTGGAATTTCTAAAGGTTGCAATAACCCACCAGGCCTTTGGTGTTTGGCCTTGACAAGTTGGCAAGTCATGCAACACTTAACAAAGTTATAAATATTCGATTTCATTACCTTCCAATAATAAAGTCGCTTCATATCCACTTACATTTTACTACTACCGAGATGAATCGTAAATTTAGAACGATGAGAATCTTCTAAAACGTCTTTACGAAGATTACTAATATTCGGCACGATAAGTCTACCAAATTTTTGAATACCGCCACGAGAATCAATATCAAAGTCTTTCAAACCTTCAATATCAATTTTTTATCCCTAAAATTTTGGCTAAGAAGAGCCAATTCGGGATCTAGCTTTTGAGCTTCAAGAATGCGGTCTAAAAGAGAAGGATGAGCCTCAAGGCTACATAAAACAAGAGATGAACATAAATCGGAAACACGATCTCGAATCTCACAAGTGGACAAAATTTCGAGATCATTCCATTCGAATATCATCATAGAAACAACCGCTTGTTGCTTGCGACTAAGTGCATCGGCAACACGATTTCCCCTTCCAGGAGTATAAAGAATATCAAGATCATAAGATGCAAGGAATTCGAGCCAACGTTGTTGACGCAAATTAAGTTCCTTTTGAGAAAATTGATAGTTCAAAGATTTATGATCGGTGTAAAGAATAAATTTTTCTCCCAAAAGATAATGATGCCAAATTTGAAGGGGGAAAACAATAGCCGCAAGCTCTAAATCATGACTGGCATATCTAATCTCGGTTGGCTTTAATTGCCTAGAAGCATAAGCAATAACACGTTCTCTTTGCATAAGAACGACACCCAAACCAACGCAACTAGCGTCGGTGTAAACGGTAAAATCTTGATTTCTCTCGGGAATCATAAGAATAGGAGCATCGGAAAGGAGTTCTTTTAATTTCTGAAAAGAAGCTTCACATTTGTCCGACCAAATGTATTTAACTCCCTTCTTGGCCAAACTAGTGAGAGGCATGGAAATTTTTGAAAATTCTTTTATAAAACGACGGTAATAGCCCGCCAATCCAAGGAAGCTACGGACTTCCTTCACACTCTCCGGTCTCTTCCAATTTTGAATCGCTTCAATCTTTGAAGGATCCACGGAAATTCCGGATTCGGAAATAATATGACCAAGAAACTTCACACGAGATTGCCAAAAATGGCATTTAGAAAATTTTGCTTTTAACTGATTACTCCTAACAGTTTTCAACACAATCCGAAGATGCTTTTCATGCTCCTCCTCGGTTTTAGAATACACAAGAATATCATCAATGAAGATGAGAACAAATTGATCGAGGAAATCTTTGAAAACTCAATTCATAAGGTCAACGAAATAAGCCGGAGCATTCGTTAAACCAAATGGCATAACAAGCCATTCATAAGATCCATAACGAGTACGGAACGATGTCAAAGGAATGTTATCCTCTGCAATACGAAGCTGATGAAAACTGGTAGCTAAGTCTAATTGTAAAAAGACTCTAGCACCACTAAGCTGATCAAATAAATCATCAATCCGAGTTAAAGGATATTTATTCTTGATAGTAAGATCATTAAGCTTGCGGTAGTCAACGCAAATCCTAAGTGTACGATCAGATTTCTTTACAAAAATAGCCGAAGCTCCCTAAGGCGAGGAACTAGAGCGAATAAATTACTTCGTCTCCAATTTGGATAATTATTTTCGCATCTCCTCATTTTCGTTATTAGAAATACGATAAGGAGGACGAGTGATAGGTTGAGCTCCATGGATGAGATCAATTTTGAACTCAATTGCTCGCTTAGGTGGTAATCCTAAAACGGGATCAAATATGTCGAAAAATTCACGAACAACGTGAATAAGAGAAATAATATCTTCCTCATCATCATTATCATCATCATGAGGATTTAGAGAATATAAAGATGCAACCAAGCTGGAATCCGAATCTATAAGGTTAATAGAAATCTGCTTAACAGATTGAGGATGTCGAAGATGAATAGTCCGCTCAGGACATAGAATTTGGGCTTCATAGCGGTTAAGCCAATCCATTCCCAAAATCATTCCAAAGCCTAAGTAGCGCATAACATGCAAATCGGCTCGGAAAGAAAAATCACACAAAATAATCTCGACATCTTTACACAATAAACTGATTGTTGCGGATCCACCAACCAGATTCGCAATTCTCAAAGAAGTCATTAAAGTGACAACACTCAAAGAAAAAGTATCAACAAGTTCTTTTGATATAAAAGGATGGGACGCACCCGTATCAAAAAGAACTCGGATAGGATGATCACGAAATAAAATAATGGCATCAAGGATAGAATGAGAAATACCTTGACCACGAGATGTGTGTGCCAGGGGCTTGAGCAACATTAAGCTTTCCCTCCTTCCTGTTTTGAAGTTTGGGACAAGAAGATAAATAATGATCCGGGCTTTTACAATAGCGACAAGTACGAGGCTTTGAACACTTGTTCGCATAATGGTCTCTAGAACCACAATTGTAGCATTGCCCGCTACCAGAGGTAGAAGTCTTTGCCACCGAAGTTGCTTGCTTCCCTTTCTTGTTGGGATAAGGACCTTTGAACTTACTAGGCCTTTTCTTGTTGCTGAAGTTTGGTTTGGCACCCATAACTTCAACATCACTTTCCTTATCTGCCTCTTCAAGTCGAAGAGCGATATCAACAAGTTGATCAAAAGAAACTTCTAATTTTAGAAGTAATGGCATCTTGAGATTTTTATTCAAGCCATAGACAAATCTTTGGTTCTTCTTCAATGGGGTGTTTATGTATTCGACCCCATATTTAGAAAGTGACTCGAATGATGCGACATAGTCTGTCATGGAAGATTCAACTTGAACAAGGTCAATGAAACGACGAGCCAATATAACTTTCTCAGCTTCTGGCACAAATTTTAACTCGAAGCGTTCTCGAAATTTCTCCCAAGTAAGATCCGCTTCATTTATTTCAGAAATCAGAAGCTCATACCAATCTAATGCCCTTTCTTGGAGCATACTAGAGGCCACCTGAACACGGTGAAGATTAATAAGATTCATGCGAGAAAAGATTCGATCGCACGTTCTCAGCCAAGCCTGGACTTCAATAATAGTTTCAGAACCTTTGAATGGCTTCCCACCCAAATTGGTATATTCATTGCACAAACGTGCAAATCCAGACTTAGGATGAGTGGACTCCGGATTAGATCCGGCCGCTTGAGCATTCCTTACTAGATCAAGGAGCTGCTAGGCAAACATAAATACTCTATCTTGGGGAGTAGCTCTAGATTGACCGGCGCTGGGATGGCCTGGTCTAACCATTTCTCTTCCTTAACAAGGAAGAAGAAAAAGGTTATTCACGAATTGAATATCAAACGTTAATGATGGATAAAACAAGGAATCACAAAAGAAATTAGGATAGAATGGTTCGAAGACCCGAATAAAATCCTAAGGCACGACTCCTAAGATGGACTTAGGATGATGATCCTTGTTAAATTATTCTACATTATTCCGAAGTTTGCTCTGATACCAAGCTGTGACGCCCCACCTCTATTCCCAAGCTAGCCAAGGACACTACGGGGTAATGCCGTCAACTAGCGCGGAGAATAAGGCTGTTGAGGAGCGACCATCCGTGTAATTTCTTTGTGCAAGCACCGATATGTCAAATAGTACAACATGCATCTGGTTTCAGGAGGAAATCCGACATACCGATACAAACTCAAAGCTACTACCCAGTGGCTATATATATTCTTCGGAAACAAATATAGAAATAAACATAACACAAATCAATCACAGACATCCATATCACAAAGGCGGAAATAGATATGAATATATAACACATGAAAGTGTATATCAGAGTAGTGGTCAAACAAGATCCACACTATCACAAAAGAATAGTTGCAAGTGCTAGACAAAAGAATATGGATACATCAATGAGTCAATATCTCAAATGTATACAACAAAAACTACAAATCTAAGTAGTTAGCCAAAAGTCAGGGTGATAATCCTAGATGTGAAGTCAAGCAGATGCACCTGTAACATCTCGGTCTGACCCGAGTATTATTTAATAAGAAAATAATAAACGGATCAGTCTAGCTATAAATATCAGATAAAATGATATAGAGTAAGAGATATGACATAAACATACGATAACCATAAACCCATACTATGATAAGTATTCAATTGAAAATCAACTAGGGATTAATCAATATCACAAGAATCTTCTCAAACATAAAAAGGAATATCATACTCTTTATTTATATTCACCAAACCATAAATATTGACAATAATATCAATGTCAATCACAAAAGTTAATGACACAAAAATTCACCAGTGCACAAATACTGATAAAACTTATCAATGTAAATCACGAAAATTGGTGAAACACAAATTCTAGAAATCATCAATGGAAATCCAGAAATCACAAAAAGGGGGAGGCCTACCACAAAACGGGAGTATGAAAACTCACCAACAGGTATATCACAAAATGGAATACTATTCCATGGTTGCTAACCATTAATTTTGAGCCAAAGCTCCACAAAACAGCCCGAAGACCATGGGTCGCTACCCCACCAAATTGAGCAGAAGCTCCACGGAAACGGGGTTTAGTCACCCTCGTAGACAAAGAGACATCGCACATTTGCTAGTCTAAATCACAAAAATGATCATCAACGTTCATCAAGAAGTGTCAATTACAGTAAGCTAGTAAATATATAAGCTTAGCTTCATGTCCCATAACCACTGGCTTAACTTAAATATTTACGAACAAATTGTAAGTTTCCACTAGGAAATTGTCACAAAAGATTCAATCGAACAAGTCCAAGAATTAACCGGCGAAGTAAATGCAAGCGTTTCATACCATTTGATTTACTAAGCCGTTTAATTAGATTTCTCATTCGAGTGAGATAAAGTGACAAATCACAAAAATGATTGTAGAAACAATAAATCACAAAAATTCACATTCGAAGACGCGAATGATATCCAAAGAATTCGATTCCAAATTCATCAAAGTGGAAATACCCTTGCGACTTAATAGCCACGACTTACGACTTAACATAAGTCAACACAAGAAATCAGCGGCTCAGTGCATGTGACTACATGGCATACGAACTAAGAGATCAGCGACTTAAGAAATTGAATGTAACGACCCAGAATTTTTAATAATTTAAATTTGAATATTTAATTAATTTTAAATATTTATAAGTGAATTTTTAAGTCAAATAAATTTTTATTTGAATTATTGGATTTAATTGGATAATTAAATCGATAATTTAATACGTTAAATTATGGAAAATAATTAAAAATAGAGTTAAATATGATAGAAAATGATTTGTAAAATTTTATTTAATCATACTGGAGTTATAGAAATATTTTAGAACTTTTAAAATCGAATTAAAAGTTAATTTGTGAAAATTGAATATTTTAATATTTAATAATCGACTGTAAAATAGTCAATTTTTGGACAGTCTCAGAATTGAACGAAACCAGTTTCATTGGATCCGTAATAGTTAGTTATTACCGGATTTCAAATTTCGTGTCAATCGGAGCTATCGTTTGATCGTGGCAGCTCGAAACGCATCGAATTATTTTTAATTTAAATTTGGCGAGTCAAAATAGCCATTTTTCAAAAAGTCTCGGATTTCGACGAAACCAGTTTCATCGGATCCGTAATGTGATATTATTGTAAGGTTTCAAATTTCAAGTCAATTGGATTTACCGTTTGTCCGGTACAAATTAAAACGCCTAGAAATCGGTTTAAATCGGTTTAATTTAAATTGAACATTTTCAGCCATAACTCGCACATACTTCCGAATTAGCTTCCGAAACCTGTTCCATTGTGTCCGGAACGCGGGATAAACCTTAGGTACGCTGGTTACGGCGTCTAAATCGGAGTTCGGAATTTCCGGGTGAATAGTGTCGTTCGATTTCCTTATAAATAGCACCCCCCCACTTGAAAAAAAAAAGAAATTAAACCCTAATTGCCACACGCAGCCGCCACTACCCCCTTGAACGGCCAGAAAACTCCCATCTTCTTCCTCCTCTTTCGTCAAATCCGCAAAGAAATTCGTGAAGTTGTCAACTAGGAAAACGTAGGGCACGTCAAGATCCATCGATCCAACGGTTAAGATCGTAAACGGGGTTGTGGATTGGTGGCAATCGCCATTGGAAGGTCGTGCGTTCGGGGGGCTGCTGCATGGCGTAGGGGTGACCGAGCTTGGCCAAATTTCAGGCGTGGGTCAGGCTCGAGATGAGCTTCGATGTGGTGGCGAAATGATGGAGGTTCGATCATCGGAGTGGCTGCGACGTGTAGGGTTTTGAGGCGGCCGTGGGTTCCTTTGTTCGAACGAGGGCTGGGGAGTTATGCGTTTGGGAGAGACGCACAATACGCGGCCCAGATTTTCTTTTGCTGAGATGGTCGGCCTGGATTGAGCTAGGTTAAATAATAGTTAAATTATATTGTAATTTGTATATAGATTTATTCGTGTAACTTCAAAAATCAATAACTTTTTCATACGAGGTCGAAAAAATGCAAACCCAGTTGCGTTGGAATCGTATGGACGAGCACTACGCGATGGAGTTGGTTTGGAGTCGTTTGGAGTTAGTGAGAATTTCGGGTAAAATTAAACGCGCGTTTAATTTTATTCGAAATAAAAGCTTAAACGGAAATTAAAACCAAGGTGAGAATTTCTCACTCAATCGAATAGATTTCGATTTTATTTTAAATAGTTAGATTTAAAATATTTGAATGCATGTTTGAATGATGACTGTAAATTATTGATTGTTAAAATAGACATTATTCGCCGTTAGTAAGCGGATGTTATTTAATATAAACATATACCGCGAATATTTCATAAACAGTGAAATTGGTATTATATATAATATCAATATATATATATTGGCATATGTATATATTGCAGTTGTTGATTTCCCGCATTTTTGTTTAGCGGATGAGACCCTATTACGCCGTTATTAAGCGGATAATATTTATTAAGAACATATACCGCGATAATTTCGTACTGGAGCGAAATTGGTATTGTGCTAATGTTTGTGGATGCAGGAAACAGGTTGGAGGGATCCAACTGGATTCCTCAACAGTATTTATTTGATTTCAGATATTTTGATATTTGATTGATTATCATATACGATATATGATGGATCGTGTAGTCGTGATTGACTATTTGGTATGTAGCATCATTGGACCCAGATTTTGGGATTTTAAAATGATTTTAAAAGTGATTTTGAAAATATACTATATTTTTGGAAATTGATCCATTATAAATAAATAAACGTTATAATTTTTTAAAAGTTATAAAATTATGGTTTTGTGAAATAATAGTTAAAAGCTGGTTTTTGAGAAATATGGATCAACGATTTTATAAAATAGTTTAAACTGGATTTTTGAGTTTATTATTAAAAGTTTAAATTTAAGATTTATAAAATTTGATTATTTTATAAATCGAAATGATGAAATTATAAAGGAATTTAAAGACGTTTTAGAATAATAATATAAACTGATTTATATTAAGAGATTTATAAATGGATATTTATAAATTGAATTATGGACATTATAAAACGAGTTTTTATAAGTGTTTGAATGTAGTGAAAATGAATTTCCTAAATGAATGAAATTTATGAAATTATAAACTGTAAAGTTATAAATGAAAATTTTATAAGCAATAGGGTTTATAAAATTTATAAAGTTATCGAAAGAATGAATTTTGGATAAATAAACAATCTTATAAGTTAAGATTAATAATTTGGGAAGTTAAATGAACGATTTTGTAAAATAATCGTTTTATAAGTAATTAACTTATAATATGAACTTGTAGTTTATAATTGAGTTATAAACTGGAATAGGTTAATAAAGAGATTTATAAAAAGGAAGTTTTTATAAATAAATAGAAATGGAATTTATAAACGTTGTTTATAAATTCGCAAGCAACTTATTTTGATAAGTAAATTGTTATAACCTATAAATGGAGTTATATTCACGTTTTTAACTGTGAATAATTCTTTGAATTAAAATGAGTAAAGAATGAAATTTGTTAACGAAGTTATTCACGTTTTTGAATAGTGGATAATACGTTAAAGAAATTGTTTTGGATTTGGTGTTTTAAATAAAATTTAAAACGATCTAACGATGTTTTTAAATGTGTTGAGATTCGAAACCATAGATTTCAACATTTATTGTTGAAATAGACGTTTTCGAGAAATAAAAGGAAATGGTAGACTATAACACTGTTGTTATAGTAAATGATTTCCGAAAGGAAATGTTTTTAATAGTATTGGGATTTATATATCTATTTTAAATTCGAATCCCTATACTAGTGATTTTGGGTTGTCGTAACGATGTTTTACGCAACATTCGTTTTGGCCCAAGTAAATATGTTTAAGTGAATGATTTCCTTAAAGAATGAATTATATACTTAATTCGATTTAAGTATATTGAATATTTTCTAAGTGTTGAAAATAAATGATTGTGAACTACTTATTTAATAAGTATGGAAATGTTTTCCAATGTAAAGTGAATATTTTGAGAATTTACCTTTTTGAAGATAAATTGAAAGTGAATAATTGAATTGTATATTCATGAATATTTTGAAATATAAATTCGTTATGGAATTTATAAAAGAAAGGTGGAAATTGTTTGAAAATAAATATTGATTTATTTTTGAAGTGTTGAAATTAAATATCTTGTAAAGATATTTTTGAAAATAAATAATTTGGAAAATTATTTGGAATCTGGTGATGTGTGCATATCCAGTGATAGTTCAATAACCGACTATCAGTATTTCCCTTTGAATGGGTATTTGATGTGAATATGATTGAATTTGAATGCACACTTATTTTTGAATAAGCGCTCACTATTCGGGTTAACCGGGAAAGGACCATGGGGTCGTATAACCCATTCCGAATATGTGATACGTCGTTGTGGATTGCATTGAAGATCGGTGTTGAAGACCGGTATTTGCGAAAGCGATAGGATGACCTGTCGATTGTCTCTGCACTGAGTTGCAACGGTATAGAGACTCCCTAAGTGATGGGAAATCCGATCAGGATTGTGAATATCCGGATTGCAAGGACTTCTTGTAAGTGCCTTCGGTTCTGTTCGAGCCCGGAACAGACTTGTATGGATTGTATGTCTGACATTACAATTTGAGATATAAAGCCGATTTCTTTCAAATATATTTCTGTTGGTGGCGGAGAATTTATTCTTTGCTTAACACCCTTCTCTGAGACGTACGAGCTCAGAGGTTATATAGTTGAAGTTATCAGCAATATATTCCCAGTTTGGTAATGTGACATGCTGAGTGATGCTGAAATGATCATTGTGTTGATTATTTGTGATAGGATCATTTATTTGATCGTCTATCTTAGTGATCATTGTGTTGATCATTTGTTGACCCAAAGCACGGCTTTTTGTACAAAGTGTGTTTTTGTGGACGTGACTTCGTCGAGCCTCACATCCCGGAAATGGTCAAAACAGGAAAGATGCGGCAAGGTTATTAGGGGTTGCTGTAGCTCCCCTTAGGGTATGTGCATTTCCTTCTGGAAAGGGGTGGTATCATGGTATGGAGCCCAGATACTTACTCATGTTGAAAACACTCTATTTATTATGGTGTGATGTTGGATATCGAGCGCTCGGTTGAAAAGGTCCTAAAGGACCGGGGAATGGCGTGCTCGTGTCAGTAGTTACCCAGTTAAGGGGTAACCCGGCCTTGTGTTGGCAGAGTTCCGGTTTGGTTCTCGGGGGTGTCTTTCCAGAGGCATTCTCAGTGGCAATGGGAAGTTCCTTGGCCTGACCATTTGTTGGAAATCCAAAGAAACAATACGTGACTTGTACGGTATTAGTTGTAGAACCTGCTATTCACTTATGGTGTCGCAACACTGTTTGGATAGTAGCTATAATAGGCATAGTTCGAAATGTCTATGTTGGCTAAGATTTATATTCTACTTTCGAAATGAATTTTTCCTACACTATACCCTAATAATAATATCAAATGTTATTTTAAATGCGTATCAAGCATCTTTGACTATCATAAGGAGAAATCTCCTCCGATTCTGCGTTTGCATTGTGTGTGTGTGCGGGAGGCCTTATGGTAGTCTCATTTTAAAAGCATTGCGAATTGACTATAAAAATATTCCTCTATTTTGATTTTAAAGTTAAATAAACTGTTTTGAGTTCTCACACCAGTCACATGACTGACTTGGAGTTTATTGTTTTCCTTCCTAAACTCTGGGTGCCCACCAATTTCCACACGGGCAGTTAAGAGTTAGGTTTATCAGGATATTCTGGATATTCAGAAGTTGCTGGAGGCAAGCTGGATGGCATGGCGTATTACTAGTTATATAGTATTCCTTTTTCCGCTGCATTGTTGTATGTTGTTGTACACTCTGATGATTTGATGTAATGTAATATAATGTGATGTAATAACTGATATAGTTCTTTGTTTAAAGATTATTCATTTATTATTATATGTTGTTCCGCTGCGAATTGGGAGATTCTGTTGTTGTTCTGTTGTTTTCTTCTGCTATCTTCTATTTTTCAAATTTTCTGTTTTCTAATTCTCTGTTTTCTAAAAAAAAAAATTGTCTATCTTCTTTTCCCTCATTTTTCTTTTTCTTTCTTTTCTTCTCTCTTCTTCTTTTCTTAAATCCTTTTTAAAACCCATAACATCTCGGTTTTTGGCCTTCGATTTCTCGGCAGTCGATAAAGTGAGTGTCGATGTCGAATTTTCGATTAACGAAAATCCGCAGATGTTACATTTGGTATCAGAGCTCTGATGGTTAAGCGAGAACCATGGTTCTGATGGGTATTACTCGTTAGAGATAGAGTCAGCAGTACTCTAAAATGAGTTTGAGTGTAATAATAGCTATGAGAGCGTATTTGTTAGTGAATATAAAAATTGTTTTATATTGTGATGATTGGTTTATTGAGTGGCATATGAACTTTCGTCAGCGTAGTCCGCAAGACTATGCCGAAGGGGTTTCTAAACACTTGAATAGAACAATTCGACACAGTATTGATTTTTAAAATTGGGTAAATGAAATAATTTTACCTTGATTATATTTTATATATAAAGGAATAATTTTTCAGAATTATCAAAGTGTATATAAGTTGATTGTTAGGTTGTTTGAATAACCTAAATAAAAGAATAATTGTATAAATAAAAGAATTATAAGAATTGAATTATAATTAAAGTGATTTACAATTGTGAAATAAACTTATATATACAAGAAGTAAAATTATATGAATATGAGTTGTAAATAAAAATGAATATAAGGTTAAATAAAATATAACTTAAGTGTTATTGAATGGAATTGATATTGGTATCGAAGTAAATAATCAAGTGGATTAAAAGAAATGTGAACTTAAGTTATGTGAATGGAATTCAACTTTGTAATTGAATTGAATGAATGGATTGAATGTTAATCGATTAAATGTAAATTTAATTGATATGGAAAAAAAATGAATGAAGTATTAATTCATTAAAAGGGCTAGTTGAATAAATTGGAATAGAAGTCAATTTAATGTTAAACCAAAATGAATATAAGTGAAAAGAATTTGGTTGTAATTAATATAAATTGGTTGTTATATGATTGTTATATGATGTTGATTGATTGTATAAAATTCATTAAGTATTAATGAAAGTGAATTATTGAAATTTAAAGCTATGAAATTGAATTCAAATTTGAGATAAATAAATTTGAATAGAATTGAATGTGAGTTGGATTTAATTAGTGAATGTAAACTAATTGAATTGAGAATGAATGTTAGTAAATCCAATGTAAATAAATCAAATGTAATTTGATATTGAAAACCATTTCATTGAATATTAATGAGAATATGAATGAATGTTTATTGGATATGGATGTTAGTTGGTTGATGGTTGAATATATATTTCTATTGTTGCATTTGCTATGTGACATATATAGTTATTATGGGATATATGTTGTATATTGAGACTATTTGCATATGTGCATGTTCTCATGTTGTTTGTTGAGTTTAGTAGGTGCGGATCGCGTTTGCTTCGCATTTGGAGTTCGCTTTAGCGCTATATTAGCCGTATATGCTCGCTAATAAAATATAAGGTACATATCTCGGATTAAATATCGCACTTTTACACTTTTTTCCCTTCGGGATGCCTCATTACTTGATGAGATGTATATTTGTGATATATATACTGTCATTTTTTTTTCGGATCGAGCCGCGCAAAGGAGACATGGCGAATTTTTCCGAAAATTTAAGGCGTTAGAAAAAATTTGAGAAAATTGGGAAAATTTTTGAAAACTTTAACTTTGATTTAGAATTGAAAGTTAAACAATAGTAGTTGTTTTTTTTGAAAAGATAACTAAGTATGATTTGAAAACTTAATAAAAGTTATCATAAGAAGTTTAATTATGAATTTTGGAAGGTTAATAGATTCTGTAACTTTCCTTACTTGTAATTTCGAGGACGAAATTCTTTTAAGGGGGAAAGATTGTAACGACCCAGAATTTTTAATAATTTAAATTTGAATATTTAATTAATTTTAAATATTTATAAGTGAATTTTTAAGTCAAATAAATTTTTATTTGAATTATTGGATTTAATTGGATAATTAAATCGATAATTTAATACGTTAAATTATGGAAAATAATTAAAAATAGAGTTAAATATGATAGAAAATGATTTGTAAAATTTTATTTAATCATACTGGAGTTATAGAAATATTTTAGAACTTTTAAAATCGAATTAAAAGTTAATTTGTGAAAATTGAATATTTTAATATTTAATAATCGACTGTAAAATAGTCAATTTTTGGACAGTCTCAGAATTGAACGAAACCAGTTTCATTGGATCCGTAATAGTTAGTTATTACCGGATTTCAAATTTCGTGTCAATCGGAGCTATCCTTTGATCGTGGCAGCTCGAAACGCATCGAATTATTTTTAATTTAAATTTGGCGAGTCAAAATAGCCATTTTTCAAAAAGTCTCGGATTTCGACGAAACCAGTTTCATCGGATCCGTAATGTGATATTATTGTAAGGTTTCAAATTTCAAGTCAATTGGATTTACCGTTTGTCCGGTACAAATTAAAACGCCTAGAAATCGGTTTAAATCGGTTTAATTTAAATTGAACATTTTCAGCCATAACTCGCACATACTTCCGAATTAGCTTCCGAAACCTATTCCATTGTGTCCGGAACGCGGGATAAACCTTAGGTACGCTGGTTACGGCGTCTAAATCGGAGTTCGGAATTTCCGGGTGAATAGTGTCGTTCGATTTCCTTATAAATAGCACCCCCCACTTGAAAAAAAGAAAAAGAAATTAAACCCTAATTGCCACACGCAGCCGCCACTACCCCCTTGAACGGCCAGAAAACTCCCATCTTCTTCCTCCTCTTTCGTCAAATCCGCAAAGAAATTCGTGAAGTTGTCAACTAGGAAAACGTAGGGCACGTCAAGATCCATCGATCCAACGGTTAAGATCGTAAACGGGGTTGTGGATTGGTGGCAATCGCCATTGGAAGGTCGTGCGTTCGGGGGGCTGCTGCATGGCGTAGGGGTGACCGAGCTTGGCCAAATTTCAGGCGTGGGTCAGGCTCGAGATGAGCTTCGATGTGGTGGCGAAATGATGGAGGTTCGATCATCGGAGTGGCTGCGACGTGTAGGGTTTTGAGGCGGCCGTGGGTTCCTTTGTTCGAACGAGGGCTGGGGAGTTATGCGTTTGGGAGAGACGCACAATACGCGGCCCAGATTTTCTTTTGCTGAGATGGTCGGCCTGGATTGAGCTAGGTTAAATAATAGTTAAATTATATTGTAATTTGTATATAGATTTATTCGTGTAACTTCAAAAATCAATAACTTTTTCATACGAGGTCGAAAAAATGCAAACCCAGTTGCGTTGGAATCGTATGGACGAGCACTACGCGATGGAGTTGGTTTGGAGTCGTTTGGAGTTAGTGAGAATTTCGGGTAAAATTAAACGCGCGTTTAATTTTATTCGAAATAAAAGCTTAAACGGAAATTAAAACCAAGGTGAGAATTTCTCACTCAATCGAATAGATTTCGATTTTATTTTAAATAGTTAGATTTAAAATATTTGAATGCATGTTTGAATGATGACTGTAAATTATTGATTGTTAAAATAGACATTATTCGCCGTTAGTAAGCGGATGTTATTTAATATAAACATATACCGCGAATATTTCATAAACAGTGAAATTGGTATTATATATAATATCAATATATATATATTGGCATATGTATATATTGCAGTTGTTGATTTCCCGCATTTTTTGTTTAGCGGATGAGACCCTATTACGCCGTTATTAAGCGGATAATATTTATTAAGAACATATACCGCGATAATTTCGTACTGGAGCGAAATTGGTATTGTGCTAATGTTTGTGGATGCAGGAAACAGGTTGGAGGGATCCAACTGGATTCCTCAACAGTATTTATTTGATTTCAGATATTTTGATATTTGATTGATTATCATATACGATATATGATGGATCGTGTAGTCGTGATTGACTATTTGGTATGTAGCATCATTGGACCCAGATTTTGGGATTTTAAAAGTGATTTTGAAAATATACTATATTTTTGGAAATTGATCCATTATAAATAAATAAACGTTATAATTTTTTAAAAGTTATAAAATTATGGTTTTGTGAAATAATAGTTAAAAGCTGGTTTTTGAGAAATATGGATCAACGATTTTATAAAATAGTTTAAACTGGATTTTTGAGTTTATTATTAAAAGTTTAAATTTAAGATTTATAAAATTTGATTATTTTATAAATCGAAATGATGAAATTATAAAGGAATTTAAAGACGTTTTAGAATAATAATATAAACTGATTTATATTAAGAGATTTATAAATGGATATTTATAAATTGAATTATGGACATTATAAAACGAGTTTTTATAAGTGTTTGAATGTAGTGAAAATGAATTTCCTAAATGAATGAAATTTATGAAATTATAAACTGTAAAGTTATAAATGAAAATTTTATAAGCAATAGGGTTTATAAAATTTATAAAGTTATCGAAAGAATGAATTTTGGATAAATAAACAATCTTATAAGTTAAGATTAATAATTTGGGAAGTTAAATGAACGATTTTGTAAAATAATCGTTTTATAAGTAATTAACTTATAATATGAACTTGTAGTTTATAATTGAGTTATAAACTGGAATAGGTTAATAAAGAGATTTATAAAAAGGAAGTTTTTATAAATAAATAGAAATGGAATTTATAAACGTTGTTTATAAATTCGCAAGCAACTTATTTTGATAAGTAAATTGTTATAACCTATAAATGGAGTTATATTCACGTTTTTAACTGTGAATAATTCTTTGAATTAAAATGAGTAAAGAATGAAATTTGTTAACGAAGTTATTCACGTTTTTGAATAGTGGATAATACGTTAAAGAAATTGTTTTGGATTTGGTGTTTTAAATAAAATTTAAAACGATCTAACGATGTTTTTAAATGTGTTGAGATTCGAAACCATAGATTTCAACATTTATTGTTGAAATAGACGTTTTCGAGAAATAAAAGGAAATGGTAGACTATAACACTGTTGTTATAGTAAATGATTTCCGAAAGGAAATGTTTTTAATAGTATTGGGATTTATATATCTATTTTAAATTCGAATCCCTATACTAGTGATTTTGGGTTGTCGTAACGATGTTTTACGCAACATTCGTTTTGGCCCAAGTAAATATGTTTAAGTGAATGATTTCCTTAAAGAATGAATTATATACTTAATTCGATTTAAGTATATTGAATATTTTCTAAGTGTTGAAAATAAATGATTGTGAACTACTTATTTAATAAGTATGGAAATGTTTTCCAATGTAAAGTGAATATTTTGAGAATTTACCTTTTTGAAGATAAATTGAAAGTGAATAATTGAATTGTATATTCATGAATATTTTGAAATATAAATTCGTTATGGAATTTATAAAAGAAAGGTGGAAATTGTTTGAAAATAAATATTGATTTATTTTTGAAGTGTTGAAATTAAATATCTTGTAAAGATATTTTTGAAAATAAATAATTTGGAAAATTATTTGGAATCTGGTGATGTGTGCATATCCAGTGATAGTTCAATAACCGACTATCAGTATTTCCCTTTGAATGGGTATTTGATGTGAATATGATTGAATTTGAATGCACACTTATTTTTGAATAAGCGCTCACTATTCGGGTTAACCGGGAAAGGACCATGGGGTCGTATAACCCATTCCGAATATGTGATACGTCGTTGTGGATTGCATTGAAGATCGGTGTTGAAGACCGGTATTTGCGAAAGCGATAGGATGACCTGTCGATTGTCTCTGCACTGAGTTGCAACGGTATAGAGACTCCCTAAGTGATGGGAAATCCGATCAGGATTGTGAATATCCGGATTGCAAGGACTTCTTGTAAGTGCCTTCGGTTCTGTTCGAGCCCGGAACAGACTTGTATGGATTGTATGTCTGACATTACAATTTGAGATATAAAGCCGATTTCTTTCAAATATATTTCTGTTGGTGGCGGAGAATTTATTCTTTGCTTAACACCCTTCTCTGAGACGTACGAGCTCAGAGGTTATATAGTTGAAGTTATCAGCAATATATTCCCAGTTTGGTAATGTGACATGCTGAGTGATGCTGAAATGATCATTGTGTTGATTATTTGTGATAGGATCATTTATTTGATCGTCTATCTTAGTGATCATTGAGTTGATCATTTGTTGACCCAAAGCACGGCTTTTTGTACAAAGTGTGTTTTTGTGGACGTGACTTCGTCGAGCCTCACATCCCGGAAATGGTCAAAACAGGAAAGATGCGGCAAGGTTATTAGGGGTTGCTGTAGCTCCCCTTAGGGTATGTGCATTTCCTTCTGGAAAGGGGTGGTATCATGGTATGGAGCCCAGATACTTACTCATGTTGAAAACACTCTATTTATTATGGTGTGATGTTGGATATCGAGCGCTCGGTTGAAAAGGTCCTAAAGGACCGGGGAATGGCGTGCTCGTGTCAGTAGTTACCCAGTTAAGGGGTAACCCGGCCTTGTGTTGGCAGAGTTCCGGTTTGGTTCTCGGGGGTGTCTTTCCAGAGGCATTCTCAGTGGCAATGGGAAGTTCCTTGGCCTGACCATTTGTTGGAAATCCAAAGAAACAATACGTGACTTGTACGGTATTAGTTGTAGAACCTGCTATTCACTTATGGTGTCGCAACACTGTTTGGATAGTAGCTATAGTAGGCATAGTTCGAAATGTCTATGTTGGCTAAGATTTATATTCTACTTTCGAAATGAATTTTTCCTACACTATACCCTAATAATAATATCAAATGTTATTTTAAATGCGTATCAAGCATCTTTGACTATCATAAGGAGAAATCTCCTCCGATTCTGCGTTTGCATTGTGTGTGTGTGCGGGAGGCCTTATGGTAGTCTCATTTTAAAAGCATTGCGAATTGACTATAAAAATATTCCTCTATTTTGATTTTAAAGTTAAATAAACTGTTTTGAGTTCTCACACCAGTCACATGACTGACTTGGAGTTTATTGTTTTCCTTCCTAAACTCTGGGTGCCCACCAATTTCCACACGGGCAGTTAAGAGTTAGGTTTATCAGGATATTCTGGATATTCAGAAGTTGCTGGAGGCAAGCTGGATGGCATGGCGTATTACTAGTTATATAGTATTCCTTTTTCCGCTGCATTGTTGTATGTTGTTGTACACTCTGATGATTTGATGTAATGTAATATAATGTGATGTAATAACTGATATAGTTCTTTGTTTAAAGATTATTCATTTATTATTATATGTTGTTCCGCTGCGAATTGGGAGATTCTGTTGTTGTTCTGTTGTTTTCTTCTGCTATCTTCTATTTTTCAAATTTTCTGTTTTCTAATTCTCTGTTTTCTAAAAAAAAAAAAATTATCTATCTTCTTTTCCCTCATTTTTCTTTTTCTTTCTTTTCTTCTCTCTTCTTCTTTTCTTAAATCCTTTTTAAAACCCATAACATCTCGGTTTTTGGCCTTCGATTTCTCGGCAGTCGATAAAGTGAGTGTCGATGTCGAATTTTCGATTAACGAAAATCCGCAGACGTTACATTTGGTATCAGAGCTCTGATGGTTAAGCGAGAACCATGGTTCTGATGGGTATTACTCGTTAGAGATAGAGTCAGCAGTACTCTAAAATGAGTTTGAGTGTAATAATAGCTATGAGAGCGTATTTGTTAGTGAATATAAAAATTGTTTTATATTGTGATGATTGGTTTATTGAGTGGCATATGAACTTTCGTCAGCGTAGTCCGCAAGACTATGCCGAAGGGGTTTCTAAACACTTGAATAGAACAATTCGACACAGTATTGATTTTTAAAATTGGGTAAATGAAATAATTTTACCTTGATTATATTTTATATATAAAGGAATAATTTTTCAGAATTATCAAAGTGTATATAAGTTGATTGTTAGGTTGTTTGAATAACCTAAATAAAAGAATAATTGTATAAATAAAAGAATTATAAGAATTGAATTATAATTAAAGTGATTTACAATTGTGAAATAAACTTATATATACAAGAAGTAAAATTATATGAATATGAGTTGTAAATAAAAATGAATATAAGGTTAAATAAAATATAACTTAAGTGTTATTGAATGGAATTGATATTGGTATCGAAGTAAATAATCAAGTGGATTAAAAGAAATGCGAACTTAAGTTATGTGAATGGAATTCAACTTTGTAATTGAATTGAATGAATGGATTGAATGTTAATCGATTAAATGTAAATTTAATTGATATGGAAAAAAAATGAATGAAGTATTAATTCATTAAAAGGGCTAGTTGAATAAATTGGAATAGAAGTCAATTTAATGTTAAACCAAAATGAATATAAGTGAAAAGAATTTGGTTGTAATTAATATAAATTGGTTGTTATATGATTGTTATATGATGTTGATTGATTGTATAAAATTCATTAAGTATTAATGAAAGTGAATTATTGAAATTTAAAGCTATGAAATTGAATTCAAATTTGAGATAAATAAATTTGAATAGAATTGAATGTGAGTTGGATTTAATTAGTGAATGTAAACTAATTGAATTGAGAATGAATGTTAGTAAATCCAATGTAAATAAATCAAATGTAATTTGATATTGAAAACCATTTCATTGAATATTAATGAGAATATGAATGAATGTTTATTGGATATGGATGTTAGTTGGTTGATGGTTGAATATATATTTCTATTGTTGCATTTGCTATGTGACATATATAGTTATTATGGGATATATGTTGTATATTGAGACTATTTGCATATGTGCATGTTCTCATGTTGTTTGTTGAGTTTAGTAGGTGCGGATCGCGTTTGCTTCGCATTTGGAGTTCGCTTTAGCGCTATATTAGCCGTATATGCTCGCTAATAAAATATAAGGTACATATCTCGGATTAAATATCGCACTTTTACACTTTTTTCCCTTCGGGATGCCTCATTACTTGATGAGATGTATATTTGTGATATATATACTGTCATTTTTTTTTCGGATCGAGCCGCGCAAAGGAGACATGGCGAATTTTTCCGAAAATTTAAGGCGTTAGAAAAAATTTGAGAAAATTGGGAAAATTTTTGAAAACTTTAACTTTGATTTAGAATTGAAAGTTAAACAATAGTAGTTGTTTTTTTTGAAAAGATAACTAAGTATGATTTGAAAACTTAATAAAAGTTATCATAAGAAGTTTAATTATGAATTTTGGAAGGTTAATAGATTCTGTAACTTTCCTTACTTGTAATTTCGAGGACGAAATTCTTTTAAGGGGGAAAGATTGTAACGACCCAGAATTTTTAATAATTTAAATTTGAATATTTAATTAATTTTAAATATTTATAAGTGAATTTTTAAGTCAAATAAATTTTTATTTGAATTATTGGATTTAATTGGATAATTAAATCGATAATTTAATACGTTAAATTATGGAAAATAATTAAAAATAGAGTTAAATATGATAGAAAATGATTTGTAAAATTTTATTTAATCATACTGGAGTTATAGAAATATTTTAGAACTTTTAAAATCGAATTAAAAGTTAATTTGTGAAAATTGAATATTTTAATATTTAATAATCGACTGTAAAATAGTCAATTTTTGGACAGTCTCAGAATTGAACGAAACCAGTTTCATTGGATCCGTAATAGTTAGTTATTACCGGATTTCAAATTTCGTGTCAATCGGAGCTATCGTTTGATCGTGGCAGCTCGAAACGCATCGAATTATTTTTAATTTAAATTTGGCGAGTCAAAATAGCCATTTTTCAAAAAGTCTCGGATTTCGACGAAACCAGTTTCATCGGATCCGTAATGTGATATTATTGTAAGGTTTCAAATTTCAAGTCAATTGGATTTACCGTTTGTCCGGTACAAATTAAAACGCCTAGAAATCGGTTTAAATCGGTTTAATTTAAATTGAACATTTTCAGCCATAACTCGCACATACTTCCGAATTAGCTTCCGAAACCTGTTCCATTGTGTCCGGAACGCGGGATAAACCTTAGGTACGCTGGTTACGGCGTCTAAATCGGAGTTCGGAATTTCCGGGTGAATAGTGTCGTTCGATTTCCTTATAAATAGCACCCCCCCACTTGAAAAAAAAAAAAAGAAATTAAACCCTAATTGCCACACGCAGCCGCCACTACCCCCTTGAACGGCCAGAAAACTCCCATCTTCTTCCTCCTCTTTCGTCAAATCCGCAAAGAAATTCGTGAAGTTGTCAACTAGGAAAACGTAGGGCACGTCAAGATCCATCGATCCAACGGTTAAGATCGTAAACGGGGTTGTGGATTGGTGGCAATCGCCATTGGAAGGTCGTGCGTTCGGGGGGCTGCTGCATGGCGTAGGGGTGACCGAGCTTGGCCAAATTTCAGGCGTGGGTCAGGCTCGAGATGAGCTTCGATGTGGTGGCGAAATGATGGAGGTTCGATCATCGGAGTGGCTGCGACGTGTAGGGTTTTGAGGCGGCCGTGGGTTCCTTTGTTCGAACGAGGGCTGGGGAGTTATGCGTTTGGGAGAGACGCACAATACGCGGCCCAGATTTTCTTTTGCTGAGATGGTCGGCCTGGATTGAGCTAGGTTAAATAATAGTTAAATTATATTGTAATTTGTATATAGATTTATTCGTGTAACTTCAAAAATCAATAACTTTTTCATACGAGGTCGAAAAAATGCAAACCCAGTTGCGTTGGAATCGTATGGACGAGCACTACGCGATGGAGTTGGTTTGGAGTCGTTTGGAGTTAGTGAGAATTTCGGGTAAAATTAAACGCGCGTTTAATTTTATTCGAAATAAAAGCTTAAACGGAAATTAAAACCAAGGTGAGAATTTCTCACTCAATCGAATAGATTTCGATTTTATTTTAAATAGTTAGATTTAAAATATTTGAATGCATGTTTGAATGATGACTGTAAATTATTGATTGTTAAAATAGACATTATTCGCCGTTAGTAAGCGGATGTTATTTAATATAAACATATACCGCGAATATTTCATAAACAGTGAAATTGGTATTATATATAATATCAATATATATATATTGGCATATGTATATATTGCAGTTGTTGATTTCCCGCATTTTTTGTTTAGCGGATGAGACCCTATTACGCCGTTATTAAGCGGATAATATTTATTAAGAACATATACAGCGATAATTTCGTACTGGAGCGAAATTGGTATTGTGCTAATGTTTGTGGATGCAGGAAACAGGTTGGAGGGATCCAACTGGATTCCTCAACAGTATTTATTTGATTTCAGATATTTTGATATTTGATTGATTATCATATACGATATATGATGGATCGTGTAGTCGTGATTGACTATTTGGTATGTAGCATCATTGGACCCAGATTTTGGGATTTTAAAATGATTTTAAAAGTGATTTTGAAAATATACTATATTTTTGGAAATTGATCCATTATAAATAAATAAACGTTATAATTTTTTAAAAGTTATAAAATTATGGTTTTGTGAAATAATAGTTAAAAGCTGGTTTTTGAGAAATATGGATCAACGATTTTATAAAATAGTTTAAACTGGATTTTTGAGTTTATTATTAAAAGTTTAAATTTAAGATTTATAAAATTTGATTATTTTATAAATCGAAATGATGAAATTATAAAGGAATTTAAAGACGTTTTAGAATAATAATATAAACTGATTTATATTAAGAGATTTATAAATGGATATTTATAAATTGAATTATGGACATTATAAAACGAGTTTTTATAAGTGTTTGAATGTAGTGAAAATGAATTTCCTAAATGAATGAAATTTATGAAATTATAAACTGTAAAGTTATAAATGAAAATTTTATAAGCAATAGGGTTTATAAAATTTATAAAGTTATCGAAAGAATGAATTTTGGATAAATAAACAATCTTATAAGTTAAGATTAATAATTTGGGAAGTTAAATGAACGATTTTGTAAAATAATCGTTTTATAAGTAATTAACTTATAATATGAACTTGTAGTTTATAATTGAGTTATAAACTGGAATAGGTTAATAAAGAGATTTATAAAAAGGAAGTTTTTATAAATAAATAGAAATGGAATTTATAAACGTTGTTTATAAATTCGCAAGCAACTTATTTTGATAAGTAAATTGTTATAACCTATAAATGGAGTTATATTCACGTTTTTAACTGTGAATAATTCTTTGAATTAAAATGAGTAAAGAATGAAATTTGTTAACGAAGTTATTCACGTTTTTGAATAGTGGATAATACGTTAAAGAAATTGTTTTGGATTTGGTGTTTTAAATAAAATTTAAAACGATCTAACGATGTTTTTAAATGTGTTGAGATTCGAAACCATAGATTTCAACATTTATTGTTGAAATAGACGTTTTCGAGAAATAAAAGGAAATGGTAGACTATAACACTGTTGTTATAGTAAATGATTTCCGAAAGGAAATGTTTTTAATAGTATTGGGATTTATATATCTATTTTAAATTCGAATCCCTATACTAGTGATTTTGGGTTGTCGTAACGATGTTTTACGCAACATTCGTTTTGGCCCAAGTAAATATGTTTAAGTGAATGATTTCCTTAAAGAATGAATTATATACTTAATTCGATTTAAGTATATTGAATATTTTCTAAGTGTTGAAAATAAATGATTGTGAACTACTTATTTAATAAGTATGGAAATGTTTTCCAATGTAAAGTGAATATTTTGAGAATTTACCTTTTTGAAGATAAATTGAAAGTGAATAATTGAATTGTATATTCATGAATATTTTGAAATATAAATTCGTTATGGAATTTATAAAAGAAAGGTGGAAATTGTTTGAAAATAAATATTGATTTATTTTTGAAGTGTTGAAATTAAATATCTTGTAAAGATATTTTTGAAAATAAATAATTTGGAAAATTATTTGGAATCTGGTGATGTGTGCATATCCAGTGATAGTTCAATAACCGACTATCAGTATTTCCCTTTGAATGGGTATTTGATGTGAATATGATTGAATTTGAATGCACACTTATTTTTGAATAAGCGCTCACTATTCGGGTTAACCGGGAAAGGACCATGGGGTCGTATAACCCATTCCGAATATGTGATACGTCGTTGTGGATTGCATTGAAGATCGGTGTTGAAGACCGGTATTTGCGAAAGCGATAGGATGACCTGTCGATTGTCTCTGCACTGAGTTGCAACGGTATAGAGACTCCCTAAGTGATGGGAAATCCGATCAGGATTGTGAATATCCGGATTGCAAGGACTTCTTGTAAGTGCCTTCGGTTCTGTTCGAGCCCGGAACAGACTTGTATGGATTGTATGTCTGACATTACAATTTGAGATATAAAGCCGATTTCTTTCAAATATATTTCTGTTGGTGGCGGAGAATTTATTCTTTGCTTAACACCCTTCTCTGAGACGTACGAGCTCAGAGGTTATATAGTTGAAGTTATCAGCAATATATTCCCAGTTTGGTAATGTGACATGCTGAGTGATGCTGAAATGATCATTGTGTTGATTATTTGTGATAGGATCATTTATTTGATCGTCTATCTTAGTGATCATTGTGTTGATCATTTGTTGACCCAAAGCACGGCTTTTTGTACAAAGTGTGTTTTTGTGGACGTGACTTCGTCGAGCCTCACATCCCGGAAATGGTCAAAACAGGAAAGATGCGGCAAGGTTATTAGGGGTTGCTGTAGCTCCCCTTAGGGTATGTGCATTTCCTTCTGGAAAGGGGTGGTATCATGGTATGGAGCCCAGATACTTACTCATGTTGAAAACACTCTATTTATTATGGTGTGATGTTGGATATCGAGCGCTCGGTTGAAAAGGTCCTAAAGGACCGGGGAATGGCGTGCTCGTGTCAGTAGTTACCCAGTTAAGGGGTAACCCGGCCTTGTGTTGGCAGAGTTCCGGTTTGGTTCTCGGGGGTGTCTTTCCAGAGGCATTCTCAGTGGCAATGGGAAGTTCCTTGGCCTGACCATTTGTTGGAAATCCAAAGAAACAATACGTGACTTGTACGGTATTAGTTGTAGAACCTGCTATTCACTTATGGTGTCGCAACACTGTTTGGATAGTAGCTATAGTAGGCATAGTTCGAAATGTCTATGTTGGCTAAGATTTATATTCTACTTTCGAAATGAATTTTTCCTACACTATACCCTAATAATAATATCAAATGTTATTTTAAATGCGTATCAAGCATCTTTGACTATCATAAGGAGAAATCTCCTCCGATTCTGCGTTTGCATTGTGTGTGTGTGCGGGAGGCCTTATGGTAGTCTCATTTTAAAAGCATTGCGAATTGACTATAAAAATATTCCTCTATTTTGATTTTAAAGTTAAATAAACTGTTTTGAGTTCTCACACCAGTCACATGACTGACTTGGAGTTTATTGTTTTCCTTCCTAAACTCTGGGTGCCCACCAATTTCCACACGGGCAGTTAAGAGTTAGGTTTATCAGGATATTCTGGATATTCAGAAGTTGCTGGAGGCAAGCTGGATGGCATGGCGTATTACTAGTTATATAGTATTCCTTTTTCCGCTGCATTGTTGTATGTTGTTGTACACTCTGATGATTTGATGTAATGTAATATAATGTGATGTAATAACTGATATAGTTCTTTGTTTAAAGATTATTCATTTATTATTATATGTTGTTCCGCTGCGAATTGGGAGATTCTGTTGTTGTTCTGTTGTTTTCTTCTGCTATCTTCTATTTTTCAAATTTTCTGTTTTCTAATTCTCTGTTTTCTAAAAAAAAAAAAATTGTCTATCTTCTTTTCCCTCATTTTTCTTTTTCTTTCTTTTCTTCTCTCTTCTTCTTTTCTTAAATCCTTTTTAAAACCCATAACATCTCGGTTTTTGGCCTTCGATTTCTTGGCAGTCGATAAAGTGAGTGTCGATGTCGAATTTTCGATTAACGAAAATCCGCAGACGTTACATTGAATGCGGCTTAAAGCAGGTGCGACTTAAAGGGTGGCACGACCTAACTGCATGCGACCTAAGCGACGGCGTGTCCCATAGCATGGGCGACTTAACAGTGCAAGCACGCCGAGCGACCTATGGCAGGCTGAGTGACCTAACAGTAAGGCAAGCGGCCTATGGGGTTGCGACCTAAGAGGTTGCGACTTATGGCATGGCACGACCTAAGGGGTAGAGAATAAGCCGAACGACTTAAGGTAAAGCACGACCTAACATATAGGGACAAGCCGAGCGACTTAAAGAGACCAATTGCGCGACCTAAGTGACGCGACCTAGCCGAGCGACCAAACAAATACGGTTTAACAAATGGCCAAGCGACCTAGGGACGAAATGAATTAAGGGGGTAAAGAAGGTCGTGCGACTTAATGGGCGTGCGACCTCACGACCTAAGGGGTAAAGAAGGCCGTGTGACTTAATGGGCGTGCGACCTAACGACCTAAGGGGTAAAGAAGGCAGCGAGACCTAACGACCTATGGGGTAAAGAAGGCCGAGCGACCTAACAACTATGGGTTGCGACCTGTGGGAGGCCGACCTAACTGCAGGCCGAGAATCATACATGTGCAGGCCGAACGACCTAGGGGATTGAAGTGCAAAACTCTCTCAATTTGTAACCAATCGAGCACGGACGCTAGGGGATTACGCCTATCGGCTACCCGGTCCTATTGGCTCCTCGATGCATCACCAAAAACGTGTTCAAAAATCAAAGATTGGATTTTCAAAGATTTGAACACAAAACACTAAAAATTGGAATTTTCACCAATTCAATCCAAACCAAAAGCAAATGCGCATGAATAAGTGTTAGGAATTCATACCCAACAATCAAAGATAGTTATAGACAAAGATGTGAGATAAAAATTTCACCTTTACACAAAATCAATGAAGAAGAAGCTTGAAAGCAAAGGAAGAATCAATGGCTTCTCTTTGAATTTGGAGTTAGATGTTGGATTTGCAAATGAACTAGAGCTTGGAGTTTTAATTTCCCATTCCTTCCTCCATTTTTGATGAAGCTTGAATGTTAGGAAATGAAAGTGAAGTTATGAAGGGAAAGGGGTTGAGCTAGAGTTAATAGTCTAGGCTAATGGGCTAAACCAAACCCAAAGCCCAAAGTGAAAAAGTAGCAAAATTCCACTAACTCCAAACATATCAAAGTTTATGCTCAAAAAGATCGCAGACGGTGTTTTGGACCCAATGGAAGTGGTCCCGAGTCCTAATTCGACCGTATGCAAAAAAGAAACTTTTGGACTAAATCCGACTAACGATAAAATATTAAAAATAAAATATTTTAAATATTCAATCGTAAAATATGCGGGTTGTTACATCAAGCAACCAGCGCGAAGTCATGGCGGCCGATGCTGATAGCTCGTACTTGGGTTTCCTGCCAATGGAGAGTTCAAAACCACTCCTACAGTTCGAATTGCATCTTGTTCCAGTCTGATAAGAGGATAATTCTTAATTCTCTTTAAAATTAGCTGCATGTCTCCTGTCGCAAGCTTACTGACCTCAAAATGGTTTCTTTGTTTGCTTTGAAAAATTCTATGTTTCCTCTTTTTCCAAATGTTTCAAACAGCTACAGTGATGGCAATTTTGTTCAACTTGGATTCTATGTCTTTGCTATAACCTCGCTGATTCAGTTAATTGATTTGTTCTTCTAGATTATTTGAGTGTGGTAGAGAATTAAAGATATTATTACAGGAGTTCCACACCAGGTTTGAGTAAAAACATTCAAAAAAGAGGTGCTCATGAGTTTCTATGTTTTGATTGCATAAGATGCATACAGTTTCATTTATCATTCGCCATTTCGATAGCCTGTCTCTGGTAGGTAATCTTCTTAATATCGCTTTGTAAGCAATGAAGGCCATTTTCAAATTATTAACATGATCCCATATAATTTTACTCCATACAGCTTTACTGTCATTTTTTCTTATTTCGTTCCAAGTAGACTTAGTGGTAAATTCATTTCCAGTAGGCTTCCATACCCATATGTCAGCCTCTCTGCCATTATAAATAGGCATAAATTGGATTGCTTCTTTTTTATCTTGATTTACTGGCAAGGAGGAACAATTCCACATATTATTGCTAATCACATCTTGGATTCTTTTATCCAGGCAGCCAAAATCAGAAAAGGTTTCGAGTCCCAAAATATCAATCAAAGATTCTCCTTGAGTCCAAGGGTCACTC
Source organism: Allium cepa (assembly GCA_030765085.1). Taxonomy (NCBI): domain Eukaryota; kingdom Viridiplantae; phylum Streptophyta; class Magnoliopsida; order Asparagales; family Amaryllidaceae; genus Allium; species Allium cepa. Next base: position 452,812,544 of record CM060932.1, read on the forward strand.
CATAGGTCAGTTTCCCTTCCTATAGCTATTTCACGAGCACAAAGAGTAGCTAAGGTGTTTCTAACCTTCATAATTGCATTCCAGTTGGCAATATATATATATATATATATATATATATATATATATACATATATATATATATATATTCTCTTCCCTCATCCAACAACTCACACAAGGCAGCCCCCAATTTGTCTATCCCCTACTTCTTTTCCCCATCTTCTCTCATTTTAGTAAATCGACATATAAAAAGAAAAGAAAAAAAGCACATGTGTACTCGTGCACTTGAGTTGAGGAAGGCGGTGAATTGCTGGCAACGGCGAAGGTGTGGCACCACGATTCATTTCCGTGCTTGCAATTCCTAGGATGACGCGATTGCTGGAGGGTGGTGGCATGGCTATGGGGATGGTAGTAGCATTGGTGGTGATCATGGGTGGTGGTAGTGGGGACTGTGGCACACGCGACAGCGTCATCGGATTGACGTGCGGCGACTTGGTTTGTGGCAGCGTGGAGTGCGTGCCTGCGTTATGGGTTTCGTGAGTAATGAAGAGCTGCATGCCTAAGAAGTTGAGTGGAAGAGATAGTTGAGGGTAACATTTTTGTTATTTATTTACTTTTATTTTTATTTTTATCATATTTTGTTAATGTAAACTTTAATTAAAATCGTATCGCTAATTATCACGTAACTTTTGCATACGAGGTCCATTTCGGACGAAACAGATTACGTTGGAACCGTATCGATGAAGGCTATAGCATGGAATCAAAGTGGTATTTATTTAAAGCTGAAAATATTTTTAGTTTCAAATAAAAGGTGAGTGTTTTATACTCTCACGAAGTACTAGAATATTTTTATGCTAGTTAAATTTAAAATTACGAAGTGATTTAAATGTATTAATGGTTGTTGATAATTTTATTGACATTTAAATTGACATCCGATTTGACTGATAGAAATTTGAATGAATAATTAAATTGAATTGGAATTGAATTACTAGTAAACTCCTGATTATTGATAACCTGTTAATTGTGGTAATGTTTCGATTGATTTGGATGTTGATTGTGATAGATGTTATTGATTGATATTTTGGATCATTTGGATGTTTATTTATTTTGATATATCATGTTATCATCCTGTATATTATTTGTAGTACATAAAACTGTAAATCGAATTGTTTCAAATAAATTTTGGATTGAAATGATATATACCTATGATGTTAATTTTGGATTGAAATGATATATATCCATCCCTGAAATAAAATTGAAATAACTGATCACTTGGCCAGGGATAGAAAATTATATACAGACACCTGTTTGGTTAAATTAATTGATTTTAAAAATTTTGATTTGAAATTTTTTAAATGATTTGATTCAAAGAAGTAAAAAATCAAATTTATAGAAATGAATTATTTTCGAACTTGAGCTACAAAAGTTGAAGTTTAAATTTGGTCATAGGAGTTGCTTAAATAACCGATGTTGGGATTTTGAAGTTATAATCGAAATATGATTTAAATTTTGGAAATTGATTTGTATCCAAAGATTGGACTTTTATTCGAACTTTGAATATTGCTAATTAAAAGTCATTTTGACCGATATTTCAGAAGTTGAGCTCGGAATTGAATTATTTTAAAGATTTGGACATTGAATTGAACATCGAAGATAAATTTGATTTAAATGATTTAAATCGATACTTTAAAAATCGAGCCCAAAATTTATATAAATTGAAATGGTTTAAAATTGAGGATTGAGTTGAAATTTAACCGTTGAATCAAATAGTTAAGGTTGAAATTGAAATCGATTTAGAATTGAAATTGAAATCGATTTAGAATTGAAATTGAAATTAATTTGGAATGAAATGATTTGAATTGAGATTAATTTGAATTGTGATTCGAATCGAAGTTAATTCGAATTGAAACCCAAATGAAATCGATTAAACTAAAATGGAAATTGGATTGATTTGAATTGGAAAATTTGGAATTGGATCAGTTTGACTTTGAAACTATTTTCAAATAGACTATTTTAATATAAACTGTTTAAAAACCTATCTTTTTAAATATTCAAATTATTTTGATTTTCCTAGCTATTTTATTATATAAACCATTTTCAATACTCAAACTATTTATATCAAATTATTTCGGACGAAATAGATCACGCTGGAACCGAATCGATGAAGGCTATAGCATGGAATTGAAGTGTTATTTATTTAAAGCTGAAAATATTTTCAGTTTCAAATAAATGGTGAGTGTTTTATACTCTCACGAAGTACTAGAATATTTTTATGTTATTTAAATTTAAAATTACGAAGTGATTTAAATTTATTAATGGTTGTTGATAATTTTAATTGACATTTAAATTGACATCTGATTTGACTTCTAGGAATTTGAATGAACAATTAAATTGAATTGGAATTAAATTACTAGTAAACTCCTAATTATTGATAACCTGTTAGTTGTTGTGATGTTTCAATTGATTTGGATGTTGATTGTGATAGATGTCATTGATTGATATTTTGGATGATTTGGATTTTTATTTATTTTGATATATCATGTTATTATCCTATATATTATTTATATTATATAAAACCGTAAATCGAATTGTTTCAAATAAATTAAAAATAAGGTTGAAATGATATATACCTATGATGTTAATTTTGGATTGAAATGATATATATCCATCGCTGAAATTAAATTGAAATAACTGATCACTTGGCCAAAGGATAGAAAATTATATACAGACACCGAGATGGTTAAATTAAATGATTTTAAAATTTTTGATTTGAAATTACTTAAATGATTTGATTCAAAGAAGTAAAAAAATCGTATTTATAGAAATGAATTATTTTCGAACTTGAGCTGGAGAAGTTGAAATTTAAATTTGGTAATAGGAGTTGCTATAATAATCGAAGTTGAGATTTTGAAGTTATAATCGAAATATGATTTAAATTTTGGAAATTGATTTATTTTCAAAGATTGGACTTTTATTCGAACTTTGAATATTGCTAAGTAAAAGGCATTTAGACCAATATTTCAGAAGTTGAGCTTGCAATTGAATTATTTTAAATATTTGGACATTAAATTGAACATCGAACATAAATTTGATTTAAATGATTTAATCGAAACTTTGAAAATCGAGCACAAAATTGATATAATTGAAATGGTTTAAAATTAAGGATTGAGTTGAAATTTTACCATTGAATCAAATAGTTGAGGTTGAAATTGAAGTCGATTTGGAATTGAAATCGATTTGGAATTGAAATTGAAATTAATTTGGAATGAAAATGATTTGAATTGAGATTGATTTGAATTGTAATTGGAATCGAAGTTAGTTCGAATTGAAACCCAAATGAAATTGATTAAATTAAAATGGAAATTGGATTGATTTGAATTGGAAAATTTAGAATTGGATCAGTTTGACTTTGAAACTATTTTCAAATAGACTATTTTAATATAAACTTTTTAAAACCTATCTTTTTAAATATTCAAATTATTTTGATTTTCCTAGCTATTTTCATTTTCAATACTCAAACTACTTATATCAAATTATTTTAACTTTTTAAACTATTTAAATTATTCAAACTATTTTTAAAAATTCAAACTGGTTGTGGCTGGAATGTTAATATTTGAATCGTTGATTTAAATACAAATTGGGTTAAAATGAATTTATAACCTAAATTGAAATTTGAAACAATTTCGAAAGCGAAATCGAGATACTGAGGCGAAAATGATTTTTTAAGTGAAATAATATATTTGAGTAAATTTGATGATTTTGAAATAAACTGATTTTAAAGCGAATATGATATTTTGATATCAAGTACGAATGGTTTTCGAAATGTAAAAGAACCGACCAGTGAGTAAAACGATGTTTGGTTGTTAAAGAGACCGAAGCTTCTTATTGGCATACTCTCTGTCAATATTGCAACCATTTTAACAACCATGTACATGGAGGAGACTCCAGAACAAAGTGGTTGGATTTGGTATCATTTGCTGGATTTGAATTAAGATAACGATGATTGATAGACCCCCGCACTTGTGCCAATTTGAAATGACTAAAACAGAACGGCTTGACAGGGCCAAGCGGGCTAACTATCCCTAGCGGACATCCATTCTTTGATTTTTTTGGACTCGGTCCATATTGTTACTCTTGTTATTGTTTCGATTGGTGCACCTTAATTTGGGATAACCTACCTTTGACTCGATATGAGATGGATGGAGGCGATGGGCGGTCGTAGCTACGATGCGTTACCACCAATGTTGCGACCTAAACTGGTAGTATCTTACTTTAGGCATTGCTTCACGTGTCTTGTCATACTTTTATCCCTATACGAGACCCATATGAATTTGGTTTAGTGTTGTTGTATCACGACGCATCAGCAGCTACCGACGTATCTACTCCATAGTAGATAGAAACCTAATAACTAATATATACATGTATGTACCTATATGCTCAATGACCATATTGGCCCTAGGTACCCCTCATGGTACCTTAAGTATCCTCCTCGAAAATGACACCATCGTCTAGTTTCGAGAGCGTTCCATAACTACATCTATAAAGGACCGCTTCGTAAGGCCTACAATACTGATGCTCCACTACTTACTATGAAAAACGTAAATCGCATCCACACTAATCTATACCAGTGCTCAGACATGCACAACATACTACCCTGTGCGTACATTGAGGACTATGTAATCATTCTGTCTACTATCTAAATCCCGCAAACAAGGTCTGTCTTGTATGCAACTCAGTCGGGGATTTTCTATATCTGTAAAGGATTTGCTTCATTAGGCCTACAATATAGATATTCTAGTTGGTCTTCCCTTTCTCATCATTGCTATGGCCCCACACAGCCACCCCTTAACTAATCGAAAGACTTCTAAAGAGTTAATTGGTCGTGCCCTACTGCAAATAATCTAACATCCAATTGGCGGTGCCCCTCCATCCAATGTCTCGATTGTGAAAGTATCATTGGACTGTTGGTTTATGTCTAGTCTTTTCCGATCTTGCTCTTAGCCTTGATGCTGGCCGATGTCCGCATGTGACTATCATTAACCTTATTTGCATGTACTGGACATACGAATATCCTACTTCGAACATCAAGCTCTTCTGATTGCCTACAAAGGATCCGCTTCGTTAGGCCTACAATGCAAATAAAATTAACACATACTCAGTAACGACCCATAAAATTTTATATTTTTAATAATATATTAACTGAAATTTTGTGAAATTTTAAATAATTGAATTTTGAAATAAAAATTTGATATTTGGAATACGTCTACTTTAACATAGCAAATGTTAGATTTTCATCAGATAATATGGAAGTTAATTTCTTGTGTAAGTTTATTTCAATATAAATCAGTTAATATTGGATGATAATTAAATGTTTTCCAAATCTGAATATTTTTGTACAATAAATTTGTAAATCATCTTCTGAGTGAGACGTCATATTTCATTTCTCCAAATTTGGGATGATGTCCTCCTTTTCTCTTATTTCTGGAAAACTAGCAGCATTTTCTGTACCGATCGACTTTTGATCGGATGATCCTATCACTGATATATGTATACCATTTTGATCGTCTCGTCATGCCGATCTCCGTAGTATATTCGTTTGTGTGTTTCAATGTTTGGTGGACGGCGAAATCTGTAAAAGTTGGACCCAAACAGTTTCGTATTTTGTGCTTTTTTCCTCTTATCTTTTCAATTTGCCAGCCTTCTAGCCTGTTGCCTTTATTTAATTTTGAAACGACTGTTGAGCCTTCACATTTCATTAATTTTATTATTGTGCCTTTTCCACTATGTTTTCGGTTCATTTGAAAGAATTTTTTTACATAGCATGCAACTGTTCGTATGTTGTCTGATCGCTTACCTTCTCCTCGCCTTGCCCTCTTCTCTTTTATTTCAATCACGCTTTTTGAAATAAACACACACATAAAAGCTTTAATATATGATGGAGACAGCCTGCATTCCTCATCCACCCTTCTTTTCTCACCGCTGTGTTATCCTCCCCATCCTTTGCTAAAGCAGCCGTACTTGCCCCACACGCGAACTGCAACCAAGCCCTCCATTTCCCACTCTCCCAGTCAACCAACCCAACACCTTCATCACTTCAAAGCATTGAATCCATGCCACATTCCCTCTCACAGTCGAGCCTTCGACCAATTTTGCCTCACCCCTCTTCGTTACGCAGCAGCCGCCATAGCTCTGCCTACTAACTCCAATCGTTCCTCCTTCCAGCCAAACTCCTCCTAACCGTGCCTTCTCACCAAGCTTTCATCCATCTCAGCTGTAAGTATATATACATTAGCAGTGAAAGTATATACAAGTATGTTTTTATATTTGTTATTTGGCTACCGTATCTATGTTTTATAAGTTTGCTTGTTTTATTTTGTTACCTGTTTTTTTCTGTTTTGTTTTGGGAATTATCCAAGACTTTCATATATAAGCTTGTGCATATATATATATATATATATATGTGTGTGTGTGTGTGTGTTGGCAATTGAAGAACTAAGATTTGTTTTAAAATTATACATACGTAAGTCTGTCAACTGTTTTCTATATATATATATATATATATATACCGTGTTAAAGAAGTTTGTATTAAAGCTATACAAGTTATAAAAGTTGAGGATCTATTTTCTATATATAAATTATATAAGCTATATTATCTGTTAGTGGATATATATATATACTAGTTTACATAAGTTAGGTATAAAAGTTGTTATATGATAATATGTTAAGTGTATATATATGTTACAGTTTGGTTTCGAGAAATTTTTTGATTTGTGTGTATATATATACTGTAATGTTTCGATATCAAATGAAGGTTATATATATATATATATATATATATATTAGTTCTATGTATTAATTTATATAAAATATTGCTTTAAATTATAATATATATATATATATAAATTGCATATAAAAGTTATTTTCAGAAGTTGTATACGTGTTTATATACGTATGGAAGTTATTATATATATGTTTATATGCTAAATTTGAAGTTATTTGTTTAATATTTAATATAAGCTATGTGTTTGTATTCCTGAGTTGTTTTTTAAGACCCGACGTATGTTTACACATTACATCATAGGGTAATGTAACCTATGTATTTGTTTTATTTAATATTGTTTCAAATCATTAATTATATGCGTGAGTCGCATATTTTCATATTGGGTTGTATGTATATATATTGGTTGATGTGTAGAGTTTCTGTAAGTTAGCACTTATAGCATAGTGCATATAGTAGTATACGTATAATAGAATAGTTTTAAGAAGTGAATTCATGTACTGTAATTTTTAATATAATACATTTGTTTAAATATATATGTTTTTAAATTTATATTAGCAAGCAAATAAATATATAAATAAATCTATATTATAATAATAATGTATATATTTTCCGTTTATATCAAAGCTGATTAGATTTGTTTTCATTGATTTCTGTTATCAGACCTATCCATCGAATTCGTGCCAATTTTGCTTTGCTTTGGAATTCATGCTTGGATCCGTAACTCATGTCATTCTCATTCATCTCTAGCCTCGAAAGTTGAGCAATCACTCATGATTAAAGTTCTTATATTCATTAAATTTGATTCCAATTGAAACGACAATTGAAATATGCTGCTATTAGTTATTTACATTGTTATATATATGATGTTATCGGTATCTTTTCATCTGTTACATCTGACCATTATCTATTATTTATATTGATGATATATGCCTGCTATATTATTATCATATCTGTTGTCACTTTGCGAGTTCCCTGTTAGTATAGAATTCACTATGGGTTGAAATGATACATACCCGAACAATCTATAGAATTGGAGAAAATCATTATGGGCTGAAATGATAAACTCAAGCGATTTTCAAATTGAATTGAATTTTAGATTACGGGTTGAAATGATATATACCTGTATTTGTTGAAATTACAGATTGAAATGATAAATATCTGTATCACTTGAGCAAAGGATAGAAAACTTTATACAGACACCGTTGGTCTATATATAAATATTTTAAAAATGATTTCTATGGTTTTGGAAAGAAATATATGGTTTAATAAATATTGATTTTAAGATATTATATATACAGGTAAATAGACACAAGGAAGAAGTTGCAAAAAAAATTAGTCTCAGGGACAACAAGTTTGCTTTTTAGTCTGAAGGACACTTTTTAGTGTAAACTGAAAATGATAGTTACAACTATCATTCTTTGATTTACACTAAAAAGTGTCCTTCAGCCTAAAAAACAAACTTTTTGTCCCTGAAACGAAATTTTTCTCTAACTTTTTCCTTGAGCCTAAAATCCCCTTATATATAAATATATTTATAAAGTTTAAATTCTTGATTTTAAAATTTTATGTTTTGAAATTTTAAAAATTATAACTTAGTTTTGAAATTAATTTTTTTAAGAATTTGCTTATAATTTTACTATTTTAAAATATGTATAAATAAGTTTTATTATAAAATAAGTTTGATAATAAGATTTATTTTAATAAAGTTTGATTTAATTAATAAATAATATGTTTAAGTATTTATTTTAAATTTTGTTTTTAAATATAGAGTTGAGGTAATTAGCCAAAAGGACAAACATTAGTAAAAAATTTAGATGAAGTCCAGAAGTTTTCAAATTTAGGCTTAAGGACAAAACCACGTTTTCTCTCTTCTCTACATAAATCTCAAATCCACTTCCTTTCAACTGCCACTACTCCAATTCTTCCGCCAATACCACAACCTCGTAGCTCCTCCTCCTCTTATCTCCATCGCCTTCAACAGCTCGACTTCGACCCACGCAGTGTGACCCAGGCAGTCTCGACCTGCACTGCGTCCTGCTCCGCCTCGTCGGATTCATTGCCGCTCTCCTCATCGTCTTCGTCGAACCGTTGTTGGTTTTTCATTTCCGCTCTTCCCATCATCATTGCCGCTCTCCTCATCGCCGGCATCATTGCTTCGACCTAACCTGCACTACGTCCTGCTCCATCTTCGCCGGCGTTAGCTATGAAGCATATTAAATCATCGTCGATTTGAATTTTAAAAAAAATCAATAACATTATAAAATGCTAAATTAAAATAGCATTATATCATTGTAATGCTATATTCAAAAAATGCTAAATTTTTCTATCATTTTGCGTATGTTAAATATGCTTGTGTAATTCATAGTTAAAATGCTACATCAACCTGTCATTCTCAAATATCATTAATATGCTACTAAACTTTGTATCTAAAACGTTACATTAAATTATCATTTTGCATGTTTTAAAAATGCTATTGTACTTCATAGTTAAAATGTCAGTTTAAAAATGATAAAATAAACTAGCATTATCATTCCTTTTATAGTTTAAAAAATGCTAATTTAAATTACACTTATACACATATAATGCTATATTCATTTTCACTTAAAGATAATGCTGGTTATATTTAGCATTTTCGAATGTTAACTGTTCAAAAAAAATCGATCGACACCAGCTTCGGCCGTCTTCTCTTCCATCGCCGACACATGCTTCGCTGCTACGCCATCATCGACGCCTTGCTTTGCCGCTACACCACCAACAATATTCTCTTTCATTGCCTTTCAATCCACCTCGACCGACCACCTCGTCGCCTCTTAGGCTGCTACCACCTCATCGCCTCGACCATCCACCTTCAATATCCCATGCTCCTGCCACCTCATTGCCTCCTAAGCCTCATCCCCCAAGGCATCGCCGGCAAAGCCACTACCATTTTAGTCACGTCTTAAGTTTGGCCTTGCGATATATTTTTATAGGAAGTTTGGCCTTCATACTAAATATAAAACCTGTTGTTCTTGCGTCAAATTTTTTCTTTATGCTTATCCTCCTCCCAGTTTTCCACTATAGAGTTTATAATAATTTTTGAAAAAAATTAATGTCGCGAAGATAGGTTTGAAATTGATTTGAAATGGTATTTAATTAAGAATTTATTTAATTAAATCAATTTGAAACTTACGGAATTTGATATTTTTAAAGGATATGATTTTATAACTTGATTTTGGTTTAAGATGGTTAATGAATATTTTCAAGTTTAAATAAATTGAAGGAAATATATAGTTTATCTATAATTTGAGGTTTTATGTAAATGATATTGGATTTATTAAGAGAATACATCAAACTAAATAATAATGAAGCTAAATTAAGATATATATATATACACACTCACGAAATTATCAAAATTTAGTTTTGAAAATGATGAATATTTAAAGCTTTGAAATATATTGAAATTTAAATGTTTTATTTTTTTGTTCAAATCTTTATTTGATATCGATATAATTTGAAATGATTTATTGAAAAACTAAATAGAATTGAAAATTGATGAAATGAGGATGGGTTAAACTGAATTTTGGCATTTGAGTGGATTTGTATCGATTTGAAAAAATTTAAGGAAGCTATTTTATTATATAAAGTATTTTTTAAATTGTATTTGAAACTATTTTTATATTTTACTTTATAATTATTTTAGTGTAGACTATTTCAATATAAACTATTTCCACTTATAGTTATTTTAATATAAACTATTTTATTTTATAAAATAGTTTATTATATATACTATTATTAATATTTAAACTGTTCAAGTGGGAAGTTATGATTTTAAAGTTACTAATTTCAAAGTATTATGTTATCGAGTGTTATAATTTCCAAAGTGTTATAATTTCTAAGCTTTATAATTTCCAAAGTATTATAACTTTGAAGTGCTATGACTTGTGAAATAAATATTATTTTTAGTGAGAAATGACATCATATTGATATGGTTTTGAAATGGATATGATACTTTGGTTTTAAAGTATGATATTTTGAAATGACCACATTGTTATAATAACGTTTGGTTGTTAATAGTGTATATTACTACATAATAGATAGTTCCACGGATCCTTAGAGGATGGTTATCCCAAACATCCTTTAAGTTACTTTTATTTCAGTTGATATTTCACTTGAGTTGGATTTATTGATATAAGAATGTTAATCCCGACTCGAGTGTTTTGTGTTTTGATTTACGTTTGGGTCAGACTGAGGGTCACAACATTTGAGACTCACCTTTAGAGTTTGGAGCTTCTCTTAGAGATCCAACTATTGATTCTGCTTTCAGTTATTTAGTTGACTCCTGTGATATTCTGATCTTGTATTTGACTATTGTATTGAGACTTCTGTGTATTCGAGACTTTTATTGTACCTTGTTAACTCTGATATATATATATATATATATAGTAGCTTCATGAACTACTATTCTTCTGTTTCCACTACATACTGTTATTACTCTGTGTCTGTGATTCTGTGATTATTTCAATACTATATATGTTGAATTTGCCAAATTTAAATTAACAATCTGGTATTTTAAGAAAATTAAAGTCCGACATATGCAGATGCGAATGGTTGAAAATACCGGGATGTTACATACTCTTTTGATGGAATGCCTACATACCTGCCTTTGGGGATGCAGCTTCGTTAGGCCTACCTAGAGGGCCATCCTAGAGTATCTTCACGTCCTATTGAACTCTTGTACTTCCCTCTAGCCCAAAATCGCTAAGTTAGATGTGCTCCTCCATTTAAGAAATCCATGATGAACTGCTTCGTTAGGAACTTCATCCTTCAGGCTGCTCTAAACGCATTTCGATTCTTTTATTAGACCCTAAGTCTAATCTTTTAATTTTCATTTAGTTTGATTTCTTATTCTGTTGGCTACCTATTTTACTTTAATTAGCATTTCCTTGCCTCCGTTTAATAGGGAATGCCGTTAGCATGAGCAACATTTACTATCTTGTTTTTTAACTTAATATATAAATTCTTCAGTTCCTTAAAATAAGCCTTTTTATTATTTCTGTTTTGTTTGCTTATTAACTTAATACAATTTGTTTGAATAAGCTTCAATCCTTATTCTCTACTATCATTACTTACCAATTTGTATTAAGTTCACGATAAGCTATTCCGATCTTATTTCATAATTATAACCTATATTATAATACTACTTGGAATTGTTACTTTTTCATCTTTTATAGTCCACTATACAATTACAAATGTTTCTTGCCTAGTCTGCCTCCTTTAATTATGATATAGAATTTTCTTTAATTCCTAAATATTACATGATTCATTTATCATAATAATTGCCTAGTTAACTAGCCTGCGCAATAAATGCAGACTTAGGTTCCTTAAATTTCTTCATAGCCTCAAAATCTTAAATTAATAATTTTCTTATTTCAAATCATACTTTAATTTATTATCTGATATTTTAGGAAGTAATTCTATTTTATTCGGTCAGTTATGAAGATTATATAATCCATTTTCATATTTTAATGTCAAATAACACTATAAACAATAATCTGTAACTGCAAGGTATCTTTTTTATTATTTTGGAGTAGTCTAAAATACAGTGGTTTCTCTATTTTACACTTATTTCCCATTTTTATTCCTTTTATTCTGGCAGTTACGTTTACCTTTATTTTTTTGCAGCTATTATATTATGAAAATGTATCCCATCTTCTAAACAGCCAATTAATCTACTAGTTACCCCCAAATTAACTTTTCCGTTTCAATGCAATTTATTACAGTAGTTTTATCTCTCATCTTTTATTATTTTACATCTATTTTCTTTCATTTCAGTTGTTTTATCTATATAATCCATATTCGTGTTTTATCTATTCTAATGTATACATGAAGAAAAAAAAGAAGGGATGGAAGAAAACTGTCGGTTGCAAAAAAATCCAAAACATAGATTAAAATATGCAAATAAGGCATAGGAATTAGTGTTTAAATAGTGTAAATAAATTGCAAGTTTTCTTATAGTTTATCCTAATTTAATGAATATGGTTATTTACCGAATTTTTTTTCTAAACGGGAATCTAAAGATAATATATCCTAAACCTAAAAGATATATAAATAAATCCACTCACCTGTCGTCTTTAGGTTCGCTTGTGCTCGCTTGGTTCCATAGTCCTTCTGGATCCCCTTCTTTCAAGGCGTATAATATTTTAATTCAAAAGATCTTCTCCTTAGAAATTATTTTCATTTTAGGGTCCAGCCTTAGGTAATGAACCCATGGAAGAAAATCTAATTGTAAGAAAATAGCTAGGCCTAGGGTCCTATTTATTTTGGAGCTTGGGATCTCATACCGTCGGATTCTTGGATTGAACCTGGAGCCACCACATCGCAGGGTCGTTCAGAGCCATAGGATTGAAGAACGTATGGCTCAGATTGCACAAAAAGGAGAAAACACGTCACAATATAAACCTGGATGAAATGTCGTCTAGATTGTGTGCGGGTCGACCAGGCGATCGACCGTTGTGCCCATTGGGTCAACCTACAGGTCGGCCCATATCCGTGTTGTTATTTTTTTTTTGGTTCGATTACTTATTTTGTTTCATTCTTATCTCCTTCATATTAGTTCGGTTTTAGACAAGTTATACATGATAACAGATTAGATAATTGCCCTGGATGCAATGGCACAGTCCCGAAGCTATATTCCAGTAATTCCAAAATTATTTATTTTCATTACTTATCGTTATACATTAAATTTTAACGATATAAGAATGTAGGGTGTTAAATTCTCCAACCCTTAGGAAATTTCGTCCCCGAAATTTGACAAGGGTAAAAATTTATGAAACTAATTTGTGTACATCTTATTTTGCAGCCATCCATGCTTTTGTGAAAAAGTGCTTTTCAAGTCAAAGCATGTGCATAAATCTCTAAGCAGTACCTAATGTATGAATGCTTTTAAAAGTTTACTTTTTAAAACATGATGCACACTACCAAATTATACTTGCAATTTCTTTATGAATGCAACGTTTTGAAAAATTAAAATATTTTTCACCCAATTTTTCCCACACTCCTATTATTTAGGGGTGTAGTTTAACAAATTTTTTCCCAGTATGTTATAGAAGAAAGTGGTCGCCGATCTTCTATTATCTTTTGTCATCTTTGGATATGGGTTTTTAGATGGGCTGGGGTAGAGATGGATAGAGTGGTTTATACTGAGCATACCCACCCCATGATAGATTCCTCCACCCTAAGAAGGATGGGTATAGAGTTAGCCTGGCTAGAGGCCCCATAGGAGAAGCAGGAGCCTGAGACCGAGCCACAGCCTTTTCCACACCATCAGGCGCCGCAGTATTTCCACTGGCAGCAGAGCTTTCCTTTACCACTATTTGGAGGCGGCGTTGGACATATGAAGTCACGGTGGCTTTCTTGGCTACCAGAGGCCGCGACGCAAAGTACTTGAGGACGTGATCTTGGAGAGAGGGAGCGGACCCCCCAACCCCCTCCACCGATGGGTTACGACGAGCAGATGAGGATCATTGTCAAGAGGCAAGAGCAACACGCCAAAGAGAACGTAGAGCTTCTTCGGGGATAGCAGGAGATAGTTAGGACACAGTAGGAGATTGTAGCGAGCATCGGATGGTAGGAGGAGCGCCTCATTTATTTAGATTCATTGATTAAGACCTTCTTATGTCAGGGCGGACATGGTCCTAGGCCTCCTAGCCCTAGTTGATAGCTGTGTTTAGTCTGCTATTCTTACCTATGTAGTATCACTTTATAGTAGGACTTATTTTCTCTTTTAGTTATAGATTGTACTCTTATGTAAGCATTTAATTCCTATTTTAGTAAATTAGTAACGATGCATTTTCTTTGCATTTTTTTGATGTTCACAAATAGAGTATAAAGGCATAAGACATTAGTATTAAAACAAAAGTAAAAGCATATACAAGAACAATTAAAAGGAAAATAAAAATTTAAATAAAGCAACAGTAAACGTTAACAGAAAAAATTAAAAGAGAAAATTTATTATGAAAACTTTACTTGGGAAGCAAATAGGGATTTTTATAGAATAGTAGCCTAAATTCCAAGTATGGAGAAGTTGTGCGCAAAAGAAAATGGAGAAATGTAAAGTTTTTCCATTTTCTATCCTCTTTCTGATATAAGAAATCGAATTTGAAATATTATATTTTTCTAAAATTCGAATATTAAAGGTTGTGTGGTAGGGTTTGGATGTAAAATTCATTGAACTACACCTCTGTTCAGTCGGAGTGTGGAAAAAAATTGGATGAAAAACGTTTTGAGTTTTCATAAAATTGCATTCACATAGAAATTGAAAGTGTATTTAGGATGTGTCTATCATGTTTTAAAAATAATTTTTTTTAAAAAAAAAGCATACATATAGAAGATACCGCTTAGAAATTCATGTATATGCATATATTTTGTATTGAATGACACTTTGCACAAGAACACAGATGGTCGCAAAATCTGATGGACACTAAATGGATGTGATTGATGCGTGAAATTACATAATTTATTCCCGACAAATTTCGAGGATTAAATTTTCTAAAAGATGGGAGAATGTAACACCCCACATTTTTGGATAATTAAATAATCAAATAACCATGAACAGTGGAAATAAACATTTTGGAGTTGTCAGAATATGGCCTTGAAACTTATACCACTGTGTTCGTGGTGATTTTCTGATCAATTTTCATATATAACTTTTCGAAATCCGAGTTAATATGAAGAAATTACGATAGCCACGGAAATTAGAAGAACAAAAGAAATAGAAAAAATATATAATGGAGTGGACCCCACGGATCGACAACCAGATCGACATGCAAGGCATCAAGGCCAATCGTACGGTCAACCCCTAGGAGACGCAAGTCGACCGGGCGGTCGACCTGCGTTTGTCCTTGGACGCTAAATCATCCAGGGACGTGCTAACTCCTTTTTAATTGATTTTGGTGCAATCTCAAACGTTGGTTGTTAAATCCAACGATCTGCAGTAAGCCTGTAATGTGGATGCACCAAATTCAATCTAAAAGTATGACGGTCTGAGATCCCCAAACACCCCTATAAATAGGACCCATGGCCTAGCTATTTTTCTCACAATCAGATTTTCTCCTAATTGGGTTCATTGCCGTAGGCTGAACCCTAAAAAGAAAATATTTCAAGGGAGAATATCATCTCAATAAAAATATTGGACACCTTAGAATGGGATCCAGGAAGACCATGAAGCCAAGTTGAGCAGAAGCAAAGCTAAGGATGACATGGGAGTGGATTTAAAATTATATATCATTTTGTTTATGATATATTATCTTTAGATTCCCTTTTAATTCAGTAATTAGTTTACTAATTAGTTGTGTTGAAAACTGTAAATTGTATAAGAGAGCTTATATTTAATTATTATTTTTATGGAAAAGGAAGATAGTAATCTAATTAAGTATGAATAATGTTAGGCTTGACAATTAAAGAAAGGCATAAGCCTAAAAGTAAGAAATTTACAATTATTTACATCTATTTTAAAGTTGAAATTTAGTCTATAAATGTTAGCTTCTTTTTATTCCTTTTTACGCGAATAAAATAGTTAAAGAGAAGAATTTGCAAATATGGACTAACATAGAAAAACACTAGAATTACGGAAATTAGATTTAAAATAAGAAAAAAAACTGTAAAAATAGAAAAATAAAAATTTACAGTAAATTATGGTAAAACGGGAAAAATAAATTAAAGGGGGAAATTTTAATAACTTGATTGGGAAGTTAGTGAAAGTTTAGCTGGTTGGTTTAGAAAAGAGAATACAATTTCATAGTTTAATATTTAAAAGATAACGATTAACGTAATTGCAAGAATAAAAGAAAGAAAAAGAGAATTAGTGTAAAATAGAGACGCTATTGTATTTTCCACTACCCAAAAAAGTAAAGATATATTAAAAGGAATATCTTGCAATTACAGATTATTATAGCATTATTCAGTACTAAAACATGGAAATGGATTCTTAGCACTTTTTTTGTAACCAACCACATAGAATTGAACCTCCTCCTAAAATACCAGAAAATAAAGTGAAGAATTAAAGGAATTAAAGAGGCAATCAAGTTAATTATGAGATAAGACTAGAAGCAATAAACACAAATGTATCTAGATCTAAATTTACTACACAGATAGCAGAATAAAAGCAAAGAAATTATTATGATAAGTAAACTTGTGATAGCCGGACGTAGACCTAAGCCAAGATTGTCGTATAATACAAGAGAATCAAAGAGAATTCAATATCATAATAATGTAAAACATACTAGAACAAAAAAGAGACACTTGTAATTATATTTATAATATATAGATTATAAAAGAATATAGAAGTGACAATTGCAAGTAAAATTATAACAAATGTTGTAATTAAGCAGAAAGAACAGAAAAGGCTTATTTTAAGACTTAGACTAAGTTAATAAGAAAATAGAGCAGAAATAACAAAAGATTCTTATTTTAAAACTTACAATAAGTTAATAAGAAAACATAGAAACATGGCCTATACCAACAGCATTCCCTTTCAGTCAGGAACTGATGGTCTCAAAATAGTTAGGTGTGGCTGGCACAAGCTTATGTTGTAAATAAGTAGCCAACAGAATAAGAAAAGTAAATTAAACGCATAATAACGGTTAGATGTAGGGTCTAATAAAATGGTAAGATGCATTTAGAGCAGCCCAAAGGATGAAAAGCCCGACGAAGTAGTTCATCATAGATTTTAGCACAGAGAAGCACGTCCAACTTAGTTAATTTGGGCTAGAAGGAAGTACGAGATTTCAACAGAATGTGAGGATAATCTAAGATGGCCCTCTGAGGTAGACCTAATGAAGCTGCGCCCCTGGAGGCAGGTTTGTAGGTGTTCCATCAAGAGAGTATGCCTTGACTACTTTTGCATTGCAGGTCTAACAAAGTAGACCTTTGTAGACAGTCAAAAGGTTGATGAATGGAGTAGGATATTCATAGATATCGTACACTGACTTGCAAGTAGGTTTTAGTAAGCAGGACCCAAAAGGATAGTCGCATGCGGAGATCAAGACATCATCAAACCAAGAGAGAGTTTGAGGAAAACTAGAGTTAAATCGACATGCCGATGATTCTTTCACTATCGAGACATTGGATGAGAGACACAGCCAATCAGATGGTTAGATTGTTTGCAGTACGGCACAACCACCTGGCTCATTAGAGGTCTTTCGATTAGTTGAGGGATGGCTGCATAGGGCCATGGCCATGATGAGAAAAGAGACAGACCAAGTAGAATATCTATATTGTAGGCCTAACGAAGCAGTCCTTTACAGATATAGAAATTCTCCAACCGAGTTTCGTACAACGTAGACGTTGTTAAGAGGGATTCAAGGAGTAGGCAAGACGATTACGTATAGTCCTCAAGGTATGCACTGAGTGGTACATTGTGGATGTACGAGCATTAGTATAGGCTAGTGCAGATGCAGTTTTACATTTTCATAGCAGATGGCAGAACTTCTGTACTATAGGCCTCATGAATTTGTTCGTTACAGATGTAGTGGTAGAATGCTCTAGGAGCAAGATGTTGGAGCCATTTTCGAGGAGGATACAAAAGGTACTATGGGTATCACCTTGGACCGATGCGGTCATTGGGCATATAGCTATATATATATATATATATATATATATATATATATATATATTAGTTATTAGGTTTAATCTACTAGGGAGTAGATAGGTACGATTCATGCACAGAGGCGAGAATCAAGCTTAAAAGTGAAAATGTAACAGAAATATATATATATATATATATATATATATATATATATATATATATATATATATAAACCCAATAAACCAAATATAACAGAAAAATGAAAATAAAATGGTGTATATAGAATTAAGCTTAAAAGTGTATAATTCGTCCATTCACCAGAACTTTAGTTCTGACCCCCTCCTTATACATCCTACAGGTTAGGTAGATGGCAGAGACTTTCCAGCTTTGAGCCACTTGTTTAGAAAGTGTTATTATATTGGTAAGTATTTATTTACTATTATATTTTTGTTAGTTCCGTGTGAGCTATTTATTTGAGCATTAATATATTTTTCTTTGCCTATTTGCAGGGTACCAGATATCCAACTCGAGTTTCGTTGGGCTTGGATTTTAGCATTTTTGCAAAAAATCCAGACCCACTAAAATTCGGGTGGTTCAGTTTGGAAATGTTGTTTTGATGGTAAAACAATATTTCTATAAGTGTATAAATTATATTTTTAAAAAGGGAATTCTTTGGAATAATTGGATAAATAATATAAAGTATTTAAAATGAGAGTAAGCATTATTAAAAAATAGAGTATTACACTGAAAGATATTTAAAAAAATGTCAATGCACTTGCGTGTAAGTTTCAAGTGTTAAGACAAAAGATCTTTGTGTATTTCTGAGTTTTGAAAGCATTGAATTTCATGTGAGTTTTAATTTAAATATATTGCTTCAAATATTTAATAATTCATGCACAATAAGTTCCAAAGTACACATAAATTTTTAAATCAGGGACAATTTCATATATATGGATTTTGTTGATAAATCTTATACGTATATATAATCGAATTATGTATATGAGCAAGTCTAAAATGTACAGGCTCTGCATACAGACCAGATCTATGGAAGTAAACCTTGAATATATAGAATGAGTTTCAAAGATATACTGATTTTGAACAATTTCATACATTGGATTTAAAAAGTTATAATCATATAAACTTTGAAAATGTGTAGTTTCATACATATGAGTTTCTCAGATATATACACCTTTGAATATATGTGCTTTAATAATAGGAAGTTTCGAATATGGCTTTGTAGATGAAAGTTTTACATGTTTATATATGAATCAGTTTTGGAATGAATATATAGTTCTATATATATTTAGTCCCAATAATATGTACATCATCTAATATATACGTAAGTTTTTAACATACCATGTATAACAGCTCTGAGTAGATATGAGCTTTAAATATATAAGTTTGGCATGTATATATTTGTTTTCGAATATATATAGTTCCAAACTTCTGCAAATAAAAACTTTTAAAATAATAAATTTTCGTATATTTGATATTCTAAAAGTGTATCTATTATAAGCCTTCCGATCTCCCCAAACTTCATGAATATGCAGCTTTAAATATATTATTTTCATGAATACAATTTTCGAGCATGTTTTGAGTATTATAGGTATAAAACATTTTATACTGGACAATTTCATGTAAATTGATTCCTGTACATGATAGTTTTATGTAAATTGATGTCGAATGTTAGTTTCAAAAAAATAAATGTACGAGGCTTTTGAACCACATTGCCTTCATACTGATGTACTAAACTTTGATCACTAGGGCTATAAATTAATTGCAAGTACAGAGAATTATTTGTTCTCTAGTATTTGTTTTAGTAAGCAAAAATTATTTAAATATAGCAATATCTTTGGAGTGTTAGGTATCATTCCTTGTTTTAGGAAACATTATACTATGATATCTTGTGAGTTTCAATCTCCTTCATTTCATCGAGATATGCATCGATGTCTCCTTTTCCTACTTGGATTCTACGAAACTATGAACGTAGTTTTTATCCCATTTAACACTTATCAAGATATTAAGATATCAACTTGAGATATGGATTGAGGTGTTAGTTTGAGATCTTGTTTGATATTTGAAACCTTGCATCTTGTGTTGCATAAATTTGCATTTGGAAATTTAATGAAAGCGATGGGTCTAATGTAATTAAGTTTTATTTTGGATCAATTATAAATTTTTGAACTTCAAATGTAGAAGGCTGAAAACAAATAGATTTAAATGCTAACATGGAAATGAACAAAAGATTAAATATTTGAATAATCAACAAATTCTGAAATCGAATTTCTAACGTTAACGGTGTATAAGAAGGCTTGTTTGATATAGTTGGGTATGTAGTCTACTAAATACAGTACAAGAAATAAAAAAACGACATTTATTAGTGCATATAATGAAGCATGATAAAACCTACTATATTAGAATAACAAATCAGGTTAATTTTTGTTAGGAACTTCAATAGAATAAATATCTAGCCTCTTAAAGTCTTAAAGATAATCGACTGTTCAAGTACATAATTTATTAC
This sequence comes from Allium cepa, assembly GCA_030765085.1. NCBI lineage: Eukaryota > Viridiplantae > Streptophyta > Magnoliopsida > Asparagales > Amaryllidaceae > Allium > Allium cepa. The sequence goes on from CM060932.1 coordinate 452,833,406, forward strand.
ACATGTTTTTGTATATATTGATTAATCACTATCCAGATATAAAGTGTATAAGGAACAATCCAACAATCATGATAGAAATTTTTTGTACCATTTGCAATAACTAGTTGCCTCATTTTAGTATTTCTATATTAGTTAGTGATCAACTGTCAAACATTATCTATAGTATCATTCAAATCAGATTTTGTCTATCTTTGGGAAAAACCTTATGATTCAAGTCGTACTCCATATTTTTGCATTTTCAAAAATTGTTTGACGAAGCTAACACTTTAGGTAGCAATATACTCTTTGAAATCATCATCCAATTTTATGTTTTATCACTTGAAATCTTTATCGAAAAATGACTTATACGTTAATATTATGATTGACTAATTATTGAATGAATGTATGCTTATTTTATCTCATTATACGTGACAAATATTCAGACTTGAGTTAAGCATAGATTCAAGAAGACTACATATATTGGAACAGGGGGCAATCTCTCTTTTTGCTCGCCTATGCTCGCCAAATAGATAAGTAAGTTTCTTAAAATTGCAAAATAAAGGAACATTTTCGGATTAAATGTAAAAGTGTTAAAAATATTGATATGTATTGTGTTTCTGACTGTGTTCGATGTATATCATATATATTGTAATTTTGAAATTGCAAACAGCTCTCCATACAAAGGAGACTTTGCTGAAATTTTCTAAAATTTTATAACTTAGAAAAATTTCAATAAATTTTTATATGCGAAGAAACAGAAAATAATAAATTAATCTACTTAAATTTATAACATAAGACAAGTTTGATTCTAATGTTAACTACTTAAGTTTTTGATCGAGTTTCAACTTAATAGTAAAAATTCGAAGTGAGTTAATGTTTGTGTGTTTTTGACATCTGCCTATAAGAAATTACGAGGATGTAATTTTCATATGGGGGATGCAACATCCCGTATTTTTGGGTCAAATTTGGATATTTAATTTGTTTAAATATTCATATTTGAATTATATTATAATAAAAATCTATGGCTTAAATTTATTACATGATTCCCAATGTCACATTTCTAATTTAATTTATAGGATTTCTTAGTAATTTTTAATTTGGGAAATATTTAAATTTTCGGTTTACGTATTTTATGGCAAACTTGGAATTTCGAGACTTCACAGAATTTAATAACTTGTTTATTTTAGTGTTGGTTCGCGATCGCATCCTAATTCTGTACATGGTCATATTTCATTTTCTATCGTCCGTGGCTCGTACATGGACATGATATTATGTGTCGGGTACAGAAATTTATTTAAAATCAAATATAACCCAAGTGCACATACACAGCAGCCACCTAAATGTCTTTTTTCCCCTACATACTGTAGTTGTCTCCCTTGCTCTTCCTCTTATTCTTCACCCTGGCAGCTCTATTGCCCACTTGTCTCCTTGATTTGATATGGGCATGGATTTTTGGTTTTACTATGAGCATGTTTATATTTGTAATACCTTGTGATAGCAGAACGTCTCCTTCTTCTTCATGTTTCTTTTCTCTGTAATGTCAAAAACCATATAAAAACACTTCCCTTTTCCATTCAAAAATCACAACATCCCAAACCGTTGAGTTTTAGGTTACGTGATCAACTGATAAGTTGCTCACTTTATTGTCTAGTATTTTTAAAAATTGATCGCTCGGAGTTTCAATGAGGGACGATCGTGAAAATGCCAATTAACAGTAAGGGGATCAAAATGTTCTAAAAAAATTAAAATCAATTTCTTTATATCAATAAGGAATTGCTCGGTTCCACTTGTGCTATGGGAGTCGCAAGAGGGAGTAGGATTTTTAGGGTGAGTTTGATAGCCTTTAGCAATGATCGTCAATGGAGGTCCTAAACTAAGGTTCGGATTTTAAGGAGTTTTGGTCGTCGGTCGAAGAATCTAAGCTCGGCATTGGGTTTGTGGAGGCAAGTTGAACACACGACGAAAATTTAGAAGGACATGGTCTTTTTTTGAGCTCGCGACATGGTGGGGGCCGTGGGAGGGTGCTTTAGGCGGAGTAGGATGGGAGACGGTGGAGACAGTGATGGTGGGGGATCAGATCTGTTTCCATTGGTTGGATTAACGTGATAGGGGTTCTTGCTTTTTGTTTGGTGGCAAGCAAGAGACTCTTACTCCTAAACATCCCGAAGAAGTAGTAGAAGGCCTTGATGGGTTGGTTTGATATGTGCTTATAGTTGCATGGCTGGTCGTAAAAGTTGATTTGAGGTACCAATGTATCCCACAGTGGGGCTGGGATGGTTGAAAAGCCTACCAGTCACCACTATCGAAGGTTGAAAAACCTAGGTCGTTACAGTTGGTATTAGAGCTTAGGTTGAGCGAACACCTAGGCTTGGTGGAGTTGACTCATTAGAGATATGGTAAGTGAGACCCTAGGATGAGTTTGAGAATATATATAAGAGCGCATATTTGTTATTTGCAGAAAAATGTTTTATATCGTGTTGTTTGATATGTTGTGTGGCTTAAGAATTCTGGTCGATATATTTGGTCAACATTGATATGGATTTCATAAACACTCGAGCAAGATCAATTGGCACATTATTGATTTAAAATTTAGGTAAATGAATTTTTTTACCTAAGATTATATTTTATATATCAAAGAAGTATCTTTCCTAAAAATTCCATAGTTATTGTTGGTTGTGCTTCGTTGTTAGGAAACGATAGTATTCCATCATCATCATCTAGGATTTGATCGATCATGCTCTCCCATTTCGAAGCATTGTCATTATCCATTAATTTATCTTGAATCTTCCTTCTGAAACTTGGATTGGGTAGATAGGAATTTTGGGAACATTGAAAGGAATATCTTATGAATTAAGTTTCACAAACTGAATATAAGGCATTCATTGATAGTATTGAGTTGAAATTTGATTTCTAAAGGTTGTTTGCCAAAAAGAAAATTTAAATATTTTAAAATAAATATTTTAGAAACGATTTTATTTAAAGGGTGATTTAATAAGAATTTGATTTTATAAAAAGAAAATTGGAATATTTTGAAATAAATATTTTGGAAATGATTAAATATAAAAATTGGTTATATTTGAATAAGGCTTTATAAAAGAAGTTTATATAAAAAAGTTGAATATTTTTGAGTTAATACTTGAAGAATGATTCATATGAAGAAAGTTAGAATTATTCTCGCAATAAATATTCCGGAAATGATTTCCTTTAAGAAAGTATTTTATAAATTTGATTATAATTATGTGTTATATATGAAAAGGAACTTGATATTCTAAACCTCGATGATTTTGGCAAAATGGGTTTTCATGGTTTACAAGTTAATAATAGTAATCGAAATTTTCCCTGGGAAAAAAACATTTCTAGGTAGGGTATTGCTACCATTAGGATCTCGCTATTAATTATTTAGATAAAACAATTTTTGATTTGGTTCCAAAAGTATGGTTTGATTTACTATAAAATAAAAGTGTATATTATTATTTCAAATGATTATAGAGAATGGAAATATAATTTTATTTGAGATAGCTTTGGATCTTAAAGGGGTTTTTAGTGTATCAATATTTTGGAAATAGTACACAGAGAAATATATCTAAGTATAAATACCTTTGAAAAGGAATTTTATAGAAATGTGTATTCCTTTGGATTGGTTCGAGAGAATAAGTCCCGATTTGTTTTATGATGATCAGAATAGTCTTCTTAGTAAAGATCAAATGTTTGCTTTGGCGAACGGTACCGTGCACTTAGCAAATTATTCTCTTTGTCACTTTACGATCGAAACAAGTTCGAATCCGAATATATTCAACGCAAATTGGAATTGGATATTTCGTTGGAATATTTTCTAGAAATATATTTATGATATTGTTTCAAATAGGGGTTTGAAGAGAAAGAAGTGATTTTTAGTCAACTAGTTCGAGTGGCTCGAAAATAACTTAAAAAGGGTAAGAGATACATTCGAATGGTAAACATTTCTCTTGAAGGTTATCCTTCTAGTAAGGAAATATATGGTACACTTCGATAGTACCTAGTTCCTTGGTATAATTTTGGGGTTACTCGAGCTTATATATATATATTTGCTATGAATTAAAATATATGGTATCATTTCAAAGTGTTTGAAATGAAAACCAAGTATTTAAAATTCATAAGTGAATTTAAAATAAGGATTTAAATTAAGTAGTTGGGTATATCCTTAGGATATGTTAGAGAATTTTATAAGTTTTACAACTTAAGCTATGCTTTATGAAAATGTTTTCATAAATAATTTAGTAGTAATGGAATTAGTATTATAGATAACAACTAAATAAGTGCGAAGGTGAATGTAGATCATTTCTCTTCCCATAGCTTTGATCTAATATTCGAATACAAGGCTTGAGGCGTTTCAAGCCGTTGCGAATAAGGATCTATTACTCGATTTTTGATAGTGAGCAATTGATGAGGTTTCTTGATATGGAACTATGGTTTTCTACCATAACTACAACTATGTATGAAGAATAAAGGTTCCTAACCAAGGAGCCTGATCAGAGTCTGCACTAGAAAATCGGGTGACCGATGCTAGTTTGTAAGTGGAGTCATGTATTCCAGTAGTGATAGAATTAAATTCTGTATATAGATGATCTATGAACATCCTGCATGCTTACGGATAATATTGAGTACTCTTATGCTAGGATTTCAGTGACAAAATATTTTTTAGGAGGAGATTGTAACAGCCCGTATATTTGTGTCTTCAAATTTTGGATATTTAATTTGTTTAAATATTCAGATTTACAATAAATTATAATAAAAATCCATGGCACAAATTTAGGCTTGATTTCCGATGACGTATTTTTAATTTAAATTATAGGATTTTTTCGTAATTTTAATTTGAGAAATATTTGAATTTTTGGTTGACATATTTTATGGAAAAAGTTGGCATTTTGAGACTTCACATAATTAATAACTTGTTTATTTTAGTACTATTTTGTGATGGCGCCCTAAATCGGTATATGCGGCTCGTACATGGACATGACATTGTGTCTGGGATACCTAAATTTATTTAAAATCAAATGTAAACACAAATGCATATCAGTCACCTAAATGTCTTTTTTTCCTACATACTACAACTGTCTACCCTGCTCTTGCTCTTGTTCTTCACACTAGCAGCTCTTTTTCCCTTGTCTCCTTGATTTGATATGAGCATGGATTTTGGTTTTGATGTGAGCATGTTTATATATAGAATACCTTGTGAGAACAGAACTTATCCTTCTTCTCCATGTTTCTTTTCTCTGTAATGTCAACAAGCATGAAAACACTTCCCTTTTCCATTCAAAAATCACCAAATCCCAATCCATTAAGTTTTAGGTTACGTGATGAACTGAGGACTTATTCACTTTCTTGTCTAATATTTTTAAAAATTGATCACTTGGATTTCATCGAGGGACGATCGTGAAAATGCCAATTAACAATAAGGGGATTAAAAAGTTCTGAAACTTTAAATATCAATTTCTCTATATCCGTAAGGAATTGCTTGATGCCACTCGTGCCGTTGGAGTCGCAAGAAGGGGTAGGATTTTTAAGGTGAGTTTGGTAGCTTTTGGTGATGGCCGTCGAAGGAGGTCCTAAACTAGGGTTCAGATTTTAAGGAGTTTTGATCGTCGATCGAAGAATCTAAGCTCGACAATGGGTTCGTAGAAGCGAGTTGAACAAGCGGCCAAAATTTGGAAGGACTCGGTCGTTTCTTTAAGCTCGCGATATGGTAGGGCTGTGTGAGCGTGCTTCAGGCGGAGTAGGTGGGGGACGGCGGAGGCACAACGATGATGGGGGATCAGATCTGTTTCCATTGGTTGGATTAAAGTGATAGGGGGTTTTTGCTTTCTGTTTGGTGGCGAGCAAGAGACTCTGTTTAACGACAAATTTTATATCGGTTTAGAAAGTCATCGATAAATTTGAAATTAAATTTAACCGCAAGAGCATGGCGTACTATCGTAGTACGTACTAGTACTGGTCGATACGCGGGGAATTATTAATTTTAAATTTCCTATTCAATCAAATTAACCAAAGTCGAGAGTGAATTAAACTAGAAAATGAGAAAATTAAGTTAAATGTCAATTTAGAGATATATCCACTCTCTAGATCACATATTTCAACAAAATATGAAATTATAATCTCCATTATTTTGTCATTAGTGAGTTTAATTGATATGTTTATCATAAATATGGCCTGTTTGTGCTATTAATTAGCTCAACATAAGCCATCAAACTATAACATATCTTTTAAAACACTTAGTAATTCTCATGAAAAATGACAAGAAGTTGAAAGTAAAATCTATTTTAAACATGGCCTATTAACTATTGATTAGAAATATAGAACATCAAATTTTTATTTCAACGTTCACTTCATTACCATAATCATATGTCGATGAAGGGGTAATTTTGTTTAGTGATTGCTTAAGCATAACCTATTTGGTGTCCGCAATATAGGTTATCAAATTCAAAGCAAAAAAAATAATTTAAACCACTTCATGCATTGTCATTAAGCACAAAAAGAGAGCAATACTTAACAAAATGTTGAACCTATATAATTAGAGAGCTTAATTACCCCTAAATTGAAGGGGTTTAGCCTCTTATATTTATCATCAGATCAACAAATGTAGCTTGCAACATGAAACAAAAAGAAGTGGAAAAAGAGAGCTAAATGAAAGAAGAGCTAATTAATAAGAAATAAAACTAATCTACTTGCATGAAAAATAAATCTATACTAACATGAAAGGAAAATAAATAAGAGAAGAAAAGAGCATGTATTTAAAATTGCATAAAAAGTAATTACATAAAAGAAATGGCTAGGTAGCCATGAAAAGAAAGAGAGTCTCATTTTACTTTTGATCCTAAACTAAACTAAGAGAAAGAGAGCCTAAGGGAAGAGGAGAGTAAAGAGACTAATTACATAAAGATAAGGGGTATTTATACATGTTTGAACACCTAATTCATTTTTTGGGAACTACCTAAACTAGCCCTTAGAAAATTTGATGGCCAAGTAACCATTAGCATAAGATAATCATCATTTAAATGTGCAAGAAGCTGTAATGGCCTTTTAGCATGTGCATTAGCTCTAATTTATTCATTAAGATAGGTGGGTAGATGGGGTCCTCCATGATCATGGCTTTGAATTATTTCTATCTTCATTTGTTCTCTTCACTCTTGTGAATGCATATATCTTCATGAAACCACTTGTAAAATTCACTAAATTACCTACAAAACAACATAGAAAATTCCAAGTAAAATTTAAAATTTAATAAATGCACAAAAATGACCATTTTCCCCTTATATGAAGATGAATATGTGACCATTTGAAAATAATTTGAATTTTGGTTTAAAAAAATTAAAATATCTGATATGATCATTTTTTTAATTTAAATAGATTAAATATGGTGGTAAAAGTATGCACATTTATGTGCACATCAGACTCTTACTCCTACATATCTTGGATAAGTAGCATAAGGCCTTGATAGTTTAGTTTGCTAGGTTCTTATAGTCGCGAGGCTGGCCGTAAATTCAGATTCGAGGTACCAATGTATGCCATGGTGGGGCTGGGATGGTTGAAAAGCCTACCGGTAGCCACTATCAATGGTTGAAAAGCTTAGGTCATTGTAGTTGGTATCAAATCTTAGGTTGAGCGAATACCTAGGCTTGGTTGAGTTGACTCATTTGAGATAGGGTAAGTGAGACCCTAAGATGAAATTGAGAATATATATGTGAGCACGATTTGTTATTTGCATAAAAATGTTTTATATTGTGTTGTTTGATCCAATTAGTGGCTTAAGAATTCTGGTCGATGCTTTTGGCCAACGTTATCGCTAGGGATTTCCTAAACATTTAAATAAGATCAATTGCCACAATATTGATTTATAATTTGAGTAAATGAATTTTTTTACCTAAGATTATATTTTATATATAAAAGGCATCCTTTCTTTAAAAAAAACCATAGCTATTCTTGGTTGTGCTTGGTTGTTTGGAAATAATAGTATTCCATCATTATCATCTAGGATTTGATCGATTATATTCGCCCATTTCTGAGCATTGACCAGTAGCCATTTATCTACCTTGAATCTTCTTTATGAAACTTGGATTGGGTAGATAGGAACTTTGGGAACACTGAAACGAATACCTTGTAAATTAAGTTTCTCAATTTGAATATAAGGCATTCGTTGATAATGTTGAGTTGAAATTTGATTTCTAAAGGTTGTTTATCAAAAATAAAATTTAAATATTTTAAAATAAATATTTTAGAAATGATTTTATTTAAAGGGCAATTCAATAAGAATTTGGTTTTATAAAAAGATTGGAATATTTTGAAATAAATATTTCAAAAATGAATAAATATAAAATTTGGTTGTATTTGATTAAGGCTTTATAAAAGAAGTTTACATTAAAAAAACTTAAATACTTATGAATTAATACTTAAGCAATGACTTACATGAAGAAAGCTAGAATATATTCGCAACAAATATTTGGGAAATGATTTCCTTTAAGAGAATATTTTATAAAATTGATTATAAATATGTGTTATAAATAAAAATGAACTTATACCTATAAATTTTATTAGTTTTAATAATATATTTAAGTCAAATTTTGTGAACTTTAACTGATTGAATTTTGAAATAAAAATTTAATATTTGAAATACGTCTAGTTAAACATAGCAAATGGTAAATTTTCTTCAAATAATGTGGAAGTTTATTTCATTGTGTAATTTTATTTCAATTTAAATCGGTTAATATTTGATGATAATAAAATGTTTTTCAAACCTGAATATTTTTCTATAATAAATTTGAAAGTCATATTCTGAGTGAGACGTCATATTTCGTTTCATCAAATTTGGAATGCTATTGCTCCGTTTATCTTATTTTCGACAAATTAGCAGCACTTCTGGTATCGACTATTGACTTTTGATAGGATGATCTTACAACTGATATCTGTATATCTCATCGTCTCGTCTTGCTGATCTCTACGATATATTCAATTTTCAATTTTGAAGTCCGGTGTGCGGTGCAATTTACGAAATGGTGAGCGTATCGATTTTGCAACCAAGCCTTTTGGTTTTTGGCACCTTTCCATTATCGATAGTATTATCAACAGCCACCCGCCTTTAAAAATTCCCAAATATGAATATCAACCTCTTACCATTCACCAGTTGCCTCACTTGTTTTTGATTCTCTGGTTTCAATGGAGAATATAATAATAAAGTATGGGAATGCATTTGAATATTCGTTCTACCTTCATTCTCTTCATAGCCTTGCCCACGCGTTCACTCCCCTACATTCTTTCTCCCCCTCCCACTAGTATCTACAACACTGAAGCTTTTGCAATCGCAACCGCCCATCGCCGGAGCCGACTCAGCCTCGCCTACCAATCTTCCCCTCTGACCTGAGTTTTGCCAGTGCTCGAGTCTCCACCTATGACTTTGCCCACATTAGCAACACAGCGCCTCATCGTTTTAGCAATTTTAACCTACACCTCTCCTCTATATTTTTTTAAAAAAGGCAAAACCTTCTAAGTTGAATACATATAAAGGATACATATATACAGTTTGTTATTTTATGTATATATATATATTTATAAGATACATATATTTTATATAAGATTTCCAGGCAAGTATACTTGAGTCTGGTTTGTTTGTGTGTGTGTGTGTGTGTGTGTGTGTATATGAGATATAATTAAAGCTATGTATGTTATTATGTTTATTATGTCAGAAGTTGTACCCATATTAATATATATCATGTTGTATGTAATGTTAATTTATATTCTACTTGAACTATATGCGCATATATGTCTATACAGATAAATTTTGATTTGTTTAAAGTATAGATCTAATGTGTGAGTTGGTTTATATTGTTGTGGTGTGTGTATATATAGTTTTAAAAGTAATAGTTTGTAGTTGCATAATATCGGTTTACATATGCCATAGTTTTAAAGAATCTGTTGAGTCTGTACATATACGTTAATATACATATGGTTATATATATGATATTATAATCCATAGTTATATATATTAGTTTATGCCTAAGTTTATAGCAGTTAATATAATCAGCTGTCCATATATGAAGATGTATATAGTTATAACGTGACTTTTATATATGTAAATTTTATCTAGTTGGTGTTTGTTTTGTATACATATGTCAGCATATATATATATATATATATATATATATATATATATATTGTAACGAGTTATTTAACCGTTATTTTAAAGTAAGCGCATCTATATATATAAGTTTATATATATATATATATATATATATATATTTGTTAATATAATCTGTAAAGTTTATAAGTTTATATGTATCTGCCTATATATTAATTATATATATATATATATATATATATATGTTGATTTTAAGTATATATGTATAATGGTTATGTTGATATTTTGACATGTATAGTGTGCATATCTATTTGAAATCTACATGTACATGTTGTTGGATATTTTAAAATATTTTATATGTATAATGGTTATATTAATACTTTGATAGTTTATATTAGCTGCATACATTATTACAATTGTATATATGGTCTACATTGTATATATATGATATTTAAAGTTGTTGCCTACTATCCCTATTCTTGGATTTAAAATAGAAAAGTACATCTTATACTAAATTTTACTCTTTCTTCTATTTATATATATTTTATTATGTATTACTCTACATACCTTTTTGAGTATTAGCATGCATGTGTATTTGGTTACATATATATAGCTTATATATGTGGGTATACATACATACATACATACATACATACATACATACATACATACATACATACATATATATATATATATATATATATATTTATAGTATAAGATTTTGCTTGATTTTATATATATATCGATATGTTTCATTTTATATGATATATAAACTGTGAAATCTGGTTACATATAAAGTATATGTAAACTATAATCTGGGTTCAATGAAACTGTAATATGTTACATACATACATACATGCATACATACATACATATATATATATATATGCGTGTGTGTGTGCTTAATTAAAACAACGATTTTTAACATTTTTTTAAATTAAATATTGATTTCAAGGAAATAATAATAATAATAATATATGTATTTTCCGTTTACATCAGGCAGATTTGATCCGTTCTCATCAATTTCTATTTATCAGCTTTGTCGTCAAATATGCGTTCAATCTAGCTTTGCTTTGGAAGTCGTGCTTGCATTTTATAAATCAACTGCATTGTCTACCCCTCTAGCCTCGAAAGGTGAGCAATCACTCATGATTAACATTCTTATATTTATTAAATTTGATTTCAATTGAAATAACAATTGAAATATGCTGCTGTTAGTTATTTATATTGATATATATATATATGTTATTATCTGTATCTATTCACCGGTGACATCCAACACCATTATCTGTTATTTGTATTGATGATATATGCTTGTTATATTATTATCATATCTGTTATCACTCTGCATGTTCCCTGTTAGTATAGAATTCTTTATGGGTTGAACTGATACATACCCGAACGATTTGTAGAATAGGAGATAATCGTTATGGGTTGAAATGATAAACCCAAGCGATTTTCATTTAATTGAATTGGGATTGCGGGTTGAAATGATATATATACCCGTATATATTTAAATTGTGGATTGAAATGATAAATACCTGTATCACTTGACCATAGGATATAAAATTATATATGGATACCGTTGGTCAACATATAAATATTTTGAAAATGATTTCTATGACTTTGGAAAGAAATATATGGTTTAATAAATATTGATTTTAAGATATTATATAAAAATGTATTTTATAAAGCTTAAATTCTTGATTTTAAAATTATATGTTTTGAAATTTTTAAAATTATAAGTTAGTTTTGTAATTATAAAGTTTAAGAATTTACTTATAACTTTACTATTTTAAAATCTGATAAATTAGTTTATTTATAAAATAAGTTTGATAATATGATTTAATTTAATAAAGTTTGATTTAATTTATATATAATATGTTTAAGTATTTTCTAAAAAATTATATTTTCAAATATAGAGTTTGTGATAATTTTTAATAAATTAAGGTTGCGAAGATAGATTTGAAATTGATTTGAAATGGTATTTAATTAAGAATTTTATTTAATTAAATCGATTTGAAACTGATTGAACTTGAGATTTTTAAAGGATATGATTTTATAACTTGATTTTGGTTTAAGGTGATTAAATGAATATTTCAAGTTTAAATAAATTGAAAGAAATATTTAGTCTATTTGTAATTTGAGGTTTTATTTAAATGATAGTGGATTTATCAAGTGAATATTTCAAAACTAAATAATAATGAAGTTAAATTAAGATACATATGAAATTATCAAATTTAGTTTTGAAATCATGGAATATTTAAAGCTTTAAAATATATCGAAATGAAATGGTTTAATTTGTGGTTCAAATCTGCATTTGAAATTGATATAATTTGAAATGGTTTATTGAGAACTGAATTGAATTGTAATTGATGAATTGAGATTGAATTAAATTTGAATTTTGGAAGACGAGTTTATTTGAATCGATTTGTGAAATTGAGGAAACCATTTTATTATATAAAGTATTTTAAAATTATATTTAAAACTATTTGTATATTTTAATATAAATTATTTTGATATAAACTATTTTACCGTAAATCATTTTTAATATAGACTATTTTTACTATACTAACTATTTTATTATAAACTATTTTAACTTATAACTACCTTTATGTAAACTAGTTTATTTTATAAACAATTTTATTATACATACTATTATTAATGTCTAAACGGTTTAAAGGAAAATGTTATGATTTTAAAATGTTATGATTTCCAAAGTGCTACGATTTCAAATTTTTATGATTTCCAAAGTGTTATAATTTCAAATATTTTGGTTTCGAAAGAGTTATAACTTTGAAAGTACTATGATTTTGGAAATGATATCGTATTGATTTGGTTTCGAAATGGAAATGATATCGTATTGATTTGGTTTCGAAATGGAAATGATACTTTGGTTTTGAAGTAAAAACAATTTTGAAATAATTGCCATGATATAATAACGATTAGTTGTTAAAGAGACCGAGATCGAATATTGTCATACTCTCTGCCAATACCGAAAACAACTTTAACAACCGTGTACACGGTGGAGATTCCAGAATGAAGTAGGATGGTGGCGACGATCCTATATGAGGTATATAGGTGGATCCGACTCCCGTGAATTGGCATAAGATGGCTAAAACAGGAGCAATTAATGGGCCAAGTGGGATAGCCCTTCCGATCAGACACACTTCTTCGATTGCCATTTTATTACTTTGTGATTGATTTGGTGCACACCTTTAATTTTATTTGGGAGTGTAGCTCGAGGTGGGCGGTAGTTGCTGCTATGCATTACTACCAACCCAAAAGTGTAATTGATGTATCTACCCTAGCATTTCCTAGTTGTGCCATGTCACCTACCTTAGTGAGACCTCTACGAATTTGTTTTGTACCATACCTATGGAATGCCCTCCGATATGCCAGTTTGTGGGAAGTTACGGTACTGTGTAGACTATGGGAATATATAAAAATGTGTTAAGGAGGATATGGGTAACGCCTTAACGCTATTTTAATAGTTTACTTTACTTTAGACATTATTATGATAGCGTATATTACTACATAGTAGATAGTTTAAGAGATCCTTAGAGGATGAGTTTCCTAAACATCCTTTAAGTTACTTGTATTTCAGTTGATATTTCACTTTAGTTGGATTTATTGATATAAGAATGTTAATCCTGACTCGAGTGTTTTGCGTTTTGCTTTACGCTCGGTTCAGTCTGAGTGTCACAGCATTCGAGACTCACCTTGGGGCTTTGAGCTTTGCTTGGAGATCCAACTATCTATTTAGCTTTCAGATATTCAGTTGATTATAGTGATGTATTTAGATTTGGTTATTTGACTATTGTATTGGGACTTCTATGTATTCGAGACTTCTGCTGTATCTTGTTTTAACTCTGATCTATATATAGTAGCTTCATGAACAACTATTCTTTGTTTCCGCTGCTTATTGTTATATTACTCTGTGTCTGTGATTCTGTGATTTATTTATTTATTGTATATGTTGAGTTTTGCCAAATTTAATTTAACAATCTGGTATTTTGAGTAATTCAAGTTCGACATGTGCGGATGCGAATGGATGAAAAATACCCGGATGTTACATGTGGTATCAGAGCTCTGGTTTTAGGAAAAACTTAGCTTATATAGTAAATTTAATTATTGAATCACTTTCGTTCTAGCTTTAATATCTTCCTCTTCGATTCATTTTCCTTTGAATTTTGGAACTGCCATTCGTTTTGAAATCCATTCTTATCTCTCCCTATTTGTGTTTCCTTGATTCTGGAGCATCCCATAGCACCATCGTATGATTTGTAAAGGGGTGAAACTCCATTACAATTGGCATTAATTCACTGGAGATTACTATATCCTCGGTTGGATGCTGTTATCTCTTGCAATGCCGAATTTCATCTCTTGCGATCGGATGTTGATTTACTTCAGAATTCTACATCGATCTTATTTTCGAAATCACGGTTGACCTAGTTAAGGTTTCCCGCGATTTATATAAGTGTTTTCATCTTTCTATTTTGAAATTTAATTATTTTATCTCCCACTTAAACCTATCTTCTTAGTTAAACTTCTCTTTGACTTGGGTTCCTCTAATTTGAATCTCTATCCTTTGTTTTGAAATTCATCCTGGAATCATCGAATGAGGAAGTGTAGTTGTAACTAATATTAGAATTGTTATAGTGTGTTGTTTGAGTTGTTTATGTAGATTTGGGGTTTCGAATGATTCGTCTGATCAACGTTATCGATAGGAATTCCAAAACACTTGAATAGAGCAAACTAACACAATATTGTTTTCAAATTTGGTAAATGAAATAAATTTTGTATGGTTATATTTATGTAAGCATAAATTTTTCTGGAGTTTAATAGTAAATTGAATTGGTTGTCTGAAATGATAATATTTGATTTTCATTTATTGTTTTGTAAACCATAGATTTTACCAACACATAAACAAATGAATTTATAAAATATGGTTTATAATTTGATTTGGAATCTAAATGAATTTGAGTTAAGAATTTGAGAATTAATTTCCGATGATTTCAAACTTTGGTTTTAAAATTTTAAAAGGCATATTATTTAAAGTAATTTCAAATATAAATTGTTTCCAAAGAATTTTAAATGTATAAATCTATGCTTTCCTCTTTTGTCGCTGGAATATAGTTTCGGTAATGGTGGCCGCATCATCGACATTCATTTTCGAGTTTCGAAGTGGAGAGACCATTCTGTAGCTTTGCTACACTTTTGTTTTGGAAAATGAATTTGATTTGAATTTCTGAAGTATGACTTGATGTATAATATATATAAGTATATGTTATAGATTTGACTTAATAGATATAGAATATATACGTATACATTTATCTCTAAATTGTTTAAAGACAATCGGGAATTTGATTCTTAAATTTTTGTTAAAGGGTGATTTTAGTTATAAATAAAGGAAAAAAATTTGAATAAATATTTAAGAACTTGAAATAAATGAGTTAGGAAAAGTTTACTTGTATAATACCCAATTTCATTCTAATACAACTTACCTAAATTATTCAGAAGTTGAATATGTAATTGGATAATGTACAATATAAAATGATTTTATAAATAAAATTTGATTGGTTGTAATAAATTTTATACACTTA
This sequence comes from Allium cepa, assembly GCA_030765085.1. NCBI lineage: Eukaryota > Viridiplantae > Streptophyta > Magnoliopsida > Asparagales > Amaryllidaceae > Allium > Allium cepa. The sequence goes on from CM060932.1 coordinate 452,849,096, forward strand.
ATTTTTAATTATAAAAATGTAATAGAGATAAATAGAATAATGAGTTAATTGAATAATAAATGAGATAGATAAATATATTCTGTTTTGAGGAATTAATAAATTGAAATTAAATCAACTTAATGAAATACCTTGAAATTAAAATAAATTATTGAATATTAATTAATTTATTTGAAATTTATATGGTTTTAATTAATTGTTTATTTTGTTTTTCAATCTATTTTCTTCTGGTTGTTTCTATTCTCCTACCTCGTTCCGTTTTGGGGACGAAAAGTTTTGAGTGCGGGAGAGTGCAACGACCCATAAATTTTATTAGTTTTAATAATATATTTAACTAAAATTTTGTGAATTTTTAATTGGTGGAATTTTGAAATAAAAATTTGGTGTTTGAAATACATCTAGTTAAACATAGCAAATGGTAAATTTTCATCAAATAATTTGGAAGTTTATTTTGTTGTGTGATTTTATTTCAATTTCAATCGGCTAATATTTGATGATAATCAAATATTTTTCAAACCTAAATATTTTTCTATAATAAAGTTGAAAAGCATCTTCTGAGTGAGACATCATATTTCGTTTCGTCAAATTTGGACTGCTATTGCTCTGTTTATCTTATTTTCGGCAAATTAGCAGCATTTCTGGTACCGACCATCGACTTTTGATAGGATGATCGTTCAATTGATATCTGTGTATCATTTTGATCGTCTTGTCATGTTGATCTCTACGGTATATTCAATTTTCAATTTTGAAGTCCGGTGTGCGGTGCAATCTGCAAAACGGTGAGCGTATCGGTTTCGCAACCAAGCCTTTTAGTTTCTGGCGCCTTTCCATTATCCATAGCATTATCAACAACCACCTTTCTTTAATAATTCCCAGATATTAATATCAATCTCTTGCCATTCCATGGTTGCCTCACTTGTTTTTGGTTCTCTGGTTTCAATGGAGAATATAATAATAAAAAAATGAGAATGCATTTGAATATTCGTTCTATTTTGCTTCCCTTCATAGCCACTCCCCCACATTCTTTCTCCCCCTCCCACTTGCATCTACAACACCGAAGCTTTTACAACCGCCCATCGCCGAAGCCGACTCTGCCTCGCCTATCCATCTTCCCCTCGGACCAGAGTTTTGCCAGTGCTTGATTCTTCACCCCCGACTTTGCCTACATGAGCAACACAACGCCTCATCATCTCAGCAATTTTCGCCTGCACCTCTCCTCTATATATTTTTTAAAAAAAAGGTAAAAGTCTTTTAAGTTGAATATATATAAAGGATACATATATACAGTTTGTTCTTATATATATATATATATATATATTTATAAGACACGTATATTTTATATAAGATTTCCAAGCAAGTATACTTGAGTCTGGTTTGTTTGTATATATATATATGTGAGATAAAAATAAAGCTATGTATGTTATTATATTCATTATGTCCAAAGCTATACCTATATTAATATATAACGTGTTGTATGTACTGTTAGTTTATATTCTGCTGATATTTTGAACTGTATGCACATATATGTCTATACAGATAAATTTTAATTTGTTTAAAGTATAGATCTAATGTATGAGTTGGTTTATATTATTGTGGTATATGTATAGTTTTAAAAGTAATAGTTTGCAGTTGCATAATATCGATATACATATGTCATAGTTTTAAAGAATCTGTTGAGTTTGCACATATATGTTAATATACATATAGTTATATATATGATATTTATAATCTATAGTTATATATATATATATTATTTTATGCCTAAGTTTATAACAGTTAATATAATCGGGTTGTCCATATATGAAGATGTATATAGTTATAGCGTGACTGTTTATATATGTAAATTTTATTTAGTTGATGTTTGTTTTGTATACACATGTCAGCTTATATATATATATTGTAATGAGTTATTTAGCCGTTATTCTATAATAAGCGTATATATATAAGTTTTTATATATAATTGTTTATATAATCTGTAAAGTTTATAAGTTTATATGTATCTGCCTATATATTAGTTATATATATATATATATATATATATATATATATATATATATATATATCGTTGATTTTAAGTATATATGTATAATGGTTATGTTGATATTTTGATATGTATAGTGTGCATATCTGTTTCAAATCTACATATACATGTTGTTGGATATTTTAAAATATTTTATATGTATAATGGTTATATTAATACTTTGATAGTTTATATTAGCTGCATACATTATTTACACTTATATATATGGTCTACATTGTATATATATGATATTTAAAGTTGTTGCCTACTGTCCCTATTCTTGGATTTAAAATAGAAAAGTATATCTTATACTAAATTTTATTCTTTGTTCTATTTATATATATTCTATTGTATATTACTCTATATACCTTTTTGAGTAGTAGCATGCATGTGTATTTGGTTACATATTTATAGCTTATATATGTGGGTATATATATATATATATATTTATAGTATAAGATTTTGCTTGATTTTATATATATCGATATGTTTCATTTTATATGATATTTAAACTGTGAAATCTGGTTATATATATAGTATATATAAACTATAATCTGGGTTCAATGAAATTGTAATATGTTACATAACAGTTTATATATATATATATATATATATATATATATATATGTATGTATGTGTATGTGTGTGTGTGTGTACTTAATTAAAATAATGATTTTTAATATTTGTTTAAATTAAATATTGATTTCCTAGAATTAATAGTAATATATATATATGTATGTATGTATTTTCCGTTTACATTAGGCTAATTTGATCTGTTCTCATCAATTTCTATTTATCAGCTTTGTCGTCAAATTCACGTTAATCTAGCTTTGCTTTGGAAGTCGTGCTTGCATTTTTGTAAATCAACTTCATTGTCTATTCCTCTAGCCTCGAAAGGTGAGCAATCACTCACGATTAACATTCTTATATTTATTAAATTTGATTTCAATTGAAACGAAAAAAGAAATATGCTGCTATTAGTTATTTACATTGCTATATATATGTTATTAACTATATCTGTTCACCGGTGACATCTGACACCATTATCTGTTATTTATATTGATGATATATGCCTATTATATTGTTATCATATCTATTATCACTCTGCATGTTCCCTTTTAGTATAGAATTCTTTATGGGTTGAAATGATACATACCCGAACGATTTGTAGAATCTATTTTAAAATATGTATAAATTAGTTTTATTATAAAATAAGTTTGATAATACGATTTAATTTAATGAAGTTTGATTTAATTTATATCTAATATGTTTAAGTATTTATTTAAAAATTATACTTTCAAATATAGAGTTTATAATAATTTTTAATAAATTAAGGTTGGGAAGATAGATTTGAAATTGATTTGAAATGGTATTTAATTAAGAATTTTATTTAATTAAATCAATTTGAAACTTATTGAATTTGAGATTTTTAAAGTATTAGATTTTATAACTTGATTTTGGTTTAAGGTGATTAAATGAATATTTCAAGTTTAAATAAATTGAAGGAAATATTTAGTCTATTTGTAATTTGGGGTTTTATTTCAATGATAGTGGATTTATCAAGTGAATATTTAAAAACTAGATAATAAGGAAGTTAAATTAAGATATATATGAAATTATCAAATTTAGTTTTTGAAATCGTGGAATATTTAAAGCATTGTAATATATCGAAATTAAAATGGTTTTAATTTGTGGTTCAAATCTATATTTGAAATCGATATAATTTGGAATGGTTTAGAGAGAAACTAAATTGAATTGAAATTAAATAATTTATATTGAATTAAATTTGAATTTTGGAAGTCGAGTTGATTTGAATCGATTTGTGAAACAGACGAAACTACTTTATTATATAAAGTATTTTAAAATTATATTTAAAACTATTTTAATATAAATTATTTTGATATAAACTATTTAATGTAAATTATTTTAATATAGACTGTTTTTAATATACTAACTATTTTATTATAGACTATTTTAATTATAACTATTTTTATATAAAATATTTTATTTATAAACTATTTTATTATACATACTATTATTAATACCTAAACGGTTTAAAGGAAAATATTGTGTTATGATTTCCAAAGTGCTATGATTTTAAATTGTTATGATTTCCAAAGTGCTATAATTTCAAGTGTTTTTTTTCGAAAGTGATATAACTTTGAAAGTACTATGATTTTGGAAATGATATCATATTGATTTGGTTTTGAAATTGAAATGATATCGTATTGATTTGGTATTGTAATGGAAATGATATCTTGATTTTGAAGTGTAAACTATTTTGAAATAACCGTGGTGTTATAATAACGATTGGTTGTTAAAGAGACTGGGATTGGATATTGTCATACTCTCTGCCAATATCAAAAACCACTTTAACAACCGTGTACTCGATGGAGATTCCAGAATGAAGTAGGATGGTGGCGATGATCCTATATGAGGTATATACGTGGATCCAAATCCCGTGAGTTGGCATAAGGTGGCTAAAACAGGAGTAGTTGACAAGCCTAGTGAGGTGACCCCTCCGATCAGACACACTTCATCAATTGCCATTCTATTACTTTGTGATTGATTTGGTGCACACCTTTGATTTGATTTGGGAGTGTGGCTCGAGGTGGACGGTAGTTGCTACTATGCGTTACCACAGTCCCGGAAGTTAACTGATATATCTACCCTGACATTGCCTAGTTGTGCCGTGTCACCTACCTTAGCAAGACTTCTACGAGTTTTTTTTGTACCATACCTATGTAGTGCCCTCTTATAAGCCCAGTTTATGGGAAGTTGCGGTACTGTATAGACTATGGGAATATATAAAAATGTGTTAAGGGGGATATGGGAAACGCCTGAATGCTATTTTATAGTTTACTTTACTTTAGACATTATTATAGTAGTGTATATTACTATATAGTAGATATTTTAACGGATCCTTAGAGGATGGGTATCCCAAACATCCTTTAAGTTACTTGTATTTCAGTTGATATTTCGCTTAAGTTGGATTTATTGATATAAGAGTGTTAATCCTGACTCGAATGTTTTGTGTTTTGATTTACGCTCGAGTCAGTCTGAGTGTCACAGCATTCGAGACTCACCTTTGGGGTTTGGAGTTTCACTTGGATATCCAACCATCTATTCAGCTTTTAGATATTCAGTTGATTCCAATGATGTATTCAGATTTTGTTATTTGGCTATTGTATTGAGACTTCTATGTATTCAAGACTTCTGTCGTATCTTTGTTTAAATTTGATATATATATATATATATATATATATAGTAGCTTCATGAACTACTATTCTTTGTTTCCGCTGCTTATTGTTACATTACTCTTTGTCTGCGATTCTGTGATTTATTTATTTACTGTATATGTTGAGATTATCCAAATTTAATTTAACAATCTCGTATTTGGAGCAATTCAAGTCCGACATGTGCAGATGCAAATGGTTGAAAATACCCGGATGTTACAATATTCTAAACCCCGGTGATTTTGACAAAATCGATTTCATGGTTTACAAGTTAATAATAGTAACTAAAATGTCCTTGGGATAAAAACATTCCTAGGTAGGTGATTGCTACCATTAGGATCTCGCTATATAATTGTTTAGATAAAACAATTTTTGATTTGATTCTAAAAGTTTGGTTTGATTTACTACAAAGTAAAAGTGTATTATTATCTCAAATGATTATAGAGAGAGGAAAAAATAATTTATTTGAGATAGCTTTGGATCTTAAAGGGGTTTTTGGTGTATCAATATTTTTGAAATAGTACACTTAGAAATATGTCTAAGTATAAATACCTTTGAAAAGGAATGTTATAGAAATGTGTATTCCTTTGGATTAGTTCGGGAGGATAAGTACCAATTTGTTTTGTGAGGATTAGAATAATCTTCTAAGTGATGATCAAATGCTTGCTTTGGCGAACGGTATCATGCATTAGTAAATTACTCTTTGTTATTGTACGGTTGGAATGAGTTCGAATCCGAACAAAGTTAGAGAAAATTTAAATTGGATATTTCGTTGGAATATATGTTGGAAATACATACATACATACATACATACATACATACATACATATATATATATATATATATGATATTGTATCAAAAGGGAGTTTGAAAATAAAGAAGTGATTTTTAGTTAACCAGCTCGAGTGGCTCGAAAATAACTAAAAAAAGGTAAGAGATACATTTGGATGGTAAACGTTTCTCTTGAATGTCATTCTACTACAAGGAAATGTACGACACAGTTCGGTAGCACCCAGTTCCATGGTATAATTGTGGAGTTACTCGAGCTAAATATATATATGTATATATATATATATTCTATGGATTAACAGATATGGTATCGTTCCAAAGTGTTTTAAATGAAAATCGGTATTTAAAATTCTTAAGTGAATTCAAAATAAGGATTTAAATCTAATAGTTGGGTATACCCTTAGGCTACGTTAGAGAATTTTACAAGTTTTACTGCTTAAGCTTTGTTTTATAAAAATATTTTCATAAATAATTTAGTAGTAATGGAATTGGTATTAGAGATAACCAACTAAATAAGTGCGAAGGTGTATGTCGATCATTTCTCTTCCCATATAGTTTTGATCTAATATTCGAACACAAGGCTTGACGCATTACGTGATGTTTCAAATAAGGATTTTTACTCGGTTTCCGATGGTGAGCACTTGATGAGGGTTCTTTAAACAGAACTAAGGTTTTTCTATCATAGCTACAACTATGTGAGGAGAATAGAGGTTTCTATCAAGGAGTCTGATTTGGGTCCGCACTACAAAATTGGATGAGCGATGCTGGTTCAGAAGTGGAGTCATATATTCAGTTGTGATCGAATCAGATTCTGTATATAGATGACTATGAACATCCTGCGTGCTTATGGATAATATTATTGAGTAATATTGTGCTGGGATTTCGAGGATACAATTTTTTTTGGAGGGGAGAGAACCTGTATTTTTGGTTCTTCAAATCTGGATATTTAGTTTTTTTAAAATATTCAAATTTGAATTAAATTATAATAAAAATTCACGGCTCAAATTAGACTTGATTTTCTGTGATGTATTTTTAATTTAATTTATAGGATTATTCCGTAATTTTTAATTTGAAAAATGTTTAAATTTTCGGTTGGCATAATTTAAGGAAAACGTTGGCATTTTGAGATATCATAGAACTTGTTAACTTGTTTATTTTAGTGTTGTTTTGTGATCGCGTCCTGATTCGGTACACGATCATATTTCATTTTATATCGTCCGCGGCTCGTATACGGACATGATATTGTGTGTTGGGCACCGAAATTTATTTAAAATCAAATATACATCCAAGTACATAGCAGCCACCTAAATGTATTTTTTTTCCTACATACTGCAGTTGTCTCCTCTGCTCTTGCTCTTGTTCTTCACCCTAACAGCTCTTTCGCCCAATTGTATCCTTGATTTGATATGAGCGTAGAATTTGGTTTTGCTGTGAGCATGTTTATATGTAGAATACCTTGTGATAGCAGAACTTTTCCTTCTTCTTCATGTTCCATTTCTCTGTAATATCAAAAACCATGTAAAAACACTTCCCGTCTCCATTCAAAAATAACCACATCCTAATCCGTTGAGTTTTAGGTTACGTGATCAGCTGAGGAGTTGTTTATTTTCTCGTCTAGTATTTTTAAAAATTGATCACTTAGAATTTCATCCAGGAACGATCGTGAAAACGCCTATTAACAGTAAGGGGATATAAATGTTCTAAAACTTTAAAAATCAATTTCTCCATGTCTGTAAGGAATTGCTCAATGCCACTTGTGCCGTTGGAGTCGCAAGGAGTAAAATTTTTAGGGTGAGTATGGTATCTTTAGGTGATGGTCGTCGATGGAGGTCCTAAACTAGGGTTCAGAGTTTAAGGAGTTTTGGTCATTGATCGAAGAATCTAAGCTCGGCAATGGGTTCGTAGAGGCGAGTTGAACACACAACCAAAATTTGGAAGGACTCGGTCGTTTTTCAAGCTCGCGACATGGTGGGGCCGTGGGAGGGTGCTCCAGGTGGAGTAGGATGGGGGTTGGTGGAGGCACGGCAATGGTTGGGGGATCGATTGCGTAGGGGTGGAGAGATTGAATGGTATACTCAGATGTTGATATGGTCGAGTGATTGGTGGTTGGATGCGTGCATGTGCACGTGTGCATGATGAAGTCTGGAGGAGGAGATACAAATTGGGAAAGATGAAGTTTACAGTGGAAGTTGGGCTGCGGGTTGTTTTCATGAGTGTGCTAGGCCGTTTATTTGTTTGGAGAGAACCATTTTTTTATTTCTTTTATTTATTTAGTAATAATACAAAGTTTAAAAATGTAATATTTTGTTCGATTGAAATCGGTTTTGCACATTGATTTTTGCATTGAACTCTTATGAACGAGTATAACATTTTAGTTTCTATCGATAACTTGGAACATTTAAAAATTTATGACATATTTAAACGGACAGAATCTAAATCATGCTATTTTAACAATAGCGTCGATTAGAATTTACATACCTTAATTATTAATGCTTATTGGCCAAATAAATTATCGTCGAGTTAAATTGGTTAAATATGTTAATTGGACCCCTGTTAGCGGAATAAAACACCGTTCTGCTAATTAAATTAGTTTGACATTTAATTAGCAGAATAAGTCCCCTTTCTACAATTTTATACATTTGGACATTCAATTATATATTGTTAATTGATATTTTAACCAATGATGATTAAGCATTGGATTTATATACATAGTCATGGGAGTGTAAATATTTGTTATTAACTTGAAAGGTTAATTGAATGATATGGTAGCTTGTTTATGTACCATGGTGATTGTTAAGGCTCCTTCGAATTTGGAAAACTAATTATTGATTTGAATTTTTTTTAAGAATAATTATTTTTATCATAAGGTTTAAAGAAAATCATTATTTAATAATAAAAGGCAATAACTTATTAATAACAATATTTTGAAGATAATTTATAGTTGTTTTAACAAAAATTTAATGTTTATTATTTTATTAATATGTTTCTTAAAAGTTGTTTCTTAATGTTATTTAAAAGTTATTTAGTTATAGTTTAAAAATATTGTAATTATATTTCAATTATTTTTTTTAAAATGATCATCTATACTTCAAATTTAATTAAAGTTAATTAATTATTTTGATTTAAGTCACTTAATTATATTTAAAAGATAATTAATTTTTATATTAATATTGGTTTAAGGTTAATAAGTTTGTTTTAATAACGGCTTAAAATTTATCATTCATCAATTAATACTGTTTTTGAAATTAATTAATACAATTATAGTGTTTGAAATTTGTTTAATATGTTATTAAATAGATTCTAAAGTATTATTTTAAACAATATTTGACTAAAATGAAATAGAAGGATTTTTAAAGAGTAATTTGTTATTTAAAATTATTTTAAATAACTTATGGTTTATTAAGAGGACCTAATGTAACATCCCCAGAATTATATCAAATTGAAATTTAATAATTAACGTGAATTTTGGAACAAATTGTGCAATTAATTTGAATTTTTCAAAATAAATAAAATAAGTGTTGAATTATATTTATATTCGTAAATAAGGTTGTGAAGTTGCATTTGAATTTAAGAATTCAAAAATATAAATATTTTAAAACTATTTGAATTAAATTATACAAGTATATATATGAGTATATGTATAAATATAAATGGATTATAATTCAAATTTGAATTTGAATTTAACATTTTTAGTTAATCACTTAGAAAAATAATTTGCATTTGAAACCATAAATGTGTAATTTATTTAATGTAAAAGATTTGTTAAAAAGGAAACATTTCTTCTTTTAACATTGTGTATAAATAATAGATGGGAAATGTATTTGTTAACAAAGTAAATATGACATAAGTTTTATTTAAAAATATTTAACTCTTATAAAAATACAAATGTCAAGCATGCAATAAGAGAATAAAACAAGTGTTTAACATGTAGAAAGAATTAGACAAGTGTCACTATATCATTTTCATTATTCTTAGAAATTTTATATAAAATAAAATAAAATTATATAAGTCATTTTATCTTCTTACTCTTTTATTCATTTCTTAAGCTGTACTAAACTTTAAGACCAGAGAAAAACATCAGTCACAAATAATTAAACAAACAACCTCCTCAATTTTTTCAAGACTAAATTCCAGTAAACAAATTTGAAACCTTTTCTTTCAAAATCTCAAGCCAGAGAAGGAATTTAAAGTAAAACTTCAAATCTTCAACAAATAATTCAACATTAGTAGGAGTCAACTTCAAAAAATAAATAAGGAGCAGGATCAGCTCAAAAAGAAAAAAATTGCAAACTCAAGCTTTAAAGTTGCAGAACAGAGATCTTTCTTTTTCTCTATTTCATTTAAAAACAAAACTGTAAGTAAGTTGAATTTTAGTTTGTTGTTGAAAAATTAAGTGAGTAAAATCCATCAAAGATTAAACAAGTTTACACAAATTAGTTGCAGATAACAAAATTCAAGATCAAGTTAAGAAAAGAAAAACAGTTCCAGGTTTCCAATTTTCAAATCCAGACAAGTTCTCTATTTCAATTGACAAGGTGAGTAAACTTTCTGATTTAAACTTGAACTTCAATATTGAAGTTTGAATGAAAAAACATATGTGTTTGCATGTATATATTTATATATGAAAATGAGATGCATGTCTGTGCACATCAAAGTAAACTCTGTTCCATGCCTACAGGTTCAAAACCCTGTCAAAAAAATCCAGAAGCTCTATCTCAAATTTTTTTAGGCCTTGAGATCAAAAGAAAATATGTTTGAATGATCATGCCCTAAGTTTTAAAAATAAATGTTAGTAAACTAAACAAATTTTTTTTTGTATGGAAATAGAAAACTACAAGCAAACCCAATATAAACATAAATTTCATCAAACACAATTTCAGATTTTGAATATATAAATTGAATTGTCTTCGAAGTTGATGATTTTAAAAGTAAAAATCAAATTTTTTTATCAGGTATTCGTTGAGAAAAAGAGGGATGAACGGAATTGCCTTTTTCTCGAAGTTCTGGCGATCGATAAGGCAAGGGACTTCGTGTTCATAACCAGAGATAGTTGGAAGACCATGGAGTTTGAGAAAAATGCTGGATTAAATTCTAGATCAACGTGGATGTTGATTTTGATTGAGTTAGGGTTTAAGGTTTAAAATGAGTGGACGTTGAAAAAGTGATCACCGCACCGTTTGTAGGCCACTAGAGATCATCGGACCAGGACCATCAAAAGCGTAGGTCGTTGGTGGAGTTTGGGATGGAGTGTCGCAAATTCTGATGATCAGAAGAGAGAGAGCAAGGCGATCGATTTGGGCTTAAGTTGTTCCAGATTTGGGTCTAGTGGCTCGAATGCGAAATCGCAATCGTATCAAAATTGTGGGCGTTTGTGTGGTTTAGGGACATCACCGTGGACGTGTCGATGACCAGAGATTCAACTGGAGGCGGCTGGAGGGGTTGTGCATGTGCGCAATGCTAGGGTTGTGTCAGGAGGCAGCAGTTTAGGGAAGAAAGGGGAAACTCGAAGCTACTCTCGAGAAATGTAGGTTATGGCTCGGGTATGAACTTGAAGCAAATTCTGGGCCATACGGGTTTTATACTTAGAAAAATTTGAAAAAATATATATAAGCACACGGGTAGGTTTTGTTAATAAATCGAAGCAAGTAGTAAAATGTTTCAAGGGAGACTCGAAGTAGTCTCAGGGGTAACGTACAAAACAGTTTTTCTTTAAATTAAAATTCAAACATTTAAATAGATTTTTTAACTCATGTTTTTTTTAAATGATAAATTTGATTTGAGTTTAAAACAAATTAAAGTTTTAAGTAAGGCATTTTTAAAGTAATTAAATTTAATATAATTCTGTCACATTATTTTATAAAATTATTTATATTAGTTAAATAATGTAAATGAGAATGATAGTTAAGTAAAAATGCTAGTACACTAATTTCAATCCGTTAAGTAAATTTATGTAATAAGAATGATTTAATTAACATTGTTTACAAGATAATCAGAATGATTAACAAAGGTAAGAAGATTTATCTTTTAAATTTTCTAAGTAATTAATGATTTACTTAAGTGATAAATGATTTACTTAAAGAATAAACTATTTAAATTAATTACTTAATATTTAAAGATTAATTAAGTAAATAATTGAGGTTAATTAAATTGTAATTAATTAAGATAATTAATTGAGGAATAATTAATTAATAAAAGTAATTAAGATTTAATTAATTAACAATTAAGGATTAATTAATTAAGATAATTAATTAAGAAATAATTAATCAATGAAGGTGATTAAGATTTAATTTTAATTAAGGATAACTAATCATTGATTAAATATAATTAATGAAAGTAATTATGTGATTAATTAATTTAAATCACACGATTGATTCATCTTAATTATAGATGATTGATAACTATTGTATGTCGTGTACTGATTGATATCTCTGATATGTAACTGTGATGCTATGTGATATGAATTGCTTTGTGCTGAGCTGTGTTTTCTGTGTTGAATATATTTCTATGTGAATATAAAAAAACCTTTTGCCCATTGAACGGCTTTTGAATTTCGATGCGATAGGGAGTCGGATTCCAGTTGGTTATCCGAAACCCATATCGAACCTATGAATCTTTGTGAATGACATATCCACATGTTTTTAAATTGACGCGCACTATTCGGTTTAGCCGGGAGAGGACCTTTGTGTCATATAACCCATTTCGAACAGTGATACGACGAAATGGATAGCATTTAAAGACGGTGGTAAAGACCGGGTGTCTTCGAGAACGATAGGATAACCTGTCGAATGACTCTGCACTGAGTTACTTTGGTATAGAGTTCTCCATATGTGATGGGAAGTTCGATCAGGATTGTGGATGCCCAGATTGCAAGGGCTTCTTCGGAATTGCCTTTGGTTCTGTTCGAACCTGGAACAGACTTGTATGGATTGTATGTCTGACATTACATTTTGAGATATAAAGTAGATTTCTTTCAAATACATTTCCGTTGGTGGAGGAGAATTTATTCTCTTGGCTTAACACCCTTCTCTGTGACGTACGAGCTTAAAGGTTATGTAGTTGAAGGTTATCAGTAATATACTCCCAACCTGGTAATGTGGCATGCTGAGTGCTGCTGATCATTTGTTGATCAAAGCATGGCTTTTGTGGAAAGTGTAGCTTCATGGATGAGACTTCGTCGAAACTCATAACTCGGTAATGGTCGAAACAGGGCAGCAAGGTTATTAGGGGTAGTGCCCTTAGGGTATGTGCATTTCCTTCTGGATAGAAGTGGTATCATGGTATGGAGCCCAGATACTTAACTTATGTTGATATCGCAAATATGTTACTTTGTGATTGTTGTTGTTGGGGCCCCGGATAAAGGTTGGTTACAACCGGGGGATGGCATACTCGTGTTAGTAGTTACCTAGTTACAGAGGTAACCTTACATTGTGTTGGCGAAGATCCATTTAGGTACTCGGGGCATACCCATGTGGCCCAGGAAGTTCCTTAGCCTGACCGTTTGTTGGTAATCCAAAGAAACAGTACGAACCCTTATGATTTTAGTTGTATAACCTGCCACTTCAGGTGGTAGCTATAGTAGGCATAATATAATCATACATATGCTGGCTAAGATTAATATTATACTTTCAAAATTTTTTTCACACTATGCACTGATAATAATTATATTAAAGGGTTTTCTCTTATAAAGCATATTTGACTATCATAAGGAGAAATCTCCTTCAAGTGTGCGATTGCATTGTGTGTGTGCCGGGAGGCCTTATGGTTGTTTCTTTTACCAAAAGCATGAACGGTTTTCTTTTAAAATTTTGTTTTTCTTATTCGAGAAAACTGTTTTTGTTTACTCATACCAGTCCCATGACTGATCCGGAGTTTATTGTTTCCTTTCTAAACTCTGGGTGCCCATAATTTCCACACGGGCAGCCTAGTAGCAGGTTTTTCGTGTTTTGGTGCTGTCTTGGAATCTTTGAAGTATTTTGGTTTGGAAGCTATCGGATTTTGAAGCTTTTGTCTTGGAGATATTTTGGAAACTTTTTGGATCTCAAGGTGCTTTGTTTGGAAGTTCGCTATCGCTTTATTTCTTTGAAGACTTTCTTGGAGTGTGACACTTTGTTGTTCCATTGTGATGTTTCTATTTTGAAGTTGTGTTATATGTATAAAAATACTCTAATGTTGGTGATGATGTTGTAATGGATATTGTGATGATGTTGTATCTGTGATCAATGATACTCATTTTATTTTCGCTATTTATTATTCATCTAATGTTGTTATAAGCTCCATCCGACTGGAGTTCGATGTTTAAATCTTCGACAGTCGAATACAAGTGAGGTATTTGATGTCGATTTTCGAACACTGGATTTCGGGTCTTGAAAAGTGGTATCAGTGCTAAAGGTTGAGTAATAACTTTATTTAAGGAGTATGATACATTAGGTGGCTCATTGGAGATAGGGTGGAGTATACCCTAGAATGAGTATAACCCAAGACCAAAACCCTAAATTTTCTTGGTCTATTTCTTTAAACTACTGATATTCTTTAAGATATCTCGTCCATATATCTAAATCAAATTTTCTTACTAATTAAAGATAGTAAGAATGAGCGGGCGAAGAGGAAGAGCTAGGGGTCAAGGAAATGCCACAATAGTTGGTCAAGTTCCCCCAACAGCAGAAGCAGCAATACCTACTCAACATCAGCCGAATCTGGCTGATCTATATAAAAGCTTCTCAAGACTTGGTGGTAAGTCGTTCACCGGCAAGGAGTCGATTGTTGAGGCTTAAGCTTGGATTAGATCGAGACGAGCAAATGCGACTCATAGCTTCTTGGCAACTCCAAGAAGAAGCCTTAGCATGGTGGGAGACAGTCACTGTAGATGAACCAGAAGAAGAGTTTACTTGGAGTCGATTTAAGGAGGTGTTTGAGAAGCGCTATATGCCGTCGGCAGGAATTTCCCGAATGTACCAAGAATTTATGGACTTAAATCAGGGGAGCTTGTCATTTGAGGAGTACTTAAACAAATTCAACAAACTATCCCGTTTCGGTCTAGAATTGGTAAACACACCTCTAAAGAAAAATGAGAGGTTCATTCATGGAATGAATAAGAAGTACCACGAAAGGATGACAGCACACGTCAAAGAATCTTTTTCTGATCTTATCGATATGGGGTATAGGTATGCCACCCTTGATATGCAGAAAATTCCAAGGGAAGGAGGAAATTCAAGTAATCGGAATTGGAAAAAAAGAAATTTTGGGGGAAAGAAACCACATCAAGGCAAGGATAAGAAGAACAAACAAGGAAATCCGGCTAGATATATAACTTGTTACAATTGCCAAGAAAAGGGCCATAATTCAAACAGCTGTAAAAACCCGAAGTAGCAAGTTAAGAAAGAACAACCTGTGAAGACTGTTCAGGGAGTTAGAGAGTGTTATTATTGTCACAAGCCTGGACAAGTAGTTAAGAATTGCCTGGTGATGAAGCAAGCACAAGTGGCAAATGTATATGCGATAAAAGAAGTCCCTTCAACTTCGAGAGCAGATAAAGGAAAAGGTGTTCTGGAAGGTAACCTTACTATTTATGATAGAGTTGTTCGAGTTTTATTTGACACGGGAACTTTACATAGCTTTATCTCCCAACAAACCGCAAATGAATTAGAACTAAAAACTGAATTTGTTAACGACCTTATTTGCATGAAGACTCCGATTGGAGGTCCTGCAAATCTTTGTCTGTATTGTCGTAAAGTTCCTATTTCATATTCTTGCTATCAATTTCCTATCAACCTCTATATTCTCGACTTTAATGAATTTGAAATCTTACTCGGAATGAACTGGTTATTGAGATACGAAGCTAAATTGGATTGTAATAATCGGACAATTTTAGTCAAAACAAACCTTGGGAATTTTATTGAAATCTCTTGTGAGGATCCGAGTCCGAAGAGAGATAAATTGATGTGTACTTTGGGATAACCAGAACCCATTCTGGAGTTTATACCTATTGTTTGGGAATTTTCCGATGTATTTGAAGAAGTAAAATCCTTACCTCCACACAGAGAAATAGAATTCAGAATTGACTTAGTACCCAATGCTCGTCCTGTCGTTTACGCAAGTCGTAGGATGGCACCCAAGGAAAGAATTGAATTAGTCAATCAAACTTGAGATTTGCTAGGAAAAGGATTGATTCGTCCTTGTGTTTCCGAATGGGGTGGTATTCTAGCTAAATCGGATGGATCTTTGAGGTTGTGTGTTGACTACCGCAATCTCAATAAACAAACTCTCAAGAACAAATTCCCTTTACCTAGAGTCGATGATCTATTCGATTAACTTCATGGCACTAGATTCTTTTCTAAGATGGATCTAGCTCAGGGATTCCATCAGCTACGAATAGCCGAAAACTGTGTTCACTTGACCGCTTTCAGGGGTCCAGACATTTTCTACAAATGGTTAGTCATGCCTTTCGGACTAACCAATGCTCCAGCATACTTCGTAGACCTAATGACCCATGTATTCCAGGAAGTGTTGAATAAATTTGTGCTAGTGTTTATTGTTGATATTCTAATTTATTCCAAAACCGAAGAGGAGCATACTGAACATCTCAGAATTATTTTACAGATATTGAGAAGGAATATCCTATCCGCTAAATTTTCAATATGTCACTTTTGGGTCAAAGAAGTAAAATTTCTTGGCCATATTGTTAATGAAGAAGGGTTTTCTGTTGATCCAAACAAGATTTCTGCTATTCTGGACTGGAAGTGACCCACTACTCCTAAAGAAGTTCGAAGTTTTCTAGGTTTACCGGGATATTATAGAAAGTTTGTCCAAGATTTTTCCAAGTTCGCCAGTCCACTGACTAAGCTAACAATAAAGAATGTGAAATTTGATTGGACTCCAAAATGTGATGAAGCTTTCGAGGAATTGAAAAAGAGATTAACTACCATTCCCGTTCTTGCTATCATTAACGGGAACCAAGGGTTTTGTCTATACTGATGCTTGTGGAGATGGTTTGGGTGTGGTACTAATGCAAAATGGAATGGTAATTGCATACACGAGTAGACAATTACATCCGCATGAGAGAAACTACCCAACCCATGATTTGGAGCTTCTAGCTGTCATTTTCGCTTTGAAAATCTGGCGACACTATCTTCTTGGTAAGAATCTCTTTCAGCTTTACTAAAATTTAAAAGTTTGACTTAACTTAGAATATATACTTAACAAATCTTTCTTGTTCTAGGTGAAAAATTCAAATTGTTCACCGACCATAAATCTTTGAAATATCTCTTTACCCAGAAAGATTTGAATCTGCGACAACAACGTTGGTTGGAATTTCTGGCATCTTATGACCTGGACATTCTTTATACACCCGGAAAAGCCAATGTAGTTGCTGATGCTTTGAGTAGGAAACACGATATTCTCGCTCATCTTGTTATCACTCCAACTCTCCTTGAAAAGATCGCCAGCAAACAAAAAGAAGTTGAGTTTCTTCATCAAATTTATGAGAGAATACGTCATGGTGAAAATACTAGTTTTAAAGTCGACGACAATAAGGTTGTAAAATTGAAAGGAAGAATTTGTGTCCTAAACATTCCGGATTTGAAACGTGAAGTTTTAGACGAATGTCACAAATCTAAACTCAGTATCCATCCAGGAGTTAATAAGATGTATAGAGATATAAGAAGAACTTTCTAGTGGAAGACAATGAAAAGGGAAATATCTATTTATATGAGTCGTTGTGCTATCTGCCGGCAAATTAAAAGCGATCAGAAGAAAATTGCTGGTTTACTCCAGCCTTTGGAGGTACCCAAGTGGAAATGGGATCAAGTATCGATGGATTTAATCGACGGGTTGCCTCGCACTTGAAAGGGAAATGAAGTAATTTGGGTCATTGTGGACCGTTTGACTAAAATAGCCCATTTTATTCCAGTGAAATCCACCCGCACAGCGACAAGTTTGGTTGAGATATATATCAAAGAAATTGTCCGTCTCCACGGTATTCCTAGTAGTATAGTGAGTGATCATGATACGATCTTCACTAGTAGATTTTGGGAGGCGTTTCAAGCCGCATTAGGAACAAAACTGAATTTCAGCACTGCTTATCACCCACAGTCTGATGGACGGACTGAAAGGATAAATCGAATATTAGAAGATCTTTTGCGAGCTTGTATTCTCGACTTTGGTGGTCATAGGAAGACTATTTACATCTGGTTGAGTTCTCATATAATACTAGCTATCAAGCCAGTATCGAAATGGCTCCTTTGAAGCTTTATATGGTCGTCTGTGTCGATCATCGGCATGCTGGACGAAATCTGGTGATAGACTCGTTCTTGGACCAGATATGATTAAAGAAGCCACTGAAAAAGTTGATTTTATTCGAAAGAAATTAATAACCGCTCAAAGTCGCCAGAAGAGTTATTACGACCGTAGGAGAAGAGCTTTAGAATTTCAAGTTGGAGATTCCGTTTTCTTGAAAAGTGTCTCCAATGCGTGGTGTGTTAAGATTCAGGAAGACTGGTAAGTTGGCACCACGATACATTGGTCTTTTTCCTATACTGGAAAGGATCGGTCCTTTGGCATATCGAGTGCAGCTACCTAACTGGTTATCTGGCGTACATGATGTATTTCATATTTCACATCTGCGGAAATACGTGCACGATCCAGACAGTATTGTCGAAGGGTAGCTTAGCACGATCTCGAGGTCACATCAAATTTATCGGTTAAAAGAGAATCAATAAAGACTGTGGATCGTGATGAAGAGAAGTTAAGGAACAAAATTGTGAAACTGGTTAAAGTGCAGTAGAGCGGTGATCCAAAGGACTGCACTTGGGAAACTGAAGATAGCATGCAGAAATCATAGCATGTAGAAATCATATCCCAATTGCAGAGTGGATATCTCGGCTTTAACTCGTAAGCCATTTCTCTATCCTTTTCTGAATTCGTCTATTCTTTGTTTGCTTTTCTCTCTATTTCAAATTTCGAGGACGAAATTTTCTTAAGGGAGAAAATTTATAACATCCCCAGAATTATATCAATTTAAAATTTAGTAATTAATGTGAATTTTGGAACAAATTGTGGAATTAATTTGAATTTTTCAAAATAAATAAAATAAGTGTTGAATTATATTTATATTTGTAAGTAAGGTTGTGAAGTTGCATTTGAATTTAAGAATTCAAAAATATAAATATTTTAAAACTATTTGAATTTAAATTATACAAGTATATATATATGAGTATATGCATAAATATAAATGGATTATAATTCAAATTTGAATTTAAATTTGAATTTTAAATTTTAAATTAATAGCTTAGAAAAATAATTTGCATTTGAAATTATAAATGTGTAATTTATTTAATGTAAAAGATTTGTTAAAAAACATTTCTTATTTTAACATTGTGTATAAAAAAATAGATGGGAAATGTATTTGTTAATAAAGTAAATATGGTGTAAGTATTTAACTCATATAAAAATTCAAATGTCAAGCATGTAATAAGAGAATAAAACAAGTGTTTAACATGTAGAAAGAATTAGACAAGTGTCATTACATCATTTTCATTATTCTTAGAAATTTATAGAAAAGAAAATAAAATTATATAAGTCTTTTATCTTCTTCTTCTTACTCTTTTATTCAGTTCTTAAGCTGTACTAGACTTTAAGATCAGAGAAAAACATCAGTCACAAGTAATTAAACAAGCAACCTCCTCAACTTTTTCAAGACTAAATTCCAGCAAGCAAATCTGAAACCTTTTCTTTCAAAATCTTAAGCCAGAGAAGGAATTTCAAGAACAACTTGAAGTCATCAGCATTAGAAGGAGTCAACTTCAACAAATAAATAAGAAGCAGGATCAACTCAAAAAGAAAAAAATTGCAAACTCAAGCTTTAAAGTTGCAGACCAAAGATCTTTATTTTTCTTTGTTTCATTTAAAAACAAAACTGTAAGTAATTTAAATTTTAGTTTGTTGTTGAAAAATTAAGTGAGTAAAATCCATCAAAGATTAAACAAGTTTACACAAATTAGTTGCAGATAACAAAATTCAAGAATAAGTGAAGAAAAGAAAAATAGTTCTAGGTTTTCAATTTTCAAATCCAGACAAGTTCTCTGTTTCAATTGACAAGGCGAGTAAACTCTCTGATTTAAACTTGAACTTGTTTCTATGAACAATATTGAAGTTTGAACTAAAAAATGTGTGTTTGCATGTATATATTTATACATGAAAATGAGATGCATGTCTGTGCACATCAAAGTGAACTATGTTCCATGCCTACAGGTTCAAAACCCTGTCAAAAAAATCTAGAAGCTCCATCTCAAATTGTTTTTAGACCCTGAGATCAAAAGAAAATATGTTTGAATGATCATGCCCTAAGTTTTAAAAATAAATGTTGGTAAATTAAACAAAAAAAAAATATTTCGTCTGGAAATAGAAAACTACAGGAAAACCCAATATGAACAGAAATTTCATCAAACACGATTTCATATTTTGAATATATAAATTGAATTGTCTTTGAGTTGATGATTTTAAACGTAAAATTAAAATTTTTTTTATCAAGTATTCGCTGAGAAAAAGAGGGATGAATGGAATTGCCTTTTTGTCGAAGTTCTGGCGATTGATAAGGCAAGGGACTTCGTGTTTGTAACTGGAGATAGCTGGAAGACCGTGGAGTTTGGGAAAAATGCTGGATTAAATTCTAGATCAACGTGGATGTTGATTTTGATCGAGTTAGGGTTTAAGGTTTAAAATGAGTCGAGGTTGAAAACGTGATCACCCCATCGTCTGTAGGCCACCGGAGATCATCGGACCACCATCAGAAGCGTGGGAGGTTGGCGTAGTTTGGGATGGAGTGTCGCAAATTTTGATGATCAGAAGGGAGAGAGCGAGGCGATCGATTTGGGCTTAAGTTGTTCTAGATTTGGGTCTAGTGGCTCGAATACAAAATCACGATCGTAGCAAAATTCTAGGCATTTGTGTGGTTTAGGGACGTCACCGTAAACGTGTCGATGACCAGAGATTCAACTGGAGGCGGCCAAAGGGGTTGTGCATGTGCACACAGTTGGGGTTGTGTCAGGATGTAGCAGTTTGGGGAAGAAAGGCGAAACTCGAAGCTAATCTCGAGAAATTTAGGTGATAGCTCAGGTATGAACTCGAAGCAAATTCTGAGCCACACGGGTTTTATACTTAGAAAAATTTAAAAAAATATATATAAGCACATGGGTAGGTGTTGTAAATAACTAGAAGCAAGTAGTAAAATGTTTCAGGGGGAGACTCGAAGTAGTCTCAGGGGTGACGTATAAAACAGCTTTTCTTTAATTTAAAATTCAAACTTTTAAATAGATTTTTTAACTCATGTTTTTTTAAATGATAAATTTGATTTGAGTTTAAAAAAAATAAAGTTTTTAAGTAAGGCGTCTTTAAAGTAATTAAATTTAATATAATTTTGTCACATTATTTTATAAAATTATTTATATTAGTTAAATAATGTAAATGAGAATGATAGTTAAGTAAAAAATGTTATGTACACTAATTTCAATCTCTTAAGTAAATTTATGTAATAAGGATGATTTTAATTAACATGGTTTACAAGATAATCAAAATTATTAACAAAGGTAAGAAGATTTATCTCTTAAATTTTTTAAGTAATTAATGATTTACTTAAGTGATAAAAGATTTACTTAAATAATTAACTATTTAAATTAATTACTTAATATTTAAAGATTAATTAAATAAATAATTAAGGTTAATTAAATTGTAATTAATTAAGATAATTAATTGAGGAATAATTAATTAATAAAAGTAATTAAGATTTAATTAATTAACAATTAAGGATTAATTAATTAAGATAATTAATTAAGGCATAATTAATTAATGAAGGTGATTAAGATTTAATTAATTTTAATTAAGGATAACTAATCATTGATTAAAGATACTTAATGAAAGTAATTATGTGATTAATTAATTTAAATCACACGATTGATTCATCTAAGCTGTAGATGATTGATAACTATTGTATGTTGTTTACAGACTGATATCTCCGATATGTAATTGTGATGCTATGTGATATGAATTACTTTGTGCTAAGCTATTTTTCCGTGATGAATATATTTCTGTGTGAATATAAAAAAAACCTTTGGCCCGTAAAACGGCTTTTGAATTTCGATGCGGCAGGGAGTTGGATTCCAGTTGGTTATCCGAAACCCACATCGAACCTGTGAATCTTTCTGAATGACATATCCACATGTTTTAAATTGATGCTCACTATTCGGTTTAGCGGGGAGAGGATCTTTGTGTCATATAACCCATTTCGAATAGTGATACGACGAAATGGATAACAGTTGAAGACGGTGGTGAAGACCGGGTGTCTTTGAGAACGATATGATAACCTTTCAAATGATTCTACGTTGAGTTGCTCAGGTATAGAGTTCTCCATATGTGATGGGAGTCCGATCGGGAATGTGGATGCCCGGATTGCAAGGGCTTCTTCGGAAATGCCTTCGGTTCTGTTCGAATCCGGAACAGACTTGTATGGATTGTATGTCTGACATTATATTTCGAGATATAAAGCAGATTTCTTTCAAATACATTTCTGTTGGCGGTGGAGAATTTATTCTCTTAGCTTAACACCCTTCTCTGATACGTACGAGCTCAGAGGTTATGTAGTTGAAGGTCATCAATAATATACGCCCAACCTGGTAATATGGCATGTTGAGTGCTGCTGATCATTTGTTGATCAAAGCATGGCTTTTGTGAAAAGCGTAGCTTTGTGGACGAGACTTCGTCGAACCTCACAACCCGGTAATGGTTGAAATAGGAAGGATGCAGCAAGGTTATTGGGGGTAGCGCCCCTTAGGGTATGTGCATTTCCTTCTGGAAAGAAGTGGTATCATGGTATGGAGCCTAGATGGTTAACTTATGTTGATATCGCAAATATGTTACTTTGCGATTGTTGTTGGTGGGGCCTCGGATAAAGGTTGGTTACAACTGGGGGATGGCATACTCGTGTCAGTAGTTACCTAGTTACAGAGGTAACTCGGCCTTGTGTTGGCAGAGATCCAGTTAGGTTCGCGGGGCGTCCCTCCAGAGACGTACCCATATGGCCCAAGAAGTTCCTTAGCATGACCATTTGTTGGAAATCCAAAGAAACAATACGAACCCTTATGATTTCTTTTGTATAACCTGTCACCTCGGGTGGTAGCTATAGTAGGCATAGTATAATGGTACCTATGATGGCTAAGATTAATATTGTACTTTCGAAATTTTTTTACACTATGCACTAATAATAATAATATTAAAGGGTTTTCTCGTATAAATCATATTTGACTATCATAAGAAGAAATCTCCTCCTAGTGTGCGATTGCATTGTGTGTGTACCGAAAGGCCGTATGGTGGTTTCAATTTCCAAAAGCATGAATGGTTTTCTTTTAAAATTTTGTTTTTCTTATTCAAAACAACTGTTTTTGTTTACTCATACCAGTCCTATGACTGACTCGGAGTTTATTGTTTCCTTTCTAAACTCTGCGTGCCCATAATTTCCACTATGGGCAACCTAGTAGCAGGTTTTCCATGTTTTGGTGATGTCTTGGAATCTTTGAGGTATTTTGGTTTGGAAGCTATCGTATTTTGAAGCTTTTGTCTTGGAGATATTTTGGAAACTTTTTGGATCTCAAGGTTCTTAGTTTGGAAGTTCTCTATCGCTTTATTTCTTTGAAGACTTTCTTAGAGTGTGACACTTTGATGTTCCGCTCTGATGTTTCTATTTTGAGATTGTGCTATTTGTATAAAAATACTCTAATGTTGGTGATGATGTTGTAATGGATATTGTGATGATGTTGTATCTGTGATCAATCATATTCATTTTGTTTCCGATGTGTATTATTCATGTAATGTTGTTATAAGCTCCATCCGACTGGAGTTTGATGTTTGAATCTTTGGCATTCGAATACAAGTGAGGTATTTGATGTCGATTTTCGAACATTGGATTTCGGGTCGTGACACCTGATTGGCTTAAAGAGTCCATTAATGGGTTGGATTAAATATGGGAAGAGTTTTATAAATGGTTTGGATATTTATGAAAGGATTTATAAATGAGTTTCTAAAGAACTGAGAAGGGAGAAGTTTTATAAAAGGGGTTTGGAATTTATTAAGAATGTTTTATAAAGGGATCTATGTGTTGGTTTTCTCCATTTCAAATGAAAATTAGGTTTGATCATTTAAAATAATATTTCAAAAGTAGAAATCTTTTTAAGTGTCTTGTGGCTATACTTATATCATTGTATAAGTATATGGAAAACAGGTTTTGGAAAGTGAAATGGTTTGTAAATATAAATATACCATTGAACAAGTATATGGTATATTTTCTAAGTATCGAAAATGTAGTGGATTGTGAATATACTTATCCTCTTGAAATAAGTATATGGAATTGATTTCTAAGTATTTGAAATGTGATTTAAATTAATGAAAGATTTAATTTAAGAGGCTTAGTGATTTCCATAGGAATGAATGCTTGTTTTGTTGATAGTTAAATAACCAACTATCAAAATCCTGGCCTAAATATGTCATCCTTCTTAATTTTGGTGGTAGGGAAATATTCTCTACTTAATACCAGAGGATTTTAACTTTAGAAATATCTAGGAAAACATAGGAATTATATGGTTCATTTATCATCAATGGTGTTATATTGTACGTATAAGCTCATTTTGTTCTTCTAGGATAAATGATAAGGAGATCCATCCACTTAAACGGTTAGGGGGTGATCATTTCTCTTATGTATTGTTTGATTATTTCCTAAATAACCAGTAGTGAGCATTCTAGAAATCGGCGTTTGATTTTGTGGAGCACCTGGGAAACAGAAGAGCGTACTCGTAAGAGATGACTCAAACCCGTAACCACTTCGAAAATCATGTATGCTTCTATGAAGGAGATTCGTGATATATTAAGATGTTGGGATCCATATATGATTCCAAGACCCATTGGGGTATGGGAATCCGGTGTGATTCCAAGATCAAATTGAGATGTGGGGATCTATGTGTGATTCCAAGACCCATTGGGGTATTGGAATCCATGTGTGCTTCCCTGATATATTTGGTGATGGTGCATAAGCTGGAATGCTAGATGTAGCCTCATCAGCGGGAATGACTAAAAATAGAGATAGGAGACATGGCCAGTAGAGTTGGCAAACCATAGGGTGTAGTCAGCTCCTCCTAGATGTCACTTACAGTTGTTATGCATGCATGGGGCAATGCATTCGGTCTAAGCGAGACAAGCCATGCTTTTCCTATGGTATATCACTAGGGATGTATGCTGCTTCGGAAGGATATCTCTGATCCTTGTGCAGGAGGACCGTTTCTTGAAGTATTAAGGACACCTCCACGGAAATCCTTCACAATTAGCGAATGTGTCTTATCGATTTTCGATTATATACCTGGTATTGTTTTGATTTACCTTTACGACATTACAGCTACTTTATTATTATTATTATTATTTTCGCCCTTAGACATTATTATAATATCATTGGACCTTCAACAAAATGGTTTTGGTTATCGTAAGGTAAAAACCCGTCCGTGCTTATGTGCAGTGTGACCTTACGAGATACCCTTGTTTTGAAAGGTTATTTAAACATTAAGAATCCATTTGATTGTGTGCTCAGCTGATTTTCCCAGACCGGGTGTTGTTTTCCTATAATGCTCGGGTCAGACCGAGCATACTTTCCAGATTTACTTAGATATTTGGAGCTTCAAGAGATGAGCTGGAGGCCTAGAGACGTTATCTCGTAGATGGTTATATTTCTGTTGCATATATTATTGTATATTATTCAGTAATTGTTAGGACAGGTTGTTATAATTGTTTGAGCTGAATTAGGATAGTATATTCTGATTGATGTCTGTATACACGTATGTTACATTTTGGTTTTGTGTAAAGATTTATTTATGTATATTATAGATTATTCATTCTGCTGTGAGATTCCGTGTTGTTTAGTTTCTGCTTGTCTTCTTCTTACTTTCTTTCTATTAACTATTCTTATTTCCGTTCAATTTAGGTTGGACATGTGTGGTTTATTGTCAACTTAAACTGCACGGAAAAGTGGGTCGTTACAAGGGAGGTCTATAACAACCTGGTTTTGATGCCCTAGTATTGAATAATTTTAAAAGTAATTGTGTATGATTTTTTTGATAATAATAGATTTTATTTTGAATAATTGAATTAATTAATAAAGTAATTTTCAGAAATATATTAAATTGGGTAAAGTGTTATTATTGAATATAAAATATTTTAAAATGTAAATAATTTTCTATGAATGAAACAGATGAAAAGAAGTTTTATTTGGTATTTAATTAAATCAATAAATCAATGAAAATGAATAGATATATTTATTTTAGTTCAATGCATTATTAAATAGAGAGAACATATATTGAATTGGATAGAAATTATATAATTTGAAAATTTACCATATCAGTGAAGTGTAAATAAAATAAAATAAAATAAAATAGATTTACAAATTTATAAAGGAATTAATTAAAAAAATAGAAAAGAAAAGGAAATAATAGCAATAAGCCCAAGCCCACTTAAATAAACAAAACCATTTCTTCCTTACTAGGCTAAAACAACACTCTCATTCTATTTTTTAATTGCTCTAAGCCTTGTTTACCCAAATGAATCAATCGATTAAAAAGAGAAGGAAAAAAAATTAATTGTGGCCGATGCCAGCGAGTGAGTAGGCATGAGAGGCAATGCCTCATTGACGATGACATGGTGCTGGGGATTATGACCAACGATGCGGTTGAGAGGTCGATGTTGCATGTGCATGTAGGCAATTTTCGACCTAGGTTGCTAACGGGTGCGATGTGAAGGAGCTCGCAAGTAATGTGTGGGCACGGGTTTCTTGTCCGACGCACAATTTAGGGTGTGGCATTCTGAAGGAGCTTGGTCGAGGAAGGAAACATCTCTGGCTAAGGTTTTGCATGTGACTATTCAGGGGGTGCAGTTCTGGTAACAATGTCTGCATGCTATGGTTTTTGCACCTTGAATTCATTCATCGAATCAATAGCTCAAGGCATGATAAGAACGGAGAAGCTTTATTGCCAGTGTTGATGCTAGGGTTCCTGGTCATGCTGAAAAGCTAATATTGGTTTAAGGTGAGTTATTTATTTAACTCACATACCTATATCAATTATTATATCCTTTTTTATCTCTTTCTTAAATTATGAGTTCTATAAATTTTGGTAGTGATTGAAGGGTAGAATTAAAATAAAATTTAATGATGATGCTTGAATTGGTTTGATAGAATGTCAGAAATATTGAATTTGAATCGATAGTTAAAATTGAATCAAATGGTTAAAATAAGGTTATATGTTAATAAAAATTAAATTTTCATTGTAAGTTTGAATTGATGGTTGATTATGGAATGACATGTTTATTGAAAACCATCAAAATACAAGTGGTGTTGTAGTAAGTTATACGATGATTGTGCATTGTTATATATATCAGAGTTTGTCGAAAAGCAACTCGGATTGATAAAAAAAATTGTATTTTGGTATATATTTTATAGCGCGATGTTGGCTCTAAATATTGAATTTTCATTAGATTATTGTTTGAATTGTTTAAATGTTTTAATAGAATTTCAAAAATAAGATTTTATCTATTTTTAAACCTGATTGGAATTCACTTTATAAAATATAATTAGATTATATTATATTCTTAACTTATTTCTTAATTCTAAATTTCTATTCAAAGTTTTATTTTAAGATGAGAAATGTTTATTTATAATTCCTTTTAAAATTTGCTATTGTAAATATATAAAAATGATGGAAATGTTTTCAAAGTAAAAATAAAATATATTATTATTTTATAAAAGTTGTTGCGAAAGTAATAATTTCAGTTTCAACTGATTTAGTTATGAAAGAGGTTTAAATTATTTCTAAAAAAGTTCAAAAGCTTTTGTAAGAAAGTAAATCTTCTTCAAAATGAGTTTATGGATTTTAAAATGAGAAGTTTGAAAGTAAGTACATATAAATTAATTTAGCAAATAATTCCTAGATGGTAAATTCTTATTATTTGCTTTCAAACTATAAACCCTTACTGGCTTTAATTATGTTTAGCCATTGGCTAATTAATCGATTTGGTATTTGTTTGATGACATTTGGAAACATTGATTCCATGAAATTAATGCTTACACTTGTGTTTCTATTGAATTTCATGATTTTCTATGAAGCAAAGAATTGTAATAAGCGATTGAATTGTCGGGTGGTATGGGACACTTTGTACAATTCTTTTGATTATCATTATAATCTGTTAAATAGAGTTTGAGTGGAAATTACTAGCTTTTAATAAATACTTGACTTTACTTTCTAGTATGGGACAGTTATTTAAATTCCTAGGATTACTGGAGTGACATTAATTAATATTCAGAGTTGTATTATCTTAGGGTGTTTGGATTTCGGACCGATAGATTCTCGAGAGAAGATAACTCATTTTTCATCGATCTAAGAATCGATACATTTCTAGATTTAGGTAGGTAGACTTATTTCTTGGGGTTAGGTCTATTCTGGTATACAAGGCTATCATTTTTGTTGTTTGGATTGGCGTTATACTGCAGCACTATCGGTTTATTTTACAATTGGACAATGTTTACCTATTTATTTTCAGTAGATAAATTCACCTAGTTTTTTCATAACACAACTACCTATTTCTTTCCGTTAGGAGTCGGGGTTTTTAATTGGTAGTCTATTTCTTTTCGTTAGACTATTGTGCTATGTGGCAGAGTTTATTTATTTTAGTTAGGCTCTGTGTCGCACTATATCACACTGATAGTTGATTACCATTATTATTTCATTAGTGATGATTATTTCGTCCGAGGTTTTGGGGATAGATATTTAGTATCTTTTTGGCTCTGACGAATTTTGAGTTGGTTATCACCATATTTTTAGATGATAGTCCATTGGAGACTTGATATGAATTTATGAAATGGTGATTTTGATCAATATGCCTTATTTTTATTATTTGGTTTTTTAGGCATGTTTTGAGATGACTTACTTTAGAGTTAAATCATTTATGGAATCATAAAGTAGTGAATTTAATAAATATTCCTTGTTATGATTGATTTTTCAGCATATTTTATATGACTTATTATTCTAAGTCATGTAGTTATGATATTAATATCTCACCTTTTTATTTAGATATAGTCTGACCCGTCTACTATTTTAATACATGGGTCACGCCGAGACTTTAAAGGTACAGGGACCCATTGACCTTTTGATTTTGGACTAGCATTGAAGTAGACTATTATGATAGTTTAGTTTACTTCATACTTGTATATATTGACAGTTAGGAGTTTATGTCACTTATATTATATAGTAGTTATTTTGTACCTGATACAATATTTTGGATATGATGTATATATTTATGTAGGTCTAGTACTCATAGTTTGTAGACTCACATTCTATTATGCATATGATGATGTATATTATTCCGCTGTGACTCTGATTCTGATTTATCTATATTATATACTGCCCTGAATATTTTTAACTGGTGTGTTTATTACTTTGACTTAATATTGTACACGTCTAAATTTCAGTTCAGATCCTCAAAAAAGTAAATAAAACGTGTTAGTGTTAGTATAAAGATATGTTCATATTCGATTGCCCTTAACCAGTCGTATTCTCTAGATTAGCAGACCAAATTACTTGTAATGTTCTTTGCTAAATTGGGCATAGCGGTGGGGTTGTTACAATACTATTTGGATGAATGAATGTGATAAAAAAGAATTGGTGTAGTTAAGAAACCAACAGGATAAATACATAAGTTATACACATATCATTTCATTCGCATGACCGTTCTTAATTCAATATTCGAGCATATGTTTTTAAGGTGGTTTACACTGATCCGAACAATGATTTTTCACACAATTCTTGACAACAAACTCTTGATATGGGTTCATGATACGATCCCGATGTTTTCTATCATAGTACATGGATATGCAAGGAGAAAGGTGATTTCTAATCAAGGAGCCAAACAATAGTCCACACTAGGGAGGTCAACTGATCTATACTAGTTGGGAAGTGAAAGCTATGCGGTCGAGCAAGTGATTAGATCGAATATTGTGCATAGATGACGTACGTACATGAGATGGACTTTAGTACATTTGTATAATATGCTATGTTGGATTATGAAGAGTTTGGGGAAGGACTCTTCGATTTGTTGTGAGGTAGCATGAATAATTGGCTAAGTAATAACCTAAGGCTATTGAGCATAAGGTGTGCATAGTACATTGTTTATCGTCCTTAGGTGATGGGAGAGTTTTGAACCTGGGAAACCAAAGCTTTGCTTGCTAATGATTGTGAATGCTATTTAAGTACTTGTGCGCTTTTTCCTTTCTTAAGGTTAGAAGCGCGGAGAAGCAAGGATGCTCGGGTTGTTGCTAAGAAGATGGAGGACGGTATAAGGGAGATCCATCCAGTGTTGCTTATAGACTAGGATTTCCTTCTTATCTTAGTATTCTGTATTTTTTGTCATGTACTCACCACTTGAGGTGGAGTCGCTTGGTATGCAAGTTGGTTTGCAGTTTTACTTGTATATATCAAAACTCTATGTATGTATCTTGTTTTATCTATCTTCTTTGATTATCATTCTTATTTGAATTTCGAGGGTGAAATGTTCTTAGTAGGGTAGAATGTAGCGATCTCGAAATATGAACACGTCATTTTCAAATGTAAAAACATTTTAAAATATAGTTAAGTCTAATGATTATGATTTTATAAACTTTTTAGGCATCCGTTAATTAGTAGATAATGTTATGTTTATGAAAATTGTTTAGAAAAATACAGTCTTTGGAAAAATATCAATAATATGACTGAAAATCATTTTATCGATAAATAGCTTTTTAACCCTCAAAATTTGTTCCGATTTTTTTTACATACACTTATTCGCTTAGTAAATCAACAAATGAAATAAAAGATTTTTACCAGTTATGGAAATAAACTTCTTGGAAATTATCATAGATGATGTTGTAATGACCCGAAATTATATCGGTTGGTTTGGGAATATTTAATTTATTTTAAATATTCATTTAATGGTTTACTAATCAGAAATCCCTCTTTTAATTAATAACTAATGATAAAAATTTTAATTTGAACTATTTTTTACAAAAATCAATAGTTTGATGAAAAATAGAAAATGTGAATGAATCGCGTTTTTCGGATTTTCGATTCTTTATCGAATGACAAGTTGTAGATAGTTGTTGAACCTTTGTATATATTTTATACAACGTTTAAATGTTAGGTTAAGTTTAAAAAACATGTCACTTTGAAATGTAAAGTTAAATGAATAGTACAATAATAGGAATTGACACACACACACAAATATATATATATATATATATTTGGAAATACAAAAAGGTGGCATGGTGCCTTATGTGTGGAAGTGGAGAAAGGTACTTGAACCCAGCTAATATCCACCATATTTTTGTTTGTGTGTAAGAACTTAGTTGACTTAGAAAAGTGGAAGGGTGGAAAATGCGATTAAGGATATTTAGGTCGTTTTATCTTTTTCATATAATTATAAAAGAGAAAATTTTGTTTCATTCCATTTTAACTTATTTTTTTTCGCTTAATCTCCTTTCTCACTTCCTTTTAATCCCCATACTTATATAAATTTAGCAAAAAAATTACATCTTTTATCTTAAATATTTTTACTCCTCTCAAAGATCATAACTTGAAGCTTGGATTTTGCTAATCCGGGAAGGTGAGAAACACTAAACCCCTTTAACAATCTTTTCGAAATTACTAAATGTTATGAAATTTCTAATTCTTATCTAATACCTTGGATGAAATGAATGTTGCACTATTAGTGGTTTCATAATGATTTGAGATGAAATCCACGATTAAAAAAATTTGTTAAATCATGTTATGTTTGAAATGTTGCATTGAATTGAATGTCATGCTTGTTGTAAAGCAAATGTGCACATACATGTGTACACAGACACGTAAGCAGAGACATGGGAAGTCATCTTCCTTTTCCTTCCCACTCTTTGTAAATAGAAAAAACGCCCCTATTCCATGTTCAAAACTCATTATCTCCACAGCCATAGCAAATCAAACAAAACTACCAATATAAAAGATGTTTGATTCCATCTCTGTTTTTTTTAAATGGTCGCTCGTCGTTTCGATGAGTGGGGTAGCCGAAATTAATCAAAACAATAAGAGATTGAATATTGGTCGTCTTTCGATCACGAAATGATGAACGGGGTGTATAGATGGGTTTGTATCGCCGAGTGTGGATTTTTGGTTGTGGTTACAGGTGGTCAAATGGCCAAAGTTGGTCATGGGGGTTTTAGGTCCTTTTCCATTCTTTTTTTCCAATAAACCCATCATCGAGAGGACTTATCGGTGGTGCTTAAGAGAGAGCCTTCGGTCTAGAGGAAGGTGTGATGGCAGTCAATGGTGGCTCCGTGGCTTGTGGTGGTGGCAACGAGGCAAAGTAGGGTTTCACCCTTTTTGGGTTGATGTTGTCACGATTTCGGCCAATGGAAGATGTCGAGTTCATCAAAGCTTGGCCTGAGATGAGGAGGGATGTGGGTTTTCCAGCGGTGGAGGTGGTGTGGGCTAAGGGTAGTAGAGGTGGCGATAGGAGGGAGTGATGCTGTCGAGTTTCTTTTCTGGGTCACAATGTTTGAATCTAGAGGGAGACGCTTCTATGGTATTTGTTTGCTAATTGGTCGGGTTAGGGTATGTAGAGGTTGGGTTAGGCTTTAGTAAAGTAGAGAAATATATTTCTTTAGTTTTAAATTTATTATTTAAAGTGTTAAACTTTTAAATATGATATACCACCCGTTTAAAATTCGTTAGCCCGTGAATTTTTGTTCTAGGTTCGTATGAAGTAGTGGAACATGTGGTATAATCAGTTATTAGATTTGGTAAAGTACAATTAAACGACAAAATAAAACAGACCGGATATAATTACACTGTTTAAATAATAACATAGTTAAATAAATTTATTAGTGATATCTATTTGGCCAAATAAAATATCGTTTGGTAAAATTTAATTGAATAAATTAATTTTGGACATCTATTTAGCACAATAAAACACCATTTTGCTATAATTAAACTGAATAGATTATTGATAACATCTATTTAGCAGAATAAATCTCGTTCTGCTATTGTGTTAATCTGGACACTTAATCATATACTGGTTAATTAATATTTAGATTAATTAATACTAGAGAGTGATGGATTAAGCAGTGCTTGTGAATTATTGATTTTATTTATAAATATGCATGCTTATATAAAACCAGTGATGTGACTTGGATGCCAAATTGAAAATTAAATGATAGTTTGTCTAAGTATCATTAGTTGTAGTCTCTTTCTTGAATTTGAAAGATTTTGGATTTAAAGCAACTTAAATTTTATAACAAGTGATGGTCAGTTGTTTATTTAACTATAATGTATTTTAATTATTTATTAATGATGTTCAAGTTAATTAATTATTTTGTTAATGATATTTTAGAGTAAGTTAATTAATTATTTTATTAAAGATGTTTAAAGTTATTTAATTATATCATTAATATATTTAAGAGTTATTCAATTATATTATTAATGGTGTTTAAATTTATTTAGTTATATTATCTATTTTGTTTAAAGATATTTGATTATATTATTAATGTTGTTGTAAGTTAATTATTTATATATTAATCATGTTTTAAAGTTTGTTAATTATTTAGTTTGTTAATTATTTAATTAGGATATCTATTGTAACGACCCATAAATTTTAACTGTTTTAATAACGTAATTAACTGAAATTTTTGAAATTTTACATAATTGAATTTGGAAATGAAAATGTGATATTTGGAATACATCTATTTTAGTATAGCAAATGGTAAATTTTTATCAGAATATTTGGAAGTTGATTCTGATGTGTAATTTCAATTTCAATTTAAAATCAGTAAATTAGATGAAAATATTTTCAAAATCTGAATATTTTTATATAATAAAAATGTAAATTATTTTCTGAGTGAGGTTTCATCTTACATTTCATCAAATTTGGACTTCTCCAGCCCCGTTTATCATATTTTCAGCAAATTTGCAGCGGTTTGGCAGCGAAATATCGACTTTTGATAGGATGATTGTATCTCCTATACCTACATACCGTTTTGTTCGTCTCATTGTGTTGATCTCCGCAGCATATTCACTCGTGCATTTCAGAGTCCAGTACGCAACGAAATCGACAAAACAATTTATCGTACCGGTTCCGTAATTGTGATTGTTCGATTTCCTTTGTCATTTCATATCTAGTAGTTAAAAACAAGTCATTGCTTTTATTATTTTATGAATTTAATAACGACTTTTGCAGTTCCTTTTATATTCAATATATATATTTTAGTTTGTTCATTTTCTCTGATCCTAGCTTCCGTTCAATCTTTGGAAAATATTATTATATAAAATTTTATATTTGCTTTCTTTTGCTTGTGAACACATTAATCCTATTCATCTTCTATTTTTTTATAAACTAAAGCTTTTCATAGCGAAGCCTGCCCATTCCATCCGACTCCCCTCGTGCTCATCCTTCTTTGCACCGCTGCAAACCAAATCGCCACCACAATACTCTCCTTTACTTCGCCACCTTGCAACACGCAAACCCCATTAGCCGACATCCTTCATTTCCTTCGCCATCGAACCCCACTGTATCTCATCACATAGCCTATAACCTACCTCCAACCTTTCATTTCTAGTTGCCTCGCTGACAAAATCCACCACGAAGCCACAACCATAACGCCTCCCAACCCTTTTCCTGTAGCCGCCCATCAAAGCCCACCAATCTCTGCACCAAGACCCCATGCCCTTGTCTTCCCTTAGACGTAGCTGCTTCTCCCACAAAACTACAGCAATCCGCACCCCGTCTCCAACAACCACCCGACAACTTGCTCCTTCGGCCAAACGTTCTAAGACCTTTCACCGCCACTTGACCCCTCTCCATCACCACGTCAACCATTCATATGTGTGGGTTCTTTTGTTTATATATATTTTTACAGTTTATATCTTAAAGTATATTTGATTTGTTAAACGCATTGATTTCAAAATACAATAGGTTTCAGTATTTATTTTTGTGTCAGTTCCAGGCTTACATGCTATGTGACCTATATACATATGTGTGTGTGTGTCATATAATTGCTTTGGAAGTAGTTATAGTATATATTGATTTTAAGAAATAATGATTTATATATTATATAAATATATTGATTTGAAGATATTGATATTATCTTTGGTTGTATGCCCTTCGATTTTTTTTTATTTGACAGCTAAAGTATGGTTCTTTGTTTTATTTGTTTATATTTACAGTTTATATATGTTTAAGTTTTATAAGTATATGTAATCTATTTGGAGATATATATATATATATATATATATATATCTGTGTGTGTGTGTGTTTGTGTGTGTTTTGTAGCTTTGTAAGTAGATGCACTCATGCTTATTCAATTTTGACCCAAGAATTGTATTAGCTTATTTTTGCTCTCATTCTTATTCGATTTTGATGTTGTTTTGAGATGTTTTGAGAGCTATGATGCCTATTAATAAGCTAGCTATATTTGGAGAATTTGAAATCCAAATTTAAATAGAATTTGAATTGATTTTGTGTAACAACCCGCATATTTATCGAATTAATATTTAAATATTTTATTTAAATATTTTGTCGTTAATCGGATATTGGTCCGAAAAGCTACTTTTTGCAAACGGTCAAATTAGGACTCGAGACCACTTCCATTGAGTTCGAAATGCCGTTTACAAATTTTTTAAGTATAAACATCGATAGGTTTGGAGTTAGTGAAATTTCACTAACTTTTCCCGCTTTGGACTTTGGGTTAGTTTAGCCTATTAAGCCCAAGTTCCAACCCCCTTCTCCTCACTCTTCATAAATTTCCTAACTAACTCAAGCTTGGGCATTAATGGTGAAAAGAATGGGAAATTAAAACTCCAAGCACAAATTCAATTGCAAATCCAACATTCAACTCCAAATTCAAGTAGAAGATATTGGATTCAAGCTTTGGATTGCTTCTCCTTGCTTCTCCTTGCTTTCAAGCTTCATCTTCATAAATTTTAGTGCAAAGGTGAGATTTTTATCTCACATTCTTGTCTATAACTATCACGGATGTTTGGGAATGATTTCCTACCACTTTAGCATGTACATTTGCTTTTGGTTTGGATTGGATTGGCGAAAAATTCCAACTTTTAGTGTTTTTGGTGAAAATCTGCCCTTAGGTCGCTCTGCCTTTGCTAGGTCGTTCGCGTGGAAAAGTCTCGGCCTTCGAATAGCTCGTTTCCGACCTAAAATGGCCTATAACGTTAGGTCGCTCGGCGCTTCGGAATTAGGTCGTGGGTCGTTGGGCTTTAGGTCGCAAGCTCCTTAGGTCGTAGGTCGTTCGAATGTTAGGTCGCTCGGCCCTTATCCCCTTAGGTCGTAGGTCGTTCGAATGTTAGGTCGCTCGGCCCTTATCCCCTTAGGTCGCTAGGTCGCGACGTTTTAGGTCGCTAGGTCGCGACGTTTTAGGTCGCTGCATCCTATGCCTCTATAGGTCGCTCGACCTCGTTTATGACCATAGGTCGCTCACCCCCTCTTCGTTAGGTCGCTCGGCCTTGCCTTCCATTTTTAGGTCGTGACGTTTTTGGTCGTTAGGTCGCGACGTTTTAGGTCGCTTGACCTTGTTTTCCTCTAGGTCGCATGGCCTTTAGACCGTTAGGTCGCGAGCGTTAGGTCGTTAGACCTTACCTTCCTTAGGTCGCTTGACCGGTTAAACCTTTAGGTCGCTCAACCCTACTACCATTACTAGGTCGTTTGGCCATAGTTCGTTAGGTCGCATGACCTTATAAACCGATAGGTCACATGACATTATAACCCTATAGGTCGTTGGACCTTTGACTCGTAGGTCGTTGGACCTTATCCCGATAGGTCGCTTGACCCCTTGGAACCCTAGGTCGCAACCCTTAGGTCGCTCGACCCTATTCCCCTTAGGTCGTTAGACCTCATTTTGTCTTCATTAGGTCGTACCGTTTTGGTCGGGGCGCTGCCCCCTGGACCCCCGCAACCTGACCGGGCAGGTCGAACCCCGTAAGCGGTGGCGTTGCCCCCGCACCGCCACCTTGGGGGGTTGCCACCCCCCTGGACCCCCCCCCCCTCCGTAGGGGATCTTATCCGAAAAACATTGAGCTGATTTCCTTGGATTTTATTCACATCTCTGTATGCGATCTTTGTGACTGATTGTTTCTACAATTGCTTCTGTGTTTTGTCACTTTATAATATAAAGGTTTCAATACTAGTAGTAAATATCAAAACTCTTTTAACAAACAATTTCAACTCTATTTTTAATAACTAAGCTCTTTTCTTAAACCGTTTTCCAATCTATTAGTATATACAAGCCTTTACCTCACTCGGATGAGAAATCTAATTAAACGACTTAGTAAAACAAGTGGTATGAAACGCTTGCGTTCACTTCGTCGGTTAATTCTTGGACTTGTTCGATTGAACCTCTTGTGACAATTTTATTAGTGAAGATTTACAGTTTGTTCGTAAATATTTAAGTTAAGAAAGTGGTTATGGGACATGAAGCTAAACTTCTATATTTACTAGCTTAGTGTAATTGACACTTCTCGTTGATCATGACGATCATTCTGATGATTTAGACTAGCAACTGTGCGATGTCTCTTGTTGCGAGGTTAGACTAGACACCACTTGTGTGATTCCACTCACACATACCTTTTTGCTTTTTGGTTAGTCTGGACCTTAATCTGTGTGATTCCATTCACACATGTGGGGTAGCTCCCCTTGGTCTTCGGACCGTCATGTGATAGGCCTCTTTCTCTTTTCTATGATTTCTGGACTTCTTGCATTGATTTCTAGAATTTATGTCCTTGACTTGTCATGAGTACAAGTTCGGGGTATGATGCCCTTTCCGAATCTTTGAGAAGATTCTTATGATATTGATTATCTCTTATTGACTGATCTTCTGTTGATCATTATTTACATACTTATAGTGGTACGTCATTATGGGTATTTTATGTTTATGCCATATCTTTTATGTTATGTCATGTCATCGGATATTTATAGCTAGACCGATCCGTTAATTATTTTCTTAAATAATACTCGGGTCAGACCGAGATGTTAAAGGTGCTTCTGGTTGACTTCTTCCCAGGGATTCATCACTCTGACTTTTGGCTAACTGTTTAGATTAGCAGTTTTTGTTGTATACACTTGAGATATAGACTCATAGTTTTATTCTTTTGTATAGCACGTGTTGCTATTCTTTTGTATTATCGTGGATCTTACTGACCACTACTCTGATGTACACTTTCATGTGTTAGTTATATATTCATATCTTCTTCCGCCTTTGTGATATGGATATCTGTGACTGATTTGTGATATGATTATTTCTATGTTTGTTTTCGAAGATTATTTATAGCCACCGTGTGATAAGCAATTACATGGATGGTCGCTCCTCAACAGCCTTATTCTCCGTGCTAGTTGACAGCACTTCTCCGGAGTGTTCTTGGCTAGCGTGGGTATAGAGGTGGGGCGTCACAGCTTGGTATCAGAGCCAAACTTCGGAACAATGTAGAATAACTTGACATGGATCATCGTCCTAAGTCCACCTTAGGAGTCTTGCTTTAGGATTTTGTTCGGGTTTTCAAACCGATTCATCATATTTCTTTTATGATTCCTTATTTCACCTGTCGAGAATGTTTGATATTCATTTGGTGAATAACTATTTTCTTTCTCTTCTTTCTTTCTTAAGGAAGAGAATGTCTAGACCAGGTCGTCCCAGAGCTGGATCATCTAGTGCTCCACCACCGGATGGAGTTTTTATGACTACTCAACAGTTACTTGATTTAGTAACGAACGCTCAGGCAGCTGGAGCTAATCCGGCACCTACCCACCCAAAGTCGGGGTTTGCACGATTGTGCAATGATTACACCAACCTGGGTGGGAGGCCGTTTAAAGGCTCTGAAACTATCATTGGGGTCCAGGCTTGGCTCAGAACGTGCGATAGAATCTTCTCTCGCATGAACCTCATTGACCTCCATCGAGTCCAGGTGGCTTCCAGCATGCTCCAAGAAAGAGCATTGGATTGGTATGAGCTGTTAATCTCAGAAATTGATGAAGAGGATCTCACCTGGGAGCACTTCCGGGAACGCTTCGAATCGAAATTCATGTCCGAGGCTGAAAAGGTAACTTTGGCTCGGCGATTTATTGACCTCGTTCAAGGTCAGTCTTCTGTGGCGGACTACGTCGCATCATTCGAATCTCTTTCCAAATATGGGGTCGAGTATATAAATACTCCACTAAAGAAGAACCAGAGGTTCGTTTATGGCTTAAATAAGAATCTTAAGAAGCCACTACTCATGAAACTAGAAGTTGCATTTGATCAACTTATAGATATCGCTCTTCGCCTTGAAGAGGCTGATAAAGAAAGTGAGGTGGAGGTAGTAGCTTCCAAACCCAATTTCAATAACAAAAAGAGGCCCAACAAATTCAAAGGCCCTTATCCCAATAAGAAGGGTAAACAAGCAACTCCTGCTGCAAAGGCTCCTTCTCCTGATATTGCGAGATGCTTCAACTGTGGCGCTGAGGATCATTTTGTGAACAAGTGCTCAAAGCCCAAATCTTGTCGCTATTGTAAGAGCCCAGATCACTTTATACATCAATGCCTCAAACATAAAAGCAGGAATGAAGGAAAGTTAAATGTGGCTCAAGCCCCTGGCAACACATCTCGTGGCCAAGGTATTTCTCATTCCATTCTTGATGGTATTATTTTATTTCATGATCAACCTATTAGAGTTCTCTTTGATACGGGTGCATCCCATTCTTTTATATCAAAGGAACTGTAGACACTTTTTCCATAAGTGTTACTGCATTGATGACTTCTTTAAAAATTGCGAATCTAGTTGGTGGACCCGCAACTCTTAGTTTGCTTTGTAAAGATGTGGAGATTATTTTATGTTATTTTTCTTTCCTAGCCGATTTGCATGTCATGCGTTACTTAGGCATTGGAATAATTTTGGGAATGGATTGGCTTAACCGTTATCAAGCCCATATCCTATGTCCTGAGCGGACTATTCATCTCCGACATCCACTATCTGTTAAACAGATTTCTGTTAATCTTAAAGATTCAGAATCATGTTTGGTGGGATCTTTATATTCTTTAAATCCTCGTGATGATGATGATGATAATGATGATGAAGATGATATTATTTCTCGTATTCACGTTGTTCGTGAATTTTCCGACATATTCGAGCACGTTTTAGGTTTACCACCTAAACGAGCAATTGAGTTCAGAATTAATCTTGTTTCTGGAGCTCAAACTATTACTCGTCCTCCTTATCGCATGTCCAATAAAGAAAATGAGGAGATGCGCAAACAGTTGTCCGAATTGGAGACGAAGTAATTTATTCGCTCTAGTTCCTCGCCTTGGGGAGCTTCGGCTATTTTCGTGAAGAAATCCGGCGGTACGCTTAGGCTTTGCGTTGACTATCGCAAGCTTAACGATCTGACTATTAAAAATAAATATCCTTTACCTCGGATTGATGATCTATTCGATTAGCTTTGCGGTGCTAAGGTCTTTTCACAATTGGACTTGGCTACCGGTTTCCATCAGCTTCGCATCGCTGAGGATAGCATTCCTTTGACATCATTCCGTACTCGATATGGATCTTATGAATGGCTTGTTATGCCATTTGGGTTAACGAATGCTCCAGCTTATTTCGTTGACCTCATGAATCGGGTTTTCAAAGATTTCCTCGATCGGTTTGTTCTCATATTCATTGATGATATTCTTGTGTATTCGAAAACCGAGGAGGAACATGAGAAACATCTTCGGATTGTATTGGAAACTCTTAGGAGTAATCAATTAAAGGCGAAATTTTCTAAATGCCACTTTTGGCAATCTCGTATGAATTTTCTCGGTCATATTATTTCCGAATCCGGGATTTCCGTGGATCCTTCAAAGATTGAAGCGATTCAAGATTGGAAGAGACCGGAGAGTGTGACAGAGATTCGTAGTTTTCTCGGTTTGGCGGGCTATTACCGTCGTTTTATTAAGGACTTTTCTAAGATTGTCGTGCCTCTTACTGGATTGACTAAGAAGGGAGTTAAATACATTTGGTCGGACAAATGTGAAGCCTCTTTTCAGAAATTGAAAGAACTCCTTTCCGACGCTCCTATTCTTGTTATTCCCAAAGGGAATCAAGATTTTGTTGTTTATACCGATGCTAGTCACGTTGGTTTGGGTGCCGTTCTTATGCAAAAAGAACGTGTTATTGCTTATGCTTCTAGGCAATTGAAGCCGGCCGAGACTAGATATGCCACATATGATCTAGAACTCGCGGCTATTGTTTTCGCCCTTCGAACTTGGCGACATTATCTATTGGGAGAGAAATTTATTCTTTACACAGATCATAAGTCTTTGAAATATTTATTCTCTCAAAAAGAACTTAATTTACGTCAACAACGTTGGCTCGAGTTCCTTGCACCTTATGATCTTGATATTCTTTATGCCCCCGGTAAGGGTAATCGTGTCGCCGATGCTCTTAGCCGTAAACAACAAGCAGTTGTTTCTATGATGATATCCGAATGGAACGATCTCGAGATTTTATCCACTTGTGAGATTCGAGAGCGCGTATCCGATTTATGCTCATCGCTTGTTTTATGCAGCCTTGATGCTCATCCTTCTCTTTTAGACCGCATTCTTGAAGCTCAAGGGCTAGATTATGAATTGGCTCTTCTTGGTAAAAATGTTAAGGATAAAATTGATATTGAAGGTTTGAAAGACTTTGATATTGATTCTCGTGGCGGCATTCGAAAATTTGGTAGACTTATCGTACCAAATATTGGAGATCTTCGTAAAGATATTTTAGAAGATTCCCATCGTTCTAAATTCACCATCCATCCCGATAGTAGTAAAATGTACGCTGATATGAAGCGACTTTATTATTGGGAGGGAATGAAATCTGATATTGCTAACTTTGTTAAGTGTTGCATGACTTGCCAACTTGTTAAGGCCGAACATCAAAGGCCTTGTGGGTTATTGCAACCTTTAGAAATTCCAATTTGGAAGTGGGATCAAATTTCCATGGACTTTATAAATGGCCTTCCCCGTTCTCGTTCGGGTCATGATAGCTTATGGGTGATTGTTGATAGACTTACTAAATCCGCCCATTTTATTCCGGTTCGGTCTAACCGAACCGTTCCTCTTTTGGCCAAACTATTTGTCAAGGAAATTGTAAAATTTCATGGAGTTCCTACATCTATTGTTAGCGATCGTGATCCATTGTTTACTAGTGGATTTTGGAAGAGTCTTCAAAAAGCTTTAGGAACGAAGATTAATTTTAGCACCGCATATCACCCCCAGTCCGATGGACAAACCGAGCGTGTGAATCAAACTCTTGAAGATCTTCTTCATGCTTGTGTGCTTGATTTTGGTGGAAGTTGGGAAGATCATATTTCACTTGTTGAATTTTCCTATAATAATAGCTTCCAATCTAATATTGGTATGGCACCTTTCGAGGCACTCTACGGAAGGCCATGCCGATCTCCTTCTTGTTGGCTTGAGGCCGGTGAGAAGCTGGTTTTAAGTCCAGACTTTATTCGTGATTCCACGGAAAAGATTGAACTTATTCGTCATAGAATGAGAGAAGCCCAGAGTAGAAAAAAATCCTATGCCGATAATCGAAGAAGGAAATTAGAATTTTCTGTTGGGGATCCTGTTTTTATTCGTGTTTCACCTATGAAGGGTGTTGTACGTTTCAGTCGATCGGGGAAGTTAGCTCCTCGATATATTGGGCCATTTCCTATCACTGAACGTATTGGTTCCATGGCTTATCGCCTTGCATTGCCGGCTCAGTTTTCTGCTATGCATGATGTATTTCATGTTTCTCAATTACGGAAATGCCTTCGGGATTCCGATTCTATTCTTGAGCCCGCTGTTGTAGAAGAAATTGAAGTTTCGCCGAATTTAACTTATGAGCAGCATCCTATTCGAATTATAGCTTCTGAGGTTAAACGACTTCGAAATAAAGATGTTCCGCTTGTGAAGGTTCAATGGTCCTCAAATCCTAAGGATTGCACTTGGGAATCCAGAGAATTCATCGAGCGAACACATCCGGACTTGCTTACTCCTGCTCTTTGAGGTGAACTTCCTATTTCAAATTTCATTTGTGTTAATATGCTTTTATGGTTGTTACTTGTTATTTCCATCTTATTTATTGCGAGGACGCAATTTCTTTAAGGAGGGGAGTCTGTAACAACCCGCATATTTATCGAATTAATATTTAAATATTTTATTTAAATATTTTGTCGTTAATCGGATATTGGTCCGAAAAGCTACTTTTTGCAAACGGTCAAATTAGGACTCGAGACCACTTCCATTGAGTTCGAAATGCCGTTTACAAATTTTTTAAGTATAAACATCGATAGGTTTGGAGTTAGTGAAATTTCACTAACTTTTCCCGCTTTGGACTTTGGGTTAGTTTAGCCTATTAAGCCCAAGTTCCAACCCCCTTCTCCTCACTCTTCATAAATTTCCTAACTAACTCAAGCTTGGGCATTAATGGTGAAAAGAATGGGAAATTAAAACTCCAAGCACAAATTCAATTGCAAATCCAACATTCAACTCCAAATTCAAGTAGAAGATATTGGATTCAAGCTTTGGATTGCTTCTCCTTGCTTTCAAGCTTCATCTTCATAAATTTTAGTGCAAAGGTGAGATTTTTATCTCACATTCTTGTCTATAACTATCACGGATGTTTGGGAATGATTTCCTACCACTTTAGCATGTACATTTGCATTTGGTTTGGATTGGATTGGCGAAAAATTCCAACTTTTAGTGTTTTTGGTGAAAATCTGCCCTTAGGTCGCTCTGCCTTTGCTAGGTCGTTCGCGTGGAAAAGTCTCGGCCTTCGAATAGCTCGTTTCCGACCTAAAATGGCCTATAATGTTAGGTCGCTCGGCGCTTCGGAATTAGGTCGTGGGTCGTTGGGCTTTAGGTCGCAAGCTCCTTAGGTCGTAGGTCGTTCGAATGTTAGGTCGCTCGGCCCTTATCCCCTTAGGTCGTAGGTCGTTCGAATGTTAGGTTGCTCGGCCCTTATCCCCTTAGGTCGCTAGGTCGCGACGTTTTAGGTCGCTAGGTCGCGACGTTTTAGGTCGCTGCA
Source organism: Allium cepa (assembly GCA_030765085.1). Classification (NCBI taxonomy): domain Eukaryota; kingdom Viridiplantae; phylum Streptophyta; class Magnoliopsida; order Asparagales; family Amaryllidaceae; genus Allium; species Allium cepa. Next base: position 452,893,288 of record CM060932.1, read on the forward strand.
TACTATGCCTCTATAGGTCGCTCGACCTCGTTTATGACCATAGGTCGCTCACCCCCTCTTCGTTAGGTCGCTCGGCCTTGCCTTCCATTTTTAGGTCGCGACGTTTTTGGTCGTTAGGTCGCGACGTTGTAGGTCGCTTGACCTTGTTTTCCTCTAGGTCGCATGGCCTTTAGACCGTTAGGTCGCGAGCGTTAGGTCGTTAGACCTTACCTTCCTTAGGTCGCTTGACCGGTTAAACCTTTAGGTCGCTCAACCCTACTACCATTACTAGGTCGTTTGGCCATAGCTCGTTAGGTCGCATGACCTTATAAACTGATAGGTCACATGACATTATAACCCTATAGGTCGTTGGACCTTTGACTCGTAGGTCGTTGGACCTTATCCCGATAGGTCGCTTGACCCCTTGGACCCCTAGGTCGCAACCCTTAGGTCGCTCGACCCTATTCCCCTTAGGTCGTTAGACCTCATTTTGTCTTCACTAGGTCGTACCGTTTTGGTCGGGGCGCTGCCCCCTGGACTCCCGCGACCTGACCGGGCAGGTCGAACCCCGTAAGCGGTGGCGTTGCCCCCGCACCCCCACCTTGGGGGGTTGCCACCCCCCTGGACCCCCCTCCGTAGGGGATCTTATCTGAAAAACATTGAGCTGATTTCCTTGGATTTTATTCACATCTCCGTATGCGATCTTTGTGACTGATTGTTTCTACAATTGCTTCTGTGTTTTGTCACTTTATAGTATAAAGGTTTCAATACTAGTAGTAAATATCAAAACTCTTTTAACAAACAATTTCAACTCTATTTTTAATAACTAAGCTCTTTTCTTAAACCGTTTTCCAATCTATTAGTATATACAAGCCTTTACCTCACTCGGATGAGAAATCTAATTAAACGACTTAGTAAAACAAGTGGTATGAAACGCTTGCGTTCACTTCGTCGGTTAATTCTTGGACTTGTTCGATTGAACCTCTTGTGACAATTTTATTAGTGAAGATTTACAGTTTGTTCGTAAATATTTAAGTTAAGCAAGTGGTTATGGGACATGAAGCTAAACTTCTATATTTACTAGCTTAGTGTAATTGACACTTCTCGTTGATCATGATGATCATTCTGATGATTTTGACTAGCAAATGTGCGATGTCTCTTGTTGCGAGGTTAGACTAGACACCACTTGTGTGATTCCACTCACACATACCTTTTTTCTTTTTGGTTAGTCTGGACCTTAATCTGTGTGATTCCATTCACACATGTGGGGTAGCTCCCCTTGGTCTTCGGACCGTCATGTGATAGGCCTCTTTCTCTTTTCTATGATTTCTGGACTTCTTGCATTGATTTCTAGAATTTATGTCATTGACTTGTCATGAGTACAAGTTCGGGGTATGATGCCCTTTCCGAATCTTTGAGAAGATTCTTGTGATATTGATTATCTCTTATTGACTGATCTTCTGTTGATCATTATTTACATACTTATAGTGGTACGTCATTATGGGTATTTTATGTTTATGCCATATCTTTTATGTTATATCATGTCATCGGATATTTATAGCTAGACTGATCCGTTTATTATTTTCTTAAATAATACTCGGGTCAGACCGAGATGTTACAGGTGCTTCTGCTTGACTTCTTCCCAGGGATTCATCACTCTGACTTTTGGCTAACTGTTTAGATTAGCAGTTTTTGTTGTATACACTTGAGATATAGACTCATAGTTGTATTCTTTTGTATAGCACGTGTTGCTATTCTTTTGTATTATCGTGGATCTTACTGACCACTACTCTGATGTACACTTTCATGTGTTAGTTATATATTCATATCTTCTTCCGCCTTTGTGATATGGATATCTGTGACTGATTTGTGATATGATTATTTCTATGTTTGTTTTCGAAGATTATTTATAGCCACCGTGTGATAAGCAATTACATGGATGGTCGCTCCTCAACAGCCTTATTCTCCGTGCTAGTTGACAGCACTTCTCCGGAGTGTTCTTGGCTAGCGTGGGTATAGAGGTGGGGCGTCACATTTTGGGTTAAGTTTGAATTACATTTATATTGGACTCAAGTTATCGGTCTTGTGTTATCTTTCTTGTTTTACATTTTTTTTAGCACAGTTTTCACTAAATCATTTTTGATGTGATTTTTGAAATAAGTGAAAATTTCAAATTATTATTATATAGTATTTTGAAATTATTTTTCTAATATAAAATTTATTTATTTCCTATAATAAAGGAATTTCAAATTTTGGTTTTTTATTCATTTCATGAAAAAGTTTTAGAAGCTAGTTTTCTCCAGTAAACTAATTTATATATAAAACATACATTTTTACACCATTCGAACGTATGAGAAAGAAAATTAAACAATTTAGTAAAACACGTGGTATGGGACATGTGCGTTTACTATTTCGGTTAATTCCAGACTTGTATGATCGAAACTATTTGAGATTATTGATTCTGAAATGTTTTGCCAATTTATGGCGTATTTTAAGTTTTATAATTCCTATTTATTGGAATTATTTAAGATGACCAATATTTGGCAATTATTATGGTTTGAGATCTCCTATGTAGCAGTATGGTCGATGAGAACAATCACGATGTTTTATTTACTTGCCAATGATATAAGGCAAGTCTTGAGTATTTGAGATTTATGGTTTATAAGGAACCATCATGATGTTTTCACTTGTCGAGGAGACGAGACAAGTTACGATGCCATTATTTGTAGATGAGATGAGACGAGTATGGTGTCGCTTTATCCCTTGCCAATGAGACAAGGCGAGATATGATTTTTTGAGTTTTATGATGTTTCTAGTGTGGCATCGACTAGCGGCTAGTAAACCGCTAAGTGCGAACATGTGGCATGAGCACACGTTAACACTTTTCGGGTTCATATCCATGAGTTTGTGACACATTCATGATGTTTACCAAGCAGAACTGCTTTGAGAGGTGTTAGCGACCTTTTCATGAGGATGAATTGCTTTGGGAGGTGTTAGCGACCTTGTTAGGTCTGATAAAATAGCTTGGAAAGGTGTCAACGACCTTGTCATGTGGAAGAACTGCTTTGGGAGGTGTTAGCGATCTTGTTTAAGGCTTGGGTCGTCTCAGTTTAGCATATGTAACATTGCTTCGGCATTGTAATGGGGGATCGGGCCAATCCGTGTTTTCTAAGTTTTGAGTTCCCCGTTTTTGGTGCGTTGGTGTTAAGATTTTCTGAGTTTTGAACTTGCGTCGAATTTTTTATTGAGTTTGAGATTTTATGAGTTTGACTTCGTATCGAGTTCCATGAGCTTTTAAGATGGAGATGTATGTGTGAGATTTAGCCATCTTGGCATACTTATGAGTTTGAGATCTCACGTTCTTATGGAGTTATCTTGTGTTGCTTTCATGACTTCTATTTGTGATTGAGACGAGTTTTATCCTTTTTAGTGAAATGGTTCATCGAACAATTTGAGTTTTGCTTGAGTTTTATATGAGTTGATTTGAGTTCATTATGGGTTACCACCGATGATATGAGGCACTTGTATTTTATTTGAATATTGAGTTTGAGTTACCTCTTTCGAGGTATTTAGTCACTTAGTTAGCGTTTGTTACTTAAGTCTTGAGCTATGAGTAATCTAATCCTTCTTCTCATTCGAGAAGAAGTATCACTATATCCATTCTGCTTTATATTATCGATATTGACTGATTTGTGTAGCTAGACTGACCCGTGTATTTATACTCGGGTCTGACCGAGTTGTTTCAGGTATCATCTATTGGGCTTAGCTTGAAGTTGATGACGGACATTAGCTTATCTATCGCTTGAGTAGTTTATTTCTTCCGCATCCGCTGATGTATTTACATTTGATTTGATGTATATGGTGTGGTCGTGAACCACTTTTATTATATTCGTATTGTATTATACTAAACATGTATCAGTGTATATATGTGTATATATATGATGTTTGTCACTGTTCTGCGATGTGATTTACATTCAGTTATTTTATTTTGTTTTGATAGATCCTTTAGCCACCTATAGTTTTGGATTAAGCATTTACTGGGTATGTCGATCCACTTTAGTTGAAAAGAAAAATTATATTGCATTTGCCAATGTATTTAGTAGATGTTTAAGACAAAATTATAGATGGTCGCCCTTAACCAACCTATTATCCGCTTTAGTAGACGGAATTACTTGTTAATTCTCTTTGCTAAGGTGGGTCTTGGGGTGGGGCGTTACAGTTTGGTATCAAAGCTGTGGTCAGAACAAAGTAGAATAAACACGGAAAAGTACGAATATCATGATACATTGAAGTACAATACGAGTGAATCATTGTCCTTTATTCGAGCTTGTTTTCAAATCGAGCCTTGATTCTTTTTCGAGTTTTAGGTTTGTTGAGATGGAATATGTCTAGGAATATATATATTGTATGCCATAGTATTCCATAATAGAGTTTGATGTCAACTTATCTTATAAATAATCTTATTTGGGATTATTCTATTCTTATTTTTATCGATACTAGTGAGTTCGTATCGATGGAGCTGATTGATTTCTTTGAGCATTCTTGTTGCATTCCTTTGAGAGTTGTGAATCCTATTGAGGGGATCCACAACGATTGACTTGTTGTGAGCATTTTGAGTTTTTTTTTTGTTGCTGCTTTAGTGAGTATTTGTATATTACTCACTATCTTGAGATGTATCTGATTTGAGATGGATTGACTTTTTTGATGTTATGTATGATCCTATTGTTGTTATAGGATCCTATATCTATTTAGGCATCCTAATTTGATTGGTTTATTATTTCTATCACTTGGGAATGTTAATGATGATTCCGAAGTTTCTGTATTCACTCTTGAGTATCGAGATGTTGATGATATATCTCGAATTCCAGTCAAGGTGACTTTGTTGAGTTTTGTGAGTCCGTGGATTTAACATCCAATCGGGCAATCGAGTGTTAAGGTAGCCTTATTCTTGGCTTTTAGCTCTTCGGTTATCCTTCCACGAGGATATCCACTAAGTAATAAGGTGAGTTCTAGATTGTTCGAGTTTGATTGAGTTTATCATTTAGCTTCATTTGAGTGTTCTTTTCAGATACTCAGTCAATGTTATCCTTTGTAGCATTACTCCGTTTGAAGTAGTGATTCGTGGATTGTGTGCTTCTTCTCCTTCAAGAAGAATATCTTTCTTATCATGTATCTTGATGATTTTTGGGAGTGGCTCGTGACATCGTATGATTGACGAACACTCTATCTCCTTCTATTGATTTTTAGAATCGAGTATTCTAGGAATATATCGATGCATTCTTTTAATGTTCTTTGGTTTGAGTTTCGAAGCTATATAAATATGATTATTAAAGAGAAATTTAGGCATTGAGATATTTAAAATAAATCAAAGAATATTTTGAGAATATATTTACATGAGCAGTATTTCTTTTATAGAAATAATTTGAGAGTGTTGGGTTGTCCATCGAGCAGTTAAGAGTTCTGGTCGATACGCCTGATCAACGTTATCGATAGGAATCTCCTAAATGCTATTATGAGGCAATCAGACACGATGGTTTGTATTTTAAAAATTGAGATTTTGAAAATAATATTTTGATATTATATATTAAATTTATTTTTGAATGGTAATTGCAGCCATTGATTTTAGAGAGAGTAAAAGAGTGGCGAGGCAGTTTTGATCGTTCGATCGACTCTGCAGCCAACGGATATATCTACTTATTAGAGATTCAATGACGAGGCAATGTCATTCATTTTTTTTGAAATTATAAAGATGAGAATAAGTGAGAATATTCTTGAGCTATACTTTATTGAAAGTATATTTTTAGATTTTAGAATCTATGTTATTCATTGGATGTTTTAAGAGAAGAGTTATAAGAGAATTTGAAGATTTTTTTAAAAAACTATTTAAGTGGTTTAATAAAAATAATAAAGAGAATTTAAACCCTTAATTTATTTTGAGGAATATCATTATGGATTGACAAATTTCTTTGGAAATTAATTTTGATGTAAAAGAATGAATTTGGACTTTTAATTTGAGTTTTAAATTACTTACTAAGTAATATAGTAAAGGGTTTGAAAATTTTCAAATGTTGAAAATTGAGATTTAAAATTTAAAAGATGTTGAGATTCAAAAATTCTAAATATCTTTGATTGAAAAGTAATTTGAGCTTACATCCTTATTTCTTGAGTATATTATATCCTTGAGTTAATATCAACGACATGCATTTTCGCGGTCGTTCGAGTTTGGTGGTCTTGTGAGAAGTCATTTCATGATTTATTCATCTTGTCTATTGTGTTTATCTTATTGTGAGGATGTTCTTTCTGTATTATTATATAGAAAATCTTGTTGACGATCTTCTTTATTGCTTAGAGTTTGGGTTTGAGTGAGTTTGATCGCGACCCTATTCATAGAGTTTTGAGTAATCAATCATTTTCGATTGATTATTTGTTGAGCATCTTATTGACTTTTGATTCGAAGATGGGAGATCTTCGAAATTCTTGCGAATTGCTTGGAAAATTTAATGGTTTGCTCGTAACTATATTAGCATATGATGGGCCATTGAATTAACCAAGTGAGTTTTTCCTTGTTTCTTTCTACCATTCTTTATTGAGAGTATGAACGGTTTGGAATTCGAGATTGTCTTTATCCTTCGATGATTTTTTCTTTTACGTTGCTTACAGCTCTTTTTCTAGAAATTTGCGGGGACATAATTTTTGTAAGGGTGGAGTCTGTAACAACACTGGTTTTTGTGATTACCTAAGAATATTAAAGTATAACGACAATTATAATTTAGTAGTGTAAATTAATAATTAATGAGGAATTTAAGTTGTTTATTGAGAATAAACAATATATTTGAGGATAAAATGAGAAAGTAAAATTTTGGAAACTTTTTAAGATGGTTTGAGTTAAAAAAAATGAGGAAATGTGTTATTTAGAGTTAATGCAATAATTTTGTAAATTATTGCTATTTACTTCTATTAATGATTTTTAAAAGAAGTAATTAATTTTAAATATATAGATGGAATTTGGTTTAAAAATGTGTTTTTTTATAAAATTAAGTTTGAAATTAGTTATTATATTTTATTACACAAGAGATAATTTTTGTGAAATTTTAGAGTTAAAATGAAGTTTTATGTAATATATGTGTAAAATTGTGTTATTTAAATTAAAATACGGTTTAATTGATAAAATAAATTTTTATCATTAAAATAAATTATATTTTGTAATAAAAACAATTTTTTTGCATACACTTTTGTTGTAAAAGTTTTATTTGGTTTTAAATTAAGATGATGTGTGTGTATTGAGTAAATAAGTAAAAATATTTGTATTTACTTTGTGAATTTTCACTAAGTATGGTTTTGGGCCTTTTAGGTATAGGGTTTGATCCTTAACACAATTCTAGAAGTTTCAAGAAGGGAGAAAGAAAGAAAAACATGTTGTATGTAGTTTTTTTTCTCTCTTTAATTCTTTTTCTCTCCTTCTCCAAAAAAAAACAATGGTAAATGAAATTTAATGGCTTCTCCTTATCAAAAAAACTTGCTCTAATGGGTTAAATTAAGAGAGAAAAAGCTTACAAATCAAAGTTAAATACAGGTAATCAATATGAAAATCTCCAATTTATATTATCAAATCTATGTTTAAGGATAGATATTGTTTGTAACTTTCTATTCTCTATTTGCATGTTTGTTCCTCCTTCTTTTATAGGTTTCTTGCTACAAATCAAGGCCAAAGCATCCAAATTGCTCATTAATTTACTGTATAGTTGTTGAAAATAATCTAAGGTGAGTATCAAAACTCACATTTTCTAGCTTAGATTTAGATTTCAATATTGAAATCTTTATTTTAGTTTGTTGCATGTTTGTTTATGACTCATTGTTAATAAATTAGGCATATCCCACTCGTTGTAAATCGGATTTTGATTTTCTTCAATGTTTTGGAAAGCTTAAAAAGAATGTTTTAACTTTCATTTTAAACACTTTCGAAAAATTTTAGCATAGAGGGTTGAAAAATCGAATTCAAACTCGTTGCCCTGTCACTGTAAAACCGTGACTTTCTATATTGAACGTTGTTGGTAATTTGTGCATATCTTTTTCGTTTTTATTCAAATTAGAAGATTATTTATGTTATAGAAAGCTTATATTATCTGCTACAATTTTCATGTTTTGAGTTTTCTTAAATTTTGATGTTAGTTTGGTCAAAAATGTGTTTGGTTGTTGCCATCCTGAGACCAAAAGGACAGAGGTATTGCAATTCAGACCCCTGAGCTATTTGTGTCATAACCTTTTCATTTCTTATTCAAATTCAATAATCTTAGATGTTCTGAAAAGCTTAGACTTTGTTCTAAAAGTTTCGTGTTTTGATTTTTCTTAAATTTTGAGGATGGTATGGTCAAAATATGTTTGATTGTTGCTATCCCGATACCAAAATGACGGAGGTATTGCAATTCAGACCCCTGAACTATTTTTATCATAACCTTTTCGTTTCTTATCCAAATCCAATAACGTTAGATGCTCTGGAAAGATTAAACATTTTACTAAAATTTTCATGTTTTGTGTTTCTTGAAATTTTAAAGTTTGCTAGGTCTAAACTGTATTTGTTTGTTGCTATCCCAAGAGCAAAATGACAGCAACAATGATTGTTGATCTAAGAATAATTTTGGACATTTCTTTCATGTTTCTTATCCAAATTCAATAATTTTAGATGTTTCAGAAAGCTTAGAGTTTGTGATAAAACTTTCTTGTTTTGACTTTTGTGAAATTTTGAAGTTTGCTTGGTCAACACTGTGTTTGTTTGTTGCTATCCCGAGAGCAAAACGATAGCAATAACAATTATGGCCCTGAGAATTATATTTGCTTATTTTTGCTCTTATTCTTATTCAATTTTGATGTTGTTTTGAGATATTTTGAGATTTATGAAGCCTATCAATAAGCTAGCTATATTTGAAAATTTTGAAATTCAAATTTAAATAGAATTTGAATTGATTTTGGGTTAAATTTGAATTGAATTCCTATCGGACTTAAGTTATCGGTCTTGAGTTATCTTCCTTGTTTTTCATTGTTTTCGAGCACGGTTTTCACTAAACCATTTTTGAAATGATTTTTGTAATAAATGAAAGTTTCAAATTATTAATATATAGTATTTTAAAATTATTTTTGTAATATAAAATCTATTTATTTCCTATAATAATGGAATTTCAAATATTGGTTTTATTAATCTTTTTCGTGAAAAGTTTTAGAAGCTTGTTTTCTCTAGTAAACTATTATATATATAGAAAATACATTTTTAAACTATTCGAACGCATGAGAAAAGAATTAAACGATTTATTAAAATACATGGTATGGGATATATGCATTTGCTGTTTCTGTTAATTCCGGACTTGTACGATCGAAGATATTTGAGATTATTGATTCTGAAATGTTTTGACATTTTATGGCGTATTTTAGTTTTATAATTCCTGTTTATTGGAATTATTTATGATGGTCAATATTTGGAAAGTATTATGGTTTGAGATCTCCTAAGTAGGAGTATGGTCGATGAGAACCATCATGACGTTTTATTTACTTACCAATCATATAAGGCAAGTCTTGAGTATATGATTTCATATTTTGAGATTTATGGTTTATGGGGAACCATCACGATGTTTGCACTTGTCGAGGAAATGAGACAAGTTACGATGCTATTTAATACTTGTAGATGAGATGAGACGAGTATGGTATCTCTTTATCACTTGCTAATGAGACGAGGCGAGATATGATTTTTTGAGTTTTATGATGTTCCTAGTGTGGCACCGACTAGTAGCTAGTAAACCTCTAACTGCGAACGTGTGGTATGAGACACACGTCAACACTTTTCGGGTTTCTATCCGTAAGTTTGCGACACATTCATGATGTTTACCTAGCAGAACTGCTTTGAGAGGTGTTAGCGACCTTGTCATGAGGACGAACTGCTTTGGGAGGTGTTAATGACCTTGTTAGGGTTGACAAAACGGCTTGGAAAGGTGTCAACGACCTTGTCATGAGCACGAACTGTTTTGGGAGGTGTTAGTGACCTTGTCAAAGGCTTCAGCCATCTGAGTTTAGCTCGTGCAGCATTGTTTCGGCATTGTAATCGGAGATCTGGCCAATCCGTGTTTTCTGAGTTTTGAGTTCGCCATTTATGGCACATTAGTGTTAAGATTTTTTGAGTTTTGAACTTGCATCGAATTCTTTATTGAGTTTGAGATTTTATTTGAATTCGTATTGAGTTCCATGAGCTTTTAAGATTGAGATGTATGTGTGAGATTTAGCCATTTTGGATTACATGTGAGTTTGAGATCTCACATTCTTATGGAGTTATCTTGTGTTGCTTTCATGACTACTGTTTGTGATTGAGATGAGTTTTCTCCTTTTTGGTGTAATGTTTCATCGAACCATTTGAGTTTTGGTTGAGTTTTATATGAGATGATTTGAGTTCATTATGGGTTGTCGCCGATGATATGAGGCACTTGTGTTTTATTCGAATATTGAGTTAGAGTTACCTCTTTCGAGGTATTTAGTCACTTAGGTAGCATTTCTAACTTAAGTATTGAGCTATGAGTTATCTAATCCTTCTCCTCATTCGAGAAGAAGTATCACTATATCCATTCTACTTCATATTATTGATATTGACTGATTTGTGTAGCTAGACTGACCCATGTATTTATACTCGGGTCAGACCAAGTTTTTTAAGGTATCATCTATTGGGCTTAGCTTGAAGTTAATGTTAGACATCAGCTTATCTATCGCATGAGTAGTTTATTTCTTCCATATACTCTAATGTATTTACATTTGATTCGATGTATATGGTGTGGTCGTGAACCACCTTTATTGTATTCGTATTGTATTGTACCAAACATGCATCAGTGTATATATGTATATATATGATGTTGGATACTGTTCTGTGATGTGATTTACATTCAGTTATTGTATTTTGTTCTAACAGATCTGTTAGCCACCTATTGTTTTGGATTAAGCATTTACTAGGTATGTCAATCCACTTTAGCTGAAAAGAAATATTACATTACACTTATCGACGTCTTCTATAGATATTTAAGACAAAATTATAGATGGTCGCCCTTAACCAGCCCTATTCACCGCTTTAATAGATGGAATTACTTGTTAATTCTCTTTGCTAAGGCGGGTCTCGGGGTGGGGAATTACATTAAGGTTGATTTGGAGTTTCGATCGATTCGTCTGGCCAACGCTATTTATAGAAATTCCAAAACACTTGAACAGAGAAAACCGACACTATACTATTTTCGAAATTGGTAAATAATGTAATTTTATGTATGATTATATCATATATAAAAAGGTAAAATTTTCTGAAATTGCGTAATTAAAAGAATTGGTTGTTATGAATAATAATATTTGATTATCATTTATTGTTTTGTAAACCATTGACTATTACATCATGATATAAATAAATGAAATCATAAAACATGATTTATAAATTAAACTGGAATTGAAAAGAATTTAAATTAAGAACTTAAGAATTCAATTTTCGGTATTTTCAAAAATTTGGTTTTTAAAGTTTTTGAATATATTATTTGAAATTATTTTCGAATGGAAATTGTTTCAAATAATTTTTTATGGCCTAAGCCAGTATTCTCCTATTTGTTGCTGGAAAATAGTTTCGGTGATGACTGCGACAGCATCGACATTCATTTTCGAGTCTCAAAGTGGAGAGACAACATAGCAGCTTTGCTACACTTTGTTTTGGAAAACGAATTTGATTTAAATTTCTTTAATATGATTTGATTCACAATATATATATATATATATATATATATATATATATATATATTTCAAAATGGTGCGAAGTGAAACCGAAAATTTAATTCATAAATTCTGTGTTAAGTTATGGTTTTCAATTATAGAAATAAATCAAAATTTTGAAATATTTAAAGAGGTTGAAATTTAAATTGGAATTTAAAATAACTGAAAACAGTTGAAATAGGATAAAATTTATTTGTATAATAATCAATTTCTATTCTAAAACATATATAGCTTACCTAAAATATTCAAAAGGTTAAAATGTTTACGGGAATGAAATTGAAGTTTATATAAGAGATATTTAAAGAATAAAATGTTCAAACTGAAAAAAAAATTGTTTGATAGAAATGTTGTACATGAAAGGTAAAATTGTATAGTGTTCAATTCCACTTAGAAACATCGATAAAACTTACCTGAGAAAAGTTTGGATGTAATAGGAATACGTAATTGAATGATATGCAATAAATGTAGATAATAAGAAGTCCAAAAATAAAATTTTGTTAAAGGAAAATATAACTAAAATTTAATTGTTACAAGGACTTTTGTACATTCAATTGATGTTATAAGTAGTGTGGGTGAAATAAATTAAATAATAAAAGAAAAATACTATTTAAGTAAATAAATATGGACTTAAGAATTGTTGAAGTTGCATTTTTAGTAGAATCAACTCAACTGAAGATAAATAGATTTAATAAACCAGTTAAATTTAAAAAAAATGTGTTAAAAGAAATTTTTGTAACAAATATTAATAGATTGAAATAAATTTAATAATAAATAGGGAACGAGTAAATGAAAGTAAACTTAAGAAACAAAATAGGTAATAAAAGAATTCATATCTTTGTAAATAAATGGTAAATTATAAAGAATATCTAAAATTGAATTATATAAGGAATCAACTTAAGTCAAATCAAATGGAATAAATAAATGATCTTAATAAAATAAATTTTGTTTTGAAAGAAATGATTTGTAATAAACATAATAAATTAAATCAAATCAACTAAATGAAAATACCTTGAATTGAAATCAACAAAAGGTGAATATAATGAATATTTATTGGTTTAATAAAATAGATTGAAACCAAATTTGTTGAAGATTAATCAATTTAAAAAATAATGAAACATATGGTTTTGAATTAATTGTTGTATTTTGTATTTTAATCTATCTTTCAATTCTTTTACTTATTTTCTCCTACCTTCTTCCTTTTCGTGGATGAAAAGTTTTGAGTGGGGGACAGTGTAACGACTCGTAAATTTTAACAGTTTTAATAACATAATTAACTGAATTTTTATGAAATTTTAAATAATTGAATTTGAAAATGAAAATTTGATATTTGGAATACGTCTATGTTATCATAGAAAATGGTAAATTTTTATAAGAAAATATAGAAGTTGGCTCTATTCTGTAATTTTAATTTCAATCTAAAATCAATTAACTGGATGAAAATAAATTTTTTCGAAATTTGAATATTTTTATATAATAAAAATGCAAATTATTTTCTGAGTGAGACTTCATCTTTTGTTTCATTAAATTTGGACTTCTCCAACTCCGTTTATCTTATTTTCAGCGAATTTTCAACGGTTTGGCAAATCTATGTACCATTCTGTTCGTCTTGTTGTGCTGATCTTCGATGTACATTCATTCGTGCATTCCAGTGTCCGGTATACGATGAAATCGATGAAGCAATTATCGTATCGGTTCCGTACTTGTGAGTGTTTGATTTCCTTTGTCCATTCATATCTAGCAGTTGAAAACCAACAAACATTGCTTTTATTAGTTTCTGAATTTAATAACGACTTTTGCGACTCGTTTTATATTCAATATATACATACATACATATGTACATACACATATATATATTAAATATATACATACATACATATGTACATACACACATATATATTAGTTTGTTCATTTTCTCTAACCCTAGATTCCATTCATTCTTTGGAAAATATTATTACACGAAATTTTATATTTGCTTTCTTTTGCCTGTGAACACGTTAATCCTATTCATGTTCTACCTTTTTTAGAAAATGAAGCTTTTCATGACCGAAGCCTGTCCATTCCCTCCAAATCCCCTTATGCTCATCCTTCTTTGCACCACTGCAAACCAGATCGCCACCACAAAACTCTCCATTCCTTCGCCACCTTGCAACATGCAAACCTCATCAGCTGACGTCCTTCATTTCCCTCGCCATCAAACCCCACCGCATCTCATCACATAGTGAATAACCCACCTCCAACCTTCCATTTCTGGCTGCCACGTTGACAAAATCCACCACCTACCGAAGCCACAGCCACGATGCCTCCCACACCGTTTCCTGTAGCCGGCCATCAAAACCTACTAACCTCTGCACCAAGACCCCATTCCCTTGTCTTTCCTTAGCCGTAGCTGCTTCTCCCACAAAACTGCAGGAACCCGCACCCCGTCTCCATCAACCACCCGACACCTTGCTCCTCCAATCAGCCGTTCCAAGACCTTCCCACCGCCACTTGACCCCTTTCCATTACCACGTCAACCGTTTATATGTTTGGGTTCTTTTGTTTATATATATTTTTACAGTTTACATCTTCAAGTATATTTGATTTGTTAAACGCATTGATTTCAAAATATAATTGGTTTCAGTATTTATTTTTGGGTCAGTTCCAGGCTTGCATGCTATGTGACCTATATATCATATAGTTGTTTTGGAAGTAGTTATAGTATACATTGATTTTCAGAAATAATAATTTATATATTATATAAATATATTGATTTGAAAATATTGATTTTATCTTGGTTTGTATGCCATGATTCTTCGAATTTTCTTTTTATTTATTTGACGGTTTAAGTATGGCTCTTTGTTTTATTTGTTTATATTTAACCATCTATATATGTTGAAGTTTTATAAATATACGTAATCTGTTTGGATATATGTATATGTGTGTGTGTGTGTTTTGTAGTTGTGTAAGTAGATGCACTATATTATGTTTACGGTGATGTTACTATTTTGAAAATGAATGTATATACATAGATGTTATGCTTATGTTGTGTTCTGGAATGTATACATATATCTATAATAAAAAAATTTAAATTATGGGTCTTAATTGATTTTCAGTAAAATGTAAACTATGTTATGTTATGTAAACTGTGTTATGTTATGTAAACTAGGTTATGTTAATGATAATTAAATATTTTGATTCTAAACATTTGTAGAATTTTTAACTACGGGCTTTATTAAATATTGATTTGTAATATTGATTTGAAGAAAAATAATAATGAAGTATAGATAGTTTGATTTTATATACGCATTTAATAAATATCGTTTGAAAATGTATAATATGAAGATATTTATTCTAAGATGGTTTTTATTAAATATTGGTTTTAAATATAGGTAAAGATTTCATTTGGTATATACTTTGTTTTCATCGATCTCATGTCCACCTTGCTATGCTTGTTCCATTATCATATGGAGATTATTTCCGCAACTCTAGCTTGTTCGTGCGCATCTGTGTATGCTCTCCCCATTTCATTTATTTCTCTAGCCTCGAAAGACGAGCGATCACTCACGATTAACATTCTTATAGTTAGTAAATTTGATTTCACTTGAAACGACAATTGAAATATGCTGTTAAATTTGAATTGCTAGTTATTTAATTGTTAAATACGATATGTCATTATCTGCAATTGTTTACCTGTGATATATGACACCATATCCTGCTGTATATATTTTATTTTATTTATCATTGATGATATATGCATGTTATTGATATGTTATATTTTATCATATTTGTTCTCACTCTACAAGTTTCCTATTAATTTAGAATTCCCCATGTGTTGAAATGATACATACCCGAACAATTTTTTAGAATAGGGCAAAATCGTTATGGGTTGAAATGATAAACCCAAGCGATTTTCATTAATTTTAAATTTTGGGATTGTGGGTTGAAATGATATATACCTGTAGACATTTAAATTGCGGACTAAAATGATAAATATCTGTATCACTTGACCATAAGATAGAAAATTTTATACGGATACCGTTGGGCTATATTTTGAAAAATGATTTTCAAAGTTTTTAAAGGAAATATATGGGTTTTAATAAATATTGATTTATAGATATATTATATATAAGAAATTTTTATACATGTAAAATTTAGACTTTAAAATAATATGTGTTGGAAATTTTAATTTATAAGGTAGTTTTGGAAAATATAAATTTTAAGATTTCTCATAATTTTATTATTTTAAAAGCATATAAAATAAGATTTAATACAAATACATTTAATAATAAGATTTAATTTAATAAAATTAAATTTAATTGGTTTATAATATGTTTTAGAATATCTATTTAAAATTTATATTAATAATTAGATTTTTAATAACTTTAATAATAGAGGTTAGGAAGATAAATAAATGTTAACTTGGAATTTAAATGGGTTAATAATTTAATTTAAATAAGAATTGAATTGAACTTACTAGTTTTGAGATTTTGAAAGATATGATTATAACTTGATTTGATAAAAAGTGATAAAACGAATATTCTCAATTTTGAATAAAATTGAGACTGAGTATTTAATGTTGATTTAAATATATAAATTGGGATTTTAAATAAACTGCTATAAAAATGGTTAAAGGAATAATTTCAAATTTGAATTAATTTAAAGTTAAACGTTGAAATATAAATGAAATTTATATTGTAAACGTTTGAATGTTTAAAATTGAATCTTTGAACTTTAAATTGAAATAGTTAAACTGGAATTGATTTAGATTGAATTTTGAAATTTAAGATGATTTGAATTGATTTGCGAAATTGGAGGAGACAAATTTTAGTATATAAAGTATTTTATGGTATACATAAACTATTTTAGTTTATAACTATTTATTGTATATACTATTTTCAATATCTAAACTATTTAAGTCAGAAGTGTTATGATTTCCAAACTGTTATGATTTAAAAAGTGTTATGATTTAAAAAGTGTTATAATTTTGAAAGTGTTGCAATTTTGGAAATGAATATTATTGAATAATAATATTGAATTGATATGGTTTTGATATGAAGTATAAACTATTTGAAATGATATGACCACGATGTGAAATAAGCATTTGGTTATTAAAGAAACTGGGATCAGATATTGCCATACACTCTGCCAATACCAACCACTTCTACAACAGTGTACGTGGTGGAGATTCTAGAAAGAAGTAGGATGATTTGGTGATAGTTCTATATGGTATTTACGTATCCCTGACTTCCGTGAGTCAGCTTGTGTTGAATATGCGCTTATATGATTTTTGTTTGATGATAATAAACATATATACATTCGTTTAAATGTATTTGATAATATACTATTTATTTTCACAGATTAAATAAATATTTGCTGAATAAAATAAATAACACAGAATTTGAATTCAAACGAATATTTTATTCAAATAAATATTTATTACAATTTTGAATAGTATACAAATTCAAGCTCTCACTATTCACTATACAGCTTTGATACAATTTCAATTACATCACTATTTTACATCAGCACCTCACTACATATCACTCACACTCGTATTTATCTTCAACTGCATTCAAGTTTGAATCCAGCATCTGAGCAATCTACAAAAATATAAACTAACGCAGTAAAATTGAAAATAAAATATTTTTGCGATATAAAATAAAACGTGAATTTTTGAAAATGATATTTGCCTCAGTTATTTGGGTTGTTCGTCATCATTTAAATTTGAATTCATCATACACGAACAACTTGTGACATACACAGTATATTACTGTATATGTCACAAGGCCGTGCACGCCGATATATACACTTGATGGATTTACAGGGACAGGCAAGCACAGGTCAAACCCAAATAAAAAGCCGGGTTCAACTCACGTGCAATAATATAAATGTCACAATTCTCAGCACAAGGTCAAAACCGAGCTGTAAAACTGGGTTCAACACAAGGCAGTCATGAAGTATGCAAAGAGCTTGAGCATGAGATATTGCAACTACAGTAATGCATCAGTGACCAAACACTACAAACTGCAACATGGCGAAGACTACAAGCAACTGACACAAACAACTCAAATGCACACATGAAGTATGTAAAGAGCTCGAGCACAAGAACATGACAGCAAACAGGAAGTGCAATTCCAAGTGAAGAACCAGACTCAAGTTAGTGCACAGTGCATATATGATGCATACAAGTACAGGCCACAACATGTCAATGAAGCACAGCTGCAAACAACATGACAGTGAAAACTCGAGTCACAGTGCCATGCTACAGATTATAAAATTAAATTCATAAGCAACAACATGAACCAACTGTGCATATATGAAGCACACTCAAGGCCCAGAAACAGTACAAGGCATGTCAACAGCAATGGAATCAACATGAATATCACAGGAACTCGTCAGTGGCAAGCTACAGGAATGATCAGACCAACAACAGTGTGCAACAGGGAACACAGTGTACAACACCAACATGAGCAACATGAATGCAACAAAGACCAAGCTGCAGCATCAATATAAGAAGATCAAAGTGAACCAGATCAATAGCAGCTCAGTTATACAAGCTAACCAAGTTTATATGCAATGCAAAGACCACGGCTACAATAAATGTACATATATGGACAGTGAAAACAGAAGTGCACAGCAACAGTAAGGAAATGGACAAATGCAACTGAACCAACTACACAAATATGCTATGCAGTAAAGTCAATCAGAGGCATCAACAAAGACAATGCTTGACACCGAGCATGTACAAAATGATGCATGATGAATCAGACCATACAATATGAAACAGAGGCAACAAGACTATATGCAAGCAAAGTCTCTACATGGATGCAGTGATACAAGTCAGAGCAACAATATCAAAGCAATGGTGATGGGCCGAGAGGACCAGTGATATAAGTAAAGATGAGTGCAGATTCGAAGTCGAAAGCAACACCATGTACAACAATGCACTGGAACACATGATGCATATGTCGAGTTCAATGCAACATAGCACCAGGCATCACTATGATACAACTTACAAACCCAAATGACAACTCAATAAATTTTGCAGTGAATCATAATGAAGCAGTGCAACATCTTCCATCAACACAATCAAGTGACCAACATACTACAGTGACATCAAAACATGGCAGTAGGGATGTAATTGCTGTGAACAACAAGAGGGATACAAGCATCAAGCTGCAGTTTTCAAAACGTGTAACCAAGTCAAAGCAAGTGATAACCAAACATCTCAAATTCAAGGCATCGAGTCAGGTCAGAGAAATTCACGGAGCCAGGATTGAACATAAATTCAAAGCCGTCAACTTTAAACCAAGTCAACCAAGAAATAATAAGAATAATTCACATATGAATTAGTCAAGGTAAATCGCAATCATCCAAGCGTAAACGATCGGCAGAGATAAAATCAAATATATTTTGTGCGAACGAAAATCTAGGGTTACAAACCCTATATAAGAAAATCATCATCGGCAAATCTTTGGTATCGATTTCAAGAATCAACCAGCAAAGCAAAAAAGAAGTAAGTACATACCAAAGCAATCGAAGCAATCGAACTCGATCAAGCAAGAAGAAGAAGCCGCAAACAAATTGAAGCAAATCAGAAACAGTAATTGCAAACAACCAACAAAGGCAGCAACTTAAAACCCTAATTTAAGAGCACGACATCAAGAACGAAAGCCCCAATTTTGCAAAGGAACGGTCGCCATTATACTCGAGCAAAGAAAAAGAACCGGGCCGATAAAATAAAAGGGAGACATATTAGTGGGCCGTTTAGGCTTTGTTTTTTTTAAATAGGGTTATTTGCTTTTTATGTTTTTGTGTTTCGTTTAATTTTTAAAATTCTCTTTTAAACCGTTTTAATTTTCTAGTCGTGTGACTAGGGTACAAACTACGGTGTGTAGTTTGGGAATTCGCAACTCGGTGGTTGAGTTGTGGTCAGGGTTTTTAGCGTAGAGTTAGATTAGTCAATAGCGGGTATAGCGAGTTTACGTGTGTAAGCGAGGGACTATCTAATTTCTAGTAGAAACCTTGGGGGCAGCACGTAGGCAGGGTTTTTCCGAAGCTGGGTAAATTCTGTGTTGTTCTGTTTTATTTTGTTATTTATGTTCTGCGATATCTGTGCTGCTATTCTGTGATTAGTGTTAAATATTAATTAGCTTCTGCAATTAAGTTTTTATAATTTACACTATCACCCTATTCACCCCCCCCCCCCCTCTAGGGTGAAATCGATCCTACAAGTGGTATCAGAGCTAGGAATAGAAGTCAACATTTGTTTTAAAAATTCTATTTTTTTTGAAAAAAAAAATCAGTTTTGTTTAAAAATTCGAATTTTTAAAATGGCTTCTTTTAATAATGCTTTTGCAGAAGGTCAATCCATAGTTAGACCACCAATGTTCAATGGTGAATATGCTTTTTGGAAAAATAGGATGAAAATCTTTTTGAAAACCATTGACGCTTGGGATATTGTTGAGACAGGTTATGGAATACCAACTATAACTGTAGATGATCAGGAAATAGAGAAACCAAAGGAACAATGGACAGAACTAGAAAATAAATTACAGAATACTAATGCCAAAGCTATGAATTCTATTATCTGTTCATTAGATCAATTTGAATTTAATCGTGTCTCACATTGTCTAACTGCGCAGGAAATATGGCACATATTAGAAGTAACTCACGAAGGAACATCTCAAGTCAAAGAATCTCGCCTTGCCATACTAAGCAGCGAATACGAGAACTTTACAATGGCGAAAGAAGAAAATGTCAAAGAGATGTACGGACGACTTTCCAACATCGTATACAAATCAAAAGCTCTCGGAAAAACATACACCGAATTGGAAATGGTCCGTAAAATCCTCAGAGTCCTTCCACGAAGCTTTGAAGCAAAAGTAACTGCCATTCAAGAATCGAAGGATTTAAAACAACTCAAAGTCGAAGAACTCATCGGAAATCTCACCACTTATGAACTAGAAATGAAATTCAAGGAAGAGCGTGAAGGTGGAGATACTCGAAAGAAATCAATAGCTCTCAAAGGAACAACTGAAAGTGATGATGAGAATGATGACGATGATGATGGAGCAGCGGAGCTAGCGCTACTAATAAAGAAATTCAAAAAGTGGAATCGCAAATACGGAAATCCAGCTCGAAATCATGAATTGAAAAGCAGAATAGGGAAGGCACTAGAAAACCCAGAAGATCAGAAAATCATATGTTACAAATGCAACAAACCCGGCCATATCAAGCCACAATGTCCTCAAAAACGATCAAATCAAGGAAAGAAACTAAAGAAGAAAAGCTTTGCGGCTACTTGGGATGAAACTGACGAAGATGAAAGTGATAACACCGAGAGTGAGAGTGAAAAAGCAAACATGTGTCTTCATGGTGAAGTTACAGACAGTGATGACGACGAGCCAAGCGAGGTATCAAAACTCACTCATTCTGAATTACTAATTTATTTCCATGAAGTAAATGGCTGTTATGAACGACTTAGGGAAAAATATGCTAAACTTGAATCTCAAAAGGATACTTTGATAGAATGCAATAAACAACTTGATCAATTAGTCAAGAACTATCAATGTAGAATTCCTAAGTGTGATAAGTGTCCAACATTCGAAGAAGAAATTAAAAAATCGGAAATCAATATAAAATCACTTGAAAATGAAATTCTGATTTTAAAAGAGAATGAAAATACTAGGAGAGAGAATTCTATTAAAAAGTGCACACAGTTGTTAAACGAAAATGAATCTCTCAAATCACAAGTCTAACAATTGTCAACGACTTTAGATAAATTTTCAAAAGGTGAAAAATCGTTGAATATGCTATTAGGAAAGCAAATTGTTTATACGGTTAGACAAGGACTTGGATATAATAATTCGAAAATTGTTGAAAACAAGATTAATCAAGTTAATTCTATGTGCACAATTTGTAGAAAATTTGGACACGGTCACAATAATTGTTGGTATAGACCCAAACACGTGAAAACTATACCGATTTGGGTTTCAAAGGGCACAAATATAAAATCTCTCAAAGTTAAACAAATTTGGGTGCCAAAGGGAACAATTATAAATAGTTTTGGGTCTACACAAAATTATTTTTCAAAATTTTCTGCCACTAACAACCATGGACCTATAAAAACAAATAGGTCACTAAACTTTCTTCTCGTGTAGGTATGCTGGCAGGCTAAGGAACAACAGCAATGGTACTTGGATTCTGGCTGTTCCAAGCACATGACAGGCGATAAATCGAAGTTCCTTAGCCTAGAAAAGTACAAAGGTGGCATAGTCACAATGGGGAACAATGACAAGTGTAAAATTGTCGGTAAAGGTAAAGTAGGTAACAATACATTTACCTTGAATGACGTTTTATATGTTGAAAATCTGCACCACAATTTGATATCAATCAGCCAGCTATGTGATAAAGGTATGAATGTTATCTTTGATTCTGACATGTGCAAAATTGTTGACAAATCATCAAAAGAAATTTTATTTTCGGGAAAAAGGAAAGGTAATATATATTCTCTATCTTTTGATGATCTCATCCTCTCTAAATGTTTGGTAGCTAAGGATATAGAAGTGAATTTATGGCATAGACGTTTAGGGCATGCTAGTATGAACTTATTAAACAAATTAAAAAGGAAAAGTTTGGTAAGAGGGTTGCCATCACATGAGTTTGAAACTGAGAACATCTGTAAAGCATGTACTTTGGGAAAACTTAGAAAATCATCGTTTCATGCCAAAAACAATGTAAGCACTTCTAGAGTTCTTGAACTAATTCATATGGATCTATTTGGACCTAATGACATTGCTAGCTTAGGAGGTAAGAAATATTGCTTTGTGTTAGTTGATGATTACTCAAGATATACATGGGTATACTTCTTAGCTAAAAAATCAGAAACTTTTTCATACCTCACAAGATTCGCAAAATTTGTGCAAAATGAGAAAGAAGTCTCTATTGTTTCGTTAAGAAGTGATCATGGTGGAGAATTTGAAAATTATGAATTTGAAACTTTCTGTGATGAAAACGGAATCAAACATGAGTTCTCTGCACCACGTACTCCACACAAAATGGGGTAGTTGAGAGAAAGAATCGAACTTTACAAGAATTGGCTAGGTCTATGTTAAATGAATATGAACTACCTCTGCATCTCTGGGCAGAAGCTGTAAATACAGCATGTTATGTAATGAATAGAGTTATCATCAGACCAATTCTTAACAAAACCCCCTATGATCTATGGTTCAACAAAAAACCAAACATCGCTTACTTCAAAGTGTTTAGATGTCCTTGCTATATTCTTAATACAGGTGATCAGTTAGGAAAATTTGAAGCAAAGGCTGATGATGGCATCTTCATGGGTTACTCTTCGAGAAGCAAAGCTTATAGAGTCTACAACAAAAAGACTAAAACAATCGTAGAGTCAATCAATGTGAAATTTGATGAAGGCGTTGACGAACAGGATACATCCAAAAGCAACGTTGAAGAGGAGAAAGAAAAAGATGAATTGAAAAACCAAAAGAAACTGCTGATGCTAAAGAAACCACAACACAAGAAGTCCGAAGAAATCTGGATCCAGAAAAGCTGAAATACAAAACAGACCATCCACCAGAATTGGTAATTGGAAACCCTATAGCAGGTATACAAACTCGTTCATCCTTTAAAAATCTATGTGATCTGTGCTTATATAGTGGATTTATTTCAGAAATAGAACCAAATAGCATAGATTCAGCCCTTAATGATGAAAACTGGTTCATGGCCATGCAAGAAGAACTAAATCAGTTTGAACGAAATAATGTTCGGAGTCTAGCACCTAGACCTAAGGATTATCCAGTTATAGGAACTAAATGGATTTTTAAAAATAAATATGATGAATCTGGAAATATAATTAGAAATAAAGCTAGATTAGTTGCTAAAGGATACAATCAAATTGAAGGAGTTGACTTTGATGAAACCTTTGCGCCTGTAGCTAGACTAGAATCAATTAGAATATTGTTAGCTTTTGCTTGTTACAAAGGATTTAAACTAAGACAAATGGACATTAAGAGTGCTTTTCTTAACGGAGTTTTAAAAGAAGATGTGTTTGTTGAACAACCAGAAGGTTTTGAAAGTCATGAATATCCAAACCATGTATACAAACTAAAGAAGGCATTATATGGATTAAAACAAGCTCCCAGAGCTTGGTATGAATGTCTTACATCTTATCTCCTTGAAAATGGGTTCAAAAAGGGATGTGTAGATACCACACTATTTCTGTTGCATGAAAACAATGATATTTTTATTGTTCAAATATATGTTGATGACATCATTTATGGTGCTACTAACAAGTTATTGTATGAGAAATTTGAAAAAATCATGCAGGAAAAATTTGAAATGAGCTTGGTTGGAGAGTTAAAATTCTTTTTAGGATTTCAAATCCAACAAAGCAATAAAGGCACATTCATTTCTCAAACAAAATATATCAGGGAACTTGTCAACAAATTTGGATTGAAAGATGCTAAACCAGCAAGAACTCCCATGAGTACAACACTTAAACTTGACAAAGATGAAAAGGGTAAGACAGTTGATCAAAAGCAGTACAGAGGTATGATTGGATCACTCCTTTATCTTACCGCCTCTAGACCTGACATCATGTTTTCTGTCTGCTTATGTGCGCGTTTTCAATCTAACCCAAAAGAATCCCATTTAAAAGCTGTTAAAAGAATTATAAGATATTTATTGCACACCCCACGGTTTGGTCTTTGGTATCCATCAAATGATAATTTTGAATTGAAAGGTTTTTCAGATGCTGATTATGCTGGAAATTTGGTTGATATAAAAAGTACTAGTGGAGCATGTTTTATGTTAGGACATTCATTAGTTGCATGGTCGAGTAGAAAACAAAATTGTATTGCATTATCCACAACAGAGGCAGAGTATATTGCTTTGAGCGGTTGCTCTGCTCAAATCTTATGGATGATACAAACTTTGCATGACTATGGCCTAAATTTTAAACGTGTACCACTAATGTGTGATAGCAAAAGCGCAATTGATCTCACAAATAATCCTGTACATCATTCGCGAACAAAACATATAGATGTAAGACATCATTTTATTAGAGATCATATTTCCAAAGAAAATATCTGTATAAATTTTATTTCAACCGATTCTCAATTGGCAGACATCTTTACAAAACCCCTACCAGAAAATAGTTTTTGTAAACTACGACTCAGTCTAGGTGTTTTAGAAATTTGCTGAATATTTAACATTTTTTTTCTCCCTACAAATCATCGAAAAGAAAAATAGTGATTGAAAAAGTGATGAGTGTTGATATTAATTATATATTATAACTCGAGAAAGTATAATTAGAAAATTTCTTTAGAAATGTAAACAAGAGTTATAAAACTCTTTGTTGGTAAAAATTCCATGACCATCTCTATACCTATCATATTTCTATCAACCATCACTCATCAAAATTCTATATAGTTTGTCGATATGTGGTATTTTAAACAGGAATCGTTCGTTTTTCATTTTTTTTTTCAAAAAAAAATAATAATAAAAAAAATAAATAAATAAAAAAATAATAATAACAATAAATAAATACCAAAGTATTCACTCTCATTTAAAAGTCCTCACGGTTATGCATGGGTGAATTACTTAGAATTTGTTATGTGCTTCCATGCTCATTTAAAAGTCCTCACGGTTATGCATGTATGGAACACATATCAAAAGTTGATTGTTTAAAAAATAAACAAGTTGATTCTAATCCCATTTAAAAGTCCTCACGGTTATGCGTGGTTAGAAGATACTTGAATTCATTTTTTTTCTAAAATAAATGTGGAATATTACTAATCTCATTTAAAAGTCCTAACGGTTATGCATGATTAGTAGATATTCAAATTCCTTATATAAAAATACCACAAACAGACACAATTGTATGGTTTTATATGATGACATCATCTCCATCATTCTAAAAGTGGAATATGCGCCTAACAAAAATTTTATGATTTTTGTTTGATTTTTTATTGAAATTTGATATTTATATTCAATTGAGTTTTGATGTTGAATTGATATCGATTACTTTATCTCTATTTTCTCTAACACTATTATTCTTTTGCTGATAACAAAAGGGGGAGAGAAAAGTTAAGATTTTGTCAAATAAAATCTAGCAAAGGTCAAATAATTTTCCATTTTGCATCTAGACTCTTTTGCATATTTTATTTGTATGCATATATGTAGGGGGAGTTTTTGTGTAGAGAGGAAGCAATTAAATAGGGGGAGCAATTAGAGCATATCAATGATCAAATACATTTAACATATTCAAAATCTTAAATATATGTTTGTTATCATCAAAAGGGGGAGATTGTTGAATATGCGCTTATATGATTTTTGTTTGATGATAATAAACATATATACATTCGTTTAAATGTATTTGATAATATACTATTTATTTTCACAGATTAAATAAATATTTGCTGAATAAAATAAATAACACAGAATTTGAATTCAAACGAATATTTTATTCAAATAAATATTTATTACAATTTTGAATAGTATACAAATTCAAGCTCTCACTATACAGCTTTGATACAATTTCAATTACATCACTATTTTACATCAGCACCTCACTACATATCACTCACACTCGTATTTATCTTCAACTGCATTCAAGTTTGAATCCAGCATCTGAGCAATCTACAAAAATATAAACTAACGCAGTAAAATTGAAAATAAAATATTTTTGCGATATAAAATAAAACGTGAATTTTTGAAAATGATATTTGCCTCAGTTATTTGGGTTGTTCGTCATCATTTAAATTTGAATTCATCATACACGAACAACTTGTGACATACACAGTATATTACTGTATATGTCACAAGGCCGTGCACGCCGATATATACACTTGATGGATTTACAGGGACAGGCAAGCACAGGTCAAACCCAAATAAAAAGCCGGGTTCAACTCACGTGCAATAATATAAATGTCACAATTCTCAGCACAAGGTCAAAACCGAGCTGTAAAACTGGGTTCAACACAAGGCAGTCATGAAGTATGCAAAGAGCTTGAGCATGAGATATTGCAACTACAGTAATGCATCAGTGACCAAACACTACAAACTGCAACATGGCGAAGACTACAAGCAACTGACACAAACAACTCAAATGCACACATGAAGTATGTAAAGAGCTCGAGCACAAGAACATGACAGCAAACAGGAAGTGCAATTCCAAGTGAAGAACCAGACTCAAGTTAGTGCACAGTGCATATATGATGCATACAAGTACAGGCCACAACATGTCAATGAAGCACAGCTGCAAACAACATGACAGTGAAAACTCGAGTCACAGTGCCATGCTACAGATTATAAAATTAAATTCATAAGCAACAACATGAACCAACTGTGCATATATGAAGCACACTCAAGGCCCAGAAACAGTACAAGGCATGTCAACAGCAATGGAATCAACATGAATATCACAGGAACTCGTCAGTGGCAAGCTACAGGAATGATCAGACCAACAACAGTGTGCAACAGGGAACACAGTGTACAACACCAACATGAGCAACATGAATGCAACAAAGACCAAGCTGCAGCATCAATATAAGAAGATCAAAGTGAACCAGATCAATAGCAGCTCAGTTATACAAGCTAACCAAGTTTATATGCAATGCAAAGACCACGGCTACAATAAATGTACATATATGGACAGTGAAAACAGAAGTGCACAGCAACAGTAAGGAAATGGACAAATGCAACTGAACCAACTACACAAATATGCTATGCAGTAAAGTCAATCAGAGGCATCAACAAAGACAATGCTTGACACCGAGCATGTACAAAATGATGCATGATGAATCAGACCATACAATATGAAACAGAGGCAACAAGACTATATGCAAGCAAAGTCTCTACATGGATGCAGTGATACAAGTCAGAGCAACAATATCAAAGCAATGGTGATGGGCCGAGAGGACCAGTGATATAAGTAAAGATGAGTGCAGATTCGAAGTCGAAAGCAACACCATGTACAACAATGCACTGGAACACATGATGCATATGTCGAGTTCAATGCAACATAGCACCAGGCATCACTATGATACAACTTACAAACCCAAATGACAACTCAATAAATTTTGCAGTGAATCATAATGAAGCAGTGCAACATCTTCCATCAACACAATCAAGTGACCAACATACTACAGTGACATCAAAACATGGCAGTAGGGATGTAATTGCTGTGAACAACAAGAGGGATACAAGCATCAAGCTGCAGTTTTCAAAACGTGTAACCAAGTCAAAGCAAGTGATAACCAAACATCTCAAATTCAAGGCATCGAGTCAGGTCAGAGAAATTCACGGAGCCAGGATTGAACATAAATTCAAAGCCGTCAACTTTAAACCAAGTCAACCAAGAAATAATAAGAATAATTCGCATATGAATTAGTCAAGGTAAATCGCAATCATCCAAGCGTAAACGATCGGCAGAGATAAAGTCAAATATATTTTGTGCGAATGAAAATCTAGGGTTACAAACCCTATATAAGAAAATCATCATCGGCAAATCTTTGGTATCGAGTTCAAGAATCAACCAGCAAAGCAAAAAAGAAGAAAGTACATACCAAAGCAATCGAAGCAATCGAACTCGATCAAGCAAGAAGAAGAAGCCGCAAACAAATTGAAGCAAATCAGAAACAGTAATTGCAAACAACCAACAAAGGCAGCAACTTAAAACCCTAATTTAAGAGCACGGCATCAAGAACGAAAGCCCCAATTTTGCAAAGGAACGGTCGCCATTATACTCAAGCAAAGAAAAAGAACCGGGCCGATAAAATAAAAGGGAGACATATTAGTGGGCCGTTTAGGCTTTGTTTTTTTTAAATAGGGTTATTTGCTTTTTATGTTTTTGTGTTTCGTTTAATTTTTAAAATTCTCTTTTAAACCGTTTTAATTTTCTAGTCGTGTGACCAGGGTACAAACTACGGTGTGTAGTTTGGGAATTCGCAACTCGGTGGTTGAGTTGTGGTCAGCGTTTTGAGCGTAGAGTTAGATTAGTCAATAGCGGGTATATCGAGTTTACGTGTGTAAGCGAGGGACTATCTAATTTCTAGTAGAAACCTTGGGGGCAGCACGTAGGCAGGGTTTTGCCGAAGCTGGGTAAATTCTGTGTTGTTCTGTTTTATTTTGTTATTTATGTTCTGCGATATCTGTGCTGCTATTCTGTGATTAGTGTTAAATATTAATTAGCTTCTGCAATTAAGTTTTTATAATTTACACTATCACCCTATTCACCCCCCCTCTAGGGTGAAATCGATCCTACAGCTTGATGTCGATAAAACAAGAGCAAAGTGAGGTCATTCCTCCGGTCGGGCACATTCCTTCGATATCATTATATTGCTTGTGTGGTTTGATTGGGCTGCACCTTTGATTTGGGAGTGTGTCACGAGATGGGGGTAGTAGCTGCTATGCGTTACCACCAGTCCAGATACGCGATTGGTGTATCTACCCTGGCATTGCCTCGAGTGCCTTATCGCTTGCCCTATCGCGCTTTATATGAGTTTGGTTTGTTCCATATCCATGGAGTGCCCTCTAATAGCCCTCCAGATTATGAAGAAATTACGGTACTGTATAGACTATGGGAATATATAAAAATTTGTTAAGGGTGATATAGGTAACGACTTAACGCTATTTTAATAGTTTACTTTATTATAAGCATATTATAATAGCGTATATTAATACATAGTAGATAGTTCCACGAATCCATAGAGGATGGAAATCCCAAACATCCTTTAAGTTACTTATATTTCAGTTGACATTTCACCTGAGTTGAATTTATTAATATAAGAATGTTACTCCTGTCTCGAGTGTTCTATATTTTGCTTTACGCTCGGGTCAGACTGAGTATCACAACATTTGAGACTCATCTTTGGAGTTGGAGCTTCACTTGGAGATCCATCTATGTCTGTTCAGCTTCCAGCTATCCAGTTGTTTGTCAGACTTGTCATCTGTTTGTATTTGAGAATACATTATATTTGAGATATTATATTGTATTTTATTTCAAACTCTATTGTTTGTATAGTAGCTTCATGAACTACTATTTATCTATTCCGCTGCTTATTATTATATTAATTTGTTTTTGTGATTCAGTGATTGATTTATTTACTGTGTATGCTGAGTTTTGCCAAATATAAAATTAACAATCTGCCGCTTTGAGAAATTCAAGTCTGACATGTGCAGATGTGAATGGTTCAAAGTAGTGGGTCGTTGCATTTATAGATAATTAATTTAATAGAAGTATTTGTAAATAACAATTTTTTTATAAAAGAGATTTTACTAAATAAAAGGATTTATTAAAAGAGATTTACATATGGTATTTTGTAAAGGATTTTACAAAGAATTTTTATAAAGGATTCATTAAAGAAGATTTAATATAGTTTTAGTAATTAAGAGTTTTATAAATGGAAAAGGGTTTTACAAATCATTTTAGAGATTTTTAAATGAAGTTTTATAAATAAATTTGGAAATTTATAAAAGGATTTGTAAATATGAAATGGGCTTATAAAAAGAGAATTTTATAAAAGGAATGAGATTTGGTTTTAATAAATCCTTCTTTATGATAGTGGTATGGAAACTTTCCTTTCATGCTTAACACCGAAGAATAGAGGTTTAGTTTGTAGAAATCAAATGTTTTAAGTGACATTTGTTTTTGGCCCATTTAAGTATGAATTTGGAGAAGAGGAAATCTTCCTTAAGTTTTGTTCATATACTTTTACCATTTAAATAAGTATATGAATATATTGTTGAAGTATTGAAAAAATAATGTTTTGTAATATGCTTATAAGTGAGAAAACTATGAAAATGTTTTTCAAGTATTGAAAGGAATATAAAGGGTTTGTGAATATATCTTTTTTGAAGGTATTTTGAATCAAGTAGTTGAAAAGTGATTTAGAAGATCAATTAAAGAGGCTTAGTAGATCCTATAAGGTATTAAATCTATATGGATTGTTGTTTATTTGATAGTTAAATAAGCGACTATCAAATCTTAGCCAAAAATATAACTTTGGAAATATTTAGGAGAAACATGAAAATTATATGGTACAATCCTCTTCAATGTTGCTATAATATGCGTATAAATCTTATTTTGTTCTCTTAGGCCAAATGACAAGGAAATATGTCCATGTACATGGTTAGGAGGTGATCTCTGCTCTTATGTATTGTTTGATTATTTCCAAAAAATCCGAGGTTGAGTTTACTGGAAATATCGATTGGTTTTGGAGCGACCGGTAAGTGGGGGATTGTACTTATATGAGATGACTCAAAACTATAATCACTCCAAAATTATATATGCATTCGACATTTTGGAAGTGGTTCAAGATTGATTTGAGATGATCGAAGATGTAGCTCTTTGAAGTGCAAGGATGCTTACTACTAATCCTGAGGGTGATTCCAAAATGAATATTGTCGAATAAGTGCCTTTTGTTTGTTTTTATCCTGAACAACTTGTATGGATGAATGCTGACATTACATTAAGCATAGAAGGCATTATTAGCATTCTAAATGGATTTTCTAAGAGTGGAAAAAGGTAACCGTGAATTCATAAGCCCCATAACCTGGTAGTCACTTCACAAGCCAGACAACCTGGTAATGATTAAAACAGGGGATATGCTTCAAAGTTATCTGGTTTGCTACCATTTGGACCATTCATTCCTCGGTCTAAAATCAAGATTTTACAGATTTGGCATGCATGCGCATGGAAAAAGTGGGGACATGGCTGGTGCACATTGTTTAGCAGCCTTGGGTCCAGGGGAATGATGTAATTCGATATGCCATATTAAATGGGAAGCAATCTCTGATTTGGAGAGGGTCCATGTATAGACCTTAGTACATTTTTATTGAAATGTACTGTGGTAAGAAGTACCCCAGTAATCTTATCATTGATGGAAATCCAATTTTCAATACATGCCTTTATAGATTTAGTTGTGCCATACTATCTTGAAATGCGAGATGCAAGCATTTCAGCTATTTTATATATTTATTTACAATCCCTAAAAATTATTATTATATCATTGGATTGTATAATAAAAATGATTTAGTTATCTTAGGCAAAAACTCTGTCCGTGTTTATGTATGGTGTAGTCTTATAAGATACCTTTATTTGTGAAAGGTTTTATAACAACAAAAATCCATTTGATATGTGTTTCTCATGCTACTTTACCAGAATGATTTGGGCATTATTTTCTTATAATGCTCGGGCTATTCTGAGCATATTTTCTAGATTTAGCTGGATACTTTAGGACCTTCAGGAGACAAGCTGGATGCTTCCAAGACGTACTCCTATATTTTCTTTTATCTTCCGTTAGTTCTTGTTGTATTTATCAACAATTTAAGGACATGTTGTTTGAACTATCTAAGGCTAATGATAGATTAGTTACTCTGATTTTTTGTACATATATTAAGTTCTGTTTTCTTTTGTAAAGATCATCGATATATCAATTTATCACTTCCACATTATGAGATTATGTTCTAACTTTTCTTTTCATTCACCTTAATAATAAGTCTATTTGACACTTGGATGTTCGGCACGTTAATACCGTGGATGTATTAGTGTCGACTTTTGAGAATCGAAAAGGTAGGTTGTTACGGTTGGCATTAGAGCTGAAGGTTAAGCGAGAACCTTAGCGTTGGTCGAGTAAATTTATTGGAAATGGCGTAAGAGATACCTTAGAATGAGTTTGAGTGTATGTATATATATATGAGTGCATATATTTATTAGTGCAATAATAATTTTTTACATTGCGTTAATTGTTTTGTTGAGTGGTTTATAGATTTCAATCAATACGAGTAGCTAACGTTATTGGTAGGGATCTTTAAATACTTGAAAGGCCAACAGATAAAGTATAACTTTTAAAATGGGTAAATGAAATAATTTTACCTAGGAATATATTTTATATATATAAGAAAATTTTTCAAAAGTTAATATAGTTATTTGTGATGTGTTTGTTTGTTAGAATGTGGTAATATTCAATTATTATCATTTAGGGCCTGATTAGTCATGCTTATTCAATTTGAGCACTGACTATTATTTGTTGATTTATAAATAATTACCCTTTTAATAACATGGGTTGGTAAGTAGATATTGTGGGAAAATTAAAACGGACATCTTGAGAATTATGTTTCACAATTTGACTACAAGGCATTCATTGTTAATGATAGGTTAAAATTTATTTTTTAATATGGATGTTTAATAAAAGAAAGCTAGAATATTTTTAAATAAATATTCGTGAAATGATTTTACAGAAGAAGTTGATTTTATGATATTGATTTATAAGAATGTGGCTTATAAATAAAAAGGATTTAAGTAAAGAACTTGAGAACATAAATTCTGATGCTTTTGATAAATGGTTTTCAAGGTTTTGAAAAAAATAGTAATAGTATTATTTGAAAGTATTTACAAACAGAAATATTTCTAAGTGATT
This sequence comes from Allium cepa, assembly GCA_030765085.1. NCBI lineage: Eukaryota > Viridiplantae > Streptophyta > Magnoliopsida > Asparagales > Amaryllidaceae > Allium > Allium cepa. The sequence continues at coordinate 452,926,461 of CM060932.1, forward strand.
TTAAAGGAGATAGAAAGCACTGTACTCACTCTTCTTGTTGGAAAATAATTCGGATGATGACTATAGCACTGTTGGTGTTCATTTTCAAGTTTCTAAGTCTAGAAATGCTACCATAGCAATTCGTTATAAAATTGTTTGATAAACTAGATTTTCAATTGATCCCAAAAGCATGATTTGATTTAAAAAGTGGAAATATGTATATTACTATTTTAAATTATTTCTGGAAATAGTAGAAATAGTTTACCAGAAAGTTTTTACAAGTATGAATACTTGGAATGAGAATGGAAGTGTCTATGCGATAGGATCGTGCAATATGGAAAATAAGCTAATACTATATATATATGTAAGGAATAAAAATAAAAAGTAAAGAACAGTAATGAAGACGTCATCGGGAATTTTTATGCTGGTTCGAACTCCCGTTCCACGTATAGTCCCAGACCCCTTTTGGAATTCAAACTAGAAACCCTCATGTAACCCGGAGTAATAGGTTTACATCACCTGAGCAACCGAACAAGACTTTGACCACCCGAGCAACCGAACATGATTTTCCCGCCTGAGTAACCGGATAGGACTTGGGTACAAATGAAATGTTTTCTTGACTTTACGTGCTCTTGTTACAACATAGATTTTTCAAATGAAGTACACCCTTCCTATAGTCTTTTCCTCAAGTATGATTTGTGTATTTGTGTATGTGAAGAAACGGAAGATTAGATTGCTTTAGAATTAGAGAGATAAATACGTGATTGCTCGTATATTCAAGCAAAAAAGCAAGAAACTCAAAATTCAAGAAAGTATGAAAATAGAATTAGAATTATTGATTTAATCTTGAACTGAGTATGTATATACAGAGATTATAGAGTTCCAACTCCTTGTTAAAGTTCCGTTGAAAAGAAATCGTTGCAACTCTTCCTAGAAGAGATTGCTCTTCGCTGAAGAGAGAAGTATCCTCAGGAAATTCGAAAAATATGACAATCGGAAAATACTCGGTTGACTGAATTGTCATAGTTAGTCGACTGAATTAAACAGAGAAAAAATAGTGCAAAAATATTCATATTTAGTCGACTGAAATTTTAGTTTAGTCGACTGAATATTTTGTAAAGTCGGGTCTTTGAATATTTAGTCGACTAAGCGTAATTTGAAATATATATATATATATATATATATATATATATATATATATATATATATATGCACGTACACAGGTTCAGTCGAATGAGTGGGTTAATTATCGACTGACCTAGAAGTTTCATGCATATAAAAGCTTATTTTTGAAAATAAATTTTGTCGTGCTTGTCTGTGTTTGTGAACTACTTGAGGATAGATTTTAATATAGCTAAGACTGGACTTTGATTCTAAAAACATATACATGAACCATATTTCATATTGTTGAGTTTGGTCTTCGTAGTTCTTTGTCTTAGATTCATGAATCTTTGTGTCGGTTGAATTTCTTGTCATTAATCAAAATATAAGATCCAACATTCTCCCCCTTTTGATGATGACAACTCCGTTTGTGATATGAATGAATCTCGACAATATTGCTCCATAGTTCTATGTCTCCCCCTGAATATATGCTAGCCTTATCTTTCAGTTTCTCCCCCTAAATCTGTGCTTTTATTCCTGCTACAAATAGTGTTGGAGCAATATCTTTCTCCCCTTTTTCATCGGCAAAAAGGAGAGTTTATATGACAATATAATTCTATTAAATATATGGAACATCCTTTATGCGACGCCCCACCCTATGACCCACATTAGCAAAGTGTATTACTGGGTAATATTATCTGCTAATGAAGAGAATAAGGCTAGTTAGGAGCGACCATCTATAGTCTTGTCTTAAATATCTATTGAATACATCGATTAGTGCTATTTTTTTTTGATATCTCAAGTGGATCAACATATCCAATAAATGCTTTATACAAAACTATAGGTGGGTATAGGATCTATCAGAACAAAATACAATGACTCAAATGCATAACATATCACAGAACAACAAATAGATATATATATATACTGATACCTCCCAATACAAATAATACATCGTAAGTGGTATGACGACCATAATATACATATGAGTCAAAACAATATACATATCGAAGTAGTTACAAAAAGACTACAACAAAAAGGGCTAGTAGATAAGTCCATGCAGAAGCAGAATAGGCTAAGTCCATAAGGGTACTGTTACCTGGAAAATCGACCTGGCAATCACAGCGTTCGGCATAAGTGGACACTCGGCATGCAGAGTTGTACTCGGCATAAGTGGACACTCGGTGGTGCAGGGTTGTACTCGGCATAAGTGGACACTCGGCATGCAGAGTTGTACTCGGCATAAGTGGACACTCGGTGGTGCAGGGTTGTACTCGGCATAAGTGGACACTCGGCATGCAGAGTTGTACTCGGCATAAGTGGACACTCGGCATGCAGAGTTGTATTCGGCATAAGTGGACACTCGGCGGTGCAGGGTTGTACTCGGCATAAGAGGACACTCGGCATTAAGAAACGTTCGACAGTCCAAGATTACACTCGGCATAAGACCGTTTAGCGCTTCACCCAGCGCTTCACTCAACATGCTCTTCACTTCCCTTCACTCGGGTCACTCGGCATGCTCCTCACTCGGCATCCCAACATCGTTCGGCCCGCTTCCTCCATTCAACAGAGAGATCCATCGACTCGGAAAGGAAGACTCGGCATGCCGACCGTTCGGCCTATTTCACTCGGCATGCAGGGCGCGTCCTATCTGGACTGAGCTATCTAGCCATCTGGCCCACCAGGGAAGTCCAACCCACATTCGTCTATAAATAGGGGGGCAGGGGCACAGGAAAGGTGGATCATATTTGAGAGAGCACTGGGGAAACTCTGCCACTTTTAACCCTCATACAAAAACTTCACTGTTTATTTCACAATTGTATTCAAATACTTAAAAACGGATTGTATCTGTAATCAAGTTTAAAGTGAAGAAATAAAGGATCAACTTCAAAGTGGACGTAGGCTACAACGCCGAACCACTATAAATTCTATGTTCCTGTCTCCCACATTTTTAATTGATATTATCTTCTCTATTTTAATTTATCTTCTTCATTAATCTCTCTACACAAACTCTCTAAGGGTGTTAGTGACCAATTTTGGCGCTAACATTTTGGTGCTTTCACTGAGAGTCGAATTTCTCAGGTTGTGAGGATCTACTTTGTAGCTACTGGATTGCATAAATCCCCCGAAGAAGATCCGTAATTATTCGTAAGGCATCTGTTGATTCTACTCAGAGTTACAACCAACGACTCTACCATGGGAAGACCACGAACAAGATCGACCTCCCAAAATGTAGATGCCCGCGAAACCGCTAGTGTTCAACAACGTGGACCTAACGATCAACAAGCAATTCGAGGCATGGGGCCCTCCAGCCAAAACCAAGCGGAAGCTGTTTCACGAGCAGAATTGAATGACTTGATAAAAGAGCTTACGGAAAGCAGAAGGCAACTCGCTGAGCAAGTGCAAGTTAATGCTGACCTCATGGCTCGACTTGCTCAACAGCAGCATCAGAATGCTGGAGGTAGCCCTGCCCCCTACTCTGAAGATGATAGCTCAACTTCAGCTGATGAACCTCCCAAGCGTAGACGCCGCAGGGATGAAGATGACCAAGCAGGTGCCACTGATCGCTCTACTAGAAATCAAGCCCATGGAGCGAAACCCAACCTTCCTCCTACCATACAAAACCCGGATTTGACAGCTATGGTCAGGCAGTTGATGAGAGAGAATCAAGGTTTGACTAATGAAGATTGGGGAATGTCTAAGAGTCATACTCCCTTCACAGATACCATTCTACAGGCTGAATACCCAAGGAAGTTTAACATGCCCACCATACCCTCCTATGAAGGAAAGACTGACCCTAGACAACATGTAATGAGGTATGGATGGATGATGGATTCAGCAAGAGCCAACGACGCAACTAAGTGCAGGTGCTTTCCAATAACTCTGTCCGGAATTGCCACCATGTGGTTCACTCGACTTCCTCCACGGTCAATCTCAAACGTCGACGAATTAGCAAGGAAATTCATAGAACAATTCAGGATACACGCCACTCGACCCAAAGATGTGATGTCCTTATCAAGCGTGACCCAAGCTCCTGGAGAATCAATGAAAGCATACTTGCAGAGATTTCATGTTGCCGCTACTGAAGTGAGCAATCCAAACGACCACGCGATTTTGATGGCAGTAATGCGTGGAGTGGATCCAGACTCTGAATTTGGGGATTGGTTGGCGGGAAAGCCACCAGCTACGTTGAAACGTTTCTATTCGAAAGCCCACCAGTTCATAAGGAAGGAGGAAGCTCGGTGGATAAGGAAAGACAAGGCACCAGGGTCCGTTCGGCAGTCTGTAAAGGGCAGCATTGCCATGAAAGCAACCGACGATAACCCTGGAAAGACCCAGGCCAGCGTCCAAAATAAGCCCGGGCAGTCTAAGGGAACTGGAAGTGGAAAACCTGGAAAGAAGAAGGAAACGGGGAGATGGAAGTCACGGATCCCAACCTACAACGAATACACTCCACTGAATGCGTCTCTTGAAAACATCTACGTATCGACCTGCAACACTTTTCAATACAGAAAACCACGCCCTAAGGAATCAACAGAGGAGCAGAAGCGGACTGGAAAGTATTGCCGCTTTCACGAGTCTTGTGGGCACAACACAGACGAATGCAGACATCTACACGACGCCATTGAGAAATTGATTAGGCAGAAGAAGCTGCAGGAATTCGTCAAAGATACGCCAGAAGGAAGACAAGAGACTTCAGACCTCGGACATGGCCCAGCTCTACACCAAACGGAGCAACCTACTCGAACTGTGGGAAGGTTGATTATTAACACAATTGCTGGTGGACCTCATCCTGCGGATAAAAATTGGCAGGAAATGGAGTGATATGCTAATTCCTTGAGACATACAGAGCATGAGTGCTGTTCAAATGTGGAGGATGGAACTCCCGCAAAGCAGCAGCGCACGATGCACGACGATATTGTATTCAGAAATAGAGACGCGGATAAGGTGGAAGCTCCCACCATCGATCCATTGGTCATATCCGCAACCATCGAACCAGCATTCGTAAGGAGGATCCTAATTGATTGCGGAAGTTCCGTTAACATCATCTTCAAGAAGGCATATGAACAAATGAAGCTGGAGACTAAGAATTTGAAACCATCTAAAGCCCGAATCCATGGCTTTAACGGCGCAACCACGGACGCAGTAGGATATGTGGAGTTACCAGTTGAACTGGGACAAGGTGAACGCAGGAGACTGCGAATCCTACCATTCATAGTGCTGGATGTTGATTCACCATACAACGTGTTTTTGGGACGACCAGCCCTCGCAGATTTCAAGGCAGCCTTGGCCCCGTGGTGTCTCACACTGAAATTCCCGACAGACAAAGAAGTTGGCATAGTGCATGGCGACCAAGCAACCGGACGTGCATGTTACGTGGCTGAGCTGAGAGAGGCACAGCGCAGAGAAAAGGGGAAGACTGCGGACAGCATCGTCCGCATCCCGAATTCTGATGATTGACAATTAGCGCCCGAGCCCTGGCTCGGGCGACATTCTCGGATCATTGGAGACATAGATCCGAGAGATGACAAAGGGGAACCCAGGGAACCAGACGCAGAACCGGCCAAACTAACAATTGATATTCCAGTTAGCCACAGCGACCCGACACGAGTTCTTAAAATTGGGTCACAGCTCGATCCCCTAATAGCAGAGAATTTATCTGATTTCCTCCGAGCGAATCTTGATGTCTTCGCCTGGACACACTCTGATATGCGTGGGATTTCCCCTGCAATTGCGAGCCATATGTTGAATATAGACCCGAAACACGTACCTGTGAAGCAAAAAAGGAGAGGCATGGACCCAGAAAGGTCTACAGCTCTCAAAGAGGAGGTGGATAAACTCAAAGCCAATGGGTTTGTGATGCGGCTCAGACCAAGGTCGAACAATTGCAAGCCATTAGCATGAGTCGTTCACGACTTAAGATGGAACCTATAAGTCATTTCCGACCTAAGGGTCACGGGGGAAAGGCGTACGAGTTAATGAAGAAGTCCTAAGTCATTTCCGACCTAGCATGGGTTTAAGTCGTTCGGGGCTTTTAAGTCGTGTACGGTCTAACGCTACAGGAGGAGCATCACGGGTTAACAACACCTTAAGTCGTGTGGAGGAAGCCTCAGATTTAAGTCGGCCATGAGTTAACAACGAGTTAAATAACCCGGAGCATGTTTTGGGTCGGCCGCGACCTAAGGAGCTAAGGAAAATGCGCCACGACTTAATGAAGCCTCAAGTCACTCGGAGGAGTTAAGGCGCTAGGAGTTGAGTCGCTTGGAAGATAAGTCGTATACGGGTTAAGTGTGTATTCTGTTAAGTCGTATGTCGTGGGTTTTCTTAAGTCGGTATGTAGTTGAGTCGGGTGAGTCACTGTGTGATGTAGTTGCCTGAGTCGTTTGCATTGTGTTCTGTTGTAAAGGGGTTGAGTCGTTTGTGTTAAGTCGGTGCCGACTTAAGATGGGTCGTAAGTCGTATACGACTTCAGGGACAGTTGTGAAAAACACTATAAATAGGGAGTGTGTTGTAACATTTGAGGTGGTTGATTTTGAATAAAATTTCTTGTTGATTGTTGTGTGCTTTCTTCTAAAATTGGTAGTTGAGTGTAATCTCCTATCTCCTCTTTCGGTTAATCGAGTGCGCTCGATTCAACGATCGTAGAAGCCGATTCACGAAATCTAGTGCGCTAGATCAACGTGCGAAGAATCGTAGATCTTTGAACACGGTATAGTGTGCTATCAACGTGTTTGAGATAGCTAGAATTCGGTATCTTCGGATCAACGAATTCGGGCATTTTGGTATTCATCAATCCACCGATTGCTACTTTCACCGATTGAAGTTTATTTTGATTAATCCGCTGCGTCAGTTTTGGTATCAGAGCCATACTTAGCCAATCATAGCTAAGTTGATTCTTGGAGCCAAGTATTTGAAGTTGAAGTTTGAAGTTGTTGTTCATCGTGTTCATATCGAAGTTGCAACAAGTTTGAAGACTTTGATCCATCTCGTTTTGGATCTAGTGTTGGAGAAGTATTTGAAGGCCGAGCATAGTTGTGTTGAAGTACATTTTGTCAAGATTGAGACCGAGTTAACTTGTTGCCGAGTTAAGGAGTTAAGCCGTGAAAAGCAAGCCGAGACAAGGAGTTTGTGCGAGCTAGTGGTGTTAGGCCGTGCATTTTTTTGTTTGTGTTGAAGTTTTTTGTTCTATTTGTTGTAGTCTTTGAAGAATTTTGAAGTGTTTGTGAAGATTTGAACCATGCCACCAAGGAGAGCTAATCGTCATCAAAATGTTGAAGCTTTGTATAGAAGAGAAGAAGCCGAGCTTATGGAACAACGTATCAATGAGAAATTTGATGAAGGCATTGGAAAGTTAGAGAAGTTGATGAATGACTTGAATCAAACTCAAGGGAGGAGATCACCAAACTCGAACCATGGAGGAAACCGAGTTTCGCCATCGGTTACGGAAGCGAGGAGGGTATCACCACATTCTTTTAGAGATAGAAGAGAAACATCAATTTCATCATGGAGAGATCGTCATGACTATGGACATGAAGAGAGAAGAAGTCAACGTGAATTTGACAATGAGGCGTATAGAGATGAAGAGAGACATAGTCGAAGAAGCATGCATGAACGAAGGAATGTTGATGGTCGAGATCGATGTAGGCGTACTTTTGATTTTGATGAAGAGGGTGATAGAGCTAGCATTCATTATCGAGATCGAGACCAAGTTCGAAATTCATATCGAGATGTAGATGAAGATCGTCGATCGGAATCGGGTATGAAGATGGAAATTCCAGAGTTTAAGGGTGGAATGGTAGCAGAAGAATTTCTTGATTGGTTATCTAATGTTGAAGAGATCTTTGATTTCAAGGAGGTTCCAGAGAATCGTCGAGTGAAGTTGGTTGCTACTAGGTTGAGGGGGAGAGCTTTGGCATGGTGGCAGCAAACTAAACTTACAAGGGAGAGAATGGGAAAGTCAAAGATTGAATCATGGGAGAAGATGAAGAAGTTGATGAGAGCTACATTTTTACCTTACAACTATCAATCACTTATGTACCAGAGGTTGCAGAATCTAAGGCAAGGGACGAAGTCTGTTAGTGATTATGCTGATGAATTTTACCAACTCATTGCCAGAAATGATATTATGGAGACAGAAGAACAGCTAACTGCTAGATTCATTGGGGGATTGAGAATGCAGATCCAGGATATGGTTAATATGTTTGATCCTAGATCAGTAGCAGAGGCACATCAGAAAGCGTTGGCTTGGGAGAAGCAAGGAAGGCGTGGAGGTGGTGTGTTTACTAATTCCAATAATCAAGTGAAGGGTGTTAGTGGGAGTTCTAATGTTTCTAAACCTGTCAGTAAACCAGTGGTGAAGGAGGCTGAGAAGGCGAAGGTTGGCAGTGGTTTCAAATGTTACAATTGTCAGGAGTTGGGTCATAAAAGCAATGAATGTCCGAAGCCGAAGAAGAGAGCAATGGTTGCTGAGATTGAGGATGATGGTGAGGAGGCAGAATGTTCAAATACACCTTATGTCGAGGAGGAAGAAGAATTGTCTGGAGATGAAGGTTGTAATCTTATGATGAGGAGATCATGTCTTACACCAAAGCAAGAAGAGGATTCTAGTTGGTTGAGAAGCAATATTTTTCAGTCGACATGCACTATTTTGGGAAAAGTTTGCAAGTTCGTTATTGATGCTGGAAGCTGTGACAATATTATCTCTACAGAAGCAGTAAGGAAGTTGAACTTGCAAACTGAGAAGCATCCTAAACCGTACAAGCTAGCATGGTTAAGGAAGGGTGGTGAAGTGAAATGTGTCGAAGGGCTTGTGTTAATTTTTCTATTGGGAAGAAGTACAAAGATGAAATTTGGTGTGACGTTGTAGACATGGATGTGTGTCATCTGTTGTTGGGCAGACCATGGCAGTTTGATAGAGCGGTGCAACATGATGGTCGTGCTAATAGTTACAGTTTTATGTTCGAAGGTACTAAAATCACTTTAGTTCCTAAGAAGCAACAACAGAAGGAGAGAAAGTTGGAGGAGATCGAAGAACTGAAAACTTTGCTATCTTTGAAGGAGTTTGTCAAGGAGGTTGAAGAGGAGCCTGAAGTCTTTTTGTTGATTGGGCGAGAGTGTAGTGAAGAGGTTGAAATTCCAGAAGAAGCGAAGCTAGTTTTGAAAGAATTTGAAGATGTATTTCCAAAAGAGTTGCCTAAACAGTTACCGCCACTGAGGGACATTCAACATCAAATCGATCTTGTTCCGGGAGCAGTTTTACCACATCGACCACATTACCGAATGAGTCCGAAGGAACATGAGGAGTTACGAAGGCAAGTGGAAGAGTTATTAGAGCAGGGATGTGTTCAGGAAAGCTTGAGTCCTTGTGCAGTACCAGCATTGTTGGTGCCGAAGAAGGATGGAACATGGAGAATGTGTACCGATAGTAGAGCTTTGAACAAGATTACTGTTCGCTACAGATTTCCTACGCCGAGGTTGGATGACTTGCTAGATCAGTTGAGTGGGGCTACTATCTTTTCGAAGATTGATTTGAGGAGTGGTTATCATCAAATTCGAATTAGACCTGGAGATGAATGGAAGACCGCATTCAAGACGAGAGAGGGGTTATACGAATGGTTGGTTATGCCATTTGGCTTATCAAATGCACCTAGTACATTCATGCGGGTGATGAATCAAATCTTTAGACCATTCATTGGGAAGTTCGTGGTGGTTTACTTTGATGATATTCTGATTTATAGTGCAAGCACAGAGGAGCATCTGGAGCATTTGAGAAAGGTGTTAATTATTCTTCGTGAGGAACAATTTTATGCAGCTACGAAGAAATGTGTGTTCATGACGAGAAGTGTATTATTCTTGGGATATGTTGTATCTGAGAAGGGAATCCAAGTGGACCAGAGTAAAGTTGAAGCTATTAGAAATTGGCCACAGCCGAGAACTATCACTGAAATCAGAAGTTTTCATGGATTGGCATCATTCTACCGAAGGTTTATTCCACACTTCAGTAGCGTGATGGCACCGGTTACTGATTGTATGAAAGGGAAGCAGTTTTCTTGGTCGAAGGAAGCGGGGGTTGCTTTTGAACGAATCAAAGAACTTTTGACGACAGCACCAATTCTTGTATTACCAAATTTTCAGTTGTTGTTTGAGCTACACACTGATGCATCAAAGGTTGGGATTGGAGGAGTGTTGAGTCAGAGTGGGAGGCCAGTTGCTTATTTCAGTGAGAAGTTATCAAGGGCAAAGATGAGATATAGTACATACGATGTTGAGTTTTATGCTATTGTGCAAGCTGTTAAACATTGGAGGCATTATCTATTTCAGAAAGAGTTTGTTCTTTACACTGATCATGAGGCATTGAAGCATTTACAGGGGCAGGATAAGATTTCAGCGAGACATGCATCGTGGATTGCATATTTACAGACATTTACCTTTGTTGTTAAGCACAAATCTGGGGTGACGAATCGTGTGGCCGACGCTTTGAGTAGAAGGATCCATTTGTTGACTACAATGAAAGTTGAGGTGACAGGGTTTGAATTATTACCAGAATTGTTTGAGGAGGATCCTTACTTTGCAAAGTTTGTTGAGAAAGTTAAGGATGGGAGTACTGATGAATTTATGTTGGTTGATGGATTCTTGTTTAAAGGAAATCGGTTATGTGTTCCTGAGAGCAGTTTGAGAATGAAGATTATCAAGGAGTTGTACGAGGAAGGACATGTGGGCCGTGATCGTACTTTGCAGTTGATTTCTCAATCTTATTTTTGGCCGTCGATGAGAAAAGAGGTAGAGAGATTTGTGGAGCGATGTCATATATGTCAGGTTTCGAAGGGAACAGCGACAAATGCAGGATTGTATATGCCATTACCTGTACCGTCTAAAACATGGGTTGATATCAGTATGGATTTTATTTTGGGTTTGCCTAGAACTCAAAGGGGAAATGATTCTATATTTGTTGTGGTGGACAGATTTTCGAAGATGGCACATTTTATTGCCTGCAAGAAAACAGCGGATGCAGTTCGAGTGGCACAATTATTCTTTAAGGAGGTGTATCGATTGCATGGTTTACCAAAATCTATTGTTTCTGATCGGGATACTAGATTTTTAAGCCATTTTTGGTTGAGTTTGTGGAAGATGGTGGGAACGAAGTTGAACTTTAGCAGCGCCTATCATCCGCAAACAGATGGACAGACCGAAGTTGTTAACAGATCATTGGGAAATTTGTTACGATGTTTGGTGAAAGATAATCTGAGAAGTTGGGACATGAAGTTATGCCAGGCAGAATTTGCACATAATCATGCAGTGAATCGTAGTACAGGATTCAGTCCATTTCAGATTGTATATTCAAGTTTGCCAAGGGGACCGTTGGATTTGGCAGTAGTACCACAACCGAAGGGGATGGTTAAACGAGCTGTTGATTTTGTTGATGAGTTAACTGAATGTCATAAGATCGTTCAGGAACGATTGGAAAAGTCAAATGAGAAATATAAGAAATTTGCGGACTTGAAGCGATGAAATGTTGAATTTAACAAAGGAGATTTGGTGTATGCTGTGTTAACGAAGGATCACTTTCCAGTAGGCGCTTATAACAAGTTGAAAGCCAGAAAAATTGGTCCAGTAGAAGTCGTGAAACGAATTAATGACAATGCTTATAAGTTGAAGCTACCGGAAGATGTATACACTTCTGACGTATTCAATGTTAAGCATATTGTGCCATATTATGGAGATGAACAAGCTGATGGGGTAGAGCTTACAAATTCGAGGGCGAATTTTTCTCAACCCAGGGAGGATGATGCAGCTCAGACCAAGGTCGAACAATTGCAAGCCATTAGCATGAGTCGTTCACGACTTAAGATGGAACCTATAAGTCATTTCCGACCTAAGGAGTCACGGGGGAAAGGCGTACGAGTTAATGAAGAAGTCCTAAGTCATTTCCGACCTCGCATGGGTTTAAGTCGTTCGGGGCTTTTAAGTCGTGTACGGTCTAACGCTACAGGAGGAGCATCACGGGTTAACAACACCTTAAGTCGTGTGGAGGAAGCCTCGGATTTAAGTCGGCCACGAGTTAACAACGAGTTAAATAACCCGGAGCATGTTTTGGGTCGGCAGCGACCTAAGGAGCCAAGGAAAATGCGCCACGACTTAATGAAGCCTCAAGTCACTCGGAGGAGTTAAGGCGCTAGGAGTTGAGTCGCTTGGAAGATAAGTCGTATACGGGTTAAGTGTGTATTCTGTTAAGTCGTATGTCGTGGGTTTTCTTAAGTCGGTATGTAGTTGAGTCGGGTGAGTCGCTGTGTGATGTAGTTGCCTGAGTCGTTTGCATTGTGTTCTGTTGTAAAGGGGTTGAGTCGTTTGTGTTAAGTCGGTGCCGACTTAAGATGGGTCGTAAGTCGTATACGACTTAAGGGACAGTTGTGAAAAACACTATAAATAGGGAGTGTGTTGTAACATTTGAGGTGGTTGATTTTGAATAAAATTTCTTGTTGATTGCTGTGTGCTTTCTTCTAAAATTGGTAGTTGAGTGTAATCTCCTATCTCCTCTTTCGGTTAATCGAGTGCGCTCGATTGAACGATCGTAGAAGCCGATTCACGGAATCTAGTGCGCTAGATCAACGTGCGAAGAATCGTAAATCTTTGAACACGGTATAGTGCGCTATCAACGTGTTTGAGATAGCTAGAATTCGGTATCTTCGGATCAACGAATTCGGGCATTTTGGTATTCATCAATCCACCGATTGCTACTTTCATCGATTGAAGTTTATTTTGATTAATCCGCTGCGTCAGTTTGTCCGCGACGCCCTCTACCCGGAATGGGTGTCCAACCCTGTGTTGGTAAAGAAAGCAAACGGGAAATGGAGAACCTGCGTTGACTATTCTGATTTAAACAAAGCATGCCCGAAGGATAGCTTCCCGCTACCATGAATTGAGAAACTGGTCGATTCAACGGCAGGGCACGAGTTATTGTCATTTATGGATGCATACTTTGGATACAACCAAATTCCGATGCACATCCCAGACCAAGAATACACCAGCTTTGTCACAAATGTTGGGTTATACTGCTATGTAGTGATGCCCTTCGGACTGAAGAACGCCGGAGCAACTTACCAGCGTCTGGTAAATCGAATGTTCAAAGATCAGATCAGGAGAACAATGGAAGTCTATGTGGATGACATGCTTGTGAAGTCACGGCAGTCAAACGACCACATTCGAGACTTGGCGGAAATGTTCGATATACTAAGGCACTATGGGATGAAGATCAATCCTTCAAAGTGTTCATTCGGCATGGCATCAGGGAAGTTCTTGGGATTCATTGTGAATGCACGAGGAATTGAAGCAAACCAGGAAAAGATCCAGGCCATCCGAGATATACAGGCACCTAGAACCATAAAACAGGTACAGAGCTTGAACGGAAAAGTAGCTGCGCTCAGTAGATTCATATCCAGAGCCACAGATAAGTGCGTTCCTTTCTTCGATGTCATAAAGAAAGGAAAGAGAAACTTCGAATGGACGACTGACTGCGAGGAAGCATTCCGAGCCCTGATAAGACACTTGGAAAGTCCCCCAGTGTTGTCAAAACCAGTAGATCACGAGACGTTGTACGTATATTTGGCTGTGTCTCAACACGCTATCAGTACAGCCCTAGTTCGCGAAGAAGACAAGGTTCAAAGGCCTGTGTACTATGTTAGTAAACGACTGACGGGGGCAGAAAAGAATTATCCAAAGATTGAGAAACTTGCCTATTGCCTGGTGATTGCATCACGCAAGATTCATCCCTACTTTCAGGCGCACTCAATCAGTGTATACACTGACCAACCCTTGCGACAAGTACTCCAACGACCGGAAACTTCCGGTAGGATGCTAAAGTGGAACATCGAGTTAAGCCAGTTTGATATCACTTACCTGCTGCGAAGGACCATCCAAGGGCAAGCATTAGCTGACTTCGTTGCTGAGTTCACCATTCCGGATGAACCGAGTGAAAATCACAAAGTAATCCCTCCTGTCCGATGGAAGATGTTCACTGACGGGGCATCTAACGACCGTTGGTCGGGAGCTGGGATAGTTCTAGTAACTCTCGAAAACCGATCGATTTGCTACGCTTTGAAGCTCGAATTTACAGCGACAAATAACAAAGCCGAATACGAGCACTGATTGCTGGCTTAAGACTTGCCAATGAACTGAGGGTAAAGTCCATCGAAATCTTCTGCGACTCACAGCTGGTGGTATATCAGGTACGAGGAGACTACCAAGCGAAAGAACATAGACTGGCTCCTTACCTTGCTCGAGTCCGGGTGCTACTAGTAAACCTGGAATATTATGACATTTCGCATGTCCCGCGCGAAAAGAACAGGGAGGCCGACTCGTTGGCTAAATTCGCGAGTACTGGCGATGCACAGCAGATGGGGTTGTTCCCTGTCGAGACTCTGCTTGCTCCAAGTATAGACACGATGGAGATAGATCTCATCTTGGAGACCGAACTCGAAAGGGGATCATGGCTGACCCCGATCAAACAATACTTGCTATACGGAGACTTACCTGAGAAAAGAAGCGAAAGACGCCAAGTCCTTCATAAGGCTTCGCGTTATGTAATGCAAGACGGGATAATGTATCGGAGGGGATTCTCGACCCACTAACTCCGGTGCGTGGCCCATGACGAGGTAAAACGGGTGTTGAAAGAAGTCCATGAGGGAGAATGTGGTGATCATACCGGGGGGCAAACTTTGGCGAGGAAAATCCTCCGCTATGGATATTATTGGCCGACTGTAAATCGGGATGCTGTAGACTATGCGAGAAGATGCGACAAATGCCAGATATATGCAAAGATTCCGGGAGCTCCGCCCACGGAACTCACACAAATGGTTAGTCCCTGGCCATTTGCAATGTGGGGAATCGACCTAATTGGATCTCTGCCCATAGCCAAAGGAGGCGCGAAATATGCAATAGTGGCAGTCGATTATTTCACCAAGTGGGCAGAAGCAGAGCCAATGGCCACAATCACCACCAAGAAAGTCATTAATTTCGTTGTACGAAATATCATATGTCGTTTTGGCCTCCCACGGACCATCATAACGGACAATGGAACTCAATTCGAAAGCAGGGAATTCAAAGAGTTCTGTCAGAGGTATGGCATTAAGGAAAGGTTCGCAGCAGTTGCTCACCCGAAGGCGAATGGGCAGGTAGAAGCCGTCAATAAAATCATCAAGTCCATATTGAAGAAGCGTTTGGAAAAGGCTAGAGGCAAGTGGGTGGATGAACTCCCAACAGCGCTTTAGGCCTATAGAACTACCCACAAGACCGTGACTGGCCACACACCATTCGCACTGACGTACGGCACGGAAGCCGTCGTACCCATAGAACTTGAAGTTCCGTCACACCGGGTAACCTATTACGATCCTGCGTCAAATCAGGATCTCCTATTGGAATCATTAGACTTCATTGATGAGAAACGCGAAGAAGCTGATTTGAGAGCAGCCTCATACAGACACCGAGTCGCTAAATATTATAATGGAAAAGTCCAGCCAAGAACCTTTAGTGTGGGAGATCTCGTTTTGAAACGAGTCTTTCCAACCCCTTTGCACATGAATCCCGCATGGGAAGGTCCATACGTCATCAAACGGAGGCTTGGAGAAGGAACTTTCAAGCTAACGACCGTCGATGGTGCGACACTCCCTCGGGCATGGAACAGCGAGCATTTGCGGCCTTATTACACTTAGTCTATTTCCTTTATGCGGTAGTTGCATTTATTTCCAGTATACTTTCTTCTTGGCATGTAATAAGATAATCTAGCTTGTTTTCATCAATAAAGGCTTGAAGCCATCTTTTCCATGAATGACCAATGTCTCTCCGTATGATATTCCTATGACGCGCAATTAAAAATTATGATATCCTAGCTAGCGCACGAACGCTTATAATAAATGACAAAAAAAATCTCCAAGTCCCCAGAGTGCGGGCTGGAGTACTCTAAGTCCCCAGAGTGCGGACTCGAGTATAAACGATTCAAAATCTCCAAGTCCCTGGAGTGCGGACTGGAGTACTCTAAGTCCCCGGAGTGTGGACTCGAGTATAAACGACAAAAAATCTCCATGTCCCCGGAGTGCGGACTGGAGTACTCTAAGTCCCCGGAGTGCGTACTCGAGTATAAACGATACAAAAAATCTCCATGTCCCCAGAGTGCGG
The DNA here is from genome assembly GCA_030765085.1 of Allium cepa. Lineage (NCBI taxonomy): Eukaryota > Viridiplantae > Streptophyta > Magnoliopsida > Asparagales > Amaryllidaceae > Allium > Allium cepa. The sequence goes on from CM060932.1 coordinate 452,942,709, forward strand.
ACTGGAGTACTCTAAGTCCCCAGAGTGCGGACTCGAGTATAAATGATTCAAAATCTCCAAGTCCCCGGAGTGCGAACTGGAGTACTCTAAGTCCCCGGAGTGCGGACTCGAGTATAAACGACAAAAAATCTCCATGTCCCCGGAGTACGGACCGGAGTACTCTAAGTCCCCGGAGTGGGGACTCGAGAATAAACGATAAAAAATCTCTAAGTCCCCGAAGCACGGACTGGAGTACTCGAAGTCCGGTATATAGACTTAATTACAAGCAGTTCAGACTTCCGAGTTCCTTGAATAGGAACTACGACGCAAATGACTTGGATATGTCAAGTCCCCAACATACGGGCTATGAAACATTCTAAGTGCTTGAAGCACCAAGTGGAGATTGATCAAATCCAGGTAAGCTCCCAAGCCATGTAAAGACGAACCAAGAAGTCTAAGTTACCCATAACAATTCAGATTTCAATCACAGTCATAAAAGAAACTGAATAATAAAAGTCTTTTGAGAAGACAAAAGTGAAGGTCAAATTTTATTCGCAAAAAGCTTATTTACACAGTCTACAAAAATTAGTACATGACTTAAACTAGTTCTCGTTGAACGGGGACGACGGTCATTTCTTGTGTTTTTTTGACTTCTTCCCGGATGGTTCCTTCCCAGAGCGCTTACTCTTGGAATCCTTCCCTGACGGAGGGGTGATGACCGAAGACGTAGGAGGAACATCCATGGGCTGGGACTTGCCAGGAAGAATGACCTTCAATGGTTTGTTCAGAGGATCATCCAGGTCCACTTCACGTGGCTCGACCTTGACTGAGGTCGTATCTCTTTTCTCTTTCTCGAGTCGTTCCTTCATGCTCAAGTCGGATGTGTGCTCAGAGGCGCCTGTGGTTTCTATTTCGAAACTCTCCGAGGAAGAGTCAGATTTGCCTTCATCCAGCGCCCCGATTAGTTGAGCATCTGGACCAAGATCTTCGCCGACTCGAGTAGCCTCACTCGCCTTTGTCTCCACCTCCTTGGCGGCATCGCTCCTCGGAGTGGGCTCGAGGTCAGAACATCCTGCACAGAAGACACGAAAATAAACAAGTGTTAGAACACAACAACTTTTGAGGTAACGGGAAAGATCTTTGTGAAGCCCAGAGGTTACTCACCAGATGCCGGAGGGTTCTCAGTCGCCAGGGGTGTCCCGCCCTCCGGGATGGGAGATAAAACATGAACGCCAAGCCCGGGGGCTTCGGGTCATAACCAACGTGCTGCTCGAAGGGGTCAAGTGTCGACCGACTGGCCGGTTGGGTAGGCACGTGAACTAGGGGCACAACGCCGGAAGGGTCCGTAGCCACCTCTTTCCCTTTCCTGGAGGGAGAACCTTTGTTGTAGAGGGCTTTAGCCGCCAATAAATCTGAAGGCTCTTTCCCCCTCAGGAATTCTTTTATCAATGCTTCTTCGTCGACCTCATCAGCGCCGCTCTCAACCTTTCTGATCTGAATCAGGGTCTCCCATGCCTCGGCCAAAGACTCAAGGTAGTCGTCACCCAGAAAAGTTAGATCTCGATGCATGAGAACTCGGGCATTGAACTCAGCGATGAGCGGGTCGAATTCGGTCTTTATCTCCTCCCTGCCTTCTTCCCTGGCCGCCTCGAGGCGAGAGTCGATGTCGACAGTTGCTGCCCTTTTACCTTCCTCACGGGCCTCATTCCTCAGTACCTCGATTTTGGAGAGATCGTCTTCAAGTTTCCCCTTTAAGAGCCGGGTGGCGACGATCTCATCACAATAGTGATGCGCCTCAACCTGGGCGGCCCTTTCTCTTCCTTCTCCTTATTGAATTGCTCCTCGAGCTCCTTAACTCGCCTATTAAGCACGTCTCGCTCCTTCTGAACGGAGTCTTTCTCCAAAGCTAATGCCCTACACCATTGAACCGCTTCATCGAGCTCTTTCTTATGAGTCAATTCAAGGCGGGAAACAGCCTCGGCGGTGTCCTTGGCGCTCTGGCGAGTAGCTTCAAGCTCGGACTTATAGGCGGCAATTTCTTCATCCTGGGCCTTAATGATATCCCTGTCATGGATGGCCTCGAGTTTCAGACGATCGATTTCATGCTGGCGCTCCATAGAGACTTCCGAAAGTTTTTCAGCCAGATGGACGAACGCGTCATGTTGCACGTAGACGTCATTGGTACAGGCGATAGCATTTTGTTTGACATCTCCGGGAATAGGATGAATCGCTGGGAGGAACTTTAACCCATCAAACAAATCTTCGGAAACTTAGCCTTAAGTTCGTTCAATCTCTCCGACACTGTTCGGTCTGTTACGGGAGCGGGAGGAGACGGCTTTGAAAGTTCGCCCTTTCTATGAGAATCTCGGGAGTGCCGGGTAGAAGAAGAGTCAGAGTGTTGGTTCCGGGGAGCATCAGAATGCGACCTCTTATGGCCACGTTTGTCTTTGCTTTGCTCCTGATAAGAAGAGGTCTCCTGGCGGTGCTCGGACTGATAATAAGTTTTCTTCCGGGATGACGAGTCCCGGGCATGATAATCTCGATCGCTGTCACTGTCTCTGTCTCGGCGCTTCCCGAGGCCCGAGTCCCGACTAGACTGGCGTAAAGTCGACGAACCGCGAAGGCGGTCGTATCCATGAGAGGGCCCCATGTCACCTGCAATCAAACAATAACGAATTAGCGAAAGAGAAGAATGGTGAAATAAAAGTAGGTGCAAAGTGAAATGCATGTGTCTGTGTGTGTCCTAGTGCTACCCCCCGACGGACCAGTGGCTTTGCTAACGGGAGTTTTTTCCCCTTGGATCGGGGCCGGGACACCCGCATCGCCCCTGACGGGCGAGCGAAACTTAAGCAGCTCCGGGTCGTTAAAATCATAGTTGAGCAAGTCGTCGGGAATGGAGAAGTTCGATAAGCCCTTCAGAGAACTTTCAACGCGCTATGAAGAAGCCTCTTTCTCTGGCTGAATAGGCGTAACTTTGGAAATCCCACAAACTTCCTCCTTCCTCGACTTGCACGCCAGCTTCTTTTTCCCCTTCGAAGGGGAAGATGACGTCTCAATATCATGAACTTCGGCTGCAGAGCCTAATTCCTCACCTTGCTTTTCAGGTGACTCACCTGAAATTTCCCCTTCTTCCGGAGCTTCAAGAGAAGGGCGAACGGATGATTCAGGCAGTTTTTTCCCTCTGACGTGTACAGGCTTGGGAAGCGAGGCGCCCTCTGGAAGACTAATCCGGCGGTCAGGGGCTAGCAAACCGAACTTTGATAGTGACTCATTGGAAATGAGGGCTCGGATATTTCGCTCTTCAGCAGGAAGAGCTCTAATGGCGTCGACAATATCGGAGTACCCCCGGCCCTCGGGACGGGGGACGAGATCTGAAAAAATAGAACAATGAGTTAGGAGAAGTTCAACCTCAATCGGGAACGAACATCAACTCAGAGAAAAGACTTACTTCCTTCAACCCACCGTCTCGCAAAGCCCTGGGGGCAGCGCACGTAAAACCACTCCTGTTTGTACAGGGCGAATTTGCTACTCCACGCGCTAGTGAAAAGTTGGCACTTCCGATGTGGCTCAAGGAACATGTAAGAGGGGCTGTCTCCCCGTTTCTTGGTCATGTATATGTACCTTATATCGCCAGGGGTTGGAGGCCTAGAGAAGACGGCTATGAAAAGCATGTACGTGCCATAAATGAAAGCATGACCATTTGGATGAAGTTGAGACGGGGCAACGTCCAGATACTGCAGCACGTCGCGAAGGAATAGATTGAAAGGTGGCACGCTACCAACCCAGCACATGAACTTGCTACACGCCGTATATCCCATTGGGGGCAGGTGTGGGCGGTCATGCCCCGACGGAACGAGCACGTCAGCAAATGGAATGCCATGAATAGAACATATCCGCTTAAGAGCAGCCTCAGTGACTCTCGAAGCCTGTGAGTCAACTGGGTCATCCAGTAAGATCGACGATTCCAAAGTATCGGGAGCCCAGTCATGAGCGGGAGAAACTGACGGGTCAATTATGTCGGGGGCCGTTCGCTTAGAAGACGGCGCAGGTTTGTCGGAAAGTGTAGCGGAACTGGATCTTTTGGACATCTTGAATAAATAGCAGACCCAACCAAGCACCTGTATGAACTATACTCGACAAATGATCGACGTTAGAATTAACAACGCAGATAACCCCCCGTGTGGTGTGTGAACTAGTGCGATCAATCGTGCATAAGCATTTAATATAACGTCAAGCCTAAAAACATCGCTTCCAAAAACCGTCATCGCTGACCGTCTCCGAAAGCCTTCTAAATAACGACTGCAGTAGGACACTAGAGGTAATTATCCGATTATGCCAGGTAAAGACCAGTTATGAAATTGGGCAAGGAGAGTATGTTCGGCATTTGTATATGTTCGGCATTTATGTGTGCTCGGCACCTAACTATGTTCGGCGTATAAGTATGTTCGGCATTTATTGTTTGTTCGGCATATAAGTATGTTCGGCATTTATTTTGTTCGGCATGTGGATACGTTTGCCCGGCCTAAGTCTGTTCAGCACGTCAGTATCATTTATACTTGTCCGGCCTGTCACTACGTTCGGAATTTGTGCTTGTTCGGCATGTCGGTATGTTCGACGTTTATACTTGTTCGGCTCGAAAGTATGCTCGGCACTAATGTCTGTTCAGCTACATGGCTGTTCGGCAAAGAACGTTCGGCCAAAATGCTTTTCGGCCGAAACAACATTCGGCCTACCCACTGACTCACACTTCCTCCCTAGCCTTCTAGCCCATCGTTCGGTCAACAATGTGCAATGTCGAATCAAGATTATGCCGAGTCCTAATGCTCGGCACGACCTCCATACTTTCCTCTCCTCCACCTAACTTTCTCCCATAACCCCATATGAAACCTAGGCGCCGTGCCGAACCACAGCATCCCACTCAAATGACTAAACAAACCCTACGAAGCATTCATATCCCTAACCATCTATCCCTACCTCGCGTCGCTTGGCCTTGGAGATACCCCAATCGGAATTCGGGTCCTCCACCTACACAGCCCCGTTCGAAAATGATTCTGCCCAATGCAAATTGGTGGAAACTCACCAGGGAAAGGAGTTAGGTAAAGGGATTGTACCTAGTTCGTGGATCGAGCTTTAGAAAGGTTTGAGAAGTCCTTGGATTTTGATTGCAAGAGTGGTGCGAGAATTTGGAATTGCAGGAGTAAAAGTAAAGAAAGGAAGAAGAAGGAGGTGGTTTTTATAAGGAAGGAGGAGAAGTCGAAGAGACTTTGACCGGCTCTATCGGACGAAACGGTTTTATTCGGTTCTCGTATCGTTCGGCATCCTTAGCACCCGGTGACAATGCCCTGATTCAGTAGTTCAAAGCGCACCCTGTTCGAACACACGGTATACTTTGGGGGGCAAAATGTTACCTGGAAAATCGACCAGGTAATCACAGCGTTCAGCATAAGTGGACACTCGGCATGCAGAGTTGTACTCGGCATAAGTGGACACTCGGTGGTGCAGGGTTGTACTCGGCATAAGTGGACACTCGGCATGCAGAGTTGTACTCGGCATAAGTGGACACTCGGTGGTGCAGGGTTGTACTCGGCATAAGTGGACACTTGGCATGCAGAGTTATACTCGGCATAAGTGGACACTCGGCATGCAGAGTTGTACTCGGCATAAGTGGACACTCGGCAGTGCAGGGTTGTACTCGGCATAAGTGGACACTCGGCATTAAGAAACGTTCGGCAGTCCAAGATTACACTCGGCATAAGACCGTTTAGCACTTCACCCAGCGCTTCACTCGGCATGCTCTTCACTTCCCTTCACTCGGGTCACTCGGCATGCTCCTCACTCGGCATCCCAACATCGTTCGGCCCGCTTCCTCCATTCAACAGAGAGATCCATCGACTCGGAAAGGAAGGCTCGGCATGCCGACCGTTCGGCCTGTTTCACTTAGCATGCAGGGCGCGTCCTATTTGGACCGAGCTATCTAGCCATCTGGCCCACCAGGGAAGTCCAACCCACATTCGTCTATAAATAGGGGGGCAGGGGCACAGGAAAGGTGGATCAGATTTGAGAGAGCACTGGGGAAACTCTGCCACTTTCAACCCTCATACAAAAACTTCACTGTTTATTTCACAATTGTATTCAAATACTTAAAAACGGATTGTATCTGTAATCAAGTTTAAAGTGAAGAAATAAAGGATCAACTTCAAAGTGGACGTAGGCTACAACGCCGAACCACTATAAATTCTGTGTTCCCGTCTCCCGCATTTTTAACTGATATTATCTTATCTATTTTAATTTATCTTCTTCATTAATCTCTCTACACAAACTCTCTAAGGGTGTTAGTGACCAATTTTAGCGCTAACAGGTACCTAACCTGAAACACCTTAGTCTGACACGAGTATAAAATACACGGGTCAGTCTAGCTAAACAAATCAGTTTATAAGGATAACTGATAATATGAGCATAAGGCAAGGTGATAATTTCTCAAGTGAGAAGGAATAATTCAAGAGTATATGGTTACTTCGCATGGCATAACTAAGTAGGTATAGTAATTTCAAGTGATATAAGGATATCACCAAATATAAATGCAAATCAAAGGAGATAAAAGTTTATAACAAATCTCAAAATAAAAGCATGCCTCATCTCATCGGCGTATCACAAAACATCAAATATGGTTTGTAAAACACAACTCCAAAGAGGAGAAATCCCAAACCCGCCATATCGGCAAATTCAAAACATTCTCAAAGAAAATCACCATCTCAAAATACGCCATAAGACAATCAAAATAAATCTCCAACATAGGAGAATGTAATCCTAAATAAACGCCAAAAGGCAAATTTCATATAATAACGCCAATAGGCAAATCTCAAATAATACGCCCAGAGGAAAATATCAAATAATGCCAGTGTAGGCAACTCAAATTCCCATAAGGTAATTGCCATATGTATATACATACATACATATATACATACATACATACATACATACATACATACATACATACATATATATATATATATATATATATATATATATATATATACAACGGCTCAAATGGCCAACCATGAAAAAGGCGATATATATACTAGGGAAAACTTAATAATAAATGAAATCATCTCAAAAGTTTTGCACATGCTTTTGGCCGAAGCTTGCCAAGTACTCATCTTTAAAAATAGGTGCTCGCCCAAAGGCAAATACGTCACAATGACATATACACCGCAATGGAAAATACGCCGCAATGGCAAACGTCTCGAAGACAAATACGTTGCAATGGCAAACATAGCAATGGCAATGACCCGAAGGTCTAGTACTAGCAATACGCCGCAATGGAAAATGTGTCACAAACTCTCAGATAAGAAGCCAAAAAGAGTTAATGTGCATCCCATACCACACGTTTGTACTAAACGGTTTACTAACTGTTAGTAAATTTCACACTCAAAGTAGTAAAATGTTTACCTCATCTCATCTGTAATCTGGACCCAAAGGTCAAAATGATCAAACAAACAAGTCGGGGAATAACCGATAAGATAAACGCATGTGCCCCATACCACGTGTTTACCAAACCATTATTTCTCCTTCTCACTCACTTGAATAGTGCAAAATGTGTATTTTACATATAAAATAATTTACTTAAGAAAACAAGCTTTTAAAACCAATTTTCGAAATCAATTTTGAAAGCCATATTTGAAAATTCCCTTATTATCGAGAATAAATAGATTTTATATTTGAAATTACTTTAAAATTATCATATAATAATAATTTAAAATGTCCATTTATTTTAAAAATTATTTCAATGTAGTTTGGAAAAATTCCCCCTTGAAAATGAAGGAAAACTAAGAAATCACTCAAACCGATATTTAAATTCAATTCAAATTTAATTCAAAATTTGAATTTTAAAAATCTCAAAATTTGGCTAGTCATTAATAGACATCATGGCCTTCAATACAATAAGAAATATCATAAAAATAAGCAAGAGAAACAAGCGAATTGGGCGAAAAAACACAAGGCCACAAGAGGAAAAAGACCTGCAAATGGCCTGTACCCAGGTCGACATGTAGGTCGACTTGGAGGGTCGACCATGGCCTTCCTTAGGTTGATAGGCCGGTCGACCTAAGGAGCCTCTTGGTCGACCTGCGTGTCGACCCAGAGAATCAGCATGTCGACCATGCTCACGTGATTCTGGTTCAGGAAATTTTCAGGTGCGATTTTGAGCATTCAAACGATAATATTTTGCGACGATATTTTACAGGCATAAACTACTACATCCAAAATACGAACTGAAAGTAATCCGGTAGCATTTCATTGCAGAAATCAAAAGATATAAGTATGCAAAGAAGCAACCCAGACTAGTTTAACAGAAATGAAAACTATCAACAGAAAATCGATTACAGAGCTCATTTTGCATATATTCAAGTATTTGAAACTTTGGCTTAGCTAAATTTTGTGAGTTATTCAACTCACCTTGCTTTAGTTATGCAAAAACTTGGATTACTGAAGAAAGATTAGTGCTTTGATTGAGAAATAGCCTCTAGGAACTTGTACAGTAAAAGAAAATAGCATGCAAAAGGAAGTTTTATTGTAAATTAGAAAACATTTCACAAATCAGAGATTTTTGATGAAATTAAGTGATTTGGAGTTAGATTTGAAAGTGTACTATGGATTGTGTAATATGGATATACAATGATACAGATTATAGTCATGGTAGTTATACGATAAATAATGCGAAATATAAAAGCAATAAAGTAAAATGACACCAGGAATTTTTATACTGGTTCGGAGCACCGTCCTACGTCTAGTCCCAGACTCCTTCTGGAATTTCACCTAAACAACAACCCTCAGTTAACCCGGAGGAACATGTCTATACACCCCCGTGCAGCCGAACAGGGACCTAAGCAGCAGAAAAGGATTTAGCCTTAACAGCCGAAGAGGACTTCACTCGCCAGAGCAGTAGAACAGGACTTCAACAAATACAGAAAATAGTTTTTACTTTATGTGTTCTGATAACACGGATTTGCCACTTGTAGTACACCCTTCCTATAATCTTTTGCTCGAGTATAAATATATATATTTAAAATATATGAAGAATAGAAAGGTATAGTGTTGTTTAATTGCAAAATAATTGAAAGTATGATAGCAAATAGATTCCATAGAATTAGATCTGAGAGATAAGAAAATTCGATTGTGATTAAGTGATTTGGAATCAAGTTGGAGTTTGTATTTATAAAGGTTAGAAAGCAGCGACTATTGGTGAAGAGTTTCAATTGAAGTGTTGTGTCCAATCTTTTTGTAGAGGTTCGTATCTCTTCATAAAAAGTCGTGTCTTTTCGAAAAGTGGCTGTTGTAGAAATTCAGTCAACTGAGCCTCTTAGTCAGTCGACTGAATATTCAAAATAATTTTTAAATATAAATTTATATATCCATGCACCTGCGCATGTTACACAAATATTCCAGTGTCAGTCGATTGACCTGGTGAAATTTGTGCAATATGCACATTTTACATAGGTATATTGATTTCTATAACTTTAAAACACTTTTATAATTTAATTATATGCTTATATATGTACAAAATATTTAGGAAATAAAATGATTAAATATATAAGCTAATATATATGTAACCGAGGAGAGATTTTAACATTATTGACCTAAGACTAAAAAACAAAATAATATAATTGATGCACCGGTTTTAAAGTCTCGTCTCCTTATGTCTTTTTATCGTAGCAATTATCAAATCTGTATGTCGTAGTGATAGCTTCGTGTGATGAATCAAAATCAAGTCTCGACATTCTCCCCCTTTTAGATTGATGACTACCTGCAAATAGATATAGATTTCGACTATATATACAACATAAATACTTACTCCCCCTAAATTTTTGACGCTCTATATCCTGAATTCTTAATGTTAGCAATATTATTTCTCCCCCTTTGTCATTGGTAAAAAGGAATAAGTAATATGAAGTTATAATGTCATAGATATTATGAGAAAAACAATAATTCATACATTAAACTTCCACAAACAAGAGTGTTTGAAATAAATAAAATTGAGTGGCCATTTAGTACAAGCATACAAAATGAATACTAATGTTTTAATAAAAAGAAAAAACTTCTTAAGCCATTGGTTGCTTACCCCTACCACAATGTGATGCATGACCACCACTATCACCTCCATCATCGTCACTACTACTTGCTTGATCGTCGGAAGAAGAAGACCAAATGAAGAACGGTTTCTTACCTGGATCACCTAAAGTAGCCGTGGAAGTCCCGAAAGAACATGAGATAGATGAAATATGTAATATTTATCAGCATATCTTTGTCTCCTGTCATGTATTTGAGCAACCATTGTTGCCATTTTCCTCTTTTCTTGAGTGGGACGTGCAAAAAATATGAAATAATGTTGGTACCCACCTTTTAAATTGGGTCCTAAGAGTTAGGTCTTAGGAAACCAAACCCAAGTGGGTTTAATATCCCTTTTCTAAATATAATTTTTATTATTATGAACATCTTCTATAAATGAACTAATATACTTTTTTCTTATAAACTTGTTATTAGTCTTAGGCACCTAGATATTTATAGTTTTAGAAACTAGTCTTTTTGAAGATGTGGGTGTTTTATGACACTTAACTTTGTTTAAATTACTAGATTGTGAATTCTTGATTTTCTTCTTATATCCTAAACATTTTTATTATTATCAGATTGTGAATTCTCAGTAATTCTAGATAAATTTTATCTTCCTTTATTAAAATTTGAAACATTTTTAGTAATTCCTTCTAGTTTGGTCTTTAGACTTGAATTTTCTAGTTCTACCATTTTAATATTAGGTTTTAAAACATGATTTTCAGAAACAAGACCATCATTCTTTTCTTTTTGAGTTTCAATTTCTTGACTCAATAATATAAGTTGAGAATTAATATTTGAAAGTGATTCTTGAGTTTTCTCAAGTTCTTCTTCCAATATTTTATTCTCGTCTTTAAGCATATCTCTTTCGAATTCTGCCTTGTTCTGATTTTCTACAACCTCTTTACATTTTCTTTTGAGACTTTTTAATAATTCGGAATTTTTTTTTTGTCATATCATCAAAAGTTAAATCACTAACCTGATTATCTTTGGCCATAAAGCATACGTTAGCTTGTTCGTTATCGCTATCACTTTCACCTCCAGAAGAAGAAGAGGAGGAATCTGAATCATTCCATTTAACTGAAAAGGCTTTTCTTTTGAATTTGTCCTTCCTTTTATTTCGATATTGTTTCTTTTGATCTGGACAGTCGTTCTGCATATGCCCATTTTTGTGACAGTTAAAACACTCCATAACTGATAAAGATGATGGTTTATTGCTGTTTGAGCTTCTCTTACCGTTATTTCTGTTTCCTTTTTTATATTTCAAGAATTCCTTGAAGTTCTTGGCAATAAAGGCTAGGTCGTCCTTTTCTGAATCAGTTTCTTCTTGTTCTGCATGGAATGTTATATTCTTTTTATCTTGAGCTTGAACTCGTTTAGCCTGCAAATTCACTTCAAAAGAGATTATAATTCCTATTAACTCTTTCAGAGTTATTCTGGAAATATCATTCGCCTCTTCAATAATGAGAACATTTGTTTCCCATTCTTCCGTTAAAGAGTTAAGTTTTTTGGATACAATATCAAAGTCTGAATATTTTTCTCCTAATCCTACTAATGAATGGCAGATATCTTAAATCTTGAATACATATCATTTATAGATTTATTTGTTTATTCTAAAGTTTTGAAACTGAATTTTGAGCGTGGATATTTTGCTTTGTTTGACCTTGTTGGTTCCTTCGTGTGTAACTTTGAGTGTACGCCATATTTCATATGCAGTATTGCACATGCTAACACGGTTAAACTCATTTTTATCTAAGGCACAAAACAACATATTAATGGCTTTTGCATTAGCCGTGGCATCCACTTTCTATGTATTTAACCAAAAAGATATTCTTCGTTAGGAATAGTATATTCTATTTGAGTTATATTCCATGAATCAAAACCATTTGCTTGCATATATATTCTCATTCGTGTGGCCCAATAGTTGTAGTTTATGCCATTAAATAGTGGTGGACGTGCAGTGGATTGTCCTTTAATGAAGCTAATGTTAATGCTAGTGCTAGTACTAGTGTTAGTATCCATATTATTATCAGATAACTGTGTTACGGTTATATGATGACCTTGCTCTGATACCAAATGAAATTGTACTATGGATCGTGTAATATGGATATACAATGATACAGAGTATAGTGATGATAGTTATATGGTAAATAATGCGGAATATAAAAGCAGTAAAGTAAAATGATACCAGGAATTTTTATACTGGTTCGGAGCACCGTCCTAAGTCTAGTTCCAGACTCTTTCTGAATTTCGTTAAAACTACAACCCTCACTTAACCCAGAGGAATAGGTCTACACTCCCCTGAGCAGCCGAACAGGGACTTGAGAAGTAGAATAGGATTTAGCCTCAACAGCCGAAGAGGACTTCACTTACCTGAGCAGAAGAACCGGACTTCAACAAATATAGAAAATATTTTTGCCTTTTGTGTGTTCTGATAACACATATTTGTCACTTGTAGTACACTCTTCCTATAATCTTCTCCTCAAGTATAAATATATATATGTTTGAAGTATTGAAGAATAGAAAGGTATAGTATTGCTTTAACAAACAATTGAAAGTATGATAGCAAATAAATTTCAGAGAATTAGATCAGAGTGATAAGAAAATTCGATTGTGATTAAGTGATTTGGAATCAAGTTGGAGTTTGTATTTATAAAGGTTAGAAAGCAGCGACTGTTGGTGAAGAGTCTCGATTGAAGTGTTATGTCCAATCTTTTCGTAGAGGTTCGTATCTCTTCACAAAAAGTCACGTCTTTTCAAAAAGTGGCTGTTGTAGAAATTCAGTCAACTGAGCCACTAGGTCTGTCGACTGAATATTCAAAATAATTTTTAAATATAAATTCGTATATCCATGCACCTGTGCATGTTGCACAAATATTCCAGTGTCAGTCGACTGAGCCTTTGGGTCAGTCGACTGACCTAGTGAAATTTGTGCAATATGCACGGTTTACATAGATATATTAATTTCTATAACTTTAAAACACTTTTATAATTTAGTTATATGCTTATATATGTATAAATTACTTGGGAAATAGAATGATTAAATATATAAGCTAATATATATGTAACCGAGGAGATACTTTAACAATATTTACCTAAGACTTAAAAACAAAATAATATAATTGATGCACATGTTTTAAAGTCTCGTCTCCTTGTCTCTTTTGGTCATAGCAGTCATCAAATATGTATGTCATAGTGATAGCTTCGTGTCATGAATCAAAACCAAGTCTCAACAAGATTACCTTCCTTTTATTCTCTAGATTGTAAAGGACTTTACTTTGCTTGAATTTTATGGAGAAATTGGCTTGATTTGTAAAATTTGGTTGAGTGATTTACTATGTATTATTTTCAAGCGGAAGAGAAAGATGAAGTTGAGAAAAATGAACATACTAGTATTCCTTTTTCTCGCTTCTTCATTTACATGCTAAGACTAATGGGCCAAAGGACCCAATTCAAAAGAAAATAAAATGGCTTAAGATAATTACTTAATACTTAAGTAAAAATTTGTACATATATCACATGTACAAAAAACAAAAATATATCACATATACACAAAACAAAAAGCAATTTTCTCTCAGGTTTTACATAAGAAAAATATTCCAACTTGCAACTAATAAAACAAAACATTTTCTACCATATAAGAAGATAAATTTATATTTTTAAAACATTTTTATTATTAAAATGCTTATTTAACAATAATTCGCTATTTACTTGAATAAAAGAATAAAACCATATTTTTAACTTCTAAAATTCCACAAAAATACTTTTCCCACTTACAAAAATATTTTAAACCATTTCCAAACTTAATTTATGGAAACAACATATTTTTAGACCAATTTCCACCTTTTTATTTAAATAAACCACCTTTGAAAATCACATACTTCTCTTAAAAATTATTGAAAGAAGTAAATGGGCAATAATGAATATAATTATTGCATTTTCTCTAAAATAAAGTCATTTTCCATTTATTATCACACTAACAAAATAAAATGAAGTTTAGAATTTTATTTTCTCATTTTTAATTCCAAATTTCATTGTTTATTCCTAATAAACAATATAAAATCCCCGATTTTATTTTAATCAAAATATTAAATTATGACTACCGTTATAATTCAGTATCATTAGGTAATCTCTAAACCTGGGTTGTTACACTTTAAAAATCCAAAATCTATCATTTTCCATTTGTTTCTTTAAGTACATGCAATAAATAATTATAATTTTGGTACCCCTTTACTATGTTTGGGTCCAAGGGTTAATTATAGGATGAAAACCTTACCAAAATAGGTGTGGTTGTACGCTCTAAAAGAATAATGAAACAATTTTAGTAAATAACTACTACTTATAATTTAAGGTATCAGAAAAAAATTAACATTTAAAGCATGCGATAACCAAGTTTCTTATACTTTCCTAATTTTTAGGAAACCATACCCATTTGGGTGTGGCTAAACCTTTATAGATATAGTTTTCATTACAAATCACATTCTTATAATAGTCGCTAATATAAACTTGTTTATCATGATCAATCATATTAGCTAGAATTCATATCTTAAATATTAGTCATTAGCTCAGTACTTGAAAAATAATTTCTATCATTTCTAAGCAAAGTATTATTATGATTGTAAGTGGTTTTAGAACTATCTTTGTTACTAGTACTAGCATTAAAATTAGTATACAAGAATGCATATCTAGTACTATTTTTACTTTTAGCTTGTTTATAGCCCAAACCACTTTTATCATTGTGAGCTCTCGAATTTGTAACTAAGGAAGATAAGATATCTTTATCTTTGTTAAAATTAATGATTTTTTTATTTAGCCTTTCAAAATTTTCTTTAGAATTATGAACTTCTTTTTGCAAAATATTGCTATTATCTTTTAAAATCTCGCATTCTTTAGATAATTCTAGATTCTTTTTAATTAAAGATTCATTCTCGTTTGCAAGAGACAAAATTAAAGAGCTAGTTATTTAAAGAATTTTCCAAAAATGTATTTTTATTTTGCAAAACTTTAATTTCGTCCAAAAGATCATTGTTTTTATCTTCTAACTGCTCGTTTCCTTTTTGTAGGAAATTTTTTTGTAAAACAAGTTCTACAATATTTTCAAAACATTTAGTTTATTTTTACAAAAATTTATTTCCCTCTTTTAAATTGGAAATTTCTTTTCACAATCTTTTAAACTAGCTAAAGCAATTCTATTGACTTTATTCAAAGTTTTACAATCTTTTAATAATTCATCATGTGCTAACAAAAGATCTTTATATAAAGAATCTAAGCATACCGGTTGTGATCTGAGTTTAGCCATGAAGCATTTATTTGTTTGCACCTTTGATTCTTCTTTATTTATCTTCCTCTTCCTATTGCCTTGACTAGATCTCTTTGTGGCCATTTTTCTAGGATGTTGTTACGATCTCTACAATCCCAGGCTCCGATACCAAATGAAAGTGACTATGCTATAGGATCATGTAATATGGAACATAAGCTAATACTATATATGTATGGAATAAAAATATAAAAATAAAGAGCAGTAATGAAGATGACACTAGGGTTTTTATACTGGTTCGAACTCCTGTTCTACCTCTAATCACTTAACCCGGAGGAATAGGTTTACACCGCCTGAGCAATCGAACAAGACTTTGACCACCTGAGCAACCGTTTAGGATTTTTTCCGCCTTAGTAACCAAACAGGACTTTAATACAAATGAAATGTTTTCTTGAATTTGCATGCTCTTGTTACGACACAGATTTGTCAAATGAAGTACAACCTTCCTATAATCGTTTCCTTAAGTATGATTTGTGTATTTGTGTGTACGTGAAGATAAGAAAGATTAGATTTCTTTAGAATTAGAGAAACAAGTACATGATTGCTCAAATTTTCGAGCAACAAAGTAAGAAACTCAGAATTCAAGAAAGTACGAAAATAGAATTAGAACTGTTGATTTAATCTTGAATTGAGTCTGTACATATGGAGATTATGTAACGACCCGCTATTTCGAACCATTTAAACCGACAATCTCCACTCATGTCAGACTTGAATTGCTCAAAACAATTGATTGTTAATTTATATTTGGAAAAACATAGCATATATAGTAAATAAATCAATGACATAATCATAGACACGGAGAAACATAGAAATAAGCAGCGGAAAGATACATAGTAGTTAATGAAGCTACGATAATAAACATCAGAGTAAAAAACAAAATACAATAGATATCTGATACATAGAAGTTACTAATACAAATGCTAATGACAAGTCAGAACAAAACAACTGGAATAAAATGAAATAACTGGGAAGCTGAATAGGTAAAGAACAATCTTCGAAAGAAGTTTCAAACTCCAAAGGTGAGTCTCGAATGCTGTGACACTCAGCCTGACCTGAGCGTAAAGCAAAATACAAAACACTCGAGTCAAGATTAACGTTCTTATACTAGTAAATCAACTCAAGTGAAATGTCAAGTGAAATATAAATAACTTAAAGGATGTTTGGGATTCCCATCCTCCAAGGATCGGTTAAACTATCTACATACATTGTACAATACGCTACGTAAATAATGTCTATAGTAAAGTAAACTATTAAAATAGCGTTAAGGCATTTCTTATATCCCCTTTAACATATTTTATATAATGTCATAGCCTATACAGTACTATATACTCTACCAAACCAGCAGGCTATCAGGGAGCACTCTATAGGTACGACACAAACCAAACTCATAGAAGGTGCGATAAGGCATGTGGCAAGGCACGCGAGGCAATGCCAAGGTAGGGTTCTACCGTTTGCATTCCCAGACTGGTGGTAACGCATCGCAGAAACTACCTACCACCTTGAGACACACTCCCAAAATCAAAGGTTCACCCAATCAAATCACAAAGTAATAGAATGGTATCGAAGAAATATGTCCGATCGGAGGTGCAACCTCACTTGGCCCGGTATAGCTCTTATTTTAGCCACATCAAGCTGACTCATGGAGTCAGGGATGCGTTAATACCTCATATAGAATCGTCAACAAACCATCCCACTTAATCCTGGAATCTCCACCACGTACACAATTGTTAAAGCGGTTTTCGGTATTGGTGGAAAGTATGACAATATCCGATCTCAGTCTCTTTAATAACTAAACGTTTATTTCACACCGTGGTCATTAATAAAATCACTTTTACAATCATTCTAAACATTTCATACTTTGCATCAAAATATCTTATTCATTTCAAAACCATATCTCTTTCAAAATCAATATTTACTTTCGAAATTCATTTTCACTTTTGAAATCATATCACTTTAAATCATATTTACTACAAAAATCATAACCGCAAAATTGGTTAAACTATCATACCAAAATACTCACATTTAAATCCACTAATCAAAAGAATAATAGTTCCAACTTAAAATTAATATATATATATATATATTTAAAAAAACTTATATTAAAAAATAAATTGTATATTAAAATAGTTTATATACTAAAAATATGTTAAGGATAAAATATATATACATATATGTGTGTGTGTGTGTGTGTGTATCGAAAATAGTCTCAAGTTAGAAATATTTCTCCCAATTCCACAAATCAATTCATCTCTCATTAAAACCATTTCAGTTTATTTCGATTTCAAATCTAAGGTTGAACTAACCCTTTAAATTTAATAGATTTCAAGGTAAATATTCAAATAATTTACAATATTTCAATTTGATAAATTTCATTTATATTTTAAAATTCAACCTTAACTTTATTTAAATTTGAATTTAAATAAAATCCCAGATTACAAATTTAAATCAAATTAAAATATTAAGTATCTAACTTAATTTATTTAATTCTGAAATATTTGCTTAATCACCATTTATGAACATTTAAATAAAATCTAAAATTCAAACTTAAATCAAGTTTAAATATGTAATTTCAATTTTTATATTAAATTTGAATATATTCATTTAATCACGTTACTCAAAAATAAAGTTATAAAATTATGAAATCATATTCTTAAAATCCTAAAATCAATAATTTCAAGTCCATTCTTATTTATTTCTAATTCTTAAACAAATAATATTTCCAATTAATTCCAATTTATGTTTCCAACCATACTTTATTAAATTTTGTTGCGAAATCTATTTCTAAAATATTAATGTAATTTTATATAAATATTTAAACATATTATATGTATAATAATTAAATTAAATTTTATTAAATCAAATCTTTATATTAAATCTTATTTTATATATATTTTTAAAATTATAAGTAAAATCTAAAAAAATTATATTTTCAAAACTAACATATAAATTTAAATTTTTTAAAACATATAGTTTTAAAAATCTAAATTTTACAAATATATAAAAATATCGTTCATATATTATATTTTAAAATCAGTATTTATTAAAACCCATATATTTCCTTTCAAAACTTTGAAAATCATTTTAAAATATAGACCAACAGTGTCCGTATATAATTTTCTATCCTATGGTCAAGTGATACGAATATTTATCATTTCAATCTACAATTTAAATTTAATATTTACGGGTATATATTGTTTCAACCCGCAATCTCAAATTCAAATCAATAAAATCTCTTGGGTTTATCATTTCAACCCATGACAATTTTCCCCTAATCTATAAAATCATTCGGGTATATATCATTTCAACCAATAGGGAATTTCTATACTAACAGCGAACTTGTAGAGTGAGAGAAAATAAGATAATAATATAACATATCAACAACAAACATATATCATTAGTAACTAACTTAAATATAATATATACAACAGGTTATGGTGTCATGTATCATAGGTAAACAATCGCAGATAATGGCATATCAGATTTAACAATTAAATAACTTAGCAATTCAAATTTAATAGTATATTTCAATCGTCATTTTAGGTGAATTATGTTTACTAAATATAAGTATGTTAATCGTGAATGATTGCTCACCTTTCGAGGCTAGAGAATTTAGACAACCTGATAAGCTATGAGTTTTTGAATCACGAACTCTGTGACAAATCAAAAGCAAAGCAAGATGAAAATGAATTCGATGAACAAAGCTGATGAATAGGAATTGATGAAAATAAATCAAAAATCAGCTTGATACAAACTGTAACAAATTATATATTATATTATAAATTTTCTAAAACCAATACTCAATTTAAAATAAAACCTCCATATTATATATATTTTTTCACAATATTTATTTTTAAAACCCAAATTTTTTTCCAAAATTCTTCAATAAAACACAATATATATATTTGGATTATTACAAAAACCTATATTAAAATATTAACATAAATTTAAAAATACTTTAAACATATGCTATATGTATAATATAACCAGACAAAACAAATCATCAATTTAAAAAAGATAAACATATTATATCATACATATAGTTCAAAAAATTTAACATTAACATAAAAACATAAACATATATTCAATATATGTAACGACCTGCCTTTTGGACGTTTTAAGCAGACACACATGTTGGACTCAAACAATTCAAATGGGTCGATTGTTATGGGGTAAATAAGAAAAAGGAGAAAGAAAGAAATAAATACAGAATCTCACAGCGAAATGAAAAAATATAATAATCAAATAATAGTTCATGAAGCTGTTTTACAAATACATTTGATTACTCTTTTACAAGACAACATCAGAGTTACATAAACAAGAATAAAGAATTAAGTATAGCGGAAATCCTTGATACAATGGGATAAATATAATAAATAATAATAGTACAAATCTTTGTCTTCGTCCTCCAAAAATACGGTTTTCAACCCTGAAATGCTCAAGCTGACCCGAGCGAATTGAAAAGACAAAACACTCGAGTCAGAACTAAAAGATCTTATGTAAGTTAAATCAATGGTAAATAAATATGAGTGGAACGGCATCAGAGATGTTTATGGGATTTGACATCTCCTATCCAGTGTCCAACGTGAGTGCAGTAACTTATGAGATGATCGGGATTACCATCTCCTAAGGATTCTGTTAAACTATCTACTATGTAGTACAATAGCTATTATAATATGTCTATAGTAAAGTAAAAGTATTAAAATAGCGTTAAGACGTTATCCATATCCCCCTTAACACATTTTATATATTCCCATAGTCTATACAGTACTGTAACTCCTCCGTAAACTGGAGGCTATCAGTGGGCACTCCATAGGTATGATACAAATCAAACTCATAGAAGGTGCTCTAGGGCATGTGAACACATCACTTAAGGCAATACCAGGGTAGATATACCAATTGCGGATCCGGACAACATATAATGCATAGCAGCTACTACCGCCCTCCTTGGGCACACTCCCAAATCAAATCAAGGGTGGCCACCAAATCAATCACAGAGTAATAGAATGGTATCAAAGAAATGTGCCCCATAGGAGGAATGACCTCACTTGGCCCGACATTGCTCCTATTTTAATCACATCTAAGCTAACTCACGAGAGTTAGGGTCACGTCATACCTCATACAGAAATCGTTTGCCAAACCATCCTACTTCATTTCTGGAATCTCCACCATGTATACATTTGTTAAAATGGTTTTAGGTATTGGCAGAGAGTATTGGCAAAGAGTCGTTGGAAGGATGTTGAGTCGGTGAAGCTATGAGT
This sequence comes from Allium cepa, assembly GCA_030765085.1. Taxonomy (NCBI): domain Eukaryota; kingdom Viridiplantae; phylum Streptophyta; class Magnoliopsida; order Asparagales; family Amaryllidaceae; genus Allium; species Allium cepa. Next base: position 452,963,367 of record CM060932.1, read on the forward strand.
CGTGAGTCGGCATGAAGTTGAGTCGATGGAAGGTGATGTGTATATATGAGTCGTTGTATCTTTGAGTCATATACGTCTGTAATGTGTTAGGTCGTGAGTCGCGACCTAAGTTGAGTCACGTTTTCTTTGAGTCGTTTGTGTTGTATAAGGTTGTAAATAAGTTGAGTCGTATGTGCCTTGAGTCGTATGTCGTGTGCTATGTTCTGAAGCATGTATGTGATGCACTGCTGCTAAGTCATGAGTCCTAAGTCGTGAGTCGTGAGTCTGTGGAGTCATAAGTCATTGAGTCGGCATTGTGTTGTAAGTATAAGCCGTGTGCATTGAGTCGCCGCCGACTTATATTGAGTCGTAGGCCGTGTACGTCTTAGGGCTTGGTTGTAAACACTATAAATAGGGGTGTGTGTTGTACATTTAGAGGTTGACATTTTTGAATAAAAATTCCCTTTTGTTAGCTTTGTGCTTTCATACAATTGGTAGTTGAGTGTTATCTCCTATCTCCTCATTCGGATAATCGAGTGCGCTCGATTCAACGTTCGTAGAAGCCGATTCACGGAATCTAGTGCGCTAGATCAACGTGCGAAGAATCGTAGATCTTTGTTTCTCGGTATCGTGCGCGATCAACGAGACGAGGATAGCTAGAATCCGGCATCTTTGGATCAACGGATTTGGCATTTCAGTATCCATCAACTCACCGATTGCTACGTTCAACGATTGAAGTTTGTTTTCGATTATTCCGCTGCGCCAGTTTTGGTATCGGAGCCATACTTAGCCAATCATAGCTAAGTTGATTCTTGGAGCCAAGTGTTGAAGTTTGAAGTTGTTCATCGTGTTCATCGTGAAGTTGCAACGAAGGGAGAACTTTCGATCCATTCCATTTTGGATCAAAGTATTGAAGGTGTTTGAAGTTGGAGAGTTTGAAGCCGAGCTGAGTTAAGTGAAGGCCGAACACTGTTTTTGTTTTGTAGTGTCAGTTTGGTATCATTTGTTGACGATTTGTTGGAAATTTTGTGTTGATTCAATCATGCCGCCAAGGAGAGCTAACCGCCATCAAAATGTTGAAGCTTTATATCGCAGAGAAGAGGCCGATCAAATGGAACAACGTATGCACGAGAAAATTGATGAAGGCATAGGAAGGTTGGAGAAGCTTATGATAGACATGAATCAAAGTAGAAGAAGAAATTCACCTGAATCCATCCGTGGAGGAAGTAGAGTTTCACATCATTCGGATCGGGAAAGGAGAGAGAGTCAAGATCATCGGAGTGTTGACAATCGGAGTAGGAGGAATGATGATGAATGTGATCGAAGAGATATGGGAAGTAGGAGTGGTGGTAGAGATGTTGGAGGGCGTGAAAGACAACGATATGCATCAGACTTTGATGAAGAGTTTGACGGTGAAAGAGGAAGTGTTCATTTTCGGGATAGAGATCAAGGACAACGTTCGTATCGGGTTATTGATGATGATCGACGTTGGGAATCAGGAATGAAGATGGAGATTCCGGAGTTTAAGGGAGGAATGGTAGCTGAAGAATTCTTAGATTGGTTATCTAATGTGGAGGAAATCTTTGATTTCAAGGAGGTTCCAGAGAATAGAAGGGTGAAGTTGGTTGCTACTAGGTTGAGGGGGAGAGCATTGGCATGCTGGCAGCAGACTAAACTTACTCGAGATCGAATGGGGAAGTCAAAGATAGAATCTTGGGAGAAGATGAAGAAGTTGATGAGAGCTACATTTTTACCATACAACTATCAATCGCTTATGTACCAGAGATTACAGAACCTACGGCAAGGGACGAAATCAGTTAATGACTATGCAGATGAATTCTATCAACTCATTGCAAGGAACGATATAATGGAAACGGAGGAACAACTGACTGCTAGGTTTGTTGGAGGGCTGAGGATGCAGATCCAGGATATGGTCAATATGTTCGATCCAAGATCTGTGGCAGAGGCACATCAAAAGGCGTTGGCTTGGGAGAAATAAGGAAGACGTGGAGGTGGTGTGTTTACTAATTCCAATAATCAAGCGAGGGGTGTTGGTGGAAGTTCTAATGTTCCTAAACCTGTTACAAAGCCAGTGGTAAAGGAGGCTGAGAAGGCGAAGGTTAGCAGTGGTTTCAAATGTTATAATTGTCAAGAGTTGGGTCATAAAAGCAACGAATGTCCGAAGCCGAAGAAGAGAGCAATGGTTGCAGAAGTTGAGGAGGATGATGGTGAGGAGGCAGAATGTTCAAATGCACTTTATGTTGAGGAGGAAGAAGAATTGTTTGGAGATGAAGGTTGTAACCTTATGATGAGGAGGTCATGTCTTACACCAAAGCAGGAGGAAGATAGTTGGTTGAGGAGTAACATATTTCAGTCGACATGCACTATTCTGGGAAAAGTTTGCAAGTTCGTTATTGATGCTGGAAGTTGCGATAATATTATTTCTACCGCGGCTGTGAAGAAGTTGAACTTGAAAACTGAGAAGCATCCTAAACCGTACAAGCTAGCATGGTTAAGGAAGGGTGGTGAAGTGAAGGTGTGTCGGAGGGCTTGTGTTAATTTTTCTATTGGGAAGAAGTACAAAGATGAAATTTGGTGTGACGTTGTAGACATGGACGTATGTCATCTGTTGTTGGGCAGACCGTGGCAGTTTGATAGATCAGTTCATCATGATGGTCGTGCCAATAGCTACAGTTTCATGTTCGAAGGTACTAAAATCACTTTAGTTCCCAAGAAACAACAACAGAAAGAAAGCAAGCTTGAGGAGATTGAGGAATTGAAAACTCTGTTGACTTTGAAGGAGTTTGTTAAGGAAGTTGAAGAGGAGCCTGAAGTCTATTTGTTGATTGGGCGAGAGAGCAGTGAAGAGGTTGAAATTCCTGAAGAAGCAAAGCCAGTTTTGAAAGAGTTTGAAGATGTGTTTCCAGAGGAGTTGCCTAAGGAGTTACCACCATTGAGAGACATTCAACATCAAATTGATCTTGTTCCAGGAGCAATGTTACCACATCGACCACATTACCGAATGAGTCCGAAGGAACATGAGGAGTTACGAAGGCAGGTGGAAGAGTTACTTGAGCAGGGACGTGTTCCGGAAAGCTTGAGTCCTTGTGCAGTACCAGCTTTGTTGGTGCCGAAGAAGGATGGAACATGGAGAATGTGTACCGATAGTAGAGCTTTGAACAAGATTACTGTTCGTTACAGATTTCCTATGCCGAGGTTGGATGATTTGTTAGACCAGTTGAGTGGGGCAACTATATTTTCGAAGATTGATTTGAAGAGTGGTTATCACCAGATTCGAATTAGACCGGGAGACGAATGGAAGACAGCTTTCAAGACAAGAGAGGGTTTATACGAATGGTTGGTAATGCCATTTGGTTTATCAAATGCACCTAGTACATTCGTGCGGGTGATGAATCAAATCTTTAGACCATTCCTTGGGAAGTTCGTGGTGGTTTATTTTGACGATATTCTGATATATAGCTGGAGTATGGAGGAGCATGTTCTACATTTAAGGGAAGTGTTGATTATTCTTCGTGAAGAACAGTTTTACGCTGCTACAAAGAAATGTGTGTTTATGACAAGGCGTGTTTTATTCCTGGGTTATATTGTTTCAGGAGAAGGTATTCAAGTTGACCAGAATAAAGTGGAAGCAGTCAGGAATTGGCCACAGCCGAGGACAATTACAGAAGTGAGAAGTTTCCATGGGCTAGCATTATTCTACCGAAGGTTCATTCCACACTTCAGTAGCGTGATGGCTCCAGTGACTGATTGCATGAAGGGGAAACAATTTTCTTGGTCAGAGGAAGCGGGAGTTGCTTTTGAGGAGATTAAGACATTGTTGACATCAGCACCGATTCTTGTTCTACCGAATTTTCAGTTGTTGTTTGAATTACACACTGATGCTTCGAAGGTTGGAATTGGAGGAGTTCTGAGTCAGAATGGGAAGCCAGTTGCTTATTTCAGTGAGAAGTTGTCAGGGGCAAGGATGAGATACAGTACATATGACGTTGAATTCTATGCTGTTGTGCAAACGATTAAACATTGGAGACATTATCTATTTCAGAAGGAGTTTGTTCTGTACACTGATCATGAGGAGTTGAAGCATTTGCAGGGACAGGACAAGATTTCAGCGAGACATGCATCATGGATTGCTTATTTACAGCAGTTTACTTTTGTCGTTAAGCATAAATCAGGGGTGACGAATCGGGTAGCTGATGCTTTGAGTAGGAGGAGTCATTTATTAACAACAATGAAGGTTGAAGTGACAGGGTTTGAAATGTTGCCAGAGATGATTGAAGAAGATCCTTACTTTGTGAAATATGTTGAGAAAGTGAAGGAAGGGAGTACTGATGAATTTATGATGATTGATGGATTTTTGTTTAAAGGAAATCGGTTATGTATTCCTGAGAGCAGTTTGAGAATGAAAATTATCAAGGAGTTGCATGAAGAAGGCCATGTGGGTAGAGATCGTACATTGCAATTGGTTTCTCAATCTTATTTTTGGCCGTCGATGAGAAAAGAAGTTGAAAGATTTGTGGAGAGATGCCATATTTGCCAGGTTTCAAAGGGAACAGCGACGAATGCAGGGTTGTATATGCCATTACCTGTACCATCTAAGCCATGGGTTGATATCAGCATGGATTTCGTTTTGGGTTTGCCTAGAACTCAAAGGGGAAATGATTCGATATTTGTTGTAGTGGACAGATTTTCGAAGATGGCACATTTTATTGCCTGCAAGAAGACAGCGGATGCAGTTCGAGTGGCGCAATTATTCTTTAAGGAGGTGTATCGATTGCATGGTTTACCGGAATCTATTGTTTCTGATCGGGATACTCGTTTTCTGAGTCACTTTTGGTTAAGTTTGTGGAAGATGGTGGGAACAAAGCTGAAGTTTAGTAGCGCTTATCATCCGTAAACTGATGGACAGACAGAAGTTGTTAACAGGTCATTGGGGAATTTGTTGCGATGTCTTGTACAGGATAATTTGAGAAGTTGGGATATGAAGTTATGCCAAGCAGAGTTTGCACATAATCATGCAGTGAATCGTAGCACGGGATTCAGTCCATTTCAGATTGTTTATTCAAATTTACCCAGGGGACCGTTAGATTTGGCAGTAGTACCACAGTCGAAGGGAACAGTTAAACGGGCTGTTGATTTTGTTGATGAGTTGACTGAATGTCATAAAATCGTTCAGGAACGATTGGAGAAATCGAATGAGAAGTATAAGAAGTCTGCAGATTTAAAACGTTGAAGCGTTGAATTTAAGGAAGGTGATTTGGTTTATGCTATATTAACCAAGGATCGTTTTCCAGTGGGCGCTTATAACAAGTTGAAAGCCAGGAAAATTGGTCCTGTCGAAGTTGTGAAACGAATTAATGACAATGCTTATAAGTTGAAGCTGCCGAAGGATATATACACTTCCGACGTATTCAATATTAAGCATCTGGTGCCATATTATGGAGATGAACAATCTAGTACAGAAGAACTTACAAATTCGAGGGCGAATTCTTCTCAACCAGGGGAGGATGATGTAGCCCAAGATAAAGGAAAAAGTCGTCCACAACTTAAGGTAGGAGATGACATAGGTCGAATGGAGGGGACTTCAGAATTGAGTCGTCCATAACTTAACTTGAGTCGTCCACGACTCAACATGAGTCGTCCGCGACTTAACAGATCAGGTGGAAGGGGGCTGCGACCTAACGGGTCTGAAGGAAAAGGTTTCCGACCTAACAAAACTACTATGAGTCGTCCACGACTCATCAAGCAACAAAGACAAGTTCCAGTCATCAGAAGCTTTGAATCGGAGACGGGTTACGACATAGATGAGTCGTTCAGAGTTGACTCGCTTGAAGGGTTATGCCGCAGGGTACTTGGAAGCTAGAGTCGTTGGAAGGATGTTGAGTCGGTGAAGCTATGAGTCGTGAGTCGGCATGAAGTTGAGTCGATGGAAGGTGATGTGTATATATGAGTCGTTGTATCTTTGAGTCGTATATGTCTGTAATGTGTTAGGTCGTGAGTCGCGACCTAAGTTGAGTCACGTTTTCTTTGAGTCGTTTGTGTTGTATAAGGTTGTAAATAAGTTGAGTCGTATGTGCCTTGAGTCGTATGTCGTGTGCTACGTTCTGAAGCATGTATGTGATGCACTGCTGCTAAGTCATGAGTCCTAAGTCGTGAGTCGTGAGTCTGTGGAGTCATGAGTCATTGAGTCGGCATTGTGTTGTAAGTATAAGCCGTGTGCATTGAGTCGCCGCCGACTTATATTGAGTCGTAGGCCGTGTACGTCTTAGGGCTTGGTTGTAAACACTATAAATATGGGTGTGTGTTGTACATTTAGAGGTTGACATTTTTGAATAAAAATTCCCTTTTGTTAGCTTTGTGCTTTCATACAATTGGTAGTTGAGTGTTATCTCCTATCTCCTCGTTCGGATAATCGAGTGCGCTCGATTCAACGTTCGTAGAAGCCGATTCACGGAATCTAGTGCGCTAGATCAACGTGCGAAGAATCGTAGATCTTTGTTTCTCGGTATCGTGCGCGATCAACGAGACGAAGATAGCTAGAATCCGGCATCTTTGGATCAACGGATTTGTCATTTCAATATCCATCAGCTCACCGATTGCTACGTTCAACGATTGAAGTTTGTTTTCGATTATTCCGCTGCGCCAGTTTTGGTATCGGAGCCATACTTAGCCAATCATAGCTAAGTTGATTCTTGGAGCCAAGTGTTGGAGTTTGAAGTTGTTCATCGTGTTCATCGTGAAGTTGCAACGAAGGGAGAACTTTCGATCCATTCCATTTTGGATCAAAGTATTGAAGGTGTTTGAAGTTGGAGAGTTTGAAGCCGAGCTGAGTTAAGTGAAGGCCGAACACTGTTTTTGTTTTGTAGTGTCAGTTTGGTATCATTTGTTGAAGATTTGTTGGAAGTTTTGTGTTGATTCAATCATGCCGCCAAGGAGAGCTAACCGCCATCAAAATGTTGAAGCTTTATATCGCAGAGAAGAGGCCGATCAAATGGAACAACGTATGCACGAGAAAATTGATGAAGGCATAGGAAGGTTGGAGAAGCTTATGATAGACATGAATCAAAGTAGAAGAAGAAATTCACCTGAATCCATCCGTGGAGGAAGTAGAGTTTCACATCATTCGGATCGGGAAAGGAGAGAGAGTCAAGATCATCGGAGTGTTGACAATCGGAGTAGGAGGAATGATGATGAACGTGATCGAAGAGATATGGGAAGTAGGAGTGGTGGTAGAGATGTTGGAGGGCGTGAAAGACAACGATATGCATCAGACTTTGATGAAGAGTTTGACGGTGAAAGAGGAAGTGTTCATTTTCGGGATAGAGATCAAGGACAACGTTCGTATCGGGTTATTGATGATGATCGACGTTGGGAATCAGGAATGAAGATGGAGATTCCGGAGTTTAAGGGAGGAATGGTAGCTGAAGAATTCTTAGATTGGTTATCTAATGTGGAGGAAATCTTTGATTTCAAGGAGGTTCCAGAGAATAGAAGGGTGAAGTTGGTTGCTACTAGGTTGAGGGGGAGAGCATTGGCATGGTGGAAGCAGACTAAACTTACTCGAGATCGAATGGGGAAGTCAAAGATAGAATCTTGGGAGAAGATGAAGAAGTTGTTGAGAGCTACATTTTTACCATACAACTATCTATCTCTTATGTACCAGAGATTACAGAACCTACGGCAAGGGACGAAATCAGTTAATGACTATGCAGATGAATTCTATCAACTCATTGCAAGGAACGATATAATGGAAACGGAGGAACAACTGACTGCTAGGTTTGTTGGAGGGCTGAGGATGCAGATCCAGGATATGGTCAATATGTTCGATCCAAGATCTGTGGCAGAGGCACATCAAAAGGCGTTGGCTTGGGAGAAATAAGGAAGACGTGGAGGTGGTGTGTTTACTAATTCCAATAATCAAGCGAGGGGTGTTGGTGGAAGTTCTAATGTTCCTAAACCTGTTACAAAGCCAGTGGTAAAGGAGGCTGAGAAGGCGAAGGTTAGAAGTGGTTTCAAATGTTATAATTGTCAAGAGTTGGGTCATAAAAGCAACGAATGTCCGAAGCCGAAGAAGAGAGCAATGGTTGCAGAAGTTGAGGAGGATGATGGTGAGGAGGCAGAATGTTCAAATGCACTTTATGTTGAGGAGGAAGAAGAATTGTTTGGAGATGAAGGTTGTAACCTTATGATGAGGAGGTCATGTCTTACACCAAAGCAGGAGGAAGATAGTTGGTTGAGGAGTAACATATTTCAGTCGACATGCACTATTCTGGGAAAAGTTTGCAAGTTCGTTATTGATGCTGGAAGTTGCGATAATATTATTTCTACCGAGGCTGTGAAGAAGTTGAACTTGAAAACTGAGAAGCATCCTAAACCGTACAAGCTAGCATGGTTAAGGAAGGGTGGTGAAGTGAAGGTGTGTCGGAGGGCTTGTGTTAATTTTTCTATTGGGAAGAAGTACAAAGATGAAATTTGGTGTGACGTTGTAGACATGGACGTATGTCATCTGTTGTTGGGCAGACCGTGGCAGTTTGATAGATCAGTTCAACATGATGGTCGTGCCAATAGCTACAGTTTCATGTTCGAAGGTACTAAAATCACTTTAGTTCCCAAGAAACAACAACAGAAAGAAAGCAAGCTTGAGGAGATTGAGGAATTGAAAACTCTGTTGACTTTGAAGGAGTTTGTTAAGGAAGTTGAAGAGGAGCCTGAAGTCTATTTGTTGATTGGGAGAGAGAGCAGTGAAGAGGTTGAAATTCCTGAAGAAGCAAAGCCAGTTTTGAAAGAGTTTGAAGATGTGTTTCCAGAGGAGTTGCCTAAGGACTTACCACCATTGAGAGACATTCAACATCAAATTGATCTTGTTCCAGGAGCAATGTTACCACATCGACCACATTACCGAATGAGTCCGAAGGAACATGAGGAGTTACGAAGGCAGGTGGAAGAGTTACTTGAGCAGGGACGTGTTCCGGAAAGCTTGAGTCCTTGTGCAGTACCAGCTTTGTTGGTGCCGAAGAAGGATGGAACATGGAGAATGTGTACCGATAGTAGAGCTTTGAACAAGATTACTGTTCGTTACAGATTTCCTATGCCGAGGTTGGATGATTTGTTAGACCAGTTGAGTGGGGCAACTATATTTTCGAAGATTGATTTGAAGAGTGGTTATCACCAGATTCGAATTAGACCGGGAGACGAATGGAAGACAACTTTCAAGACAAGAGAAGGGTTATACGAATGGTTGGTAATGCCATTTGGTTTATCAAATGCACCTAGTACATTCATGCGGGTGATGAATCAAATCTTTAGACCATTCCTTGGGAAGTTCGTGGTGGTTTATTTTGACGATATTCTGATATATAGCAGGAGTATGGAGGAGCATGTTCTACATTTAAGGGAAGTGTTGATTATTCTTCGTGAAGAACAGTTTTATGCTGCTACAAAGAAATGTGTGTTTATGACAAGGCGTGTTTTATTCCTGGGTTATATTGTTTCAGGAGAAGGTATTCAAGTTGACCATAATAAAGTGGAAGCAGTCAGGAATTGGCCACAGCCGAGGACAATTACAGAAGTGAGAAGTTTCCATGGGCTAGCATCATTCTACCGAAGGTTCATTCCACACTTCAGTAGCGTGATGGCTCCAGTGACTGATTGCATGAAGGGGAAACAATTTTCTTGGTCAGAGGAAGCGGGAGTTGCTTTTGAGGAGATTAAGACATTGTTGACATCAGCACCGATTCTTGTTCTACCGAATTTTCAGTTGTTGTTTGAATTACACACTGATGCTTCGAAGGTTGGAATTGGAGGAGTTCTTAGTCAGAATAGGAAGCCAGTTGCTTATTTCAGTGAGAAGTTGTCAGGGGCAAGGATGAGATACAGTACATATGACGTTGAATTCTATGCTGTTGTGCAAACGATTAAACATTGGAGACATTATCTATTTCAGAAGGAGTTTGTTCTGTACACTGATCATGAGGCGTTGAAGCATTTGCAGGGACAGGACAAGATTTCAGCGAGACATGCATCATGGATTGCTTATTTACAGCAGTTTACTTTTGTCGTTAAGCACAAATCAGGGGTGACGAATCGGGTAGCTGATGCTTTGAGTAGGAGGAGTCATTTATTAACAACAATGAAGGTTGAAGTGACAGGGTTTGAAATGTTGCCAGAGATGATTGAAGAAGATCCTTACTTTGTGAAATATGTTGAGAAAGTGAAGGAAGGGAGTACTGATGAATTTATGATGATTGATGGATTTTTGTTTAAAGGAAATCGGTTATGTATTCCTGAGAGCGGTTTGAGAATGAAAATTATCAAGGAGTTGCATGAAGAAGGCCATGTGGGTAGAGATCGTACATTGCAATTGGTTTCTCAATCTTATTTTTGGCCGTCGATGAGAAAAGAAGTTGAAAGATTTTTGGAGAGATGCCATATTTGCCAGGTTTCAAAGGGAACAGCAACGAATGCAGGGTTGTATATGCCATTACCTGTACCATCTAAGCCATGGGTTGATATCAGCATGGATTTCGTTTTGGGTTTGCCTAGAACTCAAAGGGGAAATGATTCGATATTTGTTGTAGTGGACAGATTTTCGAAGATGGCACATTTTATTGCCTGCAAGAAGACAGCGGATGCAGTTCGAGTGGCGCAGTTATTCTTTAAGGAGGTGTATCGATTGCATGGTTTACCAGAATCTATTGTTTCTGATCGGGATACTCGTTTTCTGAGTCACTTTTGGTTAAGTTTGTGGAAGATGGTGGGAACAAAGCTGAAGTTTAGTAGCGCTTATCATCCGCAAACTGATGGACAGACAGAAGTTGTTAACAGGTCATTGGGGAATTTGTTGCGATGTCTTGTACAGGATAATTTGAGAAGTTGGGATATGAAGTTATGCCAAGCAGAGTTTGCACATAATCATGCAGTGAATCGTAGCACGGGATTCAGTCCATTTCAGATTGTTTATTCAAATTTACCCAGGGGACCGTTAGATTTGGCAGTAGTACCACAGTCGAAGGGAACAGTTAAACGGGCTGTTGATTTTGTTGATGAGTTGACTGAATGTCATAAAATCGTTCAGGAACGATTGGAGAAATCGAATGAGAAGTATAAGAAGTCTGCAGATTTAAAACGTCGAAGCGTTGAATTTAAGGAAGGTGATTTGGTTTATGCTATATTAACCAAGGATCGTTTTCCAGTGGGTGCTTATAACAAGTTGAAAGCCAGGAAAATTGGTCCTGTCGAAGTTGTGAAACGAATTAATGACAATGCTTATAAGTTGAAGCTGCCGGAGGATATATACACTTCCGACGTATTCAATATTAAGCATCTGGTGCCATATTATGGAGATGAACAATCTAGTACAGAAGAACTTACAAATTCGAGGGCGAATTCTTCTCAACCAGGGGAGGATGATGTAGCCCAGGATAAAGGAAAAAGTCGTCCACAACTTAAGGTAGGAGATGACATAGGTCGAATGGAGGGGACTTCAGAATTGAGTCGTCCACAACTTAACTTGAGTCGTCCACGACTCAACATGAGTCGTCCGCGACTTAACAGATCAGGTGGAAGGGGGCTGCGACCTAACGGGTCTGAAGGAAAAGGTTTCCGGCCTAACAAAACTACTATGAGTCGTCCACGACTCATCAAGCAACAAAGACAAGTTCCAGTCATCAGAAGCTTTGAATCGGAGACGGGTTACGACATAGATGAGTCGTTCAGAGTTGACTCGCTTGAAGGGTTATGCCGCAGGGGACTTGGAAGCTTGAGTCGTTGGAAGGATGTTGAGTCGGTGAAGCTATGAGTCGTGAGTCGGCATGAAGTTGAGTCGATGGAAGGTGATGTGTATATATGAGTCGTTGTATCTTTGAGTCGTATATGTCTGTAATGTGTTAGGTCGTGAGTCGCGACCTAAGTTGAGTCACGTTTTCTTTGAGTCGTTTGTGTTGTATAAGGTTGTAAATAAGTTGAGTCGTATGTGCCTTGAGTCGTATGTCGTGTGCTACGTTCTGAAGCATGTATGTGATGCACTGCTGCTAAGTCATGAGTCCTAAGTCGTGAGTCGTGAGTCTGTGGAGTCATGAGTCATTGAGTCGGCATTGTGTTGTAAGTATAAGCCGTGTGCATTGAGTCGCCGCCGACTTATATTGAGTCGTAGGCCGTGTACGTCTTAGGGCTTGGTTGTAAAAACTATAAATAGGGGTGTGTGTTGTACATTTAGAGGTTGACATTTTTGAATAAAAATTCCCTTTTGTTAGCTTTGTGCTTTCATACAATTGGTAGTTGAGTGTTATCTCCTATCTCCTCGTTCGGATAATCGAGTGCGCTCGATTCAACGTTCGTAGAAGCCGATTCACGGAATCTAGTGCGCTAGATCAACGTGCGAAGAATCGTAGATCTTTGTTTCTCGGTATCGTGCGCGATCAACGATACGAAGATAGCTAGAATCCGGTATCTTTGGATCAACGGATTTGGCATTTCAGTATCCATCAACTCACCGATTGCTACGTTCAACGATTGAAGTTTGTTTTCGATTATTCCGCTGCGCCATTTTAGGTATTGGCAGAGAGTATGACAACATCTAATCTCGGTTTTTTAAACAACCAAACGCTTATTTCACACCGGATGGTTCTTTTTTGTTTTAAAAAGTCAATTCACAATTTATATCAAAATATCATATTTAAATTCAAATCATATCCCTTTTGAAATCATATTTACTTTAAGCTATATTCACTTCCAAAATCATGTCCACTTCCAAATCATATTCACTTTTAAAATCATATTCACTTTTGAAATTCATATTCACTTTGAAATTATCGATAAGTTCTTTTAATTAAATTTTCATTTCAAAATCATCTTATTCACTCAAATATGTCATTCCACAAAAAGGAATCAATTCCATCTTAGGTTATATCATCATCAAGGATTTAGATATAAATATTTTAACTTTACACAGTTTGAAATTTCAAAAAATAGTTTAGGAAATTATAAATAGTTTATATAGTTTTAAAATAGTTTAAATAGATTTAAAATAATTTAAATAGATTTAAACAGATTAAATATAGATTAAATAGATTTAAATCATATTAAGTAGATTTTTACATAGATTAAATAAATTTTAAAATAGATTAATTATATTTAAATTATATTAAATGGGTTTAAAATATAAAATAGTTTAAATTTTTAAATAGATTTCAAATTTAAATTCAAACATTTCCAATAAATCAATTCCAATAAATTCATTTATATACGACACTTCAACCTTGAAATTCCGATTTAAATTCTTTGAATAATTCTCGATTCCCTTTTTAGCGTTAAAACTTGGGTTATCAAAAATACTTTAGTTCATATAAATCAATTTCTTTTCAAAATATTAGATAACTGAATTCAAAATTTCAAAGATTCAAAATCATTTAATTTAACCAATCCGGTATCCGTATATAATTTTCTACCATAGGGTCAAGCGATACAGATATTTATCATTTCAATCTACAATTTACAATTTTACGGTTATATATCATTTCAAACCGTAATCTCGAATTAAATAAAAATCCATAAAATCACTTGAGTCTATCATTTCAACCCATAACGATTTTTTTCTAATCTATAGATTGTTCGGACATGTATCATTTCAACCCATAAGGAATTTGCACTGTTATAACAATATAAAATACGACATCCAATCATCCCATGTCAAAAATCAAACATCCATCACAATAATCATCCAATTCATCCAATAATTTATACAAATAATTGGTTATCATTTACATGTAATTAACTGGCAATTAAACTCAATAATAAATTAAATAGCAATTTAATGCAAAATAAATTCAAATAAATTAGAATGATGATTCAAATATATCAAACAGTCATACATAAATTTCTACTCACATCATGAATTTAATTTAACTAACCTATGAAATTTTTGTAGTTGTGAGTGGCTCAAAACAGTCATCTTTTATTTTTGAACCGATTTAAAATACAAATTAAGACCCAAATTTCAACTATTTCAGAATTCGTCCAAACCAGCGTCAAAATGTCTTGAATTTCGATACGATCGCAATGGAAGAAACCACGTTCAAATCCGAGTTCGTATGAAAATGTTATTTGAGTTAGAAGATTTGAAAATGAAATTTAAATAAATAAATAATAAGAAACATCCACTCACCGACAGCGACATCACCATCGAGAATAGCCCTAATATGCGTATCCTCGCACATGCCTTCAAACAACTAGCCGCCACCCTACTACGGCCTAACGCCGCCGCCTTAGGCTTCGAACGCCGATGAAAGCTCGCCTCCTTGTTGCCTAGGTCAAGGCGAGCCACCGAGCCATACGCAGCCAGCCACCGAGACGAGCAGCCGTCGTAATTTTCGAAAACCTAGTTAAATATTGTCGATGATCTAGCCAATGATTCGACAAATGGAAAGCACAGATGGACTACGCACGGCAATCTAAACCCATCCGTACCAATGATTCGACGATCGTTCGAAGTTGATCGGAACATGATGAATGGTTGAGACTAATCCACCCAATTCTGGCTACACCAAAACCCAAATCAAAAAACATACTGCAGATTTGACTTGTGCTCATCGAGAGCTTCAAATTGATATATAATTCCATGTATTTTGAGGAGTCTAAATTTTTGATTTGATTTTGATTAACAATTGAATTTGGAATTGGTTTTGGTTTGTCTGCCATTGGAAAGAGGGAAGCAGATAGAATTATACGTACAGACAAATGGAATAAGAAATAGCTACGGTTTATAATGGAAAATATATAAGCAAAGCTAAAACAAAAAGGAACGGACTAGATCAATTTGGATTGAAACAATAAACGACCCGAAAACCCATTCTGTCTCTGGAACGAAAATGAGTCATCCTATATACAAGAACAGATGTTTTCGATAATTTTAAATTCGATGGAATGAGTTTCAAGTCAAATTCCATCATATGAAGAAGATAGCTTTAAAATCATTTTATTTCAAATTGATTTCAATTGAACTTAATTAAATCGATTTCTAGGCATTTTGAGTACGTACGATCAAACGATAAGTCTGATCGCTATGAAACTTGAAATCCTACAATAATTTATTGTTACGAATCCGATGAAACTAGTTTCGTCGAAATCCGAGATAGTGGTCAAAATGACTATTTTTACATTAATTAAATTAATTAATCACCTTTTAATTTCAAATCTTATAAATAACATATTTTAATCATTATTGATTGCTCAGACCTTTTCAATAATTTAAAACAAGTTTACACAAAATTTCAGTGTGGGTTATTACACTAATTACAGTGTTCAATTCCAACATAATTAAATCCAATTAATTTAAAATTTAATTCCAATAGACTGATTAAATTTGATATCAAATCTTTTTATTAAATCAATTATTACTTTAATAACATAGTTAACATTTTTTTATCTTTCATTACATTAATATTCTCTAATTTCCATCTTTATTTGTATGAACTACTATATTTCCATTGTAAAGAATTTTTGTCAATTTTTCACATTAATTGTAATTTAAAATCCCAATTAATTTATTTATCTTGATATCATTCTTTTATTAAATCAATTATTACCTTATGAATAAAATTAACTTTTCAATTCATTTTATTGCATTCACAATTTTCAGTTATTGTCTTAACTCACAATAGTATAACAATAATTTCATTTAATTATAATGATTAATTAAATTGGTAACAAATAACGATTGTCACCTTTCTACATTTAATAACATTTGCAAGTTTATTATCCACAACAAGTGTTATAATTACCACGATAACATTAATTTTACTCAATTACAACTTATTTCACATTATTTAATTAATGTAACATTTAAATGATCAATTTCTCTTTTAATCCAATAATCAATTAATACATGTTATTACAATTAATAAATTTTCAATCTATACCAACTATAATTTTTTCTAATCATTTTATTCAATGGGAATCACATCCAAAGCAATTATAGGTTACCTTTAATTAATATTACCATAAATTGATACTATTACATTTCATTCCAATTATATTCTTATTATTAAATCACCAAAATTTTATTAAATTAAAGAATTTTAATTACTGAAATTTACGGGTCGTTACACTCTCCCCCACTCAAAACTTTTCGTCCTCGAAAAGCAAAAAGAAGCGAAAAGAAGTCAATTTATCTTATTCAAAATATTAAATTTATAAGCAACTAATTTACAAAATTAAATAATTTAAATAAAATATATAAATTTATAAACAATTAAATCCTTTCATACTCAAACTAATAAAAATTTGAAAATATTTCAAAAAAAAATTCTAAGTCCAAAATTCACGAAAAATTTCGGTAGAGTCTCCTTTGTATGAAGAGGTCTAGGGGAAAAATAATATCAATAATAACAATATATATCATATTTTTCAAAATAATGTAACCCAAACCACAAAAAACAATATAATATCGCTAGAAAACCGTAATTCGAGAATGTACCTACTTATCGGGCAAATAACACTTATTTTATGAAACCAAAAGCAATAGCATTAACGCTTATTGTATGAAACCAAAAGCAATAGATTATTCGAACATCCTAAACAATTTAATGTTTCGCTTCCTAAACATCCGTAAGTCAAAACAAACAATGATATCTAAGTATTATTTAAGTAATTCTTATAAATTTTATTTCACAACATTTATTGTTTATAATTTTCATTCATACCATGATTATTTTCTTTAATTTACATTTATTTCTTACAAAAATTCAACTTTCATTCATTTATAGAATACTTAATTCCATTTATTTACTTCATTTATTTACATATGTTATTTACATTTTCTTACGTATGTTACACATACACAACTATTTAGACATATGTAAATCAATTCTTAAAGTACTATATATTTCTTTGTAAATAAATTCACATTCATTCATTCAATACTTATTTTCATTTACTTTCATTCATTATTTAAAAAATTCATTCTTTT
Source organism: Allium cepa (assembly GCA_030765085.1). Classification (NCBI taxonomy): domain Eukaryota; kingdom Viridiplantae; phylum Streptophyta; class Magnoliopsida; order Asparagales; family Amaryllidaceae; genus Allium; species Allium cepa. The sequence continues at coordinate 452,980,327 of CM060932.1, forward strand.
TATTCTTCATTTATTCACATAATGACAATTTCTTTTCATTACCTTACATTCATTTCTTACATAAGTCATTTTCATTCAATTGTTTATAATAGCCAATGAATTTATTATTCAAGTATATATTACGTACCTTTTATTGCGGTTTAGTTAACATTTATTAATTTATGTGCTTGATTTCCATTAGATATTAATATTCATTAGTGCATAAGCTCATCCTTAAGTTTCTTACTTTTTTTTAATCTACATTCAATTCATTATATCGTGCCACCGAAAATTAAATCGATTTTCTGAATCATTTCAACCTTTCTGAAGTTATAACCATTTACTAAATATAGGACTCATTTTATTATTTACTTTAACTATAAATAGCTTCAAAGATTAACATAAGTTTATAATCATTTACTTATAGTACTCACTTTTCTATTACATTTAATTAGTAGCCTTCCAATTATAACTTATGTTTATAACAATTATAATATTAAAATTCTTATTTATAAAGTAATTCCATTAAATACTTTCATTTTTCCAAGTTTACTTGTATAATATTCTATTGCATATCCTATTCAACATTGCAACTTTTAATATTTTGGTAAGTTAGATATATATGTTTTAAGAATGCAATTGAAAGTTACACAATTCTATCTTATTAATTTTAATTAGCAAAATGCTCAATAGTTATCCTTTCTCATTTTCATATCCTTTGGCTCACAAATTACAAATTTTCAATCCTTATATATTTCATCAATAACTTGGCATTTAATTTCTTATTTTCATTTTAGAAGTTCCAATTATTAAATATATTTAAAATTTCATTTCACTGAAATAATTGAAACTATTAACTAACAAAAACTTAAGAACTAAATGTCAGGTTCCATTTCAAGTCATTTTAAAACAATATATATCATATCTTTTGTATATATATATAAAATCGTATTTGGAAATAAAAATTAATATTTATTTATCAAAACAAATGTGTAGTAAACTACTACAACGGTCTTCGCACTTTGAAACTAGAAAATGAAGGTCGATGATGCGTGCACTCATCACCGAAATTATTTTCATAGCGACAGAGGAGGGAGTATAGAACTTATTTCCGTCCATAATTTCTTTTAAACATTTCTTTCAAATCATATTGAAATATTATATTTGAAAATACTTCCAAATAATATTAATATTATATTCCAAAATATTTCGAAAGAAATTTTCAAAAATCCTAAAACTTGAGTTCTAAAATTTCAAATTTATATTTATTTTATTTGTAAGTCTTATCTTCAATTAATATTCATAAAATTTTAGTACTTAACAACAAATGTATAACAACCAACTATATCATTTAAAAAATTTATATATATAAAATATAATAGGCAAAATTATTTTATTTACCTATATTTCAAAACAATATTGTGTCAATCTGTCCTATTAATTGTTTAGAAATCCCTACCGATGTCATAACATCATATGTACCGACCAGAATTTATAAATACAAAACGGAACAAATTAGCACAATACAAAAACATTTATAACACTAAAAAATTCGCTCTCTCGTATATATATACACTTAGCGACTCATTTTAGGGTATTACTACCCTATTTTATATGAGTTAGACCCCACAAAGATAAGGTTATCGCTAAAACAAAGCTCTTATACCAACTATAATGACCTGCCTTTTAGACGTTTTAAGCAGACACGCATGTCGAACTCAAACCATTCAAAAGGGCAGATTGTTATGGGGTAAATAAGAAAAAGGAGAAAGAAAGAAACAAATACAGAATCACGCAACGGAATAACAAAATATAATAATCAAATAACAGTTCATGAAGCTTTTTTACAAATACATTTGATTATTATTTTACATCACAACATCAGAGTTACATAAACAGGTACAAATAAATAAATGCAGCGGAACAACATGATGCAGTGGGAAAAATATAATAAATAATAATAGTACAAATCTTTGTTTTCGTCCTCCAGAAATAAGGTCTTCAACCCTGAAATGCTCTGGCTGACTCGAGCGAATTGAAAAGACAAAACACTCAAGTCAGAACTAAAAGATCTTATGTAAGTTAAATCAATGGTAAATAAATATAAGTGGAATGGCATCAGAGATGTTTATGGGGTTTGACATCTCCTGTCTAGTGTCTAACATGAGTACAGTAACTTAAGAGATGTTCGGGATTACCATCTCCTAAGGATCTGTTAAGCTATCTACTATGCAGTACAATACGCTATTATAATATGTCTACAATAAAGTAAAAGTATTAAAATAGCGCTAAGGCGTTACCCATATCCCCCATAACACATTTTATATATATTCCCATAGTCTATACAGTATCGTAACTCCTCCATATACTGGAGGCTATCAGAGGGCACTCCAAAGGTACGATACAAACCAAACTCGTAGAAGGTGCTCTAGGGCATGTGAACACGACATTCGAGGCAATATCAGGATAGATATACCAATTGCGGATCTGGGCTGGTGGTAACACACAACAGCTACTACCGCCCACCTCGGACGCACTCCCAAATCAAATAAGTGTGGCCACCAAATCAATCACAAATTAATAGAATGGTATCGAAGAAATGTGCCTGATAGGAAGAATGACCTCACTTGGCTCGACATGGCTCCTGTTTTAGTCACATCTAAGCTGACTCACGGAAGTCAGGGTAATGTCATACCTCATACAGAAATCGTTCGCCAAACCATCCTACTTCATCTTTGGAATCTCCACCACGTACACAGCTGTTAAAGTGGTTTTCGGTATTGGCAGAGAGTATGACAATATCTAATCCTGATCTCTTCAACAACCAAACGCTTATTTCAAACTGGATGGATCTTTTACGTTTCAAAAAGTCAATTCATAATTTATATCATAATATCATATTTAAGTCAAATCATATCCCTTTTGAAATCATATTCACTTTAAGCTATATTCACTTAGAAAAAATCATATTCACTTCCAAATCATATTCAATTTGAAAATCATATTCACCTTTGAAATTCACATTCACTTTGAAATTATCGATAAGTTCTGTTAATTAAATTTTCATTTCAAGACCATCTTATTCACTCAAATATGTCATTTCACAAAAAGGTATCAACTCTAGATTCCAACTTAGGTTATATCATCATCAAGGATTTAGATGTAAATACTTCAACTTTACACACTCTGAAATTTTAGAAAATAGTTTAGGAAATTATAAATAGTTTATATAGTTTTAAAATAGTTTAAATAGAATTAAAATAGTTTAAATAGATTTAAAATAGTTTAAATAGATTTACAATAGGTTAAATAGATTTAAATTTGATTTAAATAGTTTAAAATGATTTAAATAGAATAAATATAAATTAAATAGATTTAAATTATGTTAAGTAGATTTTTACATAGATTAAATAAATTTTAAAATAGATTAATTATAGATAAATTATATTAAGTGGGTTTAAAATAAATTAAATAGGTTTAATTCGTTTAAAATAGTTAAAATAGATTAAAGTATATTAAATAGGTTTTAATAGATTCAAAATAAATTAAAATATTTTAAATTGACAAAATAGTTTAAATTAGTCTTAAATAGATTTCAAAGTTAAATCCAAACATTTCCAATAACTCAATTCCAATAAATTCATTTATATTCGACACTTCAACCTTTAAATTCCAATTTAAATTCTTTGAATAATTCTCAATTCCCTTTTTAGCATTAAAACTTGGGTTATCGACAATACTTCAGTTTATATAAACCAATTTCTTTTCAAAATACTAGATAACTGAATTCAAAATTTAAAGATTCAAAATCATTTAATTTAACCAATCCGGTGTTCGTATATTATTTTCTACCTTAGGGTCAAGTGATACAGATATTTATCATTTCTATCCACAATTTACAATTTTATGGTTATATATCATTTCAAACCACGATCCCGAATTAAATAAAAATTCATAAAATCACTCGGTCTATTATTTCAACCCACAACGATTTTTCCCTAATCTATAGATCGTTCGGGCATGTATTATTTCAACCCATAAGGAACTTACACTGCTATAACAATATAAAATACAACATCCAGTCATCACATGTCAAAAATCAAACATCCATCACAATCATTATCCAATTCACCCAATAATTTCAATAAATAACTGATTATCATTTACATGTAATTAATTGGCAATTAAACTCAATAATAAATTAAATAGCAATTTAACTCAAAATAAATTAAAATTAACTAGAATGACGTTTCAAATATATCTACCAGCCATAAATAAATTTCTAATCACATTAATGAATTTAATTTAATTAACAAAAGAAATTTTAGTAGTTGTGAGTAGGTCAAAACACTCACCTTTGATTTTAAATCGATTTAAAATCCAAATTAGGGCCCAAATTTCAATAGTTTCTAAATTCGTCCAAACCAGTGACGAATTGTCTGGAATTACGATATGATCACAGTAAAAGAAACTGTATCCAAATCCGAGTTCGTATGAAAAAGTTATTCGAGTTAGAAGATTTGAAAATGAATTTAAATAAACAAAATAATAAAAAAACATCCACTCACCAGCAGCCACGTCACCATCGCGAATAACCTTAATACGTATATCCTCACATACGCCTACGAACAACCAGCCGCCACCCTACTATGGCTAAACGCCGCCGCCTCAGCCATCGATACGCCGACCAAGCCCGCCGCCTTGCTGCCTAGGTCGAGGCGAGCCTCTGGACCCCACGTAGCCAGCTACCGAGACAAGCAGCCGCCACAATTTTCGAAACCCTAGTTGAATATTGTCGACGATCTAGCCAATGATTCGACAAGCGGCAAGCAAAAATGGACTACGCATGGCAATCTCCACCCATCCGTACCAAAGATTTGGTGATCGGTCGAAATTGATCAAAACGTTATGAGCCATCATGATTAATTAACCCAATTCTAGCCACACCGAAACCCAAATCGAAAAAAGGACTGCAGATTTGACTTGCGCTCTTCGAGAGCTTCAAACCAATATATAATTTGATGAATTTTAAGGAGTTTAAGTTTTTGATTTGATTTTGATTTGCAATTGAATTTGGAATTGGTTTTGGTTTGTCTACCATTGGAAAAAGAGAAGCCGATAGAATTGTACGTATAGACAAATGGAATAAGAAATAGCTAGGGTTTATAACGGGTTAAATATAGGAAAAGCTAAAAGAGAAAGAATGGACCAGATCGATTTCGATTGAAATGATAAACGACCAGAAAAGCCCATTATGTCTCCGAAACAAAAATGGATCATCTCATATATCAAAATAAATGTTTTCGATATTAATGGAACAGGTTTCTAGTCCAAATTCCATCATATGAAGAAGTTAGCTTTAAAATCGGCTTATTTCAAATTAATTTCAATTGAATTTAACTAAATCGATTTAGAGGCGTTTCAAGTCCGTACAATCAAACGACAAGTCCGATCGCGGTGAAACTTGAAATCCTACAATAGTTCACCGTTATGGATCCGATAAAACTGGTTTCGTCGAAATCCTAAACAGTGGTCGAAATGGCTAATTTTTACGTTATTAAATTAACTAATCACCACTTAATTTCAAATCTTATAAATAACAGATTTTAACATTTTTGATTACAAGGACCTTTTCAATAATTTAAAACAAGTTTACATAAAATTTTAGTGTTGGTTATTACACTAATTACAGTGTTCAATTCCAAGTGTAATTAAATCTAATTAATTTAGAATTTAATTCCAATAAACTGATTAAATTTGATTTTAATTCTTTTTATTAAATCTATTATTACTCTAATACCATAGTTATCATTTTGTTTATCCTTCATTATATTAAAATTCTCCAATTTCCATCTTTATTTGTATTAACTACTATATTTCCTTTATATTGAATTTTTATCCATTTTTCACATTAATTGTAATTTAAAATCCCAAGTAATTTATTTTTCTTGCTTTCATTCTTTTATTAAATCAATTATTACTTTATGAATTAAATTAACATTTCAATTCATTTTATTGCATTCACAATTTTCAGTATTGTCTTAACTCACATTAATTATAATTGATTAATTAAATTGGTAAAAGATAACAATTGTCACCTTTCTACATTTAATAGCATTTGTAAGTTTATTATCCACAATAAGTGTTATAATTACTATGACAACATTAATTTTATTCAATTACAACTTATTTCACATTATTTAATTAATGTAACATTTAAATGATCAATTGCTCTTTTAGTCTAATTATCAATTAATACATGTTATTACAATTAATAAATTTTTAGTCTATATCAATAATAATTCTTTTTAATCATTTTATTTAATATGAATCACATCCAAAGCAATTACAAGTTACCTTTAATTTTTATTACCTTAGACCGATACTATTACATTTTATCCCAATTATATTCTTATTATTAAATCACCAAAACTTTATTAAATTAACAAATTTTAATTATCAAAATTTATGGGTCGTTACAATATATACACACACACACATGTATGTATGTATGTATGTATTTAAACAAGAGGAGGATGCATGGTCGCTGCTAGCTGTTGGTGGCGAATGAAAGGTTGTGGTGTTAGAACGGATTTGGAGTGGTACAAAGCCATGGAACATGTTGGATGGAAAAATGAGCAGTGCTGACTACAACGTTGCATGTGAGAGCAAAACATGGTGAGAGGGCAACTGAAAAACAAGCGGGTGAAGGCTAGAGGTCAGTAGCCAGTGAGACAGTGGCTTGTATGGCCAAACAGGTGGAGGTCAGGGAGCAGTAGGCTGTTGTGAGGAGGTGATGTGGTGGAACTCTCGGATGAAAATGGGCTATGGGATGGTGCGATGAAGGTGTTGTCATGGAGAAAAGGGAGATGTCAGGGCTATCATTTTGTAGGAGAAGGTGGTTGGTGTTCGATGGTGATGTTGGGGGAAGAGGGTTAGGGCTGTCAAGCGGTGAAGGATCTGGAGGGGATCGAAGGCATGGTTTGGTGATGGATCTATGGTGGACAAAAGCAAGGTTGTGGCAGCTGATAAGGAGGTGGATGCAGTCAAGAAGGACATGGCGTGGGTGATGTCAGGTAGAGGAAAGGTAGGTGAGGTCGAAATGTCGAATCAGCTTCGGGCACAAATAAAGAGACGAGCAAGATTCTTGAAACCCATATAAATATAACTTTATATATATAAAGCTAAGGCTTTTGATGTGGTTCAGTAATATATAAAGGTTTATATTGGATTAAAGAAATGGTAGAAGTGAATATAAAAAGAAAGAGAAAATTTCGGAAGTGACAAACAGTAGAGGAAAGCTTTTTAGTACATACGAAATATATATATGAACTGTATACTTTCTTTTTGTTTAACATTTCAGAATGAAAAGCGGAAGAACCAGAATCGATGAACTAGAATATATATTGAAGCAATATGAATAGAAAAATCTAATCTTTTAAGTTCAGAGTATAATTAAAGCTAGTGTCCATAGAGTTTTACCCGATGGGCAATGAATGATCACAAGAAACCGAAAAGGCTCAAAACGGGTACCAATACGGCTAATCATTTCACTGGTTTCACCACGTACCGTACACCGAAATACATAAACGAATATACTATGGAGATCAGCACGACGAGATGAACAGAATGGTGCACGGATTTCAGCGATACGATCATCCTACCAACAGTCGATATTCGCTGCCAAAAATGCTGCTAAAACGCCGAAAATGAGATAAACAGAGCTAGAGCATTCCAAATTTGACAAAACGAAATATGACATCTCACTAAGAAATATTTTACATTGGCTGCGTTTAAATAGACGCATTCCAAATATCAAATTTTCATTGTTAAATTTAATTACTTTATTTTCATGAAAATTTTAGTTAATTACGTTACTAAAATCATCAAAATTCCTGGGTCGTTACACTCTCCCCCACTAAAAATTTTCGTCCCTGAAAAAGAATGAGATAGGAGAATAGAAACAACAAAAAGGAAAGATAGATTCGAAATACATAGTATCAGATACAACAATTGATTCAAAACCATATAAATTTCCATTAGTTTTTAAATTGATTAATATTCAACAAATTTGTTTTCAAATCATATTATTCCATCGATAAATATTCATTTATTCATATTTGGTTGATTTCAATTCAATGTATTTCATTTGATTGATTTGATTTTAATGTATTACCATTTGTTACAAAATTTTCTTTCAAAAAAAAATTATTTTTATTTAACTCATTTATTTAATCCATTTGCCTTTACTGAAGTTAATTCCACTTCATAATTCAATTTCAACTATTCTTAAGTTCATATTTATTTATTAGATAACATTCTCTTTTATTATTCAATTTATTTCAATAACATATTATATAATATAAATTAAGTATATAAATATTTATTATAGCCATCTAAAAATTTTATTTATAAATTCCCTTAATCAAATTTCATTTTTGGCATCTTATTACATACATTTTATATTGTATACTATTCAATTACATTCAAATTTTCCCTGTAAGTTTATTAATGTTTTGAACGTAATTAAAAACTATACAAAATTTTCTTTTATTTTCAACATTTTTACTAAGCAAAAATTTAGTTCTAACATTTTATTACTTAAATTTTCTCTTGTATAACCTTCAATTTCACATCCGCATTAACATTTAAATTTTTTAATATTTCAAGTAAGTTATATATATGTTTAAATTCAAGTTGTTTAAATTTTATTTCCCATTTTAGACACTCCAATTATTCAAAATTTTTGCTTCATTTCAATAATTGAAACCGCTTCTTTACATAGAATTTAAGAGTTAAATTTCCAGTTTTACTTCAATCCATTTTGAAATAAATATATATTTTGTACTTCAAATCATACCTAAGAAATTTAAATCAAATTCATTCCAAATCAAAAGAGTAGCAAAGCTACTGAGTAGTCTCTCCACTTTGTGACTCAAAAATGAATGTCGATGATGCTGTAGTAATCACCGAAATTATTTTCCAGTGACAAAAGAGGAGAGTACTGACTTACTTTTTCTTTAAAAGAATTCTTTGGAAACAATTTCCATTCAAAAATACTTTCAAGAATAATATATTTCAAACTTTGAAACCAAACTTTGAAAACACCGGAATATAAATCCTTAAATCCATAATTTTATTTTATTTTATTTGCGAATTAGATTTATAAATCATGCTTTAATATTTCATCTCCTTATAATTTTCCACAATAGTTGCTGGTTTAGGAATGTTATAGAAACAATAAATGATAATTTAGTATTATCATTTTTAACAATCAATTCATTTAACTATCTAATTCCTAAAAATCATACTTTTATATATAAAATATAATCATATATAAAATTATTTCATTAACTCATTTTTCAAAACAATATTATGTCAGTTTGCTCTATTAAAGTGTTTTGGAATTCTTATCAATAGCATTGGCCGGAGAATCGATCGAAAACCCGAATCAAACTTAACAATTCAAACAACACAATATAAAACATTTTATATTAATTACAAATACACTCCCTCACCAGATGATTTAAAATAGATTTAGAACAAGATACAGAGATTCAAATTTATGGGGAAATAAATCAAGGAGAATTTCTAACTACGAGGATATGCTCGAAAGGAAGATAAGATAAGATTAGTACAAAAGAGAAGAGAACGATAGACTTACATTAATCGCGGGTGACCTTAACCAGGCCATCCAAAACTTAGAAAAAACGAGAATATCATCAATGGAAAACAAGATGAACATGTTGAGAATATCGCAGAAGACGTGATTCATGAGATCCATGAAGAAGGAAGGAGAACTGGTTAACCCAAAGGGCATGACCAACAATTTAGAGAAACCATTCGTCTGGGAGGAAGGACAACAGGTCAAGCTCCCAGAATAAAATCGATGCGGAATTCAATTTCCTGTTTAGGAGATATAGAAGTGACTTCACCAAAACATCTAGATATTCCCCGACTATCTGGATAGAGTCAAGATCGTTAAGCTAAGTATCAAATGAAAGATAGAATTGCCTGGATAACCTAGGCATTCGACATTCGATCACAAGAGAGTTACCTAGATCATCTACTGAGAAATGGTTTGGGTTTTATAAGAAAATAACAGCATCAAAACCGAGGATGATAAATCTTCGGTGAATCGACACTTACTGTAAAGGAGTTTCACCCCCTTTCCGATAAGAATAAGATTGGCAGAACTGCCGATGGGATTGGTCATGCATACGGATGAAGTTGACAGTTAAGGATGAAGCTATGGGATGATCCAGTCAAGAAGAACATGAACAAGAAAACAAGAATGTATTTTTAAACAAAAGGATTGTTCCAAGATTCAAAAGAAATCCAAATCAGAGTGGAAGAAATTCAAGCTCAAATGATAGTGATTCTTTAATTAATTTTCACTCCATATGCTAAGATTTGCCTAAACCAGAGCTCTGATACCAACTGTAATGTAACAACCCGCATATTTATTGATTTTATATTTAAATATTTTATTTAAATATTTTTTCGTTATTCGGATATTGGTCCGAAAAGCTACTTTTTGCAAACGGTCAAATTAGGACCCGAGACCACTTCCATTGAGTTCGAAATGCCGTTTACAATCTTTTTAAGTATAAACTTTGATATGTTTAGGGTTAGTGGAATTTCACTAACTTTTCCCGCTTTGGACTTTGGGTTGGTTTAGCCTATTAAACCTAAGTTCCAACCCCTTCTCCTCATCTCTTCATAAATTCCTACCTAACTCTAGTTTTAGCATTAATGGTGAGTGGAAAGGGAAATTAAAATTCCAAGCCCAAGTTCATTAGCAAATTCAACATCCAACTCCAAAATCAAAGTAAAGGCATTGGATTCAAGCTTGTAGTTGCTTCTCTATTGACTTCAAGCTTCTTCTTCATTGAATTTGTGCAAAGGTGAGATTTTTATCTCACAATTCTAGTCTATAACTATATTGGACTGTTGGGAATGATTTCCATCACTTTAGCATGTACATTTGCGTTTGGTTTGGATTGAATGGCGAAAAACTCCAATTTTCAGTGTTTTTGGCGAAAAACTGCAGTAAGGTAGCACTGCCTCGGAATTAGGTCGTTCTGGTGGAAAATTCGCCTCGGAGTTAGGTCACAAGGTCGTAAGTCGTAGGTCGCTCGCCTTTAGGTCGTGCCTCTTTAGGTCGCTCGGCCTTGCCTACCTCGTTAGGTCGCGTGACCTTAGGTCGTTCCCCTTTAGGTCGTGTGACCTTAAGTTGTTCACATGGGTTAGGCCTTTAAACCATTAGGTCGCTCGAATGAGTTAGGTCGTTGGACCTTAGGTCGTTTACCCTTTAGGTCGCGTGTTCCACTAGGTCGCGTGAACCCTTAGGTCGTTGGACCTTATTCCCTCTTAGGTCGGCAACTAGTAGGTCGTTTGCCTTGCTTAACTCGCTAACACCGTTAGGTCGCAACCCTTTAGGTCGCTCGACCTGTGCAACTGTTAGGTCGCGAGTCTCCCTTAGGTCGCACCTTCTTGGTCGTGTATTACTCCCTAACTCGTTTATATTAGGTCGCGAGTCCCTTAAGTCGCTCGCCTCCGTTAGGTCGCGCATCACCCTAACTCGCTCGGCCTTGCCTTCGTTAAGTCGCGTGACACGTCAGGTCGCGCATCACGTTAACTCGCTCGACCTTGTTTAGGTCGTTAGGTCACGAACACCTCTAGGTCGCTCGACCCCTTATACTCGTAGGTCGCTTGATCATATCCTCCCTTAGGTCTTCACTAGGTCGTACCGTTTTGGACGGGGCGCTGCCCCGCACCCCATCGGGGGCGTTGCCCCTGGACCCCCGCGACCTGACCGGGTAGGTCGAACCCCGTAGCGGGGGTGTTGCCCCCGCACCCCCACCTTGGGGGGTTGCCACCCCCCCTGGACCCCCCTCCGTAGGGGATTTTATCTGAAAAGCATTCAACAGAACTTGCTTTGTTGAGATGCTGAGTTGACCATTCTTCGAGACAAACTATCTTTGGCTTCTCGGTCGATTTTGTGGTATCAAGGCCTTGCTAAGAAGGTGGGATAACAACTTTAGAAATATGAAGGTTTCAATACTAGTAGTAAATATCAAAACTCTTTCAACAAAATGATTTCAACTCTATTTTCAATAACAAAGCTCTTTTCTTAAACCATTTTCCAATCTACTAGTATATACAAACCTTTACCTCACTCAGATGAGAAATCTAATTAAACGGCTTAGTAAAACAAGTGGCATGAAACGCTTGCGTTCACTTCGTTGGTTAATTCTTGAACTTGTTCGATTGAACCTCTTGTGACAATTTTCTAGTAAAGATTTACAGTTTGTTCGTAAATATTTAAGTTAAGCAAGTGGTTATGGGACACAAAGATAAACTTTTATATTTACTAGCTTAGTATAATTGACACTTCTCGTTGATCATGACGATCATTTTATGATTTAGACTAGCAATTGTGCGATGTCTCTTTGTTTGCAAGGTTAGACTAGACCTCATGGGTGTGATTCCGACTCACACATATCTCTTTGTCTGCAAGGTTAGTTAGGCACCATTTGTGTGATTCCACTCACACATACCTTTTTGTTGCGAGGTTAGGCTAGACACCATTTGTGTGATTCCACTCACACATACCATTTTGCTTTTGGTTAGCCTAGACCTCATCTGGGTGATTCCGACTCACCCATATAGGGTAGCTCCCCATGGTCTTCGGACCGTCATGTGATAGGCCTCTTTCCCTTTTTCTGTGATTTCTGGATTTCTTGTGTTGATTTCTGGAATTTATGTCATTGACTTGTTATGAGTACAAGTTTAGGGTATGATGCCCTCTTTGGATCTTTGAGAAGATTCTTGTGATATTGATTTATCTCTTATTGATTGATCTTCTGTTGATCATCATTTGCATACTTATAGTAGTATATCAGTATGGATGTTTTATGTTTATGCCATATCTTTTATTTTATACCATGTCATCTGATATTTATAGCTAGACTGATCCGTTTATTATTTTCTTAAATAATACTCGGGTCAGACCGAGATGTTACAGGTGCTTCTGCTTGACTTCTTCCCAGGATTTGCTACTCTGACTTTTGGCTAACTATTTAGATTAGCAGTTTTTGTTGTATACACTTGAGATATAGACTCATAGTTGTATTCTTTTGTATAGCACGTGTTGCTATTCTTTTGTATTATTGTGAATCTTTTTGACCACTACTCTGATGTACATTTTCATGTGTTAGTTATATATTCATATCTTCTTCCGCCTTTGTGATATGGATGTCTGTGACTGATTTGTGTTATGCTTATTTCTATGTTTGTTTCCGAAGATTATTTATAGCCACCGTGTGATAAGCAATCACATGGATGGTCGCTCCTCAACAGCCTTATTCTCCGTGCTAGTTGATAGCACTACACCGTAGTGTTCTTGGCTAGCGTGGGTGTAGAGGTGGGGCATCACCACACGACCCACTGTTTGGAACCATTCAAATCGACAACTATCCACTCATGTCAAACTTGAATTGCTCAAAACAACAGATTGTTAATTTATATTTGGCAAAACGTAGCATATACAGTAAATAAATTAAACACAGAATCACAGACGAGGAGAAATATCAATAAGCGATGGAATAGATACATAGTAGTTCATGAAGCTATTATAATAAACATCAGAGTTAGAAACAAAATACAACAGATATCCGATACATATGAGTTACTAATATAAATGCTAAGGACAATTTAGAACAAAACAGCTGGAATAAACTGACGTAACTGGAAAGCTGAATGGACTAAGACCGATCCTCAAGAGAAGCTCTAAACTCCAAATGCGAGTCTTAAATGTCGTGGCACTCATTCTGACCCGAGCATAAAGCAAAATACAAAACAATCAAGTTAGGATTAACAATCGTATACCAATAAATCAACTCAAGGAGATGTCAAGTGAAATACAAATAACTTAAAGGATGCTTAGGATTCTCATCCTCTAAGGATTCGTTAAACTATCTAAATACGTAGTACAATACACTACGTAGATTATGTCTATAGTAAAGTAAACTATAAAAATAGCGTAGGCTTTACCCCCCCTCTTAACACATTTTATATAATGTCGTAGTCTATATAGTACTGTAGACTCCACCAAAACGTAGGCTATCAAGGAGCACTCCATAGGTACGACACAAACCAAACTCGTAGAAGGTGTGATAAGGCATGTGATAAGGCACGCGAGACAATGCCAAGGTAGGATTCTACCATTTGCACTCCTGGACTGGTGGTAATGCATGACAGCTACTACCGTCCACCTCGAGATGCACTCCCAAAATCAAAGGTGCACCTAACCAAACCACAAAGTAACAGAATGGTATCCAAGAAATGTGCCCGATCGGAGGTGCAGCCTCACTTGGCCCGGTATAGCTCCTATTTTGGTCACATCAAGCTGACACATGGAAGTCAGGGTTGCGTTAATACCTCATATAGAATCATCGCCAAACCATCCTACTTTGTTCTGGAATCTCCACCACATACATAGTTGTTAAAGTGATTTTCGGTATTGGCAAAGAGCATGACAATATCCGATCCTGGTCGCTTAACAACCTAACGCTTATTTCACACCGTGGTTATTTTATAAATTCACCTTTATAATCATTCTAAATAGTTCATACTTCGTGTCAAATATCCTATTCATTTCAAAACTATATCACTTTCGAAATCAATATTCACTTTCAAAATCATATCACTTTAAATCATATTTACTACAAAAATCATAACCACAAATAGGTTAAACTATCATATCAAAGTATTCACATTTAAATCCATTAATCAATATCATAACAGTTCCAACTTTAGATTAAAAAATATATTTAAAATTGTTTATAAATTTTAAATAGTTTATTTTTAAAAATAGATTATATATTAAAATTGTTTATATACTAAAAATAGGTTATACATAAAATATATAAATATTTTCGAAAATAGTCTCAATTTCGAATTATTTCTCCCAATTCCACAAATCAGTTCAGATTCTCATTTAAACCATTTCAATTTATTTCAATTTCAAATCCAAGATTGAACTAACCGTTCGAATTCAATAAGTTTCAAGATAAATATTCAAACAAGTTACAATATATCAATTTGATAAATTTCATTTATATTTCAACGTTCAACTTTAATTTATTTAAATTCGAAAATATTCATTTTATCACTTTCATAGGCATTTAAATAAATTCCTAAATTATAAATTTAAATCAAAATTAAAATATCAAGTATATAACTTCGTTATTTAATTCTGAAATATTCACTTAATCACCTTTTACGAACATTTAAATAAAATCTCAAATTCAAACTTGAATCAAATTTTAATATTTAATATTAATTTTTATTTTAAATTTTAATTATTTATTTAATCACCTTAACTCAAAGATAAGGTTATAAAATTATGAAATCATATTCTTAAAATCTCAAAATCAATAGTTCTTAACAAATAATATTTCAAATTAATTCCAAGTTAACTTTCCAACCGAGCTTTATTAAATTTATTACAAAATCTATATTTAAATTATTAATGTAATTTATATAAATACTTAAACATATTATATATATACTAATTAAATTAAATTTTACTAAACTAAATCTTTATATTAAATCTTATTTTATATATTTTCTAAAATAATAAAATTATAAGTAAAATCTCAAAAATTTTATTTTCAAAACTAAATTATAAATTTAAAATTTCCAAAAGATATAGTGTTAAAAATCTAAATTTTACACATATATAAAATAACATATATATATATATATTATATTTTAAAAATCAATATTTATTAAAACCCATATATTCCCTTCAAAACTTTGATACTTGTTTTGAAAATATAGACTAACGGTGTCCGTATATAATTTTTTATCATATGATCAAGTGATATGGATATTTATCATTTGAATCCACAATTTAAATTTAATATTTATAGGTATATATCATTTCAACCTGCAATCCCAAATTCAAATCAATAAAATCACTTGGGTTTATCATTTCAACCCATAACGATTTTCTCGTAATTTATTAAATCATTCGAGTACATATCATCAACCGTAGGGAATTTCTATACTAACAGGAAACTTGTAGAGTGAAAATAAATATAATAATAATATAACATATCAACAACATGCATATATCATCAGTAACAAATTTAAATATAATATATACAACAGGTTATGGTGTCATGTGTCATAGGTAAACAATTGCAGATAACAACATATCAGATTTGACAATTAAATAACTTAATAATTCAAATTTAATAATATATTTCAATCGTCATTTCAGGTGAATTGAATTTACTAAATAAAAGAATGTTAATCGTGGGTCATTGCTTATCTTTCAATGCTAGAGAAATTAGACAACACGACAAACTACGAGTTTTTGAATCACGAACTCTATAAAAATCCAAAACAAAGCAAGGTGAACACAAATTCGATGAATAAACCTGATGATTTGGAATCGATGAAAACAAATCAAAATCAGCTTGATATAAACTATAACGAATTATATATTATATGATAAATTTTCTTAAAACCAATATTCAATTTAAAATAAAATCTCCATATTATATATATATGGGTGTGTATATATTCTTTTTTTATCAATATTAATTTTAAAAACTTAATTTTTTTTCCAAAATTCTTCAATAAAACATAACATATAATATATCGATTATTACAAAAACTTATATCAAAACGTTAACATAAATCTGAAAATACTTTAAACATATGCTATATATAAAATATAACCTAACAAAACATATTATACACACACATATAGTTCAAAAAATTTAACATTAACATAAAAACGTAAAAATATATTATATATATTTATGTATATATGTATACAAGAGGAGGCTGCATGGTCGTTGCTAGCTGCTTGTGGCAGATGAAAGGTTGTGGTGTTAGAATAGATTTGGAGTGGTGGAAGGCCATGGAACATGTTGGAGGGAAAACGAGCAGTGCTGACTAGGGTGTTGCGTGCAAGATTAAAACACGGTGAGAGGGTAGTTGAAAAACGAGAGGGTGAAGGCCAGAGGTCAGTAGCATGTGCAGCCAAACAGGCGGAGGTCACGGCGCAGCAGGCTGTTGTGAGGAGGTTATGTGGTGGAACTCTTAGATGAACAAGGGCTGTGGGATGGTGCGATGAAGGTGCTGTCATTGAGAAAAGGGAGTGGTCAGGGTTGCCACGTAGTAGCAGAGAGTGGTTGGTGTTTGATGTTGATGTGGAGGGAAGAGGGTTACGCCCGTCAGGTGGTGAAGGATCTGGAGGGGATCGAAGAAATGGTTTGGTGATGGATCTATGGTGGATACAAGCAAGGTTGTGGTGGTTGATAAATTGACGCCCCATCCCGAGACCCACATTAACAAAGAGTATTACTAGGTAATACTGTCTACTAATGTGGAGAATAGGGCTGGTTACGAGCAACCATCTATAACCTTGTCTTAAAAATCTATTGAATACGTCGATAAATGCTCTATATTTTTTTCTTCTAATTCAAGTGGATTGACATATCCAATAAATACTTAATACAAAGCCAGAGGTGGCTATAGGATCTATCAGAACAAAATACAATAACTCAAATACAAAACACATCACACAACAGCAGATACATCACAGAGTATGTAAAATGATACATAACGTATGTGGTATTATGACCACAATATAAACGAATCAGAACTATATACATAACCACGTGGCAACAAAAAGGACTACAACAAAAAGGGAAATAGAAAAGTCCATCTAGAAGTAGAATAGGCTAAGTCCATAAGGGTACCTAACTTGAAACACCTCAGTCTGACCCGATTATAAAATTCATGGGTCGGTCTAGCTAAACAAATCAGTTTAAGAGGATAATCAATAACATAAGCATAAGGCAAGGTGATATTCTTCTCAAGTGAGAAGGAATAATTCAAGGGTATATGGTTACTTCACATGGCATAGTCAAGAAGGTATAGTAATTTCAAGTGGTATAAGGATATCATTAAACATGAAGGCAACTCAAAGGTGATAAAATTTCATAACAAATCTCACAATAAAAGCATGCCTCATCTCATTGGCGTATCACAAAACATCAAATATGGTTTAGGAGAAAAGCATAACTCCAAAGAGGAGAAATCCCAAAACCGCCATATCGGACAACTCAAAAGCATTCTCAAAAGAGAAAACATCATCTCAAAATGCGCCATAGGCAATAAAATATAAATCTCTAACAAGGAGAATATAACAACGAATAAACGCCAAAAGGAAAATCTCGTATAATAGCGCCAATAGGAAAATCTCAAATAATAAAGCCAAAGGAAAATATCATATAACGTCAGTGTAGGCAACTCAAATTCCCATAAGGTAATCGCCATATACATACATAAATACATACATACATATATATAATGGCTCAAATGGTCAACCATGAAAAAGGCGATACGCTCGGGAAATCACAATAATCAATGAAGTCATCTCAAAAGTTTTGCATGTGCTTTTGGCCGAAGCCTACCTAGTACTGATCTCTCAAAATAGGTACCTCATCCCAAGGAAAATACGTCACAATGACAAATATGCCACAATGGAAAACGCTGCAATGGAAAACGTCTCAAAGACAAATACGCCACAATGGAAAATGCCGCAATGGCAATGATCTGAAGGTCCAGTACTGGCAATACGCCGCAATGGCAAATGTGTCACAAACTCTCGGATAAGAACCCGAACAGTGTTAACTTCCGTCCCATACCACACGTTTGTAATAAATGGTTTACTAACTGCTAGTACTTTCCACACTCAAAACAGTAAAAAAAATTACCTCATCTCATTGGTAAACTCGACCTATAGGTCAAAACGACCAAACGGACAAGTCGGGAATTAACCGATAAGATAAACGCACGTGTCTCATACCACGTGTTTTACCAAACCATTTAATTCTCTTTCTCATTTGCTCGAATAGTGCAAAAACGTGTATTTTGTATAAAAAATAATTTACTTGCGAAAACAAGCTTTTAATACCAATTTTGAAAGCCATATTTGAAAATTCCCTTATTATCAAAAATAAATAGATTCTATATTTGAAAATACTTTAAAAATATCATATAATAAAATTTTAAAATGTCTATTTATTTTAAAAATTATTTCAAAAAGGTTTGGAAAAATCCGTGCTGGAAAACGAACAAAAACCCAAGAAATCACTCAAATCGAAATTAGAATTCAATTCAGATTTAATCCAAAATTTGAATTTCAAAATCTCCAAAATTTGGCTAGTCTACCGATAGACATCATGGCCTCAAAACATTTAATAAGTATAATAAAAATATGAAGCAAAAGTCGGATGGAAAAAGAACATAAAATTGCATCAGCAACACAATATCCAGGTTTAGAATCTTCTCTGGGTTCAAATTTCGGATATGAAACAGGTGTCCAAACGAATTTTGATTGAACTAAAAATTGGTGCATATAAAGTAGAAAACTTCGGCTTTCAAAAAAAAGAGTCGATGAATTCCGACTGGATATGAAAAAGTTATGCTGTCTCAAACATGGACTCAAGCCATGTTTGCAACAGTTCAAAAACAAAAAGATGCGCAGACCTGAAAACCATCTTGGATCCAACTTACAGGCCTAAAACAAAGGACCAAACGACCTCATATTGAGCTGAAAATTAATGAGCACGTAGTAGAAAACTTCATCTTTCAAACAAAAAAAACTAGTGAATTCCGATTTAAAATGTAAAGTTACACTGTCTCAAACATGAACTCATGCCATATTTGCAGCAGTTCAAAAAATCAAAAAATATACATGCTTGAAAACCATCTCTGGTTCAACTCTCAGGCGTGAAACAGAGGACCAAATTAACTCGGATTGAGCTGAAAATTGTATGCATATAATAGAAACCTTCGGCTTTCAAATAAAAAAAGAATCAATGAATCCCATAGGAAATGAGAAGGTTACACTGTCTCAATTTGGACTCAGGCCATGTTTGCAACAGTTCAAAAAACCAAATGTACAGGCCTGAAAACCATCTCGGGTTCAACTTCCAGGCATGAGACAGAGGACCAAATTACCTTGGATTAGGAAGAAAATTGATATGCATATCATAGAAACCTTCAGCTTTCGAACAAAAAAAGAATCAATGAATTCTGATAAGAAATGAAAAAGTTACACTGTCTCAACATGGACCCATGCCATTTTTGCAACAGTTCAAAAAAACAAAATGTATAGGCCTGAAAACCATATTGGCTTCAAATTCTAGGCATGACATAGAGGACCAAGTTACCTCGGATCAAGCTGAAAATGGATAAGCATATAGTAGAAAACTTCAGCTTTCAAACGAAAAAAGGTTCAATGAATTCCGATTAGAAATGTAAAAGTTAGCTGTCTCAAACATGAACTCAGACCATGTTTGGAGCAACAACAACAAAATGTGTATAGGTGATTTCCAGGCTGTGCATTGATTTTGCAGCAAAGTTTTCACATATCAAACAAAAGAATTTTGCTATTAAATTTTTCACACTTATACCACAACACATGGAGTACTATCAGAAAAAAATCCGGCAGCATTTCGTAGCAGAAATTGCAAGAAATTAACATGCAAATTGGAGGTCAGAACAGTTTTAGCACAAAAAAAACTGAGCATAAAACAAGGTATAAAAGCAAAATTTTCATAGTTTATAGCAATTTGAAACTTGCCTTCAGCTAGCATTTATGAGTTTTGATACTCACCTTACAAAATAGTAGAGAAACGAGAGCGAATTGGAGAGAAGATACAAGCGTTGACCTTGAGGAAGCTTTAACAACTTAAGAAAAGTGTTTATACAAAAATGCAAGAACAAAACTTCAATTATAGACAACAAATTCACCAAATCAGAAAAAAGATGAAGAGAAGTTGGGTTTGGCTTAGATTACCTGAAATAATTGACTCTATTTTGATAAATTTCAACAAACACTGGATTAATTGGAGATTTAAAGCCTAGGGTTTGAAAGAGGAATAGCTTTTCTTCTTCCTTTTGTTTGTACATATAGGTGTTTTGAGAAAGAAGAAGCTTTCTCATTACTTTACTGGTTAGTGAAAAAATGGGCTTGAACCTAAAGAATTAATTAGCCTAAAAATCTTATTAACACTAAATTTATCCTAACACTTTCATATTTACATAATGCAACATATGTGTATTTACATGATTTCATCTCTAAAAATTGTACAAACATATTTTTATGTTTAACAAACATTTTTAACAACAGATAAAAAGATAATTTAGTTATAAATATATTTTTCATTATTAAAATATCTTATTTTACTTAAATTACAATTTACACAATAATTCATAAAAAAACTCTATTTTTAACTTCAAAAATTACATAAAACTTATTTTCTTGTGTACTAAAATATAAAAAAACCATTTTTCATCATTTTTGTTGTCAAAACTTATTTTTAAATCAAATCTCACCTTTTTATTTTAAATATACACATTGTAAAATTCAAATACTTCCTTTAAAAATTATTAAAACAAGCATTTGGAAATAATTACAAAAATTATTGCATTTTCACTGAATAAAATCATATTTTGCTCAATATTCTCACAAATACACAAGATAAAGTTTTCAAAACTTTATTTTCACATTTTATTTAAAAAATCCATTGTTTATTCCAAATAAACAATTTAAATCTCCAATTTATTTTTAATTCACGATAATAAATTATAACTCCCGTTATAATCTACTATTTATAGGTAATCACCAAAACCAGGGTTGTTACAGACTCCCCGCTTATAAAAATTGTGTCCTTGCAAATTTTAGAGAAGAGCTGTATTGAAGATAAATTATCCCATCAAGCAAAGATAAGCTAGAGTTTAAATTCTCACCCTCAACATAAAAAATTGAAAACTCGGATAAGATAGCTCGGTAAATTCTATGTTTTTCCAAGTGCGGTTATTTGGATTAGCGGACCATTGAATTTTCACGAGCATAGTTTTCTTATTTCGAAGGCATTGCACCTTTGAAGCAAGTACACGAATTGAAGGCTACACAATAGATAAATGGGTTGAGATCGATTCCTTAGAACCTTCACAAATAGAGTCGGGATTTAATAAAATTTTATCCCGGTTCCAACCACCTAGATAATTGTCGTCTTTCCGTATGTCACATCGGAAAGAACCACACCAACATTAGATTGACACAATTGAGGTAAGAAGACTCAATAAGAGATAGGTGGTTTCTTAAATATCACTAACCCAAACGACCGCATAAATGCAAGTTGCTAGATAATTGCACAAAGGCAAGACAAACTCAAAGAATGAATTCTTTATACTCTTACTTAACAAAACAAATATTTTCAAGGTTATCAAAATCCATTTTCTTCATAATCAAATTCTCAAATCTCAATATTTAAAAAAATTTCAAAACCTCATACACAAATCCAATTTAATTTAAAAATTCTTCATTTAAAGTGAACAAATAGTTTCACACTTAACTTCTACCAAAATATATTTCAATTAGAAGTACGTACGTATGTGTGTGTGTGTGTCTATATATATATATTTACACGAAACATCAACTAAGTTATAAACACAAAATAGGTAGAATGCACTTGACTATTAAGAAAAAGTTATTTCAATTTCAAACCTGCTGTAATAGTCTTAAATTTTGACCCAGCTAAACCTAAGATCTGAAAATACTTATAAAATAAAAGTTGTTCTACTGAGTCTATGATTTCCAGCAATATAAAGATCATAAAAATCGGATTTATGATTTGAAAGCTATGTTAAATTTACTTTCGGCCCAAATTATAGAATCTTAAAGGACAAAAATGTTTATTCACTTTCAAACCTATTTTGGACATAACAAAAACCAAGATCTTCTAAAGTGATAAAAAGAAATTTATTGCTTTCTAAAAGATCTTTTATTCGCAAAAAGTTTGAACTCGTTCGGAGTTATAAATCTCAAGCTATTGTTGTTTTACCAAAGCACTTTTTCAAACCAAATTTAATCTTTCAAATCAATTTAAATTTTTAAATTTTCCCAAACCATTTAATTTTAAATTATATTTTAAACAAGGTTTTGCTAAATCACTTATTAAATGATCTTCTTGTTCTTCGAAAAGCTAAGACATACTAAAATTACGATCAACTCTATACAATTATCATAGAAAGAAATAATTCATTAGATGGAAAAATCTTCGTTACTTTCCAAAATCTAACTTTAAAATAAATAACTAAGAAAACTCATTTTGAAGGAGATAGCTGATCTCTTTCATTATCAAGAAATGATTTTTGATTACCCATAAAATAAATTATAGGATATGTGTGTGTTTGTAAAAAGTTTAAAATCATACTCACCATTAGAATAATTATACTACTTAGACGGTTCATTTATCAAGACAATTCAAATTCACATTTCCACTTTGTCACCAAAATTAAATTTCTATTTAATTATCAACATAAAACTAATTAAAATTGATAATTAATTCAAACTTGTTTCCAAAAGTATTTCACAAATTTACACCAATAAATTTTTAGTAGAACCAAAATTTTAAAACAAAACTTGCTCATAAAATGCTAAATTTTATAACTAGCATTCTCAATTTCAAAACTTTCAAATAATGTAAGGGTATTGCCTCGCCATTGATTTATAGTGAATGTCCTCGTCGATTGGCTGTAGAGTTGACCAAATGATCAAAACTGCCTCGCAATTCATCCAACCCTCACTATGGTTCACTGACTACATTACACATTCAAATAAAATTTAATACTCAAACCATATTAATTTATTCCAAAATTTACTTATTAAAACTCAATTTACCGTGTCTGATTGTCATATCACAGCGTTTAGGAAATTTAGGTCGATAACGTTGATCAGGTGCATCGACCAGAATTCTTGAAGCACTCGATGGAAAATCCAACACAAAAATCATTTTCTATAAAAATGCCTCTTATATAATTTACAAAACATTCTTTGCTTGTCTCAATAAAACAAATCCAATTATACTTAAAAACATATCTTCTATTTGAAAGATTTGCAATATCAAATTGATGCTTACACTCAAAATAAGAGAACACAAGGAGAACTCGTCGAGATATTCCTAGAATAGTCGATTCACAAGATTGAAGAAATGAATTGGAGTGTTTGTCAAACCGAACGGTATAACGGACCACTCACAAGAACCATACGAGTGCAAAATGCGGTAAGGGGAATGTTATCCTCGCAACTTGTAGCTGATGAAAGTCGATGCAAGGTCAAGCCGAGGAAAGATCCTAACACCACCCAATAGATCGAATATGTCATCAATCACAAGAAATAGATACTCGTTCTAATTGGTAACTTATTAAGATTGCGAAAAAGGATGCAAAGCCTAAGAATGCCGTCAGATTTCATAACAAAGATGACCATGGCATCGTACATTAACGACTGAACTGAATGAATTGCTTAGCTTCAAGCTTTAGCAATCACTCTTAGAGTTCCTCATTTCCTTAGTGGACATCCTTATGGGAGGACGACTAACAGTCTGAGAATCGTGAACGAAGTTAAAACAAAAATCAATTGCCCGCTTGGGTGGTAAACCCTAATGGACTCAAATATATTGGCAGAATTACTAATAATACGAGTTCGAGATACTTCATCATTATCTGGAGACTCAAGAACAATTAAAGATACTTTGGAATCTCCACTAACATTCCGAAGGACAAGAAACAACAGATCAGCTGAATTAGGATGCCTAAGATATATAATCCTTTCAAACATAGAATTTGGGCTTGATACATACAAACCAATCCTTCAAAATTCCCATCAAACCTAAGATAGTAAATAACGTGCAATTATGCACGAAAAGAAAAGGTACAAAAAACAATCTCAAAATCCTCACTCAACAAGCCAAATATTGCAGATTCCCTCAATAGGATACGCAATCCTCACAGAAGTAGTAAGACAATAACATCCAATGACATCAACAAATTCCTCTGATATGGATGAGTGTCAAGCATCCGTATCGATGTGGACTCGAATAGAACAATCACGATTAGGGTTACTCCTAGGATAAGATATCATCAATTTAATTGTGAAATACTACAGAATTAAAATACATTGCTAGACGTATTCTCATCTTATATCTACTCCAAAGGACACGAAAAGGTTAAGGACACGATGATTAGGGAATCTGTAACACTTGTATTATGCTTTGATGTACTGTAATATATGTTTATGTTCTGTATTTATCATATTTTGCTCCGAACTTAGCTCTGATACCAAGCTATGACGCCCTATCCCGAGACCCACATTGGCAAAGAGCAGCACTAGGTTATACCGTCTGCTAGTGTGAAGAATAGGGCTAGTTAGGAGCGACCATCTATAACCTTGTCTTAAATATTTATTGAATACGTCGATAAATGCTTTATATTTTTTTCTAATTCAAGCGGATCGACATATCCAATAAATACTTAACACGAAGCCATAGGTGTCTACAGATCGATCAGAACAAAACACATCATAGAATAGAAGATAATAAGATATATACACATATGCAAATGCATCATAGAGTATACAAAATGATACATCACATATTTGGTATAACGACCATAATACACACGAATTAAAACAATATACATATCGGAGTTGCAACAAAAAAATACAATAAAAAGAGAAGCAAAAAAGTCCATGCAAAAGCAGAATAAGCTAAGTCCATAAGGGTACCTAACCTGAAACACCTCGGTCCGATCCAAGTATGAAATATACGGGTCAGTCTAGCTAAACAAATCAGTTTAAGATGATAATCAATAACACAAGGCAAGGTGATAATATTCTCAAGTGAGAAGGAATAATTCAAGGGTATATGGTTACTTCACATGGCATAATCAAGTAGGTATAGTAATTTCAAGTGATATAAGAATATCACTAAACATGAAGGTAACTTAAAGGTGATAAAACAACATAACAAATCTCACAATAAAAGCATGCCTCATCTCATCGGCGTATCACAAAACATCAAATATGGTTTAGGAGAAAAACATAACTCCAAAGAGGAAAAATCCCAAACCCACCATATCGGCTAACTCAAAAGCATTCTCAAAAGAGAAAATATCATCTCAAAATACGCCATAAGGCAATCAAATATAAATCTCTAACATAGGAGAATATAATCCCGAATAAACGTCAAAAGGCAGATCTCATATAAGAACGCCAATGGGCAAATCTCAAAAAATAAAGCCAAAGGCAAGTCTCCTATAATGCCAGTGTAGGCAATTCACATTCCCATAAGGTGTGTGTGTGTGTGTATAAACGGCTTCAATGGCCAACCATGAAAAAGGCGATACGCTCGGGAAATCACAATAATCAATGAAATTATCTCAAAAGTTTTGCACATGCTTTTGGCTGAAGCCTGCCAAGTACCGATCTCTCAAAATAGGCACCTCTCCTGAAGGCAAATACGTCAGAATGACGAATACGCCGCAATGGCAAATACGCCACAATGGTAAACACCTCATCAGCAAACATCTCGAAGACAAATACGTCGCAATGGCAATGAACAGAAGGTCCATTACTGGCAATATGACATAATGGAAAATGTTACACAAACTCTCGGATAGTAACCAGAACAGTGTTAACGTCCGTCCCATACCACACGTTCACACTAAATGGTTTACTAACCGCTAGTAAATTTCACACTCAAAGCAGTAAAAAGTTTACCCCATCTCATCGGTAAACTTGACCCGCATGTCAAAACAACCAAACGGACAAGTCGGGAACTAACCAGTAAGATGAATGCATGTGTTCCATGCCACCTGTTTTACCAAACCGTTTAATTCTCCATCTTATTCGCTTGAATAATGCAAAAACATGTATTTTATATATAAAATAATTTACCTGAGAAAACAAGGTTTTAATACCAATTTTGAAAGCCATATTTGAAAATTCCCTTATTATCAAGAATAAATAGATTCTATATTTGAAAATAATTAAAAAATATCATATATTGATAATTTAAAATGCCCATTTATTTGAAAAATTATTTCAGAAAGGTTGGGGAAAATCCATGCTCGAAAACGAATAAAAACCCAAGACATCACCCAAATCGATATTCGAATTCAATTTAAATTAAATTCAAATTTAATCCAAATTTTGAATTTTAAAATATCCAAAATTTGGATACTCTACTGATAGACATCATGGCCTCAAAACATTTAAGAAATATCACAAAAACATGAAGCAAAAGTCAAAAATCGGACGAAAAAAGAACATAAAAATGCATCGGTTACCTAGGTCTGAAATCTTCTCTGGGTTCAACTTTTGAAAAATAAACTTCTAATTTCAAACAATAAAAGAATCAATGAATTCCAACCGGAAATAAAAAAGTTACGCCGTCTCAAATGTGGACTCAGACCATGTTTGCAACAGTTCAAAAACAAAAAGATGCCTAGACCTAAAAACCATCTTGGGTCCAACTTACAAGCCTGAAACAGAGGACCCAACGATTTCATATTAAAGTGAAATTTAGTATGTACATAGTAGAGAACTTCATCTTTCAAACAAAAAAAGAACCAGTGAATTCCGACTAGAAATTTAAAAGTTACACCGTCTCAAACATGAACTCAGGCCATGTATGCAGCAGTTCAAAAAACCAAAAAATGTACAGGCTTGAAATCCATCTCGGGTCAACTTACAGGCATGAAACAGAGGACCAAATTAACTCGGATTGAGTAGAAAATTGGTATTCATATAATAGAAACCTTCAGCTTTCAAACAAAAATAGAATCAATGAATTCCGATAGGTAATGAAAAAGTTACACTATCTCAACATGGACTCAGGTCATGTTTGCAATAGTTCAAAAAAACAAAACATGTAGGCCTGAAAACCATCTCGAGTTCAACTTTTAGGCTTGAAATAGAGGACCAAAAACTGAAAATTGATATTCATATGATAAAACACTTCAGCTTTCAAACAAAAAAAGAATCAGTGAATTCCGACCAGAAATGTAAAAGTTACACTATCTCAAACATGGACTCAGGCCAAGTTTGCAGCAACACAACAAAAAGTGTACAGGTGATTTCCAGGTTGTGCATTGATTTTGCAGAAAAGTTTTTAGATATCACACGAAAGAATTTTGCTATGAAATTTTTCATACTTATACTACAACACTTGGACTATTGTTAGAAGAAAACCCGACAGCATTTCGTAGCCGAAATTGCAAGAAATTAACATGCAAATTGAAGGTCATAATAATTTTAGCACAAACAAAACTGAGAATTTAACATGCAAATTGAAGGTCATAATAATTTTAGCACAAACAAAACTGAGCATAAAACAAGATACAAAAATAAATTTTTCATAATTTATAGCACTAGCATTTGTGAGCTTTGATACTCACCTTACAAAATACAAGAGCGATTTGGAGAGAGATGCAAGCTTTGGCCTTGAGGAAGCTTCAACAACCTAAAAAAAGAGTTTATACAAACATGCAAGAACAAAACTTTAATTATAGACAAAAAATTCACCAAATCAGAAAAAGGATGAAGTGAAGCTTTGTTTTGGCTTAGATTACCTGAAATAATTGACTCTATTTTGATAAATTTCAGCAAACACTTGGATTAATTGGAGATTCGAAGCAAAGGATTTGAAAGAGGAATAGTTTTTCTTCTTCTTTTTGTTTTCTAGTAAAAATGTACATATAGGAGTTTTGAGAAAGAAGAAGCTTTCTCGATACTTTACTGGTTAGTGAAAAAATAGGCTCGACCCAAAAAAATTAATTAGCCTAAAAACCTAATTAACACTAAATTTACCCTAACACTCTCATATTTACATAATACAACATATGTGTATTTACATGATTTCATCTCTATAAATTGTACAAACATATTTTTATGTTTAACAAACGTTTTTAACGACAAATAAAAAGACAATTTAGTTATAAAAATATTTTCATTATTAAAATGTCTTATTTTACTTAAATATACAATTTACACAATAATTCATATAAAAAACTATTTTTAACCCCAAAAATTACATAAAAATTATTTTCTTGTGTAATAAAATGTAACAAACCATTTTTCAATTTATTATGATCAAATATTATTTTCAAATCAAATTTCACCTTTTTATTTTAAATAAACACATTGTAAAAATCAAATACTTCCTTTAAAAAATATTAAAACAAGCATTTGGAAATAATTACAAAAATTATTTCATTTTCACTAAATAAAATCATATTTCGCTCGTTATTCTCACAAATAACCAAGATAAAGTTTTCAAAACTTTATTTTTACATTTTATTTCCAAAATACATTGTTTATACCAAATAAACAATTTAAATCTCCAATTTATTTTTAATTCAGAATATTAAACTATTTACAGATAATCACCAAAACCAGGATTGTTACAGACAAGGAGGTGGATGCGATTGAGAAGGACATCGCGTGGGTGACGTCAGGTAGAGGGTGGTCGGTTTCAAATATAGGGTAGGTCGAACTGTCGAATCGGCTTCAGGCACAAATAAAGAGATGTGCAAGATTCTCGAAACCCATATAAATATAACTTTATATATAAAGCTATGGCTAGTTGATATGGTTCAGTAATATATAAAGTTTATATTACTATATTTATGGATTAAACAATGGTAAAATTGAATATGAAAAGGAAGAGAAAAATTTGGATGTGACGAACAGTAGAGGAAAGGTTCTTAGTATATACGAAATATATATGTAAACTGTACACTTTCTTTTAGTTTAACATTTCAGAATGAAAAGAGGAAGAGCTAGAAAAATCAACGAACTAGAATATATATTGAACCAATATGAATAGGAAAAACCAATCCCTTGAATTCAGAGCACAATTAAAGATAGGGTCCATACAGTTTTATCCTATAGGTAATGAACGCTCACATGGAAATTGAAAAGGCTCAAAACGGGTACCGATAAGGTTGATCATTTTGCCGATTTCACCATGTATCGGAAAATGAAATACACAAATGAATATATTAAGGAGGTCAGTACGATAAGGTGAAGAGAATGATACATAGATATCAACGACACGATCATCCTATCAAAAGTCGATATTCGTTTTCAAAAATGCTACTAAAACGCCAAAAATAAGATAAATAGAGCTAGAGCAGTTCAAATTTGGGGAAAACGAAATATGACGTCTCACTCAAACAATGTTATACATTTTTATTATATAAAAATATTCAAATTTCGAAAACATTTTATTTTCATCAAATTAACTTATTTAAATTGAAATTAAAAATTACACAACAAAACTAACTTCCATATACTCGGATGAAAACTTGACGTTTGCTACGTTTAAATAGACGCATTACAAATATCAAATTTTCATTGTAAAATTTAATTGTTTTATTTTCATGAAAATTTTAGTTAATTACATTATTAAGACCGTCAAAATTCCTGGGTCGTTACAGATTACAAAGTTGCAATTCCTGGTTAAAATTTGTAACGACCCGTAAATTTCGTTGATTTAATTTGGGTGAATTTGTGAGTTTTTGTAATTAAATTTAGTAGAAATGAAAACTTTATAAACTAATATGAAATGAACGCTAAAATAAAATATATAAAAGGTGACCTAAAACCTATTTAGTAGAAATTTGAATAAATTTCAGTGAATGAAATGGGGTAAGACATATACCTGTATATAAAATTCATTTAAAGGGAATTTATTTAATATGCTAATGTAAAGTTAGAAAATATTAGAATAAATGACAATTCCATTCATACTTGTAAGCAGTTATTATAAGTTGCATGTTGTAATGGTTGACTGAATTGGAATTTAAAATTTGATGTAAATGAAAAATATAAAGGTTTACAATAACGGAAATTTAGGTAATAAAGTTAGAACAAGTTGATAAATAATAACCAAATAAGGAAATAACATTAATATATATAAAGTTGGAACAAATTGGATATAGAGAAATAAATGTAAGCTTTTAATAAATTAATTAATGTGGATTCCAATAAATGGTAATTGGAATAAATTAAGGAATATGTTAGTATAAGTTAATTTTTAATAACTTGAAAGGAAATCCAACCAATTCAAGTTAAAAGTTATACTTGGTTATAAATATAATATAAGAGAAATAATAAATTTTGGAATAGTTTGTAATAAATGTTAATTGAGTAAAACCAGTGTTATGTAAGTAATTACAATATTGGGGTGTAAATAATGAACCTCTAAAAATGTAATTAAGAGTTAATGACGATATTTATTGTACGTTACTTATTTTATTTGGTTGTTAAGTTAATTTGTAATCAATTTCAGTCAATTCGCTAAATTATTGCAGTTAACATGGAATAAATTGATAAGTGAAAAATGTTGAATTCAATAAGATAAAACATTTACATTGTAAATATTGTATAAATTTTGTTGTATATGAAATTCTATAAGATATGTTTGAAATGGTATAAATGAAAAGAAAAAAAGTGTTATATAATTAGAATTCGTTGAAATTAGTAATGAAATGAACTGGAATTAGATTAATTTAAATGTTTCAATTTCAAGGAAACATAAATTAAATTGTAATCAAAGAGTTAATATAAGAACTTGCATTTTTTTGTCAAAATGGAATGAACATTTCAATTAAAATAATTGCCTATTTTGAGATGTATAAAGAAAAATTTTCATTTTGAATAAGTATAATTTTATATAACGGAAAAATTGATTTTTCTAATAATGTATACAAACGCACTTATTACTATTCATATTTTAAAAATATATCATAGGGTTCATGGTTGTGTAAATGTTATGTAATCAATTAGAAATTACCTTGTATTAAAAGTTGTACATTAATTATACATGTTTATATTTATTTTTACACTTTATATACGGTTAAAACGTGTAAATTTGGTTGCATTAATATCACAGTTACATTGATCAAAAAAAGTAAAGTAAATAACTTTTATAGTGCATATATATATATATATATATATATATTCATAAATTAATAAAATTGGTTTGAGTAATATAAATAAAAATATAGGTAGATTGGTTTGGTAATTGATTGATTGATTGTATAATTGATTGATTTTTTTTATCGATTGAGTAATATCATTAATTGATTTTTTAACTAACTGTTTAATTGATTGCGTTAATGGAGGATGCATATATTACCATAAAATGAATGTGTTAAGAAAGAATTTAATGATATAAATATGTGCATATTTGGATTTATGGGAATGAATTAACCGAAGTAAGATTCAAAATTTGGACCCCAAAGGTTTGTTTATAGTATAAAAGTGGCCCTTCATTTGCTTAATATTTATTATCATATCTGCATTCTTTTTTTTACTTTCGTTCCAAGTCATCCATATAGGTTCCACTTGAGCATCCATTTGTTAAACTACTCATTCTTTTTAATTTATAGTAACCTCGTATGATTGATTTCTAATTCACAACTGCCTCATTCTTTTCATTTGTTTCTTTTTTGTTTGCTCCATTACAAGTAGTTTTCCTGAAGTTTTTTTTGACATCCAAATTACTATTCATGCACGTCATTAGCATTTAATATTCTTTATTTCTAAACTTCATTTTGTTTACACATTATAAGTTCTTGTAGCTTTTTTTATTGGCAATTCATTCTCCTGAAGCTTCATATTTAAAAACGGAAGATTTATTTTTATCTTCATTTATATACTTATTCCTTTACTTTACCTCTTTCGACACTACCTTTTTTAAGGCTGTTCATATTTTTACTTATATTTCAATTCTTACTTGGTTTATATATACTTTTTTAGCCTTTCATTTATTTCTATCTTCATTCCTGCAGCCTTAATTTATTCTTCAAATCTCCTTATTGTCTCTCATTTTAATTTTTCCTTCCTCTTAAAATATTCTTCTTCTTCAAATTTTATTCTAGTTCAAACTTCCCTCTTTCTTTTCAACTTTCTCTATAAATATCCTGCTATAAACTCTAGCCTCCCTAATTCTCATTTGTTTTGTACGTACATTTCAACTCTTCCCTCCTCAATGGCAGACAAACAAATCTTAGATCCAAAGCAAAAATTCAAGCTCCTCAGAAAAATCTGGAAGCAAAATGCGTGAGGGAGAGAGGGAAAGAAAAGGGGATGTCGTGGCGCTTGAAGGTGTTCTGTTATTTCTATTCTTTTTTTTTTGAAATTTCAATCACCATTAATGCGTATAACTTTCTCCTACGAACTCTGTTTCACGCGAGATTTTTTTTGCTAGGATCGTAATAATATTCCAGATCTTTTGACGCTGCTTTGGATGGATTTGGAGACTGTCAATTTTT
Source organism: Allium cepa (assembly GCA_030765085.1). Classification (NCBI taxonomy): domain Eukaryota; kingdom Viridiplantae; phylum Streptophyta; class Magnoliopsida; order Asparagales; family Amaryllidaceae; genus Allium; species Allium cepa. The sequence continues at coordinate 453,013,531 of CM060932.1, forward strand.
TTGAGTTTGAATTGAATTTAAATTCAAAAGATGAGTGTTTTAACCCACTCACAATTTCTAAAAAAAATTCTGTTTGTTAAGTTGATGTATGATATGTTTAAAATTTTATTTATAGTTGTTTGGCATATTTTCATCATTTTCTCAGTTAAATTGCATTCATTCAATTTACGCGTTATTTAATTCATTTTTGCATTTAAAACTGCCAGTTAATTGTTAATTTATTTATTTATTGCATTTAAACTGCCATTAAAAATGCTAGTCAAATTAATTTATTTTTGCATATAAACTACAGCTGAACTGTTATTTAATTCATTTTTGAAAAATTAACTGTCAGTAATTAATTATTATATATTGATGTGATTGTTTGAAACTGATGATAAATTGATAAATGTTGGTGATTGATATAATGGATGAATGGATGCTGTATTTACATTGTGTAAACTGCAAGTTATTATGCATTTTCATTTCATTCGGGATTGTGGTTTGAAATGATATACAACCGCATTTTTATTTTTAAATTGCGGATTGAAATGATAAATATCCGTATCACTTGACCATAGGATAGAAAATTATATACAGGCACCGCGATATATATATAATTATTTTGAAAATAATTTCTATGGTTTGGATAGGATACGGTTTAATGAATATTAAATTTTGATATTATATAAATATTATTTTATATATACATATATAGTTAAAATTTTGTATTTAAGCTATGTATAATCTGTTAAATAAAAATGAATAAGTTAGAAAAATGGAGTTTGATAATTTATATTATATGTTTAAATACAGGTTTAAGATCTTGTGTATATATAGAGTTTTAAATGATTCAAATCAATTAAGATTGGAAGATAAATTGAAATTTATTCGGAATTGAGATTATTTAAAAATTTAACTCCATAAGTTGTTGTAAAACTTAGTAAAGCTAGGAAATTTTAAAGGTATGATATTTATAACTGAAATTTTATTTCAAGATAAATTAAATGAATATTTCTAGTATAAATAAATGGAAGGAAACATTTAGTTATAAGAAATTTGAGTTTTATATAAATGATTATGGACTTATCATGCAAATGTTCAAGACTAAATAATAGAACGGTGAATTTGTCGAAAGAATAAAATTCCAACTTTAGCTTTGAAATTTATTAATACTCAAATTTGATATATATTGAAATTGAAGTGGTTTTTGAAACTGAAGGTGAAATTTAAAAGTATGGTTTAGACTTTATCTAAAGAAAATATATTTGTGAAGTCATGCAAATTATTTTACTTTACAAAGTAAATCTAAAATTAAACCATTTTATTCTATATACTGTTGAATATCCAAACCATTCAAGTTTTTAGAAGTTATTGTTTTAAAACTATGAATTTTGAAGTATTATGTTTTGAAAGTTATAATCCAAATGTTTGGTTTCCAGATATTATAAATTTTAAGCAGTATAATTTTGGAAAAAGAAATATATTTGAAATAAAAATGATATTATTGATTTAGGTTTTATAAAAATAATATCGAAATGAGTTGTTTTCGAAATGGGAATGATATTGTTTTTATGGGTTTTGAAATGGATAATTATTTTCTTGTTTTAAAGTATAATCTATTTTAAAGACCGTGGTGTTATATTTGTTTGTTGAAGAGACCGGGATCGGAAGTTGTCATGCTCTCTGCCAACCCCGAAAACCACTTTAACAACCGTGTATGCGGTGGAGATTCCAGAATGAATTAGGATGGTGGTGGCGTTTCCTTTAAGGTAAATACGTGGACCCGACTCCCGTGAGTTGGCATAAGGTGGCTAAAACAGGAGCGATCGACGGGTTAATAAGGTAGCACCTTTGATCGGATACATCCCTTCGATATTATACTTTGACTTTGGATTGATTCGGTGGCCACTTTTGATTTTATTTGGGGGTGTGGCTCGAGGTGGGCGGTAGCTGCACCGTTACCACCGACCCGGAAGCGTAATTGGTATATCTACCTTGGCATTGCCTAGTTGTGCCGTGTCACCTACCCTATCGCGCCTTGTACGAGTTTATATTTGTGTCGTACCTATGGAGTATCCTCTGGTAGCCTCCCAATCAGGAGGTATTACGGTACTGTATAGACTATTGGCATTATTTGTGTTAAGGGCTATATGGGTAACCCCTTAACGCTATTAAGAAGTAAGTTTATTTTACAAATAAAACTATTGTAATAGCGCAATATACTATATAGTAAATAGTTTAACGGATCCTTAGGAGATGTAAATCCCGAGCATCTCTTGAGTTATTGCACTCATATTTATTTCTGTTAATTTAACTCACATAAGATCTTTTAGTTCTGACTCGAGTGTTTTTGTCTTTTCAAATTCGCTCGGGTCAGTCCGAGCGTTTCAGGATCGAAGACTTTAGCTCTGGAGGATGGAGTCGAAGATTTCTATTATTATTATTATATTCCACTACACTCATATTGTTCCGCTGCATTGATATATGGTATGTGTAACTCTGATATATGTTGTATAAGTATAATCGAATATTTTTAAACAGCTTTATAAACTGTATATTTGATTATTATATTTTATCCTTCCGCTGTAAGATTCTGTTTTGTTTTATTTCTTTTTCATTTTCTTATTTACCCCATAACAATCCGCCCTTCCAAACGGTTTGAATTGGCACGTGTGTCGATTTAAAGCGTGCGAAAAGGCGGGACGTTATAGTTGGTATCAGAGCTTTGGTTTAGCGATAAACCTTATCTTTGTGGGGTTTGACTCTTCACTAATAGGGTAGTAATACCCTATGGGAGTCCCTGAGTGTATATATATGAGAGAGCATATTTGTTAGTGTTATAAAAAGATTTTTATATTGTGTTAATCTGTTCCATTTTGTATTTATAAATTCTGGTTGATGCATGGGACGCTGTGACATCAATAGGGATTTCTAAACACTTAATAGGACAGACCGACATAATATTTGTTTTAATATAGGTGAATGAAATAATTTTGCCTATTATATTTTCTATATATAAAATAATAATAAAAAAATTCAAATGACATCAATATTTGGCTGAAGTAGATTGGTTGTTAGGTAATAAAGTGTATAAATAATAATAGAAATAAGATTGAAATTGAAAATAAATGAAGTTCGGAAATTTAGAACTTAAGTTCCGGGGTTTTGAAATTTCTTTCGAATAAATTTTGGAATATAATAATATTGTTTATAAGTATTTTCTGATATAAATATTTAATATAATTCGGAAGAATTGTTTTAAAGAAGATTTTGGAGAAAAAGTTTTGTACTTTCCTCTCTGTCGCTGGAAAATAATTTCGGTGACGGCGGCTGCATCATCGACTTTCATTTTCGAGTTTCGAAGGGGAAAGGGCACAGTAGTAGTTCTACTGCAGATTCATTTTAGAAAAATATATAAATTTTGAATTGTTTTAAATATAATTAGAGATATATAAGTTGTAAGAATGTATTTATCTATTGTTTAAAATAAATTGAAAATTTAACCTGGTATTAAATTCTTAAATTTCCATTGATTAATTGTTTCAATTATTATAGTGAAATAAAAGGTAAGTAATTAATGATTGAAACCTCTAATTTAGGTAAGAGATTTAAGGCTAAGTTATAAAGGAAATAAAAAGGAAGTTGAAATTGTAACTTATAAGGAAAAGGTAAAAATTTATTGGACAATGAATTAATTAAAAGAAATAAACTTGAGGTAATGAAAGTAATTAATGAAATTCTTTAATAAACAAGGATTTGATGTTGTAATTGTTGTAAACTTAAGTTACAATTGGAATTTTACTATATTTAAATATAGTTAAAGGTAAGTATCATAATTAGATGATTATAGTCTTAAGTAAATGTTAAAGTTAATTATTTTAATAAACAGAAAGACGAATACTGTAAATAAATAAAGTTAAGCAGTGAATAAATGTACGTAGAATAATAAAAGGAAAATTCTGGATATGAATAAGTGAGAAAAGAAAAAAAAGAAAAGAAAAATCACTATTTGAAAGAAAATAAATCAAACAACAAATAATATGAAATGAAATAAATAAGAATGAATTTGACCTATTTTCTGAAATTGGTGGTTGTTTGATTGGGTTATGGTTGTTTGGGGCAAGGATACTTTAAAATTTGGATTTGGGTGAATGAATAATCTATTTAGTTTATCTAAGACTGTTGAGTAAATGATGCGCTAGTATTTATTCTTCATTCCGTACAATTTAAAAAGTTTTGAACCCGAACAATTATTTGTTTGTTTGATTTAATGATTGTTTTGTATTTGTTGTGTATGCTATTTGTTGAAATTGATGGTTGTTGTATTGATTTGTTGTTAGTGATTGAAACCACTTAAATATTTCATTTATAAAATTGCTAACCCTTTTAGATTTTATAAGGGAAATGCAGGTTATGGAAGCAACGGCTACTGCTTTTGGTTCCATAAATTAAGCGTAAATTTACCCGACAAATTGGTACGTTTTGGATTTCGGTTTATAGCGCAATTTTTTATATTTTCCCAGGTTAGGATATTATATTTTGGATAATATACGTAATATAATTGTTAAATTTTGATATTATATTTTTTTCCCGAGCCTCTCCTTACAAGGGAGACTTTATCAAAAAAATTCGTAAATTTTGGGACTTAGAAATTATTTTGAAAATGTTTTTTCAAACTTTATTTATTTAAGTATAAAAAGATATAATGATTATAAAATGGGTATATTTTATTTAAAGTAATGAATTTTGAAAATTATTGTTTATAATTTAATATTTTGAATTATTGTTTATTTAATTCTTCCTTCTCCCTTCTTTTTCAGTTTCGGGGACGAAAAGTTTTGAGTGGGGGAGAGTGTAACGACCCGTAAATTTCGTTGATTTAATTTGGGTGAATTTATGATTTTTTGTAATTAAATTTAGTAGAAATGAAAACTTTATAAACTAATATTGAAATGAACGCTAAAATAAAATATATAAAAGGTGACTCAAAACCTATTTACTAGAAATTTGACTAAATTTCAATGAATGAAATGGGGTAAGAAATATACCTGTATATAAAATTCATTTAATGGGAATTTATTTAATATGTTAATGTAAAGTTAGAAAATATTAGAATAAATGACAATTCCATTCATACTTGTAAGCAGTTATTATAAGTTGTATGTTGTAATGGTTGATTGAATTGGAATTTAAAATTTGATGTAAATGAAAAATATAAAGGTTTACAATAACGGAAATTTAGGTAATAAAGTTAGAACAAGTTGATAAATAATAACCAAAAAAGGGAATAACATTAAAATAAATAAAGTTGGAACAACTTGGATATAGAGAAATAAATGTAAGCATTTAATAAATTAATTAATGTGGATTCCAATAAACGGTAATTGGAATAAATTAAGGAATATGTTAGTATAAGTTAATTTTTAATAAATTGAAAGGAAATCCAACAAATTCAAGTTAAAAGTTACACTTGGTTATAAATATAATATAAGAGAACTAATAAATATTGAATAAATTTTGGAATAGTTTTTAATAAATGTTAATTGAGTAAAACCAGTGTTATGTAAGTAATTACAATATTGGGGTGTAAATAATGAACCTCTAAAAGTGTAATTGAGACTTAATGACGATATTTATTGTACGTTACTTATTTTATTAGGTTGTTAAGTTAATTTGTAATCAATTTCAATCAATTCGCTAAATTATTGCAGTTAACGTGGAATAAATTGATAAGTGAAAAATGTTGAATTCAATAAGATAAAACATTTACATTGTAAATATTGTATAAATTTTTTTATATATGAAATTCTATAAAATATGTTTGAATTGGTATAAATGAAAAGAAAAAAAGTGTTAAATAATTAGAATTCGTTGAAATTAGTAATGAAATGAACTGGAATTAGATTAATTTAAATAATTAATATAAGAACTTACATTTTTTGTCAAAATGGAATGAACATTTCAATTAAAATAATTGCCTATTTTGAGATGTATAAAGAAAAATTTTCATTTTGAATAAGTATAATTTTATATAACGGAAAAATGGAATTTTCGAATAATGTATACAAACGAAGTTATTAGTATTCATATTTTTAAAATATATCATAGGGTTCATGGTTGTGTAAATGTTATGGAATCAATTAGAACTTAGCTTGTATTAAAAGTTGTACACTAATTATACATGTTTATATTTATTTTACACTTTATATACGGTTAAAATGTGTAAATTTGGTTGCATTAATATCACAGTTACAGTGATCAAAAAAAGTAAAGTGAATAATTTTTATAGCGCATATATATATATATATATATATATATATATTCATAAATTAATAAAATTGGTTTGAGTAATATAAATAAAAATATAGGTAGATTGGTTTGGTAATTGATTAATTGATTGTATAATTGATTAATTTTTTTTATCGATTGAGTAATATCATTAATTGATTTTTTAATTGATTGTTTAATTGATTGCGTTAATGGAGGATGCGTATATTACCATAAAATGAATGTGTTAAGAAAGAATTTAATGGTATAAATATGTGCATATTTGGATTTATGGGAATGAATTAACCGAAGTAAGATTCAAAATTTGGACCCCAAAGGTTTGTTTATAGTATAAAAGTGGCCCTTCATTTGCTTAATATTTATTATCATATCCGCATTCTTCTTTTTTTCTTTCATTCCAAGTCATCCATGTAGGTTCCACTTGAGCATCCATTTGTTAAACTACTCATTCTTATTAATTTATAGTAACCTCGTATGATTGATTTCTAATTAATAACTGCCTCATTCTTTTCATTTGTTTCTTTTTTGTTTGCTCCATTATAAGTAGTTTTCCTGAAGTTTTTTTTGACATCCAAATTACTATTCATGCCACGCCATTAGCATTTAATATTCTTTATTTCTAAACTTCATTTTGTTTACACATTATAAGTTCTTGTAGCTTTCTTTTATTGGTAATTCATTCTCCTGAAGCTTCATATTTAAAAACGGAAGATTTATTTTTATCTTCATTTATATACTTATTCCTTTACTTTACCTCTTTCAGCACTACCGTTTTCTAAGACTGTTCATATTTTTACTTATATTTCAATTCTTACTTGGTTTATATATACTTTGTTAGCTTTTCATTTATTTCTATCTTCATTCCTACAGCCTTAATTTATTCTTCAAATCTCCTTATTATCTCTCATTTTAATTTTCCTTCTTCTTAAAATATTCTTCTTCTTCAAATTTTATTCTAGTTCAAACTTCCTTCTTTCTTTTCAACTTTCTCTGTAAATATCCTGCTATAAACCCTAGCTTCCCTAATTCTCATTTGTTCTGTACTTACATCTCAACTCTCTCCTCCTCAATGGCAGACAAACAAATCTTAGATCCAAATAAAAATTCCAAACCAAATCCAAAGCAAAAATTCAAGCTCCTCAGAAAAATCTGGAAGAAAAATGCGTGAGGGAGAGAGGGAAAGAAAGGGGGATGACGTGGCGCTTGAAGGTGTTCTTTTATTTCTATTCTTTTTTTTTGAAATTTCAATCACCATTAATGCGCATAACTTTCTCCTACGAACTCCGTTTCATGCGAGATTTTTTTTGCTAGGATCGTAATAATATTCCAGATCTTTTGACGCTAGTTTGGATGGATTTGGAGACTGTCAAATTTTTTGGATTTAAATTGAATTTAAATTCAAAAGATGAATGTTTTAACCCACTCACAATTTCTAAAAAAAATTATGTTCGTTAAATTGTTGTATGATGTATTTAAAATTTTATTTATAGTTGTTTGGCATATATTTTATCATTTTCTTAGTTAAACTGCATTCATTTAATTTACGCGTTATTTAATTCATTTTTGCATTTAAAACTGCCAGTTAATTGTGAATTTATTTATTTATTGCATTTAAACTGCCATTAAAAATGCTAGTCAAATTTTTTTATTTTATAAACTACATTTGAACAGTTATTTAATTCATTTTTGAAAAATTAACTGTTAGTAATTAATTATTATTTATTGATGTGATTGTTTGAATTGGATGATAAATTGATAAATGTTGATGATTGATATGATGGATGAATGGATGCTGTATTTATATTGTATAAACTGCAAGTTATTATGCATTTTCATTTCATTCGGGATTGCGTTTTGAAATGATATACAATCGCATTTTTATTTTTAAATTGCAGATTGAAATGATAAATATCCGTATCACTTGACCATAAGATAGAAAATTATATACAGGCACCACGATATATATATATATATATATATATATATAATTATTTTGAAAATGATTTCTATGGTTTGGATAGGATACGGTTTAATGAATATTAAATTTTGATATTATATACATATATAGTTAAAATTTTCTATTTAAGCTATGTATAATCTGTTAAATAAAAATGAATAAGTTAGAAAAATGGAGTTTGATAATTTATATTATATGTTAAAATACAGGTTTAAGATCTTGTGTATATATAGAGTTTTAAATGATTCATATCAATTAAGATTGGAAGATAAATTGAAATTTATTTGGAATTGAGCTTATTTAAAAATTTAACTCCATAATTTGATGTAGAACTTATTAAAGCTTGAAAATTTTAAAGGTATGATATTTATAACTGAAATTTTATTTCAAGATAAATTAAATGAATATTTCTAGTATAAATAAATGGAAGGAAATATTTAGTTATAGGAAATTTGAGTTTTATATAAATGATTATGGATTTATCATGCAAATGTTCAAGACTAAATAATGGAACGGTGAATTTGTTGAAAGCATAAAATTCCAACTTTAGCTTTGAAATTTATTAATACTCAAATTTGATATATATTGAAATTAAAGTGGTTTTGGAAACTGAAGGTGAAATTTAAATGTATGGTTTAGACTTTATCTAAAGAAAATATATTTGTAAAGTCATGGAAATTATTTTACTTTACAAAGTAAATCTAAAATTAAACCATTTTATTCTATATACTGTTGAATATCCAAACCATTCAAGTTTTTAGAAGTTATGGTTTTAAAGCTATGAATTTCGAAGTATTATGTTTTGAAAGTTATAATCCAAATGTTTGGTTTCCAGATATTATAAATTTTAAGCAGTATGATTTTGGAAAAAGAAATATATTTGAAATAAAAATGATATTATTGATTTGGGTTTTATAAAAATAATATCGAAATGAGTTGTTTTCGAAATGGGAATGATATCGTTTTTATGGGTTTTGAAATGGATAATTGTTTTCTGGTTTTAAAGTATAAACCATTTTAAAGGCCGCGGTGTTATATTAACATTTGGTTGTTGAAGAGACCGGGATCGAAAGTTGTCATACTCTCTGTCAACCCCGAAAACCACTTTAACAACCGTGTACGCAGTGGAGATTCCAGAATGAAGTAGGATGGTGGTGGCGTTTCCTTTAAGGTAAATACGTGGACCCAACTCTCGTGAGTTGGCATAAGGTGGCTAAAACAGGAGCGATCGACGGGTTAATAAGGTAGCACCTTTGATCGGACATATCGCTTCGATATTATACTTTGACTTTGGATTGATTCGGTGGCCACTTTTGATTTTATTTGGGGGTGTGGCTCGAGGTGGGCGGTAGCTGCGCGCTACGCGTTACCACCGACCCGGAAGCGTAATTGGTATATCTACCCTGGCATTGCCTAGTTGTGCCGTGTCACCTACCCTATCGCGCCTTGTACGAGTTTCTATTTGTGTCGTACCTATGGAGTATCCTTTGATAGCCTCCCGATCAGGAGGTATTACGGTACTGTATAGACTATTGGCATTATTTGTGTTAAGGGCTATATGGGTAACCCCTTAACGCTATTAAAAAGTAAGTTTATTTTACAAATAGACACTATTGTAATAGCGCAATATACTATATAGTAAATAGTTTAACGAATCCTTAGGAGATGTCAATCCCGAGCATCTCTTGAGTTATTGCACTCATATTTATTTCTGTTAATTTAACTCACATAAGATCTTTTAGTTCTGACTCAAGTGTTTTTGTCTTTTCAAATTCGCTCGGGTCAGTCCGAGCGTTTCAGGATCGAAGACTTTAGCTCTGGAGGATGAAGTTGAAGATTTCCATTATTATTATTATATTCCACTACACTCATATTGTTCCGCTGCATTGATATATGGTATGTGTAACTCTGATATATGTTGTATAAGTATAATCGAATATTTTTAAATAGCTTTATAAACTATATATTTGATTATTATATTTTATCCTTCCGCTGTGAGATTCTGTTTTGATTTATTTCTTTCTCGTTTTCTTATTTACCCCATAACAATCCACCCTTCCGAACGGTTTGAATTGGCACGTGTGTCAATTTAAAGCGTGCGAAAAGGCGAGACGTAATTTCTATTGAAAAGAAATCATTGCAATTCTTCCTGCAAGAGATTCCTCTTTGCTAAAGAGAGACGTCTCTTCAGGAAATTCATAAAATATGGTAGCTGGAAAATATTCAGTTGACTAAATTGTCATAGTTAGTCGACTGAATTAAAACAGAGAAAAAATAGTGCAAAAATATTCATATTAAGTCGACTTAAATTTTGATTTAGTAGACTGTAATTTTTTTGAAAGTCGAGACTTTGAATATTTAGTCAACTAAGAGTAATTTAAAAAATATATATGTATGCACACAGGTTTAGCCGACTAAGTGAGTTAATTTAGTCGACCGGCCTAGAAGTATCATGCATATGAAAGCTTAAATCTGAAAATAAATTTTGTCGTGCTTGTCTGTGTTTGGGACAAACTTGAGGATAGATTTTAACATTGCTAAAATTAGCCTTTGACTCTAAAAAACATATATATGAACAATACATCATATTGTTGAGTCCGGTCTTTGTAGTTCTTTCTCGTAGATTCATTACTCTTCGAGTCGGTAAAATTTCTTGTCGTTAATCAAAACATAAGATCCAACAGATAATTTTAAGTAAGGGGTATTGCTGTGAATAGTTTGGAGAAAGTGTCTTGGTTTGTTTTGTGGTGGTCCAAATAATCTTGTAATTGATGGTCAGATGTGTTCCTAGGTGAACATTGTAGTGTACTTAGTGAATTATTCTCTATATCATTGTATTACCGAAAAAAGTTCAAATCCGAGCGAAACCAAAATAGGTTGGAAATCGATATGTGTTAAACTATTTATATGGAAATATATATAGTATGGGTCCAAAAAAATAGAGTTTTGAAAAAGTAGTATTTTATGTTTACTTGTTGAAGCAGGCCGGAAATAACCAAAAATAGATAAGAAATGTGTTCGGATGGTAAGCACTTCTCTTAAATGTTATGCTTCTTGGTAACGGAACATATGATACTATTTGGCAGCACCCACTTTTGTAGTATCATTTTGGGTTACATAGACATGTATATTTTCTATAGTTAAAAAATATAGTATCATTTCAAATGGGTTTGAAATAAAAATCGGGTAATTGGATTTTGAGTTTACTTAATGGAAATAAATTAAAAATGGAAAAAGGTTGAACCAGACAATGGTATATACTCTCAAGATGTAGTGGCGTATTATACAAGTTTTAAAACTTATGATTATTAAACATTTTTTCCCAGATAATTAGGGAATTAAAGAGCTAAGTTTTGTGTTAACTAGTTTCCTTCTTTATTTGTTTGAGATGAAATTTCGAGGTCGAAATTCTTTAAAGGGGGATAATGTAATGACCCGAAATTTTAACGATTGATGTGAGAATATTTAATTTATTTTAAATATTTGATTAGTGGTTTAATAATAAATTAACCTGCTTTTAATTAATAAACAATGATATAAAATACATTTTAGAATTCTATTTGCTATAATACATAGTTCGATGAAAAAACAGAAAATGTTACCGAAACACGTTTTCCGGGTTTTTGATTTTTTTGTTGAATGACAAGTTGAAGATAGTTTTTGAACCACTGTATGCATTTTAAACAACATGTAAATATTAAGCTAAGTTAAGAAAACGTATTATTTTGAAATGTAAGGTTTGAATGAAAAATAGAGTGATGGGAATTAATAAAAAAATAAAATATACATTTAAATATGAGAATATGAAAAGATGGCTTGATACCTTATGTGTGGAAGTGGAGAAAGGTACATGGACCATGATAATATCCACCACATTTTCATGTGTGTAAGTACTTAGTTGACTTATAAATGATGGAAGAGTGGAAAATGAGATTAAGTATATTTTGCTCCTTTGATCTTTGTTATGCACTTATAAAAGAGAAATTTTTTGTTCCATTTCATTTTGACTTGTTTTTTTTTGCTTCGTCTCCTTTCTCACTTCCTTTTAATCTCCATATTTTTTTTAAATTTGGAAAATAAAAATTACATATTTTAGCTTAAATATTTTTTTTCTCCTCTCAAAAATCATAACTTGAAGCTTGGATTTTGCTAATACGAGAAGGTAAAAAACATTAAACCCTTGTAACAATCTTTTGGAAATTAATAAATGTTGTGAAATCTTGAATTCTTTTCTAATACCTTGGATGAAAAAATGTTCAATTATTACTGGTTTGGTAGTGATTTAAGATGAATTCCATGAATGAAATAATTTGTTAAATAATGTTAAGTTTTCTTTGAATTAAATACCATGCTTGTTGTGAACCAAACATGCATATATACATGTACACAACACATGAATGAAGACATAGGAAATCCTCTTTCTCTTCCTTCCTACTCTCTGTAAATATAACAAACTCCTTTCTTCCATATTCAAAGTTCATTATCTCCACAACCATAGTAAATCAAACGAAGCTTCCAGAAAGATGTTTGTTTTCATATCTAATTTATTTTAAATGGTCCCTGATCATATCGATGAGCGGGGTGGCCGAAATTGATCAGAAATAATAAAATATTGAATATTGGTCATTTTCGAACGAACATGAAATAATGATCAGAGAGTATGGATGGGTTTTTATTATCGAATGTGGATTTTCGATGGTGGTCACAGGTGGTCGGGTGGCCGAAGTTGACCATAGAGGATTTTGAATCATTCTCATTTCATCTTTTTATCCAATGAGTCGGTCATCGTAGGGACTTGTCGTTGGTGCTGGAGGGAGCCTTGGGCCAAAGAGAAGGCGTAGTGGTGGTCATCGGTGCTCCTGTGGCTTGTGGTGGCGGCGGCAAGGCAAAGTAAGTTTTCTCCCTTTTTTTTCGAGCTCGATGTTATCGCGATTTCGGATAATGGGAGATGTCGAGTTCTTGAAGGCTTGGGCTAGAGTTTCAGAGGGATGTGGGCTTGTTGATGGCAGTGGCAACGTTGGCCAAGGGCAATCAAGGAAGTGGTAGGAGGGAGTTACGTAGTCAGGTTTTTTTCTAGGTCACAATCTTTGAATCTGGAGGGAGAAGCTTCGATGGTATTTGTTAGCGGGTATATAGAGGTTGAGCTGGCCATTATTGGAGTTGGGAAAAATATATTTCTTTCGTTTTAAATTTATTATTTAAAATTTTAAATTTCTAAATACGATATCTTGTGCATTTTAAATCCTTTGACCCACGAATTTTTGCATTGGGTTCGTATAAACTAGTAAAACACTTTGCTATAATCAATTATTAGTTAGTAAAGTACAATTTAATAAAAAAATGAAACCGACTTTGTAACGACCCGAAATTTTATAACCCGAAAATTCTAGATAGTTATGGAAAAGAAGAAAGAGATAGAAGAAGAACGGAAAACCAAACAACTCACATTCGCCGCGGATAAAATGTAATAAATAAATATTGACAGTTTACAAAAGAATACTATATCTATTGATTACATTTAATATACATCAGTGTTTCACATAATATACAGTCACCTAAGACATACAATTTCATAACTCAGAATGACATAATATAAATACAGCGGATATACTCTATACGATATTGCCACCAGCTCGCCTCCTGAGCTCCAGAACGTCCTAACCAGAAAGTCTGTAATACTCGGTCTGACCCGAGCATTACATCAAAGTAACACCCGGGTCAGGCTGGAAACCAGCGTGAGTAAACCCAATTAACAAGGAATACCAAAAAAATCAACTTTTATAAACCCGGGGTAACGTATATTAATTTATCCAAATCACAATTTTGCTATAGACAACACTTATTTCATATATAATTTTCTAAGTACCAAACTTAGATAAAAAAATCCAATTCACTTAATCGTTTCATCTCATCGTATTGATTTCACAAATCAATTTATATAAATTCGAAGTGGTTTCGGGTATCTTCTAATACCCGCCCCGGTCTCTTCGAAACTCATGTCATCCTAACCCAAGTCATACAAATGAAATACACAACGTCTCATATCAGAGATATCCACTCATTTAAAATATCCAATACCATTCAGTCATCCATAAGCAACGCTTAATCACATTCAAATTAATTCAATTAATTCTAGTTGAATTTCCAACCACATTCACTTAGATTCCTTCATTCAGTATTAATTAATTCCAACTCAATTCATTTATCAACCCTTCGTTATTCATCTTAATTAATCACCCTGGATTAATTATCTTTCAATTACATTCAAGTAATTTTCTTTAATTAATTTCACGATATTAATTATTCTTAACCCAAAATCAATAAGTAATCCTAATTACCTCAGAAATTAATTATTTAATTATATTAGTCCATAATTACTTATATTAACTAACTTCTCACAAGTCACTTATATTGATTTATTTCCTTAACTAATAAATCTCTACTCACATCATTGATTATATAAATTAATGATTCTTCATTTACATTTCGATTTATTCTAATTAAATTTAAGTATATTAAATAATTAATCATTAACCAAACCATAATTATTAATCATTCTTGATTTATTTCATCCAATAATTAACTATCTTTTATTTACTTCATTAAGTAAATTAATTACTTCTCAATTAATCATTCTAAGTAATCTCTAACTTAAATCCACAAGGTAATTATATTTTATTAATTTAATTAAGCAATCATTTATCAAACCACCCCATGATCATTCTGAATTACTTACACCTAAGTAATTACATTAAACTTAATTAAATAATTCAAACATTTAACTACGAAATTAAATGATTTGAATTTAAAACTATTTAAAACCCGAATACTTCGAGTCAAGCATCAATCCATTCAAGAATCAATCACAACCAAGTCACCTTATCATTAGTTCACAGTGTATATCAAATCAATTCAATCATTCAAACAATTATTTAAATTAACCATTAAAATCTAAATAAAAATCCATCAGAGTGAGATGTACTCACCTTTGATTTTGTTTTGCCCATCTGATCCAATTCTGACTGGTGTTCCCCACAGTATTAAACCTTGTATAAAAATTTATGATTTATTAAGAGTTGACTTCAATTTATTATTATTCAATAGATTAGATTGACGTATTTTTTTTATTTAAAACTAAATTTATTTTAATACAATATATATTTTTTTTACAAAAATTATTAAATAGATTACTAAATAGATTAATCAACACAATTATTTGAAAGTAAACTAATAACCTTACAAATGTATTTACTTATTATTATATATTATATATTTTTACTTTAAAGCTACTATATATCTGTATACTCATAAAAATAAATTATATTACCATTCCTTTTAAAATTGGTTTCAAGTGACTAAAATAAATTGAATGAACTTATTAAACAAGTTAATTGGAACATATACGTATATGTGTACATATATAATTAAATTACATAAAATAAATAGTAAGTATCTCATACGCTAATCGAAAATCTGGCCTCGACCAATTTAGACTACAACTTCGGCTAACTCCCTAACGAGCTTGCTTCCTCCATAACTTCAGCCCCGCGACATCAATGACCTCTTCGATCTATATTGCCTTCTCGATCAAACACAGAAGTCGCCGACCTTCCTCGCACGACGTCGCCACCCTCACGACTCACGTGACTCGCTCGCGCCTTGCAACTCGCCCAGATCGCCCCACTCCTAGCTCGAGAAAACCCTAGCTCACGCGCGACCGTGCCTCTATCGCGAAATAGGCCGCGACTTGCTTCGAGAATCGAGCTCAACTCAATCCAATCTTCCCACGTCGCCATTTCGAGTTCGAGGCCGATTCGCTTTCGTTGCTTTTTTTTAAATGGAAACTGGAAATCGCAACTTAGGGCTAGGGAATGTAAACGTGGGTTACAAAAGAGGGGAGAAAGATTAATTTGGGGGTTTTCTTCTGAAGATAAGCGTTCGGCCTCCCCTTTTTTTATATAAGCATTCGATTATTGCTGAAGGTTAGAGAAGGAACGGGAAACAAATATCGGCCTGGGGAATTAGCTTACAGAGTACGCTGTTATATAAAAATATCTCTGACAAGTTAACTTTAAATATTATATTATAAAACTTCAAAACGACTCGTTGCGTAACGCGAAATCCCGCACACCAAATCAGACATGCCGACAAACGTTAAAAGGTTTTACCCGCATTCCGAACACGATGGAACGTGTTTCGGAGGCCGACTCGATCGTATGCGCGAGTTACAGAATTAAGCGATCGATGTTAAATTAAATCGATTAAAATATATCTAAGCGTTTCGAGCTACCATGGTCAAACGACAACTCTGATTGCTACGAAAATTGAAATCCGATAATAACTAACTATTACGGATCCAATGAAACTGATTTCGTTGAATTCCGAGACTGTGCCTCGGAAGACTATTTTTAAATTCAATTTAAATGATATGATTTCAAAACTGAGCAAATCACCTTTAAATTAAATTTCAACCATACTATTATCACCAGTATTATCATTATATATTTTATAAGCCTTCAAATTACTTAACCAGGCTTAGAAATTTCAGATTCAACAATTTACCCAATTTTCAATTATTAAATTCAATATTTAAACTATATAATTCGATAATTTAATTATCAGGTAAATATTGATATCTGGGATTCAGGTTAAGATTAACTTTTAAAT
Organism: Allium cepa; assembly: GCA_030765085.1. Classification (NCBI taxonomy): domain Eukaryota; kingdom Viridiplantae; phylum Streptophyta; class Magnoliopsida; order Asparagales; family Amaryllidaceae; genus Allium; species Allium cepa. Next base: position 453,030,425 of record CM060932.1, read on the forward strand.
ATTTAAAATAAATTAATAATTCCAATTTGAGTTGTTATAAATTTCGAGTCATCACATTCCTTCCCCCTTAAAAGAATTTCGTCCCCGAAATTACTAGTTAGGAAGAATGGACCAATACCCGTTTACCATTTCCAAAACTCACAATTCGACATCCTACCAACTATCCTTTATTAAAAACCCACTATCACCTACTACCAACTTTCCCAAACCTTTGATAGTCTCAAACAATACCCTTTTTCTTAATCATCCAAATTTTCAATTTAAAACCAAATTCGAATTATTAAAATTTTCTCAAAATTTTTCTAACTCTCTAAATTCCCGAAAATTTTTGCCAGCGTCTCCTTTGCGCGGCTAGCTCGGCACAACTACAAAAGGCCTCTACGGGCTCCCAACTCCAAAAGAAAACAAAACCCAAGTTGCTACATCAAAAACCCAATCCAATTTCATACAGAAACTTAAAATACATACCTTTTGTCGGGAAATTCACATTTATCTTTTGGAATCAAATTCAATTTTCTATTCCCCCTTCCAATACCTGCATAACCTACTTAGCAATAATATCCAATCGTAACATTTCCAATCATTTTATACATTTCCTCATATATGTTTCATATCTATTTCAAAATTAATTTTCCCACTCCATATGAATTCAATTTGTCTTCACTTCTGAGTATAAATTTTATCTTTCATTTATAACTGATTCATATTAATTTCATCTACAATTTGCTCTAAATTTTCCATTTGAAATTGTTTTGTCGTTAACAAAAATTCCCCAAAAATTTTAAAATTTTTCTAACTCCCAAAATTTTCAGAAAATTTTGGCAGAGTCTCCCTTGTACGGAGGAGCTTTTGCAATTTGACAAGAGATATAAATATGTATACATCGACCCACCCGGTCGGAGAAAGCAAAAACAGTTCATATTTCCTATTTTTATTGCATAGGCGTACCTTATTTAGCATTTTAAGTAAGAAGCTTATTAGTTTTAGCAATTAGTGCAATCCAAATCCAGCCAAACGGCTTCCCAGTACCTGTACTTACTCAATTTAAACATATAAGCACTATACAAATGAAGTTTATAACATTTCTCTTACATAAACAACTGTAACACTTCAATTCTAAAAGAAATGCATTCAAAATAACTTCTACAAGCAATTTATATGTTTTCAAAACTAATTCAATTGCTTTCAACCAATTTACATACCATTTCATTCAATTTCAATGGTTTGGAACTCAATTTCTTACATTCCATTGATTTTTAATCCAAGCAAGCTCATATTCACTTCAAATGATTCAGAATCAATTTTATTTGATCTCTACCAACTCATAGTATTTTAATTACTTTTATTTACGCCAAACAACAATTATTGTTAGATTAATAACTATTTTAAATTAATTTCTACTCATTCTGCATTTAACTCCATTTCTTTTCTAAATTATTTACGAACCATTCATTGCATTTCATTTCATTTCCGCAATTGTTTCATTCTAAACAATTTATTAAACTTGGCACATCCAATACTTATAAATTCATAACCATTTCCCAAATTAATTCAATCCAAGTTTTTTTTATTGAATGGGCTTTCACTCTTATCCGAAGCCAAGCTTCCATAAATTTTAAACTTAAGTGAATTTACTTAATTTATTCCAACATCAAACTTAAGTCTACTTCTATTTGATTTTCATTTAATGAAATTCCATTGAATTTAGCCTGATAATCCAATTCCAATCACAACTTTGATTTAGTTTTTATCCAATCAGGCTTCATCTATTTGTTATTTAACTCAATTAACCAATTTTTAATTTTTAATTTACTTACTCAATTCGTTATCGAATTTATTTTATTAATACAAAGTCATTCTCTATTTATTTCTATTCACTTGGATTTTGCTTTGCAACTCAAACCATTTCTATTATAATCACTTCTCTTATATCCAATTTACTTGCAAAGTTCATTAAATATTATTCAAAAACACCCTTGAATTTTATTTGTAATTCAACCATCACATTTCCAATCCAACTCTATTTTATTTTTATTTTACAACATCTCTTCTTATTCAATTCATTATCAAATCTAAGTCGAATTCTATCTACAATTCTAATTCATTTCCAAATTCCATTATTAATTTACAATTCATTTATTTACCAAAGTTAAATTTTATTAACATACTCAATCAAACAATTATTTAAACAATTAGCTTATTTCCAACTTCTAAATCAATATTCGATTTTAATTACAAACTCACTTCATTAGAATTCCAGCTTGGATTTTCTTGATTTTCCAAAATTCCAACATTTTTTTTAAAAGAAATTTAGAAATGCTTTTAAAGTCACATAATACTATTAAAATAACTCTTTATAAAAATACCCTTTTATAACTCGATGTCTCAACCAGTCCATCCTTGTTCTCACAGAAATTCAGTCATACGTTGATCAGGCGTAGGACTGAAAATCTACAAGTACTTGGTAAACCCGTTTTCAACACCTAGTGAAAATACTTGAAAAATAATTTTATTGGAAATCTAGAAAACAGTTTTTGAAAATAGAGGAAATATCTTTAGTGAGGATGCTCTGGAAATCATCACTCCCATCCATGGTCGCAGTTAACCCGATGGTTACGTTGCCGTCCCGACAAAATCCACAGATAACTGTAGGCCTCCGCGCCCCACGATTACACCATGGAACCCACGACAGATCGCAGCTACAATTGGGGTTACGTAGCCATCACAGCAAAAACCCATATAACCGTAGGCATCAACGCCATCGAATTTCGCTGCCAAAAATGAAACTTCTCCACTCCACTTGACCATAGATCGCAGTCTACCGATGTTGCGTTGCCTTCCCGCCAAAATCAAGTGTAGACCGTTGACACTCATCCTCCACACGATTTCGCTATGGTCCCTACAGTAGATCGTAGTGACATCGAGTTACACTGTCGTCACAGCATAACCCAAATGCCTCTGTAGGCATCAACGCCATCGACTTACGCTACCCAATAATCCTCAGGAACTAGTTTTGTCCGGACTCCTCACAAGATCAATTTTAGAACCCCCCCTTGGGGCTCAAGGCAGCACCACCCCGTGGCACTCCTGAGAAGTTTATTTTAAGGGAGCGCCTTTTTCCCCAGAGCCATCATCAAAACATTTTATACTATACATATAGTATCTTCAAATCATACACCTAGTATGATATCATACAAAGCTCCTTTACACAAAATCGATTATCCCAAAATCGATAATTATCAAACTAGGCTTTCCAAATTCAATATTGATTTTACCCAAAAATCAAAAGCCTTTCCAAATCCAAAGGTTCTCAAAAACCTTTTTTTTCAAATTTCTCATAAGATCCTTTTTATATATTTATTCAGATATATAAAATTGTAAAAACTTAGGATCTTTTCAAACTTGTATAAAACTCCTTTTATACTTCAAACACTTTCAAACATATTGCTTCTGGCAATAGATTTAACAAGGAAAGATTTTTCTTATATAACATAGATATATAACTTTGTTTATTCAAATCAAATATTCAAATTTGATTAATCTTTCCAATATCAATTTCATTTCCATTCACATTCCTCAATTCCATTGAACTATCGCTTTAATTCTTATCTTGGTTGGGTATTAAATCCATAACAGTTTGAACTCCGACCAGTTTATATTTAGAAAATAGCTTGAAAATCTAAAAAAAAAATAGATAAGTAGTTGAAAAATAATTAATAGTTTGCAAAATAGCTTTAAAATAATTAACTAATTATAGAATAGTTGAAAATAGTTAAATAGTTTCAGAAATTTTTACATAATTGCCAAATAGTTGTAAAATAGAAATTAGTTTGTGAAATAGTTGAAAAACAGTAATTAGTTTAGAAAACCGTTGAAAAATTGTTAAATAGCTCCAAAAATAATTGTAAATCAAGTATAAAGTAATTTGGCTGTAAGAAAGAAAAGTTGTATATATATTTAATAGCTTAGAAAAATAAGTCTATATCAAAACAATTTATATTGAAAATAGCTAAGAGTCAACTGTTCACTTTCCCAACAATTCAATTTAAATCTCCATTTAAATTGACCCAATCCCAATTCAAATAACTCCAAATTCCATTGGACTTGATTAATCCCCAATTCGAGTTGAATCAATCTTGATTCCTTCCCCAATTTAATCAAATTCTAGTTGATTTTAATCCTGTTCAATTTTAATTATAATTTCATATTATTCCATTCAATTTGAATTATTATCACTTTAATTTCAGAATAAAAATCACTTCAATTAATCCAATCCAATTTCCCATTTAAAATTTTTAAACTTGTACATCTTCAATCACCAATCCAATTACTTCAAACCAAATTAAATTTTGAACTAATTCAATTCAATCTTGAATTTAATCTATCTCGGATTATAGAAATTCGAGTTAAATTCTCCAAGGTTGGTTTAACTCTTTAAACCAAATTAATTGTTTTATTCAAAGTTTTTAATCAATTTAATTTCTGAGTTAAATTTTCAAAATTCCATTTTAAATTATCTTAACTTATGTATTTCATGGTTCAATACAATTTTATTTGTTTTCAAAATTTAATTTATTATTCAGTTTTATCTTCCAGTTTGAAGCCAGTTCTTAAACAAGTATATTTTACAAATTCAATTTTTCAAATTTATTTTATTTATACAATACCATTCTAAATTTAGATATTTTTATTAACAATAGGATGGTATCATCCAATTTGTTTTTAAATGTCCATCCATTTTCAATTTTTAAATCTCGAACCCATTTTGAGATCATACAAATTCCCAATTCAAATCAACCATTTAACTTTCCAAGTTAAATTCCAATTTCATCTTAAACTCTTCCATCCAAGTTGTTCATTCAAACTTATTTAACTTCTCTCAAGTTAAATTCAATTTACTTAATCCAGTCAACCTCATTCTCAAATTGAATTCCCACTTCAAACTTCAAATTCTTTCCCTTTTATAAGTTCAAAACTTATATCACTTTGGGTTTTTATATCACATTTCAGGGAAAAATCAAAACTCAACCTCATATAGTTTATTTCAAATTATCTTTAATATTATGTATGTCCATACATATATACATATTTATTTCTTGGCCCTTCCAGCCATATTTTAAAATTTTAAACCACCTTTGGTTTCAAATTCAAATAAATTTCAAACACCCATTGTTTGTAACAAGTCCCAGTTATCTAAATAATACTCATTTATTATTTTTCATTATTTTGAAACCAAAATTTCAAATTCTAGGATTAGATTTAGAATTTCATTTTCAACCACTTAAATTTTAATTTAGTTGTATTTCTATTTCTACTTAATTTAATTCCAATTCAAGACTTCAGTTTGGTTGTATTACATTACTTCTTAGTTTTCATTTCAATAAATTTAGTAACCAATCACTTTATTATTTATTAGAAGGAAATATTGCTTTACATATCAAAATATATTTTATATAAAATCATTTAAAATCTTTTTATAAGAAAATAACAAGTACGCGCTCATATATATCTATATACTCAACTCATTCTAGAGTTCTACGGACTCTATTAAATGAGTAATCCTCACCAGAGCCAAAGTTCTCGCTTAACCTTTCAGCTCTGATACCAAATGTAACGACCCGAAATTTTCTAACCCGAAAACTCCAGATAGTTATGGAAAAGAAGAAAGAGATAGAAGAAGAACAGAACACCAAACAACTCACATTCACAGCGGATAAAATATAATAAATAAATATTGACAGTTTACAAAAGAATACTATATCTATCGATTACATTTAATATACATCAGAGTTTCACATAATATACAGTCACTGAATACATACAATTTCATAACTCAGAATGACAATAATATAAATACAGCGGATATACTCTATACGATAATGCCACCAGCTCGCCTCCTGAGCTCCAGAACGTCCTAACCTGAAAGTCTGTAATACTCGGTCTGACCCGAGCATTACATTAAAGTAACACCCGGGTCAGGCTGGAAACCAGCGTGAGTAAACCCAATTAACAAGGAATGCCACAAAAATCAACTTTTATAAACTCAGGGTAACGTATATTAATTTATCCAAATCACAATTTTTCTATAGACAACACTTATTTCATATATAATTTTCTAAGTACCAAACTTAGATAAAATCATCCAATTCACTTAATCGTTTCATCTCATCGTATTGATTTCACAAATCAATTTATATAAATTCGAAGTGGTTTCGGGTATCTTCCAATACCCGCCCCGGTCTCTTCGAAACTCATGTCATCCTAACCCAAGTCATACAAATGAAATACACAACGTCTCATATCAGAGATATCCACTCATTCAAAATATCCAATACCATTCAGTCATCCATAAGCAACGCTTAGTCACATACAAATTAATTCAATTAATTCTAGTTGAATTTCCAACCACATTCACTTAGATTCCTTCATTCAGTATTAATTAATTCCAACTCAATTCATTTATCAACCCTTCGTTATTCATCTTAATTAATCATCCTGGATTAATTATCTTTCAGTTACATTCAAGTAATTTTCTTTAATAAATTTCACGATACTAATTATTCTTAACCCAAAATCAATAAGTAATCCTAATTACCTCAGAAATTAATTAACTATTTAATTATATTAGTCCATAATTACTTATATTAATTAATTTCTCACAAGTCACTTATATTGATTTATTTCCTTAACTAATAAATCTCTACTCACATCATTGATTATATAAATTAATGATTCTTCATTTACATTTTGATTTATTCTAATTAAATTTAAGTATATTAAATAATTAATCATTAACCTAACCATAATTATTAATCATTCTTGATTTATTTCATCCAATAATTAACTATCTTTTATTTACTTCATTAAGTAAATTAATTACTTCTCAATTAATCATTCTAAGTAATCTCTAACTTAAATCCACAAGGTAATTATATTTTATTAATTTAATTAAGCAATCATTTATCAAACCACCCCATGATCATTCTAAATTACTTACACCTAAGTAATTACAGTAAACTTAATTAAATAATTCAAACATTTAATTATGAAATTAAATGATTTGAATTTAAAACTATTTAAAACCCGAATACTTCGAGTCAAACATCAATCCATTCAAGAATCAATCACAACCAAGTCACCTTATCATTAGTTCACAGTGTATATCAAATCAATTCAATCATTCAAACAATTATTTAAATTAACCATTAAAATTTAAATAAAAATCCATCAGAGTGAGATGTACTCACCTTTGATTTTGTTTTGCCCATCTGATCCAATTCTGTAACGATCCGCTATTTTGACCATTCAAATCGACACTAAAACCGTACATGTCCGACTTGAATAATTCAAAATACCGAATTGTTAATTTAATTTGGCAAACTTAAAATATACAGTAAATAAATCAAACACAGATCACAGACACAGAGTAATATAATGCAGCGGAATAAAAAAAAATAGTAGTTCATGAAGCTACTATATACATCAGAGTTTAAAATAAATACATCAGAATCTTGAATACAGAAAAGTCTTCAGTACGAGCCGATGACTTCTCTGAACCAGTCAACTAGAAAACTGAAAGCTGAAACGATAGTTGGATCTCCAAATGAAGCTCCAATCTCCAAAGGTGAGTCTCTAATGCTGTATTACTCAGTCTGACCCGAGCGTAAAGCAAAACACAAAACACTCGAGTCGGGATTAACATTCTTATATCAATAAATTCAACTCAAATGAAATATCAACTGAAATACAATATAACTTAAAGGATGTTTGGGATGTCCATCCTCTAAGGGTCCATAGAACTATCTACAGGGTAGAAATATACACCATTACACCGTGGTCATTCACTTAATTTATACTTCAAACCTAAATATCCATTTCACTTCAAATGATTATATTCCCCAAATAGTATTTGTATAATTTATATGCTGTATACAGTAAAGCACTTTCAAATTCCAAATCGTTCACATCAACCCGACCTTCCCATTCCAATTATAGTAAATCTCATTTTATCAATTTAAAATTTCCTAAAATAACCACTTAAATTTTATAATTCCCAAATTTGGATTTAATATCCCAATTACCCCTTTTATTTCAATATGTTCCATACTTTAAGTATTCAACATTTCAACTAAATTTTTCCCAATCTAGTTTAAAAATTTCCAATTTAGTTCATCCTCAATTTATATCCAATTCAATTCATTATCTAAATAACAAATTTAACTATCTTGGTTCCAAATACATATCCAAATCTCTAAACCATTTAATTACAATATAGTTCATAGCTCAAATATAACAATTTAAAATTTAACAGTTTCATATAGATTCTCGATTTTTACATCACTATTATTTCGTCTTGAACCCTCCCTTATTTGATTCAATATCATTTTAGTGACCTTAAATTACATTTTACTCAATATTTCTTAATTTTATTTAACCGTGAAATATCTCATTCGATAAATCTCAAATTTGATTTAAATAAATAAATCCTTATCTAAAAACCATTTTAAAAAACCCAAAAATTTATCTCCCAATCTTAATTGTTCAATATTATTGCAAAAACTATTCGAGATAAAATTTACATAAATATTTATCATAATTTATGTATTTAATCAAATCTTGACTAAACTAGATATAATTAACTCTATATTTATCATTACCCCTTTAAATATGTATTTAAGAATTTACATTTAATAAGACCATATATTTCTTATCATATGGTCAAGTGTTACGGATATTATCATTTCAATCCGTACACTAAATGTATACGGGTAGATAGCATTTCAACCCGTAACCCCAAATTTGATTAAATGGAAACCGCTTGGGTCTATCATTTCAACCCATTCCAATTCAAAAACAAACATAACAAAGGGAACTTGCAGTGTGATGACAGGGATGGTGTCAAAGTAAATAAACAAACAATAACAACAATCAATAACAATTCAATAAATAAATCAAATAACCCCGAAATAATCGTATTAATTCGCATTGTTACTTGTATAATTATTTCTAGAATCTACACTATCATTTCATGTAGATTAAAGATTATTACATTACAGTTTTCACTTGTCGTTCCTTTTTAAATTTCAGTTTAAAGCTACAACAATTAATCCAAACTACGTTCAAATATTTAGAGTATAATTTATCAATTTCTACGACAATTAATGGGTCAAATCTACTAATCAAGTTCACATATGGCGGGGTCAGGTTTTAATAAATCCAGGTCCGTCATATATAATCCGTTAAATTTGTAAACTATACTACCCCAACTTAAACTAGCAAACTAGTTATCATTTAACAATAATAATTAACATCCAATTTAAACAACAATCAATCAAAAAATCAATTATCAACCAATCTGTATTATTATCACATAAATAATTAACCGATAATGGTGTCAGGTGTCATAGGTGAACGGATACAGATAATAGCAGTCATAACAGTAAAAACAACTAACAGCAGCATATTTCAATTGTCGTTTCAATTGAAATCAAATTTAATAAATAAAAGAATGTAAATCGTGAGTGATTGCTCACCTTTCGAGGCTAGAGAATGCAGAAGAGGATACACACACTGAAATTGAATTATGAATCCAAGCAAAATTGGTATGAATTCAACGATCAAAGCTGATAATAGGAATTGATGGGACAAATCAGAACGGGATCGACAACAATAACTGGTATAAGTGAGCATTTATATGTAAACACTATATATACACACTTTATAATGCATACTCTGAACAAGGAAAATATGCAGACACAGCCTATAGAACTTACAACAAAATATGTTGACACAACTAAATACTTTATAACTTTATATATTGAACAAGGCTTTTTTATATTTGAAACCAACTTTAGGGATACTTTTATATTAACATACTTTATAACTTTATATATACTTTAATATATGCTACAGCTAAATACTATGTAGACTAAATGAATATGCAGACACATCCTATGTACTGCCTGTACTTTTCTAAAATGTATGTACTAACATATAAACTTATCATTATTGTAACCATAAATTGTAACTATATATATAATAGACATGTATTAACAACAGAAACTTGCATAAGCTTACATACGAAATCCACATGTAACCGTATTATCATATATATGAATAATATAATACTTCTCTTATATAAATATAAAATGTATACCTTATATTTAAAATATGTTTTTTTTAAAATCTAAATGTACAGACTCACATGTATGTCTCTTTACAGTATTACATATTATATAGAAGAAACAAAAAAAACTTGTATAGTTCATATATCATAAACAAGCTATGAAAACTTCTACACAAATCTTTCTGTTTATATTTATATATACACTAAATAACTTACTTTATTAACTAACACAAAAACATAACTATATAATTACAGATAACATACATAACTTCTTATATAATATTTGTTTAAAACTCTATATACACGTTTCCAAATACTCAAATATGCAGACATATGTGCAGACAAATATGTATAACTTACCCAAAAAAAACATGTAAACCAATATATCTCAAATACTAAGATATATATAACTAATATGTATAATATATGTCTATATACATCTCTAATATATATACACTAATCATATACAAACAGACTAAAGAATATGTATGAAAAAATAATAAACTAACCTATACAAGAAGACAAGGACACTCGGCTGTGCTGAGGAGAAAGGCGGATCAGGGCACCGGAAAGGGCAGCTGTGCTCGAAGAGGGCTGTCAAGGTGGGGCCGATGGATCTGGGTTACTTGCGTGGCTAGGTGCTCGAGGTGAGGCCAGGCGGAGCATGGGGTGGGAGAGGCTACATCGGGACAAAGGTGGGTGATGCGCTCTGCATGGAGAGGGGGTCAGGGTAGGCGATGAGCAGAAGTGGTGCGATAGGGGTTTGGTGGGCCGTGGAAGTGGAGGAAGGGTGGGCGTAGGTCGAGGCTGGTCGGGTAAATGGTCGTGAGGGGAGGATGGAAATAAAAGAAAATTTTGAAGGGAGAGAAGAAGAATAGGCTACAGGAAGTTCTATGCTATATAAATATAGCCCCCTTTTTAAAGTAAGGTACTGTTATAAAAAAATAAAACGACTGGACGTGGCCCCAGAAAGTTATAGAATATATAAATTATATCAACCCGAGATGAACGCAGAAAATTGGAAAAGCAGAGACACGGATCTGTATAAAATTGAAATGGTAGACTTGTAACAGACGTCCGTTAATTTAGCAAAGTTGTTTAAAGCTATTTAAATTTTAAACCGTAGGAAAAGTAATAGCTACGCACTGATTAAGAAACAATTTAAATCAATTAATAGCTTAATTGGATAACGCGTTTCAAATTTTTGAAACCGAAGGAAGAAATAAAGTCACAATTAAAGGTAACGTGGTGTGTACAAAATGTACACAATAAATGAAATTGTAACAATCACCCGTTGATTCAGCTGACAAATAATAAAGCAATTTAATTTATTGCTTAGGATTCACGTTGGAGTTTGAAAATCAAAGCAAAGTTAACGGTCAACATTTAAAGGGTACCGTTACAACGAACATTTATTGCTTCCATTGTGCATCGGATTTCAAAATACAGAAGTAAATATACCGCTGAGATCAGCACGACGAGACGATCAAAACGGTATACAGATATCAGTGATAGGATCATCCGATCAAAAGTCGATATTCGGTACCAGAAAATGCTGTTATTTGGTCAGAAATAAGATAAACGGAGCAATAGAAGTTCAAGTTGGATGAAACGAAATTTGACGTCTCACTCAAAAGATGATTTACGTCTATATAAAATTATTCAAGTTTGGAAATAATTTTATTACCATCAAATATTAACTGATTTAAATTGAAATAAAATTACACAGTAAAATAAACTTCAATATTATTAGATGGAAATTTACCAGTTGCTATGTTTAATTGGACGTAATCCAAATATTAAATTTTTATTTCAAAATTATTATCATTAAATTTCTTAAAAATTCAATTAAATATGTAATTAAAACCATTAAAATTATTAGAATTTTACAGGTCATTACAAATTCTGACAGTATTAAACCTTGTATAAAAATTTATGATTTATTAAGAGTTGACTTCAATTTATTATTATTCAATAGATTAGATTGACGTATTTTTTTTATTTAAAACTAAATTTATTTTAATACAATATATATTTTTTTTACAAAAATTATTAAATAGATTACTAAATAGATTAATCAACACAATTATTTGAAAGTAAACTAATAACCTTAAAAATGTATTTACTTATTATTATATATTATATATTTTTACTTTAAAGCTACTATATATCTGTATACTCATAAAAATAAATTATATTACCATTCCTTTTAAAATTGGTTTCAAGTGACTAAAATAAATTGAATGAACTTATTAAACAAGTTAATTGGAACATATACGTATATGTGTATATATATAGAATTAAATTACATAAAATAAACAGTAAGTATCTCATACCCTAATCGAAAATCTGGCCTCGACCAATTTAGACTACAACTTCGGCTAACTCCCCAACGAGCTTGCTTCCTCCACAACTGCAGCCCCGCGACATCAATGACCTCTTCGATCTATATTGCCTTCTCGATCAAACACAGAAGTCGCCGACCTTACTCGCACGACGTCGCCACCCTCGCGACTCACGTGACTCGCTCACGCCTTGCGACTCGCCCAGATCGCCGCCACTCCTAGCTCGAGAAAACCCTAGCTCATGCGTGACCGCGTCTCTACCGCGAAATAGGCCGCGACTTGCTTCGAGAATCGAGCTCAACTCAATCCAATCTTCCCACGTCGCCATTTCGAGTTCAAGGCCGATTCGCTTTTGTTGCTTTTTTTTTAAATGGAAACTGGAAATCGCAACTTAGGGCTAGGGAATGTAAATGTGGGTTACAAAAGAGGGGAGAAAGATTAATTTGGGGGTTTTCTTCTGAAGATAAGCGTTCGACCTCCCTTTTTTTTATATAAGCATTCGATTATTGCTGAAGGTTAGAGAAGGAACGGGAAACAAATATCGGCCTGGGGAATTAGCTTACAGAGTACGCTGTTATATAAAAATATCTCTGACAAGTTAACTTTAAATATTATATTATAAAACTTCAAAACGACTCGTTGCGTAACGCGAAATCCCACACCCCAAATCAGACATTCCGACAAACGTTAAAAGGTTTTACCCGCATTCCGAACACGATGGAATGTGTTTCAGAGGCTGACTCGATCATATGCGCGAGTTACAGAATTAAACGATCGATGTTAAATTAAATCGATTAAAAATATATCTAAGTGTTTTGAGCTGCCAGGGTCAAACGACAACTCTGATTGCTATGAAAATTGAAATCCGATAATAACTAACTACTACGAATCCAATGAAACTGATTTCGTTGAATTCCAAGACTGTGCCTCGGAAGACTATATTGAAATTCAATTTAAATGATATGATTTCAAAACTGAGCAAATAACCTTTAAATTAAATTTCAACCATACTATTATCACCAGTATTATCATTATATATTTTATAAGCCAACAAATTATTTGTGAAGACCCGCAAATCCGTACTCCTTGAATACACACTAATCTCCATAGATTAATTCAAGATGAACAGAAATACGAATGCTCAATATTTAAGAAAAAGAAAGAAGAAGAGATAAGAAGGTAGAAAACAGAGAGAAAAGAAAGATAGAAGATAGAACAGAAAGAAAACAGAACATTTTAAAATAGAAGAAAAAGAGAATAGAGGAAAAAGAAAAACAGAACGGAACAGAACACAACAGAACAACATCAGAATCTCACAATTCGAAGCGGAACAACATATAATAATAAATGAATAATCTTTAAACAAAGAACTATATCAGTTATTACATTTCATACATTACATCATATCATCAGAGTGTACAACAACAACAACAACAAACAGTGCAGCGGAAAAAAGAAATACTATATAACTAGTAATACGCCATGCCATCCAGCTTGCCTCCAGCAACTCCTGAATATCCAGAATATCCTGATAAACCTTAACTCTTGACTGCCCGTGTAGAAATTGGTGGGCACCCAGAGTTTAGGAAGGAAAACAATAAACTCCAAGTCAGTCATGTGACTGGTGTGGGAACTCAAAACAGTTTATTTATCTTTAAAATCAAAATAGAGGAATATTTTTAAAGTCAATTCGCAATGCTTTTAAAAATGAGACTACCATAAGGCCTCCCGCACATACACACAATGCAAACGCAGAATCGGAGGAGATTTCTCCTTATGATAGTCAAAGATGCTTGATACGCATTTAAAAAGAACATTTGATATTATTACTAGTGCATAGTGTAGAGAAAAATTCATTTCGAAAGTAGAATATTAATCTTAGCCAACATACGACCATTATCGTATGCCTACTATAGCTAACTATGTTCAATAGCAGGTTACCGCCACATTCCATAGCAGGTTATACAACTAAAACCGTACAAGTCTCGTATTGTTTCTTTGGATTTCCAACGAATGATCAGGCCAAGGAACTTCCCATTGCCACATGAGAATGCCTCTGGATGGACATCCCCGAGAACCAAACCGGATCTCTACCAACACAAGGCCGGGTTACCCCTAACTGAGTAACAACTGACTGAATATGCCATCCCCCGGTCCTTTGGGACCTTTTCACAGAGCGCTCGTAATCAATTCACACAATCATAACAAAGTGTTTTCAACATGAGTAAGTATCTGGGCTCCATACCATGATACCACCCTTTTCCAGAAGGAAATGCACACATCCTAAAGGGCGCTACCCCTCATAACCTTGCCGCATCTTTCCTGTTTTGACCATTCACGGGGTGTGAGGCTCGACGAAGTCACGTCCACAAATACATACTTTATACAAAAGCCATGCTTTGGGTCAACAAATGATCATAGAAATGATCACCAGATAGACGATCAAATAAACGATCCTATCACAAATAATCAACACAATGATCATTTACAGCAACACTCAGCATGTCACATTACCAAATTGGGAATATATCGCTGATAACATTCAACTACATAACCTCTGAGCTCGTACGTCTCAGAGAAGGGTGTTAAGCTAAAAGAATAAATTCTCCGCCACCAACAGAAATATATTTGAATGAAATCTGCTTTATATCTCAATTTGTAACGTCAGACATACAATCCATACAAGTCTGTTCCGGGCTCGAACAAAACCGAAGGCACTTACAAAGAAGTCCTTGCAATCCGGATATTCACAATCCTGATCGGATTTCCCATCACTTAGGGAGTCTCTATACCGTTGCAACTCAGTGCAGAGACAATCGATAGGTCATCCTATCGCTCTCGCAAATACCGGGTCTTCAACACCGATCTTCAATGCTATCATAACGACGTATCACATATTCGGAATGGGTTATACGACCCCATGGTCCTTTTCCGGTTAACCCGAATAGTGAGCGCTTATTCAAAAATAAGTGTGGCATTCACATTCAAACAAATCACATCAAATACCCATTCAAAGGGAAATATTGATAGTCGGTTATTGAACTATCAATGGATATGCACACATCACCAGATTCCAAATAATTTTCCAAATTATTTATTTTCCAAAATATCTTCACTAGATATATAATTTCACACTTCAAAAATAAATCAATATTTATTTTTAAACAGATTCCACTTTCTTTTATAAATTCCATATTGAATTTATATTTCACAATATCTATGAATATATGATCTTAATTATTCATTTTCAAATTTCCTTTTTAATTTATCTTCAAAAAGATAAATTCTCTAATATTCACTTTATATTGGAAAAACATTTCCATACTTATTTAATAAGTAATTCACAACTCCATTTATTTTCAACACTTGGAAAATATTCAATATACTTAAATCGAGATTAAGTATATATTTCATTCTTTAAGGAAATCATTCTCTTAAACATATTTTTTTGGGCCAAAACGAATGTTGCGTAAAACATCGTTACGACAACCCAAAATCACTAGTATAGGGATTCGAAATTAAAATAGATATATAAATCCCAATACTATACAAAACATTTCCTTTCGGAAATCATTTACTATAACAACAGTGTTATAGTCCATTATTTCCTTCTATTTCTCGAAAACGTCTATTTCAACAATTACTGTTGAAATCTATGGTTTCGAATCTCAACATATCTTAAAACATCGTTAGATCGTTTTAATTCTATTTAAAATATCACATTCTAAACATTTCCTTTAACATATTATTCACTATTCAAAAACATAAATATACTACGTTAACAATTTCATCTTTTCTATTCATTTTATTTCAAAGGATTATTCACAGTCAAAAACGTGAATATAACTCCATAAATAGGTTTCAACAATTTACTTATCAAAATAAGTCGTTTGCGAATTTATAAAACAACGTTTATAAATTCCATTTCTATTTATTTTATAACAACTTCCTTTTATAAATTCCTATATTAACCTATTCGATTTATAACTCAATTATAAAACAAAAGTTCACATTATAAGTTAAACACTTGTAATTTATTTGTTTGCAAAATTGTTCCTTTGAACTTCATAATTATAAATCTTATAACTTATAAGATTGTTTATTTATCCAAAATTCATTCTTTCAATAACTTTATAAATTTTATAACTTCACTGTTTAAAATTCTATAAATTCCATTCTATTATGAAATTCATTTTCACTTCATTCAAACACTTATAAAAACTCGTTTTATAATGTCCATATTTCAATTTATAAATATCCATTTATAAATCTCTTAATATAAATCAATTTATATTATTCTTTTAAAACGTCTTTAAATTCCTTTAAAACTTCATCATTTTGATTTATAAAATAATCAAATTTTATAAATCCTATATTTAAACTTTTTCCAATAAATTCAAAAATCCCAATTTAAATTACTTTATAAGATCTTTAGTCCATATTTCTCAAAATCAACTTTTTAACTATATTTCTCAAAAATCATAATTTTATAACATTAAAATTATAACGTTTATTTATTTAAAATAAATCAATTCCAAAAATATTTTATAAACGTATACTTTCAAAAAATCACTTTGAAATCACTTTAAAATTCCAAAATCTGGGTCCAATGATGCTACACACCAAATAGTCAATCACGACAA
This sequence comes from Allium cepa, assembly GCA_030765085.1. Classification (NCBI taxonomy): domain Eukaryota; kingdom Viridiplantae; phylum Streptophyta; class Magnoliopsida; order Asparagales; family Amaryllidaceae; genus Allium; species Allium cepa. The sequence goes on from CM060932.1 coordinate 453,047,539, forward strand.
CAACGATATCATATATCGTATATGATAATCAACGAATATCAAAATATCCATAATTAAATAAATACTATTGAGGAATCCAGTTGGATCCCTCCAACCTGTTTTCCTGCATCCACAAACATTAGCACAATACCAATTTCGCTCCAGTACGAAATTATCGCGGTATATGGGATTTAAATATTATCTGCTTAATAGACGGCGCAATAGGGTCTCATCCGCTAACAAAAAATGCGGGAAATCAATAACTCCAATATATACATATGCCAATATATATATATTGCTATTATATATAATACCAATTTCACTGTTTATGAAATATTCGCGGTATATGTTTTTAATAAATAACATCCGCTTACTAACGGCGTATAATGTCTATTTTAACAATCAATAGATATCAATCATCATTCAAACATGCATTCAAATATTTTAAATCTAACTATTTAAAATAAAATCGAAACTGATTCGATTGAGTGAGAAGTTCTCACCTTGATTTAAATTCCGTTTTAGCGATTTATTTCGAATAAAATTAAACGGACGTTTAATTTTACCCAAAATTCTCACTAACTCCAAACGACTCCAATCCAATTTCATCGCGTAGTGCTCGACAAAACGAATCCAACGCAACTGGTTTCACACGTTTTCGACCTCGTATGAAAAAGATATGAATTTACGAAGTTATACGAATTTTTATTTATATAATTACAACATAACTTTTACAAATCTTATACCAAAGCTAATCCTGGCCGTGAGATTCAGATCCAACGCCCCCAACATCATCTCCCCAATTCACGCAACCATCTATAGGATACAAAACGCAAGAAACCCATCACCAACGATACTAGGGTTCAATTATGCATCGCGATCACTCGACGAAACTTCGATCAGGAAGTTGCAACGCGTAGCCCCTCACCAACATCATCATCGGCCTCAAGGCCATAGAACTCGGCCACCCATGTTTCCTCGTTTTGCGTGCGCAGGCCAAGGCCGACGGCCTCATTTATCTCCCCCTCCGTTGCACCAAAATCCATCATCACCGTATAGATCTCTAGCTCTCTTCATGCTCTTCGATGTTGTAGTTAACAACTTTGGCTAATTCTTTGTAGATTGAGAGTGATTGAGGGAGAAGTGAAATCAAATTCTGGCCTTAGAAAATGGGGGTGGCGGCTATGATATTAGGGTTAGGGTTTGGAATGATTTTTTGCAAAGGGAACATGTGAGGGGCCTTTTATAGAATTTTAAACGAAAACACTATTCATTTTAAATTTTTCAACTCCGATTTACGCGCCGAAACTGACGTTCCTAGGGTTTACCCCACGTTCCGGACACAATGGAACAGGTTTCGAAAGCTAATTCGGACATCTGTGCGAGTTATGGCTATAAACGCTCAATTTAAATTAAACCGATTTAAACGATTTTCTAGGCGTTTTAATTTGTACCGGACAAACGGTAAATCCAATTGACTTGAAATTTAAAACCATACAATAATATCACATTACGGATCCGATGAAACTGATTTCGTCGAAATTCGAGACTTTTTGAAAAATGGCTATTTTAACTTGCCAAATTAATATTAAAAACGATTCGATGCGTTTCGAGCTGCCACGATCAAACGATAACTCCGATTGATACGAAAATTGATATCCGGTAATAACTAACTATTACGGATCCAATGGAACTGGTTTCGTTCAATTCTGAGACTGTTCAAAAATTGGCTATTTTTACAGTCGATAATTTAAATATTAAAATATTCAATTTTCACAAATTAACTTTTAATTCGATTTTAAAAGTTCTAAAATATCATTCTAACTTCAATATGATAAAATAAAATTTTACAAATCATTTTCAATCATATTTAACTCAATTTTCAATTATTTCCATAATTTAACATATTAAATTATCGATTTAATTATTCAATTAAAATCCAATAATTCAAAATAAAATTTATTTGACTTATAAATTTCACTTATTAATATTTAAAATTAATTAAATATTAAAATTTTAATTAATAAAAATTCTGGGTCGTTACAATCTTCCCCCCTTAAAAGAATTTCGTCCTCGAAATTATTAAGTAAGAAAAGTTATAGAATCTATTAATTTTCCATAAATCCATAGTTAAATTTCTTATTACACTTTACTAAGTTTTGAAATCATACTTAGTTATCTTTTCAAAGACAATCACTATTGTTTAACTTTCAATTCCAAAATCAAAGTTAAAGTTTTCAAAATTTTCCAATTTTCTCAAAAATTTTCTAACGCCTTAAATTTTCGGAAAAATTCGCCATAGTCTCCTTTGCGCGGCTCGATCCGAAAAAAATGACAGTATATATATCACAAATATACCTCTCATCAAGTAATGAGGCATCCCGAAGGGAAAAATTTGTAAAAGTACGGTATGTAATCCGAGATATGTACCTTATATTTTATTAGCAAGCATATATGGCTAATATAGCGCGAAAGCGAGCTCCAAATGCGAAGCAAACGCGATCCGCACCTACTAATCACTCAACAAACAACATGAGAACATGCATATAGACAATAGTATCAATATACAACATATAGTAACATAATAACTATATATGTCAACATGGCAAATGCAATAAAACAATAAATTCAACCATCAACCAACTAACATTCAACAAATTCATAACCAATATATATTCATTCATATTCTCATTAATATTCAATGAAATGGTTTTCAATTTAATCACATTTGATTCATTCACAGTGGATGTTCTTACTAACATTCATTCTCAATTAGTTTATATTCACTAATTCATATTCAAGTTGGTTCACTTCCAAATCAAATTCAATTCTATTCAAGATTCACTTAACTTCCAATTGAATTTCAATTAATTTAACTTTCAATTTCATTAATACTTAATGAACTTATATTCAATCAATCAACTAACAACCATATAACAACCAATGTATATTAATTTCAACCAAATTTTCTTTGCTTATATTCATTTAATTTGGTTTAATTAATTGATCTTCATTCAATTTCTAAAGTTGAATTTCATTTTAAATAACTCAAGTTCACATTCATCACTTAACTTTATTAATTTACTTTGATACCAAAATCAATTTCATTCAATATCTCTTAAGTTATATTTCCATTTAACTTTAAATTCGTTTTTACTTACAACTCATATTCATAAATATATTCATATAGTTTCACTTCTTATATATATAAGTTTATTTCACAATTGTAAATCACTTTGATTATAATTCAATTCTTATAATTCTTTTGCTTATACAATTATTCTTTAATTTAGGTTATTCAAACAACCTAACAATCAACTTATATATACTTTAATAATTCTGAAAAATTATTTCTTTTATATACAAAATATAATCAAGTAAAATTATTTCATTTACCCAATTTTTAAAATCAATATTGTGCCGAATTGTTCTATTCAAGTGTTTAGAAACCCCTTCGGCATAGTTGTACATACTGTGCTGACGAAGGTTCATATGCCACTCAACAAACCAATCATCACAATATAAAACAATTTTTATATTCACTAACAAATACGCTCTCATAGCTATTATTACACTCAAACTCACTCTAGAGTACTACTGACTCTATCTCTAATGAGTAATACCCAACAGAACCATGGTTGTCGCTTAACCATATGCTCCGATACCACCTGTGAAGACCCGCAAATCCGTACTCCTTGAATACACACTAATCTCCATAGATTAATTCAAGATGAACAGAAATATGAATGCTCAATGTTTAAGAAAAATAAAGAAGAAGAGATAAGAAGGTAGAAAACAGAGAGAAAAGAAAGATAGAAGATAGAATAGAAAGAAAACAGAACATTTTAAAATAGAAGAAAAAGAGAACAGAGGAAAAAGAAAAACAGAACGGAACAGAACACAACAGAACAACATCAGAATCTCACAATTCGTAGCGGAACAACATATAATAATAAATGAATAATCTTTAAACAAAGAACTATATCAGTTATTACATTTATACATTACATCATATCATCAGAGTGTACAACAACAACAACAAACAGTGCAGCGGAAAAAAGAAATACTATATAACTAGTAATACGCCATGCCATCCAGCTTGCCTCCAGCAACTCCTGAATATCCAGAATATCCTGATAAACCTTAACTCTTGACTGCCCGTGTAGAAATTGGTGGGCACCCAGAGTTTAGGAAGGAAAACAATAAACTCCAAGTCAGTCATGTGACTGGTGTGGGAACTCAAAATAGTTTATTTATCTTTAAAATCAAAATAGAGGAATATTTTTAAAGTCAATTCGCAATGCTTTTAAAAATGAGACTACCATAAGGCCTCCCGCACACACACACAATGCAAACGCAGAATCGGAGGAGATTTCTCCTTATGATAGTCAAAGATGCTTGATACGCATTTAAAAAGAACATTTGATATTATTACTAGTGCATAGTGTAGAGAAAAATTCATTTCGAAAGTAGAATATTAATCTTAGCCAACATACGACCATTATCGTATGCCTACTATAGCTAACTATGTTCAATAGCAGGTTACCGCCACATTCCATAGCAGGTTATACAACTAAAACCGTACAAGTCTCGTATTGTTTCTTTGGATTTCCAACGAATGATCAGGCCAAGGAACTTCCCATTGCCACATGAGAATGCCTCTGGATGGACATCCCCGAGAACCAAACCGGATCTCTACCAACACAAGGCCGGGTTGCCCCTAACTGAGTAACAACTGACCGAATATTCCATCCCCCGGTCCTTTGGGACCTTTTCACCGAGCGCTCGTAATCAATTCACACAATCATAACAAAGTGTTTTCAACATGAGTAAGTATCTGGGCTCCATACCATGATACCACCCTTTTCCAGAAGGAAATGCACACATCCTAAAGGGCGCTACCCCTCATAACCTTGCCGCATCTTTCCTGTTTTGACCATTCACGGGGTGTGAGGCTCGACGAAGTCACGTCCACAAAAACATACTTTATACAAAAGCCATGATTTGGGTCAACAAATGATCATAGAAATGATCACCAGATAGACGATCAAATAAACGATCCTATCACAAATAATCAACACAATGATCATTTACAGCAACACTCAGCATGTCACATTACCAAATTGGGAATATATCGCTGATAACATTCAACTACATAACCTCTGAGCTCGTACGTCTCAGAGAAGGGTGTTAAGCTAAAAGAATAAATTCTCCGCCACCAATAGAAATATATTTGAATGAAATCTGCTTTACATCTCAATTTGTAACGTCAGACATACAATCCATACAAGTCTGTTCCGGGCTCGAACAAAACCGAAGGCACTTACAAAGAAGTCCTTGCAATCCGGATATTCACAATCCTGATCGGATTTCCCATCACTTAGGGAGTCTCTATACCGTTGCAACTCAGTGCAGAGACAATCGATAGGTCATCCTATCGCTCTCGCAAATACCGGGTCTTCAACACCGATCTTCAATGCTATCATATCGACGTATCACATATTCGGAATGGGTTATACGACCCCATGGTCCTTTCCCGGTTAACCCGAATAGTGAGCGCTTATTCAAAAATAAGTGTGGCATTCACATTCAAACAAATCACATCAAATACCCATTCAAAGGGAAATATTGATAGTCGGTTATTGAACTATCAATGGATATGCACACATCACCAGATTCCAAATAATTTTCCAAATTATTTATTTTCCAAAATATCTTCACTAGATATATAATTTCACACTTCAAAAATAAATCAATATTTATTTTTAAACAGATTCCACTTTCTTTTATAAATTCCATATTGAATTTATATTTCACAATATCTATGAATATATGATTCTAATTATTCATTTTCAAATTTCCTTTTTAATTTATCTTCAAAAAGATAAATTCTCTAATATTCACTTTATATTGGAAAAACATTTCCATACTTATTTAATAAGTAATTCACAACTCCATTTATTTTCAACACTTGGAAAATATTCAATATACTTAAATCGAGATTAAGTATATATTTCATTCTTTAAGGAAATCATTCTCTTAAACATATTTATTTGGGCCAAAACGAATGTTGCGTAAAACATCGTTACGACAACCCAAAATCACTAGTATAGGGATTCGAAATTAAAATAGATATATAAATCCTAATACTATACAAAACATTTCCTTTCGGAAATCATTTACTATAACAACAGTGTTATAGTCCATTATTTCCTTCTATTTCTCGAAAACGTCTATTTCAACAATTACTGTTGAAATCTATGGTTTCGAATCTCAACATATCTTAAAACATCGTTAGATCGTTTTAATTCTATTTAAAATATCACATTCTAAACATTTCCTTTAACATATTATTCACTATTCAAAAACGTAAATATACTACGTTAACAATTTCATCTTTTCTATTCATTTTATTTCAAAGGATTATTCACAGTCAAAAACGTGAATATAACTCCATAAATAGGTTTCAACAATTTACTTATCAAAATAAGTCGTTTGCGAATTTATAAAACAACGTTTATAAATTCCATTTCTATTTATTTTATAACAACTTCCTTTTATAAATTCCTTTATTAACCTATTCGATTTATAACTCAATTATAAAACAAAAGTTCACATTATAAGTTAAACACTTATAATTTATTTGTTTCCAAAATCGTTCCTTTGAACTTCATAATTATAAATCTTATAACTTATAAGATGGTTTATTTATCCAAAATTCATTCTTTCAATAACTTTATAAATTTTATAGCTTCACTGTTTAAAATTCTATAAATTCCATTCTATTATGAAATTCATTTTCACTTCATTCAAACACTTATAAAAACTCGTTTTATAATGTCCATATTTCAATTTATAAATATCCATTTATAAATCTCTTAATATAAATCAATTTATATTATTCTTTTAAAACGTCTTTAAATTCCTTTAAAACTTCATCATTTTGATTTATAAAATAATCAAATTTTATAAATCCTATATTTAAACTTTTTCCAATAAATTCAAAAATCCCAATTTAAATTACTTTATAAGATCTTTAGTCCATATTTCTCAAAATCAACTTTTTAACTATATTTCTCAAAAATCATAATTTTATAACATTAAAATTATAACGTTTATTTATTTAAAATAAATCAATTCCAAAAATATTTTATAAACGTATACTTTCAAAAAATCACTTTGAAATCACTTTAAAATTCCAAAATCTGGGTCCAATGATGCTACACACCAAATAGTCAATCACGACAACAACGATATCATATATCGTATATGATAATCAACGAATATCAAAATATCCATAATTAAATAAATACTGTTGAGGAATCCAGTTGGATCCCTCCAACCTGTTTTCCTGCATCCACAAACATTAGCACAATACCAATTTCGCTCCAGTACGAAATTATCACGGTATATGGGATTTAAATATTATCCGCTTAATAGACGGCGCAATAGGGTCTCATCCGCTAACAAAAAATGCGGGAAATCAATAACTCCAATATATACATATGCCAATATATATATATTGCTATTATATATAATACCAATTTCACTGTTTATGAAATATTCGCGGTATATGTTTTTAATAAATAACATCCGCTTACTAACGGCGTATAATGTCTATTTTAACAATCAATAGATATCAATCATCATTCAAACATGCATTCAAATATTTTAAATCTAACTATTTAAAATAAAATCGAAACTGATTCGATTGAGTGAGAAGTTCTCACCTTGATTTAAATTCCGTTTTAGCGATTTATTTCGAATAAAATTAAACGGACGTTTAATTTTACCCAAAATTCTCACTAACTCCAAACGACTCCAATCCAATTTCATCGCGTAGTGCTCGACAAAACGAATCTAACGCAACTGGTTTCGCGCGTTTTCGACCTCGTATGAAAAAGATATGAACTTACGAAGTTATACGAATTTTTATTTATATAATTACAACATTACTTTTACAAATCTTATACCAAAGCTAATCCTGGCTGTGAGATTCAGATCCAACGCCCCCAACATCATCTCCCCAATTCACGCAACCATCTACAGGATACAAAACGCAAGAAACCCATCACCAACGATACTAGGGTTCAATTATGCATCGCGATCACTCGACGAAACTTCGATCAGGAAGTTGCAACGCGTAGCCCCTCACCAACATCATCATCGACCTCAAGGCCATAGAACTCGGCCACCCATGTTTCCTCGTTTTGCGTGCGCAGGCCAAGGCCGACGGCCTCATTTATCTCCCCCTCCGTTGCACCAAAATCCATCATCACCGTATAGATCTCTAGCTCTCTTCATGCTCTTCGATGTTGTAGTTAACAACTTTGGCTAATTCTTTGTAGATTGAGAGTGATTGAGGGAGAAGTGAAATCAAATTCTGGCCTTAGAAAATGGGGGTGGCGGCTATGATATTAGGGTTAGGGTTTGGAATGATTTTTTGCAAAGGGAACATGTGAGGGGCCTTTTATAGAATTTTAAACGAAAACACTATTCATTTTAAAATTTTCAGCTCCGATTTACGCGCCGAAACTGACGTTCCTAGGGTTACCCCGCGTTCCGGACACAATGGAACAGGTTTCGAAAGCTAATTCGGACATCTGTGCGAGTTATGGCTATAAACGCTCAATTTAAATTAAACCGATTTAAACGATTTTCTAGGCGTTTTAATTTGTACCGGACAAACGGTAAATCCAATTGACTTGAAATTTAAAACCATACAATAATATCACATTACGGATCCGATGAAACTGGTTTCGTCAAAATCCGAGACTTTTGAAAAATGGCTATTTTAACTCGCCAAATTAATATTAAAAACGATTCGATGCGTTTCGAGCTGCCACGATCAAACGATAACTCCGATTGACACGAAAATTGAAATCCGGTAATAACTAACTATTATGGATCCAATGGAACTAGTTTCGTTCAATTCTGAGACTGTTCAAAAATTGGCTATTTTTACAGTCGATAATTTAAATATTAAAATATTCAATTTTCACAAATTAACTTTTAATTCGATTTTAAAAGTTCTAAAATATCATTCCAACTTCAATATGATAAAATAAAATTTTACAAATCATTTTCAATCATATTTAACTCAATTTTCAATTATTTCCATAATTTAACATATTAAATTATCGATTTAATTATTCAATTAAAATCCAATAATTCAAAATAAAATTTATTTGACTTATAAATTTCACTTATTAATATTTAAAATTAATTAAATATTCAAATTTTAATTAATAAAAATTCTGGGTCGTTACATTATTTAACCAGGCTTAGAAATTTCAGATTCAACAATTTACCCAATTTTCAATTATTAAATTCAATATTTAAACTATATAATTCGATAATTTAATTATCAAGTAAATATTTATATCTGGGATTCAAGTTAAGATTAACTTTTAAATATTTAAAATAAATTAATAATTCCAATTTGAGTTGTTATAAATTCCGGGTCATCACAGACTTTGTATAATTACGTTGTTTAAGTAATAACGCAGTTAAGTCAATTTATTGATGATATCTATTTGGTCAAATAAAACATTCTTCGTTTAAATTTATTTGAATATATTATTTTGAACAACTATTTAGAAGAATAAAATACCAGTCTGCTATAACTAAATTGAATAAATTGTTGATGACATTTGTTTAGCAGAATAAATCTCTATTCTACTACTATTTTAATTTGGACATTTATTTATGTACGGTTATTTAATATTTGGATTAATTAAAATAGGAGAGTAATGGATTAACTAGTGGGCAGTAAGTCTCTTTTCCGAGTTTGAAATATTTTGGATTCAAAGCAAATTAATTTTATAACAAGTTGGGGCTAAGTGTTTATTTAATTATAAATGATTTAATTATTTTATTAATGATGTTAATGTTAATAAATTATTTTGTTAATAAAAGTAAGTAAATTCATTATTTTGTTAAAGATGTTTTAATTTTTTTAGTTATAACATTAATATGTTTAAGAGTTATTTAATTATATTATTAATGGTGTTTAAATTTATTTAATTATATTATTTATGTTGTTTAAAGATATTTAATTATATCATTAATGTTATTTTAAGTGAATTACCTATTTTACTAATGATGTTTTAAAGTTAATTAATTATTTAATTATAGCCTTTAAAGATAACTGTAACACCCCGATATTTTCAACCTTTCGCATCCACACATGTCAGACGTGAATTGCTCAAAATATCATATTGTCAATTTATATTTGGCAAAACTCAACATATATAGTAAATAAATCAATCATAGAGTCACGGACACAGAGTAATATAACAATAATCAGCAGAAACAAATGAATAGTAGTTCATAAAGCTACTATATATAACAGAGTTAAAACAAGATACAACAGAAGTCTCGAATACATAGAAGTCTCGATACAATAGTCAAACACAAGATAAGAATATATCACAGGAGTCAACTACATAACTGCATGCTGAATAGATAGATGGATCTCCATGCGAAGCTCCAACTCCAAAGGTGAGTCTCAAATACGATGGCACTCAGATCTGACCCGAGCCTAAAGCAAAACACAAAACACTTGAGTCAGGATTAACATTCTTATATCAATAATTCCAACTCAAGTGAAATATCAACTAAAATACAAGTAATCTAAAGGATGTTTGGGATAACCATCCTCTAAGGATCTGTGGAACTATCTACTATGTAGTAATATACGCTATTATAATAATGTCTATAGTAAAGTAAAATATTAAAATAGCCTTAAGGCATTACCCATATCCCCCTTAACACATTTTATATTGCCAATAGTCTATACAATACCGTAATACCTCTTAATCCGGAGGCTACTAGAGAATATTCCATAGGTACGACATAAAACAAACTCGTAGTGGTCTCGATAAGGTAGGTGACATGGCACAATTAGGCAATGCGAGGACAGATATACCAATTACACTTCCGGGCTGGTGGTAACGCATAGTCGCAAATACTGCCCACCTCAGTCCACACTCCAAAATCAAAGGTGCACACCAAATCAATTACAAAGTAATAGAATGGCATTCGAAGAAGTGTGTCTGATCGGAGGAGCTACCTCACTTGGCCCGTCGATTACTCCTGTTTTAGCCACCTTAAGCTAACTCATGAATAGAACATTCTCAACCACCTACTACATTCTGGAATCTCCACTGCGTACCAGTTGTAAAGTGGTTTTTGGTATTGGCAGAGAGTATGACAATATCTGATCTCGGTCTCTTTAACAACCAAACGTTATTATAACACCATGGTCATTTAAAAATAGTTTATACTTCAAAACCAAAATATCATATCCACTTCAAAACCTTATCAATATGACATCATTTTTCACTTAAAATATATTAATTTTCAAAATCATAGCACTTCAAAGTTATAACAGTTTTGAAATTATAAAGTTTAGAATTTGTAACACTTTGGAAATCATAACACTTGACAGCATAATACTTTGAAATACAAACTTTGAAAACATAACTTTCCATTTGAACAATTTAGATATTAATAATAGTATATAAAATAAATAGTTTATAAAAAAATAGTTTATATAAAAATAGTTATAAGTTAAAATAGTTTATATCAAAGTAATTAGTATATTAAAATAGTTTATATTAAAAATAGTATACATTAAAATAATTAGTATATTAAAATAGTTTATATTAAAATTAGTATATATTAAAATAATTAGTATATTAAAATGGTTTATATTAAAATAATTTATAACAAAATAATTTATAAGGTAAAATATATAAATAGTTTTAAATATAATTTAAAAATACTTTATATAATAGAATAGCTTTTTTAAATTTCACAAATCAATTCAAATCAACTCGAATTTCGAAATTCAAATTTAATTCAATCTAAATTCATAAGTTTCAACTTAATACAGTTTCTCAATAAACCATTTCAAATTATATCGATTTCAAATACAAATTTGAACCATAAAATAAACCATTTCAATTTTAATATATTTCAAAGCTTTAATACTCTACATTTTAAAACTAAATTTGATAATTTCATATATATCTTAATTTAACCTCATTATTATTTAGTTTTGAAATATTCACTTTATAAATCCTGTCAGGACACGATTCTTCGACTTTCGAAAATTCGACATCGACACTCACTTTTATCGACTGCCGAGGAATCGAACGACGGAAAACCGAACACTGAGGGTTTTTTTAAAAAGAATTTTAAGAAAAGAAAAAGAATTTAGGAAAAGAAGAAAAAGAGAAAAAGGAAGAAGATAGAGGGAGGTAGAACATACAGAATTTTAAAATAGAAATTAGAGAGAATAGAAAATGGAGGGGAAAGAAAAATAGAAAAAATAATTTTAAAATAGAACGGAACAGAAAGAAAACAGAACAACTTCAGAATCTCACAATTCGCAGCGGAACAACATATAATAATAAATGAATAATCTTTAAACAAAGAACTATATCAGTTATTACATTACATTTCATTACATCATATCATCAGAGTATACAACAACAACAACAAATAGTGCAGCGGAAAAAGAAATACTATATAAGTAATACGCCATGCCATCCAGCTTGCCTCCAGCAATTCCTGAATATCCAGAATATCCTGATAAACCTTAAACTCTTGACTGCCCGTGTGGAAATTGGTGGGCACCCAGAGTTTAGGAAGGAAAACAATAAACTCCAAGTCAGTCATGTGACTGGTGCGAGAACTCAAAACAGTTTATTTATCTTTAAAATCAAAATAGAGAGATATTTTTATTTCAATTCGCAATGCTTTTAAAAATGAGACTACCATAAGGCCTCCCGCACACACACACAATGCAAACGCAGAATCGGAGGAGATTTCTCCTTATGATAGTCAAAGATGCTTGATACGCATTTAAAATCAAATCAATTTGATATTATTATTAGTGCATAGTGTAGAAGAAATTCATTTCGAAAGTAGAATATAAATCTTAGCCAACATAGACATTTCGAACTATGCGTACTATAGCTACCATCCAAACAGTGGTGACCATCATAAGTGAATGGCAGGTTCTACAACTAAAACCGTACAAGTTTCGTATTGGGAATTGGATTTCCAACAAATGGTCAGGTCAAGGAACTTCCCATTGCCACATGAGAATGCCTCTGGAAAGACATCCCCGAGAACCAAATCGGAACTCTGCCAACACAAGGCCGGGTTACCCCTAACTGGGTAACTACTGACACGAGCACGCCATTCCCCGATCGTAAACGACCTTTCTCACGGGATCCCGAAAACCAACAACCATAAAGTAATAAATTCGTAGTAACCACATAGGTTAAATATCTGGGCTCCATACCATGATACCACCTCTATCCAGAAGGAAATGTACATACCCTAAAGGGTGCTACCCCTCATAACCTTGCCGCATCTTTCCTGTTTTGACCATTTCCGGGGTGTGAGGCTCGACGAAGTCACGTCCACAAAAACATACTTTATACAAAAGCCATGCTTTGGGTCAACAAATGATCAACACAATGATCACAAGGATAGACGAACAAATAAACGATCCTATCACAAATAATCAACACAATGATCATTTACAGCAACACTCAGCATGTCACATTACCAAAGCTGATAACTTCAACTACATAACCTCTGAGCTCGTACGTCTCAGAGAAGGGTGTTAAGCTAAAAGAATAAATTCTCCGCCACCAACAGAAATATATTTGAAAGAAATCGGCTTTATATCTCAATTCGTAATGTCAGACATACAATCCATACAAGTCTGTTCCGGGCTCGAACAAAACCGAAGGCACTTACAAAGAAGTCCTTGCAATCCGGATATTCACAATCCTGATCGGATTCACCATCACATATGGAGAACTCTATACCGGAGCAATTCGGTGCAGAGTAAATCGACAGGTCATCCTATCGCTCTCGCAAATACCGGGTCTTCAACACCGATCTTCAATGCAATTATAACGACGTATCACATATTCGAAATGGGTTATACGACCCCATGGTCCTTTCCCGGTTAACCCGAATAGTGAGCGCTTATTTAAAAATAAGTGTGGCATTCAAATTCAAACAAATCACATCAAATACCCATTCAAAGGGAAATATTGATAGTCGGCTATTGAACTATCAATAGATATGCACACATCACTAGTTTCCAAATAATTTTCCAAATTATTTATTTCACAAAATATCTTCACTAGATATATAATTTCATACTTCAAAAATAAATCAATATTTATTTTTAAACGAATTCTTCTTTTCATTTATAAATTCCATAATGAATTTATAATCCAAAATATCTATGAATATTCGATTTCGATTATTCATTTCAATATTTCTTTTCAATTTATCTTCAAAAAGATAAATTCTAAATATCACTTCATATTGGAAAACATTTCCATACTTATTTAATAAGTAATTCACAAATTTTATTTATTTTCAACACTTAGAAAATATTCACTATACTTCAATCGAAATTAAGTATATATTTCATTCTTTAAGGAAATCATTCACTTAAACATATTTATTTGGGCCCAAAACGAATGTTACGTAAAACATCGTTACGACAACCCAAATTCACTAGTATAGGGATTCGAAATTAAAATAGATATATAAATCCCAATACTATACAAAACATTTCCTTTCGGAAATCATTTACTATAACAACAGTGTTATAGTCCATCATCTCCTTTTTATTTCTCGAAAACGTCTATTTCAACAATAAATGTTGAAATCTATGGTTTCAAATCTCAACACAATTAAAAATTCGTTAGATCGTTTTAATTCTATTTCAAATATCACATTCAAAACAATTTCTTTAATATCTTATTCACTATTCAAAAACGTGAATATACTACGTTAACACATTTCATCCTTTTATACATTTTAATTCAAAGGATTATTCACTATTCAAAAACGTGAATATAACTCCATTAATAGGTTTCAACAATTTTATTATCAAAATAAGTCATTTGCGAATTTATAAAACAACGTTTATAAATTCCATTTCTATTTATTTATAAAAGCTTCCTTTTTATAAATTCTTTTATTAACCTATTTCAGTTTATAACTCAATTATAAACTAAAAGTTCATATTATAAGTTAAATACTTATAAAACGATTATTTTACAAAATCGTTCTTTTTAACTTCCCAAATTATAAATCTTATAACTTATAAGATTCATTCATTTATCCAAAATCATTATTTTAATAACTTAATAAATTTTATAAACCTACTGCTTATAAAATTCCATTTATAACTTCACCATATAAAAATTTTATAAATTCCATTCAATTATGAAATTCATTTTCACTTCATTCAAACACTTATAAAAACTCGTTTTATAATGTCCATATTTCAATTTATAAATATCCATTTATAAATCTCTTAATATAAATCAATTTATATTATTCTTTTAAAACGTTTTTAATCTCCTTTATTATTTCACCATTTTGATTCCTAAAATAATTAAATTTTATAAATCCTATATTTAAACTTTTCACAATAAATTCTAAAATCCCGATTTAACTATTTTATAAAATCATTAGCATCATATTCTCAAAAATCAATTTTTTTAACTATTTTTCTCAAAAATCATAATTTTTATAACATTAAAAATTATAACGTTTATTTATTTAAAATAGATCAAATTCCAAACATATAGTATATTTTCAAAAAAATCACTTTATAAATCATTTTAAAATTCCAAAACTTGGTCCAATGATGCTACACACCAAATAGTCAATCACGACTACAACGATATCATATATCGATATGAAAATCCATCAAATATCAAAATATCTGAAATCAACTAAATACTGTTGAGGAATCCAGTTGGATCCCTCCAACCTGTTTTCCTGCATCCAAAAACATTAGCACAATACCAATTTCGCTCCAGTACGAAATTTTCGCGGTATATGTTCTTATTAAATATTATCCGCTTAATAACGGCGTAATAGGTTCTCATCCGCTAAACAAAAAATGCGGGAAATCAATAACTCCAATATATACATATGCCAATATATATATTGCTACTATATATAATACCAATTTCACTGTTTATGAAATATTCGCGGTATATGTTTTTAATAAATAACATCCGCTTACTAACGGCGTATAATGTCTATTTTAACAATCGATAGATATTAATCAACATTCTAACATGCATTCAAATATTTTAAATCTAACTATTTAAAATAAAATCGAAACTGATTCGATTGAGTGAGAAATTCTCACCTTGATTTTAAATTCCGTTTTAGCGATTTATTTCGAATAAAATTAAACGGACGTTTAATTTTACCCAAAATTCTCACTAACTCCAAATGAATCCAATCCAATTTCATCGCGTAGTGCTCGTCCATACGATTCCAACGCAACTGGTTTCGCGCGTTTTCGACCTCGTATGAAAAGGTTATGAATTTTTAAACTTACACGAATTTTATATAACATAAATTACAACTTAAATATATAATTTTTAACCTAAATCAAACATAGGCCGTTAGATCCATGACCATTCCATCACAGCCGCACTTCCCTTTCTCCTTCTCTTCTTCATGTTCACGTCTCCAGTATTTTGCACGAACCCATCTTAGATTAGGGTTTCAAATTTTTCAACCCCAATACGTGATGATAACTCGATCATGTTACTCCATGTTGAAGCCCCATCCACCACGCACGAACGCCCACCATCCGGTCACGTGCGGCACCCCCCAGCGCCTCGAAATGCGTGCGCAGCTCCTTGAGAACGCGGCCCAATATCTCGGCCTATGGTCGATAATAACGAACTCCACCGTACGGATCTACTCGTCTCGATGAGATCTACAACTTTATAGTTGGTCATTTTTGATGAAAGCGAGTGGATTGGACAAGATTAGTGGAAGAGGGATGGTGTAATTCTGGCCATCGGTTTATAGGGTGGCGGCTAGGGTTAGGTTAGGTTTTTATTTTTATTTTTTTTTATAAATGAAGGGTGTGGGTGCTATTTATAGAAGAAAATCGAACACTATTCATCCGGAAATTCCGAACTCCGATTTACGCGCCGTAACTAGCGTTTCTAGGGTTTACCCCGCGTTTCGGACACAATGGAACAGGTTTCGGAAGCTAATTCGGAAGTATGTGCGAGTTATGGCTGTAAACGCTCAATTTGAATTAAACCGATTTAAGTCGATTTCTAGGCGTTTTAATTTGTACCGGACAAACGGTAAATCCAATCGACTTGAAATTTGAAACCTTACAATAATATCACATTACGGATCCGATGAAACTGGTTTCATCGAAATCCGAGACTTTTTGAAAAATGGCTATTTTCACTCGTCAAATTTAAATTAAAAACAAATCGATGCGTTTCGAGCTGCTACGATCAAACGATAGCTCCGATTGACATGAAATTTGAAATCCGATAATAACTAACTATTACGGATCCAATGGAACTAGTTTCGTTCAATTCTGAGACTGTTCAAAAATTGACTATTTTCACTAGTCGATTTTAATATTAAAATATTCAATTTTCACAAATTAACTTTTAATTCGATTTTAAAAGTTCTAAAATATCATTCTAACTTCAATATGATAAAATAAAATTTTACAAATCATTTTTCAATCATATTTAACCCAATTTTCAATTATTTCCATAATTTAACATATTAAATTATCGATTTAATTATTCAGTTAAATCCAATAATTCAAATAAAAATTTATATGACTTATAAATTTCTCTTATTAATATTTAAAATTAATTAAATATTCAAATTTTAATTAACAAAAATTCTGGGTCATTACAAATCCAATACCATTAAAATGAAAACCCAAATTACAAATAAACTAAATATTTCCTCAATCTATTTAAACTTAAAACATTCATTTAATCAAACTAAACTAAAATCAAGTTATAAAATCATATCCTTTAAAAATCTCATATTCAATAAGTTCAGATTGATTTAATTAAATAAAATTCTTAATTAACTACAATTTCAAATAAATTCAAATTTATCTTCCCAACCTTAACTTACAAAAATCATTGTAAATTTATTTAAAATATAATTTTTAAATAAATACTTAAACATATTTTACTTTAATTAAATCACACTTTTATAAATTAAATCTTATTATTAAACTTATTTTATATAAAACTAATTTATACATATTTTAAAATACTAAAATTATAAGTAAATTCTTAAAAATTTATAATTCAAAACTAACTTATAAATTTAAATTTATATTCATATAAGTTTTAAAAACAAAAAATTTAAACGTATATAAAATAATATTTAAAATCAATATTTATATAAAACCATTTATATCTTGTAAAACCCTTGGAAATCATTTCAATATATATATATATATATATATATATATATATACACCAACGGTGTTTGTATATAATTTTCTATCCTATGGTCAAGTGATATGGATATTTATCGTTTCAATTCGAAATTTAATTATCTATGGGTATATATATTTTCAACCCGTAATCCCAAATTCAATTACATGAAAATCACTTGGGTTTATCATTTCAACCTATAACGATTCTCTCCTATTCTACAAGATCGTTCAGGCATGTATCATTTCAACTTATAGGGAATCCTATACTAACAGGGAACTTGCAGAGTGAGAATAGTGATGATAAAATATAACATATCTATAACATGCATATATCATCAATATAAATAACAGATAATAGTGTCAGATGTCACAGGTGAGCAGATACAGATAATAGCATATATAGCAAAGTAAATAACTAATAGCAGCATATTTCAATTGTTGTTTCAAATGAAATTAAATTTAATAAATATAATAATATTAATTGTGAGTGATTGCTCACCTTTTGAGGCTAGAGATGGTCGACAATGAAATGATTTACGAATCCAGGCACGAATTCCAAAATAAAGCAAGTTTGGCACGAATTTGACGAACATAGTTGATGGCTCGGAATTGACGAAATCAAATCAATCTCGAATGATGGAGATTAATGGTATAAGTGAACTTATATGTATACATAACTATATATAACTATTAATATACAAAGTCATATATTAAATTAAAATATATGTATTTCAAAATCGTTGTTTTAAACTAAAACTCATATATTAAAGTCAAACATATATATAATAATAATTTTGAATCAACACACTAAAACTTAACAGTTTTATATAAACTGATATGTGTGTGTGTGTGTATGTATATATATATTTACTATAAAACTGAAAAGAAGCTATAAATACAGTAAACATATATTTGATATCTACCTATATATATTCAACTAATTTATATAAACTAACATACATATGATATTTTAAACTTTCTATACACAACAAATTATATATAAATTTATATAACTCATCCAATAAAACCATCAAGCCAAAAGAACAAACTTCTTCTTTATAACATGTACTTACATAAACTTATATGTATTAAACTACAAAATAGAATATGACATATATATAAATGGACAGATCATCCTTCTTAAAAGCATACAACAACTATAATTGACATATATCACATTCGAATATATATAAAAGACGATGTATTATAAAACTTAAATAAGCTAATACAAATATATATAAAACTAATATAACATCTGAACTAAATACAGACTAAACTTTATATAATTTATACTATATATATACTTCATAAAGCAAAATCAAAACACATATATACTTACACATATATGTTAAACTATGCAGGCTAAAATATAATACAACTGAACATATATAACTTATGTACTTTTAAACGATGTAATATAATATTTCAATAGTATAATGTATGGTAAATATATATACTGCACACGCACATATGTATTTGTATATAAACTAATATATATATATATATATATATATATATACACACACTTTAAACATATTATATCTCTAACATATTTATATACAACTCTAAAAAAATTATATCCATTAGGGATGGAAGCACGACAAGTGCGAGGCTAGGGGTATGATGGTGCTTGCGTGCAGTGCTTAGGACGGAAGTATGGTGGAACAGCTGATGGCTTGGGGAAGAGAGAGGGAACAGAGAAAGAGAGGGGAGGCGATGGGTTGACAGGCGCTAGATGGCGGAGGAGATCGGTCGAAGGAGCTCACGGTGGGCTTGAGAGCTAGTGCCTGAGTTGAGTGATGGATGGCCAGGTGCTTCGGGTAAGAGGAGATGTGCAAAAAAATGGAGGAAGAGGGTGAACAGGTTATAGGCGTAGAATATCAACGGCTTAG
The DNA here is from genome assembly GCA_030765085.1 of Allium cepa. Taxonomy (NCBI): domain Eukaryota; kingdom Viridiplantae; phylum Streptophyta; class Magnoliopsida; order Asparagales; family Amaryllidaceae; genus Allium; species Allium cepa. The sequence continues at coordinate 453,067,711 of CM060932.1, forward strand.
TATTATATGTATTATTTTGTATGTTGCCTGACAACCGAAGGGAAAAGGAATGGAAACGAACAACCAATATAATAAGTCGAATAGTGGGAATAGCAATAGTTAAGGTTGAATTCAAGGACTATTAAATGCAAATAGCTATTGGTCTACACGGTGGAGAAACGGAAGTGTGCGGGAAGCTAAATGGTCAAATTGCAGAACCGATATGGCAATCGTTTTGCAGATTGCACTACACACCGAGCTCCAAAATTGAAAATTGAATATGCTGCAGAGATCAGCACGACAAGATGATCAAAGCGGTATACAGATATCAGTGATACGATCGAACTATCAAAATTCAATATCCGGTATCGAAAATGCTACCAATTTGTTGAAAATAAGATAAACGGAGCAATAATTGTTCAAATTTGACGAAACGAAATATGACGTCTCACTCAGAAGTTGATTTACAAATTTACTATACAAAAATATTTAGGTTTGGAAAACATTTTATTATCATCTAATTTTAACTGATTTAAATTGAAATAAAATTACACAATAAAATAAACTTGTATATTATCTGATGAAAATTTATCATATGCTATGTTTAAATATATGTATTCCAGATATTAAATTTTCAATTCAAAATTCAATTATTTAAAATTTCACAAAATTCAGTTATTTATGCTATAAAAATTTATTAAAATTTACGAGTCGTTACAGTCTTCCCCACTTAAAACTTTTCGTCCTCGAAAATGAATAAGGTAGGAGAATAGAAACAACCAGAAAGAAAAACAGATTTTAAATATAAAATAAACAATTAATTTAAACCATATAAATTTTGATTTAATAAATTAATATTTAACAATTTGGTTTAATCCATTTGATTTCACATAAGTAAATTTCACTTATAATTCAATCTTACCTATTCCTAATTCATATTGATTTATTCATTATCTTAATATTCAATTTATCTAAATTAACATCTTCTAAAATCATAAATTATGTGTATAAACATTTATTAAAAATCATATTTATTCAAATCAAATTAATTTTATTTTTCCAAATTAGTGGTTCAATTTATCCTCTTAATATATCTTATCACATAAATTGACGCTTATTATAACCATTCGGCTTTTATTTACAAATTCTTTTAACATCATTTTATACTGTATACTACTCAATTACATAGTTAACTACTGAGTAATTTAGGTAAGTTATATATTGGAATGCAATTGAGTATTATACAAGTAAAATTTTCCTAATTCAATTTATTTCAAGTTTAAATATTCATTCAAAATTGTTGGTTTCATTTAAAAATTGAAATCATCCTTTAACATAAAATTTAAGAGTTAAATTTCTGATTTCACTTCAAACCATTTAAAGATAAATGTATACATACATACATACATATATATATATATATATATTAGTGGAAATTAGCCACAAGGGCCTCTTTAGCAAGTGGAATTAGTTTCTATGACACACAACTGAAATATTACTTTCAAGGACAAAACACAAAATAACTAGTTTTTAGGGCCTAAAAACCTATGAAATTATGTCCTTGAAAGTAATTGGAACTGCTGACTTTGTCCTTGAAAGTAATTATTATGCTGACTTTGGCCTTGAAAGTAATTTCTTTGAATGTTTTTCCTAGAAACTAATTGGACTGGAAAGTTTGTCCTTCTGGTGAAATGCCCCTATATATTATATATATCAAACCAAACCTAAAACATATACATACACACACACACACAGATATATATATATATATATATATATATATATATATTGTACATCAAATCATACTTCAGAAATTCAAATCAAATTCAGTTTTCCAAAACAAAAATGTAGCAAAGCTACTAAGTGGTCTCTCCACTCTGAAACTCGAAAATGAATGTTGATGATGCGGCCGACATCACTGAAATTATTTTCCAGCGACAGAAGAGGAGAGCACCGATATAAAACTTTTAAAATTCTTTGGAAACGATTTCTATTCGAAAATGCTTCAAAATAATATGCTCCAAAATATAAAACCAAATTTTCTAAAATACCGAAAATTTAATTCTTAAATCCTTAATTTAAAGTTGTTTCAATTCCAAATCAAATTTTATTTAAAACCATGTGTTATAATTTCATTTATTTATTTTGTGGAAATAATGAATGATAATCAAATATCATTATTTTTATAACCAATTCAGTTAACTTTTTAAATTTCAGGAAAATTATAATTTATATATAATATAATCATACAAAATTTTCCATTTACCAAATTTGAAAACAATACTATGTCAGTTTGCTATGTTCAAGTGTTTTGAAATTCCAATCGATATCGTTAATCAGACGAATCGATTGAAACTTCAAATCAACCTTAACAACTCAAACAACACACTATAAAATATATTTTTTATCAATTACAACTACACTCCTTCACTTGATGATTCCAAAAAGGATTTTAGAACAAAGATAGACATCCAAATTTAGAGGAACTCTAATCAGGTAGAATTCTAACTAAAAGATATGCTCGTAACAAAGATAATATGATGAAATAACAAAATAGAAAGATGGATGGACTAATATTAATCGTGGGTGACCTTAACCGGGTCAACCTTGACTTCAAAAGTAAGATTGATGCAGAATTCTGAGCTAAATCGACATTCGATCGCCAGAGATAGAATTTAGACATAGCAAGAGATAGCAGCATCTAAACCGAGGATATAGAAATCTTCGTTGGATCAATTCTCATTGTAAAGGAGTTTCACCCCTTCACAAATTATTTAGTGGAGCTATGGGATGTTCCAAAATCAAGAAAATCGAATAGAGAGAGAAAAGAATGGATTTCAAAATGGAGGGGAAAGTTTCAAAAATTCAAGGGAAGTCTGAATCAAAGAGTAAGAAATTCAACCTCGAACGAAAGTAATTCTGTAATTAAATCTACTATATATGTTAAGTTTTGCCTAAAACCAAAGCTCTAATACCAACTATAACATCCTGATATTTTTAACATTTCGCATCCACACATGTTGGACATGAATTGCTCAAAATATTAGATTATTAATTTATATTTGGCAAAACTCAACATGTATAGTAAATAAATCAGTCACGGAATCACAAACATAGAGTAATATTAAAATAAGCAGCGGAAATAAATGAATAGTAGTTCATGAAGCTACTATATATAACAGAGCTAAAACAAGATACACAGAAGTCTCGAATACATAGAAGTCTCAATACAATAGTCAAATACAAGATAAGAATATATTACAGGAGTCAACTGAATAACTGCAAGCTGAATAGATAGTTGGATCTACGAGTGAAGCTCCAACTCCAAACGTGAGTCTCAAATGCTGTGGCACTCAAATCTGAACTGAGCGTAATGCAAAACACAAAACGCTCAAGTCAGGATTAACATTCTTATATCAATAAATCCAACTCAAGTGAAATATGAACCGAAATACAAGTAACCTAAAGGATGTTTGGGATAACCATCCTCTAAGGATCCATGAAAGTATCTACTATGTAGTAATATATGCTATTATAATAATGTCTATAGTAAAGTAAACTATTAAAATAGCATTAAGGGATTACCCATATCCTCTTTAACACATTTTATAGTGCCAATAGTCTATACAGTACCGTAATACCTCCTGCTCGGCAGGTTATCAGAGGATACTCCATAGGTACAACACAAAACAAACTCATAGTAGTCTCGATAATTTAGATGACACGGCATAACTTAGAAATGACAGGGTAGATATACCAAATACACTTTCGGGCTGGTGGTAACGCGTAGTCGCAACTACCGTCCACCTCGGTCCACATTCCCAAATCAAAGGCGCGCACCAAATCAATCACAAAGTAATAGAATGGCAATCGAAGAAATGTGTCCGATCGGAGGAGCTACCTCACTTGGCCCGTCTATTGCTCTTTTCTAGCCACCTTAAGCTAATTCATGGGAGTTAGGTCTCAAATAGAACATCATCAACCACCTACTTCATTCTGGAATCTCCACCACGTACATAGTTGTTAAAGTGGTTTTCAATATTGGCAGAGAGTATGACAATATCCGATCCTGGTCTCTTTAACAACCAAACGTTATTAACACCTTGGTCATTTAAAAGTATTTTATACTTCAAAACAAAAATATCATATCCATTTCAAAACCATATCAATACAATACCATTTTTCACTTAAAATATATTCATTTCCATAATCATTGCACTTCAAAGTTATAACACTTTCGAAATTATAAAGCTTAGAATTTGTATCACTTTGGAAATCATAATACTTGACAACATAATACTTTGAAATTCATAAGTTTGAAATCATAACTTCCCACTTGAACAATTTAGATATTAATAATAGTATATAAAATAAAATAGTTTATAAAAAAATAGTTTATATAAAAATAGTTATAAGTTAAAATAGTTTATGTTAAAATAATTATTATATTAAAATAGTTTATATTAAAAATAGTATATACTAAAAAGTTAGTATATTAAAACAGTTTATATTAAAAATAGTATATATTAAAATAATTTGTATATTAAAATAGTTTATTTCAAAAATAGTTTATATTAAAGTAATTAGTATATTAAAATAGTATATATTAAAATAATTTATAATATAATAATTTATAAGGTAAAATATATAATATTTTTAAATATAATTTTAAAATACTTTATACAATATAATAGCTTTCTCAAATTTCACAAATCGATTCAAATCAATTCGAATTCCAAAATTCAAATTCAATTCAATCAAAATCATAAATTTCAACACAATATAGTTTCTCAATAAACCATTTCAAATTATATCGATTTCAAATACAGATTTGAACCACAAAATAAACCATTTCAATTTCAATATATTTCGAGGCTTTAAATATTCCATATTGCAAAACTAAATTTGACAATTTCATATATATATATATATATATATATATATATCTTAATTCAACCTCATTATTATTTAGTTTTGAAATATTCACTTAATAAATCCAAAACATTTAAACGAAACCCCAAATTACAAATAAACTAAATATTTCTTCAGTTTATTTAAACTTGAAACATTCATTTAATTACATTAAACAAAAATCAAGCTACAAAATCGTATGCTTTAAAAATCTAAAAGTCAATAAGTTCAGTTCGATTTAATTAAATAAAATTCTTAATTAACTACAATTTCAAATAAGTTCAAATTTATCTTAACAACCTTAACTTATAAAAATAATTATAAATTCTATTTTAAAATATAATTTTTAAATAAATATTTAAATATATTATATTTTAATTAAATTAAACTTTATTAAATTTAAGCTTATTGTTAAACTTATTTTATGTAAAACTAATTTATGCATATTTTAAAATAGTAAAATTATAAGTAAATTCCAATAAATTTATAATTTCAAAACGAACTTATAAATTTAAATTTCCAACCATATAATTTTTAAAAATCAAACATTTAAACATATATAAAATAATATTTATATTTATAATATTTAAAATCAGTATTTATATAAAATCATATATATCTTTTAAAACCCTTGGAAATCATTTCAATACACACACACACCAACGGTGTTTGTATATAATTTTCTATCCTATGGTTAAGTGATATAGATATTTATTATTTCAATTCGAAATTTAATTATCTATGGGTATATATATCTTTTCAACCCACAATATGAAATTCAATTAAATGAAAATCACTTGAGTTTATCATTTCAACCCATAACGATCCTCTTCTATTCTACATGATCGTTCGGGTATGTATCATTTCAACCCATAGGGAATCGTATAATAACAGGGAACTTGTAGAGTGAGAACGGTGATGATAAAATATAACATATCAATAATAGGCATATATCATTAATATAAATAACAGATAATGGTGTCAGATGTCACAGGTGAATAGATATAGATAATAACATATATAACAATGTAAATAACTAATAACCGCATATTTCAACTGTCATATCAATTGAAAATAAATTTAATAAATTTAAGAACATTAAACGTGAGTGATTGCCCACCTTTCAAGACTAGAGAAGGTCGACAATGAAATAAGTAATGAATCCAGGCATGAATTTCATAACAAAGCAAGATTGGCACGAATTTGACGAACAAAGCTGATAGCTCGGAATTGATGAAATCAAATCAAACTGGATTGATGGAGATTAATGGTATAAGTGAACTTATATGTATAAATAACTATATATAACTATTAATATATGAAGTCATATATTAAATTAAATATATATGTATTTCAGAATCATTGTTTTAGACTAAAACTCATATATTAAAGTCAAACATATATATAATAATAATTTTGAATCAACACATTAAAACTTAACATTGTTATGTAAACTGATAAATATATATACACTTATTATAAAACTGCCAAACTACTGAAAAGAAGCTATACATACAGTAAACATATATTTGATATCTACATATATATGTACATGTATGTTTGTATCAAAATTGGGCACAACACTCTTCGGAAGTATTTGAAGAGATGAAATGAAGAAAATATATGTAAAAACAAGATTATCTAACAAACACTTCAAAAATAGATCAACAAAATACGTAGAAACACGGTGATTTAGAGTGGTTCGATGTATTGCCTTCGTCCACTATGAAATTGATGACTTTGTTGAGGTTTTCGTGCTGAGTACAACTGAATACAGTGGACTACAGCAGTAAATTTTGAATACAACAGCGATCTTGGAGTGCAAAAATGGTTTCGGTAGAGTCTGGATGTAGGAGGGCTCAAATTCCTTTTTCTGTAGGCTTTAGGATGCTATTTATAGGCGTAGACTGCAAATATCTCGCTCAAATCTCAAGAGACCTCTTTTGGCACGTGTGTGGGCCCATGTGATAGATCTCATGTGATTTGCACTGGGTCCCTGATCGATACGAACGAATTTCATATCGATCCAGATTTGACCCTATCGAGTCTAAATTGGGCATGAACATTCTTTAGGTTGTACGTAAGCTTCTATGAAAATTTCATAGCATTTGGACTTGTGAATTGTGAGTTATGACCGATGCAAACTTGTGCTTTACGGCCGCTGTTCTTTTCATATCGGTGTTGTTCGTATCGATCTGTTCGAATCGATTCAGGCACGTGCCTGCAAGTTGACGTGGCGATAACTCTTCGGATCGATCCCTTTTTATGCCAAACGATCAAGTCTTCCCTATGCATGCACCTTATTCGTATCGATCGGAATTGTCTTCTTCGTATCGATTATCATAGCTCTGCTCGTATCGATAGTCTGTGCTCTGTTCGTATCGGTCGGTCATTGCTTTGTTTGTATCGATCGATTATTAGTATATTTTGCAATGTTTCACCTTGCGCTGTTCGCATCGATCACTGACTGATCGACATGAGCGCAGCGCATATTAAACGATCGATACGAAATGGTGGTTTAACGGATACAAAGTTGACCTTGGGGGATCGATACAAGCAAGCCGAAGATAATGGATATGAATAGTCGTTGTAACAACCCGCATATTTATCGAGTTTGCATTTAAATATTAACTCGTTAATCGGATTTTGGTCCGAAAAGCTACTTTTTGCAAACGGTCAAATTAGGACTCGAGACCACTTCCATTGAGTTCGAAATGTCGTTTACAACATTTTTAAGTATAAACATCGATAGGTTTGGAGTTAGTGAAATTTCACTAACTTTTCCCGCTTTGGACTTTGGGTTAGTTTAGCCTATTAAGCCCAAGTTCCAACCCTCTTCTCCTCACTCTTCATAAATTTCCTAACTAATCAAGCTTTGGCATTAACGGTGGAGGGAATGGGAAATTAAAATTCCAAAACTCAAATTCAATTGCAATCCATCTTTCTACTCCAAATTCAAGAAGAAGACATTGGATTCAAGCTTCTTGTGCTTAGATAGAAGAAGGATTGATTCTTGCTTGCTTAAAACTTCATTTTCATTGATATTTGGTGCAAAGGTGAGATTTTTATCTCACAATTCTAGCCTATAACTATATTGGACTATTGGGAATGATTCCCTATCATTTTTGCATGCATGTTAGCATTTGGTTTGGATTGGATTAGCGAAAAACTCCAATTTTTAGCGTTTTGGTGAATTTTCTGCACTTAGGTCGTTCTGGCCATTTTTAGGTCGTTCGGAGTTAAGTCGTTCGTCCATAGGTCGTGAGTCGTTCACGAGTTAACCCTAGGTCGTTCTGGCCATTTTTAGGTCGTTCGGAGTTAAGTCGTTCGTCCATAGGTCGTGAGTCGTTCACGAGTTAACCCTAGGTCGTTCTGGCCATTTTTAGGTCGATAGGTCGTGAGTCGTTCACGAGTTAACCCTAGGTCGTTCTGGCCATTTTTAGCTCGTTCGGAGTTAAGTCGTTCGTCCATAGGTCGTGAGTCGTTCACGAGTTAACCCTAGGTCGTTCTGGCCATTTTTAGCTCGTTCGGAGTTAAGTCGTTCATCCATAGGTCGTGAGTCGTTTACGAGTTAACCCTTAAGTCGTGCAGCCCTTCAGTCACGCAACCCTTAAGTCGGTTACGAGTTATCCCGATAGGTCGTTGGACCCTTAACTCGTATGTCGTTGGACCTTATCTCGTTAGGTCGCTCCTGGCCTAACCCTTAAGTCGTGCAACTCTTAAGTCGTGCAACCCTTAAGTCGTGGAACCCTTTAGTCACGCAACTCTTAAGTCAGTCACGAGTTATCCTGTTAGGTCGCGACCTCTGTTAAGTCGGCCATGTTGGGTCGTGAGTCATCGTTAGGTCGCGAACACCTCTAGGTCGCAACCACTAAGTCGCTTGACCCCTTAGACACCTAGGTCGCAACCGTAAGGTCGCTTGACCCTATCCCTCTTAGGTCGTTAGACCACCTTTTTGTCTTCACTAGGTCGTACCGTTTTGGACGGGGAGCTGCCCCGCACCCCGCCGGGGGCGCTGCCCCCTGGACCCCCGCGACCTGACCGGGCAGGTCGAACCCCGTAAGCGGTGGCGTTGCCCCTGCACCCCCACCTTGGGGGGTTGCCACCCCCCCTGGACCCCCCCTCCGTAGGGGATCTTATCTGAAAAACATTGAGCTGATTTCCTTGGATTTTATTCACATCTCCGTATGCGATTTTTTGTGACTGATTGTTTCTACAATTGCTTCTGTGTTTTGTCACTTTATAATATAAAGGTTTCAATACTAGTAGTAAATATCAAAACTCTTTTAACAAATAATTTCAACTCTATTTTTAATAACAAAGCTCTTTTCTTAAACCGTTTTCCAATCTATTAGTATATACAAACCTTTACCTCACTCGGATGAGAAATCTAATTAAATGACTTAGTAAAACAAGTGGTAGGAAACGCTTGCGTTCACTTCGTCGGTTAATTCTTGGACTTGTTCGATTGAACCTCTTGTGACAATTTTATTAGTGAAGATTTACAGTTTGTTCGTAAATATTTAAGTTAAGCAAGTGGTTATGGGACATGAAGCTAAACTTCTATATTTACTAGCTTAGTGTAATTGACACTTCTCGTTGATCATGACGATCATTCTGATGATTTAGACTAGCAACTGTGCGATGTCTCTTGTTGCGAGGTTAGACTAGACACCACTTGTGTGATTCCACTCACACATACCTTTTTGCTTTTTGGTTAGTCTGGACCTTAATCTGTGTGATTCCATTCACACATGTGGGGTAGCTCCCCTTGGTCTTCGGACCGTCATGTGATAGGCCTCTTTCTCTTTTCTATGATTTCTGGACTTCTTGCATTGATTTCTAGAATTTATGTCATTGACTTGTTATGAGTACAAGTTTGGGGTATGATGCCCTTTCCGAATCTTTGAGAAGATTCTTGTGATATTGATTATCTCTTATTGATTGATCTTCTGTTGATCATTATTTACATACTTATAGTGGTATGTCATTATGGATGTTTATGTTTATGTCATATCTTTTATGTTATATCATGTCATCTGATATTTATAGCTAGACTGACCCGTTTATTATTTTCTTAAATAATACTCGGGTCAGACCGAGATGTTACACGTGCTTCTGCTTGACTTCTTCCCAGGGATTCATCACTCTGACTTTTGGCTAACTGTTTAGATTAGCAGTTTTTGTTGTATACATTGAGATATAGACTCATAGTTGTATTCTTTTGTATAGCACGTGTTGCTATTCTTTTGTATTATCATGGATCTTACTGACCACTACTCTGATGTACACTTTCATGTGTTAGTTATATATTCATATCTTCTTCCGCCTTTGTGATATGGATATCTGTGACTGATTTGTGATATGATTATTTCTATGTTTGTTTCCGAAGATTATCTATAGCCACCGTGTGATAAGCAATTACATGGATGGTCGCTCCTCAACAGCCTTATTCTCCGTGCTAGTTGACAGCACTACTCCGGAGTGTTCTTGGCTAGCGTGGGTATAGAGGTGGGGCGTCACAGTCGTGCACTTGATGGATACGAACAAGGCCTTATTGGATGGATACGAACAATGTGGTTACTGATGGATTCGAACAAATCGAATCGAATCATGATTTTTGATGGATATGAATGCCTTGATCACTTGAGTTGTATTGATCATATCTTGAGCACACGAACTCCGATTGACTTGAAACTTGGAATGTTGGCTTTTATAGCTTTTCTTGTCTCGTCATATCAATTGTAGCTTAATCCGGACCCAGATGAAATTTACTGACATCCATAGTGAACCTACGTGTAATCGATCTTCGGGATGAACTGCCTTTGGTTTCCAATCAATTCCTTTTGATATCACGGCGTTGCCAAAAGGCGGGATAAAAATTTTCCCCCAAAGTACGTCTTCTAAGGACATGATGTGCTTTGAAAAGACGCAATCTTCATTCTGTAAAGCTTCATCTGACTTGTTGAACAGTTGTTGTCTTCTCATCGAAAGATATAGCTTTCGATTGATTCTTCAGTAATATAGACTGTTGACTGACAACTTTTGTACTATGTACTGTTGTAACCTGTTGTATGATAGTGATATGTCGTTTGTTAATGTAATCGTCATCAAACGTGTATTCAATTTCTGTGAATTTTAAAAATTGGATGTTAGTTTGTCATACATGAGTGTATGTTAGCCTGACTCCCGTTGACGGTCACCCGTTCATGAGTCGTTGTCAGGTTTCTTGCATCGAATTCCATATTGACCTCTCTTGAGTTGATGTGAAACTCGAGTTGTAACGATGTTTGGTGGTCGTTTTGTAATATCATTTCGTATCGATCCTCTCTGGGATTGATGCTAAAATTTAGAAAATTATACTTATTTCGATGACAATCGATATGAAATTAGCTATCGCTTTGATGTCGTTCGCGACGATGGACACGAATCTTGGTTCATATAGGTACTTGTTGGATACACTTGAGATGTGGGCTACAAGGATTTGGTTCCATACCCATGGTGGTCAACATTGCTCTGGTTAGTTATTGGATATGAATTGGTGATATCAAGAAGAAGATGATGGATGCGAAGCAAGTTTCTTCGTCTCAATTGACATGGGTAGCTGCAGCTTCAGGGGGATGGATACGAATTGTGCCCTTCGTATCAGTTTGGAAAGTGGCTCGTTCTTACTAGTCGAAACCATAAGGGACCGAATCATCATTTGCTTCCATTCCTCATGCCCATATAAAATCCCTTTGTACTTAAGCATTTTCCTTTACTTGCTCATTTGACAGTTTTGCCTTCGTATCGCTTAAAAACTTGAGAAAAGAGGAAAAAACCGTTCATTTTCTCGAATCGAACACCATTCCAATCCTTTGTATTGATATTTTGGCTAGGTAAATGATTGACTAACCCAATACCAAAACGATGAGACTTGAGTTCGAATGTCAATCCATTCACATTCAAGGTCGGTCTTCAGCGACATTGACGTTGGAGGTTGGTCGGGGCAATGCCGGAGTTGGGTCGAAGCTTGTTTGAGGAAGGAGGAGATGGTGCTTAAGTTTCTTAGGGAAGAAGGATGAATAAAGGAAACATACGTATCGATTGTGGATGGAGGAAGATGTTCGTACCGGTCAGGTGACAGTGGAATTTCGCGTCGATGGAGGGAAAAGCTTCGTATCGATTGTGAAGGATGGGAGTTCGCGTCAATCCAAAGCGATTGGTACGAAGACTCGATTATGCAATCGATACGAAGTCTTGGACCTAACTATCGATACGAACAAGGATGCTTGGGATCGATACGAGCTGATCTTGGAGCGATCGATATGAAACACTATATTCCATAATCGATACGACTTGGGCTTCCGGCGATCGATCCAACTTCGAACTCTGATGGATACGAAATCTTCGCATAATTGAACATTCGACTTTGACGAGCTTCTATCTTAAACAATTTGACTTTACTGGTTTATTACATATCTGACTGCCTTTCGAAGCTCGTCGATGGAACTATAACTTAACGAAACTTAACGATCTTTAACTTGGATCGTTCAAGTCTGGATGGCACGGTTGTGACGGTCAGCGATTATGGTCACTCCGGTTGAACCTCGAAAGCCTTGTCCTTTTAACATTTATTCAAACTCTGTAGAGCTGCTCAAGTAATATGTAGCACTGCACTGCATAACACATTCACACACTTCACACTGGGGAACATCATCTAATGATGGTTTTGATAAATTGGTTAGCTATTGAATCCACAAGTTCTCAACAGCAAGAAACCCGAAGTTCGTCTCTCCCAATGATAGTGTTGCCGGCCATCGCGGCCGAGGTCGTTGATCCAGCTCCATACGAGTTGCCAGGAGCAACTTTTATTGCAAACCCCACAAGATTCTATGCCGTCCAACGTCTCCGAAGATATGTTGGGACGGATATGCCTAAGACATGGCTTGTCGTTGGATACCGTCTTGTTACCCAGACCAGGTGATAGGCCACATTCTCCCTCGGAAGGGTTTACTACCTTTAACAAGCACTCGTGCACAGCTAGGATGCTTCCTCCGTTCAACCAATACATTGAGGAAGTGTTGGCTTTTTTCAAAACTGCCCCCCTCACAGCTGCACCCCAATGGATATGAGCTGCTGAATAGCCTATTCATTGTATTCATGGAGCATCTTTTTCGACCCCCGACTTCGATCGAAATCAGATATTTATTTAATGTCAAGAGTCGGAGAGATAGCCCTTCTTTTACGTTCCTAGAGTCGGTCGGGAATTTTCAAGTGGTAACGGGATCCTGGACCAGGCTGAGTTACTTTATAACGGAATGGTTCTATGTTCGATGCCCTTCAGAATTTGCTAGCCAATGGTTAATCAAACGTAAATGCTGCAATCTTTTCCAGTAGTTACCAAGATAATCACAATTGTTGTCAAAACTAATATCTTCTTTCCTTTATAGCTGTAATTCCATGACCTGAAGGCGCACACTTTAAAGAAACAGTACCGGTCCTTCAAGAAGTTCCAAGTGAAATGAGGGACATTGATTCAGTTCTAACAGACATAAATTTGAGAACCGTCGGGCTAATCTAGCAGAGCCAAAATATAAGACTCAAAGGAACACTGAGGGCATCCCCGACGAGGAAAGCAAAGCATAAAATGCCCGTGGTCATAATAGATGAAGAGGTGATGAGGAAAATGCACCTATCGATGATGAATCCATAGTCGGGCCTCTTGACACCTTTCAAGATTCTGATGAAAGGAGAAAAGGCAAGGTTGCAGTGCATAAGCGCCATAAAACTTTGATTTGAAAATCTGTAGTCGTGTCTCTGCCTGCTCCTCGTATTAGAACTCCCTCGCAAGTGGAGAACCGGCTTGCCGATATCCCAATCCCGGATTATGTGTCACTTCAATATGATGCCGGATTGGAGGAGCTTCAGAGTGCCTTAGGCTTAAGCGAGTCTCTTCCCACATGTGTGGCCGACACTTCCCGTGTCGGGGGATTGCACATACATATACACTTCATGGCACTACATGATTTCCGATCACAGGCTATTTACTTCGGGAGATTATTAACTTTGTTTTCCTTACTTTGCAGATACAATGTCCGGACATGGGTTGATGTTGGGGAGTCTTCACTCAACTCGCTGATCCTCTTCATATTATGAATCACATAGGAGAGAGGTAGGAAAGGAACACAGTCGTGGTACTCTAGCCAGGAATGATATGAAAGAGATAGGGACAAGGACTATAGACATCGATACCGATCCCGTTCTCCACCTCCTACAATCCCTACACAGCCTCTTGTTTATGTCATACATCCCCCTGAGCCTCCATGTCACAAACCGTCTTCTCACCTCCGAGACCTGATCCTCGCTACCATAGAACTAAAACTACAACTCTCGTTATTACTTAGCAGGCCATCACCGAGCCTATAGGGGAAGGAGCAATTAAGGTCGCCCAATTGAAGAAGGATTTTCGTATATTTGTTTTGATTGCGACAACTTCCCCCGCACTTAAAGAGAATTCCAGCGGAAGCAGAGAACACAATGCATGATTTTAATCATAATATCTACACTCGGTACAAGGAGTGGGGGAAAGCTGTAGAGAAGTCATCGAAGCTGGCCTTTGAGCGGGGACTACCATAGAGAAATTAGAAGCCGAGCTTGCTCAAAAGGACCGAATCATTCAAGTTCTTAACGATGAAGCCGAATCATCTTGGAAATCAAAAATAGAGGCCACTCAAAAGGCCTACATGACGAATTCGGCAATGAAGAAGATGTGGCTGACACACTTTTCCTTGGTGGAGGAGATGGACCACCAAAACACCACTGTCACAACCGAACGGGATGCGGCTCCTAAAGAACTTAACGAGCACAAAGCTAAATTTTCTGAAATCATCAAGGAAAGGGATGATTCAAATAGCGCAGCCTAAAAGGCATGTGAACAGGCCGTAGTGCTTTGGGGTGAACGGGATGCAGCAATGGCTAAGGTCCGTGAGGTTGAGACTGAGGTCGAGGAGAAGGTCCGAGTGGCAGGGTCCAAGCTAGAGGCTAACATTAAAGATCTCCTCATCACCTATAATGCTAATGTCTTGAGGCATAGGAAACTAGCCTGGCTCGATAACTATCTGATATACTTATACAACGCTTGGGGCCGATTAGTAGAGGATGAGAAAGTGGCCAATCAGGGAGAATCAATCGTTGAATTCGAGCTTGAGAGCCAAGTGCTGAACGAAGATGAAAGGAAAATTCTCGATAATGCTATGATTTCGTATGAGGATGAGAATATTAGCGCTTAGCACTCAAAGGTCGGAGAAGGTTCTGGTGTCAAGCACCGTGGCATTAGTCTTGAAACTCTTGTGCCGACTTAGCCTGAACCGACTTCTGCAGTTGATTCTCAATCTGTTCCTGCTTACAACCCAGATCAGCTATAGATATCTCAAGTTAGCGAGAAAATTTCTAAGTCCGTTCAGCCACCAACAAGTCAATTGAGGAAGGTGCTCTGAAAATTTTGTATGCTTGTTTATGATCGGGAGCTTTAATTGAAATAATTAATAACAGTTTCCTTCGTTTCTTTCTAGTGATTGGAGCCACATCACTCGCGCCTCCTGCCACCACTCAAGAATCGTATCATGTGCTTGTGGCTATCGTAATTAAAGAGGTTGCTATGACAACTACCGCGCCTACTGGTGGAATGCAGGGTGCACACTTTCCTTTGATGAACAGATGATGGAGAAGCTTCTCAATCATCATAGTGACACCTTTGTAGATCTTCCATTTGTCATGAGCGGAAGTGCACCGGCGACAAGTTCCTCAGGTCCAACCGTAGGCATTCCTGGCGATGTGCAGTGTGACGACCCGCCTTTCTCAACCCAGAAAGACGTATCATCATTAAGAAAGAAAGGGATAGAAATAGAAAAGAATAGAAAGAAAGAATAACAACATCAGAATCTCACAGCGGAATGGAACAAAATATAATACATCACATAACAATTACATAGTTATACATACATCAGAGTTATACAATATCATACAACAGGACTGTCATATACATATGTGTCCATACATACATCCAAAATACAGCATACACTAACTACACGGCGGAACTACATATATAGGTACATACGTCTGGTCTTCTTTCCCAAAAGCTCCTCCAGAAAATCAACACTTCCAAATTCCTATCACTTGGCTACTCATAAAAATTTGAGTAACCAAGAGTTTATGAAAATATAAAACATAAACTCTGGGTCAGACATGGGTCTGGTATGGGTAAACAGGTTAAAATTGCTTAACTTTGAAAATTGTTTGAAAATAAAGGTATCACGTAAGACTCCCCACAAATAAATACGGGTAAGTTTTTACCTTACGCTAACCAACACATTTTTATAGGAAATTCAGTGATATTATAATAGTGTCTAGGGTTTTCAAGTAAACAGAAAATAGCCGAAATTGTTACATTCATTAAATTCCAACTACCAGCCACGAAAGTGGGTAATACAAATCAAAACCGTAGGGTCTCGTAGGGAAAATGGGTTTCCAACCATGGCAGGGCTACTGGGGTACCGCCCGTCACAGTACGGGGCCTAGATCACCGTACCGAGGATCACTCCCGACCCCCTACAACACAAGGCCGGAACCTTTCCTTACTGAAGAGTCCCGAACAAGATAACCCCGCAGTTGTGGCCAACAACTGCTCACACAGCCGAAATAAAAAGGGACATCTAGACAGGGGACTATCTTGTCCTGCTTGGGCATGACCCACCTAACCTTCCTGCATCTCCCCTGTTTTAGCCATTCCCGGTTGATGAGGCTTGAGGCTGCGATTACCTTTATTGAACATTATTCTTAGAATGCTCATCGTCCGCCTGACGATGTGCTGAAAGCATTCAATTCATACAAGTTCGTTCCGGGTTCGAACGAAACCGAAGGTATTATCTCGTTACACTCTTTTTGGAATCACCCTTAGAGTTAACGACGATAACCCTTGCATTCTGAAACACCATCTCGATCACCACTTGATAAGTCACGACCTATCGTTTAATTTGGATCGATGTGGTTTTCGGAGAATCAAAATTGATTCTTTCGATCCCGGTCTCATCGAAATCCAACGCCATTTTAAGGGCCAAATTGTCTATTTAACTTAACAGTTTAATTTAATATTAAGAATTCACATAACAGATATAACAGATAGATCATACACAGTCATCACAGATATCCATAATATATCATAACATATCACAGAACTATCATCAAACAGATATCAAAGTCAATCAAACAGAATTATTAATGTATACCAAACAGTTTGGTTTCTTAACTTAATTTATTGCTTAAGAATAAACTATTTTACTCTATTTAATTAATCACTGATTAATTAGCTTATAAATGATCAATTAATTAATTAGTTATCATTAATTATTAATTTATTAATTATCTAATCTTTAATTAATTTCTTAATTAATTAAATTGTTACTTAATTACTCAGTTAATTAATTTTATTTTTAATTGTTAATTAATAACTTACTTATTACAAATGAATTACTTATTTAATTACTTTAATTAATCAATTTTTTTATCAATTAAATTAATTATAATCCCTAACTAATCACTTGAGCAAATTTCCATTTATTTACCTTTAAGTAATTAGCTGACGTTCTTAAGATTTAAATTGATTTAACACATGATTTATTTTTAATTTACAAAATTATTTTAAAGTTATCAATTTTAAATTTTCAAGTATAAATTAATTAACATTCTAATTACTTTATATTAATCACCTATCTCTACAGACACTTCTTAAACAAACTTTTAAATTAAATATTAACTTAACTAACTAACTATTGTTTAATTAACTTAGATATAACAAACACTTAAACAAAACATTATGTGCATCCATTGGGTAATGGACCCGAGACAGCACCTACCTTTACTCGAGAAAACATCGAGTTTCCCTCCGTGCTTCCCGCGTCTCTCTCTCTCTCTTCCATTCCCCCTTCTTCTCCTTTCCTTGTTTCTTCTTCTTCTCTTTTATATTTTGTTTAGTTATAAATTTTTGAACTGCAGAAACAAAAATTCCCACGCGCAACCCCAAGGAAAACTCAAAGCTACAACCAAAAAAATCACGCGTACGAATACGCATCTCTCCCAGCAACTCGACAGACACCACCTCACCACCGTACACGTGCACGGTGGTCCACTACGTCTCCGGCGACTCGCGACAACGTCCACAAACCCCAAATTGACCACTCATACGAGAACATCACACAAATCATCACGATTTGGTCGAAGGCAAAAATTTGCCTGTAGCTCAAACATGCGACACAAACACCCACCGAAAATTTCCCACGCACGGCCACCATCCATCACCGGAGGCCAAGCCTCTTTCCCCATGCCATGGCCAAACCTTCCTCGACCTCCACCCCAAACCACGAACGGCTCGATCAAGCGACGGCGATACAAATGATGATTTACAGAACACAAGAAGAAAATGAACTGAAACCCTATATGCGATCCGTTCAAACAAACTACACAATGAATAATTTTTCTGACATTTTTCCAGAGTTCGAAAATCACTAAGCTAACTCCGATATGAATTTCGACATTTAATTATGGTAAAATCATCAAAGATTGATGAAAATACACTTTTGTCCAATATTCGAGCTGCACCCTCATTACTCACTTAAAAATCATAATTTTTATATTAAAAATCCTAACTTTGTGTATGTATTCGAGATATGTTATTGAATTTCTAAATTTCAACATTCGAATTTTTTTGACTTTGAATTCCTTTTACCTGTAATTTGAATAAACAGTGGTTATAAAATATTGTAAACTTCAAAAATTGATTGCAGGCCTTGATTTGGATCAACAACTTAAATTAGCATTAATATCCAGGTTTAAACATTTACATGAAGAAGTATTTGCAATTTCTTCGTTTTACTTTGTTCAGATATTTAAAGTTCCAGAAGAACAACTTCATATATTACAGAGTAACAGGAAATACTCAAGGCTACTTATTTGAGCAAATATCAAAGCACACACCATTTATAAGCTAAAGATACAAGTTTAGATTGAAAATAGATAAGTTTACTCACCAAGTAACTTTAAAACAGAAGGTAAGGTATTGATGAAGAACACTGCAGAAAGAAATTTCCTGAAACCTTCTTTTTGGTTTCCTGTTTTTGAATTAATTTAAGTTTACCAAGCAACAAATGTTTATCTTCTCTCCTTATTTGATTCTCAGGTTTGTTTGTAGGTTTAGTCAAGTTTTTATAAACGAACATAAAATATGGTGGATATATATAGAAGCTACTTAACAGGTTGTAGCTAGCCAGTTTCATTTGTTTGTCATTTTTTTCTTTAATTGGTCAAGTATGATGTTCTGGAGTATGAAATGATTTAGATATTTCGGCTGTAGTACTTACTTGAACAAAATGTTGTGCTAATTAATGCTTTTGCTTTAATTATGATAACATGTAATTAATGTTTTCAGATTTTGTTTATTTTTGTACAAGACAATGATCTATTTTTATATATTGAAGTGAAAATTTTTGTTTTCTTATGCATATAAACTTCAGCAGCATATAAGTTTTGTTTTTATCATTATTTTAAATTTTATTTTCTGTTCAAAGATTAATTTAAACATCTTGTGGTACATATGCATGTTACAGGTTATGCCTAGCCCCTATAAGTTTATGTATTGATGCTTATTTCGGCCACACATATTTTGTAAGACACATATTTTGTTTTATTATATTTGAAGTGAAACTTTGTTTCTTATGTAATTTATGACCTTCTACTCATTTATTATATTATACTAGCAGCAGCCTAACTTAGTTTGTGAGAACATATGTATATAGTTTGCTTTGTTTTTTTTTATACTTAGCATTTTGTAGTGCAGCTGACTTATTTGCATATGTATGTTTAACTTACCTTTCTTATCATTGCAATTTTTTACAGGTTATTTCCCCTTATTTTTCTGATATGTTTTTATGAAGTTGTCACACTATTGATTTTTTAGCTTATGTGTTGATTTGTCTAAGCTAAACAAAGAATAGTTAAGAATGTATATTTTTATCTTATGTTTTATTTATTTATATAGGTTATTAACAAAACTTCCTAATATTATTCCCAGTTAGTTTACTTTTAATTATTTAATTTATAACATATTTGTGCTAAAGAAAATTATATTTATATTAAATATGGACTTGTTTTATTCCAAACAATATTATTTCGGTATTTAAATATGTATCAAATCAAATGACTATAATGCAAAACCCCATTAATTGTATCGAATAAGGAAATTCTATTTCAAATATTTTTGAAAGACTCTATTTTAAATTTTCAAATCAAAATTTCTTTTACTGACACAAATATACTGATAAATATACAAAGATCTTATTTGTTTGTAAAATGTAAAGCTTGCATTTAATTTAAATTAGATTAAATATTCATTAAAATATGCTGTCAAAAATTCCGGGTTGTTACATTCCTCCCCCCTTAAAAGAATTTCGTCCCCGAAATTTAAACAACAGTTAATTCAAAAGTTTTTATATTAACAATCCAAACATACATATCATTCATACAATAATACAATCAAACAGTCTACCTTAACAAACATCACTAGTTATCCGAACATAAATCCGGATAAGCATTCTTAAAACTATCGAGAGTTTCCCAGGTACAATCTCTGGGATCCTCACTCCATTGCACCTTGACGAGTTTCACCACTTTGTTCCTGAGTTGCTTCTCGTCTCGATCCACAATCTGAACTTGATTTCTGATTACGGTTAAATTGGGTTCAACTTCCAAATCTTCTTGAATTACCGGTTCTACAACCAGTGAGGGATCATGAACAAATTTCCTCAAATGCGATTCATGAAACACATTGTGAATCCCAGACATCCGCTCTGGAAATTCATTCCTGTAGGCTACAGCTCCAATTCTTTCCAGCACTCGAAATGGTCCCATGTATCTCGGAGCAAGTTTTCCCGTCTTTCCGAATCTTATAGCACCGTTAATTGGGGAAACTTTAACAAAAACCAAGTCTCCGATATCAAATTCCAATGGCCTTCGTCTTCTATCTGCATATTTCTTCTGACGATCTTGAGCAGCTTTCATCCTTTTCTTGATAAGCTCAACCTTCGCAGAAGCTTCTCGAATAAGATCGGGTCCGAGCACAAGACGATCCTTCGATTCAATCCAACAAGATGGGGATCTACACGGTCTTCCGTATAAAGCTTCATAAGGAGCCATCTTGATACTCGCTTGATAACTGTTATTATAAGAGAATTCTACTAGATGAAGATGGTCTTCCCACGATCCTCCAAAATCTAAAACACTAGCCCGCAGCATATCCTCAAGAATACGATTAAGCCTTTCCGTCTGTCCATCCGTTTGAGGATGATAGGCTGTACTCGATCTCAAATCTGTTCTCATTACTGATTGCAGAGCTTCCCAAAATTTGCTAGTGAAAATAGGATCACGATCACTTACTATGCTGACTGGGACACCATCCAATCTAACTATCTCCTTCAAGAAAATTTCGGCCAAAGAAACTGTAGTACAGGTTGCCTTCACGGGTATAAAATGGGCACTCTTAGTTAAACGATCTACAATAACCCATATACCATCATTTCCTTTCCTGGTTCTAGGCAAACCATCGATAAAATCCATCGAGATCATTTCCCATTCCCGATTCAGAATTTCTAAAGGTTGCAATTGCCCGGCAGATTTCTGTTGATCACCTTTAACTTGTTGGCAGATGGCACAACTGTTCACAAAAGCAGCTACATCTTCCTTCATGCCCTTCCACCAAAATACTCTCCTCATGTCCTTATACATGTTCGAAATTCCCGGATGAATATTCAATTTGGAGCGATGACTTTCAGTCAACACTTCCTGCCTCAACTCCTTATCATTCGGAACATAGATTCTCCCGTTAATCCTTAGTGTTCCTTGGCCATCAATCTCAAAACTGGGACACTGACCCTTCCTGACTCTTTTAATGATCCCCTCAACATCTTATCAGATTCTTGCTTACTTGAAATCCTTTCAATAAGAGATGGAACGACTTCCAGAAGAGATAGAACCGCGTTCCTGCTGAGAGCATCAGCTACAACATTCGCTTTCCCGAATATACAGAATATCCAAATCATAGGATGCAAGAAATTCAACCCACCGCTGCTGTCTCAGATTAAGATCTTTTTGAGAGAATAGATATTTCAACGGTCTGTGATCCGTGAATAATTCGAATTTCTCTCCCAAAAGATAATGTCTCCAAATTTTCAATGCAAAAACAATGGCTAGCAGTTCAAGATCATGCGTAGCGTAGTTTTTCTCATGAGGCTTCAACTGCCGACTAGCATATGCAATAACCCTTCCGTTTTGCATCAGAACTACTCCCAAACCAACTATACAAGCATCATTGTAAACCTCGAATTTGCTTTTCCCATCCGGAATAGCAAGTACTGGTGCACTAGGTAGCCTTATCTTCAATTCCTGAAAAGCTTCTTCACACTGAGGTGTCCACTTGAATTTAGCTCCTTTCCTGGTCAGCTTAGTCAGATGTGAAGAAATCTTGGAATAATCCCTGATAAATTTCCTGTAGTAGCCAGCCAATCCTAGAAAACTGCGAACTTCCGTCGGTTTCTCTGGCTGTTTCCATTCCAGAATAGTTTGAACTTTCGCTGGGTCTACAGAAATGCCTTCACCAGAAACAATGTGCCCTAAAAATTTAACTTCTGATTTCCAGAAATGGCACTTCGAGAACTTCGCCTTCAGCACATGCTTCCTCAGAGTCTCCAATACAATCCTCAGATGCTTCATGTGCTCTTCTTCGGATTTGGAATAGACCAAGATATCATCAATGAATACCAGCACAAACTTATTCAACACATCCCTAAAGACTCGGTTCATGAGGTCAACGAAGTAGGCAGGAGCGTTGGTTAATCCGAACGGCATAACCAACCACTCATAGAAACAATTTGGTCCCCTAAATGCAGTCAAGGGAATACTGTCTTCAGCTACCCTCAACTGGTGGAAACCTGACGCTAGATCCAATTGAGAAAAGATAGAAGCGCCATGCAACTGGTCAAAAAGATCATCGATGCGAGGAAGAGGATATTTGTTACAGATAGTCACTTTGTTCAATTCTCTATAATCCACACAGAACCTCAGTGATCCATCCGATTTGGTCACAAACACTGCCGCCGAACCCCAACAAGAAAAACTGGGTCTAATCAACCCTTTCTCTAAAAGATCCTACGTCTGCTTAATCAACTCTTCTCTTTCCCTAGGAGCCATTCTCCTATTGGGCTGAATCACTGGCACAGCTCCTGTAATCAAATCAATACGGAACTCTATTTCTCGATGTGGTGGCAGACACTTAACTTCTTTAAAAACATCAGCAAAATCTTGAACCACATCGATGTCTTCAACTCTCTCTTCAGAAGTCTCAATTCCATGCAAAAGACTACTCAAGTGAATCCCAGAATTATCACACGACACTCTGGCAATTCTACCCAGATCAGTTTCCAACGAAACTGTTCTTTCATCACAATTCAAAACGGCTTTATATTTATCCAGCCAATCCATTCCCAAAATAAGATCAAATCCTTTAAAATTCAACACATACGGGTCACAAGAAAAACTGTGGGATAGATAAGAGATCTTCAAGTCCATACAGATAGTGTCTAATTTGGTCACCCCTCCTATAGGATTAGATACAAAGATAGGACTGTCTACAGAATTAGGGGTAAGAGAGAACTTTTCAACAGAGTCCAAGGAAATAAAACTCAAGGAAGCATCCGAATCAAACAAAACTTTAATATATTTTCCATCTAAAAGTAAAGTACCTTCTAATACTCCTTTGCCCACCGAAGAAGAAGATGGTTCGGCTTCCAAAGCAAAAACTTTATTCTGAGGCGCCCTCTGCAGAAGTGGACAATTCTTGATCATGTGCCCTGGCTGATGACAATTAAAGCACAATGATTTTTGAACCATAGCTGATCCTGGGCCACTCTGATGCGGTTGCTGTTGTTGCTGCTGGAATCCCTTTCTAGGACACTTATTTGCCAAATGTCCTTCCTGTTGACAAATGTAGCACTTTCGAGGTCCGTTGTTATTCCCAGGTTTCTTCTTATTCGGCTTTCTCCATTTAGGATCAAACTTTCGCTTATTCGAATTAGTGAAATTCCCACCTGAAGCTGCAACAGGAGCCACCGGCTTTTTACTCATCAAACTTTCATATCTCAATGCCATATCAATCAAATCAACAAAAGATCCCTTCAGAAGCACCGTTAATTTCCCATGGAATTCAGGCCTCAACCCTTGCATAAATTTCTCATTCTTTTTAAGAGGAGTATCGATGAGTCCTGATCCATAACAAGAGAGTTCGTTGAATCTGGTTTCATACTCCGAAATAGACATACTACCCTGCTTCAAATACAGAAAATCCTGATACAATTGGGTTCACCCTGCCGTTGGCACAAACTTCTCTTCAAATAACTCCTTAAATCTGTCCCATGAAATGTCATCCTCAGAAATATTTGCAATAGTTGAATCCCACCATGCTGCTGCACCACCTTGAATTTTCCATGATGCCATATGCCTCTTATGCTCATCAGACAATTTCATGCTCTTGAAAATACGCTCACAAAAGCGTAGCCAGTCTTGAAATTCAATTATTGACTTTTTGAACCTTTGAATGGTTGGCCTCCGAGATTTTTGAAATCCTTGCATAAAGCTGCAGAACTAACTTGAGACGGTACTGGATTGACAGCCTCAATAACATTTTGACTCCGTCCATTATCTGTTGAAGTACTGGCCCTAACTCTGCCTCTTCTTCTTGAACTCATGTCGGTCACCTGAACAGGTAACTAAACCAATTTAGATAGACTTATATAATTATATGAAAATACAAATACGCACTCTCAGGATAAATATAACACAAGAGCCTAGGTACTCGCTCGACCTAGCGCTCTGATACCAACTATGACGACCCGCCTTTCTCAACCCAGAAAGACGTATCATCATTAAGAAAGAAAGGGATAGAAATAGAAAAGAATAGAAAGAAAGAAAGAATAACATCATCAGAATCTCACAGCGGAATGGAACAAAATATAATACATCACACAACTATTATATAGTTATACATACATCAGAGTTATACAATATCATACAACAGGACTATCATATACATATGTGTCCATACATACATCCAAAATACAGCATACACTAACTACACAGCGGAACTACATATATAGGTATTCTTTCCCAAAAGCTCCTCCAGAAAATGAACACTTCCAAGTACCTATCACTTGGCTACTCATAAAAATTTGAGTACCCAAGAGTTTATGAAAACACAAAATATAAACTCTGGGTCAGACATGGGTCTGGTATGAGTAAACAGGTTAAATTGCTTAACTTTGAAAATCGTTTGAAAATAAAGGTATCACGTAAGACTCCCCACAAATAAATACGGGTAAGTTTTTACCTTACGCTAACCAAAACATTTTTATAGGAAATTCAGTGATATTATAATAGTGTCTAGGGTTTTCAAGTAAATAGAAAATAGCCGAAATTGTTACATTCATTAAATTCCAGCTACTAGCCACGAAAGTGGGTAATACAAATCAAAATCGTAGGGTCTCGTAGGGAAAATGGGTTTCCAACAATGGCAGGGCTACTGGGGTACCGCCCGTCACAGTACGGGGCCTAGATCACCGTACCGAGGATCACTTCCGACCCCCTACAACACAAGGCCGGAACCATTCCTTATTGAACAGTCCCGAACAAGATAACCCCGCAGTTGTGGCCAACAACTGCTCACACAACCGAAATAAAAAGGGACATCTAGACAGGGGAATATCTTGTCCTGCTTGGGCATGACCCACCTAACCTTGCTGCATCTCCCCTGTTTTAGCCATTCCCGGTTGATGAGGCTTGAGGCTGTGATTACCTTTATTGAACATTATTCTTAGAATGCTCATCGTCCGCCTGACGATGTGCTGAAAGCATTCAATTCATACAGGTTCGTTCCAGGTTCGAACGAAACCGAAGGCAATATCTCGTTACACTCTTTTTGGAATCACCCTCAGAGTTAACGACGATAACCCTTGTATTCTGAAACACCATCTTGATCACCACTTGATAAGTCATGACCTATCATTTAATTTGGATCGATGTGGTTTTCGGAGAATCAAAATTGATTCTTCTGATCCTGGTCTCATCGAAATCCAACGTCATTTTAAGGGCCAAGTTGTCTATTTAACTTAACGGTTTAATTTAATATTAAGAATTCACATAACAGATATAACAGATAGATCATACACAGTCATCACAGATATCCATAATATATCATAACATATCACAGAACTATCATTAAACAGATATCAAAGTCAATCAAACAGAATTATCAATGTACACCAAACAGTTTGGTTTCTTAACTTAATTTATTGCTTAAGAATAAACTATTTTATTCTGTTTAATTAATCACTGATTAATTAGCTTATAAACGATCAATTAATTAATTAGTTATCATTAATTATTAATTTATTAATTATCTAATCTTTAATTAATTTCTTAATTAATTAAATTGTTACTTAATTACTTAGTTAATTAATTTTATTTTTAATTGTTAATTAATAACTTACTTATTACAAATGAATTACTTACTTAATTACTTTAATTAATAAAAAAATTATCAAATAAATTAATTATAATCCCTAACTAATCACTTGAGTTAATTTCCATTTATTTACCTTTAAGTAATCAGCTGACCTTCTTAAGATTTAAATTGATTTAATACATGATTTATTTTTAATTTACAAAATTAATTTAAAGTTATCAAATTTAAATTTTCAAGTATAAATTAATTAACATTCTAATTACTTCATATTAATCACCTATCTCCACAGACACTTCTCAAATAAACTTTTAAGTTAAATATTAACTTAACTAACTAACTATTGTTTAATTAACTTAGATATAACAAACACTTAAAGAAAACATTATGTGCGTCCATTGGGTAATGGACCCGAGACAGCACCTACCTTTACTCAAGAAAACATCGAGTTTCCCTCTGTGCTTCCAGCGTCTCTCTCTCTTCCATTTCCCCTTCTTCTCCCTTTCCTTGTTTCTTCTTCTTCTCTTTTATATTTTGTTTAGTTGTAAATTTTTGAACTGCAGAAACAAAAATTCCCACGTGCAACCCCAAGGAAAACTCGAAGCTACAACCAAAAAAAATCACGCGTACGAGTACGCATCTCTCCCAGCAACTCGACAGACACCACCTCACCACCGTGCACGTGCACGGTGGTCCACTACGTCTCCGGCGACTAGCGACAACGTCCACAAACCCCAAATTGACCACTCATACGAGAACATCACACAAATCATCACGATTTGGTCGAAGGCAAAAATTTGGCTGTAGCTCGAACATGCGACACAAACACCCACCGAAAATTTCCCATGCACGGCCACCATCCATCACCGGAGGCCAAGCCTCTTTCCCCACGCCATGGCCAAACCTTCCTCGGCCTCCACCCCAAACCACGAACGGCTCGATCAAGCGACGACGATACAAACGATGATTTACAGAACACAAGAAGAAAATGAACTGAAACCCTATATGCGATCCGTTCAAACAACCTACACAATGAATAATTTTTCTGACATTTTTCCAGAGTTCGAAAATCACTGAGCTAACTCTGATATGAATTTCGACATCTAATTATGGTAAAATCATCAGAGATTGATGAATATACACTTTTGTCCAATATTCGAACTGCACCCTCATTACTCACTTAAAAATCATAATTTTTATACTAAAAATCCTAACTTTGTGTATGTGTTCGAGATATGTTATTGAATTCCTAAATTTCAACATTCGAATTTTTTTGACTTTGAATTCCTTTTACCTGTAATTTGAATAAACAGTGGTTATAAAATACTGTAAACTTCAAAACAAGATTGCAGACCTTGATTTGGATCAACAACTTAAATTAGCATTAATATCTAGGTTTAAACATTTACATGAAGAAGTATTTGCAATTTCTTCGTTTTACTTTGTTCAAATATTCAAAGTTCCTGAAGAACAACTTCATATATTACAGAGTAACAAGAAATACTCAAGGCTACTTATTTGAGAAAATATCAAAGCACACACCACTTATAAGCTAAAGATACAAGTTTAGATTGAAAATAGATAAGTTTACTCACCAAGTAACTTTAAAACAGAAGGTAAGGTATTGATGAAGAACACTGCAGAAAGAAATTTCCTGAAACCTTCTTTTTGGTTTCCTATTTTTGAATTAATTTAAGTTTACCAAGCAACAAATGTTTATCTTCTCTTCTTATTTGATTCTCAGGTTTGTTTGTAGGTTTAGTCAAGTTTTTATAAACGAACATAAAATATGGTGGATATATATAGAAGCTACTTAACAGGTTGTAGCTGGCCAGTTTCATTTGTTTGTCATTTTTTTCTTTAATTGGTCAAGTATGATGTTCTGCAGTATGAAGTGATTTAGATATTTTGGCTGTAGTACTTACTTGAACAAAATGTTGTGCTAATTAATGCTTTTGCTTTAATTATGATAACATGTAATTAGTGTTTTCAGATTTTGTTTATTTTTGTACAAGACAATGATCTATTTTTATTATATTGAAGTGAAAACTTTTGTTTTCTTTTGCATATAAACTTCAGCAGCATATAAGTTTTGTTTTTATCATTATTTTAAATTTTATTTTCTATTCAAAGATTAATTTAAACATCTTGTGGTACATATGCATGTTACAGGTTATGCCTAGCCCCTATAAGTTCATGTATTGATGCTTATTTCGGCCACACATATTTTGTAAGACACATATTTTGTTTTATTATATTTGAAGTTAAACTTTGTTTCTTATGTAATTTATGACCTTCTACTCATTTATTATATTATACTAGCAGCAGCCTAACTTGGTTTGTGAGAATATATGTATATAGTTTGCTTTGTTTTTTTTTTATACTTAGCATTTTGTAGTGCTGCTGACTTATTTGCATATGTATGTTTAACTTACCTTTCTTATCATTGCAATTGTTTACAGGTTATTTCCCCTTATTTTTCTGATATGTTTTTATGAAGTTGTCACACTATTGATTTTTTAGCTTATGTGTTGATTTGTCTAAGCTAAACAAAGAATAGTTAAGAATGTATATTTTTATCTTATGTTTTATTTATTTATATAGGTTATTAACAAAACTTCCTAATATTATTCCCAGTTAGTTTACTTTTAATTATTTAATCTATAACATATTTTTACTTAAAAAAATTATATTTATATTAAATATGGACTTGTTTCATTCCAAACAATATTATTTAGGTATTTAAATATGTATCAAATCAAATGACTATAATGCAAAACCCCATTAATTGTATCGAATAAGGAAATTCTATTTCAAATATTTTTGAAAGACTCTATTTTAAATTTTCAAATCAAAATTTCTTTTACTGACACAAATATACCGATAAATATACAAAGATCTTATTTGTTTGTAAAATGTAAAGCTTGCATTTAATTTAAATTATATTAAATATTCATTAAAATATGCTGTCAAAAATTCTGGGTTGTTACATGCAGACACTTCACGAGGAGGAGATTATAGCTGAGATTAATGCTAAAATGGAAGCAGCAGCCCGAACCGGCAGCTTTGGAGGTGGAATGGCGAGACCCGGCCTGGCTCCATTAACGATGATATCTCTTGGTGATACGGTTTTTGACACCAGCGTACCCGCTCCATCTCATACAATTGATCCGGTCCCCTCGACTCCGCCTTCATAGAGCATACCCGTACATGTGAGTCATAGGAAGAAGTGGATATAATTCCCTTGAATGGAGTTCGGCTGCTGAAAGGCAAGGGCTCGAAGAGAAAACTAACTGAAAGCTCTAGCTGGTCCACACCAAAGGGGAAACCGAATAAGAAAAAGAATAGATGCCTCTCCTCGGCTTATTTTTGAGTAGATAGGAATATTTTAGCTTTTGTTAGCCGTGTATAGATGCGGGTTCGTCCCCTGCTAGTAGGATTTTGGGAATAACTTGTACATAAATTCCTTCCACAAAGTAGTTGAAATGAAATTCTATTTTGTCTTCAACTCATTTATTGTGTATTTGGTTAAGTGTTCCAGCATTTGAATTCCTGTTCAGTATACTTGTGAAGTTTCGACCTTTGGATCAGGTTTGGAGTTTATTTGTTAAGTCCCAGAATCACGGCTATGAGTCGTGACCGGACAATAAGCTAAAATTCGATGCTGCACTTCTTCAGTCAGTGTTCCACACTTAAGTTATGCCCCCAGTTTCAAGGATGAGTTGTAAAGATCGACGAGAGATTGCATTTTGCCTCCAATTCATCGAGCTTAACGTCGTTGAATCGATGCTGAAACAAGTGAGGTTCGAGTGGTCGGATCACACTCGCTCACTTATTAATGATCACATCCGCACTCCAGGGATTTGCATTTATGCGTTGGCGGTCGGTCATGCTAGTTTAATTTTTAAGTATATGTCAATGCTCTGGGACCTAAGTTAGTGTTTATACTCCAATTCACACTCTGGGAGTTTGGAATTGATGTTTATACTGCAATTTGCACTTTGGTAATTTAGAGTTGATTTTTATGCTCTAGTTCGCACTTTGGGAACTTGGAGTTGATGTTTATACTCCAATTCGCACTCTGAGAATTTGAAGTTGATTTTTATACTCTAGTTCACACTTTGGGAACTTGGAGTTGGTTGATGCTAACACTCTGGTTCACACTTGGAGAATTTAGAGTTAGTTGATGTTTAGACTCTAGTTCACACTCTAGTAATTTGGAGTTAACGTTTATACTCCAATTCGCACTCTGGGAATTTGGAGTTGATGTTTATACTCCAATTCGCACTCTAGGAATTTGGAGTTGATGTTTATACTTCAATTCGCACTCTGCGAACTTGGAGTTGACGTTTATACTCCGATTCGCACTCTGGGAATTCGGAGTTGCCCGATAGATGGTCAGTCACATCTGTTTAGGCATTTGAATTTCATTCGCACTCTGGGAATGATGGATTTATCAGGATCGTGGACGGCCGATTCACATCCACCTTGAGTTAATAAGCGAGGTCGTTAGTTGGACGGGGCCATCCTCCTCAAACTTGGTCAAGATATAGATAAAGCCGTTAGGTGGATGGATCCACCCTCTAGGAAACCGCATTTATAAGTTTATACTCCAGCTCACACTCTGGTAGACTGGAGTTAGTTAAAGGATTTTCGTGTATTCTTTTTTTGGCTTCTGTGTGGTGACTTTCCCACGAGCTCGGGTTTCACTTAGTGAGTGGCTGGTCGTCTCACAGTCACTCCCTACTTGAATGAATCCCACCGTATGATGGAACTCAGCTCTTATTGCATCGTGATGATTGAATGACACATTTAGTAAATCACAGCTCTGGCTCGAAGGATGATATTTTATTGCTGAAATAAGAAAATATGGCAAAGTCAGTTGCCTTATTACAAATTAAAATTTTGAAATGAAGAAACAAATTAAAGATGAAAAATAGACTATATGAATAAAGTATGTCATGTGTAGTAGCGACGGAGACTCTCGCTATTCTAGGCTTTTGGCAAAGTAAAACCGTCAACAGTCGATAACTTAAATGTGCCATCTCCGAGCTTTCGTTCAATCACATATGGCCCTTCCTACATTGGTTTGATGTGCGAAGGAACCAGGTAGATTCTTTTGAGGACGAGATCGCCGAGTTCAAAGGTTTGGGATCGGACCTTGGCATTGTATAATCGGGCGACTCGATTTCGGTATGCGGCTGCCCTCAAATTAGCCTCTTCG
This sequence comes from Allium cepa, assembly GCA_030765085.1. Classification (NCBI taxonomy): domain Eukaryota; kingdom Viridiplantae; phylum Streptophyta; class Magnoliopsida; order Asparagales; family Amaryllidaceae; genus Allium; species Allium cepa. Next base: position 453,099,420 of record CM060932.1, read on the forward strand.
TGCTTCTCATCCAACAAATCTAAGGATTCAGCAAGTAGTATGGCATTTGTCTTTGGGTCATAGTAAGTAACACGATAAGGAGGCACTTCCATCTCGACTAGAATAAAGGCTTCTGAATCGTAAGAAAGAGAAAATGGAGTGTGTCCGATTGCGGACTTGTGGGTTGTTTGGTAAGCCCATAGGGCCATAGGAAGTTCATCAACCCACTTGCCCTCGGCCTTTTCCAGTCGTTTCTTTAGAATAGACTTGATAATCTTATTAACAACTTTAACCTGTCCATTCGCTTGAGGGTGTGGAACTGTAGAGAATTTCTTCTGAATGTGGAATCGTTGGCAGAAATCCTTAAACTCAGCACTGTCGAGTTGGGTTCCATTATCAGTGATGATCATATGTGGGAGACCAAAACGGAAGATAATGTTGCGAACTACAAAGTTGATCACCTTTTTCATCGTGATTGTAGCAAGGGGTTCGGCTTCGGCCCACTTGGTAAAGTAATCAACTGCGATGATGGCGTACTTCGCACCACCTCTGGCTAGAGGTAGAGAGCCAATGATATCGATGCCCCATACTACAAACGGCCATGGATTGATCGTTTGGGTTATCTCAGTAGGTGGGTATTTAGGAATTCAAGCATGCTTTGGACATTTGTCACAATTCCTGGCATAATCTGATGCATCACGGTTTACAGTCGGCCAATAGTATCCATACCAGAGTATTTTCTTAGTAAGAGCTTGCCCTCCGGTGTGATTGCCACCTTCTCCTTCGTGTACATCATGTAATACTCGATTAATTTCATCATGAGCGATACAATGGAGTAATGGAACGCAATACCCTCTTCAGTACATGACTCCATTCTGAATTGTGAACCGCGAAGCTTTTCGAAGAATCTGTCTCTTTTCACTCTTGCACTCTGGCAGGGTTCCATGCTCGATATAATTTTGGAATGGAGTCATCTGTTACTCCTTATCGGGAACAACTTCCAACATCCAATCTGTCTCCATTCGATTGATGCTCGGGAAAGATAACGTCTCCATGGAAACAAATCTCATTTATTGTGCCTCTCCTGAATCGGCTAATTTAGCCAATGAATCAGCTTTTTGATTGCGCCCTTGGGGGACGTAGTAGATAGCATAATAATCGAAGAGATTTAGCATCTCCTGTACCCGAGATAGGTAAGTAGCCAATCTTCGATCTTTGTCCTGGTACTCCCCCCGAACTTGACACACAACTAATTACGAATCACAATAAATTTTCAAAGTAACGATTCTCAAATCTTGGGCGAGTCGTAATCCGGTAAGCAGCGCTGCATATTTAGCTTCATTATTGGTCGCACGAAAATAAAACTTTAGAGCATAACACATAGATTGACCTTCGGGGGTTTCAAGTACAAGTCTAACACCCGAGCACCAGTCGTTTGACGCACTATCAATATGCAGCTTCCAGATATACTTAAGAGATTCACTGGTTTCAAGGAAGTCCTCCGGGATAGTAAACTCAGCTATGAAATCTGCTAGGACTTGTCCTTGAATGGCTCGCCTTGAGTGTAGGAAATATCAAACCGACTTAGCTCGATATTCCACATGAGTAACCTACTAGATGTTTCAAGTCGCGTAAGGACCTGTCGTAACGGCTGATCGTTGTACACGGTGATAGGATGAGCCTGGGAATACGGATGGAGCTTCCTTGAGGCAATAACGAGACAATAAGCCAATTTCTCTGGCTTCAAATAATTTCTCTCAGCTCCAGTTAGTCGTTTACTAATATAGTAGACCGGTTTTTGCACTCGATCTTCCTCAATTAGGGCAGCACTGATTGCATTTTCTGATACCGCCATGTAGATGTACAATTTCTCGTGATCAATAGGCTTTGATAGGTGTGGAGACGTGCTGAATTAGTGCTCGTAATGCATCCTCACATTCCATGGTGCATTCAAAGTTCTGTTCCCCATTTCGGATCAAATCGTATAAGGGAATGCATTTGTCAGTGGACTTTGAAATGAACCTCCTCAGTGCGCTACTTCCTCGTTGAGGCTCTGGACTTGTTTATGGTTCTTGGAGTCTCAAGTTTTCTAATCGCCTAGATATTTTTGGGATTGGCTTTAATTCCTTGAGCGCTGACGATAAACCCAAGGAATTTTCCAGATGTGACCCCAAAGTGACAATTCAATGGGTTGAGCTTCATTCTGTATTCTTGGATGATACTAAACATCGATTCCAGGTCCTTAATATGATCAATGGAGAATCATGACTTCACTAGCATATCATCTACATATACTTCCATGATCTTTCCGATCTAGTCAGCGAACATTCGATTGATTAGTCATTGGTACGTTGCCTCGGTGTTCTTGAGTCCAAAAGGCATGACTTTGTAGCAATAGAGTCCTAGATCGATTACGAAGCTGGTATGTTCTTGGTTGGGCAAGTGCATGGGTAACTAGTTGTAACCGGAATATGCATCCATGAAGGATAATAATTTGTGTCCAGTCGTTGAATCTACGAGCTGATAAATTCAAGGAAGTGGAAAAATGTCCTTTGGGCGAGCTTTGTTCAAGTCTGAGTAGTCAACACATGTTCTCCATTTCCCATTTGGCTTTCGAAAACGTACAAGATTGTATACCAACTCCAGGTCAAAGGCATCTCGAATAAATCCATTCGATTTTAACATATCGACCTCTTCTTTAAGGGCGACAGATCTATCTGGATCCATACCATGCCTTTTTTGCTTGACCAGATTGTACCGTGGGTCAATATTCAATGTGTGACTCGCAGTGTCCGGTGAGATCCCACATATGTCAGAATGTGTCCAGGCAAATACGTTGAGATTTTCTTGGAGAAATTCAACCAATTCCTCTTTTATTTGTTGGCTTAACTAAAACCAAATCTTTATCATTCTAGAATCATCACTACCGTCAATCAGGACATCAATCATCAGTTCGACTGGAGATACTTGACTGTCTTTGCTTTTATCTTCCCTTTCGTTATTCCAGGGGTCAAGATCTCTTTGCAATTGATTGGGGTGCCCGATCCTGGGCCCAGGCATTAATTGTTAATTTTCAACAAAGCGGACACAGAGAGATTCCTCTATGTCCTTTTCTTTCTCTTTTCACTACGCCTCGTGCAGCTCGCAACATAACAGGCTCGTCCAGCATCCTGATCTCCTTAAACGACTCCAACTCCATGATCGGTGGGGATTTTAGAGTCAAACACAATGGGGCAATAGTAGCCCTAAACTCAACTAGGTCCAATCGGTCCAAGAAAGCATTGTACAGCGAGTTCATGTCCAATACAACATATTGCAATATCCGGATTCTCCGACGTTCTTCGGTTCCTAACACCACTGGAAATTCCACCACTCCAGTAGGTATGGTTGCATTCCCGTTAAAGCCATGAATACGGAACTAGAAAGGCTTCAAATCTTTAGCCTCCATCTTCATCTCATCATAGGCTCGCTTAATCAGTATATTAACAGAACTTCCACTGTCAACTAGGGTCCTCTTTATCCAAGTAGGACCTACCTGAGTTTATATGAAAAATGGATCAATAGTGGGGGCTTCGACCTTATCAGCATCTCTATCTCGGAACACGATATCATCATTCATCATCTTCTGTTGTTTGGCAGAACCCATCATCAAAACTACAACACTCGAAGTCCGCATGCCTAATAGAGCTGGCATACGACTCCATTTCCTTCCAGCTTCGGTTTGCTGAATAAGGACCACCACTTACAGTATTTATCACTAACCTCCCATCGGTACGAGCGAGTTCCTCCTATATCACCTGATTAGGTACATGATTTTGATTTTATGAGTCCGCACCTCCAGACTGCGGCACTCGTACAAACTACTCTAACTTCCTTTTGCGTATCAACTTTTCGAAGAGATCTTGCAAATGATAACACTCATTTGTATTATGGCCATAACTTTCAAGGAGTCTACAAAATTTGTATTATGACTCAATATTTAATGTATGTTGATATTCGATAGCTTGAGTGTAACTCCCATCCAGCGTGGCTGCGTGGATCTATGATGGTAATCTGAAGAGGTTAAACTCTCGGTGGAGGAATAAGAAGCATGATCCCTCCAAGGTATCCTACGCCTTTGGCGATTCAACTGGTTGGTCAATTTTGTGTTGGCGTGCAATTGTTTAGTAGGTTACTTCGACTCTGTGTCAACTCTTGCAGTAGCATCTGAAACTCTTCTCTGGTGACAGGCCTGACGAATCTGATGGTTCGGCTGCATTCTGATTAGTTAGAGGGAGTTGCATGGGCTTCTGTCGATCCCGTCCTTCTGGGTCTGCAGCTATAGAAGTGTCCTTATGCTAACCGTGGTGGACGGTTAAGATCCATCCTAGATTTGATGCAAATCTGAATAGGATGGAAGAACTCTGAACTTGAGATATGGATCTTCTTCTTAGATTTGTGCAACCTGGTATCGATAGTAGATCCAATGAGCAGGAGAAAAACTGTGTTCTCTCAGTGAAAGCACCAAAATGTCTGTACCAAAATTGAGCACAACACTCTTCGAAAGTATTTGAAGAGATGAAATAAAGGAAATAAATGTAAAAAGAAGATTATCTAACAAACACTTCAAAAACAGATCATAAAAACATGTAGAAACATGGTGATTTAGAGTGGTTTGGCGTATTGCGTATGTCCACTATGAAATTGATGACTTTATTGATGTTTTCTTGTTGATTACAACTGATTACAACGGACTAGTACAGTATATTTCGAGTACACTAGCGATCTTGGAGTGCAAAAATGGTTTCGGTAGAGTCTGGACGTAGGAGAGCTCAAAGTCATTTTTCATTAGGCTTTGGGATGCTATTTATAGGCGTAGGCTGCAAATATCTCACTCAGATCTAGGTAGACCTCTTTTGGCACGTGTGTAGGCCCACACGATCGATCCCATGTGATTTTCACTCAGTCTATGATCAATACGAACGAATTTTGTATCGATCAATTTTTTACCTAATCGAGTCGAAATTGGGCATGAATATTCATTAGGTTGTACAGAAGCTTCTGTGAAAATTTCATAGCATTTGGACTTACGGATTATGAGTTATGATCGAGCAAACTTGTGCTTTTAGGCTGCTGTTCTCTTCGTATCGATGTTGTTCGTATTAATCTATTCGAATTGATTCAATCATGTGCCTGCAAGTTGACATGGCGCTAACTCTTCGGATCGATCCACTTTTTATGCCAAACGATCGAGTCTTCCCTATGCATGTGCCTTGTTCGTATCGATCGAAACTGTCTTGTTCGTATCTATTGTCAAAGCTCCGCTCGTATCGATAGTTTGTGCTCTATTCGTATCGGTCGGTCATTGCTTTGTTCGTATCAATCGATTATTAGTATATTTTGCAACGTTTCATCTTGTACTATTTTCATCGATCACTGGCTGATCGATACGAGTGCAGCGTATGTTAAACGATTGATACGAAATGGTGGTTTGATGGATACAAAGTTGAACTTGGTGGATCGGTACGAGCAAGCCAGAGATGATGGATATGAACAGTCATGCGATTGATGGATACGAACAAGGCCTTATTGGATGGATATGAACAGTGTGGTTATTGATGGATTCGAACAGATCAACTCGAATCATGGTTTTTTGATGGATACGAATGACTTGTTCGCTTGAGTTGTATTGATCATATCTCGAGCATACGAACTCCGATTAACTTGAAACTTGGACTGTTGGATTTTATAGCTTTACTTGCCTCGTCTTATCAATTGTAGATTGATACGGACTCGGATGAAATTTACCGACATCCATAGTGAACCTGCATATAATCGATCTTCGAGATGAACTGCCACTGGTTTCCAGTCAATTCCTTTTGATATCACGGCTTTGCCAAAAGGCAGGATAATAATATATATTCAACTAATTTATATAAACTAACACACATATGATATTTTAAAATTTCTATACACAACAGATTATATATAAATTTATATAACTCATCCAATAAAACCATCAAGCCAAAAGAATAAAGTTCTTCTTTATAACTTGTGCTTACATAAACTTATATATATTAAACTTATAAAATATGATATGACATATGCATAAATGGACAGATCATCCTTCTCAGAACCATAGCCACTATAACTGACATATATCACATTCGAGTATATATAAAAGATGATGTATTATAAAACTTAAATAAGCTAATATAAATATATAAAACTAATATAACATCTGAATAGAACACAGACTAAACTTTATATAATTTATACTATATATATGTACTTCTTAAAGAAAAATCAAAACATATATATACTTACACATATATGTTAAACTATGCAGGCCAAAATATAATACAACCAAACATATATAAGTACTTTTAAATGGTATAATATAATATTTCAATAATATAATATACGGTAAATATATATACTGCACATGCACATATGAATTTGTATATAAACTAATATATGATATATATATATACCTTAAACATATTACATCTCTAACATACTATATATACAACTCTAAAAAAAATTATATCCACTTTCTTTTTATATAAGAAGAGAACTGCAGCAAGCATGATCAGGGATGGAAGCACGGCAAGTGGAAGGCTAGGGATACATTTGTGCTCCCGTGCAGTGCTCAGGAGGGAGGTATGGTGGCACGGTTGATGGCTTAGGGAAGAGAGAGGGGACAGAGAAAGAGAGGGGAGGCAGTGGGTTGACAGGCGCTAGATGGCAGAGGCGATCGGTCAAAGGAACTCATGGTGGGATCGGGAGCTAGTGCCTGAGTGGAGTGATGGGTGGCCGACGTGCTTCGGGTAAGAGGAGGTGTACGAGAAAAATGGAGGAAAAGGGTAAACAGGTTAAAGGCATAGAATATCAATAACTTAGTATTATATACATTATTTTGTATGTTGCCTGACAAATGAAGAGAAAAGGAATGGAAACGAACAACCGATATAATAAGTAGAATAGTGGGAAAGGCTGAATTCAGGGAGTGCAAACAGCTGTTGGTTTACACGGTAGAGAAACGGAAGAGTACGGGAAGCTAAATGGTCAAATTGAGAAACTAATATGGCAATCGTTCTGCAGATTGCACCGCACACCGAACTCCGAAAATGACAGTTGAATATACAACGGAGATTAGCACGATGACACGACCAAAGCGATATACAGATATTTGTGATACGATCGAACTACCAAAATTCGATATCCGGTTACCGAAAATGCTGCAAATTTGTTGAAAATAAGATAAATGGAGCAATAACTGTCCAAATTTGACAAAACGAAATATAATATCCCACTCAGAAGATGATTTACTAATTTATTAAAAAAATATTCAGGTTTGAAAAACATTTTATAATCATCTAATATTAACTGATTTAAATTGAAATAAAATTACATAGTAAAATAAACTTGTATATTATCTGATGAAAATTTATCATATGCTATGTTTAAATAGACATATTCCAAATATTAAATTTTCCATTTAAAATTCAATAATTTAAAATTTCACAAAATTCAGTTATTTACGATATAAAAATTTATTAAAATTTATGGGTCATTACAATAACTATTTAATAAAGGCATTTATAAATAACAATTTAACTTATAAAAGGGATTTTAATAGGTAAAAAGATTTATTTAAGGGAGATTTACAAATGTTGTTTTGTAAAGGATTTTATAAAAGAAGTTTTATAAATATGGAGTATTAGAAATAGAAAGGGGTTTTACAAATCATTTTAGAGATTTATAAAAGAAGTTCTATAAATAAATTTATAGATTTATAGAAGCATTTGTAAATATGAAATGGGATTATAAAAAGAAAATTTTATAAGGGGGGTGAGATTTTATTTTGATAATAAAGCCTTCTTAATTACGATGGTATGGAAACCTTCTTTTCATAATTAACAATTAAGGATAGAGTTTTGGTTTATAAAAATCAAAATATTTAAATGATATTTGTTTTTGGCCTATTTAATTATAAATTGGAAGTATAATTATACCGTTTAGCTAAGTTTATGGATATATTTTCTAAGTATTAAAGGAATAATGGTTTGTGATATACTTATACCAATCACATAAGTATATAAATGTTTTTCAAGTATCGAAAGGGATATAAGGGGTTTGTGAATATATCTTTTGTGAAGGTATTTTTAATCAAGTAATTAAAAAGAGATTTGATTAATGGAAGATTAATTAAAGAGGCTTAGTACATCCCATATAGTATTAGATATACATTGATTGTTATTTACTTGATAGGTAAATAACAGACTATCAAACGATGGCAAAAAATATAACTCTACAAATATGTAGGAGAAATACGGAAGTTATATGGCATAGTCATGCTTTAGTTTGCATATAAATATCATTTGTTCTCCAAAGATAAATGATAAGAAAACCTCTCCGCTTAAATGGTGAGGAGGAGATCTCCGCTCTTATATATTACCTGATAATTTTCAAAAAAACTGTGGTTGAGTTTACTAGAAATATCGATTGGTTTTGGAGCAATTAGTGAGCATGGGACTATACTTATATGAGATGACTCAAAACTGTAACCACTCTAAAACAATATTTTCATTGGACGCTTTGGAAGAGGTTCAAGACTGGTTTGAGATGGACGAAGACAGAGCTCTTTAAATTGCAAGGGATACTTGCTACTAATCCTAAGGGCGATTCAAAAATAGATGTAGTAGAATTAGTGTCTTCGGTTTGTTTTTATCCTAAACCATTTGTATGGATGAATAATGGCATTGCATTGTGCTTAGAAGGTAGTGTAAGCATTCCAAGTAGGATTTGCTAAGAGAGAGAAAAGGTAATCATGACCTCACAAGCTTCACAACATGGTAATGACTAAAACTATAGATATGCTTCAAAGCTATGTGGTTCACTGTTGTTAGGGGTAGTCATTCCTCGATCCAGAATTGGTATTTCTGAATTTGGTATGCATGCGCATGGAAAAAGTGGGGCCATGGCTGGTGCACATTGTTTAGTAGCCTTAGTGGCTGAGGAATGATGTAATCCATGATGCCATGTTAAAGGGGCAGCTCGCTCTGATTCGAAGGAGGTCCATGCACGACCCTTGGTACATTTTTCTTAAGGTGTACTGTGGTAGGCAGTTCCTCTAAACGTTATTATAATATCATCGGATTTAATAATAAAAATGATATAGTTATCGTAAGGTAAAAACCTTGTTCGTATTTATGTACGGCGTGGTCTTATGAGATATCTTTATCTCTAAAAGAATTTTATAATATCACAAATCTATTTGATCTGTTATTTCACGCTGGTTTACTAAATTGGTTCGGGTGTTATTTTCTTATAATGCTCTAGTCAACCATAGCATATTTTACCGATTTAACTTGATACTTTAGGTGCTTCTAAACACGAGCTAAATGCCTCCAAGATGTATTTCCATATTTTCTTTTATCTTCCACTATTTTTTTCTTATTGTATTTATCAAAAATTATAAGGACAAGTTGTTATAACTATCCATGGCTGATGATAGGTTAGTTACTCTGATTTTATGTATATGTATTATAGTTCAGTTTTCTTTTATAATGATCATTGGTATATTATATTCCACTCATCCTGTTATGAGATTTTGTTCTATCTTTTCATTTCTTTCACTCCAATTATCTCTCTTTCCAACACTTGGATATTCGGAACGTGAATACCGTGCATGTATTAGTATCAACTTTTGATGATCGAAAAGATTTGTTATTACAGATGTCATCAAAGTTATTTTAAAATGCGCTTAAATAGAGGTGTTAAGAGATGATAAAGGAGAAGTGAGAGGAGTTAAGCCATACATGACATGAAGGGGGGTTGAGAACAAGCTCAAGCAACACAAAATGGAGCATATATAGGAAGGGGCATACCCTTGGGAATAAATCTAAAATTCACAAACTAAAACTAGGCTTCTTTAATGTCTTCTTCTTCTTCTTCTCTAAATTTCTAAAGCAAAGTGTTTGCAAATCGAATCGGGGGAATATTGCAAAACACATCCTACTTAGTTAGATATTGATGTTTGGAAGCCAAACTCCCCCACTTGGGTTGAACATGAGCAATTGGAGAGTGGTGGAGGCTAAAAGCAAGTGAAAACAGGAGGAAGACGAAAGGAAAGGTGGTTGCAAGTTGGAAGTTTGACTAGGGTGCATGGATCTTGTTTTTTATGAGGTTAAAGGTGAGTTAACATGCCTCTTTTAACGGAAAATATAACATATATATGTTGTTTTTTGATTATGTTTATGTTGTTGAATTGTTATTGACATTGTTAAAAATATTATTCTGGTTCTTGTTGAAAACAAGAAGCATATGTGATCCATATCTATGGACATGGAATGGAATTGAATGCACTTGTATGACATGAGGAATGGCTTTGAAACAAAGCATTTAGGTTATAGATGGACTTTGGTTTAAATTAGACTCGGATTTAAAAGTGCTCTTATAGCGATAGTCATTGTGGATGATCTTTCGGATTGCCTTATTTTTAGTGATTTTTTGAAAACTTATAGAGATATCCTTAGGGGTTTCTCACCATTTATGAGGGTTTATATGTATGTTTATTTCTATTAAAATCTTTGATTGTAAAAGGTTGAGCAACATCTCGAAAGTAGTCAAAATTTCACTTGTGCAAAACTGCCCTATTTAGCCTTGATTTTTGAACTTTAAAGGTTTGAAAAGATATTTAAATTTAAGTATTTTATTTCATATTTTTACAAATATTTACTAACTCGTATTAGATTATTTCAAAATTAATTTGAGATATTTATTACTTTTTAAGAATTAGTTGTGAAATTTTAAAGAAGAGAATTTTAAAATAGAAACTTATTTTTACAAGTTTTTAAGGAAATTTTAAATCTGTTATTTTCAAGTATTATTTCTAGTAAATGTTTTAAAACCTCTTATAAGTATTATACAGTATTTTAAATCCATGTATAAGTGTGTGTGTGTATTTGGAAACGTGTTGACTATTTTATGACTTATATAATAAAATATCTTGTAATAAAATATCTTGTAACTTGTTTATTTACATATCAAGTTCTGGTAAACAAATTACTATACACATATATACGTAATATATACATATATGTATATATATATATATTATTTTAAAAAGGGTTTTAAAAGTATAAACCAAAGGTTTAGAAAGGGGTTAGTAATTTCTTAATGGCCAAATAGTTAATTGTTTAATTGTTTGTCTGAAAAGTAATTAACTATGTTAACACTAAAAGCCAATGAAGTAAGGCTCATCTATTTGTAAAAGTTAAGATTGATGTTTGAGTAGGGATATAAGTAATAGAGTTTTAACCTACCGACTTTCCTCTTAACCGAGGAATAATAAGTCGAAAAATGTCAAAAACATGTTAACTGTATGGATTTCTTACTTCTTTCTGGAAATCATTAATACTATAATTAACATTAAAAGCCGATAAGGTGGTCTTATATATTTGCGATTCAAGAATGAAGTGTCTAGGTAAAGCTTTGATATAACCAATGCTCTAACTTACTTCCCTCTTATCTTTTGTCTATTAATTTCCTAAAGAACCGAGATTGGGTTTATCGAAAATTGTTGAATGTTGTTTTCGAAGAGACCGGGTTTGGATATGTTATCTGAAAACCACTTCGATTCAACTCAAGCATTTCGAACTGAAGATATCTTAAAGAGTATGAAACCGTAGATGGAGCTATTGAAGTGCAATGGCTGCTTGCTATTAATCTTAAGGACTATCCCAAAATGGCTGTAGTATAAGTAATGCCTTTGGTATATTCACGTCTTGAAAAATTTGTATGGATGAATACTGGCATTGCATTATTGCATGGAGGGCAATGTTAGCATTCCAAGTGGGCAGTGCAATAAAAAGATAAAACCTAGCCTCAAGCCTCAACTGGGAATGACTAAAATATGAAAGATGCAGCAGTATGGGTCGCTTCCAATTAGGGTATGATCATCCCTACCAAGAGTCGAAATTATCTCTCATTTATATGCTTTCGGCCCATTTACAAAGGGGTGATCATATTCGGTACCACTAGTCATGCGGTAGGCCAGTTCTGTGTTGGTAGGCGATCATAGCGAGGTCCTTGGTGTTATTTTATTTAGAGATGCGCCATGATGAGTGGTACCACAATTGCCCAATCATTATATGGAATCCATTCTCCAGTTGTATAATATTATGCTGGAATTTAATTAATGTAACAATTTCGGCTATAATTAATAAGAAGTATCTTAGACAATATTATAATAACAGAAAATTTCATATGAAATATTTTCTTTATCGTAAGGTAATAAAATTTCTGTGTTTATGTGTAGCATGGACTTACGAGATACCTTTGATTTTTAAAACGGTTTTAAATAATAATTAAGTTGTTTGAGTATAATCACACCAGACCCATGTATGACCCGATGTTTTATTTTCTCCTCCTAAAACTCTTGGGTGCTCAAATTTTTATGGGAAGCCAAGTAGTTCATCTTTTCCCATGGATGCATTTTGGAGGAGCTTGGAGCACGAGGCTTCCTTGGTAGCTAGCTATTATTTCGTTTCCACTGTATTATATGTATCTTGTATCAATTAGGTAAGGACAAACTGTTATAACTGTCCAGTGGTAGGACTGTATTAGTACGACTCTGATGTATCATTTTGGAAATGACTTTGTAAAGAATTATGTTGATTAATATATGTTGTTTAGTTGCGTTGTGAGTTTCTGTGATTATTTAGTTTCTTCTTATCTTCTATCTCCTTTCTTACCCCTAACAATCTGTCTTTCCGGCTCTTAGTTGTTCAGCATGTGAGTACCGTGGATGTATTAGTGTCGACTTCTAGGGTTCGAAAAGGTAGGTTGTTTAAGCGTCGTATCAAAGCGCTAGGTTATGCGGGAACCTTAGCTTTGGCGGCGTAACTCATTAAGAGATAAGGTAATGGAATTCCTTATGGTGAGTTTGAGTGTGTATATAAGAGTACATATTTTTTAGCGATATAAAATATTTTATATTGTGTTGTTTGATCTGTTAAGCGGCTTATGAATATTGGTCAACGCGCCTGATCGACGTTTTCGATAGGGATTCCTAAACACTTGAACAAGACCAACGAGCATAGTTTTGTTTTGAAATTGTGTACATGTAATAACTTTACCTAGAATATATTTTATATATAAAGAATGATTTTCAAAATAGTATAACATGGTATGGTATAGTTAGTTAAGGTGTCTTTTGTTAAAAGATAATAATATTTTATTATTATCAACTAGAATTTTGTTAGTCATGCTTGTCTAGTTGAGCATTGACTATTGTTAGTCTGTGTAGGCAGCTTCCCTTTTTAAAATTTGGGTCGGGTAGATAGAAAATGGAAGAACCATGAAACAAACACCTTGTGAATTAAGTTTCACAATTGACAATAAGGCTTTGATTGATAATGTGTGGTTAAATTAATTTAACAAAAGATGTTTGTTAAAAAGTTTGAATATTTTGCAATAAATATTTGGAAATGGTTTATATAAGTTGATTTATAAACTTAATTTATAAGAAGGTGTCTTTTAACTAAAAATAATTTAAGTCAAAAACTTATGGACTGAAACCAAGGTGCTTTTGAAAAATGATTTTCATGGTTTTGGAAAAATAACAATAGTATTATTTGAAAGAAATCTTGGTTAAAGAATAAAAATTTTAGGGATGAAAATGTTAATTAAGAAGTATCGATGTACATCATACGAACTAGTGTATAGTGTTAAGTGTTTTCTAGAATAGGTTGAGGTGTAATTTCTGGGACGAAATTCTAAGTGAGGAATGAATGTACCGACACTGAATTTCACTGCTTTGATTTGCGAATATTTAATTAATTTTAAATGTTCAGATAATAGGTTTTATAATCAAAATAAAACTCTTTTTAATGATAAATAATGATGGTGAAATATTTTTCAAATTTGGTTTAAAAAATATTTAGTTCGAACAAAAATCGAAAATGTGACTGGAAAATGTTTTCCATATTTTCGAATTTTCATTGGCTAAAAGTTATTGAAAATGTTTTGAACCCTTTAGTATAAATACACAAATTCAATTAAAAAATAAGTTAGGATATGTAGGTATTTATGTTTATATGCATTAGGTAAGTATATGTATGTATATATATGTGTGTATAAATATATGTACTTAAGATAATACGATAAAAATTTAGTAAAAGTAAACATCACATCAATGAAACATGTTTAAACATCAAGTATAAGAGGTTCAAATGCATATTGGCTTTGATCAGATGGGAGGTTGACCAGGTCTAGGCTGAAATGGATGAGGTAGAAGAGAGGGTGTGACGTGGCATGCATGTATGGAGGGTAGAGTACATGAGGGTAAAATGGTAATTTTCTATTTCAATTTCATATAAAATTCATTTTCACCTTTTCTTCCTCATTTTATTTTCATTTCCAATTTTTTCATCTTCCTAAAAGCTTCTTGGAACCTTTTAATGGATTCCCTTCATAATATTAAATTTTAATAATCAACTTTTTAGACTTTTAAAATGATTTCAAACTTGTTTAATCTCCTCCTTTTCATTTTAAAAACTTCTTCATTTTTCTCCCACTTCATTCGACCATAACTTCCTCCGTACTACTCAAAATAAAGATTTTCATTTTTTTAACTATATAGAATTCCAATGGCTACAACTTTTATTTGTCCCACTTTTCAAAATTTTGAATATTTTTAGATCAAAATTGCATTTCTTTTTGGCTTATTTTCGGACCCATATTTTCAAGCCCAAAAATAGCACTACTCTTTTAACCATATGCCCCTCAAAAAAAATGAAATTGAGTGATTCATTTTTTAAAATTATAGAGAAAATAATTTCCTAAAACTTTTCTTTTTTCCACGTATCCAAATTCTGAAAGTAAGATGGCCAATAATCGAGTGGAAAATGACCCATTTTCAAGTGATTTTTATGTGGTTTTCTACGCTTTTCAAGTTCTAAAGCATTTCAAGTTTCCAAATATTTTTGGTGAATAAAATTCTAATTTTCGAAAAGATGTTTCCTTTTCTTTTACGATGTATTTATATACGATGTTAACATTTGGATTATGATATGGTTTCAACGTATATGTATGTGATAGTTCGTGTTTAGACATTAGACATAAATCGATGGATTAAAGTACTATGTTTGGTTTTAAAGTTGTGATCTTGTTTATATGATAATTGTAAAAATGGTATGTGTTATAAACATGTTTATATGGTGTATACTAGATAGCATCTTGTTTGTAAAAGTGATATGAATTTTTTTATGGAAACTATAGTAAATAGTTTGAAATTAAAAGCTTAGGTAGCACTTGGTTTAAAATGAGTCTTGTGTTTTCAATATTAATTATAAAATATGAAAAGAGTGGAGGGACAATGGATAGGATGAAAGGAAGATGGAGGGGACTATGGAGGGAGTGGAGGAAGGATGGAATGATGGATTGTTTCTAGTGTCACTCTTATTTTCCAGAACATGAAAAATAAAAATAGAAAGTAGTTTTCTATTTTCTATGTTAACCTTGTTTTCTAAATTGATCGTTTTCCACAATATACACGCATCGTACACATTTTTATATGGATGAAAACCCAAAATTAAAACGGTAAACCAAAAACTACCATAAGTTTTCAAATTTTGTTTTTCTTATGTTTGAAAAAGAACAGTTAAAAGCGGTAAACCAAAAACAACCTTAAGGTGAAGTTTCAAAATAAAAGATAAAAATAAATTGAGATTACAGATATCCATAGCGATAGTCGCTATGGATGTAGTTTCGCTTAAAAATCCGACTTCTGGAAAATTTGTTTTATTAACTTAAAGTGTTTTGAAAATGTTTTATAAACTTAATATTGATGTTTTATGAAGTTACTTAAGTTTTTAATGATTAAATTTTTATTAATAATCTTTAATAATAAATTAAGATTAAACAGGGTTTATTAATTATAACTAAGTAAAGACTAGTTATTAATTAATTATCTTTTAAAGATAAAATTAATTTCAACTAATTATTAATTAAGTAAAATTAATTTTTAATTAAATAAAATTTAAGTGTATGATTTATTTTTAATTAATTATTAATTAAGTATAAACTTAAATATTTAAAAAAAATCAATTGTTTAATTATTTTAATTATTAATTAATTAAGGCTTTAATTTAAATTAAATTATTTAAGGTTTAATTTGTTAATTAAGTATTAATTAAATGTTATCTTATTAACTAAACAATATTTATTTGTTAATGAAGGTTTAAGGTATTATTTAATAATAAACAAAGGATTAATTTTGGTTTAATTATTTATATAATAGTTAATTATTGTTTAATTAGTTACTGAAGGTTTAATTATTTCTTGATTTATAATTAAATAAAGTTAAGAATTAATTAAGATTGGTTATGATTTAAATAAGGGTTTAGCTTGTAAATAATTATTTTAAAAAGAAGTTTCAAGTCTTAAATTCTTTGTTTTCAAAGAATCATATTGTAACTATAGCGAACTGGAATTTTCGACTTTTGAAAATTGACATCAATACGTTCACTGTATAGCATGCCGAATATTCAAGTGCCTGATATACCAGATCATTAGGAGTGAAGAAGAAAAAGATATAGAAGTAACGAAACACAAAATCTAACAGTTGAACGATAATTTATAATATATAATAAATCTTTATACAAAAACAAAACCGTAATTATTATATATACATACATTATATACTAGCCTATTCAGCACGGATGGTTATAACAACCTATCCTCACAACTGCTGAATAATATGCAACCAGGCAAATAACGAAAGTATAATCAAATATGTGCATAAGTCTCTGGGCCTCCAGCTCCTCTCCTGAAGCACCTAATATCCAAGTAAACCTAGAAATATGCTCAGTCTGACCTGAGCGTTATAGGAAAACAACACCCAGTCGGTTTGGTAAAACCAGCAAGAGAACATAAATCACATGGAATTTTATTTAATTTAACTTGTAAAATCCTTTAAAATCAAAGGCATCTCGTAAGACCACGCCGCGCATAACATGGACGGGATTTTATCTTTTGATAACCCATAACCTTTTATATTAGAAAATCCAGTGATATTATAATAATGTCTAAGGGTGAAAATAATATTAATAATCAAGTAGCTGTGATGCTCGTGAGTGTACATCACAACAATACTACGTATATAATCGAAAATTGATAAGGGTCGTTCGCTAATTGTGTAGGATTTCCATGAAGGTGCCCTCAGTTCTTCGAGAACGGTCCTCCTACACAAGGATCAGAGTTATCCTTCTGAAGAATAAATACCCGTCTAGCCGGGGTATTATCGGAAAAACATAACTGGTCTTGCTAAGGGCAAGTGCATCGATCCTGGCATGCCAAAGCTGATAGATAGATATTGCTAGAAAAGGGAGCCAACTACACCTTATAGGTTTTCCAACCTTACTGGCCATGCCTCCTATCTCTGGTTTTAATCATTCCCACTGATGAGTCTACGTCCGGCATTCCAGCTTATGCACCACCACCAAATTAATCACGGAATCCCACAAGGATTCCAATAACCCAACGAGTCTTGCATCACATATAGATTCCCACATCTCAATTAGATCTTGGAACCACATCCAGATTCTCAATTAAGTGGACGGATCTTCTTATCATTTGTCTTAGAAGAACAAAACGAGTTCATACGTACACTATAGCTCCACTAATGGTAACTGTACCATATAATCCCTGTTTTTCTCCTAGATATTTCCAGAGTTAAAATCCTTTAGTGTTAAGTAAGGAATAATTCTGTACCACCAAAGCTAAGAAGGATTACATATTTTGGCCAAGATTTGATAGTCGGTTATTTAACTATCAAATAAACAAACATTCAAACAAAGATTACATTTCTCCTGGTAATCACTAAGCCTCTTAAATTATTCATTAATTTAAAATCGCATTTCAAAATCTTTGGAAATCACTTCCATATACTTATCTCAACATGAGAAGTATATTCGCAAACCACTATATTTTCAATACTTTGAAAATATAACCATATACTTATTTCAATGGTATAAGTATATTCACAAACCATCTTTCTTTTAAAACATATAAACTTGAAAACTCTTCAAAATAGATATGAAACGTACCGTTCAATATCGACTATGGATCTTACTTACACAATGGTTATGTCGCCATCCCAGCGAATTCATAGTAAATTGTAGGCAATCCCTGCACCTCGAATTTTGCCATGAAGATCAACCATTTCTTCCCAAATTTCCTTACCTTATAAATATTTCCAAACCTATTTATAATGCTTCTTTATAAATCTTCAATCTAATTATAAACATTTTTTATAAAATTCAGAACCCAATTTATAAAACTCATTTATATGTCCTTTCATAAATATCCAAAGTCATTTATAAAATCCTTTCTATATTTAATCCAACTTATTAATAGACTTTTAAAGTCAAAAAGGTCCTCTTGATAAACGATAAATATTAAATTAAATAGTTTAAATACAAATTACTATTTAGAGTCTTTCTACTTCTTTTAAATCAAATCTTATTAAAATAATAACTTTAAGATTTATTTAATAATATATATTAAACTAATTCCAAATACTATTATTGTATTAATAGATTAATTTCGAAAAACAAGATAAATATAATAATTAGTAAATTTAAAACCTTATTAAACAATAATTAACTAATTTTAGACTAATATTAATATAAAACTTAATTATCCTTAAAATACAATTAAATAACTTAAATTAATATAATTAATTAACTTTAATTAATAATTAAAATATAAATGGTCAGTTTGTATAATTAATTAAAATATAATTAAAACATTTCTAAACCATAACTAAATAACTTTTAAATAGTAATTAACCATTCTTAAATAACTTTAACAAAAACTTTTAAGAATCATATTAATAAAATAACTAATTTTAAATCATTATTTGAAACAATTATAAATTCTCTTTAAAACTAATTGATAAATAATTATTACTTTTAAGTCTTGTAAATAAACAATAATTATTCTTAAATAACTTAATTCCAAATCAGATTTTAATTTTAAAAAATTGAAGGAGACTTAACGATCACCATTGTACTTAAACAAGTTACCATATTAATGCATTAACTTTTCAAGTTAATAGTAGATATTTATATATTAATGACTACGTAAATAAATCCAACACTTAAACCATCATTAGTTAAGTATCATAATCAAAATTGGCATATCATCTATGATATATCATCAAACGTCCCAAACTATAGGATAACAGAACAAGGATTTATTTTACTAATCTAATTGCCTAATTAATTTTATTAGCGGAACGTTGTTTAATTCTGCTAAACCAATGTCCAATTACCATAATCAATCGAATTTAACTCAATAGTAATTTATTTGGCCCAATTAACTTTACTATAGTAGCATGTTGTGGTTCATATTCACTTTTATTGGTTTGTAATAAACTGGTAGGGGCCCAATTAACCCTGCTTAGCAGCTAAAA
Organism: Allium cepa; assembly: GCA_030765085.1. Classification (NCBI taxonomy): domain Eukaryota; kingdom Viridiplantae; phylum Streptophyta; class Magnoliopsida; order Asparagales; family Amaryllidaceae; genus Allium; species Allium cepa. Next base: position 453,118,864 of record CM060932.1, read on the forward strand.
AAATAAATAAAGGACTAATTAAAGTTGAATTACTTGTATAATATTTAATTATTGTTTAATTAGTGACTAAAGTTTTAATTATTTCTTGATTTGAGTTAAGAATTAATTAAGATTGGTTATAATGTAAATAAGGTTTTACCTTGTAAATAATTATTTTAAAAGGAAGTTTCAAGTTTTAAATTCTTTATTTTCCAAGAATCGTATTGTTTTAAAGGTATTTCTTTTTCGAAAATTGTTTTGAACATAGGGAATTCAAATTTGGTACTATTAGGTAGACAAATAACCGTGAATGAGTTATAATGTGATTGTTTGTGTTTGTGTGGACAACTATTAGCAGAATAAAACGTCATTCTACTATTAATTGATTGTTTGATTATGTGGATATTTGATAGCAGAGTAAATCCATATTATACTATAAATTAATTTTTTGATTATTTGGACATGTGTTAAGTAGAATAAATCTTCATTCTGTTATAAATCGATTGAATTGTTCGGTTACCTATTTGTTAGGACAAATCACCATCCTGATATTATTGTTATTTGGACATGTTTTATGCTGGTTAGTTTATATTGATATGTTATTTCCTGATTTGGATATGAAGTATATTTATATATATGTTGGCTTATGTAAATAAATTATTGTATGACTTATAGAAATTAAATGGTAACTTTAGCGGGTACCATTGGGATTGCTGGGCCTCTTTTGAATTTATAAAGTATGATTTTGAATTAACTTAATTCCTTTAGTTGGTTTATATTGACATATTATTTCCTGATTTGGACTTGCAGTATACTTACATATAAGTTGACTTATGTAAATAAATTATTGAATGAGTTGAAAGTGAAATTGAAATTAAATGGTAAAATTAATGTGCACCATCGGGATAACTAAGCCTCTTTTGAATTTATAAAGTATGATTATTAATTAACTCCAATCCTTTAACAAATTTTGGGGTTTAAAGTTTATAAACGATTTTCAAGTTGTATAATTATGTAATAAAGGTATTTATACATAATAACTTGTTTATAAAAGAGGTATTATTAAATAAAAGGGTTTATTTAAAGTTTCAAAAGATGTTTTAGAAATTATGTGTGTAAAAGGTTTTTCTTTAAGAAGATTTATTAAAAGCATTTTAAAAATAGGAAATTGATTTATAAATGATTTTATAGATTGTAAAGTTATTTTTAATTACAAAGCAAACTTTTAAGAAAGGAAACTTTTTGTGAAGGATAAGTGGGTTGATTTTATAGGATGAAATGTTTTTTAAACGGAATTTGTTTGGCCATTTACTATGGAATATGAAGAGAGGAAATCTTTTATAAAGTTTGGTTATATACTTATATCATTGAGATAAGTATTTCAATGTTTTCTAAGTGTAAAAGAATGTAAGAGGCATTGGGAATAGTGTGTTGTAAAAGATCATTTGATCGAAAGTTTATAAAGTGATTTTAATTAATGAAAAATTAATTAATAAAAGCTTAGTGGATCTCATATGGAATCAAATCAACGTTGAATGATTGTTTATTTGATAGTCAAATAACAGACTATAAAATCTGGACTAAAACATAATTTTGGAAATATCTAGGGGAAACATGTGAGTTATATGGCACAGTCATCCATAGTGATGTTGTACTATGCGTACAAATCTCGTTTCGTTCTTCCAAGGTAGATCTCGTTTCGTTCTTCCAGGGTAGATGATAAGGAAATCCATCTACAAAAGGTTAGAAGGTGAACTCCCTCTTATCTTTTGTCTGCTTATTTTCTAAAGAACCGGGGTTGAGTTTACCGAAAATTATCGAAAGTTGTTTTCAAAGAGACAAAGATCGGATCACTTCGATCCAACTCAAACATTTCGAACTGAAGATATTTTGAAAGGTATGAAACCGAAGACAGCGCCAATGAAAAGAAAGGGCTGTTTGCTATTAATCCTAAGGATTACCCCAAAATGTTGTAGTAGAAATAGTAGAAAAACGTTTATGGATGAATGCCGGCATTGCGTTGCTACCTATGGGGCAGAAAAACTATTCCAAGCGGGAAGTGCTATATAAAAGATAAAATGTAGCATCAAGTCTCATCAACCAGGACTGACTAAAAACATGGGAGATGTAGTTGGGCTAAGTGAGTTGCTCCCAATTAGGGTATAATCATCCCTATTTAAAGTCGATATTATCTCTCCTTTGTATGCTTCCGGGCCACTAACTATGGGGTCATCATATTCGGTAACACTAGTCAAGTGGTAGGCCGATTCTGTGTTGGAAGTAGATCCCGGTCAGGTCTTCGGTGTTATTTTATCTAGAGATACAACGTGATGGGAGGTACCCCAGTAGCCCAGTCACTGTATAGAATCCATTCTCCAACACGAGCCTTTATGGTCTTAGTTGCGTACCTATTATGCTGGAACTTAATTAAGAAATTTCGACTATAATTAATAAGTATTTGTATCTTAGACACTATTATGATATTAGAGAATTTCATGTGAAATGATTTGGTTATCGTAAGATAAATAGTCGTCCCCGTTTATGTGTGGGGTGGTCTTATGAAATACCTATGATTTTTAAAAGAGTTTTAAACATAATTTTCAGTTGTTTGAATATACTCACACCAAACTGACGTCTGACTCGGAGTTTTATTATTTATTTCCTAAAATTATTGGGTGCTCAAATATTGTTAGGCGGCCAAGTGGTTCAAATTTTTCTATGGATGCATTTTAAGGAGCTTGGAGCAGGAAATTTCATCGATGGCTAGTTACTATATTGTTTCCGCGGTATTTTATTTATCTTATATCAGTTAAGTAAGGATAGATTCTTATACCTATCTAAGGGTAGGATTGTATTAGTACGACTCTGATGTATTACTTTGGAAAGGACTTTATAAAGAATTATGTTGATTAATATATGTTATTCAGTTGCGTTGTGAGATTTTATGATTGTTTAGTTTTTTCTTATCTTCTATCTCTTTTCTTTCTCCTAACAATCTATCTTTTCGACACTTAGTTGTTCGGCATGTGAATACCATAGATGTATTGGTGTCGACTTCTAAGATTCGGAAAGGCGGGTCATTACATTAAGTCTATAATTTGTCAGATTAAGATGACTAATGCTAGATTATGCCAATTTGTTCCAAATTAAGTTGTATATCAAAACAAAATTTCCTATCACGGTATTGTCTAGTATGCAGATGTGATAAGGAGTAATAATGCTACATATTATGTGGGTTAGGTCCCAGCTGAAAATTTGGTTTAGATTGGATTTGTAAATGATGTAACCTAATATGTTACTTTGACCCTACATTTGCCTAAGCCATTGTTGTACAATGTGAACAATTGCATTAACCTGTATTGAACAATATTTTCTTCATATCTTGTTATAGTTTTTTTAGATTTTATTATATGCCATGAATGTGATATAATTGAACAATTAAATTTATCTTATACATAATGATATCAATCTACTTGAATTGTATTGTTATAAAATATTTGAAATCTAATTCAAATTTGGTAAAAGAGATTTGTTTTTAGTAGTTGATTCACTGTGATTTAGAATTATCTATTTCCAGCAATGTTGATAGTATGCATTACTGTTTGCTAATATTACATGTAGTTCAATGTTAATAGTATGCATTACTGTTTTCTATTATTAGATGCAGTTAAATCAAAGTCATAATCTATCAATTTATTAATACACAGTCGGACACACTTGCATAATTGCTAGCACTTAATTGCCAATCATCCTTTATACTATTTTCTTTAATAATCTTTTTCTCATAATATAAATATTTTTTATCTAACATATTATCATGTAAAACTGATGAAACTTTGCAATAATTTTTATTAATTGCACATCCGAATGGTCGGTTTCCCACCGTTGTGTGGTTGTACAAGTTATATCAATGATAAACAACTCAAAAATATAAAGCATTAAAAAAAATAAAAACAGGAAAGAATAATACTTCAATACTACTTACTTTATACGCTGAAATTAATCATCATGGTATAATACTAGTAGTTTCAATTATCTTCCACTAAATTTTTTGGATTGCTATTCAAAGCATCAAGTTTTGCTTTTAAGTCGTGAGGAAATATGCACTGGATTCATTTCTTCAAATCCACTCCCTAATCTCCCAGATTTGAAAGTATAAATTTTAAAGATAGACCTATAAAATTTAAAGATACACCTATCCTCTTTTCGAAATACTTTTGCACTTACTCTTTTCACAGTTCATATCCAAAACCAATGTTAAAATTAAAACACATAAATTTAAACCCTTTCTTAATTAGAAGTGGATAACAATCCATCAGAACTTCAGGTTTATAAATACCTCCGTTTATCCAAGAATCATCATGGATAAATGCTTATATTGTGTTCACCTTACCCATATCTAAAAAAATACTTTATGAACAAGCATTCTTTTTCTGCTAATTAATGTAAAAGATTATTCAAAATCATATCTTTTATCTTGTTTATCTAGACTTTTTAGAAAGAATACATTGCAAAATCACTAATTCTCACTGGTCAGCATTTGGATAAAAGATACAAGTAAAATAGCTCATTAATGAGATTTTGAAGCATGCACACACATTTAAGATGCATTAATATGTAAGTATATATTATTTTACTTTATTTCACAACACCAAAAAATATTTGAGATGGATTCATATGGCTTTCTAAGTGCAAAAACTATAATCATATTTTTTATGATGGTTCTGCTTGTTTGGACATCAAATGCTACAAGTATAGTTCCATTTTCATAATGTTATTTAACATTCATATCATTATGATGTTATAATCAAGTTGTAATCCATAATATCATTATGAATACTGATCATTCTTTATATTTATTTTCTATTGCACTGAGTTTTTGCAGGTATAGGTTTGGGTGGAAATAAGATCTCAAACTTATACTGCTTCGGGGATACATGGTGTGGAAATCGTACATGTGGTCAACTTTGCACTCGATTGAAATATAATAGTGGTAGCTGTATCGAGACACAATGTTGCTGTAAGAAATGATTTCATTACCCAGTATTTATAAATGCTAAAGAAATCAAGAGTATGTAACCTGAAAAGGTCCAATAATAAACTAATGTTCTATCGTATGAATCAAATTTGGAGATGGTTTTTTTGTTGGAGCTGTTTCTTTTGTATTTGGATGATGTACGCAATGCACCAATTTGCAGGTATAGTTTGGAAAGTTCGTTTTCCGTTTTTGTTACGGTCATTGGTAATATTAAAATTTCGGTTCCGTTCCGGATATTTCGGAAGTTCCGTTTTAATTTCGATTTTCTAATTACGACGCATTTTTTTGTTAAAACTGCTAAAACTGCTAATAAATATTTAATACTATCATAAATTTATATTATATTCTTTACATTATGTACGAAATATATGTTTTAAAGAGAAAATCACGGTTTGAGATTCTATTTGTCCACTTGAGATTTTCGAAATTTCGCTCAATTTCGAAAATTTTAGGTAGTGTTTGGTTTGTTATTTTTAGTTTTGAGTTTTCGTCCATACAAAAATGCACACGACGCATTTATATTGTTGAAAATGACCGAATTAGAAAACAAAGTTAACATACAAAATAAAAATAACTTTTTTTTTCACGTTTTGAGAAATAACACAAGCACATGAAACAATCCATTATTTTATCGTCCATCTATACTCTTCGTCCTTCCATCCGTCTTTCTTTCATCCACTTCATATTGCCTCCATGTTTCTCATATTTGAGATACATATTGAAAACTGAAAACACAAAATTTGTTTTTAAACCAAACACTGGCTTAATTTTTTATTATGATTCTTGTTTAAATTGACAAAAGCATATCAATTTTTTTTTTGTCGATGTATTCGTAATCTTATTAAATCGTTTTCTTTTTAAATTTCTTATATGTTTATTGTGTTTTTTTTTTATTTTCTACGATATTCTAATATTTTTTTTCATTATTTGAAGAAAATCCGGAATATTGATTGGAACCAGAATTTTAATCGGATTTCGTTTCGATGAGACCGGAACCGAAACGGAATCAATGGAATAACCGGAATTCTGTCGAAATTTCAAACCATGAAATAAACAACATAAGTAAATGAAAATGAACATTCCTATAAAATATACATGTAAGTAGCTAAAAAGGATAAACCTGCAAATAAGTTTGGACAAAGTCCAAGTTTTAATATCCAAGTTTAAGGACAAACATTTCACCATACACAGATCTCAGCTTCAAATGACACTGATTTGCCATCGAAAACCCCAATATATCACATCATCGTGTGACATTATCTTCTTGTCTTCACGGCCACCTCATCGCCTCTCTATTCAACCTAGTCTCCGTCCTCAACTTCTCTAATTACCAACTTCTCCACTTAATCTTTTCCCCGTTAACATCTTAAACAACATACCATAGACGTCAACAATCGCAACACCACCAATCAGCAACATCTCCATTTTGTAGATCGACGTTGAAAAAAAAAAAGGGTCTAAAATACTAAATTAAACTAACATTAGACAAAAGTAATGCTACATTTATTTTTTATGGTTCTCAAAAAGTGCAAAATAGAACTAACGGTAGATTGGCATAAAGCTACATTTATTTTTACAACTCAAAAAATACCGAATTAAACAAACATTATATGAATATAATGTTGTATTCATTTTTAGGATTCAAAAAATGAAAAATTAACCAAGGATCGGATGTAAAGTGCTATATTCATTTTTGCAGTTCAGCTAATACCGTTTACGGTTAGCATTCTTGGTTATCTACATAACAAATTTGCTCGGATTTAACGGAAGATAAAAGAAAGACAAAGAAGGGCTAGGATTTAAGGATAACAAAGACATTAAATGGTTGTGATTTGTACAGCTAAGCAAGGGACTAACATCGTTAGTTATGTAACGACATCGGTTAAATTTATTTAACAGCTCTTCTACTCGACTTCTGATCCTCTCTTTCACTATCTGTTTGGTTACTTTTCTTCCTCCCCGCGTTCAAAATTATTTTCTCTCACAGCATCATTCCTCTTCGATAAATAACATAACTTCTTTGTCACTCCTCATTTCTATTACCGCAAAGAAATTAATTTTCTTCAATCAATCTGCATTCGATGTTACTACTTCAATTCCACTTTCCGTCAAACAACAATCTGAATCCTATGCTGGATCCCAGGACATGGCAATATTTATTTAAGAAAAAGATATAACTTCCTGAATCTTCATCACCAACCTCGCCATCGAAGTGGACTTGAGGTTCATGGCAAATTATTAGTTCTTTCATCGGATTTTATAAAGGTCTATTTTTATTTCATGTATTTATAGATCTGCTCTTCATTATACTGTGTAATATTTGAGAAGTTTTGGGGTTATTTATGATTTACTATACTTCCTCTCTTGGTAGTGGGTTCTGTGGAATTTTAATACATGCCAATTGAATATTACCACCAAATGATTTTTCTCATAAGGTGATGTTTTAAAAATTGTTCACTAATATACTTATGGTTTGTAAGCATTTGTTTATTGATACTTCTGTGACTTAGTACATGAAGTCTTTAAAGAATGAAAGCAATAAAAAGTTTTATACCATATTTTTTTGTACGCTATGATCAAATTAATCATTAACGTTTTATATGTTAATTATGAAATGTAATCCTACTTACGTAACATACATCAGGATCGGCTATATCTGGACATGGATAGTCCATAATGTCACATAGTGTATTTTATACCCCTTGCCTTTCCCATTATTCAGCCTGCAATGGAAATACGCATTTCAAATTTTGTTGATAAAAGTATGTTATTTTGTAAGTTGTGGTAATATGCGCTGCTTTACTACAATGCCTAGCACATTTTTTTGACTATATTAAACCATTTATGAATTTCTCATATGCAGGTTGAGTGGTTTGAGAAGAAAGGATATTAATAGTGTTTCATCTCCAGTTCGTTGTTCTTTTTTTCTTCATCATTCAATCAAATTTTGTTTTTTCTGTTTATTTATCTTTGTACCGTTTACTTGAATTTCAAAGTGTTTTCTCTGCTCTTTTCAGTTGTTGTGATGTTTGCACATTTTCACATGAATATTGCAGATGCCTGTTTTTATGATGGGCTTCAAATTCATGAGGGAAGATAGTCAAACTTTTTTCTTAATGATTAATTCACCCCATTTTACATACAAAATCTCCATGTCCTACTGTCCCATTAGCATCTCCTGCATTTTGGCATAAAAAATTACCATTTGCATTGGAACTACTTTTTATTTCTATACGTATGTCGGTTTAAATTGGTAGTTGTTACTTTAAATTCATTTTTAATTTATCTATGTGAGTGACGTGAATTCTATGTCAACCATAATTAATAATTAACTTGAAGTGTGTGCAATATGTGTTAATACTGCTTTGTCGCACCTGGATGCAGTTCCAATTTAATGTTGCTTTCCATTTTAGTGCATTGGTTGCGCATGTCTCATCAAATATTCTATCAACAGAAATATTTTTTCTTTTCCATGCTCTGAACTAATTAATGTTTAGTAAATTGGTAAGTATCTCTTCTTATCTTCAATTCATTAGCCTGATCTACTGTTTTCAATTATAATTTTGTATGCTACCTTATAATAGTTGTTTTTAATAGTCTTGGAGTTTATAAAATCTTTGTGACTATTTATTTAAGTTTGGTTCTGTTAATATTTATCCGACTCTACTCAATTTACCATCATACTTTTGGTAATGCTATCCGTATTATAATGTTCGACACGCATGTTAACGCACTCATTCTTCCATGTTATAACAAGAATTATTGCTTCTGTCTTGGAATTTTTTTTAGAATTGACAATGTATCTCTTTTGCTTTTTATGTTAAGTTATTATTGCTATTTACTTTACAAGTTGACCAGTTTGCGTTACTCCAAATACACGTACGTATGTCTGTCGATTAGATATTTTTCTTTATGTTTTTTTGTATACTAAGTTTGCCAACGTTCAGATTTCTCTCATGAAAGTTTATATTACAAAACAATATTTGCATCCGTGCCATCGGCACGGGCTCCATACTATCTATATAACAAATTTGCTCGAATTTAACGGAAGATAAAAGAAAGACAAAGAAGGGCTAGGATTTAAGAATAACAAAGACATTAAATGGTTGTGATTTGTACAACTAAGCAAGGGACTAACATTGTTAGTTATGTAACGACATCGGTTAAATTTATTTAACAGCTCTTCTACCCCACTTCTGATCCTCTCTTCCACTATCTGTTTGGTTACTTTTCTTCCTCCCCACGTTCAAAATTATTTTCTCTCACGGCATCATTCCTCTTTGATAAATAACATAACTTCTTTGTCACTCCTCATTTCTATTAGCCTCATTCCTCTGGCTATTCCGTCAATACTATACCGCAAAGAAATTAATTTTCTTCAATCGATCTGGATTTGACGTTACTACTTCAATTCCACTTTCCGTCAAACAACGATCTGAATCCTATGCTGGAACCCAGGACATGGCAATATTTATTTAAGAAAAAGATATAACTTCCTGAATCTTCATCACTAACCTCGCCATCGAAGTGGACTTGAGGTTCATGGCAATTTATTAGTTCTTTCATCGGACTTTATAAAGGTCTATTTTTATTTCATGTATTTATAGATCTGCTCTTCATTATACTGTGTAATATTTGAGAAGTTTTAGGGTTATTTATGATTTACTATACTTCCTCTCTTGGTAGTGGGTTCTGTGGAATTTTAATACATGCCAATTGACCACCAAATGGTTTTTCTCATAAGGTGATGTTTTAAAAATTGTTCACTAATATTCTTATGGTTTGTAAGCATTTGTTTATTAATACTTCTGTGACTTAGTAAATGAAGTCTTTAAAGAATGAAAGCAATAAAAAGTTTTATACCATATCCTTTTGTATGCTATGATCAAATTAATCATTAGCGTTTTATATGTTAATTATGAAATGTAATCCTACTTACGTAACATACATCAGGATCGGCTATATCTGGGCATGGATAGTCCATAATGTCACATAGTGTACTTTATACCCCTTGCCTTTCCCATTATTCAGCCTGCCATGGAAATACGCATTTCAAATTTTGTTTATAAAAGTTATGTTGATGTCAAAACTCATAATATGTAGCTATTATGAAAAAGGCTACTCATTTCAGTATTCAATTCAATCAATATTCATTATCTAAAGCAAAATCAAGCTAGTTTAAATACGATCGGTCGAAAACATTTGTGAAGCATTTAAAGAGCATTTTGATACATTATAGAATGAAGCCATAAATAAATATATGCAATAAATCGGATCAACATAATCTGTATATGATGAGAAAAACTACATAAATTATTATGCTAAAGCAGTGCTTAGACTCGGTTTCTAGAGGTCTTGGATTCAAATCTAGAGACGTCAAAATTATGTTGCTACCAATTTCACCATTTTTCTACCAAAAGTTTTTTTAAAAGAATAATAAAGGAAGCTTTTGATATCATGAAATTTCCCTTACATCTTTGACTCGGTAATAATAGTATAGTATAGATTAAGGTACTTTTGTACATTACGTAATCTCAGAACATCAATATCCATTGTAACAGCACATCTCACTTTCTTACTCTCTTTCCAAATTCATTGCATTTCATATCTTCTTTCTATTCTCAAATAGTTTGTTCATTCTATTCAGATTTGCAAAAGTCCAAGGGAAACTATCAAAAATGGTTTGGAACACCAGATCCACCTCTCAAAATGTAGAAGGAAACGAGAACGTCAGCATCTAGCAAGGAGGCCAGAGTAATCTACCATAGATGTTAATGCAACTAATCCAGTTGATGTCAAGAATCCAATTGATTCCATCATAAGAGTTGGTTTCTAAAATCTGATCGGTGAGCTCATAGATAGCTGCCAATAGTTTAACCAATAGATTCAAACCAATATCGATATAATGAATCAACTCACGGAGCAACAACACGAGAAAACTAGGAGGGAGCCATCTTCCAATTCTACATCGAAGAGCTTAACTTCATTAGATGACCATCAGATATGCAAACATTGTAGAACTGACGGATATCACGCAGAAGCATCAGGGCATCAACACACAACTATTCTCGAGCTGCCAGGACTGATAAGATCCGATCCTTCTATAGAGATTAAGGCCGATACGTCCTCCAAGAGAGGTGCCTTACCATTTTTTGATGGAACTGGAACTGGAGCCATCGTAGTTGATCTGGATGCTGGAGATCAAGTTAATGCACACTAGTTACCTATCTGGAATGATGATGATATGAATGCACGTCAAGAGGATGTTGAGCCAAGAAGGATGGAACAGACCCTAGATATCGACCAGACCATTCACGTGAGGTGGAGCATGACTACCGCTTGGCTTCAACTATCCAAATGCCAGACTTGACAGTTTTGATCAAGTAGCTAGTAAGGTAGAGCCAAGGCAAGCCATACCCCATTCGTAGATAATATTTTACACACGGAATATACAAGGAGATTTAGCATACTGTCGATGCCTGCCTACAAGGGAAAAATGGACCCCCAAGCAGCACATCATGAGATATGAATAGCTTATGGACTCCACATGAGTGGATGATGCCATAAAATGTAGATGTTTTTGCATCACTCTTTCAAGCATATCAATGAGGTGGTTCGCGAGATTGCTCCCAAGGTCCATCTCTAGATTTGATGACTTAACAACAAAATTTGTGGAGTAGTTCCGTATGCATGCAACTCGCCTCAAATATGTAGTGTCCCTATCAAGCATAACCAGGCTCCTGGAGAATCGTTGAAAGACTATTTGGAGAGATTTCACAAAGGTGTCATAAAAGTCAGTAATTCGAATGACCATTTAATATTGAGGACGGTAACAAAAAGGATTGACCCAGAATCTTACTTTGGCGATTGGTTAGCTAGCAAACCACCTATAATGTTAGACCGTTTCTTTGCAAAAGTAGCTCAGTATTTGAGGAAATAGGAAGTTAGACGCTTTAGAAAGAAGAATGTTGTGGGACCGAGTGGAGAGGGAGTGCAGAGTTACAGTTCAGGGAGAGTTTTGGAAAATTTCAATTAAATGTCCAAAATAAACCGAATCAGTAAAAGAAAGGTGGTTGTAGGAACCATGAATGAAATAGGGATTTTAGAAGAGGAAACTCCAGGATTCCAATGTATGATACCTACAAACCATTGAATACATCTCTAAAGAATGTCTACATGCAATACCATGTAGTAAGGAAGCCACCTCTGGAAGAATCGACAGAGAAACAAAAGCAGATTGGAAAATATTGTCGGTTCCATGAATTATATGATCACAATTGTTATCGAGAAACCATTTGATGATGAAAGAACTTGCCGGTTTTCTTAGACCGTTTCTTTGCAAAAGTGTCCTAAAGACTGGATCACAGCTCAACCCTTTGATGATGAAAGAACTTGCCGGTTTTCTCCGAGCGAATCTTGATGTGTTCGCTTGGACTCATTATGATATGTATGGGATCTTGTCTGCCATTGCAAGCTACACATTAAATATTGACCCGAGGCATGTCCCTATGAAACAGAAAAGTTGTGGCATGAATCTGGATAGATCTACTGCTCTTAAAGAGGGGGTAGATAGGCTCAAATGCAATGGGCTTATTTGTGGCACCCTCTACTCAAAACGGGTATTGAATCTTGTACTTGTAAGAAAGGAAAATGGAAAATGATGAATATGCATGGACTATTCGGGGCTAAATAAGGCATGCCCTAAAGACAACATTCCCCTTTCGAGGATCGTTCAACTAGTGGACTCAAACACATGAGTTGATTTGTTATCATTCATGGATGCGTACTCTGAATATAATCAAATCACGATGCACATACCCGACCAGGAGCATATTATTTTTATTATGACGTTGGATTATACTACTATATGGTAGTGCCATTCAAATTGAATAACTTCGGAGCAACTTATCGTCGCCTGGTTAATCGAATGTTTAAAGATCAGATTGGAAGGATGATGAAGGTATATGTGGATGATATGCTTGGGAAGTTTGGATGATCAAGCGACCACATTAGAGACTTAGCAGAAATTTTTGATATCCTCCAATGTTTCAAAATGAAGATCAATCCTCTAAAATGTTATTTTGGCGTTGCATCAGGAAAATTCTTGGGTTTCATTGTCAATTCTTGTGGAATTGAAGCTAATCGAGAGAAGATTCGAGCAATTCTCAACATCTAGGAACTAAAGACTATCAAACAAATACATAGCCAAAATGAGGAGGTTGCCACCCCAAGTCGGTTTATTTCCAGATCCACTGATAAATGTATTCCTTTCTTCAACTTAATAAGAAGAGGGAAGAGGAACTTTGAATGGACACAAGACTGTGAAGATTAATTCTAAGCTTTGGTAAACCACTGAGAGAGACCTCCCATCTTGTCAAAGTCGGCGGATCACTAAGACTTGTATATCTACTTGGCCATGTCGGTACATGCCGTAAGTGCCGCACTGCTTCCGAGGAGAATCGAATACAAAGATCGGTCTATTATGTTAGCAACTGATTAACAGGAGCTGAAAGGAATTTTCGTAAGATAGAGAAATTAGCATACTACTTGTTGATTGCTTCATAAAAATTTTGCCCTTATTTTTAGGCCTACCCCATTAACATTTATGTCAATCAACCACTATGATAGGTTTTACAATGACTTAAGACATCTGGAAGATTACTAAAGTGGAACATTGAACTGAGCCAATTCCACATCACTTATCTTCCCCATAGAGCCATCCAGAGACTGGCTCTTGTGGGCTTTATAGTTGAGTTCACTATAAGGATGATCTTCTAGAGAGTAGTTCAGCCCCTACCATTCAGTGGAAAATGTATACGGATGAGCATCCAATGATCATTGTTCTGGAGCTAGAGTCATGCTAGTAACTCCAGAGGATCAACCGGTTTACTATACTTTGACGTTAAACTTCCCTGCAATGAACAATGAAGCTGAGTATGAAACTCTGATTGCTGGACTCAAACTTGCAGAGAAGTGGGAATAAAATCTATTGAAATCTTTTGTGATTCCTAGTTGGTGGTATACCAAGTCAAGGGAAATTACCAAGCCAAAGGACAATGAATTGCTCTATGCTTTATCTGAGTCCAAGAGATATTGATTAACTCTGAGTGTTATGATATCACACACATTCCAAGGGATTAAAACAAAGTGGACGACTCATTGTCAAAGTTTGCTAGCACCATGGATGCATAACAAATGCGTTTGGTTCCAATTGAAGTACTAGATGCTCCAAGCATAAACCATATGGAAATCGACTGGATACTAGAGATAAAGCCTAAGGAGTCGTGAATGACTCCAATTAAAGATTATTTGCTATAGGGAGTCCTTCCCCAATGGAGGAATGAAAGATCACAAATCCTCCGTAAAGCTTCATGATATTTCATTCCGAAAGGAGTCATGTATACAAAGGGTTTTTCCATTTCCCTGCTCTGGTGTATCGCTCACGATGAAATGAAACGAGTCCTAAGGAAAGTTCATGAAAGGGAATGTGGCATTCACACTGGACCAAACCCTACAACAGAAAATACGCCATCGTGGGTGTTACATGCCAGTTGTCAACCTAGATGCTACTGATTATGCTAGGAGATGCAACAAATATTAGATGTATGCAAAAGTTCCGACAGCACCGCCAGTGGAAATTACAAAAATGGCCAGTCCATGGCCATTTGCCACACATGGCATGGATATTATCGGTTCCTTATCGATCTCTAAAGGTGGTGTAAAGTAGTCCATCATAACAGTTGATTACTTCACCAAATGTGCCAATGAAAAACCTTTAACCATGATCATGACGAAGAAAGCAATCAACCTCATTGTCCAGAATATCACCTGTCATTTTGGCCTTCCATGAACCATTGTAACTGATAATGGAACCAATTCGACAGTGCTAAATTCAAAGACATTTGTCGTCGGCATCCTATTGTAAAAAGATTTATGACAGTTTCTCACCCTCAATTAAATGGACAAGTTAAAGTTGTGAACAAAATCATAAAGGCCATTCTGAAGAAACATTTGAGAAAGGCTAAAGCAAAGTGGGTGGATAAACTCCCAATAGCATTTGGGCTTATATAACCACCAACAAATCTGCAACTGGGCATACTCCATTCGCCCTTGCTTATGACGCTAAACCATCATTCCTATTGAACTCGAAGTTTCTTCTCATAGAGTGATCTATTATGACCCCACAACGAATAACGATCTCCTCTTAGGATTACTAGACTTGGTAGATGAGAAGTGCAAAGAAGCTGATCTAAGGGCAGCTACACGACGTTATCGGGTCGCCCGATAATACAATACTAAATTCTGACCCAGGACCTTGGAAATCGGATATCTCGTCTTGAAATGGATTTTTCCTATCCATCACACATGAATCATACTTGGGAGGGACCGTATGTCATAGAATATAGGCTTAGAGAAGGAACTTTCAAGCTAGCGACTGTTAATGGCGTCATCCTTCAAATGGCATCGAATAAAAAGCATTTACGATGCTATTTCACTTATTTTATTCTTTTTCATTCAGTTGTATTTAATTTTCGAATTTGCTTTAGCATTTGATTTTCCAAATAAGTAATAAGGAAATTATGTCATTTCTATCCATTTGGCATATAAAAATTGAAATTTTGTCATGTTTGTGATTACCGTAGCACTACATATTAGTTATGATACCCGACTAACTAATACCGACGTGTCCGAGCAGGTTCCCAGAGTTCGAAGGCAACTACTTACACAGTTTCATAATTGGAATAAACAAAATGAACATGGTCCGATTGTTTATTTGATGATTCTCACCCACAACCTGATGGGCGGAGTACCTAACGAGGAATTGATGTGACTTAACCATCCGATAATCAAAATAATCCCACTAAGCAATGGGACAAAAATGAATAAAAAATCGATCTTTACACGACTAAACACTCTCCAAGTTAAACCTCATGCTTGGGGGCAAGTCAATCAATCAAGGAAAACACGGTTCGACTATTTTTCAAAATAACCTTAAGTCTCCAGAGCATGGACCGAAGTATAAATACAAATCGGGTGCGATATGGCCATCCACCAATAAACTCTTATGCCTAAAGAACGGATATGAGTACAAACAAATAGATGATTGTGATTTGACCACTCACAATTCCATTAACTCCGACTTGAAATCAATAGGAGGAGTATAAATTCCCTAAAGATGGAATTCGACCATCCATTATCTAACTCCTTTAGTCCGAGAACTAGGGGCAGGATTATAATCACTAAAACTGCTGAGTCCAACAGCATAATCACTTAAAATGCTGAGTCCGATAGCATAATCACTTAAACCGCTGAGTCCGATAGCATAACACTAGAGCTTGAGCCCACTGTCTAGTATGGCTTGAGGCCACGACCATATGGATGCCTTGGGATAAAATTATCATCCGAATCAATGTGCATGTAATTAGAAGTTCATTGAATGGAAAATGTTATAGCTCAACCACTTAAGAAAATTCAAATAAAAGCTTGACCAAAGTAAAAGATCTTTATTTACATAAGCTTGGAAAGTCACGTATAAGTATTCACAGCAAAAGAATCAAAAAAGGGAGTCGATCTCGTATAAATTCGACAAACAAAACCCAAAAGACTTGGAAGCATGAGTACACAGATAGAACCGCTTCCTCCTCGGCTTTCTCTTCTTCTTCTTAGAATCGATAGAGATTTCACTAGAACTTTCCCCACTCCTCCTCTCTCCTCTCTTTCCGCTTCCTTGGCCTTTCACTGGAGTAGTCTGGGTTGACCTAGTAGGTGCACCTTGAGCTAACTCTAGCTGAGGAGTGGAAGCATGCATAGTTTCTGTAGGAAAAATGATGGAGATGCGAGGGTGAATGAGCTCCATTTTCTCCTACTTGACTTTCGTCTCAATGGCAATGTCCGCCTTGATTTTTTGTGCCATTTCTTGCATATAGGGGCCTGATAAGAATCAGGAAGCTCCAATAATCACAACATCATCATCAACAAGAATCTCTTGATGTGGACCGTTTTCTTCCCTCGATAAAGCATCCACCAAGTGCATGTCGATCACAGAAGTTTCCTCTTCCGGGACATCTTGGGTTGTTGCTGAAATCGTGACAGTAATGGACTCTGTTATAGGCACCTGAGGTCCGTTTTGAGATTCTTGAGGAAGAGGTGGAACTACAGCCGACTGACGTCGAGGAAACATAACTATTAACAAGATTTTTTGTTAACATCCCCAATGCTTTGCATAAGATTGTTTCACATGGGCTCAACTTTGTGACTGAGTGAATTCACATCTTTCGAATAAAATGACTAAGTTGGAAGGGTTTAAGGCCTTAATTTTAGCCTTAGGCTAAGATGGGCAATATCAAAAGGTTTTTGAGAAATTGTTTAACCCTTCTATGAAATTGAGTAGAAAATTAACTAACTCATTAACCATGTCGAAAGGTTCAGGTTCTGTTTGAACCTTATGGTTTGGTTGGAATAATAGAAGTATTAAACCTTCCACCCTGGCCAAAGGGTTTAAAGATCATCTAAACCATTCGGCTAGGTTGCTATGGTTATATAGCTTTTGATCTTGTCATTTCATTGTATTCCATCTCCCCTAGAAAATGAGAGCGGTCGATCAATGATTTTCATCTCATTTTGATCTTGTCAGAAGGTAGTAGACCTTTTGACGTTGTCGAAAGGAGATGTTACTCTTTTTTACATTTTTCTGATGCTTTCGGCCTCTAAGGTTGATATTCTTCTTGTGAAAACCCTTCAAAAAGAATGCATCATCCAAACCTGCTCAGAAAAAAATAAGAACTGATATAATATGCCATGGAACCATATTAGGGACTAATTTACAAATTGTATCTCCCTTTATATAGCCGGAGCCAAGAAAAGGGTACAAGACTCATAAAAATGTCTAATGATAGTTCTATGGCATACGCTCAAAATAAACAAAGAAGATAATAAATAAATCAAAGCCCTTAATATTGAATAATGCCTAATCATGATCATCCCCAAATACCGAGTCGATTACAAGCCGTAATTCTCTTTATTTCTTCATGATGAAGTTTGATATAAAATTTAAGAAAATCAATCCTCAATTTGATTTCTAAATTAGGGTTACAAAGTAGTGAGAGAAAGCAATAGTAGTTAAGTGAAAGCAGAATGAGAAGAAAATCCAATCCCCAAATTGGACCCCTTGGGTCTTATTTATAGATGCAGGCGGCCCTCCCTTCGGCTCCATGCCTTCGACTGGGAAGAAAGGTCGCCTCTTATATGCAGTTGTAAATCTTTCGACAAGGTTTACAACTGCATATCATTATGGACTTTGAATGTTTTCGAAGGCTCTGCATTTCCTAATGTATTCATAAACCTTTTGTATTTTCCGACGGGTCTGTCTTTTATATGGTATGTTGAAGCCTTCGACCATTTCGTAAGGTTACTCCCTTATTTGACTGTTTTGAACACTTCAACCTTGTCAGGAGGTTCCTCCCCTACTTGATTGCTGCCAAAAGCTATGCTCATTTTAATATTATCGAAAGATTGTCTTTTATTCTTTGTTGACCTATGAATGCAACCTTTATCATAAACCTTTCGACACTGTCAAAAGTTACTAATTATGTATTCCATCTTGTCCGAAAGACTTACTATGCTTTCGAAAAGGTCATTATAGAGTCGCATATCCTTGCTTTGACTTCTTTATCTTTTTCAGAAGGTAAGAACTCTTTGAGTGTCAAGAGACAAAACCTTTTGTCTCCTTCTTAAGGTTTGGGATTACCACAAGCTGTTGATCACATTCTTTCGACTCCTTCGAAGGGTTTAGCGTGAACTTCTTTTCTTTAGTCTTTATTTTATGGCAAATGATTACAAATCCATTTTCCTTTTTCGTTCGTGAGGTGCTTAGCGGTTTTGTATCTAGCTGCTTCGTTGTGTTTTAGTAGTTCTTTCCTTCATGCTTGTGAAAACTTCATTCTTAAGTTCCCACGTTCTCTTCATTGTTAGTGTTGTACAATCCTTTCGACATTGTCATAAGGGGATTTCTCTTGATGTTCTTTATATATGCCGAAGTTTTTCGAAAGACCGTCTTTACTTCATTCATATTTTATGGTTAACATTTAGCCCCCCACCCCCCTGCCCGTATAAAGAAGGAATTTGTGTTTTAGGACAAAAATTTCAGGATTATCAAATTGTCCCTGCATTCCTACAATACATCTAATAATATTCATATGGTTAGTTCATCCTAAAGTATCATTTTAGTTTAGTTGACCTTTAACTCAGATTTTATTTTGGCGGGAGATTCATCCTTTGGACATTCAAGACCAGATAGTAATTATTTCCCATTTTGCCACGAATGATGGAAGTTTCTTAGAAATTGAATGTTAGAAGACCTTGAATGTATAATTTAGAAGTTCGTGTCTTGCGACAATAAAGGCTGAAAATTCCATATCAAATAATAATAGGGAGACCAAAATCATCTTGATCATCATAATAGATGGATACAATTCTATATTAATCCGGTAATAATAAGAGAGGACAAGAATACCAATCCGATCATCCGTTCTGATGTAAAGGTCTAGGAGGTTACTATTGGTTGTAAACATTAAAGGTTCAAATGACTTGTTTTGTCATTCAAAAATGGAAGATCATAAGGCTGTTTCTAATGGTAAGAAGTAGAAGAACAGAAATGCACGTCTGATAATGAGTAATAGAAGGCTAGAAATCCAATTTGGCATCGATAATGGAAATCTAGAAAACCATTTCTAGTAATGAGTAATAGATGACCAGAATATCCCTTCCTGATATTTAATAGTAGAAGTCCAAAACATCATTTTAGATAACTAATGATAGAAGTCCAGGATGCCACTTTATGATATCATTTTTGATAATTAATAATAGAAGTCCCAAAATAGCATTTCTGTTAGTTACTAATAGAAGACCAGAATACCATCTGTGGTAATTAATAGTAGAAGACCAGAATATCATTTCTGGCAATTAATAGTAGAAGACTGAATACCATTTATGTTAAGTAATAATAGAAGACTAGAATACCATTTCTGGTAATTAATAATAGAAGACCAGAATACCCATCTATATATGTTTGCAAAGAGAAGTTAGGGGATTCTTTCTGATTTTGTTTGTCGAATGTGCCATCTTCAGGCTTTGAGTATGTCATGCATGCTTATCTTTCTCGGGCCCAAGTTTTCTTTGTCCATTTATTTTGGCCTATTTAAGACAGGGGCTCTGCAGTCCAATTTTGTGCTTATTCAAACAGAGCCCATTTCAGGCCGTTTGTCATTTTAGGCGATGTCGATTTCTGGTGGGGCCTATTTCAGGCATGGACTTTTATTAGTCCACCGGGCATTTCATCCAGGTTTCCGGTGCACTCGGCTAGCTTATTCCGAAGCAGGGCCTGAGGACTTACCCGTCATCCCTCTAGGAGGCGCCTTAACCTGGCTATAGCATGATGCGGTTAAGGGTTTGTTCGATACCTTGGCCAGGCCATAGCGTGGCGGGACCATGGGATTACCCGTCCCCTCTCCAGGATGTGCCTTATCTTGGCCATAGCATGACTCGGATAAGTGCTTATGCTGCTTTAACCCGGCCACTTCTGACTTTGGCGCGGATAAAAGCTTACGCCCTCCCTAGGAGGTGCCTTGACCTGGCCATCTTGGCACGACCAAGGGCTTTCTACCATTATTGGTAGCCTACCATCTTAGGTAGTCTAAGTTTAAGGAGAAGTTTACTACCGACCATGTAGACTTTTCTTAATGAATCATAGCAGAGACATTCCTAAAAATGCTACATTCATTCAGAGTCAGAAAATATGGTTTCAAATGTTCTGCGTTTCAGGTTCTTAGTACCACATTACCATCGAGATGGCATAGCTTATAGGGCCTTTGGGGGATTTCTTTGAAAATTATTGTTGGACCTTCCTATTTTGGTCCCAATGACCCATCTGATGGGTTTCTCGTATTGGCCATTGCTCTTCTGAATTCTAGATCTTGTGTGAATGACCTTATTTTTACTTTTGAGTTGTATTACTTTGATATTCTCCTTTGGTATTCAGCTATTCTTAAGGATGCTTCATCTCTTAATTCTTGAATCAAGTCAAGTGATTCCTTTCTCAATGCTTGGTATGGATTAAAGCCGTAGGCAATCCTTTGATGAGAAGGTACTTTAATTTCTACCAGTAGCACTGCTTCACGTCCATATGTTAATGAATATGGGGTATGAACCATTATAGTTCTAGTAGAAATTTTATAAGCCCATAAAATTAAGGGTAATTCCTTTACCCAATTCCCTTTTGCCTTATTCAGTCTCTTCTTCAAGATTGTCTTTAATGTTTTGTTAGCAGCTTCGCAGCTCCATTGGCCTTTGGGTGAGCGACGTAAGAGAAGCTTTTTATGATTCCATTCTTTTGGAAAAATCATGAAAATTCTTCACTTTGAAATTGGGTTCCATTGTCAAATATTATCTTGTAAGGTATTCCAAACCTTGTGACAATGTTTTTAATGACAAATCTTAGCACTTTCCCAAAGGTGATTTTTTGAAAGTCGTTCTGCTTCGAGCCATTTTGTAAAGTAATCAATTGCCACTGCATCATATTTTGCTCCTCCTTTGGAGATTGAAAGTGGCTCGATTAAATCAATTCCCCAAACATCAAATGTCAATGGACTGGTAATGGGGGTTAGTTGACTCAGAGGAAGACATGGTATCTTTGAATAACGTTGACACTTTTCACATCTTTTAACATACTCAATTGCTTGGTTGGTTAAATGTGGCCAGTAAAACCCTTGCCTTGTTGTCTTTTTGGCCAGTTTGATCCCATTAGACTGATCTACACAAAATCCTTTGTGTGCTTCCTTTAATATCCTTAATCCGCTCTCGGGTTTTACATTTCGCAAATAGGGAAGGGTGTATCCTTTCTTGTATAGAATCCCTCCATAATGGTAAGGTTTTAGGATTGTCCTTTTAGCTTTCGTACTTCTATTTATCTGCAGGTAGTGTCCCATTGACAATATAACTCACAATTGGAGCCATCTAAGTGTTTTCGTAATATTCTTCCGCTATTGGGGCTATAGGTTCTTCATTCAGTATTTCCTAATCTGTGTCTTCCGATTCTTGTGCAAAGCTTGTGATCGGGTAATCCTAATAGTTCCTTGGTTTACCCTTATTTGTTTTCCTCAATGCTGGGATTAGCCTAAAATCCCACAGGCATCGAGTCTCTGGGGCTCCTCTCGAACTTGCTCACTTAGCCAATGAATTTGCTTGAGAATTGTCTCCTCTTGGTATTTGGTGTGTAGAGAAATCTTGAAAAGTGCGAGCATTGTTAAAACTTTCTTCGCATACCTGTGCAGTTAGTGCGCTTAGTAGATTCAAAGCGGTGGAGGTGCAAAAAGTCACAGCGGGGATACAACGAGGATATAGCGGGATATAGCAGATGGCTCTAAAATAGCATATAAAACTCGTACTTAATGTTTTAACAAATATATAAATGGTAATTACACGAAAAATTATCATTCAATTGAATTTTAAATAATATATAAATAATTTTAAATAAAAACATATGCGGATATACTTTAAATAAACGAAAAACTGTTATATAACATAATTGAATTTGGTAGAATATTAGAGTATTTTCATTTCTGAAAATATATTAAAAACTTAAATCAAATAAATTAGTTTCATAATTTTATAATGTATAAATGCAATTTTTCAATTCATTTTATTAAAAAAGATATAGCGGAAATAGCGGAATATAGCGGAAATAACAGGATATAGCGGAAATAGCGGGGATTAAAGCGGAAAGGATATATTTTGGTGCTATATGGAAAAATCATAACGGTAGAAATCCGCTATGAGATATAGCGGGGTTGTAGCGAGGTAATAGCGGGGCATTAACTACACTGTCACATACTGCCTAAGTTTGGGATTTTTGGTTTGATATACTTGTTTGATTTGGTTAACCATTAATTGAGAATCACTGAATACTTGAATCCTCGGGATCTTGAGTTATAGAGCGAGGGTTAATCCTACAACCATGGATTCATATTTTGTTACATGGTTAGTTTCCAAAAACTCCAATTTCATTGCATAATGAAGTTTGTGTCCATCTGGGGTAATTATCACATATCATGCTCCTGTCCCTTATTCGTTTAAGGCACCATCCACAAATAACTGCCACTTGGGTTTTACATCTTTTCCCTATTAGGATTGTTCTGAAATGGATCCAGTGCACTCGTTAATGAAATTAGCTAAAGCTTACCCTTTTATAGCCACTCTGGGCTGATATGCTATATTATAATGACTTAGTTCAATGCCCCACTTAATCAATCTTCTAGAAATTTTAGGCTTTCCAAAGACTTTATTCAATGGAAAGTTGGTTAACACCTTTAACAGGTGCGCCTAGAAGTAAGGCCTTAATTTTCGAGCTATCAAAATTAAACAGTATGCCAGTTTCTCAATGACAGGGTATTGGATTTTGGCATCTTTTAACCTTCTGCTCACATAATAAACCGGTAGTTGCAATCCTTTATCATTTCTAATCAATACCGAGCTTACCGCGTGTTCAAAATTGCCATATACATAATAGATCCTCTCCCTCTTCGGGGATGGATAAGATTGGATGTATTTTCAAATGTAGCTTTAACCCTTGAAATGCCTTTTTGCAATCCTCATTCCATTTAAAAAAATTCTTTTTTTATTACCTCAAAGAATGGTATGCACTTATTAGTGGCCTTTGATATAAACCTACTTAGCGCTGCTACTTTCCCATTCAAACTCATACATCTTTACTCGTCTTAGGCACTTCCATGTCCTTGATGGCCTCGATCTGCGTAGAGCTAGCCTCGAGCCTAGAAATTTTCTAGAATGGACTCCAAATTTGCATTTTTGGATATTGAGTTTCATTTGATACTTACGGAGCACTTTGAACATTTCCTCCAAATCTTCAAGACGATCCTTCGCCTCTTTGGATTTTACCAACATGTCGTCTACATAAACTTCCATATTTTTCTCGATTGTTCTTTGAACATTATGTTAACCAACTTATGGTAAGTTGCCTTAGCATTTTTCAGTCCGAACGACATTACTTTATGAAATAGGTCCCGTCATTTGTAATGAAGCTGGTATGTTCCTCATTGAGTTTAAACGTAGTGATTTGATTGTGTCCGAAATATGCATTCAATAGGGAGA
Source organism: Allium cepa (assembly GCA_030765085.1). Classification (NCBI taxonomy): domain Eukaryota; kingdom Viridiplantae; phylum Streptophyta; class Magnoliopsida; order Asparagales; family Amaryllidaceae; genus Allium; species Allium cepa. The sequence goes on from CM060932.1 coordinate 453,143,045, forward strand.
TCAACTTATATTCGCTGGTGGAGTCGACCAATTGATCTATCCTTGGCAATGGGTAACAATCCTTTGGACAAGCTTTGTCTAAATCTGTACAATCCACGCAAGTTCGCCATTTCTCGTTAGATTTCCTTATCAGAACCGTATTTGCCAACCATTTGCGGTAAAAGACTTCTCGGATAAACCCATTTTGCTGCATTTTTTGACTTCTCCCTTTAAGGCGTCGGTCCTCACCTTATCGAATTGTCTTTTCTTTTGCCTGACCGGAGGGATGTTTAGATTGATATTCAAGGTGTGACTCATGACCGTAGGGTTAATTCCAACCATGCCAGAATGGGTCCAAGAAAAAACATCCTTATTGGCCTTTAAGAATTTTAGCAATCCTGACTTTAAGTGCTCCTCCAGATTCTTTCCTACTTTGATTATTTTGGTAGAATCAGTAGAATCTATTGGAATTTCTTTGGTTTCTTCAACCGGCTTAACTCTTTCAACCTCTCCTCGACAATCTACCTCTGTAATAATTTCACTTTCCTCTACCGAGTTGGTATCCATTATCTTCCTCTTCCCATAAACTGCAAAAAAATCTTACGGCAATAAGTTTATTAGTTTTATCAGATTTTTTCTTTGCTTCGAATGATGGACGTATAAATCCATCGTCCGAAGGCTGTAAAGTACTGGAAGAATCAAAGAAACAAGCGAACTCCCTGTTATATTGCACCAAGGTTACAAAATATATTTCTCTTGACGCAAATTGCCCGCATCGGATAGTTCCCCAACCGCTCTTAGTAAGGAACTTGAGCATCAGATATTTCGGTGAGGAAAACGCGTCCACTTCATCTAATGCTCGACGTCCAAAGAAAGCATTGTAGAATGATGGCTGATCTATGTTCACAAAGGTTGTTTCAAAAACACGGGAGCACGGAGAGAGTCCCAGCTGAACCAAAAGCTTCACTTGCCAAGTGGAGTTATTCCTTTATTGTTGAACCCGAAGATATGTTCGGGGCTAGGCTTAAGTTTGTGCTTGGAGATTCCCATCTAATCAAATGCATGTCGAAATATCACATTTACCGTGCTTCTAGTATCAACCAAGATCTTTGTGACCACCGAGGATCCTATCTGAGATTTGATCATAAATGGGTTGTTGTGGGGATGATGGATTCCTCTTCTCAATTCTTAGGGACTGTTCACCAGAGTGTGCATGTTGATGTTGTATTTTGGGTTCTTGAGCGATGGACTTCTGTCGGCGGGATGTGGTCCACCGTATATGACATTAATTCTGTTTTGTGGTGGACTCAGGCTTAGTGGGTCTTCGTCTTCGATCTTATTCACAGCATTAGCAACAGGTTTTCTTGCCTCAGCTTCTGGCAAGAAAGTATTCTATGGATTCTTCACAAACTCCTTCAAATATCCTTCTCGAATTAATTTCTGAATTATTCCAGCCAATACCTTACACTAGTTGGTTCTACGACTATTTGCCTTGTTGTAAGCATAATATTTATCTCCTTTATGTTGTTCTGGGTAATTTTGGGCTTTGAACAAGATCAGGAAATTGACCTTGCCTTGAGTCATTGCATAGATGTAAGATATTGGCTAGTTTAGCGCTACCGCATTAGAATTAGCATCCTCCCATCTAGCTTTTTTAGGAATCCTTTCTGGGCTGAATTTGCCACCATTCTTCTTTTGACTAAATTTTTTCTTTGAAAAGTACAATTCAGCTATTTGAATGAATTTGTCAGCTTTAAAATGGAAGTTTTATAGATCCCGGCATCCATGGATAAACAACTCCTTCCAGAAAGAAGAATTGACTATGAGACCCGAGTGAACAACAATGAGCTTGTCTCTATCATTCATTCCTTTAGCTTTTAGAGCTTCGGTGTTGAACCTCTTCAAGTAATCTCCTAATGACTCATCATGGTTTTGTCTGAAATTAGCGAGTACTGTATAGTCGATAGAGGGGTCCTTGCAGACGCAAAACTGAGTATAGAATTCATAGGAGAATTTCTTCCAAGAATAAATCATGTTGTCACGATATTGTCGGTACCATTTAGCAGTAGCTCCTTATAGTGTGACTGGAAAAAGCCGACATCTAATAGTGCCGAAAGCATTGTACAAATCATTTGACTGTCGAATTCCATCAAATGGTTATCTAGATCACATGTCCCATGATATTTCATTGTAGGGACCTTTACATGAGGTGGGATAGACGCAGACATGATTTCAACAATGAAAGTGGCAACCCTATCATTGTAATTTACTCTCTCATCCTCTGTTCTCTTACACTTGACATTCAATAGATCCTTCATAGCCTTCTCTGCTATGTCTTTGAGGAAAGCCTTACTGTTCAAGTAGTTTCTTTTATCTAGTTTGTAACCATCTGAAGTAAAGCTTGTGGAACAATCCTTATCATCCACTTTGACCCTTCCTTGATAGTTTTCGTTTAGTGGAAGGCAATCCTTCCTTTTAGACAAGGAAATATTAGCTTTACTCCTCGCGGCATCCACGTTGATTTTCAAATTTCTTCTAGGAGGGACAACTTCCTCTCCTTCCGTAGCAGCTTTTATAGATGATTGGTGGATAGTACTACATTTAGGAGATCCTTCATCTTTGCCATTTGTCGTTCTAAATATGTGATTTTAGCAATGTGGTAATCTGGTTGAAGATTTTGAGTTGGAGCCAGTTGTGGAGACTGTCGAGTCTGAGCTGGTTGATCTGGGACGGAAGACTGCCCATGTTCCCTGCACCTAGGGTTAAATATTGGTGAGAAATTTTCCTCCAGTGAAGTTACATGTTCGTTACTTTTGTTGACGGTAGATAGCCTTTTTGATTTCATTTTCCTACAACAAACCAAATTTTCGCAATTAGTTGTACTAATATAGCAAGGTCGGAAGTTCGAGCCTCCTGTTCCCACCAAAAATGTTAACAAGATTTCTTGTTAACATCCTCAATGCCTTGCATAAGATTGTTTCACTTAGGCTCAAATTTGTGGTTGAGTGAATTCACATCTTTCGAATAAAATGACTAAGTCGGAACGGTTTAGGCCTTAGTTATAACCTTAGCTTTAGATGGGAAATATTGAAAGGTTTTTGAGAAATTGTTTACCCCTTCTATGAAATTGAGTAGAAAATTTACTAACTCGTTAACCATGTCGAAAGGTTCAAGTTCCGTTTAAACATTACGGTTTGGTTGGAATAATAGAATTATTAAACATTCCACCCTGGCCGAAGGGTTTAAAGATCATCTAAACCTTTCGACTAGATTGCTATGATTATAAAGCTTTCGAACTTATCATTTCATTGTATTCCATCTCCCCTAGAAATGGAGAGCAGTCGATCAATGATTTTCATCTCCTTTTGATCTTTTCGGAAGGTAGTAGACCTTTCGACACTGCCGAAAGGAGATGTTACTCTGTTTTACATTTTGCTGATGCTTTCGGACTCCTAGATTAATATTCTTCTCGTGAAAACCCTTTAAAAAGAATGCATCATCCAAATATGCTCAGACAAAAATAAGAACTGATTTAATATGCCATAGAACCATATTAGGGACTAATTTACAAGTGGTATCTCCCTTTTTGTGGCTGAAGCCAAGAGAAGGGTACAAGACTCATGAAAATGTCTAATGACAGTTCCATGGCATATACTCGAAATAAACAAAGAAGATAAGAAATACAATATATACGATCAGCCGTTAATATTGAATTAATGCCTAATCATGATCATCCCAAATTCTGAGTCGATCACAAGCCACAATTCTCTTTATTTCTTCATGACGAAGTTTAATACAAAATTTAAGAAAATTATTCGTACCAAAATTGGGCATAACACTCTTTGGAAGTATTTGGAAAGATAAAATGAAGAAACAAAATGGATAAAAAAGATTATCTAACAAACACTTCACAAACAGATAAGAAAAACACGCAGAAACACAGTGATTTAGAGTGCTTCGACGTACGGCCTACGTCCACTATGAAATTGATGACTTTATTGATGTTTTCTTGCGGATTACAAATGAATACAATGAAGTACAGCAGTAAATTTCGAGTACAACGGTAGTCTTCGAGTGCAAAATGAATTCGGTAGAGTCTGGATGTAGGAGAGCTCGAGATCCTTTTTCTGTTGGCCCTTGGGTGCTATTTATAAGCGTAGGCTGCAAATATCTCGCTCAAATCTCGGGAGACCACTTCTGGCACGGGGGTGGGCCCACATGATCGATCCCATGTGATTTGCACTCGGTCTGTGATCAATACGAACCAATTTCATATCGATTAAGATTTGTCCCAATCGAATCGAAATTGAGCAGGAACATTCTTCAGGTTGTACGTAAGCTTTTGTAAAAATTTGGTAGCATTTGGACTTATAGATTGTGAGTTATGATCGATACAAACTCGGATTTTATGTAGGCTACACTGTGCGAATGGATACCTCGTATCGATTAGTTCGAATCGCTTTTGAGCACGTGCCTACAAGTTGACGTGGTGCTAGCTCCCCGAATCGATCCACTTTTCGTACCGTGTTGACTGCCTCCCTATTCATGTCCATAATTTAAGCGTTGTTCGTATCGATCTTAATGGTTTTGTTCTATTCATATCGGTTGCCTCGCTCTATTCGTTTCGATCGGTTGCTCCGTCATATTCGTACTCATCGAGTGCTTGGGTTTGTTCATATCGATGGGAAGTGTCCACTTCGTATCAATCTATGGTTGATCGATGCGATGTATGTATGATGTTTGATCGACACGAACAAGACACTTATATTGCAGTCGATGGATAAGAAATAGGCAATAGCCGATCGATTCAAAATGGGCCTGCCTTCTGATGGATACGAAGAAGGCCACCCTTCATGGATACGAAGAAGGCCGCCCTTGATGGATACGAACAAGACAACTGCCGATTGACACGAAGTGAGGTTGTCTGATGATGGAGTCGAATAGATTGATACGAATAAAGAATATTCCCTTGATGGATACGAAGTATTTTGCCTTGATGGATACGAATAGATGGATGCGAATTGATGGTTTCTTTGGCTTGCATCGATCATATCTTGAGCATACGAACTCCGATTGACTTGAAATTTGGAACGTTGGCTTTCGTATCTTTTCTTGTCATGTCTTGTCAATTGTAGCCTGATCCGGATTTGGACAAAATTCATCGATATCCATAGTGAGCCTACGTATAACCGATCTTCGGGATGGACCGTCCTTGGTTTCCAGTTAAGCCCTTGGTATCACGACCTTGCCAAAAGGCGGGATAACATTTGCCCCCCAAAGTGTTCGTACCAAAATTGGGCACAACACTCTTCGGACGTTTTTGAAGAGATAATAATGAAGAATATAAATTTAAAATGAGGATTATCTAATAAAAACTCCAAGCAAGAAAAAAGTAAATGCACAGACAAGCAATTTAGATTGGTTCGGCGTGTTGCGTACATCCACTATGAAGTTTTTTGCGGCTTTATTGATTCTCTTTCAACAATTACAAGCGAGTACAGCAAACAACAGCAAGTTACAACTGGAAATTCGAATTCAACAGCAATAGGATGATGTAGATCTCGATCTGGAAGAGTCTGGGCGCTTGAGACTCTGGGGCTCAATTTATACGCGTACGAGACTGAGACTTCGCTCAAATTTCGAGAGATTCGCTTTGACACGTGAGGGGGCCCACACGACCAATTCCAGAAAGTTTCGAGTCGATCTGTGATCGATACGAAATCATTTCGTATCGATCAAGATCATGTCCGATAGAGCTGCAATTTGGTGTGGATGTTACATGGCTCGACTGCAACCTACTGTGAAAATTTCATTGCATTTGGATCGGTAGATCTCTAGATATCGTCGATACGAAATGGAGCTTCTTGGATGGATGTTTGGTTCGAATCGACCAATTCGAATCGATTCCTTCGAATCGATCACCTGCACATGCTCTCGTGGTGATGTGGCATGCGTATCTCGAATCGATCTGCCTTTTTCTCCGGTTTGACCGCATCGTATGCATGTATCTCGCCTTATTTGAATCGAAGGCTGTTGCGCTAATCCATGTCTACTTGAATTGATGGACACGAACAAGCTTCTGGGCGCGGGTTCGAACAAGAGCCTCTAATAGATACGAAATGATGACAACTCGATGGATACGAAGTAGCGATGACTCGATGGATTCGAACAAGGACCCTCGATGGGTACGAAGAACCACTGCTTTGATGGGTTCGAACCCGATGGTGGCAAACTCTAAGTGCTTGATGGATACGAACCAGACAACTACTCCATGGACACGAAATAGTGTCTCACCACCATTGATGGATACGAAAAGGTTGCCGGCCTATCGATACGAAGTGATAAATTCAAGGGAGACCGATACGACCTTGGATTCTTCAATGGATGCGAAGGCACTGCTGCTCTGATGGATACAAATTGCTCCGTTCATATGGATTCAAATAGAGGCTTCTATGATGGTCGCGAAGTTGACATTGGCCGATCGTTACGAGGTGCATTACCTGTTGATGGGTGAGAAGTCCATCGATACGAACTCGATGGATTCGAACATTGCCAACTTGATCGATACGAACTCATGGGAATTGACCGATGCGAAGTGGGTGATGGATACGAACCGGATCGAGTCGAACTGTGGTTCACTGATGGATACGAAAACGAGGCTGTTCCCCCTAGATTGAATCGATCATAACTCGAGCATACGAACTCAGATTGACTTGAAATTTGAAATGCAGGCTTCCCTGGCTGTGTTAGTCATGTCATATCAATTGTAGGTCGATCCAGACTCGGACAAAATTCATCGATATCCATAGTGAGCCTATGCATGCTCGATACCCAGGACGATTGATCTTAAGCTTGGAACCAGTTCCTTGATATCTCGGCCTTGCCAAAAGGCGGGATAACATTTTCCCTCCAAAGTACGTCTTGTGAAAACATGACGTGCTTTGAAATAGCTGCAATCTTTATTTTGAACAGTCATTGCTCTTTTGTCGAAGGTTGTAACCTTGCGTTGATATAACTGATTGCTGTATGATAGGGCCTGGCTGACTTTCGTTGACGTTGCACGCTCACGAGTTGTTGTCAGTTCTCTTGTAATGAATTTCGTGTCGATCCTCTCCTGAATCGATGTGAAATTTGAGTTGTAACAACGTTTGTTAGTTGTTTTGGGAAGTTCCTTCATATCGATCCTCTCCTGAATCGATATAGAAGGTTGGAAGATTGACTTCGCATCAGTGAATTGAGAATTTGGTGGATGCGAAAAGTTCATTCGTATCGATGATAACGTTTGAGTTACGTCGGACACGAAATCGGTGTTCGTATCGATGGGCAGTGTATAAGTTATGATGGATATGAAATTGCTGTTCGTATCGATGTGCAGTGGATGGAGTCGTGAACTCGTCAATGCGAACAACGACTTCGAGCCGATGGACTTCACAATCTTCAGCCGTCCTTGCTGCGTGCTTCGTATCGATGGATTCAATGTCCATTTCGAATCGATAGAAATTCTTGGTCAGATGGATTCGAATAGGGCGACCGGTTGTGACTGGTTAAGTGGACTGGGACGCGAATCGACTCGGTTCCTTTTAGGCCTCATATAATACCTGGGACTTAGCCATTTTTCACTTTTTAACTTTTCACTTTTTACTGCAGCCTTTTGCTTTTCGTATCAATCCAGAAACTTGAGAGAGAGGACTGCACCGTGTGTTTGACTCGTTCAAACTCAACCCTTCAAATCTTCGAATCCCAACTTTAAATTAGGTAATTAATCATGAATCCAAATGACGAAGCTATTTCAGATTCACTCCTTCTTCATCGATTATCCACTCTGGTGATTGTTAAAACTAGATCTGGGTCAAAGCTCAGTTGTAAATGGCCATGGTGGTGCTCCTGTAAATTGGAGAAGAAAGAGTGGAAAAGACAAGAAATAGATCGATCTGGGGGCTTGCGTTCGAATCGATGGAGGCCATGGTATTTATCCTTGGATTTCGCATCGATCCTTGGAATATTCTAATGGAGATGATGCAGTTCGTATCGATTACGTTGATGGTGGATCGTATCGACACGAAATGATCGATACAAAAAATAAGTAATCGGTCGTTTCGAAGTTTTCTGCTTTAGGTCGTTACGAATTTTACTTTTACGTTCGATACGAAAAGTGTCGACTCGAACGTGATCGAAGTTTAGCAGAGACCTTCCTGACCAGTACAAAACAGAAAATCAAGGATCGATTCGAATTCATCCATTTTTGATCGATACGAACTCGATCATGGACGACCGATTCGAAACATGCCCCCTGGGATCGATACGAACGTGCATTTTGATGGATACGAAGAAGCTTCCTGCGATCGATTCGAAACCTCCCATGATGGATGTGAAATTTTGACACTCTTTAGCACAATTCCGACGAGCTTCATTCTTGCATATCCAGACTTGATAGTTAAACTGCATACTTGACTACCTTCCGAAGCTCGTCGATGGAACCTTAACAACTTTAATCTGAATCGATTGCCAATATTTAGATGATTTGGTGATGACGGTCAGCGATGACGGTCATTACAACTGGACTTCGAAGCTATGTCGTTTGCTTATTCTCATTAACTCTGCAAAATTTATCCAAGTAATGCACAATACTGCATAACACACACTTTACACGAGGGGAACACAAGGGTTCTTTGTCGTCTAATGATGGTTTCTCATGAGTTAGCAAGTTATGAAAACTTCAAGCTCGCAGCCGTAAGAAACTCAGAGTTTAGGCCCTCCCATGCTTGAAGTACCGGAGATTGAGGTTGAAGTTATCGGTCCAGCTCCGGACGAGTTACCTGACGCATCCTTTATTAGTAACCCATCAGACTCTGTTCCGTCCAATGTTTCAAAAGACATGCTAGGAAGAATATGCTTAAGGCATGGTCTGTCGATGGACGACGTATTATTGCCCAGACCAAGCGAGAGACCGCACAATCCACCGGAGGGATATACCTCATTCAATCGTCACGCGTGTGCAGCGGGGACACTCCCTCCGTTTAACCAGTACATAAGAGAACTATTGTCATTTTTGGGGATCGTCCCCTTTCAGCTACACCCGAACGGATATGCCTTGCTCAATAGCTTGTTCATTGCCTTAATGGAATATCTTTATTGACCACCGCTCCCAATTGAGATCAGATACTTGTTCAACTTCAAGAGTCGAACTGATAGCCCTTCTTTCACGTTCCTGGAAGTGATAAGAAACTGTCAGGTGGTCACAGGGGCTTGGACTAGACTGAGCTACTTCAAGACGGAGTAGTTCTATGTTCGGTGTCCTCCAGGATTCGCCAGGCGATGGCTATTCAGACGTGAGTATTGTCATCTCCTAGGATAATTGTTAAAACAGCCATAGACAAAGTCAAACTCATATCTCTTTTTTTTTATAGCAATAATTCAGCGACCCGAAGGTGGATATTTCAAGGAGATGGTTCGGGTTTTCCACGAAATCCAAAGCGAAGAGAGGAATATCGAATTGCTTTTGACGGACAGGAATCTCAGAACTCTGGGGTTGATCGAGCGGAGACAAAGTATAATGCTCGACGGTGAATTAAGAACTGCCTCGAGAGAACGAGTTAAACGAAAAAAGCCTAAAGTTGTAGTAATCGAGGAGGCTGACTCCGAGAGAACTCATACCGATGAGGAACCCTTAGGAGAACCTACGGATGTAGCTCAGGGCACTGAAGAGCAGAGAAAAGGCAAGACAGCCGTTCTTAAGCCACCTAAAAACGGAAGATGGAAATCTGTTGTCACATCCCGGCCCTCCTCCGAAATTAGAATTTCGGAGATGTCTCCCCCAAGAACTGGGAATCTTTATGAAAGTCTCGCCGATCTTCCAATTTCGGATGATGTGTCCTTGCAGCGTGATGCCGGATTGGACGAACTTTCACAAGCCTTAGTTTTAAGCGAGTCTCTGCCCACTAGTGCGGTTGACACATCCGGTTGGTCGGGGGGTTGCACATACATTCACACTTCACGATTTATGAATGTAATACGCTCGCTGTGAGAGATTACTAACTTCGTTTCCGTTTTGACTTGCAAATACCATGTTTGGTCACGGCTCGATGCTTGGCAGCTTACGCCACAAACGTCGATCTTCATCCTACTATGACTCACGTAGGAGGGAAGGAGATCGGGAGTATGATTAAGGTTATTCCGGCCAAGAACGGACTGATAGGGATAGGGAATATATACATCGTTCTGGATCTCGTACACCTCCTCGTAGAGTCTCTGCACAGCCTCCTGCTCATGCCTCGCGACCTTCAGAAGCTCCGCGACACAAGCCATCCTCCCAATCGTCAAGGTCTAAAACCCACCGTAGGACTGAGATTGTGGCCTCCGCAACAACAGAGCAGGTATTGACCGAGCCTTCGGGGATGGAGCAGCGAGGCTTGCTCAGCTGAAGAAAGATTTTCCGGACATTTGCTTCGATGGGTTTGTCTTCCCTCCGCGTATGAAAAGGATACCGACGTCGGTCGAACCCATGATGCACGATTATCTTGCCAATATATTTTTCCAGTACCAGGAATGGTCAAAAACAGCGAAGAAAGCATCAAAGGTGGCCTTCGACCGGGCGGCCACGATTGAGAAACTAGAGAAAGAGCTTGGCCAAAAAGATCGGATTATTCAAGCGCTTAATAGCGAGGCTGAGTCTTCTCGCAAATCCGAAATCGAGGCTCTTAAGAAAGCCGATGAAGCCTAGGCAGCAATGGACAGGATGAAGCGCGAGCATTATGCCATGGTGGAGGATATGGGCCACCGGAATACGGTCGTAGCCACCGAGCAGGATGCAGTCCCGAAGTAGTTAAATGAGCTCAAGGCCAAAGTCTCGGAGTTCATAAAGGGGAGGGACGCTGCTAACATTTCCACACAGGAGGCGTGCGATCAGGCGGTGGAGTTTCGGAGGGAGAGGGATGCGGCCATGGAAAAGGTCCGCGAGGTGGAAGCCAGAGTCGATGAGAAAGTTCGGTTGGCGGAGACCAAGCTCGAGTCAGAAATAGAGGAGCTTCTCATCACTTATAACGCCAATGTGTTGAGACACAGAAATCTGTCTTGGCTCGATGATTACTCGACACATTTATTCAATGCTTGGAATTTGTTAGTCGAAGAAGAGAAGGCGGTGCTGTCGGGTGGTGCTCTCGATGAATTTGAATTGGAGAACCGCATTTTAAACGAGGATGAAAAGAAATCTCTACACGATTCTATGATCTCCCACGCAAGAGAGAGGCTAGGCACCCAGCACTTAGAATTTGGTGAAGGCTCTGGCGTCGCACATCAAGTTACAAGTTCTGAGATGATTACATCATCTGGATCCGAGTCGACGCCAACGATTGAGCCGCAGCTGGTTCCGGGCTATGACCCTGAATAGCCACGCTTATCCCCTATTAGGGAGCATTCAGAAGCTGTTCAGCCAGCCGCAAGCCGAACCGAGGAAGGTACTCTGCACAAATCTTGTGTGTATTTGAAGTGAAGGGCTTGTTTTTGAAGTGTGTTCTGACAACTTCTTTTCTTTCTTGTCCAGTGAGCAAAGTTACACCGACAGTGCCTCCTGCAAGCCAAGAATCACATCAAGTGCAGGAGGCCATCACTACTGAAGTGATCATCACGACTGTGGTCGCGCCGACGGTGACGACACAGGGAAGCTCGCTATCTCTAGAAGAGCAAATGATGAAAGAGCTCCTAGGTCAAAGCAGCGATCCTTTTGCGGACATGCCATTCATTCTTAGCTCGTTCCCATCTGTTTCCATTGCTTCGTCACAGCCCACCACTGCCTATCGTGAAGCTCGTGCCACTCGTGAAGCCAAGATAATAGTTCAAATCGACGCAGAGATGGAGGCGGAAGCACACGGTGGTAGTTCCAAGAGTGTTACGATGGCGGTCGGCCCCATTCCTCTTATAGTGATATCTTCTGGGGACACGCCCGTCGATACCAGCATGCCCATTCCGCCCCAGTTGTGGATCTGACTCCTCCGACTCCTCCCGAAGAGAATATTCCTTTAAGTTCAAGCTCGAAGGAAGATGACGATATCATGCCTTCATCAGAGGATGATCCGCCAATGGGTAAGGGCTCGAAGCGGAAGACTATTAGCGGTTCCAGTGGTTCCGCGTTGAAGAAAAAGCCGAAAAACAAAAAATAGATAATCCTCCTCCGGCACATTTTTGGCAGTTAGGAAGTTGCTTTTATTTTTCTTTCATAGGCCATGTATAGATGCAGGCTCGGCCCCCTGCTAGTAGGAATTTTTTTTGAATAACTTGTACATGAATCCTCACATACAGTTAGTTGAAATGACGCCTAGTTCCTTTGCTTCAACTCTCATTTCTTTTGTGCTTAAGTATTTGCAGTATTTGACTTTCAGTCCAGTGCACATGTGGTGTTTTTACCTTCAAGTTGAATTCATTTTATTTGCCAAGTCTAGAAATCGTGATCACACGTCGTAATTGATGAATGAGTTGAATTCTAGACATTTTATCGCTTTAGTTAGTGATTAACACTTTAGCTTTTGCCTCCAGTTCCGGGGACCATCATTTGTATTTCGGTGGTCGATCGCACCTATTGCGAATCTTGAGCACATGTCCACACTCCGGGGACTTAGGATAATCTGTGATCGATAATCTGGTTCGCACTCCGGGAATTTGAGAGTTACCGATATTTGTAGCACAGTTCACACTCTAGGAACTTTGACTTGGTATTAATACTCTAATTCACACTCCGGGAATTTAGAGTTAGCATGTACGTTTCGGTTTGCACTCCGGGAATCTGGAATTGATGTTCATACTCCAATTCACGCTCTGGGAACTTGGAGTTAGCCGACAAATGGTCTGTCACATCTGTTTGGGCATTTTAGGAATTCGTTCACACTCTGGGAATGATGGATTTATCGGGATCGTGGACGGTTGGATCACATCCGTCCCGAGTTAATAAGCGAGGTCGTTAGACGGACGGGTCCATCCTCCTCAAACTTGGTTAGGATATGGACGAAGTCGTTAGGCGGATGGGTCCACCCTCTCCGGATCCGTGTTTATATGTTTATACTCCAACTCGTACTCCGGGAGTTCGGAGTTAGTGTTTATGCTCCGGTTCGCACTTATGCTCCGGTTCGCACTCTAAGAACCTAGAGTTGATATTTATACTCCAACTCGCACTCTGGGAGTTCGGAGTTAGTGCTTATGCTCCGTTTCGCACTCTGGGAACCTAGAGTTGATGTTTATACTCCAATTCGCACTTCGGGAATTTAGAGTCAGTGTTGGAAGGATTGTCGAGTATCAATCCTTGTAGATATTAGTGTAGTGACATGCCCCCGAGCTTGGGTTTCACTTAGTGAGTGACCGGTCGTGTGACTGTCACTCCTTATTTGAATAAATCCCAACGTACGATGAAACTTAGCTCTCCGTGCATCGTGGTGTTGTATGTTCAATAAATCACAACTCTGGCTCGAAGAGATGGCATTTTATGCTGAAATGAGAAAATGTGTCAGAGTCAGTTGCCTTATTACAAATTCAAATTTCGAAATGCGAAAATAAAATGCTAAGGAAGAAATAGACTAAAGTAAATAAAGCCTGTCATATGTAGTAGTGACGGAGGCTTTCACTATTCCAAGCTCTTGGCAAAGTAAAACTGTCAACGGTCGACAACTTGAATGTGCCGTCCCCGAGCTTTTGAATGATCACATATATCCCTTCCCAATTTGGCTTCATATGCGAAGGGACCGGATAAATTCTTTTCAGAACGACATCGCCAAGTTCAAAGGTCCGTGGTCGGACCTTGGCATTATATAATCAGGCGACTCGATTTCGATATGCAGCTGCCCTCAGATCAGCCTCTTCACGTTTTTCATCCAGTAGGTCCAAAGATTCAGTGAGTAGTATGGCGTTAGTTTTCGGATCATAGTAAGTTACCCCATGAGAAGGTACTTCCAATTCGACCGGGATAACAGCTTCTGAGCCGTAGGATAGAGAAAAAGGAGTGTGTCCGGTTGCGGACTTATGGGTCGTTCGGTAAGCTCATAAAGCCATGGTAGTTCAACAACCCACTTGCCTCCAGCCTTTTCCAATCGTTTTTTCAGAATAGATTTGATAACTTTATTAACGACTTCGACTTGGCCATTTGCTTGAGGGTGTGCAACTGCCGAGAATTTCTTATGGATGTGGAAACGTTGGCAGAAATTTTTGAATTCAACACTGTCGAATTGGGCTCTGTTATCAGTGATAATGGTGTGCGGGAGACCAAACCGCAGATGATATTGTGAACTACAAAGTTAATTACTTTTTTCATTGTAATTGTAGCAAGTGGTTCAGCTTCAGCCCATTCAGTAAAGTAATCGACTGCGACGATGGCATATTTTTCCCCTCCTTTGGCAAGCGGTAGAGTACCGATAATGTCAATGCCCCATATTGCAAACTGTCAGGGACTGACCATTTGGGTTATCTCAGTAGGCGGGGCCTTAGGAATTCGAGCATGTATCTGTCATTTATCACATTTTCTTGCATAATCCGATGCATCACGGTTCATAGTTGGCCAGAAATATCCATATCGAAGTACTTTCTTCGCGAGGACTTGTCCTCCAGTGTGATCACAAACATTCTCCCTCATGCGCATCACTTAACACCCTTTTGATTTCGTCGTGGGCGATATATCGAAGGAGGGGAACGGAATATCCTCTTCTATACATGATTCCATCCTGAATGGTAAACCGCTTGGCCTTCCGAAGAATCCGTCTCCTCTCACTCCTATGCTCGGGCAGTACCCCATGCTCGATATAGTTTCAATAGGGGGTCATCCATGACTCTTTTTCAGGAAAAATTTCAAATGTAAAATCAGTTTCCATCTGAACAATGCTTGGAGAAGACAAAATTTCAACAGGAACGAGTCCCATGTGTTGTGCTTCACCCGTACTTGCTAACTTGGCTAATGAGTCAGCCTTCTGGTTGTGCTCAAGGGGTATGCAAAAAATGTCGTAGTGATCGAATTGATCAAGTACTTCTTTGACTCGAGCTAAATAGACCGCTAGTCTTCGATCCTTACCTGATATTCACCCTGAACTTGACATACGACTAGCTGAGAGTCGTAGTAAATTTCCACGGCAGTAATTCTCAGATCGCGGGCTAGCCTCAATCCAGCAAGTAAAGCTTCATACCCAGCTTCATTATTTGTCATACGAAACTCGAATTTTAGGATATAGCATATGGATCTGCCCTCGGGGGTTTCAAGCACTACCCCAGCACCTGAACACCGATCGTTGGATGCGCCATCAGTATGCAGCTTCCAGACGTGTTTGGGAGATTTATCGGCCTCGGGCAAATCCTCTGGGACAGTGAATTCGGCAATAAAATCGACTAGGACTGACTGTGAATAGCTCTTCTCGGGGTATAGGTGATATCGAACTGATCCAGTTCGATGTTCCACTTGAGTAACCTCCAGACGTTTCAGGCCGCGTGAGGACCTGTCGTAACGGCTGATCGGTGTACACAGTGATAGGGTGAGCCTGAAAATATGGACGAAGCTTCCTTGAGGCAATGACTAGGCAGTAAGCCAATTTCTCCATCTTTGGATAGTTTCTCTCAGCTCCGGTCAACCGCTTGCTGACGTAGTAGACCGGTTTTTGCACTCGATCTTCCTCCCGAGCTAGGGCAGCACTGATTGCGTTTTCTGATACCGCCAAGTAAAGATACAACTGCTTATGGTTGATTGGCTTCGATAAAATCAGCGGTGTGGAGAGATGTTGAACCAGTGCTTGGAATGCACCTTCGCACTCTATAGTCCACTCGAAGTTCCGCTTTCCTCTTCGGATCAGATCAAAGAAAGGAACGCATTTATCGGTAGACTTTGATATGAACCTGCTCAACGCCGCTATCTTCACGTTGAGACTTTGAACCTGCTTTATGGTTCGTGGAGTTTGCAAGTTCCTGATTGCCCAAATCTTTTCTGGATTGGCTTTTATTCCTTGAGCGTTAATAATGAACCTAAGGAATTTTTCGGATGCGACCCCAAAGTGGCACTTTAGTGGATTGAGCTTCATCCCGTACCTTCGAAGGATGTTAAACTTTGACTCCAAATCTTTGACGTGATTAGTGGAGAATCATGACTTCACAAGCATGTCGTCTACATAAACTTCCATGGTCTTCCCAATCTGATTGGTGAACATCCGGTTGACTAGACGCTGGTAAGTTGCTCCAACGTTCTTTAGTCCAGACGACATGACTTTATAGCAGTAGAGTCCCAGATCGGTTACGAAGCTGGTATGTTCTTGGTCAGGTACATGCATGGGTATTTGATTGTCGCGGGAATAAGCGTCCATGAAAGATAATAATTCGTGTCCAGCTGTCGAATCTACAAGCTGATCAATCCTAGGAAGTGGAAAACTGTCTTTTGGGCAAGCTTTATTTAGATCTGAATAATCAACACATGTCCTCCATTTCACATTCGGCTTTCGGACAAGTACAGGATTGGACACCCACTCTGGGTATAAATCATCTCGAATAAATCCTTTTGACTTGAGCATATCGACTTCTTCTTTAAGGGCGGCAGATCTCTCTGGATCCATACCACGCATTTTCTGTTTGACCGGGATACACCTCGGGTCGATATTCAGGGTGTGGCTCGCGATGTCCGACGAGATCCCGCACATGTCAGAATGTGTCCAGGCGAACACATCAAGATTCGCCCGGAGAAATTCAACCAATTCCTGCTGTGC
Source organism: Allium cepa (assembly GCA_030765085.1). Lineage (NCBI taxonomy): Eukaryota > Viridiplantae > Streptophyta > Magnoliopsida > Asparagales > Amaryllidaceae > Allium > Allium cepa. The sequence goes on from CM060932.1 coordinate 453,159,733, forward strand.
CTCATGGCTCAACTGAGACCCAATTTTCAACATTCTAGCATCATCGTCATCATTGCCATCGATCGGGACATCAATCGTCAGTTCAGCCAGGGAAGCTTGATTCTCTATGGATTCGTCCTTGTTCTCATTGTTTCTAGGGTCAAGATCCCTTTAGAATTGGTTGTGGTGCCCGGGCCGAGGCCCAGGCACCAATTGTCAATTATTTGTAAAGAGGATGCAAAGAGATTCCTCTACGCCCTTTCCTTACTCTCGTCGCTGCGCCTCACGCAGCTCTGCAACATAACAGGCTCTCCCAGTAGCCTGATCTCCTTGAATAACTCCAGTCCCACGATCGGTGGGGAACTTCAAAGTTAAACACCATGGGGCAATTGCTGCCCTAAATTCAGCGAGGGTCGGTCGGCCCAAAAATGCATTATAAGGGGAATGAATGTCCAACACGACAAACTGCAACATCCGGACTCTCCGACACTCTCCAACACCCAGCTCCACTGGCAACTCCACTACTCTAGTGGGTATATTCGCACTTCCATCGAAGCCATGCATTCGAGATTGGCAAGGTTTCAAGTCCTTGGCTTCCATTTTCATCAAGTCGTTGGCTCTCTTGAACAGGATATTCACTGCACTCCACTGTCAACCAGGATCCTCTTCATCCAAGCAGGACCAACCTGGGCAGATATGACCAGTGGGTCGATGGTGGGGGCTACAACCCTATCAGCATCTCGGTTTCTAAACACGATATCATCATTCATCGTTTTCTGTTGTTTGGCCAGAGCCCATTCATCAAAATTACTGCAACACTCAAAATTCACATGCCGGATAGAACTGGCATATGACTCCATATCCCTCCAGCTCCGGCCCGTTGGATGAGGACCACCACTAACTGTATTTATAACTAATCGCCCGCCCGTACGAGCGGGTTCTTCCGTCTTTCTTGACTTTGCACACGGTTTTGGGATGACGGGCCCACACCTCTAGATTGCGGCGTCCGTACGAACTTATCTAACTCCCTCTCCCTGATAAACTTCTCAATAAGATCTTGCAAATGTCTGCACTCATTGGTATTGTGGCCATAACTCTCATGGAATCTACAAAATTTTCCCGTTTGAATCTGTCTCTCCGACGATGTCTTCGAAGAGGGCTTCTTATACTACGTAGCGTTATAAGTCTGTAGATACATGTTTTCTAGCGACGTATTCAATGGTGTACAGCTGTCAAACATTGGGGCCCTACACCGGGGACCACGGTTTTGATCCCGTTTCTTTCTCTAATTATCATTGCTTCTCGGCTGAGACTGCTTGTTCTGTACATTCAGCTGTACATTTCCAGAACTCTCACCCGACTGTTTAACTTCTACATTACTTTCAATCCCTTCATTACTGGGTCTCACGTCGTCCTGCTTCCTAGACTGTTTCGCATCCTCACGCCTTAAGAATTGAGCGGCTTTGGAGTAGAAACGGTCCAACGACGCGGGAGGTTTCCCAGCTAACCAATTCCAAACTCAGAATCAGGGTCGATTACCTTAGTAGTGCCATTAGAATTGAATTGTCGTTGGGATTACTGATCTCTGCGCATGCTGCATGAAACCTTTCTAAATAGCGTCTAAGTGTTTCCTCTGGTGCCTGGGTGATGCTGGATAGAGTGTTAACATCTTTAGGTCTAGCAACATGCATACGAAACTTCTCAACAAACTTTGTAGCCAACTGGTCAAACGAAGAGATAGATCGTGGCAGTAACCTTGTAAACCACATTGTTGCAATGCCCCCCAGAGAGATGGGAAAAATACGGTACTTTACAGCGTCGTCAGCCCTTGCCGCACACATTGACCATTAATACTTCAAAATATGCTGATTGGGGTCCGAATTTCCTTCATGCATCGGTAATGTCGGCATCCTGAATCGCCGAGGAGGTTAAGCATAAAGGATCTCGTCTGTGAAAGGAGTATGACTCTGGGAGATTCCCTAGTCGTCGTTGGTAAGACCCTGGCTTTCACGGATCATCTATCTAATCATAGCCAGAAGGTCTGGCAATGCAATGTTCTGTGCTCGTTGAGCCAAAGTATGGTCGGGTTCCACATTGCGAGGTTGGACCGGACGCTGTCGGCGGTCCACATCTCGCCTCCTTGGCTCAATATCTTCTGGGACGTAAGGTTCGGGAGTACGTCCGTATTGATTTCCAGCATCAACTCCTATGTCAACTGCGGTAGCGGCAGGATGATTATCTATGGTGTACTGAGGGATAGTCCCTCCCTTTGAAGAGGGCCCAGTGTGGAAGCTGGCTGATGGTCCAACCCTTAACTGCCCAACGGTCAATGTGGGCTGATGTCCTGTGGCTTGCGCGTAGCCTTCGTCTGGTCGAGGACGGACGGATCTGCGGTTGTATCCAGAGGAAGAAGAACTTTCTGTGGAGGAATGAGAACCCTGGTCTCTTCTATGTCTTCTGCGCTTCTGGCGATTTAGCTGGTTTGTTAGCTCAGCATTCATTGTAACTGTTCGGTTAGTTGCTGACGGCTCTGCGTTAGCTCTTGAAGCAGCAATTAGAACTCTTTCCTAGTAACTGGGCCTTGTGAATCCGAGGGCCCAGCTACACTTTGATTGGTTGGCGGCAACTGCGTGGGATTCTTCCTATCCCGTCCTTCTTGATCGACAACGTTAGAGGTGGTTCTTGTACTTACCATCTTGAACGGTGGACTCCTTTCTCTAGATTTTCGCAAATCTGAATAGAATGGAAGGAATCTGGACTTGAGATCTGGATCTCTCTCTTAGATTTGTGCAATCCGGTATCGATGACAGATCCAACGAGCAGGAGAAAACATGAATTCAATTCTCAGTTAAAGCACCAAAGTGTTTGTACCAAAATTGGACACAACACTCTTCGGAAGTTTTTGAAGAGATAATAATGAAGAATATAAATTTAAAATGAGGATTATCTAACAAAAACTCCAAGCAAGAAGAAAGTAAATGCATAGACAAGCAATTTAGAGTGGTTTGGCATGTTGCCTATGTCCATTATGAAGTTTTTTGCAGCTTTATTGATTCTCTTTCAACAATTACAAGCGAGTACAGCAAATAACAACAAGTTACAACTGGAATTCGAATTCAATAGCAATAAGATGATGCAGATCTCGATCCGACAGAGTCTGGGCACTTGAGAGTCAAAAGATCCTTCTTCTGTAGGCTCTGGGGCTCTATTTATAGGCGTAGGAGGCTGAGACTTCGCTCAAATTTCGAGAGATTCGCTCTGACACGTGAGGGGGCCCACACGACCAATTCCAGAAAGTTTCAAGTCGATCTGTGATCGATACGAAATCATTTCATATCGATCAAGATCATGTCCCGTTGGAGCTGCAATTTGGTGTGGATGTTCCTTGGCTCGACTGCAACCTACTGTGAAAATTTCATTGCATTTGGATCGGTAGATCTCTGGATATCGTTGACACGAAATGGAGCTTCTCGGATGGCTGTTTGCTTCGAATCGACCAATTCGAATCGATTCCTTCGAATCGATCACCTACACGTGCTCTCGCGGTGATGTGGCGCGCATATCTCGAATCGATCCACCTTTTTCTCTGGTTTTACCGCATCATATCCATGTATCTCGCCTTATTTGAATCTAAGGCCGTTGCGCTAATCCAGGTCCACTTGAATTGATGGACACGAACAAGCTTATGGGCGCGGGTTCGAACAAGAGCCTCTAATGGATACAAAATGATGACAACTCGATGGATACGAAGTAGCGATGACTCGATGGATTCGAACAAGGACCCCCGACGGGTACGAAGAACCACTGTTTTGATGGGTACGAACCTGATGGTGGCAAACTCTAAGTGCTTGATGGATACAAACAAGACAACTACTCCATGGACACAAAATAGTGTCTCACCACCATTGATGGATACGAAGAGGTCACTGGCCTATCGATACGAAGTGATGGATTCGAGGGAGATCGATACTACCTTGGGTTCTTCGATGGATGCGAAGGCGCTGCTGCTTTGATGGATATGAATTGCTCCGTTCAGATGGATTTGAATAGAGGTTTCTATGATGGTCGCCAAGTAGACACCGGCCGATCGTTACGCGGTGCATTATCTGTTGATGGGTACGAAGTCCATCGATACGAACTTGATGGATTCGAACATTGCCAACTTGATCGATACGAACTCATGAGAATTGACCGATGCGAAGTGGGTGATGGATACGAACCGGATCGAGTCGAACTGTGGTTCACTAATGGATACGAAAACGAGGCCGTTCCCCCAGATTGAATCGATCATAACTTGAGCATACGAACTCCGATTGACTTGAAATTTGGAATGCAGGCTTCCCTGGCTGTGCTAGTTGTGTCATATCAATTGTAGCTCGATCCGGACTCGGGAAAAATTCATCGATATCCATAGTGAGCCTTTGCATGCTCGATACCCAGGACGATTGATCTTAAGCTTGGAACCAGTTCCTTGATATATCGGCCTTGCCAAAAGGTGGGATAACACAAAGTACGTCTTGTGAGAACACGACGTGCTTTGAAAAGCTGCAATCTTCATTCTGAATAGTTCCATCTGACTTGTTAAATAGTTATCATCTTTTATTTGAAAGTTGTGACCTTTGATTGATCCACAGAAACATAAATTGTGAACTATAGACTGCCAATTGTTGTACTATGTACCGTTGTAACTGATTGTTGTACTTGTTCATCAGGTGGGTATTCAACCTGTGAATTTTGAAAATTGAAAATTAGTCTGACATACATGCATATATGTTAACTTGACTCTCATTAAAGTTCACCCATTCATAAGTCATTATCAGTTTTCTTGTATTGAATTCCATATCGATCCTCTCCTGAATCTATATGAAATTTGAGTTGTAACAACGCTTGACGGTAGTTTCAGAAAATCCTTTCATATCGATCCTCTCCTGGATCGATGTAAAGGTCGAAAGATTGCTCTCGTATCGATATAATTCACATTGATGGATACGAAATAAACATTTCGTATCGATAGATACGAGTTTCGGTGAACTCCAGAGTAATGGGTACAAATTGTGACTTCGTATCGATGGACTTATGAGGGATGCGAATAGAGCGGCTAGTTCTCTAGTTACTATTCGTATCGATGTATTTTACATGGTTTTGAATCTCTACAGGCCCGATAGTAGTGAATACGGGTGTGCATTTCGTATCGGCACGATCCAGTAATTCAGACAAGTCATTGAAAGTTTCATATTGATAAAACCTAAGTCGATGGATACGAATAACTCCTTCGTATCGCTTTGAGGAGAAACTTGTCGAAACCGGTTGCAATGATAGGGAGATGAACCCTTTTTTCTTCTTATCTTGGTCCATAAAAATACTGTTTCGTACTTAGAAAATTTTTCACTTGCTTTCTACTTTTTACCCTTACCATCGCATCAATAAGGAACTCGAGAAAGAAAAACTGCCTTTGTCCCCAAATCTAACCAACCCCTTAATCTCGTGCAACTACATCTCAACTTAGGTAAATAGTCAACGAATTCATGTTGCAAATAACAAGACTCGAATTTTAATGCTGGCTTGTCCAAAGCCGTTTGAGATTCCATCATTATTAATGCTGGAATTTGGTCAGAATAACGTCGAGAAGGAGCAATTGCGTGTTAACTGCTTGGGTAGAAAGGAGTAAAGAGGGGCACGACAAAGCTTCGTATCAAATCAAAGGAAACGCTTGGTTTCAGTTGATGATAAATTCTTCGTACCGACCAACTGCCGGTGGCATTCATGTCGATGGACACCCAATGGCATTCTTATCGATATGAATGGATCGATATGAATTTTGGAGCTGGATATCAATAATTCGATCGGTACAAATTACTGTGTGTTGATCGATACGAAAAGGAGGATACTGCAGCGACATGAAGCATGCTTTTGGTGATCGATATGAAGGGACGTACAATCGAGACGAATTGCTGTTTTCTGGATCAGTACGAATTGCAACTTCCTGGATCAATATGAATTGCAACTCCGATGACCGATCCACATCTTGACCGTGATGGATATGAATATTTTGAATAATTAAACACTTAACTCCGACGAGCTTTAATCTGGCATAATTGGACCTGACCGTTGAACTGCATATTTGACTGTCCTTCGAAGCTCGTCGATGTAACTGTAAATCAACAAAATCTTAACAAGCCATAACTCGGATCAGTCTCTAAAGCCTGGATGACATGGTTGTAACGGTCAGCGATGACGGTCATTCCGATTAAATTTTGAAGTCTCGTTGTTTGAAATTTTTTTCTAACTCTGTATACTTTCTTAAGCAACATGTAGCACTGCACTGCACAACACATCATACACTTCACACTGGGGAACACATGGTCTTATTATCATCTAATGATTGTTTTTCATAAGCTTATTAGTTAATTATGGAGTCCACAAGCTCACAACTGTAGGAAACTCAGAGCTCGCTTCCCTTAATAATAGAGGTACCGTCCATCGTGGCCGAAGTCATCGACCTAGCTCCGGATAAGCTGCCAGATGCTATTTTCATCGGTAACCACAAGTTCTGTTCTGTCAAATGTCTCTGAAGATATGTTGGGCCGGATATGCCTAAGACATGGCTTGTCGTTGGACGACGTATTATTACCAGGGCCGAATGGTAGACCGCATGCTCCTCTAGAAGGATTTACTACCTTTAATCGCCATGCACGCACAGCGGGAACACTTCCTCCGTTCAATCAGTACATTAGAGAAGTGATGTCTTTCTTAGGAATTGCTCCATCACAGCTACACCCGAATGGATATGCTTTGCTGAACAGCCTGTTTATTGTATTTATGGAGCATCTTTTCTGACCACCGACCCCGATCGAGATCAGATACTTATTTAATGTCAAGAGTCAGGGAGATAGTCCCTTGTTCACATTCCTAGAATCAGTCAGGAATTGTCAAATTGTGATCGGCTCCTGGACCATGCTGAGTTATTTTAAAACGGAGTGGTTCTACATCCGATGCCCTCCAGGATTCGCCAGCCGATGGTTAGTCAGACGTAAGTGCTTCCATTTATTGAAGTAGTTAACAAGATTATCATTGCTGATACCAAAATTAATATCTTCTTCCCTTTACAGCTGTAATCCCAAGACCTGAGGGAGCACGCTTTAAAGAGATAGTTCGCGTCCACCAAGAAGTGTCGGATGAGATGAGGGAAATAGAGTTGGTGTTAACAGACTGAAACTTGGAGACCATCAGGCTAATTGAGCGAAAACAGAGTATAAGGCTCGAAGGAACAAAGTGGGCAGTCCCGATGAGATGGGTGAAGCGCAAAGTGCTCGAGGCCGTAAGTTCCGAGAGGGGTGGCTAAGAAAATACACCCTCGGACGATGAACTCGTAACCGGGCCTTCCGACAGCTTTCAGGATCTTGAGGAAAGAAGAAAAGGCAAGGCTGCAGCCCATAAGTGTTCTAAGTCTTGGAGATGGAAATCTGTGATCGTGTCTCTCCCTGTTTTTGGTATTAGAATTTCAGATTCTCCTCCCTCGCAAGTGGAGAACCTTTTTGAAGGGATTATCGTTATCCTAATTTCGGATTATATGTCACTTCAACACGATGCCATATTGGAGGAGCTTCAGAGTGCCTTAGACTTAAGTGAATCTCTTGCCACAAATGTGGCCGACATTTTCGGTTGGTTAAGGGGTTGCACATACATATACACTTCACGGCACTACGCGATTTCTGATCGCAAGCTGTTTACTTCAGGAGATTACTAACTTTGTTTCTCTTACTTTGTAGGTACAGTGTATGGACGTTGGTCGATATTGGGGAGTCTTCGCTCAGCTCATCGATCCTCTTCGTATTATGACTCACATAAGAGAGAGGCAGAGCGGGATTATAATCATGGCTACTATAGCCAGGAAAGATATGACAGGGATAAGGACAAGGGCTACAGACATAGATCCTGATCCTGTTCTCCCCCTCCTAGAATCCCTACACACCCCTCGAGCTATGGAAAACAAACTGTAGAGCCTCCCTGCCATAAATCATCTTCCCAAGCCTCTAGGCCTGAATCAGACCGTTGTAGACATGAGGCCGAAACCCCCATTGTCACTGAACATGCTATTACTGAGCCCACCGAGGAAGAGCTATTATAATCGCATAACTGAAGAAGGATTTTTTGAATATATGCTTTGATGGCTACATCTTCCCCCCGCACTTAAAGGGAATTCTAGCGAAAATAGAGAATGATGCACGATTGTGTTCATGACATCTACATTTAGTATAGGGAGTGGGCGAAAGCTGCAAAAAAAGCATCGAAGCTGGCCTTTGAGCGGGCGACCACCATTGAGAAATTAGAAAACGAGCTTGCTCAAAAGGATTGAATCATCCAAGTTCTTAATGATGAAGCCGAATCCTCTCGAAAGTCAAAAATAGAGGCCACTCAAAAGGAAAGCAAGGAGAACATGGCCATGGAGTGGATGAGGCAGACACACTTTTCCCTAATGTAGGAGATGGGTCACCGAAACACTACTGTCATAGCCGAGCGGGATGCAACCCTTAAAGAACTTAACGTGCTTAAAGCCAAATTTTTCAAAATCATCAAATAAAGGGATGATGCAAATCTCGTAGCCCATGAAGCATGTGAACAGGCCATAGTGCTTAGGGGCGAACAAGATGCGACAAAGGCTAAAGCCTATGTGGTGGAGACCGAGGTTGACGAGAAGGTCCAAATGACGGAGTCCAGGCTAGAGGCTGAAATTGAAGATCTCCTCATCACCTATAATGCCAACGTCTTGAAGAATAGGAACCTAACCTGCCTCGATGACTATCCGACACACTTAAATAATGCCTGGGGCCGTCTAGTTGAGGATGAGAGAGCTGCCCATCAGGGCGAATCGGTCAACGAATTCGAGCTTCAGAGTCAAGTGTTGAACGAAGATGAAAGAATAATTATTCATGATGCTATGATTTTGTATGAGAAGGAGAAGCTTGGCGTCAACATTCGGTAGTTAGATAAGGTTCTGGTGTCGAGCACCATGAGTCTCGAAACTCTTGTGTCGACTCAGCCTGAACCGACCTCTGCGGTTGAATCTCAATCCGTTCTCGCATACAACCCGGATCAACCGCAGATATCTCAAGCTAGTGAACAACTTTCCGAGGCCGTTCAACTAACAACAAGTCAAACTGAGGAAGGTATTCCAAATGTTTCGTGTACTTTTTGACGATCGAAAGCTTCACTTGAAATACTTAATAACAACTTTTCTTTATCTCTTTCCAATGATTGGAGCTACATCAGTTGCGCCTCCTGCCACCACTCAAGAATGGCATCATGCGCTGGAGGCTATCTTAACTGAAGCAGTCGCTACAACAACTACCACATCTATTGGCGGAACATAGGGGTGCACACTTTCCTTTGATGAACAGATGATGGAGGAACTTCTCGGACATCACAGTGACCCCTTTGTGGATCTGCCATTTGTCATGAGCGGAAGCGCACCGGTGACTACTTCCTCAGGTCTAGCTGTAGACATTCCTAGTGATGCGCAAACACTTCATGAGGAAGAGGTTATAGCCGAGATCAATGCCGAAATGGAAGCAGCAGCCCAGACCAGCAGCTTTGGACATAGAATGGCGGGACCCGGCCCGGCTCCGTGATGGATGATATCTCTCGGCGGTACTACTGTAGATACCAGCGCGCCTATTCTGCCTCCTGTAGTGGATCCAACCCCTCCGAATCCACCTGCAGGAAGTATTCCTATTCATTTGAGCTCGAAGGAGGAGGTGGATATAATGCCACCCATTAGAGATCAACCGCCGAAAGGCAAAGGCTCGAAGAGGAAAATCACTGGCAGCTCTAGTGGGTCCACACCAAAGAAGAAGCCAAGAAAGAAGAAAGAGTAGATAATCCTCTTTGGCTCATCTTTTAGTAGAAATGAATTTGCTTTTGTTTTTCTTTTATAGGCCGCGTATAGATGCGGGTTCTGCCCCCGCTAGTGGGATTTTAGAAATGACTTGTACATAAATTCCTTCCACAAATAGTTGAAATGAAAATTTTCTTTTATAGTTTACGAGTGATCATTCACTCCCGATTATGTTTATACTCTGATCACACTCTGGGGACTCAGAGTTATTTGCGGTCGATACTCTGGTTCGCACTCTGGGTATCCGAATATAGTTGATGTTTGTACTCCAGTTCGCACTCTGGGAACTTGAAGTTGGTTGACGTTTATACTCCAACTCACAATCTAGGAATTTGGAGTTGATGTTTATACTCCGGTTCGCACTCTGGGAATTCGGAGTTGACTGATAGATGGTTGGTCAAATCTGTTTAGGCTTTTAGGATTTCGTTCGCACTCTAGGAACGATGGATTTATCAGGATCGTGGATGGTCGATTCACATCCACCTTGAGTTAACAAGTGAGGTTGTTAGATGGATGTATCTATCCTCCTCGAAATTGGCTAAGATACGGTTGACGTCATTAAGTGGACGGATCCACCCTCTTTGAAACCATATTCATGAGTTTATACTCCAGCTAACACTCTGGGAGACTGGAGTTAATTAAAGGATTGTCATGTGTCAATCCTTCTTTGGCTTCAGTGTGATGGCTTGCCCCCGAGCTCAGGTTTCACCTAGTGAGTGACCGGTCGTATCACAGTCACTCTCTATTTGAATAAATCTCATCGTATGATGGAACATAGCTCTTCGTTCATTGTGATGGTTGTATGACGCATTCAATAAATCACAGCTCTGGCTCGAAGAGATGGCATTTTATTGCTGAAATGAGAAAATACGAAAAAGTTAGTTTCCTTATTACAATTTCAAATTTCAAAATACGGTAACAAATTGCAAATGAAAAATAGACTAAATAAATAAAGCCTTTCATGTGTAGTAGCGACGGAGACTCTCGCTATTCCAGTCTCTTGGCAAAGTAAGACTGTCAATGGTCGATAGCTTAAATGTGCTATCTCCGAGCTTTTTGTTCAATCACATACGACCCTTCCCATGTTGGTTTCAAGTGCGAAGGAACTGGGTAGATTCTTTTGAGGATGAGGTCATCGAGTTCAAAGGTTTGGGGTCGGACCTTGGCATTGTATAGTCGGGCGACTCGACTTCGGTATGCGGCTGCCCTCAAATCAGCCTCTTCGCGCTTCTCATCCAACAAATCCAAGGATTTAGCAAGTAGTATGGCATTTTTCTTTGGTTCATAATAAGTCACACGATGAGAAGATACTTCCATCTCGACTGGAATAACGGCTTCTGAGTCATAGGAAAGAGAGAATGGAGTGTGTCCAATCGTGGACTTCTGGGTTATTCGGTAAGTCGATAAAGCCATAGGAAGTTAATCAACCCACTTTCCCTCGGCCTTTTCCAGTTGTTTCTTTAGAATAGACTCGATAGCCTTATTAACATCTCCAACCTGGCCATTCGCTTGAGTGTGTGCAATTGCAGAGAATTTCTTCTTTATGTGGAATCGTTGGCAGAAATTTTTGAACTCAGCACTGTCAAATTGGGTCCCATTATCAGTGATGATGGTATGTGGGAGACCGAATCGGCATATAATGTTGCGGATTACAAAGTTGATCACCTTCTTCGTCGTGTCTATAGCAAGAGGTTCAGCTACGGCCCACTTGGTAAAGTAATCAACTATGACGATGGCGTCCTTCGCACCACCTTTGGCCAGAGATAGGAAGCCAATGATATCCATACCCCATACTACAAATGGTCACGGACTGACCATTTGGGTTATCTCAGTAGGTGGGGCTCTAGGAATCAAGCATGCTTTTGACATTTGTCACATTTCCTAGCGTAATCTGCTGCATCGCGGTTTACAGTCGGCCAATAATATCCGTACCGAAGTACTTTCTTAGTGAGAGCTTGCCCCCCGGTGTGATCGCCACATTCTCCTTCGTGTACATCATGTAATGCTTTCTTAATTTCATTGTGAGCGATACATCGGAGTAAAGGAACGGAATATCCTCTTCTATACATGATTCCATCCTGAATAGTGAATCACGAGGCTTTTCAAAGAATCTGTATCTTCTCACTTCTGCGCTTAGGTAATGTTCCATGCTCGAGGTAATTTCAGAACGGAGTCATCCACGACTCCTTATCGGGAGTGATTTCAAATATCTAGTCTGTCTCCATCTAATCGATGCTTGGGGAAGATAACGTTTCCATTGGAACGAGTCCCATTTGTTGTGCTTTACTTGTACTTTCTAACTTTGCCAATGAATCAGCTTTTGGATTGCGCTCTCGGGGGATGCAGTAGATAGCATAATAATCGAACTGATTCAGTATCTCCTGGACCTGAGATAGGTAGGCAGCCAATCTCCGATCTTTCGCCTGGTATTCCCCCCGGACTTGACACACAACCAATTGTGAATTATAATAAATTTCCATAACGATGCTTCTCAAATCCCGGACGAGTCTCAATCTGGCTAGCAGGGCTTCATATTCAGCTTCGTTTTTGGTTGCATGAAAATCAAACTTTAGAGCATAGCATATGGATCAGCCTTCGTGGTTTCAAGTACAATTGCAGCACCCGAGCACCGGTCGTTTGATGCATCATCAGTATGCAACTTCCAGATATACTCGGGAGACTCGCTATTTTCGGGCAAGTCCTCTAGGATGGTAAATTCGGCTATGAAATCCGCTAGGACTTGTCCTTGAATAGCTCGCCTCGGAGTGTAAGTAATATCAAATCAGCTCAGATCAATTTTCCATTGAGTAACCTACTAGACGTCTCAGGCTACGTAAGGACCTGTTGTAACGGCTGATCGGTGTAAACAGTGATAGGATGAACCTGGAAATACGGAAGGAGCTTCTTTGAGGCAATAATGAGACAATAAACCAATTTCTCTAGCTTCGGATAATTTCTCTCAGCTCCGGTTAGTCATTTACTAATACAGTAAACCGGTTTTTGCACTCGGGCTTCCTCCCAAACTAAGGCAGCACTGATTGCATTTTCTTATACCGCCAAGTAAAGGTATAATTGCTCATGATCGATAGGCTTTGACAAAATAGGCGTTGTGGAGAGGCGTTGAATTAGTGCTCGGAATGTGCCCTTACATTTTGTGGTTCATTCAAAATTTCATTTCCCTTTTCGAATCAAATCAAAGAAAGGAATGCATTTATCGGTGGACTTTGAAATGAACCTTCTCAGTGCTACTACTTTCTCGTTGAGGCTCTGGACTTGCTTTATGGTTCTTGGAGTCTCACGATTTCTGATCACCCTGATCTTTTTGGGATTTGCTTCGGTTCCTCGAGCATTGACGATAAACTCAAGGAATTTTCCAGATGCGACCCCAAAGTGACATTTCAATGGGTTGAGCTTCATCCTGTATTCTCAAAGGATACTAAATATCAATTCCAAGTCTTTAATATGATCAGTGGAGAAACGTAGCTTCACTAGTATATCGTCTTCATATACTTCCATGGTATTTCCGTTCTGGTTAGCGAACATTTGATTGACTAGTCATTGGTACATCGCCCCTGCATTGTTGAGTCCAAAAGGAAAGACTTTGTAGCAATAGAGTCCTAGGTCGGTTATGAAGCTGGTATGTTCTTGGTCGGGTAAGTGCATGGGTATCTGGTTGTAACCGGAATATGCACCCATAAAGGATAAGAGTTCGTGTCCAGCCGTTGAATCACGAGCTGATCAATTCAAGGAAGTGGAAAACTGCTTTCGGGCAAGCTTTGTTTAAGTCTGAGTAGTCAACACACGTTCTCCATTTCCCATTTAGCTTTCGGACAAGTATAGGATTGGATACCCACCCCGGGTATAAGGCATCTCGAATAAACCCATTCGATTTTAACTTATCGACCTCTTCTTTAAAGGAAGGTCAATATTCAATGTGTGGCTCGTGATGTCCGGCGAGATCCCACACATATCAGAATGCATCTAGGCAAACACATCGAGGTTTGCCTGGATAAATTCAACCAATTCCTCTTTCATTTGTTGGTTTAATTGAGATCAAATCTTTATCATTCTAGAATCATCGTTATCATCGATTGGGACATTGATTGTCAGTTCGGCCGGAGAAGCTTGACTGTCATTACTTTCGTCTTCACTTTCGTTATCTCTCGGGTCAAGATCTCTTTGGAATTAGTTGGGGTGCCCGGGCCTGGGCCCAGGCACCAATTGTCAATTTTCAACAAAATGGACGTAGAGGGATTCCTCTACGCTCATTCCTTTTTCCTTTTGTTGCGCTCCACACAGCTCAGTAATATAACAGACTAGTCCAGCAGCCCGATCTCCTTGAACGACTCCAACCCCACGATCGGTGGGGAATTTTAGAGTCAAGCACCATGGGGAAATGGCTGCCCTGAATTCAGCTAAGGCCAGTCGGCCCAAGAAAGCATTATACGGCGAGTCTATGTCCAAAACAACAAGCTGCAGTATCCGGACTCTTCTGCGCTCTCCAACGCCCAACTCCACTGGTAGATCTACTACTCTAGTGGGTATACTAGCGCTTCCATTGAAGCCATGGATTCGAGACTGGCACTGCTTCAAATCTTTGGCTTCCATTTTCATTTGGTCATAGGCTCGCTTGAACAAGATATTAACTGAATTTCCACTATCAACTAGGATCCTCTTCATCCAAGAAGGACCTACCTGAGCTGATAGGACAAGTGGATCAATAGTGGGGTCTTCGACCTTGTTAGCATCTATATTTCGGAACACGATATCGTCATTCATCATCTTCTGTTGTTTGGTCAGAGCCCCATTGTAACGACCCAAAATTTTCGACCCCGAAATTTAGACACTAATACGTTCACTGTAGAAGTGTCGAGCAATCGAATGCTGGAAATTCCAGATTGTTAGAGAAAGGAGAAAAGGAGGTAGAAAAAGAAACAAGAAAAAACAGCACAGAATCTCACATTCACAGCGGAAAAAAATATATTATCAAATAATAGCATTTTACAATGAAAAGCTATAATTGTCAGTTTACATTCCATATATTAGAGTACAACCATGCACAAATAAACTGGACGGCTGTAACAACTTCTCCCACACTATCATCAATACAATATCAAATATACAACGATATATACTCCAACGTTCCTGCCATCCAGCTCGCCACCTGAGCTCTAGAACGTCCTAACCTGAAAATTTAAAATACTCGGTCTGACTCGAGCATTACCATAAAGTAACACCCGGGTCAGGCTGGAAACCAGCATGAGTAAACCCATATAACTGAAATAGTAAGCTATAAAACTTCTTTGAAAATCTAGGGTAAGTCATACCTCACTACCTCAGCGTGAGTAATTATCCTTTAATTACTTGATTAATTAACCCTTAATCATTAATCAATTATCCTTAATTACTTTTTTTAATTGATCACTAATTAATTTCATTAAGTAATTATCCCTTAATCACTTGCACTAAGTAATTGTCCTTAATTAATTAATAATGATCTTTTAATTAATTAAGACCCTAATTAACTTAAGATAAATTATTTATCTTAATTAATTTTTTTCTTTTTTATCATCAATTAAACCTTATTAAATAAACCTTTGAAATTAATTATCATTAACCCATAAATTAACTTAAACCTTTAAGCTAATTAACAATTAAACATATCTTCTTAATTAACTTCTTAATCACAATTTTATAGAAATAATTTAAGAATAAATTTGAGATAAAGGATATATATATATTAAAACATTTTAAACTTAATTGATTAATTAAAATAATTTATTTTAAATCCTTTAACTGATTCCAAAACTAAAAATAAAACATTTATTATTTTAAAAGAATTAATCAAGAAAGTGTTTAAAACTTTATTTAATTTAAATTTGAAAAAAACCCGTTTTATTTTAAGATCTAAACTATTACCATACGTACTCGAGACGACTTCGAGTAACAACCTGAGACAAAACCCAAAATACCCGAGCCTATTCCCGAGTCTCTTCCCCTCTTTTCTTTTTTTAAACTTGTTTTAATTAAAATTTTAAAAATGTTACCCTGGAAAACATACGCCATCAAACCCGGAGCTAACTCCGAGCATAGATTTTGCCTCCTCGAATACCAACCCGAGCTATCAGTCCTTCTTCTTCCTCTATAACTCCGCAACCACTGACATACAATAATACCTATGCACATGTACACCGCATCACAGCCGTTCCAATCAGCAACACCGCCGCCAACAAGTCAATGACCTTCCTCTCTAATGCCATGACCACCCAGATCGATCGATCTTACCGTAATACAAAATCGAGCCAATCTAGCTATACATGGAACCCATCCCAATCGAAAAAACCACCACTTGTTGATGATCCCGACCTCGAGAATCCACCCTGACGACACCAGGGCTACGTCACTACCCCACGCCTCATTTCCCCTACATGCGATCCACTCCGGTGCACCATCGACGTCTCCAGAATCTCGAGAACATCGACACCCAAAATAGACGACAAACCCTACTTCATTGTCCCTAGCATGCTCCAATGAACGATAACCTCTACGATCATTTTTCCTCCACTCCACGCCACACGAGCTACCTTCAGCGTCAACCGCGACGCCCAACCACCTCCCGATCGTCGAAAAACGACGAAAGTACCAAATCCGATCAACATAGAATATCTCATCATATATAATACTAAAAATCATTTTCCGATTACTAAAATTCATCAATTTACAATATGAATCTATTTACGAAATCGAATCATGGAATTATGAACATTGATTTTCGACATATATTTGTTTATTACTGTAATTTTCTATTCTTGTAATAATTACTTAATATAAAATTTTAAAACCATTTTTAAAATTGATATCACACTATTACAACTAATTTCACTCAGATATCACAGCCTAAAATAGGTTATATAAAGAGCATTTGAATTTTCTTTAGGGAAGTTTAAGCCTGTAATATATACCGAGGCTTATATATACACTTACACAGATATTGCACACAATTTTACAGAGCAATTCAAACTATATTCAGGTTAGAAACATTCATGCAAACCATATATACATCATTACTACACAAATCTATTACATGCATCAGTACTAAAATATTTTAGTTTTAAAGAAAAATGTTTACTCACCTGTTTTAAGAAAACATAAAAGCCAAGGCTTTTGAGAAACCTGGAAGTGCTTTTGATCTCTAACTACTACTTGAATTTGAAAACTGAGACTTGATAAAACTGAATTGAACTTGTATGCTTTTGACTTTTGCAACTGGACTTGAATCTACTGCTTCAGGTTTTTTTTTGGCAAAGCCAGCCTGTTTTTATCGTGGGCAGTCCACATTTTATTAAAACAAACAAAACTACAAGGATCAACGCTACAGAGCAATCTAAGGAACATCATAACAATCAGAATAATACAAACAGCGACACATCACTCTACAATTTTTAAAAAAAGGGCGGTAATCGATGAGGAAGACTGCAAAAATCTACGCAAATTCCTTTCTTCCCATATCGCCGCAATGGTAAGCTTGAGGTATTGAGCTTATTGTTTGCTTTTGATTTCATCAGTTTTGATTTTGATTTAACCTTCAAGTTGAAGTAGTTGTGATTTAGTTTGTACAAAATTTTCTTTTATTTCTGGTTTGTGTTTAGTTTGCTAGTTTTTAGTCTTGAATCAGCTAAGAAAATGAGAAGAGGAGAAGTATGGAAATATATAGCCTTATTCTCATTTTCTATTTTTTTTTAAAATAAAGAAACTAAAAATGGACACTTGTATTTTCATGTCACAATTAGGCTACACTTGTTTAATTCCTTATTATATGGTTTACACTTGTTAAGTACATGTGTTATTAATGTTACACATGTCTTATTTCATGTTATTAATTTATTTAATATGTTTTATATAATTATTGTATTATATTTTCAATTTATTCATTTTCTATTTATATTAACTAAATTTATATCATGTATAAATTTAAAATATAGTATTTAAACTTTTTATTAAATCTTTTTCAACTAAAACTATTATATCTAATATCAATAAATATTTATCTATAGGTTTTTAAATCCAATTGATTTTTAAATATTTATTTTTGAATTTCAAATCCAAATTCTATTTACAATCTTTTTTACATAAAAAGCACAATTTTTTTTATCAAAGTAACATTTATATCCATATATTATTAATTATCAAAATTTTATTGGTTCAACTTATACATCGGTATTTTCAATAGTAAAAATCAATTAGTTAATCAGTTACCAGATGTCCGAAAATCCGGGTTATCACACCCATCAAAACTACTACAACACTCGAAGTCCGTATGCTTAATAGAACTGGCATACGACTCCAATTCCCTCCAGCTTTGGTCTGCTGGATGAGGACCACTACTTATAGTATTTATCACTAACCTCCTATCGGTATGAGCGGGTTCCTTCTGTCTCGCCTGATTAGGTACATTATTTTGATTCGATAGGCTCGCATCCCCAGACTACGGCGCCAGCACAAACTGTTAAACTTCCTCTTCCTTATCAACTTCTCAATGAGATCTTGCAAATGATGAAAATCATTTGTATTATGGCCATAGCTCTCGTGAAATCTACAAAATTTCCCTATTTGTATCTACCTTTCCGAGGATGGCTTCGAAGCAGCCGTCATGTACTGGATAGTATTGCAGGTTTGTAGATATACATTCTCTAGCAACGTATTCAGTAGAGTATAATTATCAAACATAGGAGCCCTACGTCGCGGGCAACAGTTCTGATCCCGCTTTCTATTATGATTCTCATTGCCTTTTTGCTGAGTCTGTTTATTCTGTATATTCAACTGAACTTTTCAAAACTCTCCCCGAATTGTTTAACTGCAACATTACTTTGAATTCCTTCCATGCTAGGCCCTACGTCATCCTGTTTCCTAGACTGTTTCGCATCCTCCCTTCTCAAAAATTGGGCTGCCTTGGAATAGAAACGGTCCAATGATGCAGGGGTTTTTCGACCAACCAGTTGCCGAATTCAGAATCGGGTTCAACCACCTTAGTCAATGCCATAAGAACGGAGTTATCATTAGGTTTGCTGATCTCAACACACGTAGAATGGAATCTTTCTAAATAACGTCGGAGCGTCTCTACAGGAGCTAGAGTGACACTAGACAGAGTGTTAACATCCTTTGGCCTTGCGACATACATCCGAAACTGCTCAACAAACTTGGTTGTCATTTGGTCAAAACGTGAAATAGATCGAGGTGGCAAACGAGTGAAGCACATAGTGGATATGCCCCATTAGAGATCGGGTAGCTTCGACATTTAGCTGCATCGTCAGCCCGTGTGGCATTCATCAACCACTCATTCTTCAAGATGTGTTGGTTAGGATCAGAGCTTCCTTTATAAACTGGTAAAGTCGGCATCCTGAATCGCCAAGGTGGTTTAGCATAAAGTATTTCATCAGTAAAGGGAGTATGAGTCCGGGAGATTCCCAGTCATCATTAGTGAGGCCTTGACTCTCTCGAATCATTTGATGGATCGTCGTGGGGATATCTGGCATCTGGATATTTTATGCATGCTGGGCCAAGGTGTGGTCGGGTTCCACAATGCAAGGTTGGACCGGTCACAGTCAACAGTTTATATCTCGCCTCCTTGGCTCGAAGTTCTCTGGAACATAGGGTCCGGAAGTATGTCCGTGTTGACGATGGTTCAGATCTGACTGATTCTAGGCATCAACTCCTGGTTCAATAGCACCGGTGGTAGCACGGTTGTCTGTGATGTAATGAGGAGCAGTGCCTCCCCAAAACGAGGGCCCAGTCTGGTAGCTGCTTGACGGGCCAACTCTAGGTTGCCCAATGTTCAGCATAGGTTAATGTCCGGTAGCTTGCGTGTGACTCCCGTCTAGCCATGGGTGCGTAGATCTGTGATGGTAATCCAAAGAGGCCGAACTCTTCGTGGATGAATAGGAGGCCTGATCCCTCCTGGATCTCCTACACTTTTAGCGGTTTAGCTGATTAGTCAATTCTACATTTGCACGCAACTGTTGAGTGAGTTGCTGACGGCTCTGAGTCAGCTCTTACATAAGCATCTGGAATTCTTTCCTAGTAATAGGACCTGACAGATCTGATGGTCCGACAACATTCTGATCGGGTGGAGGTAGTTGTACGGGATTCTGCCTGTCCCTCCTTCCCGACCTGCAGCTGTATAAGCGGTCCTTGTGCTAACCGTGACGGATGATGAAGTTCTTTCGTAGATCTGATGCAAATCTGATACGATGGAAGAACTCTAAACCTGAGATATAGATCTTCTTCTCAGATATGTGCAATCCGGTATCGATAGTAGATCCAAAGAGCAGGAGAAAAACTATGTTTTCTCAATGAAAGCACCAAAGTGTTCATACAAAAATTGGGCACAACACTCTTCAGAAGTAGTTGAAGAGATAAAATGAAGAAAATAAATGGAAAAAGAGGATTATCTAACAAACACTTCAAAAACAGATAAGAAAAACACGCTGAAACACAGTGATTTAGGGTGGTTCGGCGTATGGCCTATGTCCACTATGAAATTGATGACTTTATTGATGTTTTTTTGCGGATTACAACTGATTACAGTGAACTACAATGGTAAATTTCGAGTACAATGGTAGTCTTGCAGTGCAAAAATGGATTCGGCAGAGTCTAAACGTAGGAGAGCTCCAGATCCTTTTTCTTTTGGCCCTGTGATGCTATTTATAGGCATAGGCTGCAAATATCTCACTCCGATCTTGGGAGACCTCTTCTGGCACGTGGTTGGGCCCACACGATCGATCCCATGTGATTTGCACTTGGTCCGTGATCGATACGAACCAATTCCGTATCGATTAAGATTTGGCCCAATCGACTCGAAATTGAGCAGGAACATTCTTCAGGTTGTTCGTAAGTTCCTGTGAAAATTTGATAGCATTTGGACTTGTAGATTGTGAATTATAATCGACAAGAACTTGGATTTTATGTAGGCTGCATGGTTCGAATCGATGCCTTCGAATCGATCAGCTCGAATTGCTTTTGAGCATGTGCCTGCAAGTTGATGTGGCGGTAGCTTTGCGGATCGATCCTCGTATCGTGTTGACTACTTCCCTATTGGTATCCATAATTTAAGCCTTGTTCATATCAATCTGAATGGTTTTGTTCTGTTCATATCGGTCGCCTCGCTTTATTCGTATCGATCGGTTGCTCCGTCATATTCGTACCAATCGAGTGCATGGGTTTGTTCGTATCGATGGGAAGTGTCTACTTCATATCGATCTGTGGCTGATCGATACGAAGTGTGTATGACGTTTGATTGGCACAAACTAGACACTTATATTGCAGTCGATGGATACGAAATGGGCAATAGCCGATCGATTCGAAGTGGGCCTGTCTTCTGATGGATACAAAGAAGGCCACCGTCGATGGATACGAACAAGACAATTGCCGATTGATACAAAGTGAGGTTGTTTGATGATATAGTCGAATAAATCGATACGAATAAAGCATATTCCCTGGATGTATAAGAAGTAATGCGTCTTGATGGATACGAGTAGATGGATGCAAATTGATGGTTTCTTTGGCTTACATTGATCATATCTTTATCATACGAACTCGGATTGACTTGAAATTTGGAACGCTGGCTTTCATAGCTTTGCTTGTCATGGCTTTTCAATTGTAGCTTGATCCGGACTCGAAAAAAATTCATCGATATCCATAGCGAGTCTACATATAACCGATCTTTGGGACGGATCGTCCTTAGTTTCCAATTAAGCCTCTGGTATCACGTCCTTGCCACAAGGCGGGATAACAAAAATCAATCCCTGATTTGATTTCTAAATTAGGGTTACAAAGTAGTGAGCAGAAGCAATAGTAGTTGAGTGAAAGTAGAATGAGAAGAAAATCCTACCCCAAAACTAGGCCCCCTTGAGTCCTATTCATAGATGCATGCAGCTCTCTCTTCGGCTCCATGCCTTCGACTGGGACGAAAGGTCACCTGTTATGTGCAGTTGTAAACCTTTCGACCTTATCAAAAGGGTTGTCAAACTTACACCATCATGGACCTTTGAATGTTGTCAAGGGCTCTGCATTTCCTAATGTATTCATGAACCTTTCATCTTTTCTGAAGGGTCTACCTTTTATTTGGTATTGTGAACCCTTCGACCTTGTCGGAAGATTGCTCCCTTACTTGACTGTTGTGAACCCTTCGACCTTGTCGGGAGGTTCCTCCCCTACTTGATTGCCGAAAGTCATGCATTTTTTAATGTTGTTGGAAGGTCGTCTTTCATTCTTGTTGACCTATGAATGTCGCCTTTTTTATAAACCTTTTGACACTGTCGAAAGGTAATAAGCATGTATTCTGACTGGTCTAAAAGGCTTAATATGCTTTCGAAAAGGTCGTTATAGAGTCTCATACCCTTGCTTTGGCTTCTCCATCTTTTTTGGAAGGTAACACCTTTTTGAATGTCGAGAGATGAAACCTTTTGTCTCCTTCGAATGGTTTGGGATTGCTACAAGCTGTTAACTGCGTTCTTTCGACTCCTTTGAAGGGTTAGCGTGAACTTCTTTTCTTTAGTCTTTTTTTTATGGAAAATGGTTATGGAGCCATTTTCCTTTCTCATTCGGGAGGTGCTAAGTAGTTTTGTATCTAGCTACTTCATTGTGCTTTAGTAGTTCTTTCCTTCATGCTTGCGAAAGCTTCATTCTTAAGTTCCCATGTGATCTTCTTTGTCAGCGTTGTACAATCCTTTCGACATTGTCGTAAGGGGATTTCTCCTGATGTTCTTTATCTAGGCAGAAGGTTTCTAGAAGGCCTTCTTTATCTTCATTCATATTTTATGGTTAACAATAACTAAAGAGATTAGATATATAAACCAGGAATAGTCCAACTTTCTAAAGGATGACTGAGGTTATTGAACTACCTTCTTCTAGATTGGTCCTCTTAAGCCGGAGTGCCACTAGAACCTCCTTCCATAATTTGGGAGAGCCCACTTGATGTATCAATATGCGACTTCTCCATATTGTAACCAGGATTTATAGAAGAATCCATAGTGGTGCCGGGAATTGCTTGGGTCATCAGATTCTGGTAATTTATGACACAGATTCAGAACCTTCAGCAGCTTTATGTTGAGAGGTAGTGGCATGCACTTTTTAGAGTATAAGCTGGGTTTCATGTGGAACCTTAGTTCGTCACCTAATAGAATTTTGCCTTTTAGCCTCATCTGATTGATTTTTTCAGTGTGGAGAGCCTTTTTCACCTCCTGAACAAGATGCTTCCAAGCATATACAAGATGGTATGGGTATTCACCCCAGAGCTACTTCAAGTCTCTGTGCTTGGGGATGTTGGAATTGTAAAGAATAAGCAGTGGATCTAGTTCTTGTGTAACCTCCTCCCTAGCCTTTTCTTTTAGGGCCTCCTCTTCTCATTTAATGAAGTCATCAATATTTTTGGCCTTTCCAACAGTCGTGTCTCTTTCAAACTTGAGGGTAACTAATTCATCACAGTCATCCTGATTGATTTTCAGCGCTTGCTCTTTATCTTTGGATTCACGCTTAAACATAGTTTTGTATTTAGCTACGCTTCTTTGGGTCGCATCCCTTTCTAACACCAGTTTATGGTTCTAATGATGAAGCGCTTCAGTGTTGGCCAAGTGCTTGGCTTTCTTATCCTAACCTGCCTTAATAGTTGTTTCTGCCTTTTTCTCGGCTTCTACCTGTGAGCTCCTTGAAGATTCTAACTCATTGGTTGGATTTTCAATGATCCACTTGTCCTGGACCTCTTGGCATTTCAATTTCTCAATCTTTGCCTCTCTCTCGTGAGATAGTTTAGAAATCCTCTTCACTGCTCTCATACACTCATTATACTACTTGTGAATATCATTCACACAATCCATAGTCAATTCTAGCCTTTTTTAGGAATTTTCTTAAGATTTGGTACAAAAAATTCATCGAGACATACATTTGAAAAATCTAACTTAAGTTAGGACATACAAGCGGTGGCATCAACTTATTGAGCTTCAGCAACAACTTGAGTGTTATAGCTTTCTTCGCATAGCCTTTTTTGGTGAACGCCATACTCACTATGATGTTAATGATCATCGAGTCGCTAATGATGAGATAGAACAACGAACTATGAAGAAACTAAAGTGGGAGGGGGGACATTGAGAAGTGTCAATAGAAGGAACATCGTCGGTACAATGCCTTTCAGAAATTTTAGGAGGAGGAGATCTAAACTTGGATCATTATTTTTCATGGGGAGACCTGTCTCTGTCACCTTTATTCTAGCAATCCCAATCCCGGTTGGAGCGATAGCTAGGGCCGTATTCTCGACCAGTACCATGGTAGCATAGGCATAAACGAGAACCATGAGTCTGGTGTGATATTTCCCATAGAGACTGAAACATGTTCTTCTTCATCACTATTGTTTAGACACAAGATAAGTGAAATGAAATATTGTTAAGTGCGTGTCCTTGTGTTCCTACAACAGACCATTTATTAAACTTTACTGGCGGGGGTAAGCTCTCTCTTAGTGGTGGAAGGGATTCCATCCCTTGCTTCGAAAGGAGATTCTAATTCGTCGATGCTCATGTTAGTAAAATGAAAGGTATCGATGTCTCTAGTATCGAATGATTAGATAATGCCTCAAATGTTTCGTCTAAGTGCTCTAAAGGTTGAAATGTTAAATGATCTGGAATTACTAGAGGAGTGATGGATAGCTTGGGCTATTTGAAGAGGTGACTCTTAGGAAACCTACGAAAGAGTTCCTTCCCTTTTCCTTTTTTAAGAGAAGAGGGCTATGAAGTTTATGAGTGTAACAACCCATAAATTTTTTAATGGTTTTTAATAATGTATTTAATAGAACTTTTGTGAAATTTTAAATAATAATATTTTGAAATAAAAATTTAATGTTTGGATTACGTATAATTAAATATAAGTAGTGAATAAATAAGAAAATATATAAATTTAGATTACGTTACTTGTTAATTAATTTGGGCGTATGTTCGTTTTAATTATTGCATCTATTATACGCACTCTTTGATTTCATATCTTAGTTGTTAAAAATCAAATCAGCATGTGCATTTTTTAAAAAAAAGAATTAAAACCCTGCCTCCAATTCACGTGTAAAATTTTCCACTTTCATTTGCGTCTCCGTATTTAATAGGAATAAAAATCTTTGATTTCCTGACCGTTTCAAAATCTCTTCCCATCTTCATTTTAACGCATTTCAGATCTGGAAAAAAAAAGGGTAATGGGTAACGATCCGAAATTTTTGACCAATTTAAAATTCTAATTTTTTTTAAAATATTGAATAAAATTTGGTAGAAACAAAAATGATGGGAATAATAATAGTTTATATGAGATTTACAATTTGAATTAAAAACAACAAATGTTAAGAATTTAATAATAACTGTTAATTGTAAATATTGATCTATTGAATAAAATTAAAGAGGAAACAATAGTTTAATTGTATTGTTGTAATTCAAATTAGTTAACCTCTAACAAATGAACTAAAATTGGTAACTAATGGATATGTTGAGTTATGTGAAATTATTAAATAATGTTTGATTTATTGTTAATAAAAAGAAGTAGTTGAATTAGATTTTTATTTGATTTTAATACGAAATTAATATTTGTATTTGTTGAAATCTTTCCATAAAGGAAAGAGAATGTATTAAAATGAACATTTAATTTGGTAGTTAATATAATAATATTTTATTTATAAGTTTTAAAAGATAAAATTATTTCAAAATGTTTTCCAAATATTATAATTATTATAAGAAAGATATTTTGAAATAAAAGTAACAGGTTGTATTCTGTGAATTTACAATTTTTTTTATTTACTATAAAGCAGTAGATAGTTGTTATTATTTTATATGTTAATTTAATGATTTAAAAGTTAATATGGTTTCAAATGGGAATAATATTTATTTTGACGTTAAATAATAAATTTATTTGTAGCCTTGCATTCCAAGTGGGAAAGAAATCATTTCCCTAGACGTTCAATTTCTTTTAAATCTAGTTTTGATAAGTTACGTGTAAATTTCTACGCTTCCCTTTTTCCTCATTTTTATAATAGGAATAAAAATTCGCATAGCAGTTTCAAGCAAATTTATTTCTCTTTAGAAGTTCAAAATCCGTTTCAAGATTGTTTGAAATTCACGTGTATAAGTGTCTCTTCTTTTCCATTTACTCCTTTGCAATTAATAGGAACAAAATCTTTGATTTTCCTTACCATTCAAACGAAATTATTTTATTTCCTTAATGTTCCTATACCATTAATTAGTACGTTTCTTTATTTAATCTATCCAACGCAATTATCACCTAAATCAAATATCACGCGCAAATTCCTCCTGACAGGAATTATTTCCTGCCGTTTCTCCAAGCAAATCAATACTAGTTTCATTCAAATACTCAACCTTGTACGCAAATAATTTTCACCACCTTCCCATTTTATAAATATTTCTTGCGTTTTAATCTAACGCATTTACTTCCTAATAAATTTTAAACGTGTACAAAATGTTTGCTAAAGATTTCTTGCAGTTTCCTTTGGCTAAATTCACGCAATCAATACCACTGTAAATATTCGCTCAAATCTTTCTTGCATATATTCTCTCACCTCAATCAATGCAATCGTGTATAATTGATTTAAATTTATTTCTTGCCTATATTCTCTCACCTTAATCAATGCAATCGTGTATAAATATAAGCCTCGTACACAAATAGTTTTCAACTGCATCTCAACATTTTCTTCATTTCTTCTTGCGTGCATGGGCTTTGATGGTATGGCCTCCATTTTCTTCTTTTTATTTTATATTTTTTTTTCCACACTTTTCTTCTCCCATCCCTGTCCTCTGCTTCCAATATATTTGACAAATCCATCTTTATATTTCAACTCGCGTTCACAAATTTTCACATTATAACAGTCTCCATTTAATTGATATTTTAGCATAAAACTATATCTACATATTTTTTTACGTCTAATGCTTATGTGAATTTTAAGCCAAGCTTTTCAGAGACGTATATATACGTTAGTCTTATATCTTATTTGTTATTATAAAATATTAGTAATATACATATTTTGAAAATATAATTAGATTTTTATTCCTGTTCGAATATAACATATATTAGTATGGCAGCTGAGTGTTGTAAAAGCATTAGTGATTTATGTTGTAAAACTAAAAACTTAAATGTATAATTTTCATCTCGATTCTAGTGTGTATATATATAAAGTATGTTTTGTTATTTTCTCTTTTCTGTAGTGCTTTCATAATGTATGGTCTATATATATAGATTGATTTTCTCAGTATATGCTTTGAATTTTGAGTAAACTATATATAAATATGTTATTTTAAAATGCGTGTTTTAAATAAGTGATGATTTTTATATATATTATGCCTATATTTTATTTTGTGTGTGTGTTTAAATGTAATATTGATTTAAGAGGAAAAACGTTTATGTGTTTAAATTTAAGTATTGATTTTTCAATAATATGATCATGTATTGTTTTAATATGTATTTTAAATTTAATATCAGTTTCAAACAATGTGAATATTTTATTTGAATATCCGTCTTAAATTAAATTTATTGAGATTTTAAGGAAATTTAAATAACACATATAGTATATACTCTGTTTATATCAAACCGATTGATTTTTTTTCATCGATTTCTATCTATCAGCTTTGTCATCAAATTCGTGCCAATTTTGCTTTGCTTCAAAGTTCGTATTGGGATCCATAACTGACCTCATTATCGTTCTTCTCTACCCTCGAAAGGTGAGCAATCACTCACGGTTAACGTTCTTGTATTTTGTTAAATTTGATTTCAATTGAAATGATAATTGTAATATGATGCTGTAGTCATTTAAATTGTTATATATATGCTATTTTCTGTAACTGTTCACCTGTGGGATATGTCACCATATCCTGTTGTTATATTATATTTTTATTGATGATATATGCGTGTTATTTTATTGTATTATCTATTATCACTCTGCAAGTTCCCTGTAGTTTAGAATTCACTGTGGGTTTAAATGATACATAACCGAACGGACTTTTGGATAGAAGAATTTCGTTATGGGTTGAAATGATAAACCCAAGCAATTTTCAATTAAATTGAATTTGGGATTGCGGGTCGAAGTGATATCTACCCGTATATATAAATTTTGGATTGAAATGATAAATATCTGTATCCCTTGACCATAGCGTAGGAAATTATATACAGACATCAATGGTCCATATATATATATATAAATGTTTTGAAAATAATTTCTATGGTTTGGGAAAGAAAAATATAGTTTTAATAAAGACTGATTCTTAGAATATTACATGTATAAAAATGAAAATTTTATGTATAGACCTAATAATAATATTTAATCTAATTGAGATTGATTTAATACATATAATATGTTTAAGGATTCGTTTAAATCAATATTTCAAATTAGATTTGGTAAAATTTTGAATAAGCTAGAGTTGAGAAGATAAAGTTGAATTAATTGGAATTGGTATTTAATTAAGAATTATATTCAATTAAATCGATTTGAAACCATTGAATTCGGGATTTAAGATATGATTTTATAACTTGGTTTTGGTAAAAGGGATTAAATGGACATTTTAAGTTTAAATATATTTAAGGAAATATTCTGTAAAATGAAATCTAAGGCTATTTAAATGATATTGAACTTGTTAAGTGGATATTTCCTGACTAAATAATAATGAAGAAGCTAAATCAAGATCTATATGAAACTGTTAGATTTAACTTTAAAATATTGAATATTAATGTTTTGAGTATAACGAAAGTTTAAATGGTTATTGGGAGATGAATTGAATTAATGAATTGAGCTTTGAATAAATGGGAATTTGGAACGTGAGTTGATTAGAATCAATTTGTGTAGTTGAGGAAATTTCAAATACTTTACTTTATAAATTATTTAATATATATATACACTATCTTGGAAAATAGATATATTTGAAAGGGAAATGATGTTTTGATTTTGAAGTCTAAATAAAATTGAATGACCACGGTGTTATAGTGTATATTTCTACCTTGTAGATAGTTCCATGGACCCTTAGAAGATGGTTATCCCAAACATCCTTAAGTTATTTGTATTTCAGTTGATATTTCACTTGAGTTGGATTTATTGATATAAGAATGTTAATCCTGACTCGAGTGTTTTGTGTTTTTGCTTTACGCTCGGTTCAGACTAAGTGATACAGCACTTGAGACTCGCCTTTGGAGTTTGGAGCTTTGTTTGAGGATCCAACTATTGATTCAGCTTTCAGCTCTTTTAGTTGATTCGTTCGGAGAGGTCATCTGTTCGTACTGGAGACTTCACTGTATTTGAAATATTTTGTTGTATTTTTATTTCTAACTCTGGTATTTATATAGCAGCTTCATGAACTACTATTTGTCTACTCCGCTGCATTATTTTATATTACTCTGAATCTGTGATTCTGTAGTTGATTTATTTACTGTATATGCTGAGTTTTGCCAAATTTTAATTAACAATCTGGTATTTTGAATTATTCAAGTCGGACATGTATGGTTTTATTGTCGATTTGAATGGTCCAAAAAAGCAGGTCGTTACAACGAGGATCCGACCGCAGCCTCGAAACTAGAATCTGCATCATCGCCATTAAGTTCGTCACTCACATCTCTTGCTGCATTTTATTGGTAACGTCCTGAGCGCACCTAACTAGGGGCACAACATGATCATCTTGATTGCTATCATCATTATCTGCATTCTACTGCTTAGTCAATGTAACTCTAGCAGTGATCAATAGCCCTATGCTATGACCCTCATCCATCAGATACTAGGTAATGAGGCATTCATCAGTAAGAAGATTCTCAATGTCGCTACCTTCTAATGGAACCCTTTTGAGTGCCAAGATTGCGTCTATGTATTGTTTTCCAGTGGGTTTTGGATAAGAGCCTAAACAAACCAGAAAATTTTCTTAGTTCAAGATACGACCTGGATACTAGCACTTAAGAAATTAAGCAAGGAATAACACTTACGTCCTTCTGACCACTATTTGGGAAAGCCAGACAAGCAGCGAATATAGAACCACTCGCTTTCGAAAGCGCTCAACTTATTCCAAGTACTAGGCAAGATCTGACATTTTTTGTCTAACTCGAGAAATGTAAACGAAAGCTTCCTTTTTGTTGCTTGAAGGTGAAATGAAATCAAATGTATTCATAAGTTGAAGGACGAAACAAAAACTCCATGAATACCATGTAGGTACACTTAAGCAAGGCATAGCCGATTAGATGCATTTGTGTCGGTGCTAATCTCATATTACGTAGCATCTCTTGGATAAATGAACTAAAGCGTAGGATGCATCCTGTCCAACACATGAAATTGTTGCATGCAATGAATCCCTCAGTGGGCAAATGCGCTTTGTCATTACGATTTAGGACTCGCACGTCATCAAACAGAATCCCCTTTTTGGCACAAATTCTACAAAGAGAGGATTTATTAATTTTCGAAGCCATAGAATCCTATGGATCTTTCAAAAATATCACATATTCTAGAGTGTCGAGAGCAGATCTATTACTTCTACCGAAAGGGTAGGAACAACCGTGAAAAGGTCGAGTAATAGATAGTATCTTTCTGGTTGTTCAGCTTGATGTCTGGGAGAGAGTCTATCGGAAGTAGTTGCGGAGCTCGATTCGGCACTTGTATCGTTATGCTATGAATGATATCCAAAAGACATGGTAGCTAAATGCTCCTTGTGTTTGGAACCCATGACTTCTAAACTCAATAGATAATCATTATTAGGAAAAATAACCCATTTACTCAATGCAAAGTGTGTGCTAGTGCATAGTGATGCAGTTAATGTAATGCAATGAAAAATAGTTTAGAATAAAAGATTATAAATGTGACGAGACTCTATGGTTCGATTGGAGTGACCATCAATGATGACCGTCTAAACCAATTCTCGTCATTAATGGCTAAGGATTCAGTCTAAGCATTAGGATTAGTTGTTGGCATGTTGAAGTTCGAATGTGCATTCAAAAGTGGACGGGCTTTAGAAATTTGTCCAAGGCATAGGCAAAAAATATAAATAAGAAGGAGATTAGTCAAGGTTGTTCCACAGTTTGATTATCGTATACGTCTAAATTTATGGTACATTTCATATGCAAGTCATGTACATCCATTCAACCATTCAATACTGGAACTCATCACTAAGCTCAAATTAAGATTTAAGGTTTTAAGTGTGTTTGTCGAAGTTTAACCAACAACCGATCCAAAATGTGCTGTGACCGATGCATTATTTTGCCCAAATTTTCGACTCCAAAAATCTC
The DNA here is from genome assembly GCA_030765085.1 of Allium cepa. Classification (NCBI taxonomy): domain Eukaryota; kingdom Viridiplantae; phylum Streptophyta; class Magnoliopsida; order Asparagales; family Amaryllidaceae; genus Allium; species Allium cepa. The sequence continues at coordinate 453,190,886 of CM060932.1, forward strand.
CAACCATCGATCCAAGAAACGATTTGCCAAAACTTTACTAGAAATGATAGGTCTAATTTCTCTTCATTTTTTCAATTACCAACCTTCAAAATGATTGGTCGAACTCTGTTTCATTCCCCTATGGTATATTTTTTAGATCAACGTGGACCGGCCATTTTACATTTTACCACATCAACTTCGTTAGAAAAGATCGGTAAAAGTCCACAATTTAGAACTCCAGGAATGATCTAATAAAATCTATCATCCACTATCGACCTCAAACAAATGCATTTCATCCAATCTCAACATCGCATTCACCATCGAGACATTATTCCTAGAATTCTACTTCAAATGTCCCCTCAACCACTAAAGCAAATGATCAATATAACCATGATCATTTTAATTTCTCCACCCCCATCTCCAAAAACTTGTCATCGTCTTCCATTTCAAAATGCAAATGCCACCACGACGCCTTAACTTACTTAGACCAACTCAAGTCGACCCTAAATTTCTTATCATGAAAATCAAAACGTATGAAAAAAATAAAACAAACCTACGTACAAAAGTGGAAGACAGAGGCGATTTGGTTTCGGCTATAGAGTGAATCGATGGATCTAAGGATGAGATCTATAGGAGGTGGCTGTGATAAAAGATTATGTAGCAAGGAATCAGACCAACTTATGAAGATGGTTACGTGACAAGTGTGGAATTGGATAGGGAGCTCAGTAGATCGATGGTAGAGGAGAAGGTGAAGATAAGGCTTTCACTTTTGGTTTGGATAATAACTATGGAAAATAAAGCAAGGAAATGAAAAATGGTTAAGTGTTCCATATTTATACCGAAGAGTGAACTGAACCAATAAAGCCATCAATTCAATCGAATAGTCAAATCAAGAAATGATCAAATGCGGTCGTTCTATGATGGATCTGCACCGATCCTTCTCCTTAGATCGTGGAACAACTGGATTTTTCAACATAAATATGGATTATATACGACCCATCTCTAATGGATTTGGATAGATCCATTATTTTATGAAAAGAAAAAAGAAGAGGAAAGAGAAGAACGATTGGACATGATCCAATATCAAAAGAATTTGGCCCAATCTATATTAAAAATGGATCAAGTATGTTCCATTCTTGATGGATTCATGCCGATCCATCTAAAAAAGCAAAACATATGCGAAAAGTTTACAACGACTCATGAACATGCAATCATGATTGGGAGTTAAAGATGAATACGTATACATGCTACTGTACATCCTAAAAGTTCCAATTTTTTGAAATTGACAGAAATTGAATTCTCACCTGTATTAGTTAGAGGAAAATTTGAACCAGATAACCAAGATTATTGACATACTGAAATGAAGACTTAAATGATCACCATTAGGATGTGATCTAAGATTTATACAATTGGAAATCAACCAATTATCTGAGATGCGACTCTTCAAGGAAAATAATTCATCAAAAGGATAATTTCTACCAAGAAAACTGGATGGGTTCCTTTCCGAAGACATTGACTTGCAACAATTCGATGCACGTCATGTTGAAACAAGACATACTTTAGGGGGAAAGTGTTATCCAACCATTTTGCCAGGCTATACCCGAACTGATTGGATAAGCTAGACTCGATTGTCATAAAGATCGACACATCAAATTAACGACCATGAACCCCACAAATCAGGTATAGATGATTATATGAAGCAATAATAAAGTGAAAGAGGAAGGTGAACTCAATAGAACACTAAAAATATAAAAATACACAACTCCTTGAAAATGGATAGATCATGGTCCATAGTCATCAATTATGGATCGTGATGTGTTGATTTTACAGCTCAACTCAGCGGAACACGATAGATATCGCAAATTCTACAAGTCAACTACATATGAAACTTTGCGAACATCAATATATTGGAGAGCGGGGCCTACCATATAGATCGCACGCCAAAAGGAGCTCCAAAACGATCAACGTTGATCGTTATTACAAGTGATGTGGGATCTGCGATCAATACCACGATGTCTTCTAGATCTAGAGACTCCACGGCCAAATTTCAGAAAGATATTTCGCCACCTTCCCCTATAAATACAGGCTTGATTGTTCATTTTTAGGATTTTTATGTGGCTTGTTGCTATGTACTCTTTTGTGACTAAGGATTCTAATCCGATCCCTATTGTACTCACTTTACAAACTGATTAATAAAGCTGTCTCCTCAAAGTGGACGCTGGAAAAAATGCCGAACCACTATAAATTGTTGTATCTCTTGTTAACGATATAATCATCAACATCCAATCGTGCATTGGATTAAAAGTGAATCTGGAGAAGACTGCTTTCAAAGGACTTCGAAAGGGTTTGTTGTTAGAATAGAGATTCAATGTTGCCATCCCATTTCACCCCTTTTGAAGGGATCAAAGTGAGGTCAAGAACCCATTTGAATGGACCCTTTCAAAGGTATCGATACAGCAGCTATGAGGCAATCTCCTTTGAACGTCAAGATATATTAGAAAGTATTCAAATGCCTTTCGAAGAAGTCTTCCTAAATGGTTTGATTCTATGGTTACAAAGAGAACCCCTTTGAAGGTCCAGTACCCTTTGAAAGGATTCTAAACTCGATATATATAAATTTGAGTAAAGAGTGGATTCAATGTGCTATAGAACCTTATATAACGCAAGTGCAAAAGACTCAACAATGTTGAATTATCATCATCACATTACTTTAGTGCCACAAGGGCTTTGGATGTAATTATAATATGCTTTAAAGTCAAGATATCCAATAGGTTCTATAGCATGACATAAGCTAAATAAGGGTTAAGAAGATAAGCATGTGTGATGTGCAATTGGTTATTAGACAAGCTAATGGCCGAGATGATCATTCTCATGTTTGAATCAATATCAAACCCATGCATCCTCTCTTTTTATTTCGCACTAATGGATTACAAGCAATATAATTTGTCCCCAATTTGATTTAGGGTTACAATAATTCAATTTTACAAAGAAATGTAGGAAGGAACAATCGGTCTAGAACATAGACCCCTAGGGTCGTATTTATAGATGCGGGGTGGACCCTTTTGCTTTCGTCCTTACGAAGCCGTCGAAATATCTCTTCACCAACCTTTTGCATCCATCCTTCAACCTTCGACCTTCCTCTTTCATGTTTTCTAAGTTGTAGGTAGGCATTTGGGTCTTTTGTCATGCTTTAATTATCCCTTTTCCTCTCTATTAAAAGCATGCCAATGATGGATATTGATCCGATATTCATCAATGCCTCTTTTGAATACTTATAGAGCCTTTTGACACCATCGAAAGGTATGCCTCTTTTTGTGGAAAACGTATTATGATACTTCATTGTGACGTTTGAGTATAAGTAGAAGCATTTCTGACCCCTTCGTCACCTTTGAAACATCAAATCAGAGTTACGATAGGTTTTTTGGAAGTGTGTGGAGGGGTGTTTGGATTGGTTCAAAAGGTTGTAATGGTGGCAGTAGGACTATTTAATGTAGGTGTAGTTCATTGTTGGACCAAATGATGGTTGCGAAAGATTGTTTATGAAAGTAATTTCTTTAAGTATCGTAGAAGCCCAAATTTTAATACTTGCGAAATGGTAGTTCTAGTTGACTTTTCTTCTACGAGAAGTAAACAGTGATGGTACCAGTCATTTTGAAAGCTTCAACCTATGCGAAAAGGGTAGTGTTGGTGGAAACCCTGACTATCATTTCCTGTGGAAGTGGGCAATTCTTGCAGCATGCATCTGGTTCCCTTAGAACTTATTTTTAATGCCTTGGAAACCCCCTTTTTTGATTCATGACGGAACCTCTTTTCAACACTTGTGAAAACCCTAGAAAGAACATGTTTCAAGGCCTTTGGATGCCTCCCCTTGATACTTTCAAAAGCTTTCTTTTTAGGATTCTAGAATCCCTTTCTTTCATGCCTTCATTCTCGAGTGGATTTTGTGGTTAACATTTTGCCTACCTTGTATAAAAGATGCTTTTATTCTTTAGGGGAAAAAATCCAAAAATTCTTATTTGCATTGTTTCATCCTCAATGGTCTTCCTTATCAATCTTATTTTCCTATAAGGTATAAAGTAGACAACATTTCTTATTATTAATTTGAAATTTATGAAAGAATATGCTCAGTAATTTGTCCATATTATTGGGGAAAGTATTAGAATTCTTGATAATAGAATTCCAAAAATCTAAATCAGGGATAATGGAAATTAATATATCATAATCTGAAGATAATAAGTGATGAGAAATCCAAAGTTGGAAATGATTAAAGACTAGAAATTCTTATCTGACAATAATAGAAGTCCTGAGATCCAACTATGTTAATGGTGAAAGAGGACCAGAAATTCGACTCTGGTTATATTAATGAATACCAGAAATCTAATTGTGGAATTAATAGTAGAGGGATAGAAATCCAGATCAGGCATTAATAATATAAGTTTAGAAACCCACTTCTGGAATTAACTGATAGAAGATCAAGAACAATCGTCTGGTAGCAATAAAAGCCTAGAAATCATCATCTAGAAATAGGTCATAGAAAACTAGGAATCCTAATTTGGGGTCAAATAATAGGAGTCTAGAAGTCCTTATCTGGAAATAATAGAAAATCTAAAAAAGTAGACTCGGGTATTGATAAGTGTAGTCCAAAAGTTAATAGTAGATGACCCAAGACCCACATTCAGGTATTAGTAAGAGAGATCTAGAAATTATCATTCGAAAGTTAGTAGAAGACCAGAAGTCCATAATAGAGGTCTTGAAATCAATAACAGAAGTCCTAAAACCCAGATTTAGGTATCAATGAGTGAAGTCCAGAAATTAATAATAAAAGACCCGAATCCTAGACTCAGGTATTAATAAGTGAAGTCCATAAATTAATAGTAAAAGACTCGAAAGCCAGATTCAGGTATTAATAAGTGAAGTCCAGAAATCATCTTCGGAAAATTAGCCTAATGCCATAAAGTCATATATAATACAGAATGAAATCCATGAATTATCATCAAAAGCGTTCGTGGTAATAAGAAGGAAAGTTTAGAAATCATTATTCAAATAATGGAGTTAAAAAATTCTCATCTGAGACTTTTGTTCTGCACCATTCTTTGAACTTTGATTGTTCGAATCTTTTTCCTTATGTCACCTCTTTGGTTCCAGGTGCCTAATTCTTTCGATGTGCGCCACCTTTTAGGCTTTGTATATTGTTGATGTGTTGTATGCCACTTCTCAAGCTTGGACGTCATAGTCTGTTGTTGTCCGATGCAATTGGTTAGCTTATCCACAAGCCAGATCCAAGGACTTACCCGAACTTCCCCCAGGAGGTGCTCCAGCCAGGCCTTATAGGTGGGATTGAAGGCTTGTCCGGTGCCTTGACCAGGCCATGGCATGGTGGGATCAAGGGTTTACTCCGTCCTCCCTCCAGGAGGTGCTTCAGCCAGGCCATATAGATGGGACTGAAGGCTAGACGGTGCCTTGAAAAAGCTATAACATGGCACGTTTAAGGGCTTACTCTATCCTTCCTCCAGGAGGCACCTTGATCTGGCCATAACATCGCGCGATTAAGGGCTTGCAGATACATTAACCTAGCCATAACATAGCGTGGATAAAGGATTACTCTAACCTCCCTCCAAGAGGTGCTTTGACCTGGCCATCTTGGCCCAAACAAAGGCTTATGACTGTTTAAGGTAGTTCCAAAATTTTAGGAGAATTTTAGTCCCGACCATATAGATTCTCTTAGAAAATGGGTGCTTTATTCATCTGATGTCGGAAAGTACGGTCGCAAATGTTTTGCGTTCCATGTCCTTGGAACCACATTCCCATCTGGTTGACATAATTTGTAAGCTCCCATAGGAATTACTTTGCACACAATTAGAGGACCCTCCCAGTTTGGTCCTAGTAGTCCATCTACAAGATTTCTAGTGTTTTCCTTCACTTTTTGGAGCATTGGATCTCCTTCTTGAAATGATCTTATCTTTACTTTTGAGTTGTAGTATTTTAATATTCTTCTTTGATACTCAGTAGTTCGAATATGCACTTCATCTCTTAGTTCATGTATGAAATGCAGTGACTCTTTCTTCAACTCTTGGTTTGGATCGAATTCGTATGCGATTCTTCGATGTAAAGGTATTTCAATATTGACTAGTAACATTACTTCGCACCCAAATGTTAGAGAGTAAAGGGTTTGACCTATAGTAGTTTTGGTGGATGTACGATATGCCCATAGTACATGTAGTAATTCTTCCACCCAATTTCCTTTGGCCTTATTCAATTATTCTTTCAAGATGGTCTTAATAGTCTTGTTGGCCGCTTCAATGGTGCCATTAGCCTTTGGATGTGCTATGGAAGAAATTTTTTTGATTGTTGCATTCTCATGGTAGAATCGAGAACATTCTTCACTTTCAAATAGTGTTCCATTGCCGGATAAAATCTTGTATAGGATCTCGAATATAGTGATAATAACAAATCTAATTACTTTCCCAGAAGTGATTTTAGGAACCATTTCTACTTCTAACCATTTAGTAAAGTAATCAATGGCAACTACGGCATACTTCTCCCCTCTTTAGAAATTGGCAATGGTCCAATCAAATTCATTCTCCATACATCAAAGAGCTATGGACTGGAGACCGGGGTTAATTGGCTTGGTGGTAAATGTGGAATCTTTAAATATTTTTGGCACCCTTCGCATTTCTTTGCATTCTCTATAGCCTGACTAGTCATTTAGTTTCAATAGAAACCTTGTCTTGATATTTTCTTAGCCAATTTTAACCCACTGCCACAAGAATGGTCTCCATAATACCCCGTATGCACTTCCTTTAGTAATTCAACCCATCTTCAGAATTCACGCATCTTATGTAAGGAAGAGCATATCCTTTCTTATAAAGGATTCCATCCATCATAGTGATGGTCGGAGCTTGACGTCCGATTCACCTAGCTTCCATTTTTTCAGATGGTATTATTCCATTGGTAAGATATTCTATAATAGGTGTCATTTAAGTGTTCTTGTAGTAATTATCTTTTCTTGGAAGAAGGGGCTCTTCATATGGAATTTCTTCGTCAATTTCTCTTTCTTCTCCATCTTGTGTCATGGCTTAGGAGCTAGTTAAAATCAATAGTTCTAACCCCGGTTCGAGCATTTTCTCTTCAATATGAGGACTTGCTTGATATCCTACTGGTACGATACAGGTATCTGGTACTCCTCTTGAACTAGCCAATTTTTCTAATGAACCCGCTTGAGAATTATTTCCCCTTGGGACTTGGTGTAAAGAAAAATAGCCAAATGGGCTAAACATTTTTTAGCACCTTCTTAAGTTATAGGAATAGTCTAACGTACTTAGTCTGATATATCTGCTTTATCTGTTTTACCATTAGTTAAGAGTCGCTAAAGATTAGAATTCGTGAGATCGTATTTTTTAAGGCTAGAGTTTGTCCTGCCACCATCGATTCGCATTCAGCTACATTTTTTATTGTAGGAAATCCTAACTTCATTGCATAGTGTAGGCAGTGTCCATCTAGTGTGATTATGACATACCCTGCTAGCTCACTACTCATTTGATGCTCCATCCAAAAATAGTTTCCATGTGGGCTTTTGATCCTTTTCTTTCTCTGACTGCGCTTTAACAAAACCTGTACATTCATTAATAAAGTCCGCTAATGCTTGCCTTTTGATTGCTGCTCGTGGCTAAAATTCTATGTCATATTGGCTATGTTTAATTCCCTATTCTAATAATCTACTCAAAGTAGTGGAAAATTAGTCAATACTCTGATCGGGTGAGCTTGGAAATATGCTATGGGTTTCCATGTTGTGAGTATCAAACAATAAGCCTACTTTTCTATGACTGGGTTTCGAACTTCGACATCCTTCAATCATCTGCTCACATAATAAATGGGAAGCTAGTTTCATTTTATTCTCTAATCAAAACCGAACTAATCGCATGTTCTAAGACTTTCATATACAAGTATAAGCTTTCTCCATTCTCGAGGATGGATAATATTGGTGGCTTTTCCAAATAATTTTTGAATTTTTTGAAGGCTTTCTTACAGTCTTTTACCCACTCAAAGTTCTCTCTTTTCTTGATTGCGTTGAAGAATGGAATGCAATTATCAGTTGCCTTAGAGATGAATGCAATTATACCATTCAAACTCATCATTGCTTGTTTTGGGCTTAGCAATGTCTTTGATAGCGTGGATCTAGTTAGGCTGGCTTTTATCCCTTGTGCACTAACACTACAACCTAAGAACTTTCTGGAATGAACCCCGAAAAAACGTATCTAAGGATTTAGTTTCATTTGATACATTTGAAATACTCTAAACATTTCTTTGAGATCTTTAAGGTGACTCTCAGTGTCGTAGGACTTTACTAGCATACCATCCATGTAAAACTCCATATTTCGACCAATATATTCCTTGGACATTCTATTGACTAATCTTTTATAAGTAGCTCCTGCATTCTTTGGTCCAAAAAATATTGCTTTATAACAGAAAGTTCCCAAATCGGTAATGAAGCTTGTATGTTCTTCGTTTGGATTGAACATGTGTATTTGATTATATCCTGAATAAGCATCCGTGAGAGATAATATTTTTTGTCCGCTAGTCACATCAACTAACTAGTCTACTCTAGGTATCAGATAGCAGTCTTTCGGCATGCTTTGTTTATATCAGTGCAATCGATGCAGGTTCTCCACATGTCATTTGACTTCTTTACCAACACATGATTTGCTAGCCATTTTGGATTAAAAAAACTTACTGAATAAATCCATTTTCAAGTAGCCTTTTAACCTCTTCTTTCAAGATGTTAGATCAAACTTTGTCAAACTTCCTTTTCTTTTGCTTAACATTAGTCACATTTGGTTTAATATTTAATGTGTGGCACATAACTGATGGGTCAATCCCAACCATATCTGAATGGGTCCTTGCAAATACATCCTTGCTAGAATTAAGGAATTGAATCAAGTCTGCTATCAAGTTGTTCTCTAACCCTTGTCCCACTATGACTATTTTGGTTGAATCGGTTGGATATTTACATATTTCTTCAAGATCCTCTGAAGGCTTTGTCCTCTCCATTTCTCCTTGGCAATCCAATTTTGTGATGATCATGCCTTTTTTTCCAGAGTTAGCATTGGTCCTCTTCCTCTTCTATCTATGCGAGATGTACCTTTCAAATACACATTCATTCATTTTATCAGATCTTATTTTTTCTTCGAATGTTCGAAGTAAAAATTCATCATCCAAAAACCAAAAAATAGTAGAGGAATCATAGCTAGAAGAGTACTACCTTTTGTATTGATCGACAGTTGCAAAATACATTTTGTGGGAGCTAAATTGTTCTCCTTGAATTGTACCTAACCCCTTTTAGTCAAGGACATTACCATTAGGTATTTTGGTGAGACAAATACATCCACCTCATCCAGCGCAGGATAACTAAAGAATGCATTATAATATGAAGCCTGATCAATGATCACAAAGAAAGTCTCAAAAGTTCTATAGCATGGTGGCATGCCCATCTTTACCAGCAGCATTACTTGTCGTACCGATGTCGATCCCTTATTATTAAACCCAAAGATATGTTCAAGATTATGCCCCAGTTTATCCTTAGGAATGCCTATTTGATTGAAAGCATATTTCAAGATAATGTTAACCATATTTCCAGCATCTAACGGAATTTTGGATACTATGGAAAGCCGATTTGAGCTGTGATCATAAGGGGGTCGTTATGGGGATGACAGATTTCTTTCTTTAGCTCTTGTGGAGTGATGACAAGATTTCGCATTTGTATATTAAGTCATGAGTTTTTGAGCAGGGGCTCTTCCTGTATAGAGCACAGTCCTTCCCTAGCTTCCTTGATATATTTATTCCTAACTTCCTTACTATTTCCTGCTGGTTGCGCCACGAATCACATTAATCCTGCTTGAAGGTTGACTTAAATTCAATGGATCTTCATCCTCTAAAACATTCACAGCATTACTATAGAATTTTGGGGTCCATTGTTAGTTGATGGTGCTTTCTATTTATCTTGGACAAACTCTTTCAGATGTCCTTCACGAATCAACTTTTGAACAATTTCGGTTAGTACTCGGCACTAGTCTGTATTATGGCCATTCGTCTTGTGATATGCACAATAATTATCCCTCTTCTCTGCTTGGGGAAGTTCTTGGCCTTGAATGAAGTTGGGAAATTAACCTTTTCTTTAGTTGTGGTGTAGATATAAGACAAAGGTTTATTCAAAGCAACTGAATTGATGTTGGGGTCTTCCCACCTTGACCTTTTCTAACCTCAATCGAGTCCAAATCTTCCAATCTCCTTCTTAGGGTTAGCTTTCCTTTTAGCATAGTATAATTCATTTATTCGAATGAATTTATTAACTTGAAAGTGAAAGTCTTTTAAGAGCTCTACATCCATAGATGAAGAGCTCTTTCCAAAATGGTGTGTTTTTCTATAAAAGCCGAGTCCACTGCAATTAGTTTATCTCTATCATTCATTTTTTTGGCCTTTAATGCCTCTACATTGAACCTTTTAAGATAATCACCTAACGATTCTCCTTGTCTTTGCTTGATGTTTACCATATGGGAGCAGTCAATTGTTGGATCTTTGCATATGCAGAACTGAACAGAGAATTCGAAGGATAATTGTTCCCATGAGTAGATAGTTTTCTCCTAATATTGGTGGTACCATCTTGCAGTAGCTTCTTTGAGTGCTATTGAGAATAATCTGCATTGCACTTCCCCAAAAGCATTATAAAAGTTCATTTGGCTGTCAAAAGCCATTAGGTGGTCATCGGGATCAGTAGTGCCATGGTATTTCATAGTTGGAGCCTTAACGTGAGATGGAATTGTTATTGACATGATTTGGTTAATCAACAGAGCTACTCGATCGTTATCATTCACTTTCTTGTTTAAAGTTCTTTTCCCTTTAGCATTCAGCATGTCTTTAATAGCTTTCTCTGCCAAGTCCTTCAAATATGCTTCAGTATCATGATAGCTTTTTTGATTTTGATTACATTCCTTTGAGATTGAGCTTCCAAATTGCTCCAAAGATTTGTCTTGCATTCTACCCTAGTGGTAAGCTTTAGTTGCGTAACATTTTCTTCTTCGATGATGTTAAGTCAGTCTTTCTATCGCCTTCAAACATGTAGAGTTTGTTCGACGAATTTTCTATTGATTAGAAAATCACCGAAAAACATTGCAATAAAAATAACCATAAGAGCATGACATACAATTTTAGTACGTGGCGAGTATAGATCGATCTATAGGGAAATGAATTAATTTAAATTCTACTCAATCAAATTGACCCAAGCGTTTTAAATTGTTTTCAATTAGAAAATTTGTAAAAGCTAGGCTAGAGCAAAAGTGAAATTAACCATGAGATTAAATGACAATTTCGAGGCAAATCGGCTCTCATACTCTCACATAAATCAACACAAAATCAATCTATGATCTCTCTTTTTAATCTAAATAGAATTAGTGATGTACTTATCCTAACTATGGTCTATTTATGTTATTAATTAACATAACTTAAACCATCAAACATTATTACAACAACTAAAACCACTTGTCAACCGTTATGAAAATGTTAATGAAATTAAAAATAAAATCTATTCTAAGCATGATCTATTTACTATTGATTAGTGATATAAACCATCAAATTTTGATTCTAAATCCATTTCATTACCAAAATTATATGTAGATGAAGAGGTATTGTGTTTATGTTGTTTAAGCATAGCCTATTTGGTGTCAACAAGATAGGTATCAAATTTAATATTAAACAACAAAATTTTACCACATCAAAAATTCCATTAAGCACAAAGAGAGATCATAAACAATAAAACATGTTGAATTTACATAATTCAAAAGAGTTACATTATCCTTAAATTGAAGGGGTTTAGCTTCTCATTTGTGTTATCATTTCAACACATGTAAATTTCAACATTAAAAAGCATGCAAAGTAAGAGCTAATTAAAATATAAAGAGAATTAAACTATATGCATAAAATAAATCTAAACTACTTGCATTGAAAAGAGAACCAATCCACAAAACATAAAAGAAAAGAAAGCATGTAAATAAAAATAAGCATGAAATAAAAGCAAGTAGAAAAAGAAGAAGAAGAGGCTTAGGAAGCCATTTTATTTCTCATTTAATTTTGCTAAAATTTGCATTAGATGATAAGAAGATAAAAAAATCCATTACACGAACATAAGAGGATTATTTATACATGCCTAAAATCCTAATCCATATTTTAAGGAGCTATCCAAATTGCCCTTTCGGAAATGTAACATCTAACTAATCAATAGCATGAAATTAATCCTTTAGTAAATGTACATGTGACTTTAATCCCCACTAACACGTGAATTAGATCTCAATTGTATGGTTAGTAGGTAGGTGGGGTCCTCCATGATTTTATGAATTCTTTTATTTTTTCGTTTCTTTGTTTTCCAACCTTAGTGCATGCAAACATACATGAAGCCTCTTATGTTTTCCATCCAAATTCCCACAAATAAAAATAAAATGTGCAAGTGAATTTTCCCAAATTAAGCCATATACAAAATTACAATTTTAACCCCATGTAGATGCATGAATGATGACTTGAAAGCATTTTTGAAATTTGGTTTTAAATGCGTAAAAATAACTAATTGTGACATCTATTCAAAATAAAAGTAAATTAAATATGGAAAGTAAAAATATGCACATTTACGCGCATATTAAACACCACCACATTTATCATTTTATTTGTCCTCGAATAAAGTAAAACTAAGATAAATACATTTTCTTACGAAACACGATTGCATTGAGAATAAGCAAGAAGGCGTTAAATCTTTAGGTTTCCCTAGTAGAACGAGTGTTGTCTTGTGAGGGTTTTTAGCGGGTATAACCCATAAAATCCAAATGCAACATAAAAAATTCCTAAATGCAAGATTTATTTACAAAGATATGAATGCAAGTTTTTGAAAATATTGACAATTGAAGAATTTACTTTAAACTGACACAAATAATTTAAATATAGATTTTGGTCATTATCAAGAAATTTAAGTCTTTTTACATGTAACGACCCGTAATTTTCGATAATTAAAAATAGTTAATTTAATAAACTTTTATGATTTAATGTTGGTAGAAATAAAAATTAATAATTATAATAAGAATATATCTGGAATGAAATTATAATATTATTAATTTAAGGTAATTGATAACTGCTTTAAATGTAATACCAATTAATTGAAATGATTAAAAAGTTGTAATGGGTTATAGATTGTAAATTTATTGTAATTATGTGTGTATTAATTGATAATTAGATTAAAAGAGTATTAATTATTTAAATGTTATATTAATTAATGAAACAGTAAGTAATAAATTGTAATTGAATAAAATTAGTGTTGTGTAAATAGTTAGAACATTTGTTCGTATATAATAAACTTGTAAATGTGATTAAATTAAGAAAAAGGTGACAACTGTTTTATGTTACTTATTTTGTTAATCCGTTGAATTAAATAGGAAATCAATTGTAATTAAATGTAACTAAAATATTACATTAATGTAAATTTAGATAATAATTGTAGAATATTAGTGTAATAAGATATAAACCAATGTTAACTATGCCCATTGAGTAATGATTGATTGAATAAAAAGATTGAAATCAAATTAAATCATTTATTGAAGTTAAATTATAATTAAATGGATTTAATTACTGTTGAAATCGAACACTTTAATTAGTGTACTATTTCACACTAAATTTATTCGTAAATTTGTTTTAAATTATTATAAATGTCCAAGTAATCAAAAATAATGAAAATGGGTAGTTGTTAAATTTTGAAAAAAAGCAATTTAATCAGTTTAATAATAATTTATTTAATTAACATGGAAATAGCCATTTTTGCCACTGAATCGAATTTCGATGAATCTAGTTTCATCGGATCCATAATGGTGAATTATTGTAGGATTTCAAGTTTCGTAGTGATCGGACTTGTCGTTTGATCGTACGGGCTTGAAAAGCGTAGAAATCAATTTAGTTAAATTCAATTGAAATCAATTTGAAATAAACTGACTTTAAAGATAACTTCATCATATGATGGAATAAGGACTTGAAACATGTTCCATTGAGTTTAAAACTATCGAAAACATCTATTTTGATACATGGGTGACCCACTTTCGTTTTGGAGGCAGATCAGGCTTTTTGGGTCGCAATTATCGTTCGTACCAATTCGATTGTGTTATTTTCTTATCAGTCCTTGTTCATATAAATTGTTCTATCTAACCATAGCAGTCATTCTGTTTCTTATTCCTATACATACATCAACTTTTGTCCACTCCTTTCTTCAATGGCAGAAACAAATTCCAATTTGCAAACCCTCAATTCAATTTTCAAATCAATTTCAAAATCAAACTCCTCAAAACTATGTCATATTATATACCGATTCGAAGCTTTCGATGAGAGCAAGCCAAATCGGCAATTTGTTTTTCGATTTGGGTTTCTATGTGGCCAGAATTGGGTGATTAATTCTCAATTGTTCGTTGTGTCTTGATCAACTTCAACGGATCGTCGATTGGAAGGTATCTTTGCGTGGAGAGTGCCTTATGGAGTGCATCGGTGGTGTTATTGTGGTCATGTGATGGTTCGATCACCGTAAACAATTCAATTAGGGTTTGGAATGCCATGGCAGCGGTTGGCATTTCTAAGGTCGGCAAGGGTCACACGGCCTTTGGTAGGCGGGTGCGTGGCACTATGGTGGTTGCAAGGGGATCCTGGCCTCCAGGCGACTTGTGCGGTGAGGCATTTGAAGGAAGGGGTGGCAGTGTGTGTCAAATGAAGGGTTTGTCTATAGTGAGTTAGGGCTCATGCGACCGGTCAATGTGATGATGACGTGGCGAAAATGGCTAACATGTTATTTTTTTTAATTTTAATTCAACTTTTGATTTTCAATGTTCGAATATACATAACTTTTTCCTAGAACTTCGATTTATGCACGGTTTGCTTCATTGGGATCGTACCGACATTTCAGACATTTTGACGCCAGTTTAGACGAATTCTGAGACTGTTCTGTTATGGGCCTTTATTTGGATTTCAAATCGATTTGAAATCAAAGGTGAGTGTTTTGACCCACTCACAGCTACTAAATTATCTTATGTTAGTTCATTCAAATTTATGATGTGTTTAGAAATTGATTTGTTGATGTGTGGTATATTTAAATTGTTATTCCAGTTAAATATGACTTTTATTGCACTTAATCGTCGTTTAAATTAATATTGAATTTAATTTGTCAATTGAATACCCATTGATAATAATCAATTAATTGATGTTATTTATTGGTCGATTGAATGGTGATTGTGATGTATGTTTAATTGTTGATATTGGATGACTAGATGTTATATTTTATATTGTTATAACACTTCTAGTTCCATATGGGTTAAAATGATATTTACCCGAACGATCTGATAGATTAGGGAGAAATTGTTATGATTTGAAATGATAGACTCAACATGAATTTGTAATTAAATTCGGGATTGTGGGTTGAAATGATATATATATCCGTAAATATAAAATAATTGCAGATTGAAATGATAAATATCTGCATCACTTGACCATAGGGTAGAGAATTATATACAGACAATGAATTGGTTAAATTAAAACGACTTTAAATCCTTAAAATTTAAATTCAGTTAAACGATATTTTGAAATAAAATTTGATTTGTACGAACTGAATTATTTTCAAACTCTAAGCTTTAAATATTTAAAATTGGAATTGATTTAGTGAATTGTTCAAAGGATTTAAATTGGAATTTCAAAGTTGAATTGGCAAATATACATGAATTTATATTCTCAATAACTCAAATTCTATAAATTCATGTATATTTGACAATTCAACTTAGAAATCTATTTTAAACTATTTTAATCAATTTAAACTATTTTATTCTACTTTAATCTATTTAATACAATTTAATCCATTTTAACCTATTTTAAACTAATTAACCTATTTTAATCCTTTTGAATCTATTTAATCAACCTTAAATCTATATAATCTATTTTAAATCTATTTAATTTATTTTAAATCTGTTTAATATATTTTGAATTCATTTAATCTACTTTAAATCTATTTAATCTATTTTAAATCTATTTAAAACTATTTTAATTCTATTTAAACTATTTAAATCCATTTAAGCCATTTTAATCTACTTTAAACAATTTTAGAGTATTTTAACTATTTAAAATTATTTTAAACTATACTAAACTATTTAAGCTATTTATAACTATCTAAACTATTTTTTAAATTTTAGACTGTGTAAAGTAGAAGTACTTATATTTGAATCCTTGATTTTTAAAGTGAATATGGTGAAATGACGTTAAAACTTAAGTTGAGATTTGAAATGATATTTGCTAGTGAAATGATATATTTGAGTAAATACGATGATTTTAGAATGGGTATTTAATTAATCTATCTTATTAATATGATATAGGAAGTGAACATGGTTCTGAAAATGAATATGGTTCTGAAAGTGAATATGATTCGAAAGCGATATGGTTTGAAATTGAATGTGATATTTTGATATTAATTATGAATTGACTTTTGAAATGTAAAAGAACCATTCGATGTGAAATAAGCATTTGATTGTTAAAGACACCGAGATCGGATATTGTCAACTCTCTACCAATATCGAAAACCACTTTAACAACTATGTACGTGGTGGAGATTCCAGAAATAACGTAGGATGGTTTGGGGAACTGTATAAGGTATTTACGTGACCCTGACTCCCACCATTCAGCTTATATGTGACTAAAACAGGAGCTATACCAGGCCAAGTGAGGCCATTCCTCCTATCGGGCACATTTCTTCGATATTATATTTTGACTTTGTGATTGATTCGGTGGCCACCCCTTGATTTTGATTATGGGGGTGTATTCGAGGTGGGCGGTAGTAGCGGCTATGCGTTACCACCAGTCCGGGAGTGCAATTGGTATATCTACCCTAGCATTGCCTTGATTGTCATGTTCACATGTACTATCGCGCATTTTATGAGTTTGTATCATATCTATGGTGTGCCTCTGGGTAAAGCTCACAGAGGAGCTTATGGTACTGTATAAACTCTGAGAATATATAAAATGTGTTAAGGGGGATATGGGTAATGCCTTAGCGCTATTTTAATACTTTATTATAAACAGTATTATAATAGCGTATTGTACTACAATATAGTAGATAGTTTAACGGACCCTTAGGAGATGGAGATCTTGAAGATCTCTTAAGCTATTGCACTCACGTTAGACACTGGATAGGAGATGTCAAAACCCGTAAACATCTCTGACGTTGTTACACATATTTTTTTTACTGTTGATTTAATGTACTTAAGAACCTTTAGTTCTAACTTGAGAGTTTTGTCTTTTCAATTCACTTGGATCGGTCTGAGCTTTCCAGTTTATCGAAGACTGCTTTCTAGAGGATGAAGACGAAGATTCGTACTACTTTTATTTATTATATTATTCCACTACATCAAGTTGTTTCGTTGCATTTATTTATTTATTATTGTTGTTTGTAACTATGATCTGTATCATAAAAGTATAATCATTGTTATTTGTAAACAACTTCATAAACTGTTTATTTGATTATTATAGTTTGTCATTCCGCTGCGAGATTCTGTATTTGTTTTCTTTCTTTCTCTGTTTTCTTTTATACACCCCGTAACAATCTACCCTTTTGAATGGTTTGAGTCTGATATGTGTGGTTTATCGTCAATTTAAATCGTCCAAAAAGGTAGGTCGTTACAGCTGGTATCAGAGCTTAGGTTTAGTGATAACCTTAGCTTTGTGGTGTCTGACTCATTAGAAATAGGGCAGTTATGCCCTAGAATGAGTCGCAGAGTGTATATATGAGAGTGCATATTTGTCAGTGTTATAAAAGGTTTTTGTATTGAGTTTATTGGTTCCGATTCGTATTTACAATTTTTGATTGGTACATAGGATATTGTGGCATCGATAGGGATTTCTAAACACTTTATAGGGCAGACCGACACAATATTATTTTGAAATATAGGTAAATGAAATAATTTTTCCTAGTATTATATTTTGTATATGAAATAACAATTTTAAAAGCAATATAATTGGATGTAATATGTTGTTTTTTAGGTAGAGAAATTTTATAAATATTGATTTTAAAATAGAATTTACAAGTTAAGTAAATATAAATTGGAATTTAAAACTTAAGTTCCGAGATTTTAAGATTTCTTTCAAAAGGATTTTTGAATATAATATTAGTATTATTTGGAAGTTTTTTCGGATAAATATTTTAAATATGATTTGTAAGAAAGTTTTAATGGGAACTTTTAAAGGAAAGAAGTTGTGTGCTCCTCTCTCTGTTGTTGGAAAATAATTTCGATGATGAGTGCACACATCATTGATGTTCATTTTCGAGTTTGAAAGTGGAAAGACCATTGTAGTAGTTTTATTGCACATTTCTTTTGATAAATAAATCATGATTTTGAATCCTTAAATATGATTTGATCTATAAAGGATAAAGATATATATTATTTTCTAAGTGACTAAAATGAACCCGGAGTTTAGTTCTTAGATTTTTTGATAATTAGAAGTTTCAATTATTATAATGAATAAAATCTTAACTATTTTAATAATTGGAAGCTGCTAAAATGTAAAATAAGAAGTTCGATGTTAAAATGATTAACGAAATATATAAGAGACTGAAAATCTACAACTTGTAGATGTGAATAAGGTAAACTTGTGTAACTTCCTATTGCATTCTGAAAACATATATATATAACATACCAAATTATTAAAAGTTGAAATGATAATAAGAATATGTAATAGAATATTATACATATAAACTTAGAAAAGAAAGTGTTCGATAGAATTATTTCAATAAGTGAGAATTGTTATGCTATAAAATGTTATAAAATTAAGCTAAAAATTTAAAACGCTACAAATAAATTGTAATAGAAAAGATGATTACAGTAACTAAATGATTATAAAATTTAGTTAATGTTGAAGTCATTTGTAAATAAAGTGAATAATATATTAATTGAATGGTTATGACTTTAGAAAATGCGAAATGATTCAAAAATAGATTAAATGTTCAATAATATTATATATGAAAGAAATGAATGTGAAAAGAAAGAAAAAAAGAGAAATGTCTATTAATGGTGAATTAAATTGTAAAGAAACTTACCTAATAATGGATAATCCAATAATTGAAATAGAAATAACTTATTTAAACAATGAATGTAAAGTAATAAAATAAAGAAAAATCGCATTGTATGAATAAATGAGAAATGAACTTCTGTAAGTAATAACAAATGTAAATTAATGAAAATGAGCATTATATGAACGAGAAAAGAACAGTAAATAATGTAAAATGAATAAAAGGGGAACAAACTTAAATAACGTTGCAATTATTGTTTTCTTGGTTTATGGATTGGTTAGGAAAGTATACTTCTATTTTGTATAAAGAGTGTAAATAATCTATTGAGTTTTACTTAAGACTGTTGAATGTATGGTATACTTAGTATTTTATTTACCATTTTATACGATTAAAAGTTTCTAAAGCCGGACAAACCATTTGTTTCGGGTATTATGGATGAATGGTTGATTACTTTGATTTTTTTGTGATGATTGTATCGTTTGTTTGCAAGTGATTGTTATTATGTTGTGTTGGTTTATTTGCATGCTACTGATTTAAACAACTTTAATATTTCTCTTTTGCATAATTATTAACTTCTTTGGATTATATAAATGAAATACAGGTTATGGAAGCAATAGCTACCGCTTTTGGTTTTATAAATAAGCGTTGTTTGCCCGATAAATAGGTACGTTTTTGGATTACGGTTTCATAGCGATATTATATTGTTTTCCAATGGTTTGGGATATTTTATTCTGAAATATATGATATACGTTGTTATTATTGATATTATTATTTCTTCCAGACCTCCCCGTACAAATGAGACTTTGTCGAAATTTTCCATAAATTTTGGACTTAGAAATTTTTTTTGAAATATTTTCCAAACTTTTATTAACTGGAATATGAAAGGATTTAATTGTTATAGATTGATATTTTTGTTCAAATTATTTATTTATGTAAATTAATTGTTATAAATTTATTATTTTGAGTAAGATATATTAATTCCTTAATTGCTTCTTTCCCTTTTCGAGGATGAAAAGTTTTTAGTGGGGGAGAGTGTAACTATCCGTGATTTTCGATAATTAAAAATAGTTACTTTAATAAACTTTTGTGATTTAATGTTGGAATAAATAAAAATTTGTGATTTAATAATAAGAATATAACTGGAATGAAATGTAAAAGTATTAATTTAAGGTAATTGATAACTTCTTTAAATGTAATTCCAATCAATTGAAATGATTTAAAAGTTGTAATGGGTTATAGATTGTAAATTTATTGTAATAATATGTGTATTAATTG
Organism: Allium cepa; assembly: GCA_030765085.1. Lineage (NCBI taxonomy): Eukaryota > Viridiplantae > Streptophyta > Magnoliopsida > Asparagales > Amaryllidaceae > Allium > Allium cepa. The sequence continues at coordinate 453,211,251 of CM060932.1, forward strand.
ATAATTAGATTAAAAGAGTAATTGATAATTCAAAATGTTGTATTAATTAATGAAATAGTAAATAATAAATTGTAATTGAATAAAATCAGTATTGTGTAAATAGTTAGAACATTTGTTCTTAAATAATAAACTTGTAAATTTGATTAAATTAAGCAAAAGGTAACAATTGTTATATGTTGCTTATTTAGTTAATTTGTTGAATTAAGGGGGAATCAATTGCAATAAATGTAATTAAAATGTTACATTAATGCAAATTTAGATGATACTTGTATAATATTAATGTAATAAGATATAAACCAATGTTAACTATGTCCATTGGGTAATGATTGATTGAATAAAAAGATTAAAATCAAATTAAATCAATTTACTGGAATTAAATTATAATTAATTGGATTTAATTATAGTTGAAATTGAACACTGAATTGATTTAGAAATTTGTTCTAAATTATTGTAAATGTCCAAGTAATCAAAAATGATGAAAATTGTTAGTTATTAAATTATAAACAAAGTAATGTAATCATTTTAATAATAATTTATTTAATTAACATGGAAATAACCATTTTGGCCACTGACTCGGATTTCGGTGAAACTAGTTTCATTGGATCCATGACGATGATTTATTGTAGGATTTCAAGTTTCATAGCGATCAGACTTGTCATTTGATCGTACGGGCTCGAAACACGTAGAAATAAATTCAATTGAAATCAATTTGAAATAAGATGATTTTAAAGCTAACTTCTTCATATGATGGAATTAGGACTTGAAATCTATTCCATTGAGTTTAAAACTATCGAAAATATCTATATTGATATATGCGATGACCCACTTTCATTATGGGTCGCAATTGTCGTTCGTACCAATTCGATTGTGTTTCTTTTCTTATCGAGCCTTATTCATATAAATTGTTCTGTCTAACCCTAGCATTCTTTCTGTTTCTTATTCCTGTATGTACATCAACTTCTATTTGCTCCTCTTTAATGGCAAAAAAAAATTCAATTTGTAAACCCTCTATTCAATTTCCAAATCAATTTCAAAATCAAACTCCTCAAAACTATGTCATATTATATACCGATTCGAAGCTCTCGATGAGAACAAGTCAAATTGGCAATTTGTTTTTCGATTTGGGTTTCTGTGTGGCCAGAATTGGAAGACTAATTTTCGACTGTTCGTTGTGTCGTGATCTACTTCAACGGATCGTCGATTGCAGGTACCGTTGTGTGGAGAGTGCCTTGCGGAGTGCATCGGTGCTGTTTTTATGGTCGTGTGATTGTTCAATCACTATAAACAATTTGATCAGGGTTTGGAACTCCATGGCGGCAGTCGGCGTTTCTGAGGTCGGTATGGGTCCCGTGGCCTCTGGTAGGCGGGCGCGTGGCACTGCATTGGTTGCAAGGGGATTGTCGCCTCCAAGCGGCATGCGGCAAGGCATTTGAAGGAAGGGGTGGTGGCGTGTGTCAAACGTAGGGTTTGCCTATAGTGGGTTAAGGCTCACGCGACCGGTCAACGTGATGATGTGGCGAACATTGGTAACATTTATTTATTTATTTTTATTTTAATTCAACTTTTGATTTTCAATGTTCTAATATACATAACTTTTTCATACGAACTCGGATTTACACGATGTTCACTTCGTTGGGATCATATCAAAATTCTAAACATTTTGACGCTGGTTTAGACGAATTCTAAGAATGTTCAATTTCGGGCCCTTATTTGCATTTCAAATCGATTTGAAAGATTTGAAATCAAAGGTGAGTGTTTTGACCCACTCACAACTACTATTTTATCTTATGTTAGTTAATTCAAATTTATGATGTGTTTAAAAATTGATTTGTTGATGTTTGGTATATTTAAATTGTTATTCCAGTTAAATATGACTTTTGTTGCATTTAATCGTCATTTAAATTAATACTGAATTTAATTGTCAATTGAATACCTATTGATAATAATTAGTTAATTGATGTTATTTATTGGTTGATTGAATGGTGATTATGATGTATGTTTGATTGTTGATATTGGATGACTGGATGTTACATTTTATATTGTTATAACACTGCAAGTTCCCTATGGGTTGAAATGATACATACCCGAACGATCTGATAGATTAGGGAGAAATCGTTATGAGTTGAAATGATAGACTCAAGCGATATCATGAATTTGTAATTAAATTTGGGATTGCAGATTGAAATGATATATATCCGTAAATATAAAATAATTGTGGATTGAAATGAAAAATATCCATATCACTTGACCATAGGGTAGAGAATTATATACGGACAACGGATTGGTTAAATTAAAACGACTTTAAATCCTTAAAATTTAAATTCAGTTAAATGATATTTGAAATAAAATTTGATTTGTATAAAATGAATTATTTTCAAAATCCAAGCTTTAAATATTTAATATTGGAATTGATTTAATGAATTGTTCAAAGGATTTAAATTGGAATTTCAAAGTTGAATTGTCAAATATAAATGAATTTATCGAAATTGAGTTATTGAGAATGTTTGGATATAACTTTGAAATCTATTTTAAATTATTTTAAACTATTTTAATCAATTTAAACTATTTTAAACTATTTTAAACTATTTTAAACTATTTTAATCTATTTTAAGCTACTTAATACAATTTAATATATTTTAACTTATTCTAACCTAATTAACCCATTTAAATCTATTTGAATCTATTTAGTCTATTTAAATCTATTTCAAATCTATTTAATCTATTTTGAATCTATTTAATCTACTTTAAATCTATATAATCTATTTAAAATCTATTTAATCTATTTTAAATATATTTAAACTATTTAATTCTATTTAAACTATCTTAAATCCATTTAAACTATTTTAATTTATTTTAAACTGTTTTAGAGTATTTTAACTATTTAAATTTATTCTAAACTAAACTATTTATATCTATCTAAACTATTTTCTAAATTTCAGACTGTCTAAAGTGGAATTACTTATATTTGAATCCTTGATTTTTAAAGTGAATATGGTTAAATGATGTTATAACTTAAGTTGAGATTTGAAATGATATTTTCTAGTGAAATTGTAACGACCCAGAATTTTTATTTATTAAAATTTGAATATTTAATTAATTTTAAATATTAATAAGTGAATTTATAAGTCAAATAAATTTTATTTTGAATTATTGGATTTAAATTGGATAATTAAATCGATAATTTAATATGTTAAATTATGGAAAAATATTGAAAATTGGGTTAAATATGATTGAAAATGATTTGTAAAATTTTATTTTATCATATTGGAGTTAGAACGATATTTTAGAACTTTTTAAATCGAATTAAAAGTTAATTTGTGAAAATTGAATATTTTAATATTTAATAATCGACTGTAAAATAGTCAATTTTTGAACAGTCTCAGAATTGAACGAAACCAGTTCCATTGGATCCGTAATGGTTAGTTGTTATCGGATTTCAATTTTCGTGTCAATCGGAGTTATCGTTTGAGCGTGGCAGCTCGAAACGCATCGAATTATTTTTAATTTTAATTTGACGAGTGAAAATAGCCATTTTTCAAAAAGTCTCGGATTTCGACGAAACCAGTTTCATCGGATCCGTAATGTGATATTATTGTAAGGTTTCAAATTTCGTGTCAATTGGATTTACGGTTTGTCCGTTACAAATTAAAACGCCTAGAAATCGACTTAAATCGGTTTAATTTAAATTGAGCGTTTATAGCCATAACTCGCACATACTTCCGAATTAGCTTCCGAAACCTGTTCCATTGTGTCCGGAACGCGGGATAAACCCTAGGTACGTCAGTTTCGGCGCGTAAATCGGAGTTCGGAATTTCCGGATGAATAGTGTCGAACGAAACTCTATAAATACACCCACCACCTTCATAAATTTGATAAAAAAATAACTAAAACCCTAATTTTCTAACCCTAGCCGCCACATTATAAACCAATGGCCAGAAATGTTCCAACTTCTTCCCTCTAGATCTTCCAATCCATCAACAATTAGAGGAAGTTGTCAACATGAAAGTTGGAGAGGGGAGTGAGAGCTACGATGCGAACGGTGGAGATCGTGTTTGGTGTCGTGTGGGGGGAGTTATGGGGCCGCGTGCGTGGGCTGTGCACATACGTGCGCGAGCATCAGGGAGTGGCCGAGCTTGGCATGGTGGAGGCCGTGCATAGGGGGGGGGGTGAAGGGCTACGTAATGGAGGTCATTGATCGTGCTATAGATCATCGTGGAGGAAGGATTAATTAACCCTAGTTTAGGTTGTGATGGGTTTGTTTGTGCGTATAGTAGTCTGTAGGCGTGCGTTTGGGAAGAGGAGATGAAGTTGAGGGCTGTGATGTGGAGTGGCAACAGTGGACGGCCAAGATTGCTTTGGATTTGATAAGTAAATTTATATTGTAAATTTGTTTATAAAATCGTGTAACTTGTAAAATCAATAACTTTTTCATACGAGGTCGAAAAAATGCAAACTCAGTTACGTTGGAATCGTATGGACGAGCACTACGCGATGGAGTTGGTTTGGAGTCGTTTGGAGTTAGTGAGAATTTCGGGTAAAATTAAACGCGCGTTTAATTTTATTCGAAATAAAAGCTGAAACGGAAAATAAAATCAAGGTGAGAACTTCTCACTCAATCGAATCAGTTTCGATTATTATTTTAAATATTTAGATTTAAAATATTTGAATGCATGTTTGAATGATGATTGATATTTATTGTTTGTTAAAATAGACATTATACGCCGTTAGTAAGCGGATGTTATTTATTAAAAACATATACCGCGAATATTTCATAAACAGTGAAATTGGTATTATATATAATATCAATATATATATATATTGGCATATGTATATATTGCAGTTGTTGATTCCCCGTATTTTTTAGCGGATGAGACCCTATTACGCCGTTATTAAGCGGATAATATTTATTAAAAACATATACCGCGATAATTTCGTACTTGAGCGAAATTGGTATTGTGCTAATGTTTTTGGATGCAGGAAAACGGGTTGGAGGGATCCAACTGGATTCCTCAACAGTATTTATTTGATTATGGATATTTTGATATTCGTGGATTATCATATCGATATATGATATCGTTGTTGTCGTGATTGACTATTTGGTGTGTAGCATCATTGGACCCAAGTTTTGGAATTTTAAAATGATTTATAAAGTGATTTTTGAAAATATACTTTATGTTTGGAATTGATCCATATTAAATAAATAAACGTTATAATTTTTAAAGTTATAAAAATTATGATTTTTGAGAAATATAGTTAAAAACTGATTTTTGAGAATATGATGCTAATGATTTTATAAAATAGTTTAATCGAGATATTTTAGAATTTATTGTGAAAAGTTTAAATATAGAATTTATGAAATTTAATTATTTTATGAATCAAAATGGTGAAATAATAAAGGAGGTTAAAGACGTTTTAAAGAATAATATAAATTGATTTATATTAAGAGATTTATAAATGGATATTTATAAATTCAAATGTAGACATTATAAAACGAGTTTTTATAAGTGTTTGAATGAAGTGAAGATGAATTTAGTAAATGAATGAAATTTACAGGATTATAAACAGTGAACTTATAAATGAAATTTTATAAACAGTAGGTTCATAAAATTTATAAATTTTTTAAAAGAATGGGGTTTTGATAAATAAACAAATCTTATAAGTTATAAGATTTATGAATTGAGATGTTTAAAAGAACGATTCTTGTAAACGAATGAATTATAAGTGTTTAACTTATAATGTGAACTTTTGTTTTATAATTGAGTTATAAATGGAATAGGTTAATAAAGGAATTTATAAAAAGGAAGTTTTTATAAATAAATAGAAATGGAGTTTATAAACGTTGTTTTATAAATTCGCAAACAACTTATTTTGATAAGTTAATTGTTGAAACCTATTAATGGAGTTATATTCACATTTTTGAATGTGAATAATCCTTTGAATTAAAATGAATAAAAGGATGAAAAAAATTGTTAACGTAGTATATTCACGTTTTGAATAGTGAATAATATGTTAAAGAAAATGTTTAGAATGTGATATTTTAAATTGAATTAAAACAATCTAACGATGTTTTAAAATGTGTTGAGATTCGAAACCATAGATTTCAACATTCATTGTTGAAATAGACGTTTTCGAGAAATAAAAGGAAATGGTGGACTATAACACTGTTGTTATAGTAAATGATTTCCGAAAGGAAATGTTTTGTATAATATTGGGATTTATATATCTATTTTAATTTCGAATCCCTATACTAGTGATTTTGGGTTGTCGTAACGATGTTTTACGTAACATTCGTTTTGGCCCAAGTAAATATGTTTAAGAGAATGATTTCCTTAAAGAATGAAATATATACTTAATTCGATTGAATGTTTTCTAAGTGTTGAAATGGAATAAAATTTGTGAATTACTTATTGAATAAGTATGGAAATGTTTTCCAATATGAAGTGAATAATTAGAATTTATCTTTTTAAAGATAAATTGAAATGATAAATTGAAATCGTATATGCATGAATATTTGGAATATAAATTCACTAAGGAATTTATAAAAGAAAGTGGAATTTGTCTAAAAATAAATATTGATTTATTTTTGAAGTGTGAAAATTATATATCTTGTAAAGATATTTTGGAAAATAAATAATTTGGAAAATTATTTGGAATCTGGTGATGTTGTGCATATCCATTGATAGTTCAATAACCGACTATCAATATTTCCCTTTGAATGGGTAATTGATGTGATTTGTTTGAATTTGAATGCCACACTTATTTTTGAATAAGCGCTCACTATTCGGGTTAACCGGGAAAGGACCATGGTGTCGTATAACCCATTCCGAATATGTGATACGTCATTGTGAACTGCATTGAAGATCGGTGTTGAAGACCCGGTATTTGCGAAAACGATAGGATGACCTGTCGATTGACTCTGCACCGAGTTGCTCCGGTATAGAGTTCTCCATATGTGATGGTGAATCCGATCAGGATTGTGAATATCCGGATTGCAAGGACTTCTTTGTAAGTGCCTTCGGTTCTGTTCGAGCCCGGAACAGACTTGTATGGATTGTATGTCTGACATTACAAGTTGAGATATAAAGCCGATTTCTTTCAAATATATTTCTGTTGGTGGCGGAGAATTTATTCTTTTAGCTTAACACCCTTCTCTGAGACGTACGAGCTCAGAGGTTATATAGTTGAAGTTATCAGCGATATATTCCCAATTTGGTAATGTGACATGCTGAGTGTTGCTTAAATGATCATTGTGTTGATTATTTGTGATAGGATCATTTGTTTGATCGTCTATCTTGGTGATCATTTCTATGATCATTTGTTGACCCAAAGCATGGCTTTTGTATAAAGTATGTTTTTGTGGACGAAACTTCGTCGAGCCTCACACCCCGGAATGGTCAAAACAGGAAAGATGCGGCAAGGTTATGAGGGGTAGCTCCCTTTAGGGTATGTGCATTTCCTTCTGGAAAGGGTGGTATCATGGTATGGAGCCCAGATACTTACTCATGTTGATACACTATATTTATTACTGTGTGGTGTTGTTGGTGACGAGCGCTCGGTTAAAGGTCCAATGGGACCGGGGGATGCCATATTCGTGTAGTAGTTACCTAGTGATAAAGGTAACCCGGCCTTGTGTTGGCAGAGAGCTGGTTAAGTTCTCGGGACGTCCAGCCAGAGGCGTTTCCATGTGGCAATGGGAAGTTCCTTGGCCTGACCATTTGTTGGAAATCCAAAGAAACAATACGAGACTTGTACGGTATTAGTTGTATAACCTGCTATGGAATGTGGCGGTAACCTGCTATTGAACATAGTAGCTATAGTAGGCATAAGTGTGGAATGTCTATGCTGGCTAAGATTTATATCTTTATTTTTGAAATGATTTTCCTATACTATGCACTAGTAATAATATCAAATGTTATTTTAAATGCGTATCAAGCATCTTTGACTATCATAAGGAGAAATCTCCTCCGATTCTGCGTTTGCATGTGTGTGTGTGCAGGAGGCCTTATGGTAGTCTCATTTTTAAAAGCATTGCGAATTGAATTTCAAATATTCTTCTATTTTGATTTTAAAGTAAATAAACTGTTTTGAGTTCTCACACCAGTCACATGACTGACTTGGAGTTTATTGTTTTCCTTCCTAAACTCTGGGTGCCCACCAATTTTCCACACGGGCAGTTAAGAGTTAAGGTTTATCAGGATATTCTGGATATTCTGGAGTTGCTGGAGGCAAGCTGGATGGCATGGCGTATTACTAGTATATAGTATTTCTTTTCCGCTGCACTGTTTGATGTTGTTGTTGTACACTCTGATGATATGATATGATGTAATAAAATGAAATGTAATGTAATAAATGATATAGCTCTTTGTTTAAAGATTATTCATTTATTATTATATGTTGTTCCGCTGCGAATTGTGAGATTCTGATGTTGTTCTTGTTGTTCTTCTGTTTTGCTTTCTGTTCCGTTCTATTTTAAAATTCTCTATCTTCTATTTTCTTTAAAATGTTCTATGTTTTCTATTCTCCTTTTTCTTCTATTTTAAAATTTTCTTTCCGTTTCTATTTTCTGTTTTCCGTCCTCTCCATTTTCTACCTTCTTTTTCTTCTTTTCCTTTTCTTAAACCCATAACTATTCGGTTTTTCGGCAACGAAAATCCGTATACGTTACAGAAATGATATATTTGAGTATATATGATGATTTTGGAATGATGATTTAATTAACCTATCTTATCAATATGATTTAGAAAGTGAATATGGTTCTGAAAGTGAATATGGTTCATAAGTTATATGGTTTGAAATCGAATGTGATATATTGATACTAATTATGAATTAACTTTTGAAATGTAAAAGAACCATCCGATGTGAAATAAGAATTTGGTTGTTAAAGAGACCAAGATCGGATATTGTCATACTGTCACGACCTGATATTTTCAACCATACGCATCCACACATGCCGGACTTGAATTGCTTAAATAACCAGATTGTTGATTTATATTTGGCAAAGATCAACGTATACAGTAAATAAATCAATCACAGAATCACAGACACGGAGTAATATAATAATAATGCAGCGGAATAGATAAATAGTAGTTCATGAAGCTACTATATAAACATCAGAGTTAGAAATAAAATACAGCAGAATATCTCAAATACATGGAAGTCTCGAATACAAACAGATGACATCTTAGAACAAATCATCTGGAAAAGCTGAAAGCTGAATCGATAGTTGGATCTGCAAGTGAAGCTCCAAACTCCAAAGGTGAGTCTCAAATGCTGAATTACTCAGTCTGATCCGAGCGCAAAGCAAAACACAAAACACTCGAGTTAGGATTAACACTCTTATATCAATAAATCCAACTCAAGTGAAAGATCAACTGAAATATAATTAACTTAGAGGATGTTTGGGATAACCATCCTCTAAGGATCCGTGGAACCATCTACTATGTAGAAATACACACTATTAACAACTGAACGTCATTATTACACCGTGGTCATTTCAAAATAATTTATACTTCAAAACCAAAATATCATTTCCATTACAATTATATATATTTCCAAATTATAGCGCTTCAAAACTAAATTGATACTTTCATATATATTTTATTTAACTTCATTTTTATTTAGTGTTGAAATATTCACTTAATAAATCCATTATCATTTAAATAACCTTAAAATTACATTAAACTAAACATTTCCTTCAATTTATTTAAAACTTGAAATATCCATTTAATCACTCTAAATCAAAATCAAGTTATAAAACCATATCTTAAAATCACTCAATTTCAATAAGTTTCAAATCAATTTAATTAAAAAAAATTCTTAACTATGTATAATTTCAACTATATTCAAATTTATCTTCCCAACCTTAACTTATTCAAATTATTTCAAAAAACTATTTCTGAAATATAATTTTTTTATATAAATACTTAAAAATATTATATATTAATTAAACCAAACTTTATTAAATAAAAGCTTATTATTAAACCTGCTTTATATAAAACATATTTATATACGAATATTTCCAATATTAAATAAAACCGTATATCTATCAAAACCATAGAATCATTTTTAAATATTTATTTATGGACCAATGGTGTTTGAAAAAAAAATTCTATCCTATGGTCAAGTGATACAGATATTTATCATTTCAATCCGTAACTTAAAATACATACGGGTATACATCATTTCAACCCGCAGTCCAAAATTCAATTCAAATGAAAATCGCTTGGGTTTATCATTTCAACCCATAACGATTTTCTCCTATTCTACAGATCGTTCGGGTATGTATCATTTCAATCCATAGAGAATTCTATACTAACAGGGAACTTGCAGAGTGAAAACAGATGTGATAATAACATAATAGGCATATACCATCAATAACAATATAATGTAAACAAGAAGATATGGTGTCATATCCCACAGGTGAACAGTTACAGATAATTGTATATATAACAATTTCAATAACTACGGCAGCATATTTCAATTGTCGTTTCAATTGAAATAAAATTTAATAAATGCAAGAACGTTAATCGTGAGTGATTGCTCACCTTTCGAGGCTAGAGAGGATTTGACGATGAAATGAGCTATGAATCTAGGCACGAATTTCAAAGAAAATCAAGACTAACATGAATTCGACGAGAAGGCTGATAGATAAGGGATTGACGAAATCAAATTAGAACTGATAGTTAATGACTAGTGGTATAAATGAACTTATGTACATGTAAAATCATATATAAATATTTATGAACATCATATTCTCAATTCAAACACTTTTAAATCTAAATATATACAGGTATTTCAAAATCATTGTTTAAATAATAACACATAGATAAGACAAACATATTTTCATAATAAAATTTGAAGAATATATATATATATATATATATATACACTTATAAGAATGCAGAATACTTACATATATATATATATATATATATATATATATATATATATAAACAAGTTACTATAAACTTTGCAGCTATAAACTTATACTCCGCCAAACTACACACTTTATAACTAATAATTTATAAACTAACAAAACATCCATATACACTCTGAAATGACCATAGTATATCTGGCTAGCATATAATATATTACTTTTAACATATATACACCTTAACCTATACTGCAACTTCTTTAAACTAGTTTAAACTTGTATACACTTGAATAAATATACTGTAACATATATTTTTCGAAACCCAAATACTAAAGTAAAACCCGAAACACATTCAAACTATACACACACACACTCGAATATATATACATACCATCTCCTATATATATACAACTTCCATGTCTGACATATACTTTATATATATATATATATATATATATATATATATATATATATAAGAGAATGAAACCATACATATAATATAATACAGTTACAACAAATATTTAAAGTACTAACATATGTTTTAGATAAATAATATAGTAAGTTACATCTATACCTGTAACTTATATAATTAGCATAAATAAAATATAATACTTAATATGCATACTGTAGATTTTAATACTAAACTATGCAGACATATATTATGACTATATCTATAATATATACACGCAGACTATATAGATGAAATATATATATATAATCAACTCTTTAACTAATATATTTCCATAAAATACACGTACTATAACACTTATTATAATATTGATATATTACAACTATGTATATACTTTTAATATAAACAAATATATCAACAGATTTGCTTATCACACGTAACTTAAAATATATGTATAACAAACAACTATTTACATATAACTTTATATATAACAAAACACCAAAACACACACATATATGTGTATGTATATATATATATATAAATATATATATATATATATATAAATGTAAAATATGTAAGCATATTACTATATGAATATAAACATCATATATATAAAAATTAATACATATATATTACCACTGAACGAGCAGGAAGGCAGACAAGTGAGGCTACTGCACGAGGTGAAGGTGGGGCTACGCGGGCAGAGGAGATGATGCGAGGCAGGCTGTGGTTGCGGTAGAAGTTAAAGCTTAGAACAATGGTGAGGGCGGTGACGAAGAAAGGCATGCTGGCCCTGATGGTGTCGAGGATCTAGGTATTGACTGCGGGATGGTTGTTAGGGAGAGAGAAACAAGGTGGAGGCTAGGCACTGCTATGGGGTAGGGCACGGTCGGCCACGTGGTGAAGGAAGTGGAGGAGGAGGGGTGATCTTGGGCTGCGACCGAGCATTGGGAAGGGAGTGTGGGAGGAGAGGCATGTGAAAATGAAGGGAGAAAGAGTGTAGAACAGTTGGGTTACAGATATATGAAAAGCTACACCAAAGCAAAAAAAAATAAAAAGGTTATATTGTATCAGAGAAGAAGTTGGAACGCATAGAAAAGAAACGGACCAGAGAACATTAGAACCAGTGGAAAAGCAAAAGACAAAGCTGCAAATAAATAAATGCCAGTTACCGTTTCAATTCAGCCGTTTGAAATTTTAATGGACACGAAATGTCAAAAGCTCACAAATAGGTGCCAATACGGTTAGCTGTTTCATGGATTTCACTGCGTACCGGACTCTGAAATAAGAATTGAATATATCGCAGAGATCAGCACGACGAGACGATCAAAATGGTATACCGATAATAGTGGTATGATCATCCTATCAAAAGTCGATAATTTGTATGGATATGCATTGCTATTCCGTACGGAAAAATCCAAACGGAGCTAGAAATGTCCGAATTTCGCGAAATGAATTTCGCAGTCTGATTCAGAGTGTTCTAAATAAATTTTCTCATGTTGACATATTTAGGTTTCGGAACACTTTTAAATTCAACTGTTATTAACTGATTTAATCTGAAATAAAAATTTCGAAGAAAATAAACTTTGATATTATCAGATGAAAATTTACCAGTTGCTATGTTTAAATAGACGTATTCCAAATAATAAAATTTTTATTTTCAAATTTTATTGTTTAAAAATTCATAAAATTTCAATTAATTACGTAAATAAAACCTTTAAAATTTACGGGTTGTTACACTCTCCCACGCTCAAAACTTTTCATCCCCGAAAAGGAAGAAGGTAGGAGAATAGAAACAACCAGAAAAAAAAATAGATTGAAAGACAAAGATATTCAATTAATTTAAACTATATAAATTTCAATTTAAGTTAATTAATATTTATAATTTGGTTTAAACCCATTATTATATCCATAAGTAGTCATTTATAGATTTTGCAAATCAAAATATTTCCATTTATATAATATCTTTAAATTATACGTTCAAAGAAACTTATATAAATTTTACTTGAAATATTCATATGAAAACTTCATTTGCAAATCAATTATCTTCAATACTTTAGTACTTTTCAAAACTCATTTGTAAAATTTCTTGCTTCCTTTATAAATACCATTTATATGTTTTAAATAAAACCTTTATAAATATATGAAAACTGTTTAGAAACAATTATTTACATCATTACTTATATTTACAAATAAGTTATTTGAAAACATTAAATCCATAATTCATAAATTTATAAATTTTATCTCAAGATACTTATCGACATTATTATAAATCAATAATCATTTTCTTTAAATATGTTTTATTTTAATTAATAACTTCTAAAATATTTATAACACTAAGAATTTTCTATTAAACCATGTAGTATATAAATAAACAATATTTTAAAAGGATATATTCAATAAGGAAAAGAAGGTGGATTCGGAAAAACAGAATATAAGTGAATAAATAAAGCTGAGCAGATAAGGTAGATTCAAAGAATAGTATCGGGCATGAATAATTAATTTAGAACCATAAGAATTTCAATTTCAAATATTAATACAAAAATTCTTTGTTGGAAATACTTTCATAATAAAATACCTTTATAATAAAATACTTTTATAACTCGATGTTTCAATAAGTTTATCCTCGTTCTTGCAGACTTTGGCCATGCGTTGATCAGGCGCAAAGCTAGAATTCTTCAAGTACTTAGTAGACCTATTTCAACACCTAGTGAAAATACTCGAAAACCTTCAAAACCGATATGGAAAGTACAATCCAAACAAATAAACGGAATCATGGATCGCAGATACAAAATGGTTACGCCTAGATCCCTCAGGAAACATCTGTACCTTTAAGAAATCACTACCTTGCGAATTTCTCCATGATAACCAAAAACCGTAGACCGTGGATACAAAATGGTTACGTCTGGATTCCCTAGAAAACATCCGTTCTCTTTAAACAATCTCTGCCTTGTAGATTACGCTATGATAACAAAACTGGTAGACCGCGGATACACAATGGTTACACCTGGATCCCCCAGGAAACATCCGTACCCTTTAAGCAATCTCTGCCTTGTGGATTACGCTACCACAACAAAACTGTAGACCGCAGATACACAATGGTTACGTCTAGATCCCCCAAGAAACATCCGTACCCTTAAGCAATCTCTACATGGCGGATTATGCTACAAAAACGACCATGGGTAACGCCGTGGAATTCAACGGACACTCGAGTATCACATCCGAAAAACCAAATCAGAGAGAATAATATCGATAGAATGAATCCATAATGTGGCCACAAAGCGGATATCAAGCAGAAGACACTTTACATATCTTTACTTCAAAAATATGTATCATATAGTACCTTTTAAAATCAATTTCAAATATCATACTTACATAAAGTCCATTATATGTAAGATTTCTTTTTCTAATCAAATACTTTCCAAAATCAAAAGTATATCAAATCATACTTATATAGCCTTCGATTATATAAGATTTCGCTTTTCAATTGGGTACCTTTCCAAATCAATAGTTTTCGAATAAACTTAATACGTATACAAATCAATTTTATATAAGTTCGACAACTCCCAAATCAAGTATTTAGTAGAATAAAGTTCTCAATTTCAATTAGTTTCAATATTACTTCAGTTTCAAAATCATATACGATTTCACCCACTTATTTCTTCCAAATTAAATATCTTTAGTTTCAAAGCTTCGAAAATAATAGATTTAGAAAATAATCCTAGTTTCCAAATCAACATGATTTAGGTCAAACAAATTCATCTTCCAAATCATCATTTAAATACTGGGTTTTAAATTCCAATCTATTTTCGAAGCCAAATATATTTCTAAAAATCAATTATACCCGAAATGATTACCAAGTTTATAATCATCCCTTTTAAAATCTTTCAAATATTTATTTCTATTTTAAAAGATCCAATTTACCTTTTGCAAATTATTTAAAACTAAATTTTATTCAAAACATTTCAAAACTAAATTTCATATTAGTACAATTCAAAATAGTCTTATTCATTTACTTAACATAACAGTTTCAACCTTATTTAAATCATTTACTTCATACTTTAACATACAAAACTAACTTATATACTTTATCAAATAATTTATACCTTTCAAAATTACTTATCTTTGAAAATTTAAACCTCGACTTGGAAGTGTTCGAACATTCGGAGAAATCAAATTTCAATCCAAGAGTTGGAAATCAACAACCAATCAGTAAATCAATTTCAGTAGATAGGGTCATACCAAAACATATCCAAAATTCGAGGACTGAACACCGACTCACTTCAAATCGTTTCAAATATATATACATATATCTTTCGAAAATATCAAATCATACTTTGGAATTTGAAATCAAAATTGGTTTCACAAAATCAATCGCATAGCAAAGCTACTAAAGTGGCCTCTCACCCACTCTAAAACTCGAAAATCAATGTCGATGATGCGTGCACTCATCACCACATTATTCTCCAGCGACATAAGTGAGTTCTGGACTTCTATTTTCCTGAAAACTTCTTTGAAATTTCTTTGGAACCATTGGAACTCATTTGAAGTCATTTGAAAATTTTCTTATTCGAAAAGTCTTTTAAATCACATCATTATATGTTTCAAAATCTTAAAACCCATTTTCAAAATGCCGGAATTCAATCTCTCGAAATTCAAATTAAAACCCTTTAGTTATAAACCATTTTTATGTAAACCATTTTTTGTACAAAATTTTCAAAATTTCAAATCCTTTCGAAACTTCAAATTTTAGTTTTTTTTAAAAGTATATAGTCTTTATCGGAAACATTTTCAGTTTTATATATAGAATATAATCATACTTATCAAACTAATAATTTCGATTTGTAAAACAATTTCTAAAATACAAACAAACTCGATTTTTTTCAAAGGATGATTCAAGAATGGATTTCAAAATAAAGATAGAGTTTCAAATTAGAGGAACTCCAATCAAATAGAATTTTGACTCGAAGATAGGCTCGATCGAAGATGAGATAATTAAATTTCAAAATAGGAGATGGATATACTTACAAAGATCGCGGGCGACCTTAACCGGTCAACCATGATTTCAAAATAAGACCGGTGTAGAATTTTGAGGCAAATCGACATTCGATCGCCAGAGAAAGAATTCAGCATAAAAAGAGATAGCAGCATCTAAACCGAGAGGTATATAAATCTCCGGTGAATCAATGCCAATTTGTAAAGAAGTTTCACGCCTTTACAAATCATTCAAAGATTTGCGGGATTGCCTATTCTTATAGAGATCATTCGAAGTAGAGTTACGGGATACTCCAGAATCAGGAAACATGAATAGGGATAGAAGATAATGGATTTTGGAACCGCAAGGAACGTTCCAAAGTCCAAAGGAAAACCAAATCAAAGAGGAAGAAATTCAAGCTCGAACGAAAGTGATTCTTCAAATAAATTTACTATATATGCTAAGTTTTCCTAGAGCCAAAGCTCTAATACCAACTATAACGACCCGATATTTTCAACCATTCGCATCCGCACATGCCAGATTTGAATTGCTCAAAATACTAGATTGTTAATTTATATTTAGCAAAGCTCGGCATATACGGTAAATAAATCAATCACAGAATCACAAACACAAAGTAATATAATAATAATGCAGCGGAATAGAAAAATAGTAGTTCATGAAGCTACTATATAAACATCAGAGTTAGAAATAAAATACAGCATAATATCTTAAAAGCATGGAAGTCTCGAATACAAACAGATGACATCTCAGAACAAATCATCTAGAAAACCTGAAAGCTGAATCGATAGTTGGATCTCCAAGCGAAGCTCCAAACTCCAATGGCGAGTCTCAAATGCTGAATTACTCAGTCTGACCCGAGCGTAAAGCAAAACACAAAATACTTGAGTCAGGATTAACATTCTTATATCAATAAATCCAACTCAAGTGAAATATCAACTGAAATATAATTAACTTAGAAGATGTTTGGGATAACCGTCCTCTAAGGATCCGTGGAACCATCTACTATGTAAAAATATACGCTATTAACAACCGAACGTCATTATAACACCGTGGTCATTTCAAGATAATTTATACTTCAAAACCCAAATATCATTTCCATTTCAATTATATATATTTCCAAATTATAGCACTTCAAAACTAAATTGATACTTTCATATATATTTTATTTAACTTCATTTTTATTTAGTTTTGAAATATTCACTTAATAAATCCATTATCATTTAAATAACCTTAAATTACATTAAACTGAATATTTCCTTCGATTTATTTAAAACTTGAAATATCCATTTAATCACTCTAAATCAAAATCAAGTTATAAAACCATATCTTAAAATCCCTCAATTTCAATAAGTCTCAAATCAATTTAAATAAACAAAATTATTACTTAAATACAATTTCGAATATATTCAAGTTTATCTTTCCAACCTTAACTTATTCAAATTATTTCAAAAGTTTATTTCCGAAATATAATGTTTTTTATCAATACTTAAAAATATTATGTATTAATTAAATAAAACTTTATTAAATTAAAGCTTATTATTGACCCCCTTTATATAAAACATATTTATATATAAATATTTCCAATATTAAATAAAACTGTATAGCTTTCAAAACCATAAAATCATTTTCAAAATATTTATATATAGACAACGGTGCCTGAAAAAAAATTTCTATCCTATGGTTAAGTGATATGGATATTTATCATTTCAATTCGTGACTTAAAATGTATACGGGTATATATCATTTCAACCCGCAATCCCAAATTTAATTCAAATGTAAATCACTTGGGTTCATCATTTCAACCCATAATGATTTTCTTTTATTGTACAGATCGTTCAGGTATGTATCATTTCAACCCATAGTGAATACTATAGTAAAAGGGAAATTGCAGAGTGAGAACAGATATGATAATAAAATAAAAGCATATATCATCAATAACAATATAATATAAACAACAGGATATGGTGTCATATCCCACAGGTGAACAGTTACAGAAAATAGTATATATAACAATTTAAATAACTATAGCAACATATTTCAATTGAAATCAAATTAATAAATACAAGAATGTTAATCATGAGTGATTGCTCACCTTTCGAGGCTAGAGAGCATTTGCCAATGAAATGAGCTATGAATCTAGGCACGAATTTCAAAGCAATTCAAGACTGACATGAATTTGACGAGAAGGCTGAAAGATAAGGGATTGGCGAAATCAAATTAGAACCGATCGATAATGACAAGTGCTATAAGTTAACTTATATACATGTAAAATCATACATAACTATTTATGAAAATCATATTCTCAATTCAAACACTTTTAAATCTAAATATATACAAGTACTTCGAAATCATTTTTTAAATAATAACACATAGATAAGACAAACATATATTCATAATAAAATTTGAAGAATATATATACACACTTATAAGAATGCAGAATACTTACATATTTTTAAATCAATATATATATATATATATATATATATACACACACACAGTTATTATAAACTTTGCAGCTATAAACTTATACTCTGCAAGACTACGCACTTTATAACTAATAATTTATAAACTAACAAAACATCCATATACACTCTTAAATGACCATAGTATATCTAGCTAACATATAATATATTACTTTTAACATATATACACCTTAATCTATACTGCAACTTCTTTAAACTAATATAAACTTGTATACACTTGAATAAATATACTATAACATATATATTTCGAAACCCAAATACTAAAGTAAAACCTGAAACATATTCAAACTGTATACACACACACGCGAATATTTACATACCATCTCCTATATATATACAACTTCCCTGTCCAACATACACTTTATGTGTGTGTGTGTGTGTGTGTGTGTATATATAACAGCCAATGAAACCATACATATTATATAATACAGTTACAACAAATATTTAAGGTATTAACATAAGTTTTAGATAAACAATATAGTAAGTTATATCCATACCTGTAACTTATATAATTGGCTTAAACAAAATATAAAACTTTAATATTCATACTGTAGCTTTTAACACTAAACTATGTAGACATATATTACGACTATATATATTTATAATATACACACACAGACTATATAGATGAAATATATATATATAAAATCAACTCTTTAACTAATATATTTCCATAAAATACATGTACTATAACACTGAATATAATATTGATATATTACAACTATGTATACACTTTTAACACAAACAAATATATAAGAAGATTTTCTTATAACACGTAACTTAAAATATATGTATAACAAACAACTTTTACATACTACTTTATATATATATATATATAACAAAAACCAAAACACATACATATTTCTATATTCTGTAAACAAACATATATATATGTAAAATATGTAAGCATATTACTATATGAATATAAAAAGAATATATATAAATATTAATATGTAAGCAAGATGAGACGTTGCTACTCCGTGTGGAAAAATCCAAACGGTGCTAGAAACATCTGAATTTCGTGAAACGAATTTCGCGGTCTGATTCATAATGTTCTAAATAAAATTTCTCATGTTGACATATTTAGGTTTCAGAACACTTTTAAATTCAACTGTTATTAACTGATTTAAATTGAAATAGAAATTTCACAAGAAAATAAACATTAATATTATCAGATGAAAATTTACTAGTTGCTATGTTTAATTAGACGTATTCCAAATAATAAATTTTTATTTTCAAATTTTATTGTTTAAAAATTTACAAAATTTCAATTAATTACGTAAATAAAACCTTTAAAATTTATGGGTTGTTACACATACTCTCTACCAACACCGAAAACCATTTTAACAACTGTGTACGTGGTAGCGATTCCAGAAATGAAGTGGGATGGTTGGCGTATGATTTTGTATGAGGTATTTGCGTGACCCTGACTCCCATGAGTCAGCTTAGACGTAACTAAAACAGGAGCTATACTGGGCCAAGTGAGGTCATTCCTCCTATCGGGCACATTTCTTCAATAATATATTTTGACTTTGTGATTGATTTGGTGGCCACCCCTCGATTTTTATTATAACAGTGTGTCCGAGGTGTGTGGTAGTAGTTGCTATGAGTTGCCACCATTCCGGGAGTGCAATTGGTATATCTACCCTTGCATTGCCTCAAGTGCGGTGTTCACATGCCCTCTCACGCCTTCTACGAGTTTGTTTTTACCATATCTATGGAGTGCCCTCTGGGTAAAGCTCATGGAGGAGTTTACGGTACTGTATAGACTATGGGAATATATAAAATGTGTTAAAAGGGATATGGGTAATGCCTTAAGGCTATTTTAATACTTTACTTTACTATAGACACTATTATAATAGCGTATTGTACAACATAGTAGATAGCTTAACAGATCCTTAGGAGATGGACATCCGGAACATCTCTTAAGTTATTACACTTGCATTAGAAACTGAATAGGAGATGTCAAACCTCGTAAACATCTTTGATGCCATTACATTCTTATTTATTTACAGTTGATTTAACTTACATAAGATCTTTAATTCTTACTCGAGTGTTTTTCCTTTTCAATTTGCTTGGGTCAGTCTGAGCTTTCCCGTTTATCGAAGACTGCTTTCTAGAGGATGAAGACGAAGATTTTGTACTATTAATATTTATTATATTTATTCCACTACATCATGTTGTTCCCCTGCATTTATTTATCTATTCTTGTTGTATATAACTCTGATCTATATTATAAAAATATAATCAATGTTATTTGGAAAAATCTTCATGAACTGTTTATTTGATTATTATGTTCTGTCATTCCACTATGAGATTCTGTATTTTTTTCTTTCTTTCTCTGTTTTTTCTTATACACCCTATAACAATCTTCCCTTTTGAATGGTTTGAGTCTAACACGTGTGGTTTATCGTCGATTTAAACCGTCCAAAAAGGCAAGTTGTTACATTACTCGTCAAAACATCCAATAAAAATTAGTTATCATCACGATTAGACTTTAGTTTGGCTAGTTGTTTCGATTGATATAATAGTGCAATTTTGAAATGGATCCTTAGTTGATTATCAAAGTTTTTCAAAGTATTTTTATTTCTTTTGAATAACAAGTTGAATCAACTAAGTGAAAATAGTACTTGGATTTCAATTGCTTGCTCTCTCTCTATTTTTGAAAAGTATTAAATTATTACTATTTACACGCCTAACTCAGAAAAACTAAGGCCAGATATACCGACCATGCACTGCCTTTTAGACTTACATGATAAGAGTACAGAGCGTGGTGAGTGTACACACTTTCGTATGAACACGTGACTCTAGGTGGTTACTTTTATTAAATCTATTTACATACACCGAACTTAGATAAACCGAGGCCAGATATACCGATCATGCACTGCCTTTTGGGCTTATTTGAGAAGGGTATAGAGCATGGTAAGTGTACACACTTGTGTGTGAACACATGACTCTAGGAAAAACTTAACTTAGAAGATCAAAAACATTATCGCCTTTACTTTAAATCGGCCACTCTTTTAAATTAAGATTACAATTAGGATATACTTCATAATTAACACCCATGAACCTTCCTAAATACTAGTTAAACCATAGTTACTTATAGTCAAACTATATTTTTATTTTTTTGATAAATATATTTAAAAAAAATTCAATTTGTTAACCAAAAACATATACTTATCCTATCGTGTTTCTTCAAAAGTAAATCGAGATGCTAAAAATAAAATTTGTTTTGAGATTTTTTTTTTGGTTTTTTAAGTTTTGAGTTTTGGAAAAAAAGGCAAAAAATAAACCACGAAAAAATCAAATATGAAATGAGACTCCCCCCTCACACTTAATTTTGAATGTGTCCCTACAGTCATTCTTGAAATAATGAGTGTAACGAGGAAAAATATGTACACATTTACATAAGAAGGTTAACATTTCTAAATAGACGTGATATGGCTCATGAAGAATCATGAGATCCACCTCTTAATTACTTGGAAATTACAAGTATGGTTTCAAGCAATGACCGTTGACTTTAAAAATCGAACTGTCCCTAGGGTTTTCTACTCAATGGCACTGTGTGGAAAAATAGTACTTACGATATATGGTCCAGTCCATCTTGATTTTAATTTCCCAGGAAATAAGTGAAGTCGAGAGTAATACAAAATAACATCTTGATTTGGCGAAACATTTTTCTTGGGATTGACTTGTCATGGAAAAAATTTGTTCTTTCTTTATAAACCTTCTTGTTTTCATACGCGTCATTCCTAATCTCATTTTGTTCGCTGGTTTGCAATTTTTTGTTTTCGCGACTTTTTCAAGATCAAAGTTTAAGTTCTTAATCGCCCATAATGCTTTATGTTCAATTTCAACTAGTAAATGGCACGCTTTCGAATAGCTAAACGAAATAGGGGCATCTTAATGTTGATTTTAAAAGCGTACCGTAAAGCCCAAAGCGCGTTAGTCAATTTCTGAGATTAATCTTTTCGATTTTGAATAATAGTTTTCTCCAAAATTCGTTTTATTTGTTGATTTGAAACTTCAACTTGACCAAAAGTTTAAGGATGATACGGAGTGGATAACATATTGGTTATCGAGTATCTCTTCATTAGAGTTTCAAATGAACGATTGCAAAAATGGGTTCTGTTATCGCTTATTATTGTGCGAGGTGTGTCGAACCCCGAAAAGATGTTATCATTAAGGAATTTCACAGCAATTCTTTGATCTTGGTTTTACATGGAATGACTTCAACCCATTTGGATACACAATCGACAGGAAGGAGAATGTATAAATTTCTGAAAGAGTTGGGAAACTATCCATAAATTTAATACCCTAAACATTAAAGATTTCAATCCTAAGAATGGGTTCAAAGGCATCATATTTCGTCATGGGATTCTTCCAAACATTTGGCAGCAATCGCATGTTTTACAATACTCAAATGCATCTTTTGAAAACGTCGACCGATAAAAACCACATTAAATCACCTTCTCTGCAGTTTTCCTAGGACCGAAGTGACCACCACAAGCTTTGTCATGACAAAACGGAAGAACACTTTTAATTTCGCAATCTGGGATGCAACATCGAATGATTTGGTCGGAATAGTATTTAAACAAGTATGGATCGTCCCAATAGAAGTATTTGACTTTGGAAAATAGTTTATATTTATCTTATTGCCATCAAAATGAAGGATTTTTCTTAGTGACTAAATATTTCACGGTGTTGGCATACCATGAATCTACAGAAACTGAAAGGAGTTGTTCATCGAGAAAATTCTCGTTGATCGGTAAAGAAGATGGTCCGTTTCGAAGACGTGATAGATGATCAGCGATGACGTTGTTGGATCCTATTTTGTCTTTGATTGTATGGTCAAATTTTTGGAGTAACAGGATCCAATGGATCAAACGAGACTTAGCATTCTTTTTAGCAAAAAGGTACCTAAGAGCGGAATGATCAATGTAAACAGTAATGTGTGAGCCAATCAAATAAGGTCAGAATTTTTTGAGTGCAAAAACTACCACAAGAAGCTCTTTTCAGTGGTCGTGTAATTGAGCTGAGCATCGTTAAGAGTCAAACAAGCATAGTAGATTAAATAAAGAATTTTTTTGATGTGTTGTCCTAAGATAGCACCAATTGTGTAAAGGCCAGTGTTTTCGTACCGTTTGAGTTGACAATAAATAATACGTGTCCAAATCAAATCAGACGAAAATACGAATCTTTGGGGTGCAAAGAAAATGATAGAAGAAAAATAGAAATAACAACACACAGAATCACACAATCACAGCGGAACAAAATATAATATATAATAACATATTTTTATACAAAAGACTCTGTAGCTTTTAATATATATACAATCATCAGAGTACAACAATCCACAACCAATCTGAAAAGTTATAATAAATTGTCCTTACAAATACTGAACATTCAGTTTAACACACAGAGCGGAATATAAATCAAGTATGTGGAATACGCCTGAGTCTCCTCCATCTTGTCTCCTGAGCTCCATAGCATTCTAATTGATCTATAATACGTCGTCTGACCTGAGCATTATAATAAATAATACCTAAGTCAGTATGGAAAACCAGCGTGAGAAAAACACACTCAATTTCAATTTAATTATTTTCAAATATCCATTGAAAATAAAAGTATCTCGTATGACCATGCCATACATAAATATGATGGGTTTTTACCTTACGATAACCAAAACATTTTATACTAATATCATCCGATATTATAATAGTGTCTATAGAATATAAATATAAAAATATCTGAAATGCTTGCATTTCACGTGTCAGCATAATTGGTATACAACTAAAACCATACGACGCGTATTAAAGAATGGATTCCATAATATGACCAGGTAAGGAACTACAACCGATGAGTGCCTCTCTAGATCAATGCACCTGGGTCTGACAAGAACGTCTTGTATCCCTGCCACACAGAACATGCCTAGCACTTGACTACTAGTACTGAATATGTCATCATCCTGGTCTTCCTACCGTTTTGAGATCTCATGCACAACCAATCCATAAATATGTAGATATAGGGTATCTAGAAAGATAATGACATACCCTAAAGGAAGTGACCCACTTAGCCCTGTTGCATGCCATAGTTTAGTCATTTTCCCGGTTGATGTGGCTTGAGGCTACGTTTACCTTTTTAATAGCAATCCCATTTGGAATGCTAACACTGCCTTCCAAGCAATAGTGTAATGATAGCATCCACCCATACAAGTTGTCCTGGGTATGGACAAACCAAATCTCCAAAATCACCATCTTCATTATCTTACGATATCACAATTCGCAACGCTTAAATCAGATTGAAGTGGTTTTCGGATAATTAAATCTAATCCTCGTCTCTTGGAAACGATCAACGGATTTGGCCAAATTTGAAAGTTGGTCATTTAACTATCAACTAACACACATAAGCTTTCACTAGGCCCATATTATAAATTTTCAGAACATTTATTTCAAAACATCCTTACAAAGATCTATATTCAAATCTCTTTCAATATTTGAAAAAAAACAATTTCGCATTCTTATATCCATAAAAGGATTTTCAACCCATATTAACACTTTGAAATATTTCCAAATCAATCTTATAATTCATTACTTAGAAAAATATCTCTTTATAAATCATCTCATAGTTAGAATACTTCAAAAACCATTAAATTCCAATACTTTGGAAAAATATGTCTATTTCCAAAACTCACTTCTAATATTCCATACTTCGGAAAAATTCCGTACTTATCTCATAAATTCTCGAAATTTTATTCATTCCCTTTGTATTTTCAAAAAATTATCGATTTTACTAATTTATGTCCTTCTAACAATTTATAATTCCTATAATGAATTAAATTCATTTCTAAAGTTCCCGAGTCCAACTATTTTTGGAAATTCCCTAAATTTCTAGAAATCCCATTATAACACTTCACTTATACAATTCCATCCATTTAACAAATCTAGATTATGATCTCAAGAGTATTTATATATAGATTCCAATCACCTGCTTTTAAACTATATACATAATAATCAATTTAAAGATATGGTTAAATAATTATTTAAAATATTAAAGCACTGTTAAAACAAACATCAATAACTAATTCCAATTTATTCATAAAATTCCAAACCGATCGCAAAACTTGTTCATAAAACTTAAAATTCATTTTAACAAATTTAAATATTTCAATAACTAACTTTCTAAAATATTAAAATCAAATTAATAGTTTTTAAAACTACATAGTTTAATAAAAATCCTTTTCTAAAACCAAAACTTAACTTCCCGATGAAAATCTATTTTTAAAATCTAATACAACCATTTTAGCATTTATAAATCTCTCTCGATTAGTCACAAAATGATTCACACTTCCAACTCCATAACTATTTCCCAAATTCTAAAATAGAATTTACTATTTCTTTCTAAGCCGATTTCCAAAACTCATTTTAATTTCACACCATGGATTTATATTTCCAATCTATCCAATGATAATCATTTCACTTACCTAAAATTATCTTTCATAATTTTCCTAAACTCATTACCAGTTTATACAGGTTTATGTTACGAAAATCCATTTATAAATCGATTTCTAATAAAAATCCCAATTTTTAATCTATTTCTCAAATAACACAACTATATTCCAAAAGTAATCCAATCTCGATTTCTACTTCCATTTCCTAATTTAAAAATCTTATTTTAAATCCAGTATAACCAAATTTATATATATTTCCAAATCTCCTTTATGCTCCCAATTTATTTAAATCTCGATTTTTTAAAACCATTTACATTTAAATAAATGCCACTTTAATTTATTGTTTAAAAATCCTTTATATACATTATTTTGAAATATCTATTTAAATTATTTCATGAAATAGTTAAGTAGAAATTTAAAATCAAATCATTTTTTTAATCAAAACAATACCTCTTTAAATAATCCCAAAACTCAACATATATATTTCACTTCCAAAATCTCCTTTTAATTTCTTTTCAAATTCAAAATAATATTTATGGTATTTTTGTAACGACCTGGTATTCCGAACCATTCAATTTGACAATCATCCACTCACGTCAGACTTGAATTGCTCAAAACAACAGATTATTAATTTATATTTGGCAAAAGTCAATATATGCAGTAAATAAATAATCACAGAATCACAGTCACCGAGTATTACAACAGTAAGCAACGGAATAGGTAAATAGTAGTTCATGAAGCTACTATATAGACAATAGATCCGTAAACAAATTACAATAGATATGCAAACACAAAGTGGTCTCAATACATAAGCATATGACAAGTCAGAATATAAACAACTGGAATAAACAAAATATCTGAAAAGCTAAGTAGATAAAAAAGATCTCAAAGCGAAGCTTCGAGCTCCAAAGGTGAGTCTTAATTTTTATGACACTCGGTCTGACCCGAGCATAAAAAAAACATAAAACACTCGAGTCAGGATTAATATTCTTATAACAATGAATTCAACTCAAGTGATATGTCAACTGAAATATAAAATAACTTAAAGGATGTTTGGGATTCACATCCTCTGAGGATCCGTTAAACTATTTACATACATAGTACAATACACTACTATAATATGTCTATCAATAAAATTAAGTATTAAAATAGCGTTAAGGCATTAACCATATCCTCCTCAACACATTTTATATATTCCCATAGTCTACAAAGTACCGTAATTCCTTCATAAACTGGAGGGCTAACAGAGGTCACATCATAGGTATGATACAAACCAAAATCATAGAAGGCGCGATAAGGCATGTGACAAGGCACGCGAAGCAATGCCCAGGGTAGGATACTACCGCTTTGCGGATCCGGACTGGTGGTAAAGCATAGCAGCTACTACTGCCGACCTTGAGACACACTCCCAAATCAAAGCTGCATCCAATCAAATCGCAAAGAAATAGAATGGTATCGAAGAAATGCGCCCGATAGGAGAATGACCTCACTTGGCCCAGCGTGGCTTCTGTTTTAGCCAGGTCAAGCTGACTCATGGGAGCTAGGGTTACGTTAATACCTCATACAGAATCACCGCCAAACCATCCTACTTCGTTCTGGAATCTCCACCACGTACACAGTTGTTAAAGTGGTTTTCGGTATTGGCAAAGAGTATGACAATATCCGATCCTGGTCTCTTTAACAACCAAATTCTTATTTCACACCATGGTCATTTCATAGTTTCAAACAGTTTATAATTCATATCAAAATATCATATCCATTTCAAAATCATATCACTTTCGAAAATCATATTCACTTCCGAAATCATAACTACCAAATAGTTTAAACATCATATCAAAATATTTGCATTTGAATACATTAAATCTAAATCATAATAGTTTCAACTTAAACAAGTTAAATATTGAAATTAGTATATATATTGAAATAGTTACAAATTATAAATGATTTATATTTAAAATAGGTCAGAGATTAAAATAGTTTATTTATCAAAAATAGTTTATACATTAAAAGTAGTTTATAATTAGAATTGTTTCTTCCAAAACCACAAATCAATCCAATTTCTCATTAAACCATTTTAATTTATGTCGATTTCAAATCTAGGTTTGAATTATAAACCTAAACCACTTCCAATTCAAAATGTTTAACTTTAAATATTCAAACAATTTACGATAACCTAATTTGACAAATTTCATTTACATTTCAAAATTCAATTTAATCTTATTTAAATTTGAAATATTTACTTAATCATTTTTATCAACATTTAAATATATTCTTAAGTTACAAATTAAATCAAAGTTTCATATTCAATTATAACTTTATTTAAATTTGAAATATTCATTAAATCGCCTTTACAAGAATCAAGTTAGTAAGTTATAAATTCCATATATTTAAAATCTCAAAATCAACAAGTTCCTAATCAACTCTTATTTAAATTAAATTACAAGTCAATTCTTATTTTAATTCAATTATTCACCAAATTAAATTTCTAGTCAACTTTTATTTTATCTTTTCGCTCTTCCTTCCTCTCTGTTCTCTGGTGTTTTTCTTTTTATTTTTTCGTTATTGATGCACTTTGTTCCTTCCTTCGTTTGCTATGTGTATCCTTAGTGTGTGTGGTCTTTTTAAATTTCTATACGTTCTTTTTTTCCCTCCAGTGCATTAATAAAGTGGTAGGGGACCATCCAACCCCGTCGGCTATACCAAAAAAAAACTTTTATTTTATCTTTCCGACCTTTGTTTATTAAAGTTATTACAAATTCTATTTTAAAATATTAGTATAAATTTAAAAAAAATTAAAACATATTATATAAATTGGTTAAATTAAATTCTTATTATATTAATAAATTAAATCTAATTGATTATTAAATCTAGTTTATTATTAAATCTATTTTAAGTCTTATTTTACATATTTTTAAATAATAAAGTTATAAGTAAAACTTTATAATTTACCTTTAAAAACTTTATAATTTTAAAATTTCCAAGACATATAAATTTAAAAATCTAAATATTATATAAAAATAAAATCTTTATGTTATATTAAATACCAATATTTATAAAACCCATATATTTTCTTTCAAAAATTTAGAAATCATTTCTTTCAAAATAGACTAACGGCATTCGTATATAATTTTCTATCATATGGTCAAGTGATACAGATATTTATCATTTCAATCGATAATTTAAATTTAATATTTAGGAGCATATATCATTTCAACCCGCAATCCTAAAATTTCAAAATCAATGAAAATCGCTCGGGTTTAGCATTTCAACCCATAACGATTTTCCTTTAATCTATAATATCGTTCAGGTATGTATCATTTTAACCCATAGGGAATATCTACCAACAGGAACTTGCAGAGTAAGAACAAATATGATACTAATATTATATATCAACAACATGCATATTTTGTCAGCAACAAGTTTAAATAAATTGTATACAACAGGTTATGGTGTCATATGTCATAGGTAAACAATTGCAGATAATGGCATATCATATTTAATAATTAAATAACTAAAAATTCAAATTTAACAACATATTTCAATCGTCATTTCATATGAATTAAATTTACCAAATATAGGAATGTCAATCATGGGTGATTGCTCATTTTTCGAGGCTAGAGAGAACGGGACAAGCACATAGATAAGTGACAAATCGAAGCAACTAACATTCTGCGAACAATTCTAGATAGCGGCGAAACCAAAAGCAAAGCACAACGAATTGGATCGATGGAAATCAAAGATGTATTATATTCTAAAATTAAATATTAAATTTAAAACATATTTAAAAATAAATCTATATGTATATATTTTAAAATCAATGCTAAATTTAGAACACATGTTAGATTAAAATCTTTATATATATGTATATATATATATACATATATATATTTTCAAATCAATATTTAATTTAAACACATAAAAATCTCTATATCTATTTGAAAACTGAACTCATGTATACTTATATAAATTAATATATAGACAAATTTATAACTTACATACATATTATATTTTAAAATCGATATTAAAACATATTAACATAAAATTTATGTATATTACATTACAAAATCATTACTTAATTTAAATATAACGACCCGAATTTTTCTATCGTTTAATTTGGAATATTTAAATGGCTTTAAATATTTGATTTGGAATTACATTTGAGTTAGCAAGTTTTTAAAACTGGAATTTCAAGCGATTTCGCAAATTTTTGAAATCGTCAATTTAATTGATGCTTTAAAATAGCGATCTGAGACACAGTCTCAGAATTCAACGAAACTAGTTCCATTGGTCCATAATAGTATACTATTATCAGAAAGCAAATTTTATAGTGTTTGGAGTTATCGTTTGATCGTATGATACATAAACGCGTTGAAATTTATATAGAAATTTAACATAATAACTAGGGTCCAAAAAGCTATTTGGTCCATAGGATTGAATTAGGACTCGAAACCTTTTCCATTGCATTCGAAATAAGGGTACAACATTATAAACGCCTAGCGGCACCCCTAAATAGTAGTTTAAAATTTTGAGAAATGTGATTTGAGATATTTTGAATATTAAAATTTAAAAAAAAGAACCAAGTCAAACCTTCTCGAATACGTTGTTCTCTACCTTCTACGGCACACTGCCTCGTTACCATCAAAACCAGGTCCTCTTCCTACGCAACTCAATGGATTCGACATTAAAAAAAATATTTCGAATTATATCGAACGAATCGAGAATCACAGCGCGAGCGCATGGGATCGAAACTTGACGCTTTTCGTACGCACGAGGAAAGGAGAGTAAGATCGCGATCGTCTTGTAATGCGAGCGAACGATGGAGCGCGATGAAGGCACTCAGGCGGAGACGCGAGCGGGCGATTTCTAGCATTTGGCATGGTGTAAAGAGAGGGGCGCGGGCCTGGAGACGAGTTTTGTTGAATGGCGACATTTGGTGTTGGCAGTTGATGCTCTGGTGGGAGGGAGTTTGGGTCCGACATGGTTAATCTAAAGATGCAATGATGATACCTGGAAGTGTTTGCGAATGAGGAAGGTATTTTTATAGAGGTAATTAAGTAGTGAAATTTAAATTGTATATGGTAATTTCTTAAGTTATTCACTGTAGTTAAATTTTATTACTTTTATTAAAAAGAGAACAAATGTAAATTAGGTTAGTTTAATTGTTATTTAAAATTAGTTAAATAAATTTATTAACTGGAAACTAATTGTTTAATTATTTCAAATGTTAATAAACTGTATAATGTTTATATGAGGTCTAAAATCGTGCAGAAACAAGTCGGGTTTCGATCAGATTGCAAAATAAAAATCAAGGTGATAATTTCTCACTCTTTTGGATTGCCATGTCTAAATTTAAATGTTCAAATTTAAATCAATTGATGCTTGATTGGATTGATAAATTTATAATTATCTGTTGGATGACCATATATATAGTAGTATATATATTAGTAATTGGAGTGATATTCCCACATATTATAGCGGATAAGACCTTATGCGTCCTGCATAATAGCGGATGACCCTATATACCGCGATATCCTTCTCAAAGTGGGATTGGTATTTTTATTGTTATCTAACATCTATGGATGCAAGAAAATAGGTTGGAGCGATCTAACTGGATTCCTCAAATATATTAGTGTTTCTCATATATATAAAATATATGATGTGTTGAATAATCTGCTGGATTATTGTGTGTTGTAAATTTTTAAATGTTATAATAGCATGGGGATTTACTTTGGTATATTAAATACCATAAATATTATTTTGAAGGGTTTTTAATATAAAATTATATATATTGAAATTTGGATTATTTTGAATAAGCAATAATGAATTTCTGATCGTATTAAATAATGCAGGAAAAATATTTTTAAATAGGGATTTTAAGATAAATTATATAAAGGGATTTTTGAGACTGAATTTTTAAGTGGTATTTGGGAAATATAGAAAGAAGTTGAAATTGATATTAAAAATGGGTTTGGCGAAAATAAATTGAATTTATAAGAAATTATATTTATGAAATGGAATTTTATAAATGAGATTATTTTTAGCAAAACTCAAAGGAGTTATAAAAATTTATAAACATGATTTATAAATAAAAGAAATTGATAACAAATACATTTGGTGTATAAATTTATAGGGAAAATTTATATTTGAATATGGGAATAATGTGAGAGAAAAATAATGAATACTATTTTTGAAGTAGAAATGGTTAAGGAGACCGAAATGGAAGTGATGTGATAGGAATCGAGAGGGGTTATACATTGGAATTTGGTTATTAAGTTTTATAAATATATTTTCAGCAATAATTTAAGTGTTTATTTCAAAAGGAATATTTTATTACAATTCAAAGTTAGTTAGTATGAATACTTCAGAAGTAATCTTTCAAATGTTGTTATCCCGCCTATTGGCAAGGCCGTGACACCATGAACTTAAATGGAAACCGAGGACGGTCCGTCCAGAAGATCGGTTATACGCAGGTTCACTATGGATATCGAGAATTTTGTCTGAGTCCGGATCGAGATACAATTAACATGACACGACATGCAAAGCTATGAAATCCAACATTCCAAATTTTAAGTCACTGATTTCGCATGCTCAAGATATGATCGATGCAAGCTAAGGAAATCAATTCGTTCGTCCCATCATTTTACTCTCTTCGCATCGATCCCGCTCGCATCCATCTGGAACTGCACTCTTTGTATCCATCAACGGAAAGGCCTTGTTCGCATCCATCAAGCTTCAATAGTTTGTATCCATCGGCTGTATTGGATCGTATCCATTAAGTGGTCGTCATTTCGTATCCATCAGGTGACCATTGGTCTACATCCATGAAAAACACCGCACTATGTATCTATTGACTGTAACATAAGTGTCCATTTCATATCGATTAAGTTTCAAACATGCTTCATATTGATCGACCACAAATTGGTATGAAACCAACGCCTCTCTTCGATACAAAGTGGAATGCAAAAGATCGATATGAAGTGAGATGCCATCGGTCGATACGAACAGAGCGACGCCGATCGATACGAACAAGGCAGAGGTGATCGATAGGAACAAGATGCACTCCAATGAAAGACTTAGTCACTCGGCATGAAAAGTGGATCGATATGAGGAGTTAGCGCCACGTCAGCTTGCAAGCATGTGCCCAAAAAGTGATACGTACTGATCGATACGAAGGGAATCGATACGAATTCAACAGCGTACAGAGAACCCGAAATTGCATCGATCATAACTCACAATCTACAAATTCAAATGCTATCGAATTTTCATAGAAGCTTGTGTACATCCTCGAGAGTGTTCATGATCGATATCGACTCGATTGGATGGATTACTGATCCATACGAAGCTCGTTCGTATCGTTCATAGATCGAGTGCAAACCGTATGGGATCGATCGTGTGGCCCCACCAACGTGCAAGAAGAGGTCTCTCGAGATCTGAGCGAGATATTTACAGCTAACGCCTATAAATAGCAGCCTAGAACCTACAGAAAGAGGACTTTTTTGACTCTTCGATGCCCAGACTCTACTGAAACCATTGTTGTGCTCGAAAACCACTGTTGTGCTTGAAAATCACCGTTGTAACTCATTGTAACCAGCGAGAAAAAGTTAATAAAGATCAACCATGTCATAATGGACATAGGCAACACGCCGAACCACTTTAAACCTTTGTGTTTACCTGCTGTTTTATGATTATAATTTGGAGTGTTTGTTAGATAATACTCTTTTTACATATATTTTCTTCATTTTTATCTCTTCAAACACTTCCGAAGAGTGTTGTGCCCAATTTTGGTACAAACACTTTGGTGCCTTCACTGAGAAAACATAGGTTTTCCTCATGCTTGTTGGATCTATTATCGATATCAGATTGCATAAATCTAAGAAAAAGATCCAGATTTCAAAGTTTGAAGTTCTTCCATCCTATTCAGATTTGCATCAAGTCTAGGAAAGAGCTTCGCTATCCATCATTGTTAAGACAAGGACTACATCTACAGCTGCAGATCCAGAAGGACGGGACAGACAGAATCTCGTACAACTGCCTCCAACTAATCAGAATGCTGCTAGACCATCAGATCCACAAGGCCCTGTCATGAGGGAAGAATTTAAAATGCTAATGCAATGGCTGACACAGAGTCGACACCAGCTTACTCAATAACTCCGTGCTAACGTAGAGCTGACCAACCAACTGCACCGTCAAAGATGGAGAAGATCCAAAAGGGATCTGGCATCCTATTCATCAACCGAGAGTTCAGCCTTTTCAGATTGCTATCATAGATTTACATGTCCACGACTGGTTGGGAGTTATACTCAGGCTACTAGATATCAGCATACACTGAATATTGGGCAATCGAGAGTTGGCCCGTCAACCAACTATCTGACTGAACCGTCCTCTCGAGGAGGTACTGTTCCTCATCATGTTACATACAACCGAACTGCCACCGCTGCTACTGAATTGGGAGAGGATGCCCAAAATCGGACAGATCCTAACCGTCGCCAACATACTCCCAAACCTTATGTCCTTAAAGACTTAGAACCAAGGAGGGGAGACCTGGACCGTCGACCGCGTCTGGCCTAGCCTCGCATTGTGGAACCGACCACACCTTGGCCTAGCATGATCAAAATGTCAAGTTGTTGGATATACCGACAATGATCCGTCAAATGATCCGTAAAATTCAGGGTCTCACTAACGACGACCGGGGAATCTCCCGAAGTCATACCCCTTTCACTGGTGACATACTCTATGCTGAACCACCTCAGCATTTTAGGTTTCCAACTATACCCGTCTATGAAAGGAGCGCAGATCCTAATCAACATATTCTAAAGTACGAATGGTTGATGAATGTTGCACGAGCTGATGATGCAGTTAAATGCCGAAGTTTTACGATCTCTCTTAGGGGCATAGCGACTATGTGGTTCATCTTTTTACCACCTCGATCTATCTCATGTTTTGACCAATTGGAGACAAAGTTTGTTAAGCAGTTTCGGATGCATGTAACTAGGCCGAAGGATGTTAACACCTTGTCCGGTGTCACTCATGCTCCTAGAGAGATACTTGGACGTTATCCAGAAAGATTTCACACTACGTGTGCTGAGATTAGCAATCCCAATGATAACTCTATTGTGATGGCACTAACTAAGGGGATTGATCCTGATTCCGAGTTCGGTAACTGGTTAGTCGGAAAGCCTCCTGTGTCGTTGGACCGTTTCTATTCCAAAGCAGCCCAACTCTTGAGAAGGAAGGATGCGAAACAGTCTAGGAAAAAGGATGATGATAGGCCCCATATGGAAGGAATTCAGAGTAATGTAGCCGTTAAACAATCCGGGGAGAGCTTCGAAAAATTCCAATCGAATTTTCAGATTAAGAAAAATTAGCAGAAAAGCAATGGTAATCAAAATAGGAAACGGGATCATAATCGTGGTCCATGACATAGGACTCATATGTTAGTGTAACGACCCAGAATTTTAGTCATTTGAAATTCGTATATTTGGTTGATTTTAAATATGCACAAGTAAATTTTATAAGCTGAATAAATTATATTTTGAATATCTAGATTTAATTGGATAATTAAATCTAGAATTTAATATTTGAAATTATGAAAATAATTGGAATTTGAATTTAATATGAATTAAAATGATTTATGAAGTTGATATAAATATTATTTGAATTATAATGATGTTTAAGAACATTTAAAATTGAATTAAAAGTTAATTTATAGAAATTGAATAATTTAATATTTAATTGACGAGTGAAAATAGCCATTTCTCAAACAGTCTCGGATTTCGGTGAAACCAGTTTCATCGGATCCATAATGTTATATTATTAAAAGTTTTCAAATATCGTGTCAATCGGATTTAAGGTTTGTCCGGGGCAAGCTAAAACGCATAGAAATAGGTTTAAGTGAAATTTTAAATTTAAATAATTTGATTTGAAAAGCTATCTTTCGAATACGATCGAATTGGCTCTCGATATATATTCCATTACATTCAAAATAGGGGTAAAACCTTATAAACACCAGGCGGCACGCTTCGTTTCGAGTTCGGAAAATTTTCGGATGAATAGTGCACGTAAATTTTCTATAAAAGCCCCTCATTTTTCTTTTTTTCCACAAACCATAGGGTTTCATACCCTAGCCGCTGGTTGTAGTTCAATGGATGAAAATGAACGAATTTCTACCCTTAATCTCTCTCAATCCATAAATCTATTCAAGAAACTTCCAACACGAGAATTGTAGAGCTTCTCGTGACCTTTCCATCCATACAGTGATGATCGTGTGATGTTGATCGACATGGCAGGAATTCATGCTCAAAGTTGCTGTAGTTGCACGCGTTTTTCTCAATGATGATGAGGCCGAGCTCCCTGATGTTGTAGCCAAAGGAGGTGCTCGCATAGGGCTTCAAATTGGCAGCGTCTGATCGTCGTGTAGTCAAGCAAGGAGGTCACATAATTGATGGCAAAAATGGCGGTGCATGGGTTTGTTTCATATGTGAGTTTGAAAGGGGAGAAGAAGAAGATCACGGCTAGGTTTTATAAAGCTAAAATGAGCGGCTGTGATCGATTCTAGGGTTTGAGATTAAATAAAAATTGAAATTATTATATTATATAATTCGTATAATCTTTAAAAAGCTATAGCTTTTTCATACGAGGTCCGTTTCGCACGAAACGAATTGCTTTGAGTCCGTATTGACGAGCACTACATTATGAAGCTGGATTGGGATTTATTTGAGCTGGTGAAAATTTTGGTTGGAATTAAATGCTTGTTTAATTTTAACCGCAATAAATCGCTATCGCGATGACTACAAGCAATATGAGTACAACTCACTCTTTTTGACTCATTGATATTTTTGTATAAGTGAGAAATAATTTATTATATGATGATTGATGATTGTTTGGATGATATATGACATATTGATTGGTATTTGGATATTTAACTTCCTAATGGAGAAGATGACCGTATATGTTCCCATGTATGAACGGATGACCCTTTGTACGCGCGTCTGCCTTAAAGCGGACATTGTACACATATTCTAATATGTATATTTATTGCAGGTGACAGGTTGGGGGATCCAACTGGATTCCTCACCAGTGTTGATTTATTTACAGATATTGTTATATATTCCATTATCATAGATATATGATGTTTTGGATGCCGTGATTATTGTATTTAATGCTGTTGCAGCATTGGCCATATTTTGGAAATTTAAAAATGTTAAAGTGATGATTTTCAAATTAAAAAGGATTTTCAAGTGATTTTGAAAATATACATTTTTTTTGAATTTTGAAGTGTTAAAGGAATGGATTTATTTTAAATAAATAAATGTTATAATTTTTATGTTATAAACATTATGATGTTTTGGGAAATATAATTGAAATGTGATTTTTGAAATATGAAGTTAACTGTTTTGTGAAATAGTATAAATGGAGATTTTTGAATTATTAAAAGTGGTTTATATATAAGATTTATAAAAATTGAATTTTTATAAATCGAAATAATGGAATTATAAAGGAGTTTTTGTAAGTGTTAAAATGAAGTTATAAATGAATCTTGTAAGTGATTAAGATTTGTGAATGTGTGAAGTTATAATATAAATGAATTTGTAAATAGATGATTTATAAGTAATTAACTTATAAATTGGATTTGGCATATAAATGGGATAAATGGAATTGGTTAATAAAGGAGATTTATAAATTGAAGTTTTTATAAAATAAAAATGTGAATTTTTAAACATTGTTTTGTAAATCCAAAATCAATTGAAATTGATAAGTTAAATTTAGAATTTATTAAAGGATTATATTCATGATTTTGGACAGTGAATAATCTTTTAAATTAAATAAACGTTTTGGGAAGTGATATTTTAAATGGAATAAGATGAATAAAAGATGTTTTAAAATGTGTTAAGGATCGAAATCATAAATTTCAACATTCATTGTTGAAATAGACGATTTTGAGAAATAAGGAAATGATGGACTATGACACTGTTGTTATAGTAAATGATTTTCGAAAGGCAATGTTTTTTTATAGTATATGGGATTTATATATCTATCTTATTTTTGAATCCCTATACTATTGATTTTGGGTTGTGTTAACGATAAAAATTGGTTTAACGCTAACACCCGGTGTATATCGTGATGAAGTGAAAGCACCACCCGTTTATACGAGAAACAAAGTAAAAAGGAAAATCGCCAAAAAGTAAAAGAGACAGAGATTTTTATAGTGGTTCGGCTTCTAGTAAGCCTACATCCACTTTACATTCTCCATTATCTTCTTTGTACACACTTTTACAAGATTACAGCACTTTTACAGCATAATCTCTCGATTACAACACCTTTACAACACGATCTTACAATTACAGCATGATCAGAGAAAGAAGTTAGAACTTTGATGGTGAATTGCTCTTCGAATCTCTCTTGAATGAAGTAGATCTCTTGATGAAGAATCTTCGATGGTTGAAGTGTTTGGAGGAGTGGAGAAAACTGCAGAGTATCGACGTCTTGGAATCGGAAAAGTCCCTCCCTAGTTGGAATTCACGCCGTATTTATAGGAGTTTCTGGGCATAAGTCATGAATGACCTAAAGTAGGTCGTAGGTAGGTCGTGTGAACGACCTAAGGTAGGTCGTAGGTCGTGGATAGCTGAGTTACGACCTAAAGGGATGGGTTGAAGGTTGTTGGCGACCTAACTGAGTAGTAAAGGAAGAAGCCACGACCTAAGGAATCACGATCTAAAGGAGTGGCGACCTAAGGATGTTGAGGCATGGCTTTATAGGTCGTGAGCGGCCTAAATGGTAACGGTGTGAGGTGGGACGAGTTAAAGGAATTGCGACGCAACTGAATAGTTGTTAGGTCGTTAGGAACTGCTTTAGGTCGTTATGGTATTAGGTCGCGGAGTTAGGTCGCGGAGTAGTTAGGTCGCACGAGTTTCTGGGTGCTCTTCTTGTTAGGTCGCTAGGTGTTAGGTCGCTAGGTCGTTACTTAATAGGTCGCTTCCCATGCTGAGCCTCTCCAATCTTTAAGTCGTAGGTCGCTAACTTGTTAGGTCGGGTACAATGCTTGCCGCACTAACTCGCTGAGTTGCTTTAGCTCGTTGGATACTCCATGCCCTAGGTCGCATACCGTTTTGGACGGGGCGCTGCCCCTGGACCCCTGCGACCTGACTGGTCAGGTCGAACACCGTAGCGATGGCGTTGCCCCCGCACCCCCACCTTGGGGGGTTGGCACACGCCCGGACCCCCCTCCGTAGGGGATCTTAGATGATAAATCATTCAACAGGACTTGCTTTGTTGAGATGTTGAGTTGACCAATCTTTGAGACGAGCTATCTTGATTTTCTCGGTCGATCTTTTGATATCACGACCTTGCTAAAAAGGCGGGATAACAGGTTGTCGTAACGATGTTTTCCGCAACATTCATTTTGACCCAAATAAATGTGTTTAAAAAGAATGTTTTTCCTTAAAGAATAAAATATATACTTAATCCTGATTTAGGTATGTATAATATTTTTTAAGTGTTGAAAATAAATTGATTTTTGAATTACTTATTATTAAATAAGTATATGGAAATGGTTTTGAAGATATACCTTTTTAAAGATAATTCGAGGTGAATATTTGGCAAATGGTTTAATTAATAAAAGATTAATTAAAAGGGCCCAGTGATTGTATATGGTGCTAATTTTTTGTTTTTGTTTTGATAGTTAAATAACCGACTATCAAACTTGGCCAAAATATCAGTTCCTCGATTTGATGTGAGAACTTTTTAGTCGTAAAGTTAGCGTGTTGCCTTTTGTGTAGGCTTGATTATCATTTTTGTTGAGGATGATAATTCGCATAGTGCAGAGTATTACTCCAATCTATCGAGCTTCCTTCTTGGCCCGAAGCATAGCAAGTTGAAAGATGGAGACGTGATAAGTCTATGAGATTTAGTTTCTGTGTGAGGTTGAGAAACGCATTTGCGTTGTTGGTGCGAAGAGACCAGGATCAAATTTTTCTGAAAACCACTTTGGACGAACGTATATGCGACGATTGTGCAAGTTGCTTGTGATGATATTGTTATTCCGAATTTTCATAGTGGGGGACTGCTTGTTGATCTTTTGGGGTTAAAACCCCAATATACATCCAGTAGCAGTGGTCTCTTCATTATGAAATGTCCAATGCTAGGACTATTCGCTACTAATTCTAGGGATTTCCCGACAGGATGTGGTAGGAAAGTACTTACGGTTTGTCCTGTTCCTGGACAATTTTTATGGATGTTTGTCTGATATTGCATTGCTAAGGATTATGTACATTGGTTTTTAAAAACGCACATCAGTTGGTGGCGGAGAAGGCAACTTCTCTTAGCTTAACACCCTCCTTGAGACGTATGAGCTTAAGGGTTGTATTTTTGTGGAAGGCAATTTGTAGACAAAAGGAAATGTCCATGTGGCATTCAAAGTAATGTGATATGTGATTGTGAAAGGTAATCGTTACCTCGTCGGGCCTCATCAACCGGAAATGACCAAAACTGGGTTAGATGCGGCAAGGCTAAGTGGGTCGCTCCTATTAGGGTATGATTATCCTCTTCTAGATATATCTTTGCACGCTATGACATTGTGTATCTGATTATTGTGGTTTGTATGCTACAGGGCCATCAGTAAAGGTTTGTAACGACCGAAGGATGACATATTTGGTACCATCTAGTTATAGAGGTGGGTCGGTCTTGTGTTGGTAGAGAAACTTTGCGATGGTTTCTCGGTACATACTTCTAGAGATCTACTGCCGGAAGGTAGTCCCTTCACCTGGTCATTTGTATGGAAATCTAAACTCCACTACGTTCTTGCCATTTTATTTTAGAGCCTAATATGCTGGTATTTAATAATGGTAAAAATTTCGGCTATTTTGAATACTATTTGTATACTAGACACTAGTATGACATCAAATGAATTTGATATGAGATGTTTTAGTTATCATAAGGTAAAACAAGTCCTTGTTTATGTGTGGACTTGTCTTACGAGATACTTTTGTTTTGAAAACTAAGGAAAAGTTCGGTAATTTAATAAATTCAGTTGAGTGTGTTTCTCATGCTGATTTACCAGACTAATCCGGGCGTTCTTCCCTTTCAATGCTCGGGTCAGACCGAGTATATTTACAGGTTCAGTTTTGATGCTTTTGGAGCTTCAGTAGGAGAGCTGGAGATCTCCATTCCGTATACATGTACATGTTTTGCTTGATTATCCGCTGCATTGTTGCTTAATTTTTTATGTTATCAGCAATTGTGAGGACAGGTTATTATGACTGTCCAGGCTGATAATTTGTGATCGACTGTTGAACTTTGATTGATATATGTATATGAAGTTTCTTTTTTGTAAAGATCATTGATATGATATTATATGTTTCTGCTGCGATGTGAGATTCTGTATTGTTCAGTTTAGCTCTATCTTATCTCTTTCTTCTCTTCTCTTCTTCCCTCTTCTTTTCTTTCTCTTGACTTTCCGTTAGTCGGTGCTTTTGGGATCGGACATGTATGGATTATTGTTGATTCAAAGGGCATCGATTTGCGGGCCATCACAGCTAGATAATTGTACTCCTCTGAATACGTCGCTAGAAAACGTGTATCTACAAACCTGCAATACTATCCAGTATAAGAAGCCTGCTCCAAAGCAATCGTCGGTGAAGCAGATCCAAACAGGAAAGTTTTGTAGATTCCACTAAAGCTATGGCCATAACACCAATGAGTGTCATCATTTGCAAGATCTCATTGAAAAGTTGATGCATGAAAGGAAGTTAGAGCAGTTTGTACGGGAGCCGCAGTCTGGAGGTGCGGGCCCGTCAAATCAAAATCATGTACCGAATCAGGCAAGACAGGAGGAACCCACTCATACTAGCGGGAAGTTAGTGATCAATTCTGTCAGTGGTGGTCCTCATCCAGCTGACCAAAGCTGGAAGGAAATGGAGTCGTATGCCAGTTCTATTAGGCATGCGAGTTTCGAATGTTGTAGTAGTTTGGAAGATGGGTCTTCGGCCAAGCAACAAAAGACGATGACCAATGACATCATCTTTCGAGACAGAGACGCCGACGGGGTTGAAGCCCCAACCATCGATCCACTTGTCATATCAGCTCAAGTAGGTCCTGCTTAGATGAAGAGGATCTTGGTAGATAGTTAAAGTTCAATGAATATATTGTTTAAGCGAACCTATGACCAAATGAAAATGGAAACTAAAGATTTGAAGCCTTGTCAGTCTCGCATTCATGGCTTCAACGGGAGTGCAACCATTCCCACCGGAGTGGTGGAATTGCCTGTGGAGTTAGGAATCGGAGAATGCTGGAGAGTCCGGATATTACAGTTTGTTGTGCTAGATAACGACTCGACGTATAATGCTTTCTTAGGCCGATCGACCCTAGCTGAGTTCAGGGATGCCATCGCCCCATGGTGTTTGACTATAAAGTTCCCCACCGATCGAGGGGTTGGGGCCGTTCAAGGAGATCCGACTGCTGGATGAGCCTGTTATGTTGCTGAGCTATGCGAGGCGCAGTGAAAGGAGAA
This sequence comes from Allium cepa, assembly GCA_030765085.1. Taxonomy (NCBI): domain Eukaryota; kingdom Viridiplantae; phylum Streptophyta; class Magnoliopsida; order Asparagales; family Amaryllidaceae; genus Allium; species Allium cepa. The sequence goes on from CM060932.1 coordinate 453,253,966, forward strand.
AGGAAATGCTGTAGAGGAATCTCTCTGCATCCACTTTGTTGAAAATTGACAATTGGTGCCTGGGCCTAGGCCTAGGCCTAGGCACCCCAACCAATTCCAAATAGATCTTGACCCGAGAGATAACGAAAGTGAAGATGAAAGTAAAGACAGTCAATCTTCTCCGGTCGAACTGACGGTCGATGTCCCGATTGACGATAGCGACGATTCTAGAATGATAAAGATTGGATCTCAGTTAATCCAACAAATGCAAGAGGAATTTGTTGAATTTATTTGGCAAAACCTCGACGTGTTTTCCTAGACACATTCTGACATGTGTGTAATCTCCCCGAGCATCGGGAGCCACACATTGAACATTGACCTACGACATGTCCCGATTAAATAAAAAAGGTGTGGTATGGAACCAGAGTGATCTGCCGCCCTTAAGGAAAATGTAGATAAGCTTAAATCGAATGGATTTATTCGAGATGCATTATATTCGGAATGGGTATCCAACCCTATACTTGTCCGAAAGCCAAATGGGAAATGGAGAACGTATGTCGACTATTCAGACTTGAATAAAGGTTGCCCCAAAGATAGTTTCCACTTCCTTAAATCGATCAGCTCGTAGATTCAACGGCTATACATGAACTCCTATCTTTCATGGACACGTATTCAGGCTACAACCAAATACCATGCACTTGCCTGACCATGAGCATACCAGCTTCGTGACCAATCTGAGACTCTACGGCTACAAAGTTATGCCTTATGAACTCAAGAACGTCGGTGCAACTTACCAACGATTGGTTAATCAGAAGTTTGCCAAGCAGATTGGAAAAACCATGGAGGTATATGTGGACGACATGCTAGTAAAATCATGATACTCCACTGATCATATCAAAGACCTGGAATCAATGTTTAATATTCTTCGAGAATACAGAATGAAGCTCAATCTGCTGAAATGTCATTTTGGGGTTGCATTCAGAAAATTCCTTGGGTTTATCGTCAACGCTAAGGAATCGAAGCCAATCCCGAAAACATTTGGGCAATCAGAAATCTTGAGAGTGCAAGAACTATAAAGCAAGTCCAGAGACTCAACGGGTAAGTAGCAGCACTGAGTGGGTTCATTTCAAAATCCATTGACAAATGCATTCCCTTCTTTGATTTGATCCGAAAAGAAAATTGGAACTTTGAATGGACCACGGAATGTGAGGGCGCATTCCGAGCACTAATTCAGCACCTCTCCACACTAACTATTTTTCCAAAGCCTATCGGTCATGAGGAATTGTACCTTTACTTGGCGGTATCAGAAAACACGATCAGTACTGTCCTGGTTCGGGAGGAAGACCGAGTGCAAAAACTGGTTAACTATATTAGTAAATGACTAACCGGAGCTAAGAGAAACTATCCGAAGCTAGAGAAGTTGGCTTATTGTCTTGTTATAGCCTTAAGGAAGCTCCGTCTATATTTTCAGGCTCATCCTGTCATCGTTTACACCGACCAGCTGCTACGACAGGTTCTTACTCGGCTTGAGAAGTCTGGTAGGTTATTCAAGTGGAATATCGAGCTAAGTCAGTTTGATATTACCTACACTCTAAGGCGAGCCATTCAAGGAAGAGTCCTAGCAGATTTCATAGTTGAATTTACCATCCCAAAGAACTTGCCTGAAACTAATGAATCTCCCAATATATTTGGAAGCTATATATTGATGGTGCATCAAATGCCCGTTGCTCGGGTGTTGGGGTTGTACTTGAAACTCCTAAAGGTCGATCTATATACTATGCTTTAAAGTTTGATTTTCATGCGACCAACAATGAAGCTGAGTATGAAGCCCTACTTGTCGGATTGAGACTTGCCCGAGATTTAAAGGTCATTGCTGTGGAGATTTATTACGATTCGCAACTGGTCGTGTGTCAAGTTCGAGGGGAGTACCCGCCAAGGACCGAAGACTGGCTGCTTACTTTGCTCGAGTTCAACAAAAATTTAATCAGTTTGATTATTGTGTTATCTACTGCATACCCCAAGAGCGCAATCAAAAAGCTGATTCATTAGCAAAACTAGCCAACGTAGGTGAAAAACAAAAAATGTGATTCACTCCTGTGGAAGCATTGTCTTCACCAAGCATCGATCGAATGGAGACAGATTGGGTATTTGAGGTTGTTCTCAATAAGGAGTCATGGATAACTCTGTTCAGAAATTATCTCGAGCATGGGATCCTACCAGAGCGTAGGAGTGAAAAGAGACAAATTCTTTGAAAAGCATCGCGGTTCATTATTCAGAATGGAGTCATGTATAGAAGAGGATACTCCGTTCCTTTACTCCGGTGAATCACTCACGATGAAATCAAACACGTACTGCATGATATTCATGAAGGGGAATGTGGAGATTACACCAAGGGCCAAGCCCTTACCAAGAAGGTGCTCCGGTATGGATACTATTGGCCGACTATAAATCGTGATGCCTCGGATTATGCCAGAAAATGTGACAGATGTCAGAAGCATGCTCGAATTCCTAGAGCCCAACCTACTGGGATAACTCAAATGGTCGGTCCGTGGCCATTTGCAGTATAGGGTATTGATACTATTGGCTCACGACCTCTAGCCAAAGGTAGTGCGAAGTACGCCATCGTCGCAGTTGATTACTTTACCAAGTAGGCGGAAGTTGAGCCCCTTGCTACAATCACGACAAAGAAGGTGATCAACTTTGTAGTCCACAACATTATCTGCCAATTTGGTCTCCTACACACCATCATCACTGATAACGGAACCCAATTCGACAGTGTTGAATTTAGGAATTTCTATCAACGATTCCATATTCAAAAGAAATTCTCCGTGGTCGCACACCCACAAGCGAATGGACAGGTTGAAGCTGTTAATAAAGTTATAAAGTCTATTCTAAAGAAACAACTGGAAAAGGCCGGGGGAAAGTGGGTCGATGAACTTCCTATGGCTCTATAGGCTTACCGAATAACCTACAAGTCCGCTACCGTCTTTCTCGTGGCTCAGAAGCTGTTATTCCAATCGAGAAGGAAGTACCATCTCATCGTGTGACTTACTATGATCCGAAGACAAATGCTATATTACTTGCCGAATCCCTGGATTTATTGGATGAGTAGGTAAAAGAGGCTGACTTGAGGGCAGCTGTATACCGAAGTTGAGTCGTCCGATTGTACAATGCCAAGGTCCGACCTTGAACCTTCGAACTTGGTGACCTCGCCTCAAAAGAATCTATTCGGTTCCTTCGCAAATGAAACCAACTTGGGAAGGGCCGTACGTAATCGAACAAAAGCTCGGAGATGACATATTTAAATTATCGACCGATCACGGTCATACTATGCCAAGAGCCTGGAACAGGGAGAGTCTCCGTCGCTACTACACATGACAGGCTTCATTTATTCAGTCTACTGTTCATTTATAATTTGTTTATGCATTTCAAAATTTGAATTTGTAATAAGGCAACTGACTTTATCGTATTTTCTTATTTCAGCAATAAAATGCAATCCCTTCGAGCCAAAGCTGTGATTTATTGAACGCGTCATACAACTATCACTATGCACGGAGAGGTGATTTCCACCTGACAGTAGGGTTTTTTCAAATAGGGAGTAACTGAGATACGGTCGGTTATTCGCTAAATGAAACCCGAGCTCGTGGGCAAGTCATCACACCAAAGTTCAATAAAGGATTGATAAACGACAATCCTTTAAATAACTCCAGGTCCCCAGGGAGCGAACTGGAGTATAAACTTATAAACGTAGTCTCAAAGAGGGAGGATCTGTCTACCTAATGATTTCGCCCGTAACTTGACCAAGTTTGAGGAGGATGAATCCGTCCATCTAGCGACCTTGCTTGTTAACATAGGGTGGATGTGAATCGACCATCCATGATCCTGATAGATTCATCGTTCCCAGAGTGCGAAGGAAATCCTAAAGCCTAAATAGATGTGACCGACCGCTTGTCGGTCAACACTAAGTTCTCGGAATGCGCATTGTAGTATAAATATCAAATTCTTAGAGTGCGAATTGGAGTATAAACATCAACTCCAGATTCCCGAAGTACGAAATGAAGTAAAAACACCGACAACTCTAAAATCCCAAGTGAGTGGATTGGAGTTTATACACAAACCGGATATGAATTGATCATCCGTAACTCAACTCTGAGTCCCCAGAGTGCGGTCAGAGTATAAACCCAACTCGAGTGTGATTGACCATCTGCAAACCAATTTAAGTCCCTAAAGTTCAGACGGAATGCTAAGTATCAGGCGAATGTGATTGACTGCCCATACAATAACTTAAGTCCTCGGAGCGTGGACATATCCTTGAAACTTAAGCAGGCATGACGGACTGTCGACATACGAATAAAAGCACTAGAGTGTGGATGCAATCATCGATAGAAGAGCGAGTGTGATTCGATCACTCGAATTATCCTTGTTTCAGCATCGATTCAGCGATGCTATGCTTAATGTGTTGAAGGTGAAATGTAATCGATAACCGATCTTAAGAACTCGCCCTTGAAATTGGTGGCAGAACTTAAGTGTCAACTATTGACTGAAGCAGTGCAGCATCGGCGTTCAGCTTAATGTCTGGTCATGACTCGTATCCATGATTTTAGGACTTGACAAATAAACACAAACTCAATCCAAAGGTTGAAACTTCACAAGTGCACTGAACTGGAATTCAAATGCTGGAACACTTAAGCAAATAAACGCAAATTGAGTCGAAGAAAAAATCGAATTTCATTTCAAATATTTATGGAAGGAAATTATGTGAAAGTTTTTAAAGAAAAAATCCTACTAATAGGGGCCGAACCCGCATGTATACACGGCCAACAAAAAGATCAAAAGAAGTTCCTACCTACCCAAAAATACACCAAGGAAGAATGTGTTTTCTTCGGCTTCCTCTTTGGTGTTGACCCAACTGGATTCACTACTTTGTTTCCTCTTCAAGCCCTTGCCTTTTGACGTCTGACTTCCAGCCGAGGGCATTATGTCTACCTCCTCCTTCTTCGAACTCACGTGGATAGGTATATTTCCTAAAGGCGGAGTCGGAGGGACCGGATCAGCTCCAGTAGGCGAGACAGGCATGTTGGTGTCAAAAACCATACCACCAGGAAATATCATTCTTAACGGAGCTGGGCCAGGTCCCACCATCCCACCTCCAAAGCTACTAGCTCGAGCAGCTGCCTCCATTTCTGCATTAATTTCAGCTATTATTTCTTCTTCGCGAGCTGTTTGAGCCTTGTCGGAAATATTAGTGGTTGGAACTGAGGAGCCAGTCGCTGGTGCTACTTCACCCATAAAAAAGGGTAAATCAGCAAAGGGGTTGCTATGATGGCCAAGGAGTTCCTCCGTCATCTGTTCATCAAAAGTCAACGTGCTCCCCTATATCCCATCCATGGGTGTGGTAGCCGTCGTGGTTGCTTTGATTATGATGGCCTCCTTCTATTGGTGTTGTTCTTGAGTTATAGGAGGCATGACCGGTGTAGCTTCAATCAATGAATAAAATCAGAGAAAAAACTATTAGTAATTACTTCAAGTGACACTTTTGATGTCGAACAAGCATACATAATGTTCAGAGTACCTTCCTCAGTTTGACTTGTTACTGGCTAAGCAGCTTCAGATACTTGTTCGCAAGCCGGATATATCTGCAGCTGATTTGGGTTACAAGCAAGAACAGATTGAGGATCAACCTTAGGTGTGAATTCCGGCCTAGTTGGCGCAGGAATTTCAGGACTTGTATCATGGCGCTCAACATCTGAGCCCTCTCCAATCTCCATGTGCCAGGCGACAAGTGTCTCCTTTTCATATGAAATTATTGTGTCATGGAGAATTTTTCGTTTATCTTCATTCAGTACTCGGTTTTCAAGCTCGAACTCACCAATTGATTTGCCCTGATGCACAGCCTTTTCATCTTCAACTAATTGGCCCCAAGCGTTGTACAGATGTGTCGAATAATTATCGAGTCGGGCTAGTTTTCTATGCTTCAAGACGTTAGTGTTATAAGTAATAAGGAGATCTTCAATATCAGTCTCTATCCTGGACTCCGCCATTTTGACATCCTCCTTAACTTTGGCCTCCACCTCTTGAACTTTAATTACTGCAGCATCTCGTTCACCCCAAAGCATCACCGCCTGTTCACACGCCTCCTGGGCTGCTTTATTTGTGTCATCCTTCTCTTTGACGACTTTGAAAATTTTAGCTTTAAGCTCATTTAGTTCTTTCAGAGCGGCGTCCCTCTCGGATGTGACGGTGGTGTTTTGGTGACCCATCACCTCTACCAATGCAAAATGTGTTTGTCGCATCCTCTTCATAGCCAGGTTTGCCTCATCAGCTTTTTAGGTGGCCTCTATTTCAGATTTCCAAGAGGATTCAGCTTCATCATTAAGCATTTGAATAATACGGTGTTTCTGGGCCAGATCAGTTTCTAACTTCTCAATTGTCTTCGTCTGTTCATAAGCCACCATAGAGACCTTATCAGCAGTCTTCATCCATTCCTTATACTGGCTATATACATCGAAAAAATAGTCGTGCATGGTTTGTTCAGCCTCAAAGGGAATTTTCATCGAGTTTGGGGGAAAGGCGAAGCCATCGAAGCAGATATTGGGAAAATCATTTCTTTACTGGGCAATTCTGATAGCCCCTTCCCTTGTGGGCTTAGTGATTGCCTGCTCAGTAACTGTAGGAGCTGTAGCTTCGGTCCTGCGGTGTTGAGAATCAGACCATGGAGCATGAGAATATGGTTTTCGGCATGAAGGCTTCAGGGGATGTGTGTTGTGGGTAGAAGGTTGTGTAGGAACTGGAGGAGGTGGAGAACGCAATCGGGATCGGTATCTGTGTTCTCTGTCTCTATCTCTATCCATCTCATAATGCTCTTGACTTGAATAACCGCGATCGCGGTTTCTATCATCCTCCCTCTGGCGTGGTGAACGGAGACTTCCAAGCATAGAATCTCGCTAGTCATTGAATCTAAAAAGTAAAAGGAAAATATAGTTAGAGATCTACTGAAGTGAGCAGCTTATGACTAAAAACCGTGTAATGCCCTAAAGTGTATATGTGTTTGCAACCCCTCGACCAACCAGTAATGTCGACCGCACTTGTAGGAAGAGACTCGCTTATATCAAGAGCACTTTGAAGCTCCTCCAATCCGGTGTCATATTGGAGCAACACATAGTCCGGAATCGGAATACCAGCAAGCCTTTTGAAAAGATCCTCAACTTGTGAGGGAGGAGCCTCTGAAATTCTAATGCCGGTGGCCAGCAGAGACACAACTACGGATTTCTATCTCAAAGGTTTTTTTACGCTTGAGTGCTACTTCCTTGCCGTTTCTTCTTCCCTCTGAACCCTGAAAACTACCAGAAGGCTCGGCTACGGGTTCATCGTTCATGGGCGTGCTTTCTTCGTCGCCCTCCGCAGCTATTAAGACCCGAGAACTTTACTTTTTACCAGCCTTATCGGGCCTACCCTCAGCATTCCTTCAAGTCTAATGCTTTGATTTCGCTCAATTAGCCAAACGGTCCTCAAGTTTCTGTCCGTTAGCGCCGAGTCTACATCTCTCATTTCGCTTGGCACTTCTTGAAGGACCCTTACTATTTCTTTGAAATATGTGCCTTTAGGTCATGAGATCGTGGCTGTAAAAGAAAGTAGGTATTAATATCAATACCAGTTGTAGCCATCTTATCAACTACCAGAAAAGTCAGTTTTGAACCACCCAGTTTTGAAGTGTCTCAATCTGGTCCAGACATTAGTCACAACTTGGCAGTTCCTAACCGCCAATAAGAATGTAAACAGACTGTCTCCCCGACTCTTAATGTTAAACAATTATCCGATCTCGATCGGGGTTGGAGTTCGGAAAAGATGCTCCATGAATACAATGAATAGGCTATTCAGCAGCACGTATCCATTGGGATGTAATTGTGAGTGAGCAATTCCAAAAAAATACAACACTTCCTGAAAGTACTGGTTGAATGGGGAAGTGTTCCATCAGTGCACAAATGTCGATTGAAAGTGGTAAACCCTTCCAGGGGAGCATGCGATTTGTCATTCGGTCCGGTAATAAGACGTTGTCCAACGACAGACCGTGCCTTAGGCATATTTGCCCCAACAAATCTTCAGATATATTTTATTCCTTCCATTGTGAGTCCTAAAAGTGTAGCATATCTTATAATATATCTGCATGTATTAGTCTCTATGATGTGAAATATTATAAACCCCGATGATCTCAGCATGGCATGAGTACAAAAATCACACTGGGGTTTAGATCGGCGTGCCGGGAAGTGCAATTTTCACCCTTTAGGTACCCAATATACTTGTAGAGTGCACTTTTAAGCTAGTAGTTAATATCAATATCGTATATGTATCAATCAGGTATCGATATGATATATTTTAAAATATCGTGAAAATGTCGGATAATATCGTTAAAATATCTGACATGTGTAGAACATGTTATAAATGATATTGTACTATGTTATAATATTATTGTTTGCACCAAAATTGGTCGCAAACACCAAATGTCGTGAAAGCACCAATGTATGAACGCAGATCAGCAGTAAATGATCACAAATCACAGATCTAAGTAATGTAGAGGATATAAAATGAAGAATAATTAACTTCAAACGGAAAGAAATAGACATAGACACAAGATTTATAGTGGTTCGGCTATCTCCGGCCTACGTCCACTTTAAAAGTTAATATTTTTATTGACTTTCCTTGCTGGTTACCACTAATTACAGCGGATTACAGTGAAAAAATTCGAGTACAACAGCAGCCTTGCAGTGTAAAGATGTTTTCAGCAGAGTCTGGACGTTGGATAGCCAAAAGATCCCTTTTCTGTAGACTCTGAGGTGCTATTTATAGGCGTATGTTGCAAATATCTCGCTTAAATCTCGAGATACTTCTTCTGGCACGTGAGTGGTCCACACGATCGACCCTAGGTGATTTCGATTCGATCCATGATCGATACAAACGAATATCGTATCGATCAAGATTTGACCCAATTGAGTCGAAATTTGGCATGAATATTCTTTAGGTCGTACGTAAGGTCCTGCGAAAATTGGTGGCATTTGGACTCGTGAATTGTGAGATATGATCGATACAGAATGTAGTTTTCATGAAGGCTGAAGCATTCATCTCCATTCATTCATGTCCATCCCCTCATATTGGCTGCATCGATGACGTGGCTCGAAATTCCCAGGGAGATCAACTTCTGACGTTGAGTTGACTACTTCCTTCGTATCGATCGATACGAGCACGATCGATACGAAAACGGCTCATGAACCCTTCGATCTTCTTCGAATCGATGCATGAGTGGGTCCTTCGTATTGATCAATAATCGATCGATATGAAATGCTTATCCAAGTTCCTGCGACCACTGCTTCGTCCTTCGTATCAATCCAAGCCCTGATCGATACGAAATGCACTGACATAATTCGCCATCCAAGATACGTATGTATCGATATGAAACCTACAGCATGAGTCCATTTTGATCGATATGAAGCGTCGATCCAAATAAGTAGCCGAATCCACTTCTACCGATACGAACTGATCGATACGAAATCAACTCCTTCCAATATTGATCCACCCATATCCCGAGCATACGAACTCCGATTGACCTAAAATTTGAAACATAGCCTCTCCTAACCTTTTCCATCATTACTAATCGATTCCGTCTTGATTGGAGCTCGGCCAAATTTTTACGACATTGATCACGGTCTTGTTTCCGATCGATCTCCAATCCTGGTATCCATCCTTTCCAACTAATTTGTTGATATTCTGGCCTTGTCCAAAAGGTGAGATAACATTTGCCCCCCAAAACATACCTTGTAGTTAGAAGGTGTGTTTTGAATAGTTTCAAATCCGACATCCGAAGTCCACAGTCCATCTATAGCCATACCATCTGATTCATAATCCAATCCATTACCGAGCGATCCCATCCGAGTGTAGCATTCTTGACTGCTCCGAGTCGATGTCCGATTCCAAATCTAGTAACCAAAGCCTTAGCCAATTCTATATCCATTCGAACCCTTTAACCGAGTCCTAATCCATTCTTATCCAATAACCAATAACCAAATCCAGGACCTAACCGGGTCAATATACAAATCCTTAGCTGCTCATAGCCGATATTCGTGTCCATAACCTCTTCGGGTTCTTGCCAAGCGTAGTCCACACTCAGCGACCTATGCCAAGCAATGCCTTGGTATCCGTGGTCCAGTGTCCCTGAACGTTGGGTAATGCCATGACTTAAGTCCTAAGCCGAATCCTGGTCGCTCCGGACCCTTGCCGAGCATAGTCCATACTCGACGACCTGAAATAATAACCAATAATATAGGGCCTAAGTCTTAGGTCGAATCCTGGTCTCTCTAGACCCTTGTCGAGCATAGTCTATACTCGATGACCTGAATCAGTCAATTTGTCACGCTTGAACAAAGCAACTTACCCCTTGCCAGGTATAATCCATACCCGACGACCATTACCAAAAGCCAGGTGAATATCCAATCAAAATCCAAATCAAAATCCAAATCAAATTGGAAAACCAAAAATCCACATCAAAAATCCAAACCAATATCCAAACATGAAAACAATCATCCAAACAAAAGTCCAAACCAAAAAACAAACAAAATCAGGAGTTCAAACCAAACTCCAAAACCAAACCAGAAAAAGCGATTGTCCAAACCAAAAAGAGAAAATAGATTTCATAAACCTTAGCATTGCAGTTTATCATCATCTTAGAGCATGCCTAGGGGCCATCTCCGTCCCCGTACATGAGTAAGTGACTTGGCCGCTTGCCCAGAGTTTGCTACTTATTCCATATCATCCTTGTCAGTTGATAACCAATCGACCACCATTCCTAAGCCTTGTGCCATCGTTATTTGAGGTACACGGTGGCTGCTCCTATTCCACTGCGGCATTCCGAGCTTCGACATATTATCGCAACTGTCTATTCCTTATATGCTCCTCAATTATATCCTTTAGATGCTTCTAGCTATTGGTATCATGTCCATCCAAATCGTGAAAGAGACAGAGTCTTCCTTATGCCCTTTCACTTTCCGAGGGTTCTCTCCTTGCTGGCCTTCGATAGGGAAGGCGATTCCGAGTCTCCATGAATATCCGCTCTAACTTCTCGTTCAATACTCTGTAAGTGGAAAATTTTGTCTCTCTCAACCGCTTCCTAGCTTTTCCTGATTTGTCATCCAACTTCCTCTTTCATTTATCTTTATCTTTATCTGAGCTTTAGCTAGATGGCCCTCCATCCTCAGCCGCGTTCACCTCCTTTAATTCCATATCTGAACATGCATCTTCTTGCCGAAGGAATCTCTCGGCTTCGTGAAAGAATTCCCCGAGATCCATTTGTGGGTCCCGTATTAGAGACACTTTGAAATCCGAATTATCTTTGACTCCTGACACTGCGGCCATTAAAACTATCGATGGATCCGGCCGATCCACTGAAGCAACTGCTGCGTTGAACTGAGTTAAGAAAGCTCTGAGTGATTCCTCTGTCCTTTGCTTTACTGATGTTAGCGTCATTACGTTCTTCGGCCTTTTGATATGAACCCAAAACTACTTCAGAAACCTATCCACCAATTCTGTCCATTTCCTAATAAATCCCTCTTCCAGCTGTCTGAACCACAAAGCAGCTATATCTGTCAAGTACAGAGGGAAACATTGGGCCATAACTTCCTTCGATACCCACAGCACTTCCATGTGTCGTGTTTACCTCATCAAGTGATCGGTAGGGTCAGCCTTGTCTTTGTATACCTTTAGCGTAGGTAGCTTGAATTCTGTTGGATTCCAAGCCATTTTGATGTCACGAGTAAATGGACTCCTATTTACTCCTTCTAGATCTCTATTTGTCAAACCTCCACGCATAGTTCTTCTAACAATCTCGGCAAATCCAGTGTTGTCCGTCAAGGGTTGCCCCCACATCCCTGAGGGAATTCCAGTACGTACTCTTCATCACGTACTCTTGTGCTCCTGCCAGTATCCTATTATGTAGTGTCACCTAGAATTCCTCCATGAATTAGTCCATCGTTTCCAGGTGGCATGCACCTAAGCATGGATCCATCTAGGTTTATGGTTGTGTGCTGATCTAGGGTTGTGCCATGTTGAGATGCTCCATTAGATTGCCTGTTGGGTCCTTCTTTTCTAGCGCCATGGATCTGAATTCCAGTAACTCCAGCTGCCCCCGCCTGTCCACTGTCTGAGGAGGTTCTACATCATTTCTTCCTGTCTTTTCAGAAATTCATTATGCATAGCCCCCATCATCATCTCCATCTCGTCTCTAGTGATGAAGGTTGAAGTCTAATTAGCTCTTGAAGAAGTTTCCTGACTTCCCTCAAAATGACTTCTCTCTGCTCTTTGTCTCCTTGTTGATTGCTTTGTCATGGTTCCTTTTAGATCTGATCCTTTAGCCTTTCAAATCTGAACTCCAAATCTGGTATAGCGGGTGCTAGATGTTCTTAGTGAAACCACCAAAGAGTTTGTGTCAAAATTATCGCAAACCCTAGATGTCGTGAAAGCATCAGTGTATGAACACAGATCAGAAATAAATGGTCACAAATCATAGATCTACGTAATGTAGAGGATATAAAACAAAGAATAATAAATTTCAAACGGAAAGAAATAGAAAGAGACATAAGATTTATAGTGGTTCGGCTATCTCCGGCCTACGTCCACTTTAAAAGTTAGTGTTTTATTGACTTTTCTTGCTGATTACCACTGACTACAGTGGATTACAGCGATAAAATTTGAGTACAACAGCAGCCTCTTAGTGCAAAGATGTTTTCGGCAGAGTTTGGCCGTCGGATAGCCAAAAGATCCCTTTTCTACAGGCTCTGAAGTGCTATTTATAGGCGTAGGCTGCAAATATCTTGCTCAAATATCGGGAGACTTCTTCTGGCATATGAGTGGGCCCACGCGATCGTTCCCAGGTGATTTCAAATCGATCCGTGATCGATATGAAAGAATTTCATATCGATCAAGATTTGACCCAATCGAGTCAAAATTTGGCATGAAAATTCTTTAGGTCGTACGCAAGCTCCTATGTAAATTTGGTGGCATTTGGACTCATGGATTGCGAGATATGATGGATACGAAATGTAGTTTTTGTGAAGGCTAAAGCGTTCGTCTCCATCCCCTCATATTAGCTGCATCGATGACGTGGCTTGAAAGTCCAGGGGAGATCCACTTCTGGCGCCGAGTTGACTACTTCCTTTGTATCGATCTATACGAACATGATCGATACGAACAAGGCTCCTGAACCCTTCGGTCTTCTTCGAATCGATGCATGAGTGGGTCCTTCGTATCAATCAATAATCGATCGGTATGAAATGCTTATCCAAGTTCCTACGACCACTGCTTCATCCTTCGTCTCGACCCCAGCCCTGATCAATACGAAATGAACTGACATACTTCGCCATCCAATCGATACGTATGTATTGATACGAAATCCATAGCATGAGTCCATTTGATCGATACAAACGCGTCGATCCAAAGTAAGTAGCCGAATCCACTTCTACCAATACGAACTGTATCGCTATGAAATCAGCTCCTTCCAATATTGATCCATCCATATCTCGACTATACGAACTCCGATTGACCTGAAATTGGAAATGTGGCCTCTCCTAACCTTGTCCATCATTCCCAATCGATTCCGTCTTGATTGGAGCTTGGCCAAATTTTGACGACATCGATCTCGGTCTTGTTTTCGATCGATCTCCAATCTTGATATCCATCCTTTCCAGCTAATTTGTTGATATTCCGGCCTTGACCAAAAGGTGGGATAACAATTATATTAAATTTCCAAATATTTGGACCAATAATTCCAAATTACTATCAAAGATTGGCCGTATATTGTCTATAGTTTAAGTTTTATTTTTTGAAATGTTTTATAAAATACAAATCATAATAGGCTCAGAAAAATTATGAAATTTTTATAATGTTCATCTTTATTATATTCTTCTTTTCCGTTCCATATTTATTATTTCTTCAGTAGAATAACCATCTATATTACTTTCCCTTCTTTTCCATGTTTATATTTTCTTTGTTTTTGTTTTTATTTTCAATTAACTTATCAAATAAACAATGTTGATTTAATACCAGTTACTACTTTAGCTCATTCATTACTGATACATCAAATATATAACTTTATAGGTCTTCAACTTTTAGTTCTTGGTGATATAATAACTAATAAAATGATTTTTCATAACTTAACTTACCAATTAGATATGGTGAACCAAAAAAACTAAAAGGAGAAGTAGCTCTTTCATGATCTTGTTTCTAGTGGTAAAGTCTTAATGGAAAAAAAAGACATAAAATAATAGAATAAGTAATGTTTTCATTATTGAAAGACTAATAAAGAGACAGAAAGTGAATGGTTAAAACCGAAAAATCATGGCATTGGGATTTCTAGTATGGTCTAAATATTATCATTCACCGTATACAAAAATAAATATTGAGATTGTGAAGATATTACATGTAAATATATTTTTCCAATATATACATTAGTGAATGATATTCTTAAAATTTATCAGGTATTTTTACACTAAATATCAAAGCAATACATCGGCAAACATTAGGAAATATATTGTAATGAAACCATAAGCAATCTTTTGAAAAAAATATCAACTCAGGAGCAATATGAGATACATCGGCTATATATAAGCGATATTAACCGATATCAATTACATAGCTTTGAAGTTACCTTGCCGATGTACGATGTTAGCCAATGGTGTAAGTAAATAAAAACCCAAACATAGAACCTGTAGAACATATCACAATGCTTAGAAAAAATGTATTAATTGTAACGGCCTGCTATTTTGTGTCATTCGCATCCACACATGTCGGACTTGAATTGCTTAAAATATTAGATTGTTAATTTAAATTTGGCAAAAATCAACATATACTGTAAATAAATAAATCATAGAATCATAGACACAGAGTATTACAATAATAAGCAGCGGAATAGATAAATAGTAGTTCATGAAGCTAATATATAGACATCAGAGTTAGAAATAAAATACAGCAGAATATCTCAAATACAATGAAGTCTCGAATATAGATAGATGACATCTCTGAACAAATCAATTGGAAAGGCTGAAAGCTGAATCGATAATTAGATCTTCAAGCGAAGCTTCAAACTCCAAAGGTGAGTTTCAAATGCTGTATCACTGAGTCTGGCCCAAGCATAAAACAAAATACAAAACACTCGAGTCAGGATTAACATTCTTATATCAAAAAATCCAACTCAAGTTATCAACTTAAATACAAGTAACTCAAAGGATGTTTGGGACAACCATCCTCGAAGAGTCCGTGGAACTATCTACTATGTAGTAATATACTCAATTATAATATGTCATTAGTAAAGTAAACTATTAAAATAGCGTTAAGGCGTTACCGATATCCCCCTTAACACATTTTATATAATCCCGTAGTCTATACAAATACTATAAACTCCACCTGCGGGTGGGCTGTCAGGGAGCACTCCATAGGTATGACACAAACAAACTTGTAGAAGGCGCGATAGGGCATGCGACAATGCACTCGAGGCAATGCCAGGGTAGATGTACCGTTTGTGGATCCAGACTAGTGGTAACGCATAGCAGCTACTACCGCCCACCAAATGACACACTCCTAAATCGAAGGGTGAACCCAATCAATCACAAAAGCAATATAATGGTATCGAAGAAATGTGCCCGATCGGTGGAATGACCTCACTTGGCCTGGCGTGGCTCCTGTTTGAGCCGCATCAAGCTGACTCACGAGAGTCAGGGCCACGTAAATACCACATAAAACCGTCGCTAACCATCCTACTTCATTATGGAATCTCCCCCATGTACACAATTGCTAAAGTGATTTTCGATAGTGGCAGAGAGTATGAAAATATCCGATCCCGGTCTCTTTAACAACCAATCGTTATTATCACACCATGGTCATTTCAAAATAGTTTATACTTCAAAACCAAAATATCATATCCATTTCAAAACCAACACGATATCATTTTTTTTGCAGAGCATGCGGGGTTAAACTGGACCCCTACCAGATTTATTAAAAACAAAAGAAACTAAACAAGTGAAGACCACACAAAGAAGAACAAGAGAACAGAGAAAAAGAAAAAAGAAAAAGAAAAAAAAGGAAGCCAAGCAAATTAGCTGTCCAAGGGCTGAATCAGATGATCATGAAATGAATGCATACCTTCCCTCATTCCAACCAATATGTTGTGCCTCAAAGAATCCCATAGCACATCATGACTTCTGCTTTTGCCTTGGAAACACCTGATATTTCTTTCTTCCCATATAATTTTCAGCAACTTTTTCAATCCAAAAAAGAAATGCAGATAGTCCTCCTCCCTCCACCTAGTTGCATCACCAATGAAACCACACTGATCCTCAAAAGAGCTCACACCAAACATCCTTCCATTGTAGTTTAAGAATTTCTTCCATAGTTGCATCGCATACTCACATTCAAAAAATAAGTGCTTGACACTCTCATCATGTGTATAACATAATTCACACCGTGCAAGCACTGTCATCCCAAAATTATTCAATCTATCTCTAGTTAACAAGGCTCTGTTAATAAGTTTCCAGAGCATCAGATTATCAGTACTAGGAGAGAAAGTAGTCCATGTAACCTTGCTCCAAAAGCAGTCAGGCAATGCATCATTTCCCATCATAGCACTGTAGATTTTGGTCACGGAATGGCATTGACCATTCCAAAGCACACTGCTTTCTTCATGCATCTCCACCTTGCTCCCAGCAAACTGACTCCAGAAGCCCCTAACCACCTGGTTACTTGAATATGGCATCATAAGTTCACCATTGTTAATGTAATCCACAGCATGAGCATTCAGACCAATACCAGATTGATATATTTGCTGCGGAGTGAACAGCTGCCCTAATATGATACCTTTAATTATCCAAGGATCGTCCCAAAAGCTACAGCTGCAAGTGGCACTCAGCATGATCTGGACATATGGAAGTAAGGAGTTCCTCAACCTCAATATGCACCTCCAAATCCAACTAGAAGATTGTGCAGCAACCATAAACCAGAATTTCTTAACTCCAACATTATGGATGAAAACCCACTTAACCCATAAGGAATTTTTCCTTTGCAACAGAGCATTAAGGTGACAAATGAAGGCTGCTTTATTCCATACTTCAATGTTGCATAGACCCACACCCCCTTTGTTCTTTGGTTTCTAAAAAATAGAAAAGGAGCAGGGAACTGGTTTCCTGGAATGAATGGAACCAAACCAGAAAAATCTCATCATAGCCCTTCTTATCATTCTCAAAAGTTTGAGTGGTAGTATATAGGCTCTAGCCCAGTAGACCATCATGGAGAAGCTAACCGCCTTCACAAGAACAAGCCTGCCAGCTTGGGAAAGAAATTTGTTGGCCCAACAGTCCATAAAATCAGTGATTTTTTGATAGAGAGGAAGGCAATCTGCATGCGTCACTCTAGAAGTACATAAAGGCAACCCCAGGTAAGTCATGTCATGAGTCTTGTCCTGCAATCCAGCAGTGGAAGCAAGGTAATTCCGCTGCAAGTCCGTAATCCCAGCAAAAAGAATACTGGATTTGGAAATATTAAGTCTTAGGCCTGTCATTTGGTAGAATTTGTGAAGAGCCTCAACAATGCATTGTATGGAAGGAAGGTTAGGTTTAGTAAAAATCATTATATCATCAGCGAATAGGAGGGAGGAGATCTGAAGGTTCTTACACTTGGAATGATAGAGAATTTGATTGCTTTGGTACAAAGGCCTTAGCACGCAATTAAAGACTTCCATAATTAAAAGGAATACATAGGAAGAAAGCGGGTCTCCTTGCCATATTCCCTGCTCAGAAGAAAAGTAACAATTGTTTGCACCATTTATAATCAGTGAGAATGTGGGACAGGATATGCAGTCAAAAATCCATGCAACAAAAACCTTAGGGAAGCCCATAAGTGCCATGACTCTGACAATAGACTTCCACTGAATACTGTCATATGCTTTACGTAGATCAAGTTTCAACATTGCACCAGGGGAAGCATTGACACAATTGTAGCCATTCAACAACTCATGGGCAAGCATAACGTTATCAAGAATGCTTCGACCAGGCAAGAAAGCAGCCTGGTTACTGGATATTATTTTATGAAGAACAGAGACAAGTCTTGTAGCAATAATTTTTGATATGCATTTGTATACTACGTTGCAACAGGAGATGGGTCTAAAGGATGTGACAGAATTTGCAGGCATGATCTTCGGAATGAGAACTAAGTTCGTTGCATTAACAGTTTTGAGGAGCTTACATTTATCAAAGAAGTTGTGAACTGCTTTGCAGAAATCAGCATCAAGAATGTCCCAGGTAGAAATGAAGAACACCACATTAAAACCATCAGGACCCCCACACGAGCTCCTCTTCATTGCAAAAAGGGTGGTCTTGATTTCCACAGTAGTCACCTTATCCACTAATTTTAAAGCTTCTTCATTATTTAGCCTTGGTAAATTTATACTCGTGAGTTGGTCCAGATCAGGGTCAAAATTAATTTGATTACCAAACAAAGCAGTATAATACTCCAGAAAAGCATTATCAACCGTATCAGGCGTAGAGTGCATTATTCCTTCTTCATCAAAAATGGAAGCAATGTTATTTTTGGATTGTTTAACTTTAAGAGAGGCATGAAAGAAAGAGGTATTCCTGTCCCCAACAGCAGCCCACTTGATTCGAAGTTGTTGCTTCTTCATATCACTTTCAATCTCCAGAGCTTTATTGAGCTCACTGAATAGAGTAGATTCTTCTTCAGCAAGATCAGATCTATCAGGATTTACCATCATCCGCTCATGTGCTTCCCTCAACTGGTCCCTAAGTAATGTTGATTTAAGGGTGCCATTGCCATGCTTGTTCTTTGCCCAAGCTTTCAAAGCAACCTTAGCTGCCCTAAGCTTTCTGCAAAAAATATACATAGGATTGCCAAAATAGTTATTCAACCAAGATGACTGTATTAAAGAAATGAACTCTGGGTCATTAACCCAAGAGTTGAAAATTTTAAATCCTTTTTTTTTTCTGAGACAGCAACCCGGTGGATATGATGAGGGGAGAATGGTCAGAAAGATCAGGATGTGGAAGGAAAGTGGTAATGTTGGGCCAAGAGGAAAGGGCTTTGAAATTGATAAAGGAGTGATCAATGTTACAAAATGTTCTGGTTCCTCTCCTAGACCGATTGTTCCACAAGAAAGGAGCACCAGAGTTAGGGATAGGAATTAAAGAAGAATCAGTAATGGCAGAATTAATAGGCTAAATATCCCTAAGTGTGAGAGGTAGGCCACCTTGCTTGTCAGATAAGTTAACACAGCTGTTGAAGTCACCAAATATAACCCAGGGATGGGTTTCTTGTCTGGGAGCTGGAATAAGATTGAAGAGAGATTACCTTGAGGGAGCAGAGTTTGAAGCATAGGCAAAAGAAATGTAGAAGGAGGACGGAGGATTAAAGTACTTAGCATGAAAATGCATTACCTGAGGCGTAGCATGAAGCAGATCAAGGGAAAGCTCAGAAGGATTGTGAAGCACCATGATGCGGCCATAGCTGGCTTCAGAAAAATTGTGATTAAGGATCCACATAGGGTTTATATACTTGGCAGCATTAATAGATAGCGAAAGATTTAGCTTAGTTTCGAGGATAGCAAAGATAGATAGGTGATGGGAGACTATTAAAAGCTTGACTTGATCAAGTTTGAGGAAGTTATGGGATCCCCTTATATTCCACGCCCCAAATTTGTGTAACATGGATTAAACTAAGGAGTGTTGTGCTGCCTCTGACATGCTCCTCGTGATTGGAGACTCAGTTCTGGATTTTTCAGGTTTGTGCACCTTTGATTTAATTTTATTTTTGTGCTTTTCATTCCTGGCAGGGATCATAATAGTAGATGATTGCTTGGGAGAGGAAGGTGGTGTTATCCAACCAGGTATAGTTCGTGCACAGACATAGGGTTGAAGTGAAGGACAAGATTGAGGTGGGGGAGTTGAAGAAGGAAGAGATGAGAGAGCAGAATTATGATGAGAAACAATAAGGTCAGTAATGTGTTGTTGAAGCTGAGCACAGAAATTTTCATCACAATTTGGATCCAGAGGGGTAGAGGGAAGAGATTGAAATGAGGTATGTGAAGTTTGAAAGGTGCGTGCATTGCATGGGTGTTGTGCATGCATTTGGTGATTTGTATCAGTTTTGTTTCCATGCAACAGCAGTTTTTCAGTTTCAAGCAATAATTTATTTGCAATTTCCTCTATTTGATGACACAAACCCAGACTATCCTCATTTGCACATTGTACTATCACTTCTCCAGTTTGCTTTTCATTCATGCATCCATTAATCAATATGCCTCCCTGTATATTCATTTCATCCACCACATCATTATCACTGTCAATAATTATTTTTTCATTCCCCTCCGCTAAAGCACCATGCGTGTTTTGAAGTACATCATATTTATTATATGACAGAACTGGGTGTTGTTGATTCACAACCAAACCAACAACCTCTTTAATTTCATTAAGTCTCCTACCTTCTTTATTCACATTTATATCTTGGTGCTGATCAGAATTGGTTAGTCCCACAGTCCCAACAAACACACCAACCTCAACAAGCTCTGCCATTTTATGTGATTTTCCTTCCACCAATTTTGTTTTTCTTTTTGGAACCTTCCTCTAGGTCTGATTGTTATTCCTCATTTCCTTACCAATCCCAATGTTATTTGATACCCCTTCCTGTTTTCCCTCCACTGATGCTACAACAAAATTATTTCCCCCACTATCCTCTGTATGCAACAGACAGGAACTAGTAGTATGGCCAAACTCCTTGCAAACAATGCAAATATCAGGTCTCCATAGGTAGCTTACCCGTACCATTTGCTTAGACCCATCAAGGAGCAGAACAGGAAACTCCTCCACCAAATCCACATCCGGCGCCACATCAACCAAGCATTTGGCAAACCCAATCCTCTCCATTCTTTCAGTTGAAGAATCAAAATATAAGAGCCTGCCAATTCTCGATGCCAGCCAATTGATGCTAACCAAAGACCAGGCAAAGATTGGAATATTTGTTAATTTTAACCAAACAAGGACAGTTCGAATCGTACTGCAACTGTTTCCAATAGATGGATCCCACGCCTTCACAATGAAGATCTTGTTCCGGATGAATATTGGGTCAGATTCAAGAATTCTCCTTCTATCCTCAGTACAAGAAAGATGCAAAAGGAAAAAGATTTCATCAGATTTCACTATTATTTCTCCTTTAAACTTCATAATTTCTTTAGATGATTGATTACAATTAAGTATGAAAGTGGCTTATCGAGAAAGAAACCAACCAACCAGTCACCCCAAACGACATTACCAGCTTGAATGACAGTTCTTGGAGGGACAAGGGCAGGCCCATTGAACTCAAGTGGAATATCGATGGGGCAATATTGTCCTGCATTTTGCAGCTTGGATTTGAATAGGGAGGACCAGGAAGAGGTAGAAGGTTCAGTTGGAAGAATTGGAGCAAGAGGAGGAAGAAAATTTTGAGCAAGAGGAGGAGGAACAGGAGGAGGTAAGGTTGGAGGAGAGTTCGGTAGTGGGGCAGTACGGGGAGGAAGCGGGAGGACAGTTGAAGAAGATGGATGAACAGTTTGAAAAGATGGGGTATGGGTAGAGGGATGGGTAGGAGCTGCCATGAAAAAAAAAGATGAAAACATTGAAAACTTTGGGGCTAAGGAAACTATGTTTGCCCTGGTCTTCGGTTAGCCAGTTTTATAAGTGGCCGTGCACTATGTCTCATTATTGTGGCCGCTGGGATTCGAACCGGTGCCACTACAACCACATGTAGCAACTCCACTATGTCTTAACCACTGGACCACTAGAACTTGACATCATTTTCACTTCAAATATATATACATTTCCAAAACCATAGCACTTTCAAAGTTATAACATTTTCGAAACCAAATACTTGAATTTATAACACTTTGGAAATCATAATACTTTGAAATTCAATATACTTTGGAAACCATAACTTTGAAATCATAATTTCCACCACTTAAATAGTTTAGATAATAATAATATATACAATAAAATAGTTTTATAAATAGTTTATATAAAAGAGTTTATATTAAAAATGGTTTGTACTAAAATAGTTTATATCAAAATAATTTATAATGTAAAATATATTCTAAAAGTAATTTATAAAATAAAATAGTTCCCTTAAATTTAACAAACTGATTTAAATCAAATCGAATTCCATATTTTCAATTTAATTCAATCTCAATTCTTTAACTTTAATTCAACTCAGTTTCTCAATAAATCATTTAAAATTATATCGATTTCAAATACAGATTTGAACCACAAAATAAACCATATAAGATTCAATATATTTCAAAGCATTAATATTCAAACATTTTCAAAAATAGATTTGATAATATCGTGTATACACACACACACACACACACACACACACACACACACACACACACACATATATATATATATATAAATTTAACTTCATTACTATTTAGTTTTGAAATGTTTACTTAATAAATCCAATATCATTTAAATAAAACCCCAAATTGCAAATAAACTAAATATTTCCTTCAATTTATTTAAACTTGAAATATTCATTTAATCGCCTTGAACCAAAATCAAGTTATAAAATCATTTCCTTGAAAAATCTCAAATTCAATAAGTTTCAAATCGATTTAATTAAATAAAATTCTTAGTTAAGTACAATAAATTCAAATTAATCTTTCCAACCTTAACTTACAGTTATAAAATCTATTTTAAAATATAATTTTAAATAAATACTTAAACATATTGTATTTTACTTAAATCAAACTTTACTAAATTTAAAGCTTATTATTAAATTTATTTTATATTAAAACTTACTCATATACATAATATTTTCAAATTTAAATAAAACCATATATATTTCCTTTCAAAACCATAGAAATCAACGGTGTTTGTATTTAATTTTCTATCCTATGGTCAAGTGATACAGATATTTTTCATTTCAATCTCCAATTTAAATATATACGGGTATATATCATTTCAACACGCAATCCCAAATTTCATTCAATGAAAATTGGTTTGGTTTATCATTTCAACCTATAACGATGTTCTCCTATTCTACAAGATCGTTCGAGTATATATCATTTCAACCCATAGGGAATTCTATGCTAATAGGAAACTTGCAGAGTGATAACAGATATGATAATAATATAACATATCAACAACAGGCATATATCATCAATAACAGAGAAAAATGTAAATAACATATCATGGTGTCAGCTGTAACGATCCCGATTTTTCAATGTTGAAACTGGAATATTTATGGTTTTAAAAATAGAAATTGAAATATAAATTTGTTTTGAATATGGAAAACTTGGATTTATCCATTCAGAGTGTAGATACACCAATTCGTTGAATAAAATAATTATCCAATTCAATAATTGAAGATTGAGTAAAAGATTTAGTCTAGAGTTTCGAGCCTGTTAAAAATAATTAGAAGGCTTGTAAAATTTATATTGATAGTACTGAAGATAGTAAAAGTGTTAAAATTGAATTTAACAGCGATTTGTTAAGTTTTGAAATTATATCATTTAAATTGATATTTAAAAATAGCCTTCCGTTGCACAGTCTCGGAATTCGACGAAACCAGTTCCATTGGATCCGTAATAGTTAGTTATTCTCGGATTTCAATTTTCGTAACAATCGGAGTTGTCGTTTGACCCTGGCAGCTCAAAATGCATAGAAACTATTTTAATCGATTTAATTTAAAATTGATCGTTTATTTCCGTAACTCGCGCATATGTTCGAATTAGCCTCCGAAACACGTTCCATTGTGTTTGGAATATGGGTAAAACCTTACAATCGCCTGTCCGCACGCGTTATTTGGAGATCGTTTGAAAAAGTTGTTTTAAATGAATTTAATATTAAAATATCATTTATGTACTTATATATATACACGTAAGGGCAGAAACCCTCATTCTTTCTTCGGCCGCCACAAAACACTTCAATGGCCGATACTTCTTGACCTTCTTCCTCCTTTTTCTTGAAATCTACTCGTTTATTTCAAAATCCACCAACTGAGAATCGTAAAGCTCTCCGAGATCACCACATCCAACGGTGGTGATGGGTTTTAGCGTAGTGGAGGGGGAGTTTGAGGGTTGCGTTCATCGGCCGTTCGCGCTCGAATTTCGAGCCATTAGAAGTGCCAAGCTTCATCAATTTTGGGGCGTGGATGGAGCGGTGTCGGGCGCACGTCGTGCTTGTAGTGGATCGTCCTCAAGACGATCGTGGGAGGTGCGATTGTGAACCCTAGTTGGTGAGGTAGGTTCGAAATCGTTCTGGAGCATGCGAACGCGAAGAAGGAAGGAGAAGGCTAGTGTGCGGCCATGTTAATTCTGGGTATAATTTTAAGGAAAAGTAAATTTAATTTTATAAATTGTAACGACCCGCCGCTCTGACCGCCTCTAGTCGGTAATTAAACCAACTAGAAACGTTCAAAATGACGAATTGTTAGTCAGTTTATAAAGTTTAAACAGAATCAGCCACAGAATCACAGAATAATCATAATATTATTCATAATTGAACTTTTCTTACATACATATATCAGAGTTTGCACAATGCATTAAATTTTTATACAGCGGAATATATCTTTTTAGAGTACAAAGAAAAATTTTAGTGAAAACTTTAGTAGAGTGCTTTTAATCCCCCTCTCTCTAACTTCGCGGCCTGAAAATCTTCAAGCTGTAAAAATACTCGGTCTGACCCGAGCGTTAATTGCAAAACACAAAAACACTCGAGTCAGGATTAATCTTAACTCAAGTAAATAAATTTGCAATGAACTGAATAAAATGGATCACATGAATCAATTCAAAATCTATTATGGATTTTCATATTAACAACTTTAATTTTTTAAAATTTGTCAATTCCGTGTGGCTGCAGTACACACGTATACTTTGCACACATGTGCACTGCCTCGCCAACACGCGTGCAAGCGCAAATCGGACAAATCACTGCAAAGAAAATGCTCAAGGCAAGACCAGTGCCAATTTGAACCAAAACAGTAAACAACAAATATGCAAGTCCAAAACAAGCACAGGCACAGTGCAAAATAACATGCAGCAGCAACATGCAAAAATGCACACGGATCGTGCACAGGTAGTGAAACAAGTACAGTGAAACAATTCAGTGATCAACACAGTAGCACAAAGGCAAACCCGAGGCAACACAGAGGCAAACCCGAGGCAACACAGAGGCAACCCAGGGGTAACACAGGGAACAGAGGCAACAGAGGCAAAAAGTGGCTTCTAGAAACACATCTAGAAGTATTTTCAGAAAATATGCAGTTTTGGTGCAAATAAATGCAAATATCTACAAAACAAATAAATGCAACTACGTGCATTAAAACTGGAAATTTTCGCTGCTGAGTTGACAGTGTCATGAAGCATCAGATATTAGCAGATAGAATGTGCCACTTAAATCCCAAATGAAATCATTGGAGATGAACATATAAAAATTAATATGGCAAGGCAGCAGTGCTCCTGCACTGTTGGTTCTGACTAAAATTGTGTTACATCTTTCAATTATTTGTTAAGTCTATAAAATGAGGCAATAATGATTTGCCTGTAGAAACATAAATTTACTTCATGCATGCTAGCACAGACCACAAAGAAGTGCTCAAAGCAACTATTTTTACAACCATCTGCAGACATCTACAAAGTGCAGTGGTACCATCGAATGCACTAATGCGACAAAAATTCAAAAGCTCTTAATGACAATTTAAATTCTATTCAAATGTTAGAAATTGCAGAGCTACAGGATTTTATTCCTGAACTGTTTTGCTTTAAACTTGTTTAAAAAGAATTTAAAACTTGTTTAAATTTATAAGTTTACTTTTAAACTTGGAATTCAAAACTGCCTTTTTAATAGAGCATTAAAATTTGTAATATAACTCAAGTACAAATTCAAATCTGAATATTGTGATGAAGCAAACATATTTGTTTAAGTCATAACTCAAATGAAGAATCAAACTAAAAGACAATGGGAAGTATTACATCTAACTAAAACTTGAATCAGAGAAACCAGAAATGTTCAGGGAATCAATCATGCACACACATACAAACATATCCATATACATATTCACAGCATATTTATAATATAATTTCATACCTAAATCAAAGTATGCAATCAACTTTTACCTATTTAAAAACTTAAAAAAAATTGAGTTACTCACAGGTAAAAGAAATAAGGAAGTCTGGTTTTAGAAGAAGGGTTGCTCATAGGTGAAAGAAATAAAGAACCCGGTTTTTTTGTTTTGTTTTTTTTCCTTTTTTTTAAACATGCTTTTACAAAACCAAAGCTTAAGTTTATACTAAACAACTATACTCTGTTTACATATAAATTTATTTACAGAAACGATTTAAATAATAAAACTTTACTATTTAAGAAACATCTCTGTTTACAACTAACTAAATATGCAGATTCCAGAAATAAGAAAGACATATAAGCATATTCATTTCTATACACACATAACATTCATGAGTAAGCAATCACCATATCATTTTATTTCTTTCACTTCATATACTCAGATGTCACAAATTCTGTGCATGTAAGTTTACTCATTTCAATTTAAAACAAACAAAACAGTTTTGTTTTAAACCATTTGATTTCTGTAAATAAACATAAGCTCTGTAGTTTAGGTTTGATTTTGATTTCTAAAAATAAAAAAAAAAAAACTGTTTTTTTTTTTAGGATAAGAAGCTTACTCACAATAACATGTAAATGCATAACACATTCATTCAACACCCATGAACAGAAGCTCAAACAAGCACATGCAACAAATTTTTCCTCATCTAGATTAAAAATCCATTATATGCAGCAAAACCAAAATAGGCAAAGTTTTTGATAGCATCTGTTCTTATTAGTTTTAAAAACAAAATTTGGTAGCATCTGTTCTTATTAATTTAAAACAATGAATTACTAGCATCTGCTCCCATCAGTTAAATAACAAATTAAATAGCATTTGTTCTTAACAATTTAGAAATAAAATTTATAGTATCTGTTCATATCAGAAAAAAATAAGTATCAGATATAACATCTGTCATTATCAATTTAAATCAAGATTTGAGTAGCATCAGTTCTTATCAGTTGATAGTTCAAGACATCGAGCAAAAAGTATCTGCTTTTATCAGTAAAAAAAATTCAAGCAAATCGAGCAAGAGACCGCAATTACCCCCAAATGGTTCAGATTCAAGTAACCGAGCAACTGAAACCCACAAATCATCAAAACAAAGCATGCAAATTAACCGAGCAGATGACAACGAATAAACCCCAAATCCATAGTATGCAACCAATCATTCAAGTCAACAAATTTAAGCACTTGAATTAAAATCAACCGTGAGTAAAAACTCACCTTTACAAACGATGTGAAGAGTACGCGAGAGATTTGAAGCCGAAGCAAGAATCGATGACGAATTGAAGCCCCAAATCATAAAGCCCTAATTTGCTGAAGGGAGACGAAATGATTTCACGGCCGCCATTAATTTTCTTTTCCTTTTTTTTTTTCCTATCGTATGAAATCTGAAATGATGGTGGGAGGGTTCGCGTATTTTTAAGGGGAAGAGATCGTGGTTGTGGCGTGATAAAAGGCATGGAACACGGCATGTATCATGGGTATGGAGGAATGCTCAAAGTAAGGTAAGGTTTACTTTTTTTTTTTTTTATTTATTTATTTTATTTTATTTTATTTTATTTTCTCTTTTAAATTTAATTAGTTTTTTTTTATAATTTGTTTGCTTTGTTTTTATTTTGTTATAATTATGCTGTTAAAAATTTTATCTAGTATATTCTTTATTTATTTTATTATATATATATATATATATATTTATTGTATATATTTTTATATTATATTTTCGTTCTTATTTCAAATTCAATTATTTTTTTCTAAATCATCAAATTCAAATTTAAAATATAAGTTAAATATTAAATTTCAACTTCAAAGTCAAAATTCAAATTTCTATTCAACTTTTAAATAGATTAAATTTAAAAATTTAATCACCAACTCATTCTGATAATTTGAAATTTAAGTCAAATTATCATTTAAATATTTAAAATAAATTAAATATTTACAAATTAAATTGTTCAAAATTTAGGATCGTTACAATCTCCCCTACTTAAAAGAATTTCGTCCCGAAATTATAAGTTAGGAAAACAATTGCTAAAATCTCGCCGATATTTATATCCTACATAATTTCACTCAGTTTCAAACTCATAAATAAATATAGGATTCATTCCATTTATTTCATTTTACTAGTTTTGTTTATCGATTTCAATAATCAAGACACAAAAGTCTTTTACTAAACTTTTTTTTGATTTACAAAACTCAGATTTTTAAACTTGAAATCTTTAATGCTAAATATTTGCATAATATATCTTATCCAAAACTGTGGACTTTCAAGATATTCAAAATGATCTTCTTCCTTAATTCATTAAGTTAGAATTATGTAATTCTAATTTCAGATTACTGATTTTCTATTCAAAATTTTGAAAATACTTGATAACTCAAAGTTTAACAAGTCCATCGTCGTTCTCACAGACTTTAGGCATACGCTGATCAGACGCAAGACTAAAAATCTCCAAGTACTAAACATACTTGTTTCAACTCCCAGTGAAAATACTTTTAAAAATTCTTTTAAAAATTCTTTTAAAAATGGATATGGAAAACCCGTTCCCCCATGGATCACAGTTACCCGGCGGTTCCGCTACTATCTCAGTAGAATCGCTTGTAACTTAGATTTCTCATCACTCCTGAATTTCGCCATGGTTGTCGCCTTAGATCGCGGTCCACACGGCGGTTACGCTACTATCTCAGTAGAATCGCTCGTAGCCTTAGGCATCACGCCCCTCGAATTACGCTTCGGTTCCCAGATCGCAGTTTACTCGGCGGTTGCGCCACTATCTCAATGGAATCGCTTGTAACTTTAGGTATCACACCCCTCGAATTACGCCAGCATCAATCACATAATCCCAACACAATGGGATATCAAATCAGTCCCATTGGACATTCCACTAAGGGAATTCTACGTAGCTACGATTTACACTGGACACTCCACCGAGTTCCAATCACCTTCACACATAATAAATTGGAAGGTACATTTCCATATCCTCAGTTTTTTAGAAAACATATGTCATATACATATAGTACTTCATTCACATTTCGTACTTATCATATCTATGTAAACCTACACAGGATGATTTTTCTAAACTGATAGTTTTCGATCATATTCACATATATAAGTTACGAAAACTCATTTCACATTCACAACAAATAGAGGATTCAAAATTTTCCATCACGTTTAAAATTTTCCTCTCAATCGATTTGAAAATTTAAGGTTATCTCAAACCTAATTCACATTCACAATCCAATTCATTATCGATTTCACATTCGATTTGGATTTCACGTTACATCGTCAATTCTCAACACATAATTGATGTCTATCAATATATAACCTCTAAGCTCGTACGTCTCAGAGAAGGGTGTTAAGCTAAAAGAATAAATTCTCCGCCACCACAGATATATATTTAATAGAGATCAAATGATATGTCATCAATTCACAATGCTAGACATACAATCCCAATCGACTATCCAAAATTCAAAGCTCAACTTATATTGTTTTTGGTGTCAAAGTTAAACTCAATTTAACTGAAGATTCAATCCTTTGAAAAATTTCCAAGTTGAACTAATTGTTCAAATTTCTCAAAATAATATCTTTACAAGATATATAATTTTCACACTTAATCATTTGAAACTAATTTCAAATATTCATTTTTCAATTTATCTTTAAAAGATAAAATTTCAAACCTTTCATTTCACATTAGAAAATATTTCCATACTTATTCAATAATAAGTGATTCACAAATTCATTCATTTTCAATATTTTGAAAATATTCAATATACTTGAATCAAAATTAAGTATATATTTTCATTCTTTAAGGAAATCATTCTTTTAAACACATTTATTTGAGTTAAAACGAATGTTACGTAAAACATCGTTACGACAACTCAAAATCACTAGTATAGGGATTCGGATTTAAGATAGATATATAAATCCCAATACTATCAACAATATTTCCTTCCGGAAACCATTTACTATAACAATAGTGTTATAGTCCACCATTTCCTTAATTTTCTCGAAAACGTCTATTTCAACAATTGAATGTTGAAATCTATGTATTCGATAGTTAATGCATTTTAAAACATCTTTAAAACTATTAACTTTTTCTACTTCTCTTAATTCATAGTTTGAATTCCTCATACTTTTCACAATATTGGTTTTAAATCGGTCTCAAACTTTTCAATATTAAGTTTTTCACTTAATTTAATTTTTCCGCACGTTTAAATTCAAATTCATCACTGAATTTATTTAAACCTATAATGGATTATCATGTTGACAACTTCAAATTTGAAATTTAAATTCTATTTGAACTTTGCATTTGCTTTCTATTTCAAAAATAGTCAACTAGTTCTTTAGTAAATTGTTCATCAATTTAGCTCCATTAAATTCATATTTCCATATTAACCATTTTAGATAATAGTTTAAACTTGAAATATAAACTTCACATCGAAATTAGTTTGATTTCTACAGTTAAATCAACAATTAAATTTCATTTCATAATATCACTTCCCAAAATGCTATTCGATTAAAATATTTTCTCCATACAAAATTTTACATAGCTTAATACTTTTAAAAGACGTACACAGAAGATTGTGGATTACAAAAGATAGTATTACAAAATATATCGATTGGTTTAAGATTCAGAATAATTAAGGACTAACGACTTCTTGTCCGATAGTAGGCATCTTTGCCAAACTTTCATCTTCGGATGACACTACTTCATATTGTGTTAAAGGAGGATTAACACATTCAAAATCCACATGTCCCCATTCCTTACAGTTATTGCAATAATACGAGATGTTTCCATCTTTATCTATCACCCTAACACTTTTCGCTCTAGCTGGTCGGGCTATAGCTTGCTCTCCCCGTTGTCTTTCGGTGTAGTTTCTGGCTATATGTCCAGACTGACGACAATGGTAGCAGATTGTCAATCTATCGACGGGTAAATTGAGTACGCACTTTTTCCTTTTCACTTTAGGACAATGACTAAGAAAATGCCCTTTCTCCTGACATTTAAAACACACAATCTCCGGACGAGCGAATCGGTCATCCACATTCCTTTTCTTTCTTCTCTCTCGACACTGACGGGCATAATGTCCCTTTTTATGACATCGATAGCAAATAACCTCATCATATGGACCAGGTGCTTGCCTTTCAGTGAATCTCCTTTCAATTTCCGCACGGGTCGCTTCTGCTTCTCTACGAGCAATTGCTCTTCGTTCACGGCGTGCTGCTTTTTGTGCTTCGGTTTTCGCCATTATAATTAACAAGATGTTTTCGAAGTTTCCTATCAATATTCGCAATCCTTTATTAGCAGAGGTTGGATTATTCAATCATTCTCCCTAAAACATATCTGTTTTATTCACTAATATATTCACTGTCCAAAATCGTGAATATACTTTGTCAACCAATTTCATCATTTCTACAACTTATTCTTATTTTTAAAGGATTACCCACTGTCCAAAATCGTGGATATATCTCCTTTAATAAGCTATAACAATTTACTTATCAAATTCAATTGATTTCGAATTTATAACAATCTTCATAAATTCTTTTCTATTTATAAAACTTCAATTTATAAATCTTTTATTAATTCAATTCAATTCATTTATATAACTCAGTTATATACCCAAAAGTTCATATTATAAGTTAAATACTTATAATCCATTCATTTAACAATTCGTTCTTCACTTTTAAAAACAATTCCTCCAAATAATTCAGAATCAAATTCCCAAATTATAGTTCAATAATCCGCTTGATTATAACTAAATTAACATATCTTTTTATTTCACAATTATTACTCGAAATATTCAAGTTATTCGATTTAAACCAATTTAAACCGATTCACTAATTTATTAGTTCACTTAACTCATATTTCATTTTTCATAAATCTCAATAATTCGATAATGAGTTTCTGAACGATTGAAACTCAAATCTAACGAGACCTCACCGAAGAGAACTATCGCTAACTCACATTTAGAGAGGGGAATTTCAAAATAATTTTAATTTTCAAAATACCTTTTGTTTTTAAAGAAAACAATTTCATACTTCTTTAAATTTGAAAAGCACTTTCTTTATAGTGGTTCTAGTAACTATTCATATTAAACATCATAAACTGAACTTTGAGTAAACCAAAGCTCTGATACCACTTTTGTAACGACCCGCCGCTCTGACCGCCTCTAGTCGGTAATTAAACCAACTAGAAACGTTCAAAATGACGAATTGTTAGTCAGTTTATAAAGTTTAAACAGAATCAGCCACAGAATCACAGAATAATCATAATATTATTCATAATTGAACTTTTCTTACATACATATATCAGAGTTTGCACAATGCATTAAATTTTTATACAGCGGAATATATCTTTTTAGAGTACAAAGAAAAATTTTAGTGAAAACTTTAGTAGAGTGCTTTTAATCCCCCTCTCTCTAACTTCGCGGCCTGAAAATCTTCAAGCTGTAAAAATACTCGGTCTGACCCGAGCGTTAATTGCAAAACACAAAAACACTCGAGTCAGGATTAATCTTAACTCAAGTAAATAAATTTGCAATGAACTGAATAAAATGGATCACATGAATCAATTCAAAATCTATTATGGATTTTCATATTAACAACTTTAATTTTTTAAAATTTGTCAATTCCGTGTGGCTGCAGTACACACGTATACTTTGCACACATGTGCACTGCCTCGCCAACACGCGTGCAAGCGCAAATCGGACAAATCACTGCAAAGAAAATGCTCAAGGCAAGACCAGTGCCAATTTGAACCAAAACAGTAAACAACAAATATGCAAGTCCAAAACAAGCACAGGCACAGTGCAAAATAACATGCAGCAGCAACATGCAAAAATGCACACGGATCGTGCACAGGTAGTGAAACAAGTACAGTGAAACAATTCAGTGATCAACACAGTAGCACAAAGGCAAACCCGAGGCAACACAGAGGCAAACCCGAGGCAACACAGAGGCAACCCAGGGGTAACACAGGGAACAGAGGCAACAGAGGCAAAAAGTGGCTTCTAGAAACGTATCTAGAAGTATTTTCAGAAAATATGCAGTTTTGGTGCAAATAAATGCAAATATCTACAAAACAAATAAATGCAACTACGTGCATTAAAACTGGAAATTTTCGCTGCTGAGTTGACAGTGTCATGAAGCATCAGATATTAGCAGATAGAATGTGCCACTTAAATCCCAAATGAAATCATTGGAGATGAACATATAAAAATTAATATGGCAAGGCAGCAGTGCTCCTGCACTGTTGGTTCTGACTAAAATTGTGTTACATCTTTCAATTATTTGTTAAGTCTATAAAATGAGGCAATAATGATTTGCCTGTAGAAACATAAATTTACTTCATGCATGCTAGCACAGACCACAAAGAAGTGCTCAAAGCAACTATTTTTACAACCATCTGCAGACATCTACAAAGTGCAGTGGTACCATCGAATGCACTAATGCGACAAAAATTCAAAAGCTCTTAATGACAATTTAAATTCTATTCAAATGTTAGAAATTGCAGAGCTACAGGATTTTATTCCTGAACTGTTTTGCTTTAAACTTGTTTAAAAAGAATTTAAAACTTGTTTAAATTTATAAGTTTACTTTTAAACTTGGAATTCAAAACTGCCTTTTTAATAGAGCATTAAAATTTGTAATATAACTCAA
The DNA here is from genome assembly GCA_030765085.1 of Allium cepa. Classification (NCBI taxonomy): domain Eukaryota; kingdom Viridiplantae; phylum Streptophyta; class Magnoliopsida; order Asparagales; family Amaryllidaceae; genus Allium; species Allium cepa. Next base: position 453,287,774 of record CM060932.1, read on the forward strand.
GTACAAATTCAAATCTGAATATTGTGATGAAGCAAACATATTTGTTTAAGTCATAACTCAAATGAAGAATCAAACTAAAAGACAATGGGAAGTATTACATCTAACTAAAACTTGAATCAGAGAAACCAGAAATGTTCAGGGAATCAATCATGCACACACATACAAACATATCCATATACATATTCACAGCATATTTATAATATAATTTCATACCTAAATCAAAGTATGCAATCAACTTTTACCTATTTAAAAACTTAAAAAAAATTGAGTTACTCACAGGTAAAAGAAATAAGGAAGTCTGGTTTTAGAAGAAGGGTTGCTCATAGGTGAAAGAAATAAAGAACCCGGTTTTTTTGTTTTTTTTTTTTTCCTTTTTTTTAAACATGCTTTTACAAAACCAAAGCTTAAGTTTATACTAAACAACTATACTCTGTTTACATATAAATTTATTTACAGAAACGATTTAAATAATAAAACTTTACTATTTAAGAAACATCTCTGTTTACAACTAACTAAATATGCAGATTCCAGAAATAAGAAAGACATATAAGCATACTCATTTCTATACACACATAACATTCATGAGTAAGCAATCACCATATCATTTTATTTCTTTCACTTCATATACTCAGATGTCACAAATTCTGTGCATGTAAGTTTACTCATTTCAATTTAAAACAAACAAAACAGTTTTGTTTTAAACCATTTGATTTCTGTAAATAAACATAAGCTCTGTAGTTTAGGTTTGATTTTGATTTCTAAAAATAAAAAAAAAAACTGTTTTTTTTTTAGGATAAGAAGCTTACTCACAATAACATGTAAATGCATAACACATTCATTCAACACCCATGAACAGAAGCTCAAACAAGCACATGCAACAAATTTTTCCTCATCTAGATTAAAAATCCATTATATGCAGCAAAACCAAAATAGGCAAAGTTTTTGATAGCATCTGTTCTTATTAGTTTTAAAAACAAAATTTGGTAGCATCTGTTCTTATTAATTTAAAACAATGAATTACTAGCATCTGCTCCCATCAGTTAAATAACAAATTAAATAGCATTTGTTCTTAACAATTTAGAAATAAAATTTATAGTATCTGTTCATATCAGAAAAAAATAAGTATCAGATATAACATCTGTCATTATCAATTTAAATCAAGATTTGAGTAGCATCAGTTCTTATCAGTTGATAGTTCAAGACATCGAGCAAAAAGTATCTGCTTTTATCAGTAAAAAAAATTCAAGCAAATCGAGCAAGAGACCGCAATTACCCCCAAATGGTTCAGATTCAAGTAACCGAGCAACTGAAACCCACAAATCATCAAAACAAAGCATGCAAATTAACCGAGCAGATGACAACGAATAAACCCCAAATCCATAGTATGCAACCAATCATTCAAGTCAACAAATTTAAGCACTTGAATTAAAATCAACCGTGAGTAAAAACTCACCTTTACAAACGATGTGAAGAGTACGCGAGAGATTTGAAGCCGAAGCAAGAATCGATGACGAATTGAAGCCCCAAATCATAAAGCCCTAATTTGCTGAAGGGAGACGAAATGATTTCACGGCCGCCATTAATTTTCTTTTCCTTTTTTTTTTCCTATCGTATGAAATCTGAAATGATGGTGGGAGGGTTCGCGTATTTTTAAGGGGAAGAGATCGTGGTTGTGGCGTGATAAAAGGCATGGAACACGGCATGTATCATGGGTATGGAGGAATGCTCAAAGTAAGGTAAGGTTTACTTTTTTTTTTTTTTATTTATTTATTTATTTTATTTTATTTTATTTTATTTTCTCTTTTAAATTTAATTAGTTTTTTTTTTATAATTTGTTTGCTTTGTTTTTATTTTGTTATAATTATGCTGTTAAAAATTTTATCTAGTATATTCTTTATTTATTTTATTATATATATATATATATATTTATTGTATATATTTTTATATTATATTTTCGTTCTTATTTCAAATTCAATTATTTTTTTCTAAATCATCAAATTCAAATTTAAAATATAAGTTAAATATTAAATTTCAACTTCAAAGTCAAAATTCAAATTTCTATTCAACTTTTAAATAGATTAAATTTAAAAATTTAATCACCAACTCATTCTGATAATTTGAAATTTAAGTCAAATTATCATTTAAATATTTAAAATAAATTAAATATTTACAAATTAAATTGTTCAAAATTTAGGATCGTTACATAAATTATCCTCAAGTTTTTAAAATTCATATCTTTGACATGCGTGCTCAGAATTCAACGAAACAAGAAGCCCCGGAATCACAGCGACGAGTACTATGCAGTGGAGCAATTCTGGAATCATTCTAAGCAAGTAAAAATTTAGGTTAAATCGAATGCCGTTCGATTTAGTTTAAAATTTGAACGCTCGTCGAAAATTCAAGGTGAGTAAATCTCACTCACATCTGGATGCCGTTTAAATTAAATAGCTAATATTTAAATGTGTGTTTGATTATTTGAATGTGATAATTATTATCGGATTTGATCGATATTTATTGTTGTGCTAACATCTGTGGACGTAAGGAAGCAGGTTGGAGGGATTCAACTAGATTCCTCACAAATAGGATTTTATTTATAATCTGTGATATATTTCATTGATACTCGTGATAGATTGATTTCAAATTTTGTTATGCTGTGTTATGGTTGGATAATATAATTTAGTACAATGATTAATTAGATTAATTAATTAAAGATAATCAATTTATGGAATTGTTTAAGTATAATGACTTAATGAAAGTAATTAAGGGATTAATTACTCAATGTAGTTAATTAAATAATGTGATTGATCAAGTTAATTAATTGGTTTAATTAACATAATCATATGATGGTTTTTTAAAGTATGATTACTGAATGTAATTGGAAGGAGTAATTACTGAGTAAATTAATTAATGGATATTTACTGGATGTTAATTTAATATGAATGGTAATTTTAGTGGAAATGATTTGGGATTATTAAATTGTGTAGTTAATAAGAAGGGTAATTACTTAGTGGAAGTAATTAATAATTAATTACTTAGTGTAATTAATTTAAGAATGGATTAATAAAGTTATTTGATAACAATTAAGTAATGTAATTAATTAAGCGTAATTAATTACTAATGTGATTAATCAAGGATGATTAATTAATAATTAATGACTAATTGAAGAAGTAATTAAGGATCATTAATTAATGTAATAAATGAGCGTAATTAAAGGTTAATTGCTGTAAATGGTTAAGGATAGTTAATTTGTGAAATTAATTGAAGGATAATTACTCTGTGTAATTGAAGAAAATTAATCTAGGTGATTAATTAAGATGGATATTTGAAGAATGACTGATTAATTAAAAGGTTGTAATTAACTAATGGTTGATTAAGCAAAGTTAGGTGAGTTATTCTTAAGTAATTGATTTAATTTAAGTTAATTAAATTAATTATAATAGGGATTAACAATGATTGCTTATGAATGATTGTTTGAGTAAAATATCTGAATTGGATGATATCTATTGGATGATATGCTGTGTTATTCTATGATATGAAATGTTTTGTGATATGAAGTGTTTGGATGGACATTTATAATGTGTTTATTAATGATGATGAATTTCTATGTAAAAATGACATCTTGTATTTAAAGTTGAATTGTGGTTCACTTAAATAACTCAGCTAAGATGGTATTAAATTCGAAGAGACCGGAGTCGGTTATTAGAAAATACTCGAAACCACTTCGAATTTTCATAGATTGATATGTGAAATCAATAGGCTAAATGAAATGATTTAAGTGAATTGGACTATTTAATCTAAATTTTCGTACTTAGAAAATTGATGTGTGAAATAAGTGATGTCTATAACAAATTGTGAATTTGTAAATTGATACGATTTACCCCGGGTTTTATATAAGTTGTATGCTTTGTTCCCATGTTAGATGGGTTTACTCACGTTGGTTTCCAGCCTGACCCGGGTGTTACTTTGATATAACGCTCGGATCAGACCGAGTATTACAGATTTTCAGGTAAGGACGTTCTGGAGCTCAAGAGGCGAGCTGGATGGCAAGAACGTATGGAATGTTTCCGCTGTATTATATTGTTGTATATCTGAGACATGATGATTATGTATATCCAGTGTCTGTATATATGTGTAACTCTGATGTATTATAAATGTATTTAACAGATGCAGAATTCTTTCGTAAACTGTTATTATTTGATATTATATTTTCATCCGCTGCGAATGTGAGAATCTTTGTGGTGTTTCTTCTTCTTCTATCTCTTTCTTCTTTCCCTAACTACCTGGAGTTTTCAAGTTCGAAAATTCTGGGTCGTTACAGTTGGTATCAGAGCAAAAGGTTAAGCGAGAACCTTGGCTCTGTTGGGATTACTCGTTAAGGATAGGGTCAGTGGTGTGTGTCTATATATATATATATATATATATATATATATATATATATATATATATATATATATATATATATATATATATATATATATATATATATATGAGCGTGTACTTGTTATTTTCTTATATAAAGGTTTTAAATGATTTTATATAAGAATATATTTTGATATATAAAGCAATATTTCTTTCTAATAAATATTAAGGTAATTGGTTCTTATATTATTTGAAAATTTTAATAATGAGAATTAAGTGGTAACAAAAATACAACTAAATTAAAATTAAATGAAGATAAGTTTGAAATGGATTCAAAATTAAATGTTTTAAAGAGATAAGTTGATTTGATTTAAAGGATTAAATCAACATTTAATAATTTAACCCGAATTTATATAATTCAGGATGGTTTAAATTTGAAATTTGAATTGAATTCGTTCAAATTGAATCTGATTTGAATTAATTGGATGATTGAAGATGTATAATTTTAAAAATTTAAATGGAAAATTTGAATTGGATTGAATTGAAATGGTTTGAAATTGAAGTGGTTCAATTGATATTAGTCCAATTGATTGGGATAGTTTGGAATTGTAATTAAAGTTGAATAGATTTAAAATCAAATGGAATTTGATTTGAATTTGGAAAGAAATCCAGATTGATTCAACTTGAATTGGGGTTAAATCAATTTCAATGGAAATTGAAGTTATTCAAATTGTAATTGAGTCAATTTAAATGGAAATGGAAATTTAAATTGAATTGATGGGAAAGTGAACAGTTTTGACTCCGGACTATTTTCAATATAAATTGTTTTAATATAAACTTATTTTTTTCCAAGCTATTTACTTTATACAACCTTTCTTTTTAAAGCCAAATTATCTTATACTTATTTTATAACTATTTTTGAAACTCTTTAACTATTTTACAACTGTTTTGCAGTTATTTAGAATTACTATAACTATTTAACTATTTTCCAACTATTTTACAATTACTTAACTATTTTACAGCTATTTTACAAACTAATAATTATTATTTTTCAACGACTTATCTATTTTAAATTTTCAAGCTATATTCTGAATCTAAGCTAGACAGAGTAACTTTTTATGATTGAATATCCATTGGGGATAAGGATTAAAGTGATAATCCAAGGGAATTGAAACAATTGTGATTATGTGGATAGAAATTAAAGGAAATGTGAATAGAAAGAGAAATTGATTGAGTTGATAATCAATGAAGATATATACATAGGATGTACGTATATTATTCTATTCGCATAGTGATTTGATCCAGATTCAAACACAGAATTTCAAGATAGTTATATCGATCCGAATTGGGATAAAATTAAAATGGATAAAGAGTAGGGTAATTGAATTTGATGAGAATCAAATTAAATAGAAGTGAGCTTAGTTATGAAGTTGAAATAACTTGAAGAAAGTAATTAACTTAAGTTTAAAATTTATAAAAGTTGGCTTCGAGTAAAAGTGAAAGTCCAGTAAATAAAAGTCTAGGTTAAATTAATTTGGGAAATGATTACTAACTTATAAGTATTGAATGTGCCAAGCTTAATAAAATATCTTTGAATGAAACAATTGCGGAAATGGAATGAAATGCAGGTGTTTCGTTTGTAAATAAGTTAATATGTGAAGAGACTTTAATAAAAATTGATTTTGGAATCATTTGAAGTGAATTGGGTTCGTTTGGATTAAATAAGGAATTGAAAATAAGCGATTGAATAATAAACCATTCTAACTAAATAAAAATTTGGTTGGAAGCTATTCGAACTTGTGTCGAAGTCTTAAAATTGTTCATAAGAATTGTTTAGTATGCATTGCTTATTCCATGTGTTAGCTATTGAAAATGAGTGAAATGTAAATAAACTCCCTATATTTTATACTTACATGTTTGGATTAAGTAAGTACAAGTACCGGGAATCCGTTTGGCTGGATTTGGACGCGCTAATTGCTAAAATAATAATCCGCTTGCTTAAAAATGCTAAATAAAGGTACGCCAATGCTATAAAAATAGGAAATATGAACTGTTTTGTTTTTCCGACCATGTGGGTCGATGTATATGTATTTATATCTCTTGTCAAATTGAAAAAGCTCCTTCTTACAAAGGAGACTCTGCCAAAATTTTACGAAAATTTGTAAGTTAGAATATTTTGAAAATATTTGGGAAAATTTTGGTTAACGACAAAACGATTTCAAATTGAAAATTGAAATAAATTAGTGGATGAAACTAATTTAAAATAATGATATGAATCAGTTATAAATGGAAGATAAAATTCAATATTCAGAATTGAAGATAAATTGATTTCATATGGAAATGGGAAAACTAATTTGAATAGAAGTAGATATGAAAACTTCTATAAGGAAATGTGTAAAATGATTTTAAAAGCTATAATTGGATATTATTGCTAAGTAGGATATGCAGGTATTATAAAGGGAAAGGAAAACTAGTTTTGATTTCAGAAGATAAATTTGAATTGCTCGACAAAAATGTATGTGTTGAAATTTCTGTACGAAATTTGATTGCGTTTTTGATCTAGCCACTTGGCGTTTTGTTTTCTTATGGAATTTGGGAGCCCGTAGAGGCATTTTGTAGTTGTACAGAGCTAGCCGTGCAAAGGAGAGCTGGCGAAAATTTTCAAAAATTTATGGAGTTGGAAAATTTTTGAAAATTTAAAACTTGGTTTCGAATTATAATTTGAATGGTTGAGTAAGTAAAGTTGTTTGGAAACAATGGAAAAGTTTGGAAAGTTAGTAAGATGGATAGTGTGTCTTTAATAAAGATTGTTTGGTTTTTGTTAAAAACTGTTTGGTTTTGGGAAAATAGTAAACGGGTATTGGACCATTCTTCCTAACTAGTAATTTCGGGGACGAAATTCTTTTGAAGGGGAGGAATGTAACGACCCGGATTTTTCAGCGTTGAATCTAGAATATTTAAATGGTTTTAAATATAGAAATTGAAATATAAATTTGTTTTGAATATGGAAAACTTGGATTTATCCATTCAGAGTGTAGATACAGGAATTTGTTGAATTAAATAATTATTCAATTCAATATTTGAAGATTGAGTAAAAGATTTAATCTAGAGTTTCGAGCCTGCTAAAAATAATTTGAAGGCTTGTACAAATTATATTGATAGTACTGAAGATAGTAAAAGTGTTAAAATTGAATTTAACAGTGATTTGTTGAGTTTGAAATTATATCGTTTAAATTGATATTTAAAAGTAGCTGAGGCACAGTCTCGGAATTCGACGAAACCAGTTCCATTGGATCCGTAATGGTTAGTTATTATGGGATTTCAATTTTTGTAGCAATCGGAGTTGTCGTTTGACCCTGGCAGCTCAAAACGCATAGAAACTATTTACGATTTAATTTAAAATTGATCGTTTATTTCCGTAACTCGCGCATATGTTCGAATTAGCCTCCGAAACACGTTCCATTATGTTCGGAATACAGGTAAAACCTTGTAATCGCCTGTCGGCACGTGTTGTTTGGGGATCGTTTGAAAAAGTTGTTTTAAATGAATTTAATATTAAAATATTATTTTTATACGTATATATATACATGTAAGGGCAGAAACCCTCGTTCTTTCTTCGACCGCCACAAAACACTTCAATGGCCGATACTTCTTGACCTTCTTCCTCCTTTTTCTTGATATCTACTCGTTTATTTCAAAATCCACCAACTAGAAAATCGTAAAGCTCTCCGAGATCGTCACATCCAACGGTGATGATGGGTTTTAGCATAGTGGAGGGGGAGTTTGAGGGTTGCGTTCATCGGCCGTTCGCGCTCGAATTTCGAGCCATTAGAAGTGCCGAGCTTCGTCAATTTTGGGGCGTCATGGAGCAGTGATGGGCGCACGTCGTGGTTGTAGTGGACCGTCCTCAAGACGATTGTGGGAGGTGCGGTTGTGAACCCTAGTTGGTGAGGTGGGTTCGAAATCGTTCTGGAGCATGCGAACGCGAAGAAGGCTCGTGTGCGGCCGTGTTAATTATGGGTATAATTTAAAAGAAAAGTAAATTTATTTTTATAAATTATCCTCAAGTTTTTAAAATTCATAACTTTGACATGCGTGGTCAGAATTCAACGAAACAAGAAGCGCCGGAATCACGGCAATGAGTACTACACAGTGGAGAAATTCTGGAATCATTCCGAGCAAGTAAAAATTTAGGTTAAATCGAACGTCGTTCGATTTAATTTAAAATTGAACGCTCGTCGAAAATTCAAAATGAGTAAATCTCACTCACATCTGGATGCTGTTTAATTTAAATAGCTAATATTTAAATGAGTGTTTGAATGTGGCAATTATTATCAAATTTGATCGATATTTATTGTCGTGCTGACATCTGTGGATGCAGGGAAGCAGGTTGGAGGGATCCAACTGGATTCATCACAAATAGGATTTTATTTATAATCTGTGATATATTTCATTGATACCCGTGATAGATTGATTTAAAATTTTGTTATGCTGTGTTATGGTTGGATAATATAATTTAGTATAATGATTAATTAAAATGATTTATTAGATTAATTAAAGATAATCAATTTATGGAATTGTTTAAGTATAATGACTTAATGAAAGTAATTAAGGGATTAATTACTCAATGTAGTTAATTAAATAATGTGATTGATCAAGTTAATTAATTGGTTTAATTAACATAATCATATGATGGTTTTTTAAAGTATGATTACTGAATGTAATTGGAAGGAGTAATTACTGAGTAAATTAATTAATGGATATTTACTGGATGTTAATTTAATATGAATGGTAATTTTAGTGGAAATGATTTGGGATTATTAAATTGTGTAATTAATAAGAAGGGTAATTACTTAGTGGAAGTAATTAATAATTAATTACTTAGTGTAATTAATTTAAGAATGGATTAATAAAGTTATTTGATAACAATTAAGTAATGTAATTAATTAAGAGTAATTAATTACTAATGTGATTAATCAAGGATGATTAATTAATAATTAATGACTAATTGAAGAAGTAATTAAGGATCATTAATTAATGTAATAAATGAGAGTAATTAAAGGTTAATTACTGTAAATGGTTAAGGATAGTCAATTTGTGAAATTAATTGAAGGATAATTACTATGTAATTGAAGAAAATTAATCTATGTGGTTAATTAAGATGGATATTTGAAGAATGATTGATTAATTAAAACGTTGTAATTAATTAATAGTTGATTAAGCAAAGTTAGGTGAGTTATTCTTATGTAATTGATTTAATTTAAGTTAATTAAATTAATTATAATAGGGATTAACAATGATTGTTTACGAATGATTGTTTGAGTAAAATATCTGAATTGAATGATGTCTATTGGATGATATGCTGTGTTATTCTGTGATATGAAATGTTTGGATGGACATTTATAATGTGTTTATTAATGATGATGAATTTCTGTGTAAAAAGTGACATCTTTGTATTTAAAGTTGAATTGTGGTTCACTTAAATAACTCGGCTAAGATGGTATTAAATTCGAAGAGACCAGAGTCGGGTATTAGAAAATACCCGAAACCACTTCGAATTTTTATAGATTGATATGTGAAATAAATAGGACGGAATGAAATGATTTAAGTGAATTGGACTATTTAATCTAAATTTTGGTACTTAGAAAATTGATGTGTGAAATAAGTGATGTCTATAACAAATTGTGAATTTGTAAATTGATACGATTTACCCCGGGTTTTATATAAGTTGTATGCTTTGTATCACATGTTAGATGGGTTTACTCACATTGGTTTCCAGCCTGACCCGGGTGTTACTTTGATGTAATGCTCGGGTCAGACCGAGTATTACAGATTTTCAGGTAAGGACGTTCTGGAGCTCAAGAGGCGAGCTGGATGGCAAGAACATATGGAATGTTTCCGTTTGTATATCTGAGACATGATGATTGTGTATATCCAGTGTCTGTATATATGTGTAACTCTGATGTATTATAAATGTATTGGACAGATGTAGAATTGTTTTGTAAACTATTATTATTTGATATTATATTTTCAACCGCTGCGAATGTGAGAATCTTTGTGGTGTTTCTTCTTCTTCTATCTCTTTCTTCTTTCCCTAACTATCCGGAGTTTTCGGGATCGAAAATTATGATTCATTACAGTTGGTATTGTTGCAGGTGAACAATTATGGATAATGGCGTATCATATATATATATAGTAGTTTAATTAACTAACAGTAGCATATTTCAATTGCTGTTTCAATTGAAATCAAATTTTATAAATGTAAGAATGTTAATCATGAGTAATTTCTCACCTTTTGAGTTTAGAGAGAATAGATAACAAGACAAGCTATGATTTGAGTCACAGTCTAGACTATCGACCGATCCAACAACAGATCTCAAAGCGACGTAAGCAGAACACGGATTCGATGGAGAAAGCTGATAAATGAAAAATTGATGAAATAAATCAGAATCATCTAAATAGAAATAGAATATATATTATATTAAATTTCAAATCAGTATTAATTTATACACACATTAAATTAAATATATATATTTCAATTTCAATGTTTTAAATAAAAACACATATAAAAACAAACATGTCTATAACAAAATTTATATAACTAGATTCCAAAATCAAATATGTAAGAAATTTTGAAAACATATATATACTTCCTTTATACTACACGTACTCTATATCTTTAAAATACAACATAATATATGCCTTGAAACTGTGGTATACTTATATTAAAACATATAAAACTAATATATTATACAACTAGACTACATATATAGGTTATATATAAATAAATATATACTCAAAAACAGTATTTTATACTTAAAACCATATACAAAGCATATGTACGCTTGTAAATATATATGCTATATGTGATACAAAAGTAATATAAAGAATTGTATTAATATATTTTAAGATTTATATCAACTAACTTTTACAGCTTATATATATTAACATATAAACTAACATAGAAGCCTTTTTAGTACACATGCACGCCACTAGATAACCTGTTATATAACTTTATAATATCGATATGAAAGACACATTATATGTATAAGCTAATGTATAAATATTATAAATATTTGTTAAAATCAGTATCTATCAATATAGCTTATATATACATATTATATACAACGAAAACTAGCATTTGTTAAAAATCAAATATATGTATAAACTCAAACGGTTGTATATATATAAATGAACACGTTATATATATAACTAACACATGAAACACAAAGTTTAAGCAATTGGAAAGGAAGAAAAAAAGTAGACCAAAAGAATATAAGTTCATAATATATATATGCGATACTATGTGGTCACGGCAGAATGAAAGAAAATAAGAGTGGGTGAGTGCAGCGGAGGGAATGAAGCTCTACGTGGTGAGGAGGAAGGGTGGATCGGGGACCTGGAACAGACTGTTATGCTCACGAAGAGGGCTGTCAGGATAGGGCCGCTGGTCGCTATGGAGGAGGATGCTACGGTGGACTGGAGGCGTGGCCAGTTGGAAAAATGGAGAGCTCGGCTATCATGGCTGTCGAAGCCATTTCTGGGTGGCGTTTGGTCGGCTACAGGTGAAAAGGGATATGGCATGGGTTGGTGCTGCTGTCCGGTCAGGGATGATGGGCTGTGATCGGGAGGAGAGGCTTCGGAAAGAAGGGTGGTAGGCACGCGCAGTGCTTCAGTTAGGAGAAGGGAAGAATATGGGAGCTAGGTAGAGGAAATAAAAAGGAAAGAAGGCAAGAAAAAAGAAAGAAAAAAAAGGATGAAGATGAAATGCACCTGGTTTCTCTTTTCTGAATATACAGTGAGGTCAAAGTAAATCATACAAAATGAAGGAAATTTCAATGGCCGAGTCCATTTATTTTGGTACAAATAATTTAAAGCAATTTGTTGGTGCTTGGGGTACACGGCTACAGTGGAACGGCAGAGAGAATCTAAAAAGTTACGAATATGGTCTTGGTACAACGAATTGCTATATTGTCTCCGTTGCGTACCGGACTTCAAAATGACACTAATAAATATACTATGGAGATCAGCATGATAAGACGATCAAAACGGCACACAGATATCAACGGCACCATCGTCCGATCAAAAGTCGATATCGGTACCGAAAATGCTTCTAATTCGCCAAAAATAAGGTAAACGAGGCAATAGCAGTCTCAAATTTAGAAAAACGAAATATGACGTCTCACTCAGAAGATGATTTACAAATTTATTATATAAAAATATTCAAGTTTGGAAAATATTTTATTATCATCAATTTTAACTGATTTGAATTAAAATAAAATTTATACAAGAAAATAAACTTCCATATTATCAGATGAAAACTTACCAATTGATATGTTTAATTAGACGTATCCCAAATATCAAATTTTTAATTCAAAATTATATTATTTAATTTTTTAGAAAATTTCAGTTAATTACGTTATTAAATCTAATAAAACCGGTCGTTACACTCTCTTGCACTCAAAACATTTCATTCCGAAAAAGAAACGAGGTAGGATAATAGAAACAATTAGAAAGAAAATAGGTTTGAACTATAAAATAAAACAATTAACTTAAAACCATATAAACTTCCGTTATTTTAAAATTGGTTTATATTCAATTAGTTGATTTCAACTCACTTTATTTAATAAATCAAATGTGAACACCATAAATTTGATTGGTTTCATTTCCATATATTTTTATTCAATTGATTTGTCGCTCGTTTATTAACATTTGTTGCACAAATTTCACAACAAGATTTGTTTTATTTTACCCATTTATTAAATTAATTAGAGCAACCGTAGTAAATTCCACCTCAACATTAAACTTCAACTATTCAGAACCATACAGATTTCAATTAATATTCAACAAATCAACATTTTTTTTCAAACAAATTCATTTTAAAATTAAATCATTTATTTTATCCATTTATCTTCAGCTAAGTTAAACCCACCAAAATTTCAAGTTCACTATTCTTAAGTTCATAGTCTTCTTTTTATTTGTTTAATTTATTCCACATAACATATTTTGCAACATATATTAGGTGTATACATTCGATAACCATGTATTTTCCAACAAATAAAATTTCCTTTTTACAATCCAATTTATTATCCAATTACATTCTATTTGCATTTAAACTTCCTTGGTAAGTTATATAAATGTTTATGAGTGCAATTAAATACTATACAAATTTTCCTTCTGTCTATAACATTTATATTAAGCCAGATTTTAGTTTGAACAATTTGGTACTTCAATTTTTTTCTTGTACAACCCAATTATATCCTCTTTTTGAATATTTTAGGCAAGTTATTTATATTAGAATGTAATTTAGTGTTACACAAATAGGTTTGTTAAAATTTAGTATTTCAGGTTGGTTAAATTCCATTTATCACTTCAGGTTTTCCAATAGTTCAAAATTTCACTTTATTTCAGTAATTGAAATCATTTCTTAATATAAAACTTAAGATTCAAATTTTCGGTTTCACTTCAACCTATTTTGAAATAATTATATACATATATATTATATAAATCAAATAATATTAAAGAATTTCAAATCAAATCTATTTTCCAAAACAAAAGTGTAACAAAGCTATTAACTCATTTCTCCACTTTGAAACTCAAAAATGAATGTCGATGATGCTGCAATCATCATCAAAATTATTTTCGAACGATAACCGGAGAGAGTATAAACTTAATTCCTTTAAAAAAATTCTTTTGAAACAATTTCCATTCGAAAATACTTTTAAATAATATATCACAAAAATTTAAAAACCCAAATTTTGAAAATACTGAAAATTTAAATTCTCAATTTCTTAATTTAAATTCATTTCAATCCCAAATTGATTTTTGAACCATGTTTTATAATTTCATTTATCTATATCATGTTGCAATAGTCAATGGTTTACAAAACAATAAATGAAAATCAAATACTATCATTTCTAACAACCAATTTCATTCAACTATTTAATTTTAGAAAATTATACTTATATATATATAATATAATCATAAAAAATTTATTTTTCATTTACCAAATTTGAAAACAATATTGTGTCAGTTTGCTTTGTTCAAGTATTTTGGAATTCCAATCGTTAATGTTGATCAGACGAATCGATCGAAACCCAAAATTCAAACTCAAACAACACAATATAAGATGTTTATATTAATTTCAAATGCACTCCCTCACTCAATGATTCCATAATAAATTCCAGAACAAGGATACAGATTCAAATTTGAGGAATCCTAAATCAAAGCGAATTCTAAATGGAAGATAGGCCCGAAAGGAAGATAAAATAATTAAATTGCAAAATAGGAAGATGGATATACTGATATTAATCGCGGGCGACCTTAACCGGGTCAACCGTGACTTTTAAAATAAGATTGATCATAGGAGAATAGCAAGAGATAGCAGCATCTAAATGGAGGATACGGAAATCTTCGATGAATCAATGCCTGCTGTAAAAGAGTATCACCCTTCTGCAAATCATACAGTGGAGCAATGAGGTGCTCCTGAATCAAGAAAATACGAATAAGGAGAGATAAGAATGGATTTTGGAACCGAGGAGAACGTTCCAAAAATTCAAAGGAAATTCAAATTAAAGAGGGAGTGACTCAAGCACGAACGAAAGATATTCCGTAATTTAATTTACTTTATATGTTGAGTTTTGCCTAAAACCAGAGCTCTGATACCAAATGTAACAACCCGCTATGTCATGCCATCCGCATCCACACATGTCGGAGTTGAATTGCTCAAAATATCGCATTGTTTATTTAAATTTGGCAAAACTTAGCACATACAGTAAATAAATAAATCACAAACACGGAGTATTACAATAATAAGCAGCGGATAGATAAATAGTAGTTCATGAAGCTACTATATAAACATCAGAGTTAGAAATAAAATACAACATAATATCTCAAATACAATGAAGTCTTGAATACAAACAGATGACATCTTTGAACAAATCAACTGAAAAAGCTGAAAGATGAATCGATAGTTGGATCTCCAAGCGAAGCTCCAAACTCCAAAGGTGAGTCTAAAATGATGTATCACTCAGTTTGACCCGAGCATAAAGCAAAACACAAAAAACTCGAGTCAGGATTAACATTCTTATATCAATAAATCCAACTCAAGTGAAATATCAACTGAAATACAAGTAACTCAAAGGATGTTTGGGATAACCATCCTCTAAGGATTCGTGGAACTATCTACTATGTAGTAATATACGGTATTATAATATGCCTATAGTAAAGTAAACTATTAAAATAGCATTAAGGCGTTACCCATATCTCCCTTCACACATTTTATATAATCCCGTAGTCTATACAGATACTGTAAACTCCACCTACGGGTGGGCTATCAGGGAGTACTCCATAGGTACAACATAAAACAAACTCGTAGAAGGCGCGATAGGGCATGCGACAAGGAACTCGAGGCAATACCAGGGTAGATATACCGTTTGCAGATCCAGACTAGTGATAACGCATACAAGCTACTACCGCCCACCTCGTGACAAACTCCCAAATCAAAGGGTGCATCCAATCAATCACAAAAGCAATAGAATGGTATTCAAGAAATGTGCCCGATCGGAGGAATGACCTCACTTTGCCTGGCATGGACGGGAGTCAGGGTCACATAAATACCATACAGAACCGTCGCCAACCATCCTACTTCATTCTAGAATCTCCACCACGTACACAGTTGTTAAAGCGGTTTTCGGTATTGGCAGAGAGTATGACAATATCCGATCCCCGTCTCTTTAACAAACAATCGTTATTATAACACTACGGTCATTTCAAAATAGTTTATACTTCAAAACCAAAATATCATATCCATTTTAAAACCATATCAACACGATTCATTTTCACTTCAAATATATATACATTTCCAAAACCACAGCACTTTCAAAGTTATAACATTTCTGAAACCAAATATTTGAATTTATAACACTTTGGAAATCATAATACTTTAAAATTCATAATACTTTGGAAACCATAACTTTGAAATCATAACTTCCACCACTTAAATAGTTTAGATATTAATAATAATATATAATAAAATAGTTTTATAAATAGTTTACACAAAATAGTTTATATTAAAAACGGTTTATATTAAAATAGTTTATATTAAAATAATTTATAAAGTAAAATATATTTTAAAAATAATTTAGAAAATAAAATAGTTTCCTCAAATTTAACAAACCGATTCAAATCAATTCGAATTCCAAAATTTCAATTTAATTCAATCTCAATTCTTCACTTCGATCAACTCAGTTTCTCAATAAGTCATTTCAAATTATATCGATTTCAAATATAGATTTGAACCATAAAATAAACCATTTAAAATTCAATATATCTCAAAGCTTTAATATTCAAGCATTTTCAAAACTAGATTTGATAATTTCATATATATATATATATATATATATATATATATCAAAATTTATTTATTATTTAGTTTTGAAGTGTTTACTTAATAAATCAATTATCATTTAAATAAACCCCAAATTACAATTAAACTAAATATTTCCTTCAATTTATTTAAACTTGAAATATTCATTTAATCACCTTGAACCAAAATAAAGTTATAAAATTATTTCCTTGAAAAATCTCAAATTCAATAAGTTTCAAATCGATTTAATTAAATAAAATTATTAATCAAATACAATAAATTCAAATTAATCTTTCTGACCTTAACTTATACAAATCATTATGAAATGTATTTTAAAATATAATTTTTAATAAATACTTAAACATATTGTATTTTACCTAAATCAAACTTTACTAAATTTAAAGCTTGTTATTAAATTTATTTTATACTAAAACTTATTCATATACAAAATATTTTCAAATTTAAATAAAACTATATATATTTCCTTTCAAAACCATAGAAATCATTTTCAAAATATTTATATATATAGACCAACGGTTCCTGTATACAAATTTCTATCCTATGGTCAAGTGATACGGATATTTATCACTTCAATCCGCAATTTAAATATATACAGGTACATATCATTTCAACCCGTAATCCCAAATTCCATTCAATGAAAATTGTTTGGGTTTATCATTTCAAACCATAACGATTTTCTCCTATTCTATAACATCATTTGGGTATGCATCATTTCAACCCATAGGGAATTCTATACTAACAGGGAACTTGCAGAGTGATAACACATATGGTAATAATATAACATATCAACAACAGGCATATATCATCAATAACAGAGAAAATGTAAATAACATATCATGGTGTCAGATGTCACTGGAGAACAGTCACAGATAATGGCGTATCGTATATATATAGCAGTTTAAATAATTAACAGCAGCATATTATAATTGTCGTTTCAATTGAAATCAAATTTAATAAATATGAGAACGTTAATCGTGAGTGATTGCTCACCTTTCGAGGTTAGAGAGAAAAGATAGCAAGACAAGTTATGATTTGAGTCACGGTCTAGACTAACGACCGATCCAACGACAGATCTCAAAGCGACGTAAGAAGAACACAGATTCGACAGACAAAGCTGATAGATGAGAAATTGATGAAATAAATCAGAATCATATAAATAGAAATATAATATATATTATATTAAATTTCAAATCAATATTAATTTAAACACACATTATATAAAATATATATATTTCAATTTCATTGTTTTAAATAAAAATACACTTAAAAACAAACATGTCTATAACAAAACTTATATAACTAGATTCCAAAATCAAATATATAAGAAACTTTGGAAACATATATATACTTCCTTTATACTACCTGTACTCTATATCTTTAACATACAACATAATATATGCCTTGAAACCGTGGTGAAGTTATATTATAACATATATATATATAAACTAATATATTATACAAGACAACATATGTAGGTTATATTTAAATAAATATATACTTAAAAACTATATTTTATACTTAAAACCATATACAAAGCATACGTACGCTTGTAACTATATATATGTTATATGTGATACAAAAGTAATATAAAGAACTATACTAACATATTTTAAGATTTATATCAACTAACTTTTATAGCTTATATATATTAATATATTTTAAGATTTATATTACCTAAGATTTATATACAAAGCATGCACGCCACTAGATAACCTGTTATATAACTTTATAATATCTATATGAAAGACACATTATATGTATAAGCTAATATATAAATATTATAAATATTTTTTAAAATCAGTATATATATCAATACAGCTTATATATACTATTATATACAACGAAAACTAGCATTTAAAAAAAATCAAATATATGTATAAACTCAAATGATCGTGTGTGTATATATATCTATAAGTGAACACGTTATATATATATAACTAATACATGAAACAAAAAATGTAAGCAATTAAAAAGGAAGAAAAAAAGCAGACCAAAAGAACATAAATTCATAATATATATATATATATATATATATATATATATATATATATATGCGATACTACATGGTCACCGCAGAATGAAAGAAAATAAGAGGGGGTGAGTGCAGCGGAGGGAATGAAGCTCTGCGTGGTGAGGAGGAAGGGTGGATCATGGAATTGGAACGGATTGCTCTGCTCGCGAAGAAGGCTGTCGGGGTAGGGCCGCTGGTCGCTATGGTGGAGGGCGCTACGGTGGAGTGGAGGCGCGGCCGTGGGAAAATTGAGAGCTCGGCTATCATGGCTGTTGTGGCCATTGCTGGGTGGCTTTTGGTCGGCTACTGGGGAAAAGGGACATGGCATGGGTTGGTACTGCTATCCAGTCGGGGAAGATAGGTTATGATCAGGTAGAGAGGCTTCGGAAAGAAAGGTGGTAAACGTGCGTAGTGCTTCGGTCGGGAGAAGGGAAGAATATGGGACCTTGGCAGAGGAAATAAATAGGAAAGAAGGCAAGAAAAAAGAAAGAAAAAAAGGATGAAGACGAAAGTACCTAGTTTCTCTTTTCTAAATATACAGTGAGGTCAGAGTAAATTATATAGAATGTAGGTAATTTCAACGGTCGAGTCCATTTATTTATGTACAAATAATTTAAAGCAATTTATTGATGCTTCAGTTACACGGCTACAGTGGAATGGCAGAGAGAATTTAAAAAGCTACGAATATGGTCTTGGTACAACGAACTGCTATATTGTCTCCGTTGCGTACCAGACTTCAAATTATAGAAATAAATATACTGCGGAGATCAGCATGATGATACGATCAAAACGGCACACAGAATCGGCGTCACGATCGTCCGATCAAAAGTCGATACCGGTACCGAAAATGCTGCTAATTCGTCGAAAATAAGGTAAATAGGGCAATAACAGTCTCAAATTTAGCAAAACAAAATATGGCATCTCACTTAGAAGATGGTTTAAAAATTTAGTATATAAAAATATTTTGGTTTGGAAAATATTTTACTATCATCAATTTTAACTGATTTGAATTAAAATAAAATTTATACAAGAAAATAAACTTCCATATTATCAGATGAAAATTTACCAATTGCTATGTTTAATTAGACGTATCCCAAATATCAAATTTTTAATTCAAAATTTTATTATTTTAATTTTCAGAAAATTTTAGTTAATTACATTGTTAAATCTAATAAAATTTTACCAGTCATTACATTAATCAAATAGATGTAAAACAAGCGAGCCGGTAATATATTCAAATGAACTATAAATAAGAACATCAGAGTGCATCGGGTTCACAAACTATACAAAACAAAAATAAAGAGTTTAAACATTCCAGGTCTCTAAAATAAACTCTCAAACTATATCTCAAAATATAAGCACCGAAATAGCTCCACAGTCCACATATTGGAATATAAGCGACAGTAAGCTCCAAAGTATAGACATATGAAAGCATAGCCTCCTGCATATACTCGATGCAGTTCTGTGTGCTATCCAGAACTATTATCCATAATCTACTCATTTAATTGTACCCAAGATAATAAAAACGAAAATACAAAACCTCGGGTCAAACAACAATCTGATGTGAGTGATACATCATTTCAAAATACTATATAAGTCATACATAATAACAACGACAAAGGTTATGTAGCATCATACTTAACATCTCTTTTCATCCAATGAGTTGACATATAAACATGGTATATGCTAAACTTCTATCACACGTGAAAAGATGGGATATAGGGATATAACATAGTATACGAAGCATAAAGCCAACATAGCAACCATTATACGGCCTTGCATCTCTCACTCAAGAATTGTTGGATATACAATAACTATTATGACCCATACAGATAGTCAATGAGAACTCAATGTTACGGATGCTCAAATCATGCCCACGTGTATGGCTTAGGACTTGACAACATAGACATCTCATAATATGGGTACACGCAGACCACCAGGTTCTCATAGAGTACCCTTAGATGCATACAAACAACCATGTCTTGTAATGAGCATCATAACCTTATGGTTATCCATCAATCCCTTCGCATGCATCTCCATAATGGAACTCTGTAACAGCCCGCAAATCCGTACCCCTTGAGTCAATACTATTCTACCTAAACCAACTCAAGTTGCACAGAAATACGAACCATTTAGTTTAAAGAAGAAGAGGTAGAAGAAGAAAATAGAAAACAACATCAGAATCTAACCATCGCAGCGGAATAAAATATAATAGATAATAAATACTCTTTACTCAAACATCAAATATCTTTGTTTATATATTACATCATCAGAGTACATCAATCACAGCTCAACATCAATGTCATATAAATGGATACACAACAACTCAACACAGCGTAAATAAATATATATATATATATGTACAAGTACGAGAGTACGTATTGTCATCCAGCCCGTCTCCTAAGCTCCACGACATCATATCATGTATCCTATAATACTCGGTCTGACCCGAGCATTACAGTTAAATAATACCCAAGTCAGTCTGGAATACCAGCGTGAGAAAATCACATCCAATTGATTATTAAAGTTTCAAAAATCTTTTGAAAACAAAAGCATCTCGTAAGACCACGCCACAAATAAACATGTCGGGTTTTTACCTTACGATAGCTAAAACATTTTTATTAAAGTCCTCTGATATTATAATAATGTCTATAGAAAGTAAAATAGAATCTAGCTGAAATGCTTGCATCTCACGTTTCAGCAATAGTTGGGCACAATCAAAACCGTACGGGCGCGTAGGGAAAATGGATTCCAAATAATGGCTAGGCACTGGGGTACCACCTGTCACAGTACCTGGTCTAGATCAGCGTACCGAGGAGCCACCCTAACTCCCCTGCAACACAAGACTGGAACCATCCCTTACTGGACAGTCCCGAGCAAGATCACCCCGCGGTTGCGATCAGCAACCGCCCACTAAGCCGAAATAAAAGGGACATCTAGACAGGGATGACCTCACCCTCCAGTGGGGGCTACCCACGAAGCCTTGCTGCATATCCCCTGATTTTCATCCATTCCCATTTGATGAGGCTTGAGGCTAAGCGTTACCTTTTTAGAATATATTCCTTAGAATGCCCATCATCCACCTGACAATGTTTCGCAAGCATTCATCCATACAAGTCCGTCCCAGGTTCGAACGGAACCTAAGGCACTATTCCTACTACATCCATTTGGAAATATCCTCAGGATTAGTAGAGACTAGCCCTTGCACTTCACTGCTCCATCTTCGAATTCAAAATCGTTTTTCACGAAACGTACAAACCGGATCGAAGTGGTTTTCGAGAAATAAATCTCGATCCCGGTCTCTTCGAAACGATCAACGTATTTGGCCAATATTGTAGTCGGTTATTTAACTATCAATTAATATTCACAAACAACCATCCAACAATAAATAATTTTCCAATTATTTATTTATCTCAAAAATATCTTCACAAGATATATTTTCACTTTTCATATTCCTTTGAAAACAGTTTTCAAACTATCTGCCTTTCTCAGAATAAATTTCAAGTATTTCTATTTCCATAGGAATCACCAAGCACAAGATTATAGATTCCCAAAATAAATTTTAAATCACTTATTGTTAAATATGTTTAACATTTAATTTAGAAGTTTACTTTAGTACTCGATTTAAAATAATACACTAGAAATAATTAAAATAAGATTACCTATAGCTATACATTAGATTTTCTTCCTTAAACAAAATACCAGATCATTCTTTAAATAATTATTACGATAATAGATTAAAATAAAATACTTATTTTGGAATTTACTTTAAAACATTCAAGTTAAGACTACTTCAATAACTTACTAAAAATACATACTATATAAACGTTTGAAAATAAAGTTACTTAATAAAATATAAAACTAGATTTCTTCTTTTAAAAACAAAACACTAAGTTACTTGTTAATAAATTCTGCTAAAATAGATTAAAGGAAAATACTTACTTTAGACTTTAAATGTTAGAAATAATAAATTCTACAAACTTGCTTTCTTTAAAAAAATAACTTTAAAACATTTAATTTATTTTTAAAAATTTACTTTTAAAAACATGTACTTGGATATCCAGAGAAAAATTCCAACTTCAATCACTTAAATCAATTTTCCCCAAATTGATTTCCAATTTATTTTATTTGAAATAAATTCTTTTACTTATCAGTTCATTTCCAAATTCAGTAGTTATGGACTTTATTGTTATTTTTTTTATTTCTTCTTTACTCTTTCAATAATTAAAATCTTAAATTCTAAATAAATGTTTGTTCTTTTAATTAATGATACTGCATTTTAAAATTTAATAACTTTCTGTTTATTCAAATTTTCCTTTCCATTCTCAGTATTCATTTATTAGAATTTTAAAGTCACTTTATTTATTTTCCACGTCATTCTTAAATATATTCTATAATTATTTCACTTACAATTTCACTTCTTTTATTTTCATTTCAAAAATCAAATTTATATTTTTGGTAATTCATTATACCCAATTATATCAACCAAGCCATAGCATTCAATACTTCCACATAATTCATTATAGAACATCAAATAATCAGAACAGAGAATATTAAATAATTTAAATAAAAGTTGAGGGTCCAGTTGGATCCCTCCAACCTGTTTTCCCTGCATCCATAGACGTTAGCATCACATAATATGCCAACTTCAAATTATACTATACTGTATCATATCACTCAATTCAACCATACAATCAATTATTTAATTTAATCATTTAAATTTAAATTTAAACTGAGTGAGATTAACTCACCTTTGATTTAGTTTGCAATCCACTTCAATATTGTCTTGGATTTCCAGATTTTTGACCTTAAATAAACATTATAGGATTTTATTAATACTTGAATTGATCGATTAATTTATTATTATTTATTCATTTAAATTTAAACCGACAAATGTTTCTATAAACTAATAGTTTAATTTTAACTTAATTTCCTTTTTAAATAAAAATATTTTTATCAATTAATAATTTAGTTTAAACAAATAATTTCCCATCCAAATTGATATAAAAATAAATTATATATGCCAAATCTTATGTATATGCATATTCCATGCTTTGAACCTTATATATACATATATATATATATTTTTATAAAGTCTTATAAAATACTATCTCCTTTTTAACCTATATATTAAAAGAAAATTATCTTATTACAGTAAACTATAAAATTTGATAATTTTTTTTTTATATTATCATCCTATAAATCGAAAAATTTCCTATAAAAGATTTAAATCAAACAACCCAAAATTTTATTTAGAAGAATTAAATTTCCAACTAAATTTTTAAAGACAAATTCCCTTTAATAAAATACTTCTAAATATCTCTTAACTGTTTCAACATCCTACTGCAATATAATTATTTTTATTTTAAATTTAAACCAATACCTTACTGGAACGAACCCAGGCCATCCCCCTCGACCCAAATCGTAGCATCCCAAAACATCGGCCTCGATCCCTTCACCCACGTCGCTTGCGCGAGCGACCCAATTGAACGCCACATTCGCCAGAAACTCGAACACTACTTTCAACACGCTGCTCCCAAATCTGCGATTAAGCTCGCGAGCTCCACGACCAGGAACAACTCTCAGTAACGCAACCATCACCCCAAGCCTCGCTTTCCTTGCCTCAATCTTCGACTCCTCATTCGACCTAGCTGCCGCGCTTCCAAATCGCTGTCGCGCCAAGCCCCGTAGGTCTCGAAAACGAAGCCCACATCGCAATCTATTGCGATTCATCGCGTCGTCCCCTTTGTAGAAAATGACAGGGTTTTGAAAATAAGGAAAACGAAAAGGAATTTCGCAATTCCTTGACTGCCATTTTTTTTAGTTGAGGGTTTCGATTTGAAGAATACGGCTTCGGCCATTAAATATTTTTTTTTGAACAAAGTTACTTTGTTTTGAACCAAGCTATTTTGTTTCCAGCACGAAGAAAATATCTAATATTTTTAATTATTTAATCAAACGAAGAAGTGTATGGAAGAAGCTACGGAAACATATTCACTTCGGTAGATGGTTGCGTGAAAAATTCAACTAGCTACAGTGTTTTGAAAAAAAATAAAAGCTGAAGCAGGGTTGAAAAAGTTTTGATAAAATTTTGATGAAGATATATCTTCAGCTGATGTGAATTTTGAGTCATGTTCAAATTTTAAATTTTAAATTTAAATCGACTTGAATTTTCGATATAAATCTCAACGCGTTTATATATCGTACGCTCACACAACAACTCCAAATGCCATAAAAATTGAAATCCAATAATAAATCAATATTACGGACCCAATGGAACTGGTTTCGTCGGATTCCGAGACTGTGCCTCGGAAGGCTATTTTTAAATTCAATTTAAACGATTAAATTTCAAAACTGAACAATTCAGTGTTAGATTCAATTTTAACACTTCTATTATATTCAATGTTATCAATATAAATTTTATAAGCCTTCAAATTATTTTTTTTAAGAGGCTTAAAATCTCAGATTTCATATTTTATTCAATTCAAATTATTTAATTCAACAATTTAATTATCAAATAAATTATGATATTCGTAATTTAAGTCGATAATTAACTTTTAAATATTTAAAATCAATTAAATATTCTGATTTTAAATGCTCGAAAATTCCGGGTCGTCACAAACTCAATCTTTATTCCATATAAACTATCTCATAGTAGAACATAGTTGTAAATTCTACTTACAAGCTCAAATCATGAAACCTGGCCTTGTGGATCACTATCACGACTCCAATCGTTAAGCTTTCATCGTCAAAACAAATCAAAACACCCATCATAAGTCATAAAGCCATTGTACCGAAGTTCCAAAGTTGTCATTATGTTGAAGCACGACATCATCACTTCACTAGACGACAGACAAAATTCAAGATTATCATAAGTCATTGGAGTTGTCTACCTCACTCCATATCACTTAGAAGACCTCTAGTACAAGTCATGAAGAAGTTATGAAGCACCGCCTTCCCATGAAAAAATTCTCCAAACTCCATGTTTGTGTCCATATGGAGTCACCCATGTAAAAACCCAAACCACATCCTCCATGACCCGAAGCAACTCCAAAACCCCAATGCTTACCTCATTGCTTCCCATAGCCAACCTGAAGTCACATGGTCATCGAACCAAAGTTATAATGAAATAGAACTTCGGGTCCAGTACTGGACCAAAGTCCACCACAGGACAGAGTTCCTTGTTTGGTATCTTCACCCATAGACCAGTCAACACTGACTAGCCATCACCCACCAACCACCTTGCATCGAGCCAACCATGACCAAAGAGATTTCCTATAGCCTTTTCCAGTGCTCTAATTTCTTGTCGATTCCATCACAACGCTCCATACATCGACCATGTGCATTCCACAAGCATTGAAATGACCCCCGACATCCTAGAGCCTATATGGCAAAGTCTGATTCGACACTCCCGACCTTTAATTTCCTCTGATAAGCATTTTTAATCGTTTATGCATATAAACAAACACCACAAACATATTAACTAACATTTAAGCATGAAAACCATATAACAAATCATTGCAACTATCATATAATGTATTTACAACATAGCCTAACATTTATCAAGGGAATCACATACCCAAATAACATGATTAGAACACCAAAAGTCCATTTATTCACGTTTTCACCACAAGTTGGGTTTTAAAATAACACTAAAACTTATTTTGGACTTTAAAAATGGATCAAAAGCATGTTAGAACCAGTAGATACATATAGTATAAGGTGCGAGATGATACATTACTCACCAAACCCTCTAAAGTCAAGGTTTTGCACATATTGAGCCAAATGTGAGAATGAACAGCAAATCCCCACTATTCCAAAAATATAGATTTGAAGATCTCTAACTAATCCCCTTACTAATCTACCTTTAATCAATGATTTAGACTTGATTTGGAGGCGAAATGCAAAGATTTTGATGAGGAAAGGGTTAACAGAGGCTTAGATCTATTAAAGAGATAGGAAAAATGTCTTAGGGAATGTTATGCCAGATTTAATTGTTTCAAACTTGAAATGGGTTAGTGGGAATATCCTTAATCTCACTAATTAACCATTATGTTATTCCAAAAACTACAAAACTTCAAACAACCATATATCCTTTCCAATAATCCCAAATCAATGTTATGTCAACTCTACGAAAAGGAAAACCATCATATCATTCCAATGGAAGTGGTCTAGGGCCCTAACTTGGCTTCCATAAAAATTTATAGCCATTACAAGTTTTAAAATGTAAAATCATACGATACAATTTCTCGGGGTCAAAAATGTCAATACTTAACATCCCCTAAAGTTATAGTGTCATACAACCCAATATAAAAAATATATATTACGATCCTTTGATATGTAAACACAGTTCATTACAATATAGCATATCGAAACATCATGGCTCAGAATATTTAAACAAATAAGCCACTATAGTATGATAAATTTCCCATGGTCACAACACATTTCAATTACTATCAATTAATATATCGTTTAAGGATTTTCTACTAAATATACTTTAAACTAATTACTTAGTTAATTATATAATAGGAAAAACAGCTTATACTTTAAACAAGATTAGTTATATTGTTAGATATATGTAACAAATTGCACAATTTCCCTAGGGCATGCCCTATACTCTATCAAACTTCCACTTGTGCTTAGGATTAATCGTGTAATCTTATTTCGACTCCATCGATTCATTTCTCAGAAACTAATAAGGCCACCCCCTTGGTGAACGGGTATGAAATATAGTTCTAATTTTCTACTGTGATGCCCCACCCCAAGACCCACATTAACAAAGAGTATTACTGGGTAATACTGTATGCTAATGCAAAGAATAGGGTTGAATAGAAGTGACTATCTATAGCCTTGTCTTAAATATCTATTGAATACGTCGACAATGCCATATTTTTTTCTCTATCTCAAGTGGATGATCATATCTAGCACTGGCATGCCGCAACGGCAAATGTGTCATAAACTCTCGGATAGGAACCCAAACGGTGTTAACATGTGTCCCATACCATAGTTCGCACTAAATGGTTTACTAACTGCTAGTAAATTTCACACTCAAAGTAGTAAAAAGTTTACCTCATCTCATTGGTAAACTCGACTCGAAGGCCAAAACGATCAAACAAACAAGTCGAGAATTAACCGATAAGATAAACACATGTGTCCCATACCATATGTTTTACCAAACCATTTAATTCTCTTTCTCATTTGCTCAAAATGTGCAAAAACATATAATTTACATAAAAAATAATTTACTTTGGAAAACAAGCTTTGAAAACCAATTGTCGAAATCAATTTGAAAGCCCTATTTGAAAATTTCCTTTATTATAGAGATTAAATAGATTTTATACTTGAAAATACTTTTAAAATATCATATAATGATTATTTTGAAATGCGCATAAGTTTTAAAAATTATTTCAAAATTCTTTGGAAAAATCCATGCTCGAAATCAAAGAAATCAATCAAAACCGTCATCCAAATTCAATTCAAATTCAATTCAAATTTGAATTTTAAATTCATCAAAACTTGTCTAACTTATTAATAGGCATCATAGCCCTCAAAACATTTTGGAAATATCACAAAAACATGAAGTAAAAGTCAAAAGCCAGATGAAAAAAGAACATAAAAACGCATAGAGAAAATAATAACCAGGTCTGAAATTTTCTCTGGGTTTAAATTTTGGACATGAAACAGGTTGCCAAACAACCTCTGATTGAACTAAAAGTTCATGTACTCATAGTAAAAAACTGCAGCTTTCGAACAAAAAACAAATCAATGAATGTCGATTGGAAATGGAAAAGTTACATTGTTTCAAACATGGACTCAGGCCATGTTTGTAAAAGTTCAAAAACAAAAATGTGCCCAGGCTTGAAAACCATCTTGGGATCAACTTACAGGCCTCAAACAGAGGATCAAACTATGTTATATTGAGCTGAAAATTGGTGTGCACGTACTAGAAAACATCATCTTTCAAAAAAAAAGAATCATTGAATTCTGACTGGAAGTGAAGAAGTTACACAGTCTTAAACATGGACTCAGGCCATGTTTGCAACATTTTAAAAAAGTAAAAATATACAGACCAAAAAACCATCCCGGGTTCAAATTTCAGGCATAAAACAGAGGACCAAACCACCACTAGTTGAGCTAAAAATTCATATATATGTAGTAGAAAACTTCAGCTTTCAAACAAAAAAATGAATCAATGAATTTCGACTGGAAATGTAAAAGTTACGCTGTCTCAAACATGGACTCAGGCCATGTTTGCAGCAACTCATAAAACAATGTGTATAGGTGATTTCCAGGCTATGCATTGATTTTGCAGCAAAGTTTTCTGGTATCAAACGAAAGAGTTTTTCTATCAAATTTTTCACACTTATACTACAACACATTGTATCAACTGAAGAAAATCCGACAGCATTTTGTTGCCGAAATTGGAAGGTATTAGCATGCAAAGAGATAACGAAAACAGTTTTCACAGAAATGAAAATATCAACAAAAAGTTAAATATTGAAGCTATTTTGCAACAATTTTTGGCATTTTGAATCTTTTTCTTCAGTTATCATTATGTGAGCAGCAACTCACCTTGTTTTGGAGTTCCAAAATTTGGATTATATGCTGAAAGATTGAAGCTTGAGCTAGATTTTAGCCTTTAAGAACATGTAGAAGAATAAAAAGATGCATGCTAAGAAGAAAAGGACTATTAACAGACAATACCTTCTAAAAATAAGATTTTGATGAAATATTTAGTTTTTGGAATTAGATTACCCATTAATTTCACTTTGCATTGGGAAAAATTACAGCTTATTTGAAGTAATTTGAAGATCTAAAGCTTGAATATTGCAAAATGGAAAGGTTAGCTTTCGTTTTCTGTTTAATGGCTTGAGGAAGAAGATGAGAATAACTTTGTACATACAGTAAAGTGTTTCTCACTTCTTTTTTTATTTCTTTCCTTAATGCAATAATGCGCTTTTGGACCAAAAATTTAGAGAAAATAAATTAGGCCTAGGTTATTTAATTCAACAATAAACCAATAAGCGCATATAAGTTATAAAACAAACTACATATTTTCTTCATGTTTTTACCCAAATGAAATTTGTAAACTTACATACATATTAAATAAAATGTTTCCATCATATAAAAAGATATTTTTAGTTTTTAAAACATATTTATTATAAAAAACCTTTATTTTACAAAAAATAGACAATTTGCACAAATAAATGCATAAATCCTTATTTTTAACTTCAAAAGTTCTACAACAATTATTTTCTTGCATATAAAAATACGACAAACCATTTCAAACATAATTTTATAACCAAAAGTCATTTTTAAACCAAATTTCACCTCTTTATTTAAATAAACAACCTTTAAAAAAATCAGATACTTCCTTTAAAAATTATTAAAAGAAGTAATTGGCAATAATTAATAAAATTATTGCATTTTCTCTAAATAAAAATCATTTTCCATTCACTATCAACCCAAGCAAATAAAATAAAGCTTTTAAACTTTATTTTCGTATTTTATTTCCTAAAATTTAGTGCTTATTCCAAATACGCTATTTAAAATCTCTAATTTTATTTCAATTCACAATATTAAATCATAACTACCGTTATAATTTAATATTTATAGGTAATCTTCAAAATCAAGGTTGTTACAGACTCCCCTATTAACAAAATTGCATCCACGCAATTTCTAGAGAAGACTTTGTATTCAACTTATTAATTTCATCAATCAAAAGAAAAGAAATAAGCTTGAGATAAAAGGATTCTCACCATCGCTATGCGAAGAACGAAAACCAGGGGGATTGCTTGATAAACTCTTTGGTTTCCCAAGTGCGGTCATTGGGATTAGCGGACCGTTAAACTTTAACGAGCGGCACGTCTTTGTTTTGAAGGCTTGTCACCTTCGAAGCAAGTACGAGAATAGGCTGCTGCACAATAAATAAGTCTGGTGAGATCTCAAGCTCTTGTAAATCAGGGGAATCGATAGTAGAATCTGATTCTCGAAGACACTTTCGAAGCTAAGAGACATGAAACACGTCGTGAATTCCACATAGATGAGCTCGAAGTGAAACTCTATAAGCCACAGGGCCAATACGTTCAGTAATTGGAAATGGTCCTATAAAGCGAGGAGACAATTCCCCTGTCGTACTAAAACGCACAACCCCTTCAAAGGAAAAACATGAATAAAGAAAAAGATCACCAATAGAGAACTCGAGAGGCTTCCGATGGTTGTCCGCGTAGGATTTCTAACGTCTCTGTGCCTCTTTCATTCTCTGTCGAATAAGAATAATCTGTTCAGCTGAATCACGAACATAATCGAGGCCTAGAATAAGCTTTTCCCTAGATTCCAGCCAATATCAAGGTGATTGACATGACCTTCCATAATGGGCTTCAAAAGGAGCCATACCGATACTAGAATGAAAGCTGTTGTTGTAGGAGAAGTCCACAAGAGGTAGGTAGTCCTCCCAACTACCACCGAAATCCAGAATGCAAGCACGGAGAACATCATCTAAGATACGATTCACCCGTTCAGTCTGTCCATCGTACCTTGGAGGATATGCTATGCTGAAATTAAGCTTTGCTCCCAAAGCTTGCTGAAGACTCTACTAGAAATGACTCGTGAAAAGCGGATCATGGTCACAAACAATCGAACTAGGAATACCGTGAAGTTTCATGATTTCCTTGACATGTAACTTTGCCAAATGAGAAGCACTCCTATTAGACTTAATAGGAATGAAATGAGCTAATTTGGTGATGCGATCAAAAATAGTTCAAATGCTAGGATGGCCCGATTTCAATTGAGTTAGCCCATCAATAAAATCCATGGAAATATGATCCCATTTTCTCAATGGAATATCTAGAGGCTGGAGGACACCAGAAGGGTGCTGATGCTCGACTTTGATGAGTTGACGAGTCATGCAATTGCTCATATAACTTGCCACATCACGCTTCATGCCTTCCCAATAATAAAGGCGACTCATATCGGTCTACATCTTACTACTACCGGGATGGATGGTATACTTAAAATGGTTACAGTCATCGAGAATGTCCTGCCTAAGTGCAAAATAAGAAGGCACGCCTAGATGGTTCTTCTTACGAAGACACCCACGAGAATCGATGCTAAAATCCCTCAACTCCTCTTCACGGGACTTAGACTCACAAATTTGGATAAGGTGCACAAGATCGGGATCATGCCGTTGAGCATCAGCAATATGATCCAATAAGTTGGGTCAAGCTTCCAAACTGAATAATAGAATAGGCGAATCAAAAGATGGAGCTCGATCACGAATATCACCAAGAGATAAGGTCTCAAGAACATTCCACTTGGCTAGTATCATAGAAACGACAGCCGAATGTTTACGACTAAATGCATCAGCAATACGATTACCCTTTCTAGGGTTGTACTCTATATCGAAGTCATAGGAGGCAAGGAACTAGAGCCAACACTGTTGCCTCATATTGAGCTCCTTCTAAGAGAACAGATATTTCGAGGACTTGTGATAAGTATAGAGAATGAAGTGCTCTCCTAATAGGTAATGGCGCCAAATCTTCAAGGCGAAGACAATGGCGGCTAACTCGAGGTCATGAGTGGCATAGCGAACTTCATTCGATCGCAGTTGCCTAGAACCATAAGCAACTGTCCGATCCTTCTGCATAAGCACGAAACCAAGGCCATAATGTCTAGCATTGGTGTAGACAACAAGATCTTGATTCCCTTCGGGAACCATAAGAATAGGAGCATTAGTGAGAAGCTCCTTCAATTGCTGAAAATAAGCTTCACACTTATCGGACCAAATAAATTGAATGCCTTTCCGATAAAGGCAAATAAGGGGAAGCGCAATGCGGGAAAAATCCTTAATGAATCGGCAGTAGTAACCCGCCAATCCAACGAAGCCGCAAATCTCATGAACATTCTCAGGCCTCTTCCAATTCTGAATGACTTCGATCTTCGAGGGATCAACCAAAATGCATTCGGAAGAAATAACACGGCCTAAGAACTTAACCTTATTCTCCCAGAAATGGTACTTGGAGAATTTGGCTTTAAGCTGATGGTGACAAAGAGTACTCAAGACAATTCTCAAGTGATTAGCATGCTTGGCTTCAGATTTCGAATAAACAAGAATGTCGTCGATGAACACAAGGATGAACTTATCGAGATATTCCCAGAATACTCGATTCATAAGATCGACAAAGAAAGCAGGAGCGTTTGTCAGACCAAACGCCATAACGAGCCACTCGTAAGATCCATATCTAGTGCGGAAAGCTGTAAGAGGAATGCTATCTTTTGTAACTTGAAGCTGATGAAAACCAGTGGCAAGGTCGAGCTAAGAGAAGACCATAGCACCACTCAACTGATCGAATATATCGTCGATCCTAGGCAAGGGATATCTATTCTTGAAGGTCAACTCGTTAAGCTTATAATAGTCGATGCAAAGCTTAAGAGTTCCATCGGACTTCTTCACGAAGACACCGCAGCACCCCATGGTGGAAAACTGGACTGACTAACCTACTTTGGTTCAAGCTCTAAAAGCTGCTTCTTGAGTTCCTCATTTTCCTTTGTAGACATCTTCCTGGAAGGTTGACTAACTGGCTGTGCGCCCGGAATGAGATCAATGTGGAACTCGATCGCTCGCTTGGGTGGCAAACCTAAAACAGGCTCAAGTACATTAGAGAAATCACAAACAACAGGTATATGAGATATATCAACATCATCTCGTGAGTCTAGAGAATATAAAGCCACTACGGACTTTTCCACATTTCAAAGAACATGTGATAGCAGAGCGGACGAATCTGGATGTTGAAGATATAAAACTCTCTTAGAACAAATAATCTTGGCATCGTATCACAGTAGCCAGTCCATACCCAAAATCATATCAAAAACCAAATTAGAAATAATGCGCAGATTCACTCGAAAAGAAAATCCACATAAAACAATCTCAACATCTGCACAAAGCATGTTAAGGGTTGCGGATCCACCAATAGGATTCACAATCCTTAATGAAGTAACAAGACAAGAAACATCCAAAGAAATAGCAATAATGAGCTCTTTCGATACAAATGAATGTGACACACCCATATAGAAGAGATCTTGAATAGAACGATCATGTAATAAAATAGAGCCTTTGAGGATAGAAGGAGATGTACCTCTGCGCTGAGAAGACCCTCCAGAAGCGCCCACTACATCAACTTGCCAGACTGGGTATTACTAGGAGAAATAGGACAAGCGGCAAAACGGTGGTCTTCCTTCTTTTAATAATGACAGAAGAGAGGCTAAGTACAATCACGAATCATGTGGTCGGAAGAACCACAATTGAAATTCCCCTTTCGAATAAGAGGTGTTCCACTAGGCTGAGAACTAGGACCAGATCCAACAGGCTTCTTCTTCTTGGAAGGGAAAAAATTGGCTTATGAAATGGGAACTTCTACTTATTAGGGTTCTTGCGAACCTCAACCTCATCACCACTCACGCACTCTTTCTCAATGGATTCGAGATGAAGCGCCGAGTCAATCAACTCCTCAAAAGAAAGCTTGAGCTGGAGCATCAAAGACTTCTTCAAATACGTCTTAAGACCAAAGACAAACTTTAGATTTTCTTATATTGGGTGCTAATGTATTTAAGACCATACTTAGATAAGGCCTCAAATGATGAAACATAATCAGAGACGGAGAACTTTCGTTGCTTCAACTCGAGGAAGCAACGAGCCAATAAAGCTTTCTCAGATTTAGGAATGAACTTGAGCTCGAATCACTCTCGAAACCGAGTCTAAGAAAGAGTAGACTCATCGAGCTCGGCTATGAGAAGCTTGTACCAATAAAGGCAATGCTATTGCAACATGCTAGATGCTATGAGACTTTATTGTGGTTAGAAAGATCAATGCAAGAGAAGATGCGCTTACACATACGAATCCAAGCTTGGACCTCAAGAATGGGCTCAGAGCCTTTGAACGGCTTTCCTCCAAGATGAGATAATCATTGGACAAGAACGGAAAGACACACTTTCACAGAGGATATGCTCGATTAGGAGCTGGTGGCTGAGTGCTCCTAAATAAGTCCATAAACTGATCGGCAGACTATAAACGCAGTTCGGATGCAAGCCACTAGATTGCCCAGCAACCGAGCGTCGTCCTTTACCTCTTCAAGCCATTAGCTGAAAGTTAAGATAGATAAAATTTAATTGTAGGGTAGAGACCATTAATTCAATAAGGAATCCTACGAAATTAAAATGCATTCCTAGACATATTCTCAAACTTTTATCTACCCCAAAGGACAAGAAAAGGTCAAAGACACAATGATTAAGGAATTCGTAACACTTGTATTACACTTAGATGTCCCGTAATATGTGCTTCTGTTCTATGTCTATCATATTTTATTCTGTACTCTACTCCGATACCAAACTGTGATGCCTTACCCTGAGACCCACGTTAACAAAGAGTATTACTGGGTAATATTGTATGCTAATGTAGAGAATAAGGCTAAATTGGAGCGACCATCTATACCCTTGTCTTAAATATCTATTGAATACGCCGAAAATGACATATTTTTTCTCTATCTCAAATGGATGATCATATCCAATAAATACTTAATACAAATTCATAGGTGGTTATAGGATCTATCAGAACAAAATACAACAACTCGAATGCAAAACACATCACAGAATAGTAGATCATTACATATATATACATATATAGATACATCACAGATATACAAAAGGATACATGTCAAGTGGTATAGCAACCACAATATACAAGCGAGTCAAAAGAATATACATATCAGAGTAGCAACCAGAAAGGACTACATAAAAAGCTATAACAAAAAGAGCTAGCAGAATAGTCCATGCGGAAGCAGAATAGGCTAAGTCCAAATGTACCTAACCTGAAACACTTCGGTCTGACCCGAGTATAAAATATACGGGTCAGTCTAGCTAAAAAAAATCAGTTTACAAGGATAAGCGATAATAAGAGCATAAGGATAAAGTGATAATATTCCTAAGTGAGAAGAGACAATTTAAAGTGTATAGCTACTTCATGTGATGAAGGGTACCACTACACAACATATAATCCCAAAAGAGATGGTACAACCCATAAAACGCTAAAAGTAGCGAGCCTCATATCATCGACATTCATAATACATCAAATATGGTTTAGAGGGGAAAAACTAATCCCGCCAAATCGGCAGGCCAAAATATGCACAAATTGATCCCATCTCAAATACGTCATAAGGAAAATATATCTCTAAAAAGGAGAATAAGATGTCAAGTAAACGCCAAAAGGCAGATCTCAATAGCGCCGGTGTAGGCAATACGAATCTCCAAAAATAAAACTCCCTAGAGTTCAAATTCCCGAAAGGTAATTACCACACATCTATATCGAATTGTTCAAAGGGCCAATTTTGGAAAGGGGCGATACACTAGGGAAAATATTCAAAGAAATCATCACAAAAGTTTAGCATGTGCATGTGGCCGAAGCCTTGCCGAGTACTGTTATATCAAATAAGTACCTTGCTCGAAGGAAAAACGTCACAATGAAAATACGCCGCAATGGAAAATACGCCGCAAAAGAAAACACCGCAATGGAAAACGTCTTGAAGATAATTACTCCGCA
The DNA here is from genome assembly GCA_030765085.1 of Allium cepa. Classification (NCBI taxonomy): domain Eukaryota; kingdom Viridiplantae; phylum Streptophyta; class Magnoliopsida; order Asparagales; family Amaryllidaceae; genus Allium; species Allium cepa. The sequence goes on from CM060932.1 coordinate 453,324,122, forward strand.
ATGGCAATGACTCGAAGGTCCAATACTGGCATGCCGCAATGGCAAATGTGTCATAAACTCTCAGATAGGAATTCGAACAGTGTTAACGTGTCTCGCATACCACAAATTCGCACTAAATAGTTTACTAACCGTTAGTAAATTTCACACTCAAAGCAGTAAAAAGTTTACCTTATCTCATCGATAAACTCGACTCGAAGGTCAAAACGATCAAACGGACAAGTCGGGAATTTAAGTGATAAGATAAACGCACATGTCCCATACCACGTGTTTTACCAAACCATTTAATTCTCCTTCTCAATCGCTCAAAATATGCAAAAATGTGTAATTTATATATAAAATAATTTACTTTGGAAAACAAGCTTTCAAAACCAATTCTCGAAATCAATTTGAAAAGATATTTGACAGTTACCTTTAATATAGAGAATAAATAGATTTTACACCTGAAAATTCTTTGAAAATATTATATAATGATTATTTTGAAATGCCCATAAATTTTAAAAATTATTTCAAAGTTGTTTGGAAAAATCCATACTCGAAATCAAAGAAGTCACTCAAAATCGTCATTCAAATTCAGTTTAGAATCAATTCGAATTTGAATTTCAAATTCATCAAAACTTGGCTAGTTTATTGATAGGCATCATAGCCCTCAAAGCATTTTGAACATATCACAAAAATATGAAGTAAAAGTCAAAATTCGGATAAAAAGAACATAACAATGCATAGGCAAAATAATGCCCACGTCTGAAATCTTCTCTAGGTTCAAATTTTGGACATGAAACAGTAGGCCAAACGACCTCTGATTGAACTAAAAGTTGGTGTACTCATAGTAAAAAACTTTAGCTTTCAAAAAAAAAGAATCAATGGATTCCGAATGGAAATGAAAAAGTTATGCTGTCTCAAACATGGACTCAGGCCTTGTTTGTAACAGTTAAAAAACAAAAATGTGCCCAGGCCTGAAAACCATCTTGGGTTCAACTTACAGGCCTAAAATAGAGGATCAAACTACAATATATTGAGTGAAAATTGGTGTGTATATACAGAAAACTTCATCTTTCAATTAAAAAGGAAATCAATGAATTTTGACTGGAAGTGAAAAAGTTACACAATCTCAAACATGGACTCGGGCCATGTTTGCAAAAGTTTAAAAAACCAAAAATGTACAGGTCAGAAAACCACTCTGGTTCAACTTTCAGGCATAAAACAAAGGACCAAACCACCTCTGGTTGAGCTAAAAATTGATACGTATATAGTAGAAAACTTCAGCTTTCAAACAAAAAAAATCAATGAATTCCGACTGGAAATGTAAAAGTTACGCTGTCTCAAATATGGACTCAGGCCATGTTTGTAGCAACTCGGAAAACAAAATGTGTATAGGTGATTTCCAGGCTGTGCACTGATTTTGCAGCAAAGTTTTCAGGTATCAAAATAAAGAATTTTGCTATGAAATTTTGCATACTTATACTACAACACATTGACTATCAACTGAAGAAAATCTGACTGCATTTCGTTGCCGGAATTGGAAGATATTAGCATGCAAAGAGATAACGCAAAACGGATTTCACATAAATGAAAATATCAACAGAAAATCAAATATTGAAGCTACTTTACAACAATTTTTGGCATTTTGAAGCTTTTGCTTCAGCTAGCATTATGTGAGCTGCAACTCACCTTGTTTTGGAGACCAAAAACGTGGATTATATGCTGAAAGATTGAAGCTTGAGCTAGATTTTGGCCTTCAAGAACTTGTAGAAGAATAAAAAGATGCATGCAAAGAAGAAAAAGACTATAAACAGAAATCCCTTGTAAAAATAAGAGTTTGATGAAATATATAGGTTTTGGAGTTACATTACCTGTTAATTTCACTTTGGATTGGTAAAAATTACAGCTTGTTTGAAGTAATATGAAGATTTAAAGCTAGAATATTGCAAAATGAAGAGGTTTAGTTTGTTTTTCTATTTATTGGCTTGAGGAAGAAGATGAGAATAACTTTGTACGTACAGTGAAGTGTGTCTCACTTCTTTTCTTATTTCTGGCCTTAGTTCACCGATGGGATTTTGGACCAATAATTTAGAGAAAATAAATTAGGCCTAGGTTATTTAATCAACACTAAACCAATACGCATATATAAGTTATAAAAAAAACTACACATTTTCTTCATATTTTTACCCAAATAAAATATGTAAACTTACATACATATTAAATAAAATGTTTACATCATATAAAAATATAATTTTAGTTTTTTTTAAAAAAATTATTGTAAAAAACCATTATTTTACAAAAATACACAATTTGCACAAATAAATGCATAAATCCTTATTTTTAATTTCAATTGTTTTACAAAAATTATTTTCTTGCATATAAAATTATGACAAACCATTTCAAACTTAATTTTATAACCAAAACCCGTTTTTAAACCAAATTTCACCTTTTTATTTAAATAAACAACGTTTAAAAAAATCGAATTTTTCCTTTAAAAATTATTAAAAGAAGTAATTGGCAATAATTAATAAAATTATTGCATTCTCTCTAAATAAAAATCATTTTCCATTCAGTGTCAACCCAAACAAATAAAATAAAGCTTTTAAACTTTATTTTCACATTTTATTTCCTAAAATTCATTGTTTATTCCAAATAAGAAATTTAAAATCTCCAATTTTATTTTAATTCACAATATTAAATCATAACTACCGTTATAATTTAATATTTACAGGTAATCTCCAAAATCAAGGTCGTTACATCTACATTGTAAATTAACTTTCTTCGGCACTTATAAAATGCCTTTATCATATGGAATTTTTTGGAGTATGTCTTTCGACTCCTGGTGAGCTGTAGTTTCTTTTACGTACTGTGTCATAGCATTATTATCACCTAAAAATATCACGAGATTCTCAACTTTTGGAATCATCCCTAGTATAGCTATAAGTTTGTGCATTTATTTATACTTATTTTTACTGCATCCCTTATTCAATTTGATATACTTAGCCTTTAGTTGAATAAACTTCTACTTATTGTTTGGAACATTTCTAACTAAAAGTTCTTAAATTAAGATTGAATATGAACTAAGGATAGACAGACTGTACTCGTATCACTTTTGAAGTTTGAGTTTGTAAACTCCTTTATAATGAATTCATTGTTTCTGTAAATAATTCTATAGTATTTCAAAAATAATAAAGAATACTCTATACTATCATTTAGTAATCTTAATTTGGATTTGGTACTTGATTTATGTATCAAATACATAAGTGGAATGTGATATTGTAGACAATATACCATGTATGATAATTCATATTACCAATTCATAAGGAATCCATCTTACATGCTCCATATTACACAATTAAAAAAGAGTTTATATATATATATATATATATATAATTTTGGGACATTCCCAACTTTCCTTTAACTGGTTATAAAAGATGACTTTTCAAATCCTATACCAATAATTAAACAACCAAATTGAAATGATCTTTACAGGAATACGTCATTAACAATCATAAGCTTATTGTTTACTTATGGTTTTATAAATAATTCAACACCTATTAATATTCTTTCTTACCGAAACACGCTTCTTCTATATACTAAAATGCAAACTATTTGATTTTTCTATCAAAATACTAGCTTAACTCTGATGCTTAACAAATAATGCTTTCGCATCATTTCTTTGATCATAGTCAGTAACATACAAATTTGGAATCCCTCTCACCGATTTCGAAACACTTTGATTATTAGGTGGAAATAGCATATTCGAAACCATAATTAGAATTTCTGCTGCAACTTACATACAAAAAATCAAAATCATATCAAGCGATAATATTGCGAGTAAAATCTGAATTAATTTAAGTATTATGAATGTGTAATCTATAACGTTAACTTCAATAATTGAATTAACGATGTTATTCTATCAACGTAGTTTAACATTTTCCTACTACATTGGTATTCTTCTCGAAGAATCGTTTACGGCCGATGGATCATATCACTTTATGTGCAACTTTTAAAATCATATTTTGATAATATACTTAGAATACATTCTAGATTTGTGCATCATGCCATATGGAGTAGCCAATACTCTTAATGGTTTATTCACAGCTAATGTAAATATTTTCTCGACATCAATAAGAAAAGCATATTTTCTTTAATATGTGAGAGTTCTTATTGGACATTATAATTAGTTGTGTTTGTTTAGGCTTGGTAAATTTCATTTCATCATTTATAATCAGTTTTATCTTTGGATCGTATCCACATCCATTTTTACTACCAATAATTTCTAAAAGAAATTGCTTCATTAAGGAGTTAGTGTTTCTAGAAACAATAATTGTTTCTCATTGCACATAACAGATATTCATAAACATTTTATAATCTGCCTTTATATATGTATAAACTGATTAAGTTTTAGGTTTACGAACTTAACTTCATAATGTAAATCGGTCAACTAACATTAATCAGTCCCAAACTGCTTTGGGGTGGTTCACTCAAGATCCCTCACGAATGAATATTATGTGCAGCCTCCTGACTCACACAACCTATCTACTCCTTGACCTTGGATGTATATGGGTTGTTTAAATACCTCTTATCTTGTATGCTTTTGTAAACTTTGTTTTAGACGAAACGGAACTTAACCTTATGTACTTACTTTAAGTACTTGACCTTACAAAAAGAAGTTAACTACACTTTACTCATCATCAATTGTACATTGTCCAACAAAGTCCAAATACTCCTTATTGATAAATGATTATGTATCATAGGAAGAGGTCACTTTTGAAATTAAATCTCATTCATTTTTACGAATATTTGGAACAATTTTCCTGTATACTCTATCAAATCAAACCTTCATATTTTCTTTCCATGTGTTTTATACTTTAGCTTTATATTTAATGAACTTATCATAAACACGTTACTTGTGTATCAAATATACATGTTCATTTTATGATAATTCATCTGTGAATTAAACAAAGTACGTGGGACTGTTTTTGGCACCATTGGACTTTCAGCCATATACATCTTTATGCATCAATCTGACGAGTTCACGGCCTCTTATGTCACTCCCACTAAACATGTGCTTTGTCCTTAATTCCAAAATAACCATTAAAAAAGATTACAGATACTTTTGTTTTATCTAGCTAATTCAAAAAATATCGTTATTCTAATATATTTACTTCATAGCGAATATTCAAAACGTTTATAATAAAATAAAACCATATTCACTTTCAGTTGATACTGGAAATGAAAATTATTTCATAAATAATATTTGGTTTGTTTACTAAAACAACTTTTTTAACTTTATACATCCATAAAGAAGTAATATATGGCATGATTCTACTATTTCCTCAATTAGTTTAACAACATGTGAAATACGAAGATGCATTCAACTACCTACTATGGGCTATTTATTTCTTTTACTGCAATTAGTTTGTTATTGAGAGTTTTTGATCAAATACCTTAAACTCATAGTAAGGACTTTATAGAAAACAATTTTCTATATGAAAAAACATTTGGAATAAATATTACATTTCCCATTCCATACTAAGTACCTACTAGCATTTCATACAATTCTCTCTAATACCACTTCTGAGGCAAAGTTGAATTTTCACTCTCTTCATCCCAATCATGCTTCGGTTACATCCACTCTTATACATTCGTTTTCCTTTTCTAAATGGTCAAACCATTCAAAAATATCCTTATTGTAATCAGTCGTATTTAAACTAATTTTGCATTATGCTTTATTTGCTTATTTCCAATAAACTAATTTCATTGAATTTTGTATACTACAAACTGTAAGCATTCATCCTATAATATTTATATATGACTGAATATGGACCAAATATCTATTTTCTTGTATTTATTAATAGTTCAAAACTCATAAATACAACATAAAGTCTTAGGCAAATAAATAATTAATTGACTAAGTTACGGATGTGTTTAGTAGTGTATACTTAGCCTCTTGCATGGGTCTTGAAGCGATAACATGCCAAAATATTTAGCATAAGTATATTTTATATTTCCTTATCAAACGTTAATTTAATACATTTGTATATCTTAATTGATTAAGATTTTATTAATTTTTATAAGTTGCAAAATTTAATCAATGTAGATTATGTTAACTTACGTAACAAATGTTCTTACAATATTAGAAAGGTAAAATATTACCATTTTATTTTTCTAATAAGGCCACCACTTGATTTTTATGTTTCTCAAAATCTAAGGGAAACATATAAATCTTTCAATTTATTTAGTAGATCTTAGGACTCGCTTGCCTTGAGGTCTGACCTTGAATTTGCTTAACAAAGCATATGCCTGCGAGAGATGGATAACACTTTATCAGTTGTATATAATACAACTCCCAAACCATGGACTTTATCCTAATCTTGACCTTGAGTTTTCTCAACATATCGGAAGATATTATTCACTCATACCCACCAATTCGTAATGGCTTAAGTATATATGTATGTACCTTGCGTTTGCTCAACAGATACTGCATGTACCTTCCTACATCTATTAGTATAAATAATACTGTACATAACATCTCTAGCTTAAGTTTTCTCAATAACTTTAGAGTATGCAAGTAATTTATTAACATATAAATGGCCGAGGATATGTTTTATATTATAGATCCACAATTTTTAATATATTTATTTGGGTGATATCGATCTAGGACAATGTATTTCTTGTACAATACCCTCGCGATTCAAGTGTTAAATACATCTGAAATCATGGTATATATACTTTACATATGTATTTATTCCTTAAACATAATTTAGGTTTCTTATAGTTCCACTCTAGTTTTTTAAATCTTATTTGATTTGATTTTGATTTTATTAATTAAATCATATTTACTTAATTTAATTAACATTTCGATTAATTTAAATTTCAAGTACTGAATTTTAAATTATTTATCTTTAACAAGATGAAGATAAACTATAACATTTATAATATTTATATACATATTTCATCAACATGTATGTATATAAGTTATTAAATAACTTTTAATTAATTCAATTGATCTAAATAAGTTTTTTAAAATAATATTATTAAAATTAAAATTTTTTATCTTTATTTACTTAAATATTTTAAGACAAATGTACATATTTCATTCTATATGTTTTCATCTAATTAATTAACTTTTAATTAATTAATTAATCAAGTATTTATTTTATTTTATTAATTAAATAATTAAGATAAAAATTTAGAAATTAACATATTAACTATTCAAAACCAATTTTTAAAAGTTTATAACATTTAGAACATGTCATATTTTCAACTTAACTTTTAAGTTTAAATTATAATTTTTTAAATTTTCAAAACATACTTTAATAAACTAGCCCAGCCCCAAAATTATTTCGGTCATTTATATTAGGGATAACCTTTAGGCTTACTTCATCCTTCGGCCCAGATCAGTAGTTATGTAAGGTAGAGTAGTTGCTTACGCGAACCCAATCATTGACACTACCTTTCTAGGCACCCTATTATTGGATAAGCTTTAATCAGTTAGCCATAACATTAGTAATTTAGACCACATAGTCTTTTTGGCTTTGATACCATTGAAGGAAGTAGGCTAGTGAACAGTGGGTTAAATGGGTGAACTTCAAAAAGAATTCCATTTTGATCTTAGTGAAGTTTATAAATCCTAAATTGATTTCAAACCCAATCTAAAATATTTTAAATAAAATCTTTATTTTTTTGAATATGTTAAAAAAATCAGTTTAAATTTAACTGTATGAGTGTTGCCCCGCCTATTGGTCAAGGCTCGGCTATCAACAAATTGGCTGGAAAGGATTGATACCAGGATTGAAGATCGTCTGGAAATAAGGTTATGATCGATATCATCAAAATTTGATCAAGCTCCATGTGATATCCCGGAAATTTTGGCAATAAAAATTTAATAATATGTGTTAAAACTAAATATATTGTTAATAATAATTTGAATTGATTTAATAAATTTCTGGGTTTTCTTTAATAAATATTTAAATGGGTGATTTTATCTTTTAAAAGCTGAACAATTATTTTCTAATTATAATATATATATATATATATTTGAATATATTGTAAATGGATAATCATTGTTTTAAATTTAACAAATTGACATGTTTTCTAATTTTAATATTTTGGTAATTATAATTTGATTTAATATATATCTTTTTAAAAGCTATTTAATAAATAACTCTATGGTTTAAAATACTTAAGATAAATATTAGTAGTTTTAAATTTTATTTTAGCTTAGGTTGAATTTAAACAAGATTAACAAATAGGTTTGTATTATTTTCTTTCTTAAATCTAGTTTGATAAAATAAGTAGGTTAGTAATATAGAGGTAATTTTTTTTATAAAATATTTAAAATAAAATCAATATTTTCAATGCAAACATAAGTTTTAAAATCAAATACATGGTTATAAATATAAGTACAAGAAAGTATGATATTAACATAGTTAAAATTTTATAACATACTAAACAAAAGCATAGGCAGTATAAATAAACAAAGACTAAAAAGCAAAGAGCAAGTAAAATAATTATGGACGCATCTTTGTACAAAACAATATAAAGTAAAACACAGAGTACTTGAACATTAATGCAAAGATGAACTTAAGTAAAAAAAACAAAACCAGGTTAGGTGTATTTATATGTTGCCTGGAAAGTGTTGAAATGCAAAGTTAAAAACATAGTAAAGATAAAACAACTTTTTATCTATCAAGTATAAGAACATAAACTGTGCATAAGAAAGAAAATATCTGTAGACAAAATAAGATAAGTGAGACAAAAGGTACCAGTGCATTAAATGCTTTCATATTTTGCAGCATAACAAAGTCAATTCGAAAAGTAGAAATCTTCTCAGCCTCCTTAATGAAAAGAAGATCTCTGAAACAAATATTTTTGTACTAGCTAATTCTTATCTCCAGCAGACACTCTTTTATATATATGTATTCTACTTGTTTTGTTCGTTCATCAAAACAAATGGCTGTAACCCATTTTTTAAAGCAACACTGCAAATCATTTCAAAAAAAAAAAAAAAGAGTGGTCTGCATTTCTTCAACCTGGTAGCAAAGAGCTATCGTCTGCATGCATTCAAGCTTCCAAGCTCTTCAGCATTCACACTTTTCAACATCTCAGCATTTATAAGGATTGCAAGTTTAAAAAAAAAAAAGAGGCAATTTCAGATTTCAAAATTCAAAACAGTTTCAACCAAACTGCTCTGTTCTTCATTTGTTGGTGAGTAACATTTTTATGCTCAAGTATATTCGCTATGGTTGCATGCTAGTTATCTGAGATGAAGTTTAAAATATGTCTTTATATCTTTGAAAATGCTTGTGTGTATATGAAGAATGGATGGTGTTGCTGTAGAAAATAGTTACTGCTTGTTCTTAGCTACACTTAGCTTCTAAACATAAGGATCCAATTCCTTTGAACCTGATTAGCTGTTAGTAACTAGGATTTTAAACAAGTCTTGTTGTTTAACTTTAAGATTTTGGTTTAAAAATTTATTTAACTGAAATACAAGAGAAAATTTATCTGAAATGAATTTGTCATTGATGCAAGTGTGTTCTATATGTATGTGTACTGTAAGAGATGATATTGGTTTGGCCTCTGTTCCTCTGATATTTAAATTCAAGGCTTAAAAGTAAATCAAATGTTACTGACTCTTAATCTAAGTTTGTTTAGACTTAAACGTTGGACATTATATGATGGATTACATTATAGTTTCAGGTTTAAAAACTTGTTGAGTTAAATTAAATTGATTTGCCTCTGAATAAAATAAAACAATAGTGAAACTTTAAACAAGTTAAAAATCAACTATTGTGTTTGATGGATTCAGGGTTAAGAATTAAATACTGAGATCAAAATTAGATTTTTAAAAACAAAAATCATTATTTTTACTTAAGAGATTAGAGAGTATACTTGGTTTAACCAGTAAACAGAAAATTGGGGTTCTATGTTAATCTCGAGTGTCTGGGTTGTTGTGATTGCTTCTGGTGATGGTATTAGGACCGGTGACTAGGGGAAAAATGGTAGGGGGATGACCAGAGTTCGGTGGCGACGGCGGTGGACTCTTTTAGTTTCTAACCCTAGATTTTGCTGTGGGAAAAGAATCGATCGCCACAACCAAAATAAGTGATCGAGTGCAGAGATTTTTGGGGTGGTGGTAGTTGGCGCGTGGTTGAAGTTGAGGCCGGAGTGGTTGGTCGTCAGGTGGTCGGAGTGGCGTGTTCTCGCCGTTGACAGGTTTGAGTGGCAGTGGGTTCGTATGTTTCCAGGTTTCAAGTTTTGAGTGCAGTGTCGAGCTTCAAGCTCGATTTTGTTTGGACGTTTCGATCATTCTTCTGATAAAGGAGATGGGTTCGTGAGTCGAACGTTGATGTGGGGACATGGCCGATGGTGGTCGGAGGAGGCTGAGGCCTGGGTGCATGTGCACCGTGCGCACTGTGATGCTGATGGTATCAGGGGAAACTGTAGAGTGGTTTTGAGTTTTTTTCACTGGCTTTGTTTTTTTGAGTTGCTTGGAGATATTGAAGTGTTTTCCCTGTAGTATTTGCATGTTGGCCAGTGAATGTGACAGGTTTTAGTAACCTGTCTAGTTTAAGTTTTAAACAGGATTTAAATATAAATAAAACTGGATTTTAAAATAAGTTTAAAAATCAGAATCTGAAGATTTAAAACCAGATTTTGAAAATAAGTTATACAAATCAAAACGTTGATTTAGTAAAAATATTATGAGTTAAAGTATGTTTGGATTTTAATTGTATTTGGTTTTAAAACTCTTAAAAATTTCTTTAACTCTTGACCTTTAAAGATCTTAACTTGGTTCAAATTTTGTAAAGTTAAATTTGTAGTTATTTCAAATATTTAATTTGAAATAGAATTTAAATGTGGCTTTGAAAACAAATATTTACAAACATGTTGAGTATTAAATTTAAATCATTAATAAAATGATGTTTATCTTAAAAATAATTAAGGTCTAATAATTTTTAATTCATTTAATTTTTAAGATAATTAAATGGTTAAATTAATAAGTTAATTAATTTATGATTTGAATTAATTAAGATATTAAGGGTTTTTAATTAATAGATTAAGATTAAATTTAATTTGAAATTAAGAACCATTAATTAGATAAGTTTGAAATATAATTAATGATTAGAAATTAATTAATCCAAGAAATTAATGATTAATTAAGTTAAAATTTAGAAATTTATTGTGTAATTAGAAATTAATTAATTTGAGATTAAGGATTAATTAATTTGTAATTAAAAATGATAAATTTAAGTTAATTACTTAGAGAAGTAATTAAAGGGTTGGTAAATGATTGTAATTAATGAAAGGTCATTAATTAAGGATTATCAAATGATTAATTAATGGAATTAACTTAATTTAATTAATTTTATTGATTAATTATAGATAATCAAATTGTGAAATTTGGTAAGTGAGGTTACTTAATGTAAATTGAAAGGTACAATTACTTGATGAAAGTAATTAAGAGATTAATTGCTTATTGTAATTAATTATGATAATATGATTAGTTAAGTTAATTAATTTAGTTTAATTAATTTAAGAAACCATTTGATGATTTGGTAAGTGTAATTACTTAAGTGTAATTAATGGAGATAATTACTTAGGGAAGTAATTTAATAATAATTACTGGAATGTAATTAGTGAAAGATGATTTATAGTAAAGTAATTTGGGTAATTACTTTTGTAATTAATCAAGGGATTAATTAAATGAAGATAATTAATTATGGAATAATTAATTTATTTGTATGAGTAATTGAGGGTAGTTAATTACTGGTTGATATTAATCGAGGGTGATTAATAATTGTGTTTAATTTCAGATAAATTACTAAATGTAATTAATTTGAATAAAGTAATTAATTTAATTATAATTTGATATCATTGATTAATTAATGATGTAATTAAGTATTGTTTAATTAAGAAATAATTAACAATTAAGTGGTTAATTAATGTAATTAATTAAGGATAAATGTAATCAATTGTATTTAATTAATAAATGAAGTAATTAAGTGTAAATTACTATAAATGACTTAGGATAATAAATTTGTGAAATTAAGTACAAACTAATTACTTATTGTAATTAGAGAATGATTAATCAAAAGTATTTAATCAAGACGAATATCTAGAGATTAATTAATTAAATTGATTTTAAATTAATTTATGGTTATATAAGCAGGATTTATAGATGAAGTAATTAATTAATTTACTTTAAATTAATTAGAGATAGAAGTAGTTAATTTAATTCATTTTAAATTAATTACAAATGGTATGATTATAAACCATTGCTTATGGATGAATGATATTGATATTTCATTTAATGATTGTGATCTCAGATATGAGATAAATAATATCTATGTGATATGGATGTTGGTTTAAGAATGATAATATTTAATTATCTGTTTGGATGATAATATTGATTATTTGTATGTGATGATGATATGATTATCTATTGTGATATTGTGAATTATCTATCTGTGTGTATATTGATAATATTGAATTGAACTGTTAAGACTAAATAGACAACTTGGCCTTAAAAGACACGCTTTGGATTTCGATGAGACCGGGATCGGGTTTCCGCATTAGGAACATCCGAAAACCACATCGTTTCCAAATTAACGATAGGTCGTTAATCTGAAGAAAGATGAAGATCCAGAATGCAAGGGTTATCGTCGTTGACTCTGAGGGTGATTCCAAAATGAGTGTAACGAGATAATGCCTTCGGTTTCGTTCGAACCCGGAACGAACTTGTATGGATTGAATGCTTTCAACACATCGTCAGGTGGGCGATGAGCATTCTAAGAAATGTATTCTAAAAAGGTAATCGTAGCCTCAAGCCTCATCAACCGGGAATGGCTAAAACAGGGGAGGTGCAGCAAGGTTAGGTGGGTCATGCCCAAGCAGGACAAGGATATTCCCCTGTCTAGATGTCCCTTTTTATTTCGGCTTAGTGGGCAGTAGCGACGGCTATCTGCGGGGTGTATCTTGTTCGGGACTGTTCAGTAAGGAACGGTTCCGGCCTTGTGTTGCAGGGGATGAAGGGAGTAATCCTCGGTACGGTGATCTAGGCCCCGTACTGTGACGGGCGGTACCCCAGTAGCCCTGCCATTGTATGGAATCCACAATCCAATAAGTGCCAACGTTTTTGATTGTATTACCCACTTTTGTGGCTAGTAGCTGGAATTTAATGAATGTAACAATTTCGGCTATTTTCTATTTACTTGAAAACCCTAGACACTATTATAATATCACTGGATTTCCTATCAAATGTTTTGGTTAGCGTAAGGTAAAATTTTTTCCATGTTTATGTGTGGGAAGTCTTACGTGATACCTTTTGTTTTCAAAAGATTTTCAAAGTTAAGCAACTTTAACCCGTTACTCATACCAGACCCATGTCTGACCCGGAGTTTATTTTTGTTTTTCATAAACTCTCGGGTACCCAAATTTTTACGGGTAGCCAAGGGATTCAGGTTGGCTTTGACGCATTCTGGAGGAGCAATGGAGCAGGAGGCTTCAACGTTGTAGATACTTATAGTTCCGCTGTGTTGGTATCTCTGAGTTATTTGCTTGTGTTGTATGGAGTTGTATTAACTAGACAGGTGTTTATAACTGTCTAGTATATGATGTATTGTCTGTATAACTCTGATTGATGATGTATATTATGTAAATACTTGTATGATTATTATAATTTATTCGTTCCGCTGTGAGATTCTGATGTTGTTGTTCTTTCTTCTCTATCTTTTCTATTTTCTCATCCCTTTCTTTCTTCAAGATGAAGCGGTTTTCTGGGCAAAGAAAGTCGGGTCGTCACAGTTGGTATCAGAGCGCTAGGTTGAGTGAATACCTAGGCTCTTAAGTGTTTTCTTTCTTGAGAGAGCGTATTTGTAATTTTGATATATATATATATATATATATATATATATGTATGTATGTATATATATTTATTTCTACCTATTGTTGGGTTACCTGTTCAGGTTTTCCAATGAGTTATAAAGGTAGATAGGGTAGTGGTGTGTGTAACACGACTACCAATGGTTGGGGTTTAAATGTTTGAGGTTGGTGGTGTATTTGTCGAGGCTGTAGACCTAATACCGTCTCGAATGAGCTTTGAGTGGGAGAAGGATTTCATCGACCTCTGAAGGAAATCTGTTAAGATTCGGAGTTCATTTTTGAAGTGTAAGTTTGATTGAGCTAGAGTTTGGATCTGTCGGTCGGACAGAAGCAAGTCATGATATCTTGAAATATCAAAGTGTAGTAGCTGTGTGATGAGACACAGTGATTATGGATGTCTCTGAAGATGTTTCTTTGGAATCAGTTAAGGAAGTGTAGCTGCTTCGGTGTTGTGGCTGAGATCAGCAGGGTGTTTCTTTTTGCTTTGAGGTCCGAGTTTCTTGAAGAGCTTTGGATTAAGTAGTCTTTGGCTTCTGAGTCAGCAGTGGAGTTTAGAAGCTGCAGAGTAATTCCATTTCTTCGATGGGTTGGCCACATAAGTGTAAGCTGTTCTGATTGGTAAAGAGAGAACAATATCTTTGGAATTGGCTGGATTGATCGCAAAAGTGACTTGCGATGGTTTGAGTATTCTATTGTGAATTTTTCTGGATGTCTTCAGGAAGTTAAAGTTTGGTTTGCATCTGAAGATTGAGTTTGGTGTCGATTGGATTTCCAGGCTTGGTACCGATGGTTCAACTCAGTAATAGAATGATTTTTGAGTTGGGTGAAGTAGCTCAGATTTTGGGATGAATTTCTGAGTTTTACTTTTGGATTTGTTGAGGTGTGTTGACCAGATTATGCTTGAGTTCATCTTCAGCATTTTCATCTATTCAGTCAGAGTTGCGCAGAGGAAGCATGGTGGTAGCTGTTTTAGTTTGGAAGCAATTGGATGTTACAGTGTTTGGATGGGAGAGTTCTATAGGAATTTTTTTTAGGATATGAGGCCAAATTGGAGTGTACCTATTTAATTTCTTCTGGATAAGAGACGGAGGAATTTGGATTCCGAAGCCGGAGATTTGATTTTGGATAAGTGTTTAGTTTTCAAGATTGGATTGTCAGTTTGGATAACTGGAATTCGTAGTGTTTCATGTATCTCTGAGGGAGTACGTATAAGATCTATCTCTGGTTGTAGAATCAGCACTTCATGGAGTTTTGGTTGTTTGAGTCAGACTCGTCTGTAGTCTGATATCCTGTCTTGTTTTGTAGATCTAAATGAGTGAAAGCTCTGTAGCTTAGTAGTATTGATTGTTTGGATTCTGTAGGGCGAGTATCCCGGTATTTATACTTAGGGAACTCTAGATAGATCTATCCAGAATTTTGTCTGGATAATTAAATTTGTTTGATTTGATGAATTGGTTGCTATGATTGTTAGCATATGATTGATATATGCTTGTGTTTTAAAATTAAATCTTAAATTGGATTATTAAATTAGCTTTGTCTTAAATTTCGGGGACGAAATTCTTTTAAGGGGGGAGGAATGTGATATCCTGGAAATTTTGGCAATAAAAATTTAATAATCTGTGTTAAAACTAAATATATTGTTAATAATAATTTGAATTGATTTAATAAATTTTGGGTTTTCTTTAATAAATATTTAAATGGGTGATTTTATCTTTTAAAAGCTGAACAATTATTTTCTAATTATAATATATATATATATATTTGAATATATTGTAAGTGGATAATCTTTGTTTTAAATTTAACAAATTGACATGTTTTCTAATTTTAATATTTTGGTAATTATAATTTGATTTAATATATATCTTTTTAAAAGCTATTTAATAAATAACTCTATGGTTTAAAATACTTAAGATAAATATTAGTAGTTTTAAATTTTATTTTAGCTTAGGTTGAATTTAAACAAGATTAACAAATAGGTTTGTATTATTTTCTTTCTTAAATCTAGTTTGATAAAATAAGTAGGTTAGTAATATAGAGGTAATTTTTTTTATAAAATATTTAAAATAAAATCAATATTTTCAATGCAAACATAAGTTTTAAAATCAAATACATGGTTATAAATATAAGTACAAGAAAGTATGATATTAACATAGTTAAAATTTTATAACATACTAAACAAAAGCATAGGCAGTATAAATAAACAAAGACTAAAAAGCAAAGAGCAAGTAAAATAATTATGGACGCATCTTTGTACAAAACAATATAAAGTAAAACACAGAGTACTTGAACATTAATGCAAAGATGAACTTAAGTAAAAAAACAAAACCAGGTTAGGTGTATTTATATGTTGCCTGGAAAGTGTTGAAATGCAAAGTTAAAAACATAGTAAAGATAAAACAACTTTTTATCTATCAAGTATAAGAACATAAACTGTGCATAAGAAAGAAAATATCTGTAGACAAAATAAGATAAGTGAGACAAAAGGTACCAGTGCATTAAATGCTTTCATATTTTGCAGCATAACAAAGTCAATTCGAAAAGTAGAAATCTTCTCAGCCTCCTTAATGAAAAGAAGATCTCTGAAACAAATATTTTTGTACTAGCTAATTCTTATCTCCAGCAGACACTCTTTTATATATATGTATTCTACTTGTTTTGTTCGTTCATCAAAACAAATGGCTGTAACCCATTTTTTAAAGCAACACTGCAAATCATTTCAAAAAAAAAAAAGAGTGGTCTGCATTTCTTCAACCTGGTAGCAAAGAGCTATCGTCTGCATGCATTCAAGCTTCCAAGCTCTTCAGCATTCACACTTTTCAACATCTCAGCATTTATAAGGATTGCAAGTTTAAAAAAAAAAAAGGCAATTTCAGATTTCAAAATTCAAAACAGTTTCAACCAAACTGCTCTGTTCTTCATTTGTTGGTGAGTAACATTTTTATAAAAATGCTCAAGTATATTCGCTATGGTTGCATGCTAGTTATCTGAGATGAAGTTTAAAATATGTGTTTATATCTTTGAAATTGCTTGTGTGTATATGAAGAATGGATGGTGTTGCTGTAGAAAATAGTTACTGCTTGTTCTTAGCTACACTTAGCTTCTAAACATAAGGATCCAATTCCTTTGAACCTGATTAGCTGTTAGTAACTAGGATTTTAAACAAGTCTTGTTGTTTAACTTTAAGATTTTGGTTTAAAAATTTATTTAACTGAAATACAAGAGAAAATTTATCTGAAATGAATTTGTCATTGATGCAAGTGTGTTCTATATGTATGTGTACTGTAAGAGATGATATTGGTTTGGCCTCTGTTCCTCTGATATTTAAATTCAAGGCTTAAAAGTAAATCAAATGTTACTGGCTCTTAATCCAAGTTTGTTTAGACTTAAACGTTGGACATTATATGATGGATTACATTATAGTTTCAGGTTTAAAAACTTGTTGAGTTAAATTAAATTGATTTGCCTCTGAATAAAATAAAACAACAGTGAAACTTTAAACAAGTTAAAAATCAACTATTGTGTTTGATGGATTCAGGGTTAAGAATTAAATACTGAGATCAAAATTAGATTTTTAAAAACAAAAATCATTATTTTTACTTAAGAGATTAGAGAGTATACTTGGTTTAACCAGTAAACAGAAAATTGGGGTTCTATGTTAATCTCGAGTGTCTGGGTTGTTGTGATTGCTTCTGGTGATGGTATTAGGACCGGTGACTAGGGGAAAAATGGTAGGGGGATGACCAGAGTTCGGTGGCGACGGCAGTGGCCTCTTTTAGTTTCTAACCCTAGATTTTGCTGTGGGAAAAGAATCGATCGCCACGACCAAAATAAGTGATCGAGTGCAGAGATTTTTGGGGTGGTGGTAGTTGGCGCGTGGTTGAAGTTGAGGCCGGAGGGGTTGGTCGTCAGGTGGTCGGAGTGGCGTGTTCTCGCCGTTGACAGGTTTGAGTGGCAGTGGGTTCGTATGTTTCCAGGTTTCAAGTTTTGAGTGCAGTGTCGAGCTTCAAGCTCGATTTTGTTTGGACGTTTCGATCATTCTTCTGATAAAGGAGATGGGTTCGTGAGTCGAACGTTGATGTGGGGACATGGCCGATGGTGGTCGGAGGAGGCTGAGGCCTGGGTGCATGTGCACCGTGCGCACTGTGATGCTGATGGTATCAGGGGAAACTGTAGAGTGGTTTTGAGTTTTTTTCACTGGCTTTGTTTTTTTGAGTTGCTTGGAGATATTGAAGTGTTTTCCCTGTAGTATTTGCATGTTGGCCAGTGAATGTGACAGGTTTTAGTAACCTGTCTAGTTTAAGTTTTAAACAGAATTTAAATATAAATAAAACTGGATTTTAAAATAAGTTTAAAAATCAGAATCTGAAGATTTAAAACCAGATTTTGAAAATAAGTTATACAAATCAAAATGTTGATTTAGTAAAAATATTATGAGTTAAAGTATGTTTGGATTTTAATTGTATTTGGTTTTAAAACTCTTAAAAATTTCTTTAACTCTTGACCTTTAAAGATCTTAACTTGGTTCAAATTTTGTAAAGTTAAATTTGTAGTTATTTCAAATATTTAATTTGAAATAGAATTTAAAAGTGGATTTGAAAACAAATATTTACAAACATGTTGAGTATTAAATTTAAATCATTAATAAAATGATGTTTATCTTAAAAATAATTAAGGTCTAATAATTTTTAATTCATTTAATTTTTAAGATAATTAAATGGTTAAATTAATAAGTTAATTAATTTATGATTTGAATTAATTAAGATATTAAGGGTTTTTAATTAATAGATTAAGATTAAATTTAATTTGAAATTAAGAACCATTAATTAGATAAGTTTGAAATATAATTAATGATTAGAAATTAATTAATCCAAGAAATTAATGATTAATTAAGTTAAAATTTAGAAATTTATTGTGTAATTAGAAATTAATTAATTTGAGATTAAGGATTAATTAATTTGTAATTAAAAATGATAAATTTAAGTTAATTACTTAGAGAAGTAATTAAAGGGTTGGTAAATGATTGTAATTAATGAAAGGTCATTAATTAAGGATTATCAAATGATTAATTAATGGAATTAACTTAATTTAATTAATTTTATTGATTAATTATAGATAATCAAATTGTGAAATTTGGTAAGTGAGGTTACTTAATGTAAATTGAAAGGTACAATTACTTGATGAAAGTAATTAAGAGATTAATTGCTTATTGTAATTAATTATGATAATATGATTAGTTAAGTTAATTAATTTAGTTTAATTAATTTAAGAAACCATTTGATGATTTGGTAAGTGTAATTACTTAAGTGTAATTAATGGAGATAATTACTTAGGGAAGTAATTTAATAATAATTACTGGAATGTAATTAGTGAAAGATGATTTATAGTAAAGTAATTTGGGTAATTACTTTTGTAATTAATCAAGGGATTAATTAAATGAAGATAATTAATTATGGAATAATTAATTTATTTGTATGAGTAATTGAGGGTAGTTAATTACTGGTTGATATTAATCGAGGGTGATTAATAATTGTGTTTAATTTCAGATAAATTACTAAATGTAATTAATTTGAATAAAGTAATTAATTTAATTATAATTTGATATCATTGATTAATTAATGATGTAATTAAGTATTGTTTAATTAAGAAATAATTAACAATTAAGTGGTTAATTAATGTAATTAATTAAGGATAAATGTAATCAATTGTATTTAATTAATAAATGAAGTAATTAAGTGTAAATTACTATAAATGACTTAGGATAATAAATTTGTGAAATTAAGTACAAACTAATTACTTATTGTAATTAGAGAATGATTAATCAAAAGTATTTAATCAAGATGAATATCTAGAGATTAATTAATTAATTTGATTTTAAATTAATTTATGGTTATATAAGCAGGATTTATAGATGAAGTAATTAATTAATTTACTTTAAATTAATTAGAGATAGAAGTAGTTAATTTAATTCATTTTAAATTAATTACAAATGGTATGATTATAAACCATTGCTTATGGATGAATGATATTGATATTTCATTAATGATTGTGATCTCAGATATGAGATAAATAATATCTATGTGATATGGATGTTGGTTTAAGAATGATAATATTTAATTATCTGTTTGGATGATAATATTGATTATTTGTATGTGATGATGATATGATTATCTATTGTGATATTGTGAATTATCTATCTGTGTGTATATTGATAATATTGAATTGAACTGTTAAGACTAAATGGACAACTTGGCCTTAAAAGACACGCTTTGGATTTCGATGAGACCGGGATCGGGTTTCCGCATTAGGAACATCCGAAAACCACATCGTTTCCAAATTAACGATAGGTCGTTAATCTGAAGAAAGATGAAGATCCAGAATGCAAGGGTTATCGTCGTTGACTCTGAGGGTGATTCCAAAATGAGTGTAACGAGATAATGCCTTCGGTTTCGTTCGAACCCGGAACGAACTTGTATGGATTGAATGCTTTCAACACATCGTCAGGTGGGCGATGAGCATTCTAAGAAATGTATTCTAAAAAGGTAATCGTAGCCTCAAGCCTCATCAACCGGGAATGGCTAAAACAGGGGAGGTGCAACAAGGTTAGGTGGGTCATGCCCAAGCAGGACAAGGATATTCCCCTGTCTAGATGTCCCTTTTTATTTCGGCTTAGTGGGCAGTAGCGACGGCTATCTGCGGGGTGTATCTTGTTCGGGACTGTTCAGTAAGGAACGGTTCCGGCCTTGTGTTGCAGGGGATGAAGGGAGTAATCCTCGGTACGGTGATCTAGGCCCCGTACTGTGACGGGCGGTACCCCAGTAGCCCTGCCATTGTATGGAATCCACAATCCAATAAGTGCCAACGGTTTTGATTGTATTACCCACTTTTGTGGCTAGTAGCTGGAATTTAATGAATGTAACAATTTCGGCTATTTTCTATTTACTTGAAAACCCTAGACACTATTATAATATCACTGGATTTCCTATCAAATGTTTTGGTTAGCGTAAGGTAAAAACTTTTCCATGTTTATGTGTGGGAAGTCTTACGTGATACCTTTTGTTTTCAAAAGATTTTCAAAGTTAAGCAACTTTAACCTGTTACTCATACCAGACCCATGTCTGAACCGGAGTTTATTTTTGTTTTTCATAAACTCTCGGGTACCCAAATTTTTACGGGTAGCCAAGGGATTCAGGTTGGCTTTGACGCATTCTGGAGGAGCAATGGAGCAGGAGGCTTCAGCGTTGTAGATACTTATAGTTCCGCTGTGTTGGTATCTCTGAGTTATTTGCTTGTGTTGTATGGAGTTGTATTAACTAGACAGGTGTTTATAACTGTCTAGTATATGATGTATTGTCTGTATAACTCTGATTGATGATGTATATTATGTAAATACTTATATGATTATTATAATTTATTCGTTCCGCTGTGAGATTCTGATGTTGTTGTTCTTTCTTCTCTATCTTCTCTATTTTCTCATCCCTTTCTTTCTTCAAGACGAAGCGGTTTTCTGGGCAAAGAAAGTCGGGTCGTCACAGTCCAATTAAGACAGGATCGATTGGGAATGATGAACAAGAATAGGTGAGGCTACGTTTCGAATCTCAAGTCAATGGAGTTCGTATGCTCAAGATATGAATGGATCAATATTGGTGAGGAATCGTTCGCATCGATACCTTCGTATCGATATGGTTCGCATCGATGTGGTTCGTATCGATCCATATTGATTTGGCTGTCTACTTCGGATCGGTACTCTCGTGTCGATCAGGGACGTACTCGATGCTTTCGTATCAATTAGGATGGAAATAGCAGCATGTTTCGAATCGATGGTTTCACATCGATACAGCACGCATCGAGTTTATTAGACTTGGCATTGGTATGGCAGGGCTATTCGTACCAATCAAGGCCGGGATCGATACGAAATACAAGCAGGAGTTTGGAAGAGCACTTCATATCGATCAAGTATTGTATCGATACGAAGGACATATGCAGAGGATCGACACGAACAGGAGGTGGCTGAAGGGTACAAAGGAACAAAGCTCGATCGATATGAAGAGAATGGATACGAACAAGAGCAGATGGTCGATACGAAATGGACATTGAATCATCGATGCGAAGTAGGCATCTCAGATCGATACGAAGGAAACGTGTTTGAATGAAGAGGCAGTCAACTTGGCATTAAAAGTGGATCTCCCCTGGGTTTCTGAGCCACATCAACGTTGCGATTGTGATGGATACGAAGGGATGGAGATGAATTCATGGATATGAATGCGACAGCCAACCGGTGAACATAAACTTGCATCAATCATAACTCACGATCTACAAGTCCAAATGGAATGAAATATGGAGAGAGGCTTCCTGATGCATTCGAGAACCTCTATGGTCGATACCAACTCGATTGGACTACTTTTTGGATCGATACGAATCGAACACGCATCGATCCCAAATCACTCTGGATCGAGCTGGTGGGTCCACTTGTGCAAGAGAAAAGGTATTCCAGGTTTTAGGGCAGATATTTTCGGATCTACGCCTATAAATAGGAGTCCTATGGCAACTAAAAAGGGAATCTTCTCCATTTCGAAAGCGGAATCTCTGTCATTTTTGTGATTGATACTAAAGGCTTGTAATTGTAACTACAGTACAAAGGCAATAAAAAGGATTGATTCAAAGTGGATGTAGGCTAGATTGCTAAACCACTATAAACCTTGTGTTCTTTTCTGCTTTGTTCCATTTTAATTTTACTATTTCTTCATTTTTATTCTCTACTTAATTTGGACCTGAGATCTATGTTGGAATATTGTGAATCTGTATACATTCACTGGTGCTTTCACTACTTCTAGGGTTTGTGACCATTTTTGGTGCAAACACTTAGGTGCTTTCATTGAGAATGACTGGCACCCGCTACACTGGATTTGGAATGCTAAAAGATCAGATCTAAAAGGAACCATGACAAAGCAATCAACAAGAAGACAAAGAATTGAAAGGAGTCAGCATGAAGGGAGTCAGCAGGCTTCCTTAGGAGCAAATCAGACCTCATCTTTCATCACCAGAGATGAAATGGAGATGATGATGGGAACTATGTAGGAAGAATTGCTGAAAAGGCAAAAGGAAATGATGTAGAACCTTCTCAGACAGGCAGTAACAGCTGGACCTGCTGGAGTTCAGATCCACGGAACTAGAATGGAAGGACCTAACAGGTAGTCGGATGGAGCCGCTCAACAAGGCACAGCCCTTAATCAGCAAACAACGATTAACCTAGATGGACCCAGGCTCGGGGGCACACCACCTGGCAACAATGGACCGATTCATGGATGGATCCTAGGTGACACCACATAATAATATGCTTGTAGGAGAACAAGAGTACGCGATGAAGAATATGTACCAGAATTCCCTCGGGGACTCAGGGGGAAACCCTTGTTGGACAACGCTGGATTAGCTAAGATTATCGGCCAAACTGTGCGCGGTGGTTTCGCAAATAGTGTTTTGAAAGGAGTAAACAGGAGTTTGTTTACTCATGACGTCAGAATGGTTCGGAATCCACTAGAGTTCAAGCTGCCTACTCTAGAGGTATACAACGGCAAGGCTGATCCTACCGATCATCTGATGAGATACAAAAGACATACGAAAGTGCTGGGTCATCGGAGGAAGTTATGGCCCAGTGTTTCCCTTTGTACTTGACGGATATAGCTGCTATGTGGTTTAGGCAATTGGAAGATGGATCTATCAGTATATGGACGGAATTGGTGAATAGGTTTTAAAGCAGTTTCGGGTTTATATCAAAAGGCCAAAGAATGAGATGATGCTAACGTCGGTGAAGCAAAGGACAAGGGAAACTCTCAAGGCTTTCCTTACTTGGTTCAATACGGCGGTTGCTTCAGTGGATCGACCAGATCCATTGATGGTTTAAATGGCGGTAGTGTCAGGAGTTGGGGATAACTCGGATTTCGAAGTATCATTGATACGGGACCCACCAATGGATCTCGTGGAATTCTTTCATGAGGATGAAAGATTTCTTCGACGGGAGAATGCATGTTCGGATATGAAGTTAAAGGAAGTAAATGTGGTCAAGGACGGAGAACCATCCGGTGAAAGCTCGGGTAAGGATAAGGATAAAGGAAAGAGGAAGTTGGATGACTACTCTAGCAGGGTAAGGAAATGTTGGGGAGAGCCAAAATTCTCCAATTACACAGGACTAAATGAAACATCGGAACGGATATACCTAAAAAATCAGGATCGCCTTCCTTATTGAAGGCCGGCAAGGAGGGAACCCTTGAAATGTGAGAGGGCATCCAGAAGGCACTGTCTCTTTCATGATCTGGACGGGCATGATACCAACAGCTGCAGGCATCTAAAGGATATAATTGAGGAACATGTAAGGAGTTGTCAATCATGACAATATGTTGGAACTTGGAATGCGACGGTGGAATAGGAGCAGCCACTGTCTACCTCAAACGACGATGGCACGAGGCCCAGGAATGATGGTCGATTGGTTATTGACTGACAGGATGATATGGAATAAGTAGCAAACTCTGGGCAAATGGCCAAGTCACTTACTCATGTACGAGGACGGAGATTACCCCTAGGCATGCTCTGAGATGATGATATACCGCGACGCTATAGTTTGTGAAATCTATTTTTTCTTTTTTGGTTTGGACATTTGCTTTTTTCTGGTGTGGTTTCGTAGTTTGGTTTGAACTCCTAGTTTTGTTTGCTTTCTGGTTTGGACTTTGTTTTGGATTCTTGTTTTCCGGTTTGTATATTAGTTTGGATTTTAGGTGTGGATTTTTGGTCTTTTGATTTAATCTGGATTTCGGATTGGATTTTGATTTTGATTTGGTTTTTGGTAAATGGTCATCGGGTATGGATTATGCCCGACAAGGGGTAAGTCTCTTCATCCAAACATGGTGAATTGGCTTATTCAAGTCGTTATGTATGGATGCTCGACAAGGGTTCGGAGAGAGCAGGATTCGACCTAGGAATTTTACCCCATATTATTTATCAGTCACTATTTCTGGTCGTCGGGTATGGACAATACTCGGCAAGGGTTCGGAGCGACCAGGATTCGGCTTAGGATTTAAGCCATGGCATTACTCAGCATTTAGAGACACTAAACCAAGAACACCAAGGCATGTTCAATACAGGTGGTCGAGTGTGAATTGCGCTTGGCAAGAACCCGAAAAGGTTACGAATTTGGATATCGACCCGGAGAGGTCCTGGATTCGGTTATTGGGCATGGATGGATAAAACTCGGCTGTCAGGTTCAGATGGATATGGAATTGGCTAAGGATTTGATTACTGGATTCGGAATCGGATATCGACATGGAGCAATCGAAGACCTGTATAAGAATATGGTTGTGGCACTCGGAAAGGATGACTTGGTAATGGATTGGATCATGAATCAGATGGTATGGCTATGGATGGAATATGAACTTTGGATATCGGATTCGAAGCAATTCAAAACACGCCTTCTTACCACAAGGCATGTTTTGAGAGGCAAATGTTACTCCGGCTTTTGATCAAGGTCGGGCTATCAACAAATTGGCTGGAAAGGATGGATATTAGGATTGGCGATCGACAGGAATAAGGTTATGATCGATATCGTCAAAATTTGGTCGAGCTCCAATCAAGATGGGATTGAATGGGAATGATGAACAAAACTAGGTGAGGCTACATTTCGAATCTCAAGTCAATCGAAGTTCGTATTATTGAGATATGGATGGATCAATATTGGTAAGGAATGGTTCGCATACCTTCGTATCGATATGGTTCGCACCGATGTGGTTCGTATCGATCCACATCGGCTCGGCTGTCTACTTCGAATCTATACTCTTATATCAATCAGGGATGTACTCGATGCTTTCATATAGATTAGGATGGAAATGGAAGCATGTTTTGAATCGATGGTTCCACATCGATACAACACGCATCGAGTTGGTTGGACTCGGCATCGGTATAACAGGGCATTTCGTATCGATCAAGGCCGGGATCGATACGAAATACGAGCAGGATTTTGGAAGAGCACTTCGTATCAATAAAGTATTGTATCAATACGAAGGACATATGCAGAGGATCGATACGAAAAGGGGGCGGCTGAAGGGTAGGAAGGAACGAAGCTCCATCGATACGAAGAGAATAGATACGAACAAGAGCAGCGGGTCGATACAAAATGGACATTGAATCATTAATGTGAAGTAAGCATCTCAGATTGATATGAAGGAAACATGTTTGAACGAAGAAGTAGTCAACTCGGCGTTAAAAGTGGATATCCCTTGGGTTTTCGAGCAACATCATCATTGCGATTGTGATGGATACGAGGGGATGGAGACAAGTTCATGGATACGAATGCGACAGCCAACCGATGAACATAAAGTTGCATCGATCATAACTCACAATCTACAAGTCCAAATGCGATGAAATTTGGAGAGGGGCTTCCTAATGCATTCGAGAACCTCCATGGTCGATCCCAGCTCGATTGGACCACATTTTGGATCGATATGAATCAAACAAGCGTCGATCCTAAATTGCTTTGGATCGAGTTGGTGGGCCCACTTATGAAAGAGAAGAGATATTGCAGGTTTTGGGGCGGATATTTTCGGATCTACACCTATAAATAGGAGTCCTATGGCAACTTAAAAGGGGATCTTCTCCTTTTCGAATGCGGAAGCTCTGTCATTTTTGTGATTGATACTAAAGGCTTGTAATTGTAACTATAGTCAAAGGCAATAAAAAGGATTGATTCAAAGTGGACGTAGGTCAAATTGCCGAACCATTATAAACCTTGTGTTCTTTCTTGCTTTCTTCCATTTTAATTTTACTATTTCTTCATTTTTATTCTCTACTTAATCTGGATCTAAGATCTATGTTGGAATATTGTGAATCTGTGAACATTCACTGGTGCTTTCACTACTTTTGGGGTTTGTGACCATTTTTGGCGCAAACAATGAGTGTATCAAATGCACATATGCGTGTTTTAGTAGTTAAAACTAATTTAGAGATGGAAACCTTTTGTTTCTCTCTTTAAAACTTATGCAATGAATTAAGTGAAATTTTTTTTAATTACATATAGAAACCTTTCATTTCTATCTTTTTAATTAAATTGATAGATATATTAAATGTCATTACCGAGCAATTTATACACAACATAAATTATGAGTAATCCAAATATCTTGTGTGAAACTACAACAAATAAGAAGTATACATGGTTAATGTTACTATATGTAGGTATTGGGATTTATACCGCAACAAACCAATTTCTCGTTTACATATGCATTTGTTGTTAATAACATACATAATAAAAGACGTACAATAGATTGTGTATGTGTGTATATAAATTAGATTTGGTAGACTTATACAATTTGAAATCTAAAATTAACAATAATGAATAAACTTTATAATAGGGAAAGATTTGAAATCAAGTACTACATTAATCCATAGAATCCATCTAATTACTTTGAATTATGGCAATACAAGTATGTTTCCATATATGTAAAATAGTATGTGTTGTTTTAGATCTTAAATTAACTTATTTATGTAAACAATCTAGTTTAATGTATAATTATACACACACATGTACATACATAATATATATGTGTGTAGATTTGTTAAAATTTAAATTTAATAATATTGTATCATGCATTTCGTTTAGAAGATAAACGATAGGTATAGAATTTTATACAATATTTAAACTTAGAAAGGGAGTAAGAGTTTGGATTTTATGCAAAAGTTCACATATAAATACAAAAAATTGTCCTCTATATTTTGTGAAAACAACACTCAAACAATTGTATTCAAAATATTAATCAGTATAACAAAATAAATTAGTTTTCAGTAAAAATATAATTGATAAATATACCTAACATAATATTATAAAGACGGTTTCCAAACGGGATTAGTTTTTTTCAAAGCAACAAAAGCGAAAACAAAAGGATTTGGATAGCTTGAGCATATGTAAATTCATGACAGAATATTCATATAAAAAAAAAGATAAGAACTAAATAATTAATATGGAGAAAGATGGTCTAAATCATATCAGTAATAATGAACATACCTAGAAAAGATACGAAGGGGAAAAGTTGATCTGAATTAAATAAACATGTTTGACATACTTTCAACAGAGATGAACAAAGGTTTGAATTATTTTTTACAAGATGAATCACCCCCAAAAAATAACATGGAATCCAAACATATGAATAATCTTAAATAAGTCAAATCAGATAATTACCGTAGGACATTAGCAAAATCACACCTTGAAGGATGAATCAGAAGCTCCTAGATTCTTGAGTCACCTCTGGATGTTGTAAATATTAAAATTTATAAACCACCTTTGATAAATTAATTTAACTCGTATTTGATTTTGGATTTTTTAGCGTATACCACTATGAAAAATTTGACCATTTCTTGATGGGAGGAAGAAAGATTTTTTTTTTTAAAAGAAAATAATAATCAAAGAATGAGACAGAGAAAATATGTTTTAAATGAAACATTGAAACCATTCAATTCCCTCCTTTAAAACCTTCCATATTTAATTCCCAATTAAATCATATCAAATCATTCCGCCCACCGTGTATGGTCGGCTATATAATAAGGTGCATTAGGCCTTAAAATTTTCAAATTTATTCCGCGTTTTTTCCATTTAAATCGATTTTAATTATTCTATCAATATTGTATATCTATATGCATGTTTGTAACTTTTATGCATGCACTTTTCTAAATAATGGTGGTATTCAAACATAAAATAAAGTTCAATATTGTTGGGCATGCCTTCGTCGAACCAGAATAACCGTCACCGCTCCAACCTACGCCGGTCCACTCACCACCGAATCAAACTAGGCCGGACCAACCCACCGTCACCGGTCCAAAGCCTCTCCATCCAACACCGATCCGGTCCCATGACCGAACCAACCTACTGCCGGTCCAAACTCCAAGTCACGCTCCTACCACCGGACCAACCTCCACTGGTCCAAATCCACTTCCCTGCTACTACCGGACCAGCTCACCTCCAAGTCCTAGCCGGACCAACCACCACCAAACCAAGCTCTACCGGACCACAATACTACCGGAACAAGGCATTCCGGACCAACTTTACTAGGCCAGATTGCAACAACCCAGGCCCGTCAGCTGCTATATACATCCAGGTTCCCTGCCCCCAGCCTCACTTTATAAATAGAGGGGCAGGGGTACAACAATGGCAGACAAGTTTGAGAGCTCAAGCACGGATAAAACTTTCAAACAACTTTCAATTACTTGTAATCAAAGCTTTGTACTTGTAATTTGAAGAGAAAAGGAGAATAACATATAAAGTGGACGTAGGCACGTTCTGGCCGAACCACTATAAATCTGTGTGTCATTTACAGTTTACTCCCTGCTTTTTATATATTTGCGTAAGTCACCCAAATCACTAGAAACAATCTAAAATCAACTAATTCATACGACTTGGAGGTGTTTGCCCATTTTTTGTGCAAACATTTTTGGTGCTTTCACTGAGAACACGAGCTCGAAGCTTCAGCTTCTCCCACTTAATCCTTTTCCTGTCAGCATCGTTCATTTGGAAAACATGCCTCCCGGACGGAAGAAAGATACTAAAAAAGGAAAGAACATTGCAACTAGCAGTATCCCAGATCCAGTAATCAGAGACTAAGACAATCGTCCAGTTCCAACAGAAAATTTAAATCAGGCAAATCCGACAGCCCCTGCTACGGAACAACCTCTTTCAAGGGCGGATCTAGATAAGGTTGTGGCTGAAGTAACTAACCGCTTCGCATCTCAACAAGAAGCCTTGGTGGACCAACTTATGTCACGCTTAACGGATGCTGAAGAATCCAACCGCAACACTGAATCATGGGGTGAGTCCCGGTCTGGAGGATCTGGGAGGCGACAAAGGTCTTTCTTCTTCGAAGAAGCTAACAACAGAAACAGCCATGGTAGGAGCCGAGCCCGGACTCAGCCCGAATTCCGACCCGAGGAAACACTTGGAACCGAACCCAACGGGGGAGGTGCCAGGCAGGGGTCGGATGTAGCTGAGCCTGTCATGCTACCTAACCATGAAAACACCAGTAGACGGGGCCGAGCTGGAGTCCGGCCCGAAGTTGAACCCGAGGAAATGTTGAGAACAGAACCCAGCAGGGGAAGATCAAGGCAAGGGCCAACTGTGGCTGACCCCGGCATGCCCCCAGAAGACCAGAGGCAGCCATTGGAGAATGTTAGGAGTGATAGACGATACCATCCCTACAAGTCGTCTGGACAGAATCAGTCCCGCAGGGAAGAACCAAACTCATTTCTATCCGCTCGAAGTTCTGATGAAAGGATGGCGCGATTGTTCAGAGAGTGCATCCAACGGGAGCAAAGGGATCGGGGGATAGGTGCTAGGGTAACCAGCCACTTCATCCGCAATATCGAAACCGCCATCACCCCCCGGGAATGGATAATGCCAACAATGGAACCTTACAAGGGAAACTCTGACCCCATAGTACACTTATAGAGATACACCCAGCATATGCTCATGAGCAGAGCAACGGAGGGAGTATTGTGTAAATGCTTCCCACTTTCTTGGCAGATCTAACTACCTCCTAGTTCTGCCACCTACCCCAAGGGTCCATCAGCTCATGGGAAATGTTGAAAAAAAAGTTCATCAGCCAGTTCCGCATTCATATGGAACAACCCAAGGACGCTTATTCCTTATCTAATATCAAGCAGAAACCCGGAGAGACAGTGCAACAATATCTAACCCGATTCAACGCCGCGACGGCCGCAGTCCAAGATGTCGACGAGAAACTTATCCTAATGGCTCTCTGCAGTGGTGTACATTCGGATACTAAATTTGCTAGGAGACTAACCAAGGAAAAACCAGCTACTTTACCGGATTTCTTCCATGAAGCTGGAAAGTATATGAGACTTGAAGACGCTGCCACTGAGAGGCAGTCAGGGCAACAGGCTAAGACAGCTACAGACAGGGTTCCTGCTGCAGCAAAGGATGTTCGAAGAAATGACTCTAGAGACAATGTTGGGGGCAAGAAGGGAGAAAAGAGCTTATATCAACCTGGACCAAGATTTGACTCCTACACTCCTTTGAATGAAACGATCGAAAACATCTTCCTAGCCACTCAAGACGAGGTTAAATACAAGCGCCCCCGCACAAGGAGTCAGATAACGTACTCAAGTCTGGAAAGTTCTACCGCTTCCACGAATCCCATGGACATGACACCAATGAATGCCACCATCTCTGGGACTTGATTGAAGATCACATCAGAAGGAAGAGACTGGAACGCTATGTAAAAAGCCAGAACAGGACTTCGACTCCTGCCAATGAGAATCCTGGGCTACCCCTTCCAGAAGTATGCGGAGGAAATTGCAACACCAGCGGCTCTAGTCAAGAGAAAATAGTGGTCCATACCGTATCAGGAGGACCACACATCGCCGACAGAAGCTGGGCAGAGATGGAAAGATACGGTAAGTCACTTAGGAACGATGAAGGCTATGTTAACTCTGTTATGGAAGAACACCACCCGAAACGGAAAGAGAATGATGACATCACATTCAGTAGGCGTGATCTAGAGGGAAGACAGTACCCACACATGGATCCTATGGTCATCTCTACCAGGTTCGGTACAGCCAAAGTTTTTCGAATTTTAGTAGACACTGGAAGCTCGGTAAATATCCTATTCAAGCATGCTTTCGACAAAATGAAGCTGCCAATGAAGGATGTGTCTCCCTACAACAAACCACTACATGGTTTCACTGGAGATGCGAAGATGACCCTCAGACAACTGGACCTTTTTGTTGAAATAGGAAGTCATCCTCGCTCCGTTGTGCGAAAACAAACATTTTTGCTAATAGAAAGCCACTCGGCCTACAACGCCTTTTTGGGAAGACCAGCCTTGTCTGACTTCCAAATTGTCCTAGCCCCATGGTGCCTGAAAATGAAATTCCCAACAGATAACGGAGTAGGAGAAATAGAGGGAGATCAAGACGTCGCTCGAGATTGCTATGTAACTGAGCTTCGCAATAACCGCAGGAAGGATAAAGGGAAGGATGCAGAGACTTCTCTCTGCAAGAAAAACCTGGAAGCATAGCAATTAAAGAAAGCCCCTCCTCTTTGATATACCAGCGATCTTTTCAACGAATTAGACCCCAGGGACAAAGAGGAGGAGGCCACCACCGAGCCTGCAGAGGCTATGGAATTTGTATCTATAGACAAACATGACTCGAGTAGACTATTGAAAATCGGATCTCAACTAAAAGAAGAATTAAAGGATCAACTCATTGATTTTCTTCGCCACAACATGGATGTATTTGCATGGACGCACGCTGATATAACAGGAATCTCCCCAGATGTAGCATGCCACGTACTGAACATCGATCCCACCAAGGTGCCAGTAAAGAAGAAAAAGAGAAGCATGGGGGCAGAACGATCAGCAGCCCTAGAGGAAGAAGTAAAGAACATACTTGCCAATAACTTCATACGAGAAGCCATCTACCCAGAATGGATCGCCAACCCAGTGCTGGTAAAGAAGGCTAATGGGTAGTGGCGAACATGCATCGACTTCTCCAACTTGAATGACGCTTGTCTGAAGGATTGCTTCCCACTCCCCTGAATCGATCAGCTCGTTGACAGCACAACCGGACACGAACTCTTATCATTTATGGATGCATACTCAAGATATAACCAGATCCCTATACACGCCCCCGATCAAGACCACACTAGTTTCATCACTGACCGAGGATTGTACTGATACAGAGTAATGCCTTTTGGACTTAAAAACGCCGGAGCTACTTATCAGCGCCTCGTCAACAAGATGTTTGCAGAACTAATAGGACCAACCATGGAAGTTTATGTGGATGACATGCTGGTAAAATCGAGGAAAGCCAACGATCATATAAGCCACCTGGATGAGATGTTTCAAGTACTTCGCCAATATGGAATGAAGCTGAACCCTCTAAAGTGCTCCTTCGGAGTATCGTCGGGAAAGTTCTTGGGATTCATCGTCCATGCCGGGGGATTGAAGCAAACCCCAAACAAGTTCGAGCTTTGCAAGATATCAAGATACCATCCACTCGAAGAGAGATGCAAAGCCTAAACGGAAAAGTGGTCGCCCTAAGCAGGTTAATCTCTAAAGTAACCGACAAATGCATTCCTTTCTTTGAAGCTCTAAAGAAAGACAAAGGAAAGTTCAAATGGACTGACGAATGCTCGACAGCCTTCTTTAACTTAATCGAACACCTCCAGAGACCACCAGTACTCTCAACTCCAAATGAAGGTGAAGAACTATACCTATACCTTGCTGTATCGTTCCATGCTTTAAGCGCCGCTTTGGTGAGAGAAGACAACCACGCACAGCGACCCGTATACTTTGTAAGCAAGAGATTTACAGGGGCAGATGCCAGATACCCTAAACTTGAAAAGCTAGCATACTGTTTGCTAATCACGTCACGGAAACTGCGACACTATTTCCAATCTCATTCCATCAGAGTTTTAACCGATCAACCGTTAAGGCAAGTACTCCATCGCCCCGACATTCTGGGAGACTACTTAAGTGGTGCATTGAATTGAGTCAATATGATATCGCCTACCATCCTCGCACCGCTATCAAGGGGTAAGCCATAGCTGATCTCATTGCCGAATTCACTACTAACGAAGGTAAAGAGCAATCTGAGATAGAAGAAGATATCAAGTGGAATCTCTTCGTAGATGGAGCATCAAATGAACAAGGCTCGGGGGCACGTGTTGTAATAATCACTCCCGGGGGAAGAAAGCTGCACTACGCCCTAAGGCTGGAATTCGCTGCTACCAACAATGACGCAGAATACAAAGCAGTGATAGCCGGATTAGAACTTGCCCTGGAGATTGGAGTTGGTTCTTTATGTCTTCATAGTGATTCTCAACTTATTGTAAATCAAATACTAGGAGAATTCCAGACTCGAGGAGAACGAATCACAGCATACCTAAAGAAGACCAAGCTGCTGCTCAATCAATTGGATCACTATTTAATCAAACACATTTCTCGAGAAGAGAATCAAGAGGCCGACGAACTGGCAAAGCAAGCTAGCATGAAGGATGGCACCGCTTCTCGAACAATAACCATCTCAAAGAAACTAGCCCCGAGTTACGAGACAATGAATATGATAGCTACAATCGAAGAGGAAACTTGGATGAGTCCTATCCGGAAATATTTACAAGATGGCACACTGCCCGACGAGCGTAACGAAGCTAAGAAAATCTTAAGGAAAGTTTCCCGCTACACACTACAAGAAGGCATCTTCTATCGGCGCGGCTTCTCTAATCCCTTATTAAGGTGTATCGCTGGAAGGGAAGCCAGGGATCTCTTGTCCAACATCCATCAAGGAAGTTGCGGAGATCACATCGGAGGGCAGACTCTAGCCAAGAAAACACTCCGGTACGGGTATTACTGGCCCACTTTAAACAAAGACGCCTTGGACTTCATCAAAAAATGCAACAGATGTCAGAAATTTGCTAAGATTCCTCGACTACCTACAAATGAGATTACTCAAATGACCAGCCCTTGGCCCTTTGCAATATGGGGAATTGACTTGATTGGCGAACTGCCAAAGGGCCGAGGAGGAGCCAAATATGCCATAGTGGCAGTTGACTATTTCACCAAATGGGTGGAAGCGGAGCCTCTAAATAAAATATCTTCGGCAAAAGTTATTAACTTCTTGATCAAAAATGTTTTATGCAGGTACGGGGTTCCACTCAAAATCATATCGGACAATGGACTTCAATTTGACAGCGAGGAATTCACCGACTGGTGCCAAGAGCACGGAATTCACAAAAGCTTCTCATCTGTGGCTTACC
The DNA here is from genome assembly GCA_030765085.1 of Allium cepa. Taxonomy (NCBI): domain Eukaryota; kingdom Viridiplantae; phylum Streptophyta; class Magnoliopsida; order Asparagales; family Amaryllidaceae; genus Allium; species Allium cepa. Next base: position 453,358,797 of record CM060932.1, read on the forward strand.
CCCAGGCAAACGGACAAGTCGAAGCTGTCAACAAAATCCTCAAAATCCTAATCAAGAAGAAACTCGAAAAGTCAAAAGGCGCTTGGGTGGATGAACTTCCTACGACACTTTGGGCCTACCGCACATCTTATAGAACATCAACAGGGCATACTCCTTTCTCTTTGGCATACGGATCGGAGGCTATGCTCCCAGTTGAAACTGTAGTGCCTTCCCACCGTAGGATCCACTACAACACAGAAGAGAATGAAGAACTCCTTCACATGTCTTTGGATCTAATTGAGGAGAGAAGAAATGATGCAGCACTCAAAGCAGCAGCTCACAAGCAAAAAGTGGCAGCACAATACAACTCCAAAGTCAAGCACCGCAGCTTACAAGAAGGAGATCTTGTTCTCAAGCGGATCTTCCCGCGCCCCGGAGCGCTAGATCCAATCTGGGACGGACCCTATGTAATTCATAAAGATCTCCACAATGAAGCTTATATTTTGTCAATAGTGGACGGAGAGGTGTTCAAGAGGGCATGGAACATCCAACACCTTCGTCGATACTTTTCTTAACTTGTACTGCCCATATAAAGTGAATTAACAAAGAGAATCAGTGGACGTAGGCATTTTCATGCCGAACCACTTTAAAAATCTTGCCTCTTTTTAACTTGTTCCTTTATATCTTGCCTGCTTGTTAAGCTTTATCCTTTGCTGTTAAACAAAATCATGTATAACGACATTTCCACTCTGGACACTTCACGGCGCTACCTCACCTGGACAAGACCCAACAGGCACTATGCGAATCTATGCACTCGCTAATGAGACACTTTTGCTCCAGCATCCCTCTGCTACGGGTTAACTCATTGCTCGCGACTTCCCTCAAAGCCAACTGTAATGAGCCGATTATAAGCCATCAAGAAGGCCGACTATAGCCGATGGCATCTCATTACGGCGTTCGGCTCGCCGGCAACTGTGAACCTACTTTAAGCCCCAACATAAGGTGTGGCCAGCCAGGGGTAGTTCACGGTTGACGATCGGCACCCACGCTAGCCGGCCACAGTAAGTCGAATAATACCCACGATTACGGGTCATAATGGCTCGGGTAGTTATTGTGCGCGATCTCGGCTCCGATATGTCTTAAGTGCGGCTGTGGTGAAAAAGATAAATTCCCCGCGGAGGCGTAAGATGGGTGACAAATGTCTCCAAGACCCACAGCTAGGGAAAGTGACTACAAAACCCGTTTGCCACGAACTTAAGCATATCGACGGCCTTTCGTGACTGGAAGTTTTACTGTTTATCATATTTCCATTTCATTGAAAAACTTTTCTCCTATCCTATATAACTATCCCTAAAGTACAGGTCACAAAATAGGGGAACTCTCGCTTGTGGAAATATGAACTCACATCCGGATGACGGAACACTCAGCTATATTCCATACTCAGGCACGCAAGACATTCAAAGCAACCCTCGACAACTAAAAAACGAAGGGCGGTACTATCTTCTCTTGCATACAAATATGTAGCTTTAATTTATCCACACATCATATTGGCATTGCAAAACATGAAACAATATTTTGAGCAGAAACTTAGCATCAAATACGATTAAATCACATGCATAAACACACAGCTATATTTCTTATGCAACATATCAAAATAACAACCACATTCGAACATAACAGAATCTGCTTATGTTATAAAGTTACATAAAAACGTTCCTTGAAATGATATAATTACAGCCTAAAAATACAATAATGATTTGTACTAGTATGTACAGGAATGTCAAACAGACCAAATAAAAGAGTCAACTACATCGGGGCTCCGCCTCTGTCCTGCCCGCCATCCGGATCTACTTAACTGTAGGGACGGAACTCCCCGCATGTACTCCATAGGTCCCGCCTGCCCAATTCAGAAGAGAATCCATCAATAATCACGAAAGATAAGCAATCAAATCATGAAAAGATTAAAAGGGAAGACTTACCAGCGTTTGCTCCCTGGTCGTCATCCTCCAGTTGCACACCCACTTCCTCGGCGGCGAGCAGCCTCATGCCTTCCTTCACCGCCGCCTTCTCCTCCTTGGTGAACTGTGCGGTAACCACATCCATTCCGAAGGCCGCGCCACCCTCTTTATCTACTTCAGCCTTGGCTTCCTCCAAAGCCCGGAGATATATCCTAGCCATAACCCGGGGATAATCGTCCATCCAGGACAGGTTGCCCTGCCTCCAAGTACGGAAATACATGTCCTGGAGCATCTCATCCATCATTCCCTCATTCTCCTCAAACTCTTTCATCCGGGCCTCAGAAGCCGTCAGCCGCGCGACGGCAGCATCTCTCTCCAATCGGTATCTCGAGCAATCAGCCTGAAGGGATTTCCGCATCACTTCCATCTCCTCCTTCAGCTTGGCATGAGCAAGCTCTGCGGCCTCAAGCCTCCCAAACAACTCCTTTACCTGCTCAAGATCCGCTCTCCTTACCTCATCCACCGTTGCGATGGCCATACCAATTCGTTCTTTGCAAGCAGCCTCCATTTTTCGCAACTCAGCCTTGCTAGCCTCTTCCATGGTTTTCTTTAGTCGTCTGGAGGCCGCCTCATGCTGGGATATCTGAAAAGCCTGATCGGCAAGCTGTTTGGCCTGATCAGAAACCTTTAGCCGCAACCGAATGTTGGCACTTCCGATTTCCTCCTCAGCCTTGGCCAGTCGAGCGTGATGCTCCATTAGCCTCTTGGTCTCTTCATCCACCCGATCGATGTTTGCCTTGGCCTCATTCACCATGGTCACAATCCGAGTAGTAAGCAAATCAAGGTCTAAGGACTTAGCCTCATCAAGCACCCGTACCATGGGATTGCGGGGAAGAAGATGCTCACCCGTGGCCTCGTCAAAAGAGATGTCCTGAAAACTCGGGTCCAGATCCGGGTGACCGGCAAATGGGTTGTGAACCAAACCAGGGTGGTCTTTCGGGGTGACGGTTGGATTTTCGGACGGATGCGAGGAAGGCATAAACTCAGTATCTTCCTCAGTAATATCATGGATAGGCTGGACTTGAGGCTGAGGGCCAGGTGAAGGTTCAAACGAAGATCGCCCCCTCTTCCTCCTTTGCATATCTTCCTCAATAACTCCGAGAAGAGGGCGATAGCCAACCACATCTCCAGGACGGCTAGTTGATGGCTTTGGTTTGGCAGAAGCTTTGAGTAGCTTATACTGTTCAAGGCGGTGCCGAATATCTGATGTCTTGGCCACCTTACCCGTTCCTGGAATAAAAACCAAGTGTTACAAGCATGCATGAAACTATGATTCAAGAAATATATGAAGTTAAAAGAAGGAGTTAAGAATTCACCTTGAACCGCCGGAGTTGCCTTAGCTGAAATACTCTCAGAAGATAGATTGGTACCAGTCCCGGCCTTATCTGACTTCTTCGACTTCTCCACCAAGGCCGACCCTTCCCCCAACCCTTCAAAGGCTTGGCGGAAAGCATCATCCGTCCACTCTTGAATCTCACCCGCTTGCCCAGAGGTCAGGGCACCAACGCCACTACCACCCTGACCTTCGCCACTGTTACCACCATCACCTTCTCCATCGCCTCCGCTCTCCTCCTCGCCTATTTCCTCCTCTCCATTTTCCTCCTCCAGAGCATCTGGGCATGAGCTGGGAGAGGGTCCATCAGATTTCTTAAGCTTCTTCCCCCCGACGACTGGAGGTACCGAGAAAGGTCTTCTCTTACTACTCTTCGCAGTAGCCCCGTCTTTAGCTTTGGCAGCCCTCTCCTCGGCTGTATCCCTCTGCTTAACCACAGATTGACGTGGCAGAATTAAGCTGTACTCCAGGAGAGTGGCATTCCTGATCAGGTAAGAAGCCGACCTATCCCGTCCCGAAATGGCCTTTATTTCCGCAGCCATCCGAGCCAAGGAATCATTCTCCACGACCGCAAAGCCGCCTGTCGCTAGCAAGAAATAAAAGCATATAAGAAGAAGCATTGCGGTTGAAACAAGGAAAATATAAATGAAGTTCAACTTACAGCCGGAAGTGCAAAGACAGAAGGAAACAGAGTCGTCCTTGATGAAGAACCATTCTTTTTTTGAACATACTGAGCTTCGAATACAAATCCAGGACCGGCTTGAAAGGCACAACCGCTTCCAAGCTGATGTATGGAGACCCCTTCTTATAGCCTCTCAAGTTGTACAAATACCAGATATCCCGGTTGGAAGGGGGACGCCCATATTTCCTCTGAAAAATGATGAACAAGCACACCAGGATAGCATAGGAATTGGGCTGAAGTTGGAATGGAGCCACCTTCAAATAGGTAAGAAAGCTGACTATCCAGGCATTGATTGGGGGAATGGCCCCGCACATACAATGGTATCGGCTGTAAGCGAAATATCCTCCAGGAGGATCATACGGCATCACACCATCTCCCAGCAACAGCATACTCCCCCTGTCAATCCCAAAGGAGCGAGCGATGACATCAAGTTGCCCTTCTTTGAGGGAGCTCGGAAAGCAATCGGGAGGAGAGTTCAGAAGCTCCTGAGGGCCATATCCATCCACAAATGACCTCGGAGCAGGTCCATGTCACGCTGGTCCCGGCTGGACTGGGGGCACAGCGGAAGACTCACCTATGTCCGTAGATTTTTTCTTTTCTGATCGGGTTTCCACTTTGTGAGACATTTATCTGCAAACACAAAAGCAAAAGTATGTTATTAGAACAAGGAGTATGAAAATATAAAAAAGCAAGTATGTACAATCTAGAGTATCATTCGTAGGTCGAAACATGAAAAGATAGGGATTCTTTAAGCATTCAGGGTCCCAGAGTTCAATCAATAGTTCAAACATAAGAACCATTCGGCATTTAAACACTCCCGAATTCATTCGGTGTTGAAAGTTTTCAAGTTCATTCGGTATCGATGGTCTTTAAGTTCATTCGGTATTGATGGTCTTTGAGTTCATTCGGTGTTGAAGGTTTTCAAGTTCATTCGGTACTGCTAGCACAAGCTCATTCGGCAAAAGAAAACATACCTAGTTCGGTACTTGGTTGATTCGGTACTCAGGTTGATTCGGTACTCAGATTGATTCGGTACTCAGATGGATTCGGTACTCATATTGATTCGGTACTCAGGTTGATTCGGCTATCTCAAAACGATAAAGGATAACAGTAACCTGAAGCCCCTATTTATAGGCGAAACATATCAACCGGACCAACTGGTTCGGCACACCCAGGACCGAACGAGCTAGCTCAACTGCGGGAAAACAAAGCGCGACACATGCAAGCACGTGCCCCAATTTGGGGGGCAAATGTTGGAAGTGCCTTCGCCGAACCAGAATAACCCTGACCGCTCCAACCTATGCCGGTCCACTCACCACCGAATCAACCTAGGCCAGACCAACCCACCGTCACAGGTCCAAAGCCTCTCCATCCAATACCGATCCGGTCCCATGACCGAACCAACCTACTGCCCGTCCAAACTCCAAGTCACGCTCCTACCACCGAACCAACCTCCACCGGTCCAAATCCAATTCCCTGCTACTATCGGACCAGCTCACCTCCAAGTCCTAGCCGGACCAACCACCACCAAACCAAGCTCTACTGGACCACAATATTACCAGACCAAGGCATTCCGGACCAACTTTACCGGGCCAGATTGCAACAACCCAGGCCCGTCAGCTGCTATATACATCCAGGACCCCTGCCCCCAGCCTCACTCTATAAATAGAGGGGCAGGGGTACAACAATGGCAGACAAGTTTGAGAGCTCAAGCACGGATAGAACTTTCAAACAACTTTCAATTACTTGCAATCAAAGCTTTATACTTGTAATCTGAAGAGAAAAGGAGAATAACATATAAAGTGGACGTAGGCACGTTCTGGCCGAACCACTATAAATCTGTGTGTCTTTTACAGTTTAGTCCCTGCTTTTTATATATTTGCGTAAGTCACCCAAATCACTAGAAACAATCTAAAATCAACTAATTCATACGACTTGGAGGTGTTTGCCCATTTTTTGTGCAAACAAATATTTAAAATTTCATAAATATTAACTATTTTTTTAATTCAATCATTATAAGTTAATTAAATAGTATGGCTTTTTGGATTATTCATCATTTCGGTTGTAAGACTCAAAGGTGTAAATTTAAATAGCGATTAATAACGAACCATTTAAATATTAACGTGTACACATCACCTTAGCTGGTGGTGTGACATTTTTGTCGAATGTATCACTTATATGTTTGTAACAACCCTAAACTTAAAATTAATAAAATAAATTAATTAAAAGAATAAGATAGGTCGAATACAAAAAGTAAGGGGAAATGGGTAAATGGAAAAGAGGTACGAGGGCCTAAGCCTAAATTATTATGAGACAATAAGCATTTTCTATATATTGATTTCATCCTATCTAGAATAAAATAAAAGCTAAGGAAGAACTATAATGTGGTGGCCTAAAGGAGGCAAATAGGAAGAAGATAAAGAGAATGCAAGCTAAAGGGATTAAGAAGATTAAAGTTGGACATCATAAAGATTTGCTGAGTAGCACTTAACCATTTATTTCAATCCCCAGCATATGGTCTCGGTGTATATTCATATGTTTTTAAGTTTGATTGGTTTAATATGGATTTTTATTAATGAATATAAAGGTTTAGTGAATGTTTTAGGGAAGGAATAAATAAACATGGGATGCTAAGATGTATTTTTCCTATTTTAATGATTACAAAACATGTTGAAATTTTTATGTGATGTTCTAATCATGATTTTTAGAGATGGGTTGTTGGTTTAGGAAAGTTCTTAAGCTCATATGATTTTATATAATTTATGGATGGTTTGCTACTAGAAAATAAGTAAGGAAATCACCCTTAAAAAACCCGAAATAAAGATTAAGCATGTTAGAAAGAGTGTTCAACAATTTTCTAGGAATTTATAAGGATTTTCTTTAATGAAAATAGACCAACAATTGCTAGGTACTGCACTGGGGAAGGTGGGGAACTGCGAGGATGCATGTAACGACCCGCCTTTTTGGACAGTTTAAACCGACGATCAAATACACATGCCGATTCCAAACCATTTAAAAGGGAAGATGGTTATTGGGGTAAATAAGAAAAGAAAAGAAAGAGAAATAAAGGAAATGAAACAACACAAAATCTCGCAGCGGAACGATAAAATATAATAGTCAAATAAACAGTTCATGAAGCTGTTTACTATACATTGACAATTATTTATACAACATTTATCAGAGTTATATATATACAACAGAACAATTAAAATAATGCAGCAAATAGCATGATGCAAGGGTAATAATAGTAATAGTATACCAAATCTTCGTCTTCATCCTCCAGAATAGATCTTCAAAATCTGAAAAAACTCAGGACTGACCCGAGCGTAATGAAAAGGCAAAACACTTGAGTCAGGTCTAAAATATCCTTATGAAATTTAAATCAATCATAAATAAATATGAGTGTAACGGCGTCAGAGATGTTTATGGGTTTTTGACATCTCATATCCAGTGTCAAGGTGCGTGCAATAACTCAAGAGATGTTACGGGATTTTCCATCTCTTAAGGATCCGTTAAACTATCTACTATGTAGTAATGTACGCTAAGTAGATAATGCCTATCAGTAATATAAAGTATCAAAATAGCGTTAAGGCGTTACCATAATCCCCCTTAACACATTTTTATAATGCCATAGTCTATACAGCACCGTAAGCCCCACCGTAAACTGGTGGTTATCAGAGGGTACCCCATAGGTATAACACAAAACATAACGTAGTGGTCGCGAATAGGATAATCAGTATGACAAGGTACATGAGGCGATACCAACTAGGATACTAGTAGTTGCGTGATCCGGACTGATGTTGAGCATAGCCAGCAGCTACCCCAACACCGCGAAACAACACTCCCAAATCAAGGGGTGCACCCAAATCGAATCACAAATGTAATAGATATGGTATTGAAGAAGTGTGTCCGCTAGAGATGGCGAACCTCAATGGCCCGGCGCGGCTCCTGTTTTAGTCATGTCAGGGGTCATCCAATATCGTTCTCTTTATTCAATCAACGCGTTCACCAAACCATCCACTTCATTCTGGATCAACACTCCACGTATAATAGTTATTAAAGTGGTTTTCGGTATCGACAGAGAGTATGTCCATATCCGATCCCGGTCTCTTTAATAACTACGTATTATTACACCGTTGGCTCTTTAACATTTCAAATCGATTCATAATTGATATCAAAATATCATATCCGCTTCATAAATCAAATCCATTTCAAATATCATCGTATCTATTCAAAATGTAAGATTTCTTTTCGAAATCATTTTCGGCCTCAATATCTCATTTCGCTTTCAAAATCATTTCGAATTTCAATTTAGGTTGCAACTTCATTTAAACCAATTCGTATTTACATCCAAGATTTAAACATAAACATTTCACCTTATTTACCTATTTGAAATTTTAGAAAATAGTTTTAAGTAGTTTAAAAATAGTTTAAATAATTAAAATAGTTAAAATACTTAAAATCTTTTAAATGGATTTAAAATAGATAAATTAGTTTAGAATAATTTAAATTGGGTTAAGTAGATTAAAAATAGATTAAAATAGTTTAAGTATTCAAAAATGGTTTATATAACTGAGTAATTTGGAAAACAAAATAAAACAGCTTCAAAACCAAACCATTTCAATTATAACTTCCCAATTCAAAACAATTTCAATTTCCCTTCTACCGATTCAATTTCGATTTCGATTCAATCAACGTCAAACTTTGACTTCAAATTTATTCAATTTTATATTCACTTTCAATTAATTCAATTTCAATTTATATCGATTTGGAGCTTGATTTTCAAAAATTTCCATTTATAACACTTAACAAAATTATTCATCAATATTCAAGTTTAAATCCAAATTTCAAATATGATTCAATTCCAAGCTCGTTTTCAAAATATCATTTTTATATCACTTTTACTTAATAATATTCAAAGCTCGAATTAAGGTTAAATCTTTAATCAAATCAATTTTCGAAATTCAATCATATCCCGATTTTTAAATTCCAAAGTCTCCACTTTAATTATTTAACAATTTATTTTAACCAAAATTTATTTCAACATTCCAAACTCAAACGCGACCCCCTAGCAGCCTCCCCGTTGCTCCAAACGCGACCCCCAGCAGCCTTCCCGTTGCTCCAATTCCGATCATCTCCGTATGGATTTGAAGCTCTCATCGTCCTCTACATCTTTGTAGTTGACAACTTTCTCTAATTGTTGATGGATCATGAGATATTAGAGGAGAAAGAGGATTGATTTCTGGCCTTAGAATATATTGGAGGCGGCTGGAAGAAGAACCCTACGGTTTGTTTGCAAAACAAAGAAATGAAGTCCTTTTATAGAAAATTGCAAAACACTATTCACCCGAAATTTTTTGAACTCCAAACGAAGCGTGCCGGCTAGCGTTTCTAAGGTTTACCCCACGTTCCGAACATAATGGAATAGGTTTCGGGAGCTAATTCGGTCATCTGTGCGAGTTACGGAGTTAAACGATCGATTTTAAATTAAACCGATTTAACTAATTTCTAGGCATTTTAGCTCGCCCCGGACAAACGATAAATCCTATTGACACGAAATTTGAAATCTTACAATAATATCACATTACGGATCCGATGAAATTGGTTTCGTCGAAATCCGAGACTGTTTGAAAAATGACTATTTTAACTCGCCAAATTAATATTAAAACCATTTCGATGCGTTTCGAGCTGCCACGGTCAAACGACAACTCCAATTGCGACGAAAATTGAAATCCGATAATAACAAACTATTACGGACCCAATGGAACTAGTTTCGTCCAATTCCGAGACTGTTCGAAAATTGACCAATTTCACTAGTCGATTAAATATTAAAATATTCAATTTTCACAAATTAACTTTTAATTCGATTTTAAAAGTTCTAAATTATCGTTCTAACTCCAATAAGATAAAGTAAAATTTTAAAAATCATTTTCAATCATATTTAACTCAAATTTCAATTATTTCTGAAATTTAACATATTAAATTATCGATTTAATTATCCAATTAAATCCCAATTTGAATCATATTAAATCAAATTTCAATTATTCACTCTATTTTCATATATTAAATTTCAATGTCAAATTAATCATATCAAATTCGGAATTTAATTATTCAAACATTCGTAATATTAAATTTAAACAAATTTTATTATTCTTGAATCACTATCTTTTGAGATATTCAAAAACGAACTTAAAAATTTAACTTTTGAAACGAATTAAAATTATAGAACAAACATTTCCATTATACAGTTATTCAATTCCCATTATTAAATTATTCAGTAAATTCCAAATATTAAATTTAAACAATTTCGATTATCCAATAATTCATTATCTTTTGAAATATTGAAATTGAACTTATAGGATTCAACTTTTAAAACCAATTCATAATTTAGAACACTATTTCCATTTTACAGTTATTCAATTATTCAGTGAGTTTTAAATATTTTAATTTAAACAATTTACCTGTTCAATATTCAATATTTGATTTAAATAGATTTTACTTATCAATCAATTACTCTATTATACCCAATGGATTCAACATTTATTATTATTCCAAACGACTTACAATTTTTTTCTAACACTAAATCACAAAATCTTTTAAATTAGCTATTTTAATTATCGAAAATTTACGGGTCGTTACAATGCATGAACTAAATTTATATGAAGAAATATAGTAATAGGTGTTGGGAAAAAGGGAAACTAAATCCAAATCATTAGCTGAAAAGAAAGAAAAAGGACACTACAAAAAAAGAAAGTGAAATAAGGACGAGTAAGAGAATGACACTAGTAAAGACATTGGCAGGGATGTTAAGGTTGTTTGAACTAGCGTTGGGGCCGTCGCCCTGCATTATAAATAAGAACTGCACATAATATGAAGGGGCCATACTATGGCAAAATTGGGAAATACACTTAATCATCAAATTAGGAAGCACTCAAAATTGGATTATGGGGTATTGCACCAAGAAAAGCAGTGGACTAAATCTATTAAAGGACAAGTATGTGAGACTCGAGAGAGGATTGTTCAGTATGAGGATGGGATCGTGTGCTAGAAATAAGATTCGAAAAGCTATTAATTGTCAGGTGGGGATGCTCATATGAATGCACACATAAAGAGGGTGAGGAGAGGGATTCAACATTCAGGTACTATGTTGGGGCATACCAAGAATTTCCAAACTAACAAATGGTTAGGTACCGTATGTTGGTTTGGTTGACTATAGTGGGGTAATTCTATGCAGTTTAAAATAGTAAATAAATAAATATATAGGGATTGCAAGTGGTTGTTTCTTTGTAATCTGTTGCATAACTAACTAAATAGTTAAGTACCATGAGTGGCTAGGTCCGCATAGATTGGACTAATCAATGAAACTAAGGAAGACTACGGTAGGATGATTTCAAGCAGTGTTATATAAGAGATAAACCTTAAAGTGATGTTAAGATGGAACTATGCACATAGCGCATCATAAAATGGGAATAGTTTATTAAAAGAATGAACTAAACTGGGAATTGAGTGGGGACTGCGTCGGAGGTGTAGTGGTAAAGGGAATCACTTAAAAACGTGCAGAGGCGTAGTAGTGAATAATAACTACATCATCAAGACTATTATTATTTCACTTATAAAGTCGGGTTAGTAAAGGTGAAATTCATTTTGTGTAGTTCAGATTGGTCTCACTATGTACTTGCTTTGGGGTAAGTATTATTCACACTAGACTTTATGTCTAACCCATGTTTTTATTATTGTTTTCCCTATAAATGTACAAGTACTCATTTGGTTATGCTAAGTTTATGGGACAGGCAGGTTAAAATTAGAGCTGCAGTATGCATATCAAAGATAGATTAGGAGGCTTGGTAGTTAATAAAGGATTTTAAAGATTTTTATTTCCGATGTACTAAAGAGTATGGGCTACATCATCATATGTTGACCTTACTCTTTGCTATGTTGTTTTCTATTTTATTTGACCCCTACAGGGGCACATCTTTTGGTTTAATTATTATGTGTAAAGAATGCTAAAGCAAATTATGATGTAATGAAAGTATATAGCTGCTTTGTTTGTTTTATCTATGTTTAATTAATAAATTGAAGTCACTTTCGTCCATTAAAGATAATGTCAATGTCGATTGCAGCATCTCGGGGTTCATCTTTGGTTGTTTAAGTGAGGAATGTTACGGTTTGGTATAAAGCATAGGTCAGGGACACTTAAAGGAAACAGAGCTACAAAAATAGGAGTAGTATTTAGAATAAAAATGAACACCCAAGGAAGGGATGCGCTACTATACATACATACATACATACATACATATACATATACATACATATATATATATGTGTGTATGTATGTATGTATGTATACGAAGGTATTTCTACCCTTCTATTGTCGTTTCACTCCTTATCTTTTAGTTTCTAATGAAGTCTTGCTTAAAAAAAAGGCAAAATGGATTTAAGAAGTGGGCGAGTTAGCATAGGAGGAGAAAGTGCAAGAAAGGAGGCTAAAAGCACACAGACTAATGAAGGGAATGAATAGAGAATTCTAAGGGTAGTAGGGGAGGAAGCTGCATAGCCAACAAATGAGGCAGGCATAGATATAAATGTCTTGTTTAGGCAGTTCATTGATCAGATGGTGAGGGAAGCTGGACACGAGGAAGTTCAGCCAATACCTACGATACCGATAGAGGACATCCCAAAGGTGAACAAGGATTATAGAAATCTTGGAGGGAAGGAATTTTACAAGGAAGAAGCCTATAATAGAAGTACTAAATTAGTTAAGAAGTTGTGAGCACATATTTAGGGACTTACATTGGATGATGCACTGAATGGAAGGTTGGCCTTAAGGCAATTATAGGATGATGCACTAGATTGGCGAGAAGTAGTAATCGCTAAGACCCTAGAGGGAGAGATTACATTGGAGCAGTTCAAAGAGTGGTTTGAAGCATAGTTCTTATCAGAGTCTCAGTGGAGTGTGATTTGAGAGATTTCATTGATCCGAAGCAGGATGATCTTATAATAGAGGGATATATCCAGAAGTTTAACTAGTTGCTAAGCATGGTAAGGATATTATCAATACCCCGATGAAGAAGAAAGAGAGGTTTATTAGCGTGCTTGAAGTAAGTTCTTGATCATAAGGTGATGGCTCGTCTAGCATCTCCTTTGGATTTTTTTTGTTACATGGCTAAAAGGTATGATGGGATGTACTAGGAGCAAAAAAAGTGGATGTTAGGTCCAAAGTAGAGCAGAAGAAGAAGTTGGCCCCATATGAAAGGTAAGAAAGAAGTGCCAAAGTGGAAGGGTGGAGAGGTTACCATTGCAGAAATGATCTTCTACAATTGCGAACAGAAAGGGCATAAAGCTTCGAAGTGCCCTATGTCTAAGAATGTTGGGCGGATGAAGTGCTACAAGTGTGACAAGAAGGGACATCTGAAGAAGGACTACCCAGAGCTTAAAACATAGGTTTGTCCTTTGGAGGGACCAAGTGTAACGACCCGCTATTTTGGACCATTCAAATCGAAAATAAAACCATACATATCCGACTTGAATAATTCAAAATACCGAATTGTTAATTAAAATTTGGCAAAACTTAAAATATACAGTAAATAAATCAATCACAGATCACAGAGTAATATAATGCAGCGGAATAGATAAAGAATAGTAGTTGATGAAGCTACTATATACATCAGAGTTACAAAAATACAACCGAATAGTTCAAATGCAGTGAAGTCTCCAATGCAACAGATGACTTCTCTGAACCAATCAACTGGAAAGGTTGGAATCTGAACCGATAGTTCGATTTCCAAATGAAGCTCCGAACTCCAAAGGTGAGTCTCAAATGCTATATCACTCAGTCTGACCCGAGCGTAAAGAAAAACACAAAACACTCGAGTCAGGATTAATATTCTTATATCAATAAATCCAACTCAAGTGAAATATCAACTGAAATACAAATAACTTAAAGGATGTTTGGGATAACCATCCTCTAAGGGTCCATGGAACTTTCTACAAGGTAGAAATATACACTATAACACCGTGGTCATTTCAGCTTAATTTATACTTCAAACCAAATCTCATTTTCACTTCAAATATCTCTGTATTACCCAAAATAGTATTTATATATATTAAATAATTTATGCAGTAAAGTATTTTCAATTTCCTCAACTTAACAAATCGTTCCAACATCAACCCGAACTTCCCATTCAAATTAAATTCAATCTCAATTTATCAATTTAAATTCAACTCAATTTCTAAAATAACACTTAAATTTTATCGATCTCAAATTAAAATTTATAATCACAAATACCCCTTTATATTTCCATATATTTCAAAACTTTAAGTATTCAACGTTTCATCTAAATTTTCATTCAATTTAGTTTTCTAAATAATAAATTCAAATTTAGTTCAACCTAAATTTTCATTTTAATTCAATTTAGTTGCTAAATAACAAATTCAACTACGTTGATTTCAAATACAGATCGGAATCTCAACATAAACCATTTAATTTCCAATATAGTTCAAGGCTTTAATATTTAAATGTTCTATATAACAGTTTCATATAGATCTCGATTTAACCTCATTATTATTTAGTCTTGAAATACTCCCTTATTAAATTCAATATCATTTAAGTAACCTTAAATTACATTTTACTCCATGTTTTCTTTAATTTATTTAAACATGAAATATTCATTAAATCATTTAAATCAAAAATCCAGTTATAAAATCATACCCATTAAATTTCCCATTCAAAAATTTCAAATCGATTTAATTAAATCCTTATTTAAATACCATTTTTATAAACCCAAATTTATCTCACAATCTTAATAATTCAATTTATTACAAGAGAATCTATTTGAAATATAGATTTACATAAATACTTAACCATATTATATGTATTAAATCAATCTAATTTAAATCAAATATTACTACTAAATCTATATATACAATTTTCATTTATATAATATCTTAAGAATCAAATTTATTAAACCATATATTTCTTTCCAAAATTATAGAAATTATTTTCGAAATATTTATATGGACCAACAGTGTCTGTATATATTTCCTATCATATAGTCAAGTGCTACAGATATTTATCATTTCAATCCGTATACTAAATATATACGGGTTGATATCATTTCAACCCGTAATCCCAAATTCAATTAAATGAAAATCGCTTAGGTTTATCATTTCAACCCATAACGATTTTCCCCTATTCTAAAGTCTGTTCGGGTATGTATCATTTCAACCCATAGTGATTTCTAAACTACAGGGAACTTGTAGAGTGATAATAGAAAATACAATAAAATAACAGGCGTATATCATCAATAACAATATAATATAAACAACAGGATATGGTGTCATATCCCGCAGGTGAACAGTTACAGATAATAGCATATATAACAAATTGAAATAACTACAGCAGCATATTTCAATTGTCGTTTCAATTGAAATCAAATTTAATGAATAAAAATATGTTAATCGTGAGTGATTGCTCACCTTTCGACGTTAGAGAGATAGACAATGAAGTTGAGTTACGAAATGCAAGCATGACTTCCAAAGCAAAGTTAGATGGTACGATTTCGATGGAAAAGCTGATAGATAGAAATTGATGAGAACATGTCAAATTAGCTTGATAAAATTGAAACGAAGATTATTTGATTAATTTATCACTTTCTTTCAAAATGAACGTTAAATCAAAACACGCATTTTAAAAATGAAATATATATATATATATAGACACACACACACACCCATGAAAACCATATAACTTTAAAACGCTTCCATTTCATATTAATGTTAAATAACAAATATATAATTATTCAAAATGTCACATATATAGTATATTCATTTTATGGTTGTCGTTTCCATGTAATAAATATTCATTTTAAACCAATATTAAAGTAATATATATGTATAGTTAAAAATCAATGTTCTAACATAAAACACATATATTAAAGATCAACACACATATATATAATATCTTTTGAAATGAATACTTATGTATATATATAATTATTATAGTTTATTACTTTCGTTTTCAAAATATCCAGCAGGAAATCAAACAAACTTATGCACATATATATGCAGATCAACAATATTCTTTATAATACATTGTTAACTTACTCCTTTTTTTTCTTTTTTTCTAAAGAGTATATATGCAGTACAGTTTAAAAGAATTTTTTTTTAAATTTTTTTTTTATAAAACCTTCATATATAACAAAATATATGTATAAAATAAAATATTTGTATATATAAAAATCAAAACCTTTCAAACATATATTCAAAAACTGGATCACATAAATAACAATGTATTTAGTTAACGCATTGTATAAAATTCATTTATATAACTCTCTTATATATTCATAATAACTATAATCGAAACGGTTATATATACTTTTATATAAATTAACCAAATATACACGTTACTTAACCTATCTGTACCCGATCAATAGCTTTATTATTAAAGCACGCACATCATAACTGTATGACGATATACAATGCTTTAGGCTTATTAAATAATATATTGCAACTTATGTATACTAATATGTGAATATAAATAAGCTTACATACTTATTATATAAAAATCAAAGTTAAAAAAAACAATATAACAAAATATATATAAACTCAGAAATTGATATATAAGCTTATACTGTTATATAGAGAAGTTTTTTTTAAGTACATCCATACATATATATCTTTGGGCACTACAATTTGTATTATTTGCCTTTTATGAAGAAAATTGTGGTTGCACTGAGTTTGTACATATAGCTTACTTTATGTATATAAATAACGTAAGCTGTCATACATATATACACTAAAATATGTAAATTTAAGGCAGTATACTACTAGCAAATATTAATAATATAATACAATGTATAAACATACCCTGTGTAAACTCGAGTCGCTGATGGGTGGGCAAAAGGAATAAATAAGAAACTACAGACAATGGGGAAAATGTTGATGCCACCTATGTGCTGTCAGAAGTTATTACCTCTAGGCTATACACTCGGCTATGATGACGCTGCCGATGTGGATAGGGATGATGTTGGGTTCGGATGGAAGGCAGGGTGTTTCTTAAGAGAAGAGGAAGGGAGAAGGAGGGGACAAGCGCTTGATGGAAAGAAAATTTGCAGAGAGATGATAAAAAGAATGCAGATGTACTAGGTAAAAGAAAGGAGGAGCAGGCTAGAATAAATAGAATGTACGAAGAGAACAAGGAAGGTTATAATTTAGATTGGCATGAAAACATAAAGAAAGAAATAAATAAAAGAAATCAATGAATGCGAAATAATGTATAATATTTTATACGTTTCAAACTTTGAAATGGCAACGGTCATGAGTTGATTTAGCTACATTTAAAGAAATAACTTTTTTGTTTGTTTGGATAGTACGTAATAAGTTTGGAAAGTCAATTACATTTAAAATGGAACAAGGAATGGACAGAGAAATTTAAGCAAAGATAAAACGTACAAAATAAACATAGAGTAACGGGACAGTCACGATAATTCGGTGGATAATTAAAGCAACTTTTAATGCCACCAGCTGCACGTTCAAATCTGAAAAGGCAGAGTAACGGACCATATAATAAATTGAAACGATGGATTGATAACAGCTGCAAGTATATATTTAATAGAAAAGAACGGACAGAGAAAATTTTGTGAAACGTACTGAAAATAAATATGAAGTACTTATTATATTATACGTTTCTTTTTGAATGCAGAGTCCAAAATTTGAAAGCCAAGTAACGATCAACCCTTGATTTGGTGAAAATAATTGTAGCAATTAATAAAAGAAATAAATAGCAACAGTCATGTTGCTTCGATTTAGCTGACCCATCAAAGCAAATTATTTATAATTTAACCGGTAGGAAACGTAAAGGAGCGTACCACCATAAAAATGAAATTGATAACATCTGTGCATTGATTCTGCAATATTTATTAAAGAAATTGATTCTGCAATATTTATTAAAGCAATTTATTAGCTAGCTTGAACTAAATAGAATTTCACAATGGAATAAACTTTGATAAAATAAATTGAAAAATTAAAATCTGCTATGTTTAATTGGACGAAATCCAAATATTAAATTTTTATTTCAAAATATTATTATATAAATATTCTCAAAAGTTTCAATTAATTACGTTAAATAAAACCATTTAAAACTATTAAAATCTACGGGTCATTACACTCTCCCCCACTCAAAACTTTTCGTCCCCGAAAAGGTAGGAGGTAGGAGAACAGAACAACCAGAAATAAAATAGATTGAAAGACAAGATAAACAATTAGTTTAAAACTATATAAATTTTATTTAAAATATTTATTTGATAACTTCATTTGAAATTTAATTTTCTTTAATACTTTAATACTTTTCAAACTCCTTTGAAAACAATCATTTACATTATTACTTATATTTACAAAGAAGCTATTGAAATATTAAATCCAAAATTCATAAATTTTATTTTGTTTCAAGATACCTTCTAAATATTATTATTAGATCACAAATCATTTTTTTTAAAATATGTTTTATTTTAGATAAATAACTTCTAAAATATTTATAACACTAAAATTTCTATTAAACCATGTAGTATTTAAATAAACAATATTTTAAAGGATATATCCAACAAGGAAGGAAGGCAGATTTGGAAAACAGAATCAAGGTGAATAAATAAACTGAGCAGATAAGGTAGATGTAAGGAATAGTATCGGGCACGAATAATTAATCTAGAACCATAAGAATTTAAATTTCAAATATTAATTCAAAATTTCTTTGTTGGGAAAAATACTTTTATAATAAATACCTTTATAATAATACTTTTATAATAAGATACTATTATATCGAAATAAATTTTCCTTTCAAAAATACTTTTATAACTCGATTTTTCAACAAGTTTATCCTCGTTCTTGCAGACTCTGGCCATGCGTTGATTAGGCGCAAAGCTAGAATTCTTCAAGTACTTAGTAGACTTGTTTCAACACCCAGTGAAAATACTTGAAAAACCTTTAAAACAGATATGGAAAGTACAATCCAAACAAAACAACCAAACCAAAACCTTTTTCCGACCATGGTTCGCAGATACACAATGGTTGCGCCTGGATCCCCCAAGAAACAATCCGTATCCGTAAGCTTTCTCAGCCCTGCGAGTTACGCCATGATGACTAGTAGAGTGCAGGATACACAATGGTTACGCCTGCGTCCCCCAGGAAACAATCCGTACCCCTAGGCTATCTCAGCCAGGCAGTTTCGATACTATTCGCGAACTACACAGATTGCAGGATACACAATGGTTATGCCTGGGTTCCCTAGGAAACAATCTGTACCCCTAGGCCAGACTCAGCCAGGCAATTGCGCTATGCAGTCGCGAGATAAAAAAGAACCATGGGTTACGCCACGGTGGGAACACTCGAGTATTACATCCGGAAAACTAAAAATCAGAGAGAATAATATCGATAGAATGAATCCACGATGTGGCCACAAAGCGGATATCAAGCAGAAGGCACTTTCCATATCTTTACTTCGAAAATATATATCATATAGTACCTTTTCAAATCACTTTCAAATATCGCACTTATATAAAGTCCATATATATAGGATTCCATTTTTCCCAAATCGAATACTTTCCGAAATCAATAGTAGATCAAATCATACTTATATAGACTTCGATTATATAAAATCTCTTTCCAAATTGAGTACCTTTCAAATCAATAGATTTCAAATCAACTTCATACTTATACAATCCATTTTATATAAGTTCGACCACTCCCAAATCAAGTGCTTAATAATATAAGGTTCTCAAATTTCAAATCATTTCAATATCAATTCAGTTTCAAAATCATATATGATTTCACCAAATTTTCTTCCTAATTAAATATCTAAATTTCAAAGTTCCCAAAATAATATGTTTAGAAAATTATCCCAATTTCCAAATTAAAATAATTCAAGTCAAACAAATTCATTTCCAAAATCACCATATAAGTACTGGTTTTTAATTCCAATTAAATTTGAAAACCAAATTTTTTCCCAAAATCAATTATACTCAAAATGGTTTCCAAATTTATAGTTATCCCTTTTTTTTAAAACTTTTAAACTATCTATTTCTCTGTGAAATATCCAATTTACCTTTCTGAAAACCATTATTCAACTATTTTTTTTTCAAAACATTTCAAAACTAAATTTATATTCTTTATCAAACATTTTATACTCTTCGAAATTTCTTAGCTTTGAAAATTTAACCTCGATTTGGAAGTGTTCGAACATTCAAAATCGTTAGGGAAATCAAATTTCCAATTCAAGACTTGGAAATCAACAATAAATAGATAGGATTATACCAAATCAAATCCAAAACTCGAGGACTGAATACCGATTTCCTTTAAATCATTTTAAATATATATACATATATCTTTCGAATATCGAATTATTCTTCGGAATTTGAAATCAAAATTTGTTTCACAATATCACTCGCATAGCAAAGCTACTAGAGTGGCCTCTCCCCCACTCTGAAACTCGAAAATCAATGTCGATGATGCGTGCACTCGTCACCGAAATTATTTTCCAGCGACAAAGTGAGTTCTGGACTCCTATTTTCTTAAAACTTCCTTGAAATTTCATTGAAATCACTTGAACTCGTTTGAGTCATTTGAAACACTTCTTATTCAGAAAATACTTTCAAATCGTATTATTATATAATTTTAAAAATCTTAAAACCAATTTCAAAACACCGAAATTCAATTCTCGAATTTCAAATTTAACACTTCAGTTATAAATCATTTTTATATAAATCAATTTCTTATATTTTTTCAAAATTTCAAATCCTTTCAAAACCCTTTTATATAGAATACCATTTCTTATTTGTTTTATATATAGGTATATAATCCTTATCGAAAATATTTTCACTTTTATATATAGAATAAAATCATAGTTATCAAAATAATAATTTTGATATATAAAACAATTTCAAAAATGCAAACATAACCGATTTTCAGAGGATAATTTTAAGAATGGATTTTAAAACAAAGATAGAGATTTGAATTAGAGGAACTCAAATCAATAGAATTCTGATTCGAAGATAGACTCGATCGAAGATGCGATAATTAAATTACAAAATAGAAGATGAATATACTTCTATAAATCGCGAGCGACCTTTACCGGTCAACCGTGATTCCAAAATTAGATCGGTGTAGAATTCTGAGGCAATTCAACATTCGATCGCCAGAGATATAGAATTCGGCATAACAAGATATAGCAGCATCGTAAACCGAGGATACCGAAATTTTCGGTGAGTCAATGCCAATTGAAAAGGAGTTTTCACCTCCTTTACAAATCATTCAGTGGAGTTATGGGATACTCCAGAATCAAACGAATATAAATAGGGAGAGACAGAATGAATTTCGGAACCGAGGGACATTCTAAAATTCTTAGGAAATCGAGTCAAAAGGAAGAGGTTCAACTCGAGCGAAAGTGATTCTGTAAATAAATTTACAATATATGCTAAGTTTTGCCTAGAGCCAAAGCCTTGATACCAACTATAACGACCCGCTATTTCGGACCATTCAAATCGACAATAAAACCATACATATCCGACTTGAATAATTCAAAATACCGAATTGTTAATTAAAATTTGGCAAAACTTAAAATATACAGTAAATAAATCAATCACAGATCACAGAGTAATATAATGCAGCGGAATAGATAAAGAATAGTAGTTCATGAAGCTACTATATACATCATAGTTAGAAAAATACAACCGAATAGTTCAAATGCAGTGAAGTCTCCAATGCAACAGATGACTTCTCTGAACCAATCAACTGGAAAGGTTGGAATCTGAACCGATAGTTGGATTTCCAAATGAAGCTCCGAACTCCAAAGGTGAGTCTCAAATGCTGTATCACTCAGTCTGACCCGAGCGTAAAGAAAAACACAAAACACTCGAGTCAGGATTAACATTCTTATATCAATAAATCCAACTCAAGTGAAATATCAACTGAAATACAAATAACTTAAAGGATGTTTGGGATAACCATCCTCTAAGGGTCCATGGAACTTTCTACAAGGTAGAAATATACACTATAACACCGTGGTCATTTCAGCTTAATTTATACTTCAAAACCAAATCACATTTTCACATCAAATATCTCTATATTACCCAAAATAGTATTTATATATATTAAATAATTTATGCAGTAACGTATTTTCAATTTCCTCAACTTAACAAATTATTCCAACATCAACCCGAACTTCCCATTCAAATTAAATTCAACCTCAATTTATCAATTTAAATTCAACTCAATTTCTAAAATAACCACTTAAATTTTATCGATCTCAAATTCGGATTTATAATCGCAAATACCCCTTTATATTTCCATATATTTCAAAACTTTAAGTATTCAACGTTTCATCTAAATTTTCATTCAATTTAATTTTCTAAATAATAAATTCAAATTTAGTTCAACCTAAATTTTCATTTTAATTCAATTTAGTTGCTAAATAACTAATTCAACTACGTTGATTTCAAATACAGATCTGAATCTCAACATAAACCATTTAAATTCCAATATAGTTCAAGGCTTTAATATTTAAATGTTCTATATAACAGTTTCATATAGATCTCGATTTAACTTCATTATTATTTAGTCTTGAAATACTCCCATATTAAATTCAATATCATTTAAGTAACCTTAAATTACATTTTACTCCATGTTTTCTTTAATTTATTTAAACGTGAAATATTCATTAAATCACTTAAATCAAAAATCTAGTTATAAAATCATACCCACTAAATTTCCCATTCAAAAATTTCAATTCGATTTAATTATATCCTTATTTAAATACCATTTTTATAAACCCAAATTTATCTCCCAATCTTAATTATTCAATTTATTACAAGAGAATCTATTTGAAATATAGATTTACATAAATACTTAACTATATTATATGTATTAAATCAATTTAAATTAAATCAAATTTTACTACTAAATCTATATATACAATTTTCATTTATATAATATCTTAAGAATCTAATTTATTAAACCATATATTTCTTTCCAAAATTATAGAAATTATTTTCAAAATATTTATATGGACCAACGGTGTCTGTATACATTTCCTATCATATAGTCAAGTGCTACGGATATTTATCATTTCAATCCGTATACTAAATATATACG
Source organism: Allium cepa (assembly GCA_030765085.1). Taxonomy (NCBI): domain Eukaryota; kingdom Viridiplantae; phylum Streptophyta; class Magnoliopsida; order Asparagales; family Amaryllidaceae; genus Allium; species Allium cepa. The sequence continues at coordinate 453,381,946 of CM060932.1, forward strand.
GGTGGACATCATTTCAACCCGTAATCCCAAATTCAATTAAATGAAAATCGCTTGGGTTTATCATTTCAACCCATAACGATTTTCTCATATTCTAAAGTTTGTTCGGGTATGTATCATTTCAACCCATAGTGATTTCTAAACTACAGGGAACTTGCAGAGTGATAATAGAAAATACAATAAAATAACAGGCCTATATCATCAATAACAATATAATATAAACAACAGGATATGGTGTCATATCCCGCAGGTGAACAGTTACAGATAATAGCATATATAACAAATTGAAATAACTACAGTAGCATATTTCAATTGTCGTTTCAATTGAAATCAAATTTAATGAATAAAAATATGTTAATCGTGAGTGATTGCTCACCTTTCGACGTTAGAGAGATAGACAATGAAGTTGAGTTACGAAATGCAAGCATGACTTCCAAAGCAAAGTTAGATGGTACGATTTCGATGGAAAAGCTGATAGATAGAAATTGATGAGAACATGTCAAATTAGCTTGATAAAATTGAAACGAAGATTATATGATTAATTTATTACTTTCTTTCAAAATGAACGTTAAATCAAAACATGCATTTTAAAAATGAAATATATATATATACACACACACACACACACACACACCCATGAAAACCATATAACTTTAAAATGCTTCCATTTCATATTAATGTTAAATAACAAATATATAATTATTCAAAATGTCACATATATAGTATATTCATTTTATGGTTGTCGTTTCCATGTAATAAATATTCATTTTAAACCAATATTAAAATAATATATATGTATAGTTAAAAATCAATGTTCTAACATAAAACACATATATTAAAGATCAACACACATATATATATATATAATATCTTTTGAAATGAATACTTATGTATATATATATAATTATTATAGTTTATTACTTTCGTTTTCAAAATATCCAGCAGGAAATCAAACAAACTTATGCACATATATATGCAGATAAACAATATTCTTTACAATACATTGTTAACTTACTCCTTTTTTTTCTTTTTTTTAAAGAGTATATATGCAGTACAGTTTAAAAGAATTTTTTTTAAATTTTTTTATAAAACCTTCATATATAACAAAATACATGTATAAAATAAAATATTTGTATATATAAAAATCAAAACCTTTCAAACATATATTCAAAAACTGGATCGCATAAATAATAATATATTTAGTTAACGCATAGTATAAAATTCATTTATATAAGTCTCTTATATATTCATAATAACTATAATCGAAACGGTTATATATACTTTTATATAAATTAACCAAATATACACGTTACTTAACCTATATGTACCCAATCAATAGCTTTATTATTAAAGCACGCACATCATAACAGTATGACGATATACAATGCTTTAGGCTTATTAAACAATATATTGCAACTTATGTATACTAATATGTGAATATAAATAAGCTTACATACTTATTATATAAAAATCAAAATTAAAAAAAACAATATAACAAAATATATATAAACTCAGAAATTGATATATAAACTTATACTGTTATATAGAGAATTTTTTTTTAAGTACAGCCATACATATATATCTTTGGGTACTACAATTTGTATTATTTGCCTTTTATAAAGAAAATTGCGGTTGCACTGAGTTTGTACATATAGCTTACTTTATGTATATAAATAACGTAAGCTGTCATACATATATACACTAAAATATGTAAATTTAAGGCAGTATACTACTAGCAAATATATATATTATAATACAATGTATAGACATACCCTGTGTAAACTCGAGTCGCTGATGGGTGGGCAAAAGGAATAAATAAGAAACTACAGACAATAGGGAAAATGTTGATGCCACCTATGTGCTGTCAGAAGTTATTACCTCTAGGCTATACACTCGGCTATGATGACGCTGCCGATGTGGATAGGGATGATGCTGGGTTCGGCTGGAAGGCAGGGTGTTTCTTAAGAGAAAAGGAGGGGAGAAGGAGGGGACAAGCGCTTGGTGGAAAGAAAATTTGCAGAGAGAGGATGAAAAGAATGCAGATGTACTAGGTAAAAGAAAGGAGGAGCAGGCTAGAATAAATAGAATGTACGAAGAGAACAAGGAAGGTTATAAATCAGATTGGCATGAAAGCATAAAGAAAGAAATAAATAAAAGAAATCAATGAATGCGAAATAACGTATAGTATTTTATACGTTTCAAACTTTGAAATGGCAACGGTGATGAGTTGATTTAGCTACATTTAAAGCAATAAAATTTTCGTTTGTTTGGATAGTACGTAATAAGTTTGGAAAGGCAATTATATTTAAAATGGAACAAGGAATGGACAGAGAAATTTAAGCAAAGATAAAACGTACAGAATAAATATAGAGTAACGGACAGTCACGATAATTCAGTGGATAATTAAAGCAACTTTTAATGCCACCAGCTGCACGTTCAAATCTGAAAAGGCAGAGTAACGGAACATATAATAAATTGAAACGATGGATTGATAACAGCAGCAAGTATATATTTAATAGAAAAGAACGGACAGAGAAAATTTTGTGAAACGTACGGAAAATAAATATGAAGTACTTATTATATTATACGTTTCTTTTTGAATGCAGAGTCCAAAATTTCAAAGCCAAGTAACGGTCAACCCTTGATTTGGTGAAAATAATTGTAGCAATTAATAAAAGAAATAAATAGCAACGGTCACGTTGCTTTGATTTAGCTGACCCATCAAAGCAAATTATTTATAATTTAACCGGTAGGAAACTTAAAGGAACGTACCACCATAAAAATGAAATTGATAACATCTGTGCATTGATTCTGCAATATTTATTAAAGAAATTGATTCTGCAATATTTATTAAAGCAATTTATTAGCTAGCTTGAATTAAATAGAATTTCACAATAGAATAAACTTTGATAAAATAAATTGAAAATTTAAAATCTGCTATGCTTAATTGGACGAAATCCAAATATTAAATTTTTATTTCAAAATATTATTATATAAAATTTCTTAGAAGTTTCAATTAATTACGTTAAATATAACCATTTAAAACTATTAAAATCTACGGGTCGTTACACCAAGGGACGGACCAACTACCGTATATGGTGCGAATTTGATTTCTGGTATTTCAGTTAAATGCTTATTTGATACTGGAGTTGTGCATTCTTTATAGTTAAAGAGTTGGTCGAAAGACTTTGCTTTGGGGTTGCCTATTTAGTCATTTCCATACTTGAAGAAAATCTGCTATGTGGATATTCCACTTTAGGATTGAGATGCACTAACCTAGATATCGAATTAGGATGGTGTAAGTCTTATTATGATCCCTACGTATTTGATTTCATAGGCTTTGGAGTTATTCTAAGGATGGACTGGTTGGAGAAGCATAGTGCAAGGGTGCGCTAGATCGAAAGGATAATTACTCTGAGTTATCTAAACCATAGAGATAGGGTGTATGTGATCTTCGAGGAAGGTAGAGCAGAGCGTAGAGGCTTTTGATTTGCGTTAGCTTCGAAAGGAGAAGATCTTGGAGCAATATGGGTAGTATAGGAGCTCCGGGATGTTTTAAATCAGTTTTGGGGTTACCACGCCCGAGAGTAGTGGAATTTCGAATAGATTTACCATTGGGGACTGAAAGTTTATTCATCCCCCAAGTAGAATGTCCCGATAGGATATGAAGGAGTTAAGGAAGCACTTGGCAGAGTTAGAAGGAAAGAGCTTTATAAGGCTAAGCAGTTCATCTTGGGGAGTGGCACCAGTGTTTGTGAGGAAGTCTGATGGGTCATTGAGACTACGTATAGACTATCGGATAATGGATGAAAGGACGGTGAAGAATAGGTATTCTTTGCTAAGAATTTATGATCTATTTGATCAGTTGAGTGGAGCTAAGGTCTTTCGCAGTTGGACTTAGCACAAGATTCCATCAGCTGAAAGTTGTGGAGGAAAGAAATCCTTTGACTACGTTCAGAATAAGGCACGCTTTATATGATTTGGTGGTTATGCCATTTGGGTTAACCAATGCACCTACGTTCTTTGTAGACTTGATGAACAGGATCTTCCAAGATAAGCTGGATAGATTGGTGCTGATGTTCATAGATGACATTTTAGTACTCTAAGAATGAGGAGGAACACGCAATTTTCCTAAAACTTGTGTTGGAGACATTGAGACAACTTAAGTTGAAGGCGAATTTTTTTAAATGTCATTATTAGAGGTGGGAAGAGAGTTTCCGTGGACATGTGATTTTCGAAGAATGGTTAGTTGTAGATCCTTCGATGGTAGAGGCGGTAAATGGGTGGAAGAGACCTTAGACGGTGAATGAGGTACGAAATTTCTTAGGATCGGCTGGCTATTACCAGAGATTTATTAAAGACTTCTACCATATAGCTAGGCCGATGACTAGGCAGACCAGGAAGGGTGAGCAATTTTTTTGGGTAGAGGAGTGTAAGGAGGCATTCCAGGAATTGACGTGAAGATTGATGAATGCACTTGAGTTAGTAATGCCTAAATGGAATGATGATATGACTATATACACAGATGCATCAGTTTGGGGTTAAATGCAGTTTTGATGAAGAAATGTTAAATAATTGCTTATGTATCTAGGCAGCTAGGGCCCCATGAAATTTAGTATTTAACACATGATTTGGAGTTTGAAGTGGTTTTCTTTGCATTTATAATTTTGAGAAATTATCTCTTAGGGGAGAGGTTTGATTTTAATACTCACCATAAATCCTTGAGATATTTGTTCTCCTAGAATGGCTGAACATAAGGTAGGATAGAGGTAGTTAGAGGTTCTAGCATCGTACGGTTTTGTAATACAGTTTGACTCAGGAAAAAGCGACAAAGTAGCCGATGCATCAAGTTGGAAAAATCAAAGTTGTGTTTTGACAATGAAAGAGGAATGGAGCGTTTTAGAAACCTTGTCTCCATTTAATGTGCAGTTTCGGTCTAGTGCAGGTTCTAATAGTGCATCTAGAATGCTAGCATGGTTAAAAGACTATGGTGGGATGATCCAAGTAGTATTAGATAAAAGATAAGCCTTAATGGAATGTTAATATGGTACTGTGCATGGGCCAAGGTATCAAATGGTAATAGTTTATTAAAAGAATGACCTGAATTGGGAACCAAGTAGGGACTGCGTTGGGGTGGGGTGGTAAAGGGAACCGCTTAAGAACATGCAGGAGGTGTAATGACCCAAGTTTTAGAAATTTATTTTGGAAAATATAAATAAGCTTAAAATAATTTTAAGATAGTTTTTAAAATCATTTTAAGGAAAGATGAAATAGCTTGGTATAGTATAATAAAATGATGTGCAATTGTGCATAGAAAATACACATGAGTAAAGCTAGATCCCTGGATACTATGAATGAATACATGATGCTATGTATGGAAATATATATATTTACTGATAAATAAAGAAAATCCTCAAATGTGCTATATGCAGAAATATATGAAAATGTAACTAAGCATACATGTGCATGTGTGTGTCGGTATAAAATAATATAGATGTATATATGTATACAAGTTATTGTCTATAAAACATATATGCAAGTATACTAATTAAGTATTAAAATTCAAACTAGTAAAAAGAAACACACCAATATGTTTTTAAATAAAAACAGAAAGAATGAAGATGTGAAAAGAAGCAACCCTCTTGTGAAAATAAAAAAAAGGAAGCACCAAATAATAAAGTGAAGGCTAAAAATAGAAAGTGGGAGGAAAACAAAAAGGTATTTTGTATGGGCTGAATTAAGGAAAAAATAATAATATGTAAATATATTATATTGCTAGAAATCAGATCACACATTTAGCATGCAAATAGACAAGAGAAAAAGCATTTTATGGAAAGGTAAGAATTCTGAAAATAACCAAAGTGGATAACCACTTTTCTCTTAACCAAATACAGCCGGGGAGGGTAGAGTTTTGGGTTCAAATGAATGCAGATGACATAATTTTCTGGTGGGCAAAAATGGCTTTAGCCAATACCCAAAACCCTAAGGAGAACTCTGCATATATATGCAGCAGCCTCCTCTCCTTCCCAGAAGAATTTTGGAAAAGAAAAAAAAATATTAAACACACCATATAAAAATATAAGGCAAGTGAAGGAAAAGAGCTTGAGGCAAGAGGCAGAGGTTTATCAAGTAACTAAGGAAGCAAAGAAGAGAGCTAGGTGAGAAAACTCACTCAAAAATTTAAGGCACTAAGTCCTAATGAAGGCAGCCAGTTCATGAATTAATTTTTCTTAAAATATATATATAAATATATATGTGATTGTCTTTCAGAAATTAAAGATGCTTTAATGCTAGATTGTTGTTTTGTTTGTTTTGTTTTGTGAGTATCTTAAATATGATCAGTATGCATAAATAAGTATCTTAAAAACCCAGATCTCTTTCTGATAAGATACTGTCTAGAAATATAAATAAATACCCAGAAAATAAAATGTTGAATATAGGCAAGTAGTGTTGGTTTTGGCTCCACCCAGAAGAATTGATGAGCATGTGAGCTGCAATATACATATGTATATGTGCTGAGGCTTAAGATGAAAAAGGAATTGGGGGTGCAATAGGTTTTCCTATGTGCTGATACTCCTGGTTCAAAGAAAATATGTAATATCCATATACTTAGCAAATAAGTTGTGTGACTTAGGAAGCTTGGTCAATCTGAGTTTAACTAAGGCACAGATGTTTGCAACAGAAGGAAAAAAAAAAGAACCTTCTCAAAAGCCAAAAACCAATGTTAGTTGTCTACACCTCTTTTAAATTACAAGAACATGTATATATATACATATGCAGAAATTATTTAAATAAATACCAATATTTAAATTGCTGGATTGCCTCTGTTTGTTTATATGAATGATGTGACATGCCATGAGATGAATGCTTGTTGTAGTGAAATGATTCACTGAATGGGTTTGCCATGAAAAATTTAAAGAGAAAGTACCTAAGAACCTGATTAGGAAATGTGGTCAAGATCACTGCAGGAATGACTTGTGTTCTTGAGTAATGCAAGTTGACACATGGATTGTTTAAGTCCTGAGATCTTTGTGTATTGAAGTGAATTAGTTCATTACAGTGTGTCCGTTGATTCATGTGATTGAAGATGAGACTAGGGTAGATAAATATATCAAGGAAAGAATATTTGATATGATGAGGAACTAGAGTTTTCCCAGAAATGAAATATGAGGAGGGAATAAATGATTTAACTCATGTTGGTGATTTTTCTGTTCTGTGTGAATGATTAATTGATTTATGATTGAATTATATGCATGAATGCATGTGCCATCTCTATATAAGTCTCTGGAAAGAAAGATTAAAATGAGCACATGCAATGACACAGAACATGCACACTAGTATTATTTGTTTTCAAAAGGCAGAACTATATGCATATGTACTTAATTAAATTTTAATTTAATTAACAAATTATTTTAGTGAATTTTCTCATACCAGACATGTGTCTGACCCTAGTGTGCTAATGGCATCTGGGGTGTCTCATTTTATATGGGGCAGCTTCAAATGCTTTTTTAGGAACAGCAGCCTCTAAGTAGGAGTAGGAGCAAGGCATTAAGAAGAAGATTATAGCATGCTAGAATTAGATGGATAAGAGCTTAAAAGATGAAATTTGCATGTATTGATATTTTAAAACTTCCATGTTAGTAAGCACTGAATGAAGTTGGATATTGGTCAAGTATTTTGTTAAGAATTTGACTTGTAACTAGAGTTTAAAAAAAAAAGATCTGAATTTCATTATCTGGAATGTTGAAAATCTTTTTATCTATAATTCTGTAAGTAAACTGAGTAAGAATGTTATGTGAATGGGAGGGTTACATTTTATAAATGTATTAGTCAATCTTGAGTCTATGAAGAATTTTAAGTATAGAGAGAGTAGAAACAGTTAGGTGTTGAAGAACACATGTAGTTAATCTTGCTTTATGACAAGTGAATGCAAAAGTTTAAATGCATAGGGAAAATGTATGATGTGTCTACATATTGTTGAAATGCAAATTCTACACTATGTAAATGCTTTATGTCTTATGCTGGAATAAAGAATGAATCTGTAGCATAAGAGTTGAAAATAAAGTCCATGATAACATATATATATACTAGTTTAAATATGTTTTGTTCAGATATTAGTACATCAGTACCTTTGAAATATTAATATGAATCTGAACTTCTTTTACTGAGACTTGAAAAAAAATACATACCTTTTTAAGACCCTATGAGGTATGCCTAAACAAAGAGTTTATGTGAGCGAAGTTTTTCTTTGTTAAGGACCCACAGGTCTCAGGAAACTAACCCTGGTTTGCATTTCATTTAGTGCTGCATCATAACATCAAAAAAAAAAATAAGTTTTAGAAATGAAGTATTTTACTTAAAAGTTTTCCAGGAAAGAGTTGCATCCCAGGGCAGATTTATAGAAAAGCAAACAAAGAAAATGATAAAGACATATATCATTTTCAGAGCACAAGCACTACACCATTAAATTTTAAAGATAAATACCACATAATTGTCTGATTTCTTAGAGTCATTTTTTTAGGAATCTACCCAGTAATTAAGACTAAAAATCAGGCTAATGCTCATATGAATGTAATTTTATCACATGTATTGAATATAGCTATGTGAAAATTGATTAAATTTAATCAATTAAATTATCCTCTTGTTTTACCATAACTCTGATTTGAACAAGAGGTGCACATGCATCTTCACATGTGTGTGTATATGTTGTGAATATACTGATATGTTTATATTGGTAAAACTTGTTGATCCTGGATAAAGTTTGTTTACATGAAAAAGGAAAAATGACTCTGGGCTTTAGAAGTATATATATAGGATAATATATATATATATATATATATCACTATGTAAAAAAAAATCCTAAGCAAAAATTTTAGGTACAAATCAGAGAGGGTCATTTCATTTGGTATTAGAGCTGTGTTATTAAGCATAGCGGAAATAAAGATCAAGTTCTCTGATAGAAAAAAAAATTTAAAGAGACTGAATGCATAACAATGTTTTCAGTGAAAATAAAACCACCGAAATAATTAAATTACCAATCAAACTAACCAGCTATGTAAATTGTTATTAGCAAACTATGGTAGGAAGACCACCAAACCAGGGAGCAGGATCTTCCAATGCACCACCAATGGTCAATCTGCAGGACTTGGTGAGAGCATTTAGGGATGGGGCAGGACAAAGGCAAGAAAATCCCCATGAAGAGCTCTCAAAATTACTCAAGACATATACTCATTTAGGAGGTAAAATTTTTGAAGGGACGGAGAGTATTATGGAAATTCAAGCATGGTTGAGAACATTGGATAGAATTTTTAATGACATGCAACTTGATGATCAAAGAAGGAGGCAAGTGGCTTCAAGACAGCTAAAAGGAGTAGCTTTAAGCTGGTGGGAAGTAACCATTGTAGGAAGAAATGAGAATGAAGTCACTTGGAATCAATTCAAGGGGATGTTGGAAGCAAGGTTTGTACCGGCATCAGCTAAGGCTACCTTGCTAGAAGAATTTATTAGACTTAGGCAAGGAACTATGACTGTCACAGAATACACTCAAAGGTTTGAGGGACTTTTCACATATGGAGTAATGCTGGTGGCAGATGAAGCATCCAAAAATGATAGGTACATAAAAGGTTTGAACCCAAGACTTAGCAGGGCTATGTTACCTTATGCTGACAGGACCTTTGACCAAGTGATAGACTTAGCTTTGAGATTGGAGCAGCATGACAAGGAAAGGGAAAAATTCAGAAATTTCAAGAACAATAACAGTAAGAAGAGTAAGGGGAGATATCATCGTTATGATAAGAAGAAAGAAGAGGCCAGTAACAAGTCTACTGGGGATATTAAAGCTAAGGAAACCAAGAAGAAACTTGTGTGTAATCAATGTGGAAAAGAAGGACATATCAAACCAAGATGTCCAGAATTGAAAGGAGGAGCTTTTAAGTGCTATTTATGTGGGAAAGAGGGGCATATGAAAAGAAATTGTCCTGAGAATAAGCAGCAAGGGAAATTAGCAAACTTGGAAGGAAAAGGAAAAACAGTGGAGACCAATGCTGAGGAACACAGACAAGTGGAAGGTATACTATTTATTTGTAATATACCCATAGCAGTAGTATATGATACTGGGGCAACTCATTCTTTAATTTCCTATGAATTAGTTAAAATGCTGAAATTAAGTTGCATACTGGTTGAAACCCCTTTACATATACAAAGTCCACTGGGAAGTTCTAGTGTTTTAAACATGATTTGTGTGGATGTGGAATTAAACATAGGAGGAGATACTTTTATTTCCAATTTATATGTTTTAAATTACCCAAACATAGGTGTCATTTTGGGAGTAGACTGGTTAAGGCAATTTAAGGCCATAATTAACTTAGACTCATCCGCCATATCATTGCAAAACCATGGAAACCAGAGGATCACAATTTTGTGTGAAGTGTCTAAGGGAAGAAAATTGTGTCATTTGATTGATTTGGGTAAAGATATCAGTAAACATATTATTGAGGAAATTCCCATAGTCAATGAATACTTGGACGTTTTTGAGGAGGTAAATGGTGTTCCAAACCATAGGCCAGTGGAATTCCAAATTCATTTAGTTCCAGGAGCAAGCCCAGTGATTAAAAAGCTAACAAGAATGGGGCCAAATGAGCTAAAAGAATTAAAGAAACAATTAGAAGAATTAGAAAATAAGGGTTTTATAAGACCCAATAATTCTTGCTGGGGGCACCAGTGGTATTTGTTAAGAAACAAGATGGTACCTTGAGACTCTGCATAGATTATAGGGAATTAAACAAGGTAACCATTAAAAATAAATACCCACTGCCAAGAATAGATGATCTTTTTGATCAATTGGCTGGAGCAAAAGTATTCTCTAGACTAGATTTAGCATCTGGTTTTCATCAAATGAAGGTGGAAGAATCAAGCATCAAGTATACTGCCTTTAACACTAGATATGGGTTGTATGAATTTTTGGTTATGCCATTTGGCTTGACCAATGCACCATCATACTTTGTAGATTTAATGAATAGAACCTTTAGAGATTATTTAGACAAATTTGTGCTTATTTTTATAGATGACATTTTAATTTATTCCAAAATGGTGGAAGAGCATGAAAGTCATCTGCACATGGTTTTGTCTAGACTAAGGGAAAAAGACTTAAAGGCAAAATACTCAAAATGTGAGTTTTGGAAAGAAGAAGTGCATTTTCTTGGCCATGTTATATCTGCCCAAGGAATTTCTGTGAACCCCGATAAAGTAGTGGCTATTCAAGCATGGAAGAGGCCAAGCACTGTGAGTGAAGTGAGGTCATTCATGGGGATGGCAGGGTATTATAGGAGATTTATAAAAGATTTTTCAAAAATTTCTACCCCACTTACTAACCTAACCAGGAAGAACCAAGCTTTTGTTTGGTCAGAAAAATGTGAAAATTCTTTTGAACAGTTGAAGGAGTCATTAGTGAATGCTCCAATTTTAAAAGTACCTCATGGAAATGAAGAATTAGTTGTATACACTGATGCTAGTGGGTTTGGCTTGGGTGCAGTGTTGATACAACAAGGCCAAGTCATTGCATATGCATCTAGACAACTTAAACCCCATGATGCAAGATATGCCATACATGATCTTGAATTAGCAGCTGTGATATATGCTTTGAAACTTTGGAGACATTATTTGTTAGGAACTAAGTTTAAACTTTACACTGACCACAAGTCTTTAAAATATTTATTTTCACAAAAAGATTTGAACATGAGGCAACATAGATGGGTGGAGTTTTTAGCTGCCTATGGCTTTGACATACTCTATACCCCAGGCAAAGCAAACAAAGTTGTTGATGCTCTAAGTAGACAGCATGCTAAATTAGCTATGATGATGATAGAAGAGTTTAAGAACTTGTCTTTGCTGACTGAGTTAGAAATTGGGGAGAATGGTTGTGTGCGCATGGATGTGCAGATGCATGGTGCACAAGAAAATAAAGGGAAGTTAAGCTTAATGACACTTCAACCAGATTTAATTTTGAAGATAGGGAAAATGCAAGAACAGGATGCGAACTTATTAGAGAAGAAAGCTCTCATCTCAAAAGGGGAGGAAGTGATGAATCACCATGTTGATAAAAATGGTTATTTAAGGTACCAAAATAGAATGTGTGTGCCAGAGAATATAGAATTGAAGAAGGAGATATTGGATGAATATCACAGAAGTAAATACTCCATACACCCAGGCAACACAAAGATGTACCAAAATTTGAAAAGAGACTTCTGGTGGAAGGGGATGAAATCAGATGTAGCTAAATACATTGCCAAATGTATGACTTGCCAACAAGTCAAGGCTGAAACCCAAAGGCCATCAGGGTTGATGCAGCCTCTTAGTGTACCACAGTGGAAGTGGGAAGATATATCTATGGATTTTATAGATGGACTGCCTAGATCTAAGAGAGGAAATACTAGCATATGGGTGATAGTTGATAGGCTAACCAAAGTAGCACACTTCATCCCAGTCAAGTCAGAAAGGAAAGCACCAAAATTAGCTCAAGTTTTTATGAAGGAAGTGGTAAAATTACATGGCATTCCCAAAACAATTGTGAGTGATAGGGATACCATCTTCACCTCAAAATTCTGGAGAAGCTTTCAAGAAGCAATGGGAAGTGAACTGTGCTTAAGTACTGCCTACCATCCTCAATCAGATGGGCAGACTGAGGTAGTAAACAAGGTTTTGGAGGACATGTTGAGAGCATGTGTATTGGATTTTGGGGGCAACTGGGAAGATTATCTTCGTTTAGTTGAATTTTCATACAATAACAGCTATCAAAGCACCATAGGAATGGCTCCATTTGAAGCCTTATATGGTAAGCCTTGTTTGTCACCTGTTTGTTGGGTAGAAGCAGGAGAAAGGGCCATTTTAGGGCCTGAGTATATACAAGAAACTAAGGAGAAAATTGAGTTGATAAGGAGAAGAATGGCAGCAGCACAAGATGGGCAAAAGAAATTTGCAGACATGAGAAGAAGGCAGGTAGAATATGAAGTGGGAAATTTTGTTTTCATCAAAATCTCACCTATGAAAAATGTACTGAGATTTGGAAAACAAGGCAAGTTAACCCCAAGATATATTGGGCCATACAAAATTCTGGAAAGAATTGGTTCTTTGGCATATAAGTTGGAGTTGCCAGAAAACATGCAAGGAATACATTATGTTTTTCATGTATCACAACTGAGAAGGTGGGTACATGACAAGGCAGAAATTCTGGAGACCCCAACCCAAGTGCAAATAAACCCTAATTTGATTTATGAAAAAGATCCAGTGGGAATTTTGGCAAAGGATGTGAAGAAATTAAGGAATAAATCACTGAAACTCGTGAAAGTACAGTGGAGTCTTGATCCCAGTGACTGCACATGGGAATTAGAAGACAAAGTTAAGATGAGCTACCCTAAGCTATTTTCAGATTAGAGGTAATTATAATTTTTTTTAATTCGCTTTTCTTTTGGATGCATGTATTTATTTTTTAATTATTATGATAGAACTAAAAATCTAAGTGGTTGAAGAATACTTGCTTTCTGATTTAAGCTTGAAATTAATGTAAGCTGAGAAAAATTGTGGGACACAATTTCTAAAAGGAGGGGTGTATGTAATGACCCAAGTTTTAGAAATTTATTTTGGAAAATATAAATAAGATTAAAATAATTTTAAGATAGTTTTTAAAATCATTTTAAGGAAAGATGAAATAGCTTGGTATAGTATAATAAAATGATGTGCAATTGTGCACAGAAAATACACATGAGTAAAGCTAGATCCCTGGATACTATGAATGAATACATGATGCTATGTATGGAAAATATATATATTTACTGATAAATAAAGAAAACCCTCAAATGTGCTATATGCAAAAATATATGAAAATGTAACTAAGCATACATGTGCATGTGTGTGTCAGTATAAAATAATATAGATGTATATATGTATACAAGTTATTGTCTATAAAACATATATGCAAGTATACTAATTAAGTATTAAAATTCAAACTAGTAAAAAGAAACACACCAATATGTTTTTAAATAAAAACAGAAAGAATGAAGATGTGAAAAGAAGCAATCCTCTTGTGAAAATAAAAAAAGGAAGCACCAAATGAAAAAGTGAAGGCTAAAAATAGAAAGTGGGAGGAAAACAAAAAGGTATTTTGTATGGGCTGAATTAAGGAAAAAATAATAATATGTAAATATATTATATTGCTAGAAATCAGATCACACATTTAGCATGCAAATAGACAAGAGAAAAAGCATTTTATGGAAAGGTAAGATTTCTGAAAATAACCAAAGTGGATAACCACTTTTCTCTTAACCAAATAAAGCCGGGGAGGGTAGAGTTTTGGGTTCAAATGAATGCAGATGACATAATTTTCTGGTGGGCAAAAATGGCTTTAGCTAATACCCAAAACCCTAAGGAGAACTCTGCATATATATGCAGCAGCCTCCTCTCCTTCCCAGAAGAGTTTTGGAAAAGAAAACAAAAAATATTAAACACACCATATAAAAATATAAGGCAAGTGAAGGAAAAGAGCTTGAGGCAAGAGGCAGAGGTTTATCAAGTAACTAAGGAAGAAAAGAAGAGAGCTAGGTGAGAAAACTCACTCAAAAATTTAAGGCACTAAGTCCTAATGAAGGCAGCCAGTTCATGAATTAATTTTTCTTAAAATATATATATAAATATATATGTGATTGCCTTTCAGAAATTAAAGATGCTTTAATGCTAGTTTGTTGTTTTGTTTGTTTTGTTTTGTGAGTATCTTAAATATGATCAGTATGCATAAATAAGTATCTTAAAAACCCAGATCTCTTTCTGATAAGATACTGTCTAGAAATATAAATAAATAGCCAGAAAATAAAATGTTGAATATAGGCAAGTAGTGTTGGTTTTGGCTCCACCCAGAAGAATTGATGAGCATGTGAGCTGCAATATACATTTGTATATGTGTTGAGGCTTAAGATGAAAAAGGAATTGGGGGTGCAATAGGTTTTCCTATGTGCTGATACTCCTGGTTCAAAGAAAATATGTAATATCCATATACTTAGCAAATAAGTTGTGTGACTTAAGAAGCTTGGTCAATCTGAGTTTAACTAAGGCACAGATGTTTGCAACAGAAGGAAAAAAAAAGAACCTTCTCAAAAGCCAAAAACCAATGTTAGTTGTCTACACCTCTTTTAAATTGCAAGAACATGTATATATATACATATGCAGAAATTATTTAAATAAATACCAATATTTAAATTGCTGGATTGCCTCTGTTTGTTTATATGAATGATGTGACATGCCATGAGATGAATGATTGTTGTAGCGAAATGATTCACTGAATGGGTTTGCCATGAAAAATTTAAAAGAGAAAGTACCTAAGAACCTGATTAGGAAATGTGGTCAAGATCACTGCAGGAATGACTTGTGTTCTTGAGTAATGCAAGTTGACACATGGCTTGTTTAAGTCCTGAGATCTTTGTCTAATGGAGTGAATTAGTTCATTACAGTGTGTCCATTGATTCATATGATTGCAGATGAGACCAGGGTAGATAAATATATCAAGGAAAGAATATTTGATATGATGAGGAACTAGAGTTTTCCCAGAAATGAAATATGAGGAGGGAATCAATGATTTAACTCATGTTGGTGATTTTTCTGTTCTGTGTGAATGATTAATTGATTTATGATTGAATTGTATGCATGAATGCATGTGCCATCTCTATATAAGTCTCTGGAAAGAAAGATTAAAATGAGCACATGCAATGACACAGAACATGCACACCAGTATTATTTGTTTTCAAAAGGCAGAACTATATGCATATGTACTTAATTAAATTTTAATTTAATTAACAAATTATTTTAGTGAATTTTCTCATACCAGACATGTGTCTGACCCTAGTGTGCTAATGGCATCTGGGGTGTCTCATTTTATATGGGGCAGCTTCAAATGCTTTTTCAGGAACAGCAGCCTCTAAGTAGGAGTAGGAGCAAGGGATTAAGAAGAAGATTATAGCATGCTAGAATTAGATGGATAAGAGCTTAAAAGATGAAATTTGCATGTATTGATATTTTAAAACTTCCATGTTAGTAAGCACTGAATGAAGTTAGATATTGGTCAAGTATTTTGTTAAGAATTTGACTTGTAACTAGAGTTTAAAAAAAAGATCTGAATTTCATTATCTGGAATGTTGAAAATCTTTTTATCTATAATTCTGTAAGTAAACTGAGTAAGAATGTTATGTGAATGGGAGGGTTACATTTTATAAATGTATTAGTCAATCTTGAATCTATGAAGAATTTTAAGTATAGAGAGAGTAGAAACAGTTAGGTGTTGAAGAACACATGTAGTTAATCTTGCTTTATGACAAGTGAATACAAAAGTTTAAATGCATAGGGAAAATGTATGATGTGTCTGCATATTGTTAAAATGCAAATTCTACACTATGTAAATGCTTTATGTCTTATGCTGGAATAAAGAATGAATCTGTAGCATAAGAGTTGAAAACAATGTCCATGATAACATATATATATACTAGTTTAATTATGTTTTGTTCAGATATTAGTACATCAGTACCTTTGAAATATTAATATGTTTCTGAACTTCTTTTACTGAGACTTGAAAAAAAATACATACCTTTTTAAGACCCTATGAGGTATGCCTGAACAAAGAGTTTATGTGAGCCAAGTTTTTCTTTGTTAAGCACCCACAGGTCTCAGGAAACTAACCCTGGTTTGCATTTCATTTAGTGCTGCATCATGACATCAAAAAAAAAAATTAAGTTTTAGAAATGAAGTATTTTACTTAAAAGTTTTCGAGGAAAGAGTTGCATCCCAGGGCAGATTTATAGAAAAGCAAAAAAGAAAATGATAAAGACATATATCATTTTCAGAGCACAAGCACTACACCATTAAATTTTAAAGATAAATATCACATAATTGTCTGATTTCTTAGAGTCATTTTTTTAGGAATCTACCCAGTAATTAAGACTAAAAATCAGGCTGATGCTCATATGAATGTAATTTTATCACATGTATTGAATATAGCTATGTGAAAATTGATTAAATTTAATCAATTAAATTATCCTCTTGTTTTACCATAACTCTGATTTGAACAAGAGGTGCACATGCATCTTCACATGTGTGTGTATATGTTGTGAATATACTGATATGTTTATATTGGTAAAACTTGTTGATCCTGGATAAAGTTTGTTTACATGAAAAAGGAAAAATGACTTTGGGCTTTAGAAGTATATATATATAGGATAATAAATATATATATATATCACTATGTAAAAAAAAAATCCTAAGCAAAAATTTTAGGTACAAATCAGAGAGGGTCATTTCAGGAGGACAGCAGTGAGTAACAACTACATGCATCAGAACTATTACTGTTTCACTTATGTAGTTGGGCTAGTGAAGAGGAGACTCATTCTATGCCGTATGTATTGATCTCACTGTGAGTTTGCTTTGGGGTAAGTTTTATTCACACCAGACTTCATGTCTAGTCCATGTTTTATTATTATTTTCCTTATCGACTCACAGGCACTCATTTTAGTAGGATAAGTTTTTGGGAGAGGAAGGTTAAAATAAGAGATGCAATATGCAAATCGAAGACGAAGTTGTATGCTTGATAGTTAATAAAGATTTTTCCTTCCATTTACTAGGTAGTATGGGCAGCATCATCGTATGTTGACCTAACCCATTACTATGTTATTTTCTATTATATTTGACCCATTTGTGGGCACGTCTATAAATTTAATTTAGGGGCATTTCAGTAGAAGGACAAACCTTGCAGTCCAAATTAGTTTCTAGGACACACATCCACAAAATTTAATTTCAAGGCCAAAGTCAGCAGAATAATTACTTTTAAGGACAAAATCAGCAGTCAAATTACCTTCAAGGACGTAATTTCATAGGTTTTTGGGCCTTAGAAACTAGTTAGTTTGCATTTTGTCCTTAAAAATAATTATTTCAGTTGTGTGTCCTAGAAACTAGTTGTACTTACTAAAAAGGCCCTTGTGGCTAATTTCCACTTTAATTTATATGTGTAAAGAATGCTAAAGCAAATTTTAATGAAAGTATTTAGTTGCTTTGTTTACTTTATTTGTATTTAATTAGTAAACTAAACTAACTTTCATCGTTGGGAGATAATTTTGGTGATGATTATAGCATCACCAGGGTTCATCTTCGGGTCTCGAAGTAGGGGACGTTACATTTTGATAAAATCCAATTTTATTCATTATAAGTTAAACTTGGTAGTAAAGATCATCTACACTAATTACCTGCATAAAAATTATTTGAGATTAGGAATTATGAAATTTGGTTTGGCCAGAATTTCGAAATCATCCACATTCAACTTGAATAGACCAAACAAAAAGTCTTTGGCTCAAAAAAATAAATATTATTAACTTTACTACTCTGACTAGAGACTTTGACTTTAAGTTGACTACAGTTAACCATGATACCAACCCATATAACTAAGGAGATGAATTCTCTATTGAACATTGTTTCACTTTCAATGCTTCAACTCACATCCAAATATAGTCATTCGATGGATGTCATGCCATGATTTTACGATAATCAAAATGGAGTGTCCATATTGAAGTTCAACAGTATTGTTAATTTAAGAGAACTGTGTAACATCATCACTTTTATTTCTTGGTTTGACGATAGTTATATTAACCAATAGAAAACCCTCAAGTGATTCATTCCATAATTATCCAATATTTATTAGTATGTAACCCCTTAGTGACCCCAGTAGTCATGAGTAATATACTGCCCAACATTTAGAGTTACACACTTTGGTCTCAATGGATGTATCGATATCCCATGCAAAAACTTCTTGACTAGCAATACTCAAAACAATATGTCATTTTAATGCGATAAATTTATTATGACAACCCCTAGATTATGAATAATTTAATTAACTAATTTAAGGGCCAAGAAGGGGTAAATAAGAAAGTAAATGGGGTAATAAATTAATGAATATAAGTATGTGGGACAAAATCTAAATAATTGTGGGACACAAAATTTGACTCTTTTCTATTCATTCATTTCATTCTACTAAAAGTAAAATAAAAGCTCAAAAGATAAATTAATGGCGGTGGCTTAGAGAAATGGAAATAAAGAAAAAATAAAGAAAATACAAACTAAGGAAAAGAGAAGAATGTCTAAACAAGATTTCTTAAAGGTTTAGGCAAATAATACTTAATGCTTTATTTAGTTAATTTTAGTTGATTCGAATTATGTTATTTTGTTAGTATTCATACAAATTTATGGCAAAATTGGAACCTATTATGATATCCTAACCGTTTTCCTAAAGATGGGTTAGTAATTTGAGAAGCTTATGGCTTAGGAATAAATTATTTTGAATTTCTAAAGTAAATGTTTAGAAAATATATAAGGAAAAGAATTTATAATTCAAATTAATGACAAGGTACGGATAAAGGAATTATTCACGAATTTTCAAGAATTTTATAAAACTTTTTATGCATAAAAGAAGCTAGAAATAATGTAAAATTACGCTGGTGGAAAAGGGGGTTTGCATGAAGAATTAATGGAAACGATATATGTATTGAAATATTAATGTAAGGGGACAAGATTCATAAAAGTAGCCATAAAGATAAACAAAGGACACTGCAAATGTCAGAAAACACTATGGTAACGTATAAAATGATATTGTCATGGAAAGGTGGTAACGTGCTTTGTCGAAGAAGTTAGATATTGTCAGGTACTGAGTTAAGGAGTCCGTTGCTGTCATGAGCCGCCCTTCTCGACCCTCGAAAATCGACACAAAATACACCACAGAATAATATGTCACGCTCGAGTGCCGGAAAAGACAGATTATTGAGGGAAAAGAAAGAAGATAGAAGAAAGAAGGAACTAAACAAAAACAGAATCTCACAATCGCAGCGGAACAAAATATAATACATAATATCAAATCTTTACACAAAATGAAAACTATATTTGTGTTATCTGTTACATCATCAAGGTATCACAAACAAACAATAATCACCAGCCTGACAATTTCAAACAATCGCAGCAGCGGATATAAACAAATACGGTAATATGTCTCGGACTCCAGCTCCTCTCCTGAGCTCCACAACATCCTTTCCTGTAATCTATAATACTCGGTCTGACCCAAGCATTATAATGAAATAACACCCGAGTCGATCTGGAATACCAGCGTAAGAAAAATACACCCAAATTGATTATTAAAGTTTCAAAGTCCTTTGAAATCAAAACCATCTCGTAAGACCACGCCACAAATAAACACGTCGGGTTTTTACCTTACGATGGCCAAAACACTTTTTATCAAAATCCTCTTATATTATAATAGGGTCTATAGACAAATACTTATTCAAATAGTTGAAATTGTTACATTTATTAAATTCCAGCATACTAACCACAAAGTGGGTTATACAAACAAAAACCGTAAAAGGCGCATAAGGAGAATGGATTTCCAACTAATCACTAGGCACTGGGGTACCACCTGTCACAGTACGTGGCATAAATCACTGTACCGAGGATTACTCCTAATCCCCTGCAACACAAGACCAGGACTACCCCTTACTGGATAATCCCAAGTAAGATCTCCCCATGATTGGGATCGGCAACCACACCACTAAGCCGAATAAAAAGGGACATCTAGACAGGGATGAGCTCACCCTAATGGGCGCTACCCACTTAGCCTTGCTGCATAACCCCTGATTTTCAGTCATTCCCGGTTGATGAGGCTTGAGGCGAAGCGTTACCTTTTTAGAACACATCTCTTAGAATGCTCACCGTCCTCCTGACGATGTTTTGAAAGCATTCATCCATACAAGTCCGTCCTGCGTTCGAATGGAACCGAAGGCACTACTCCTACCACATCCATTTGGAATCATCCTCAAGATTAGTAGCAACTAGCCCTTGCACTTCACTGCTCCGCCTTCGAATCCAAACCCTTTTTTTCCACACGTAAACGTACAAAACGGATCGAAGTGGTTTTCGAGAATTTAATCCCGATCCCGGTCTCTTCGAAACGATCAACGCATTAGCCAATATTGATAGTCGGTTATTTAACTATCAATTAACATTCACAAACATCCATCAAAAAATAAATAACTTCCCAAATTATTTATTAACCTCAAAATATCTTCACAAGATATATTCCCAATTTCAACCGTTTTGAAAATAGTTTTCAAACCATCTTTCTTTTTACGGAATAAATTTCCTCAAACATTTTCTATTTCCAGTGAAAATAACCAAGTCCAAATACTTTAGATTTTAAAACATTAGATCACTTTATTCTAAATATACCTTAAAATGTATTTAAACATATTTAAAGCAAAACTACTTTATAAAATGTAAGCTAATTTTAAAATAAAAGTTCAATTAAACTAAATTTTACAAGAAGGGTTACAAAATCCTATACAATTTTCAAATAAAACTTTAACTAATTATCATTAAAATAAAACCATTTTATAAAATATAAATATTAATAATATTCTTTTAAAACATAATACCAATTACCCCTTTTAAATTAATTATTACTATAACTAATTTAGTACATATTTACCTTTAAAAATTTTACAACTTAAATAAGAATTTTCTTAAAATCATTCTTTTAAAATCCAATTTAAAACCTTTAACTTTTACTTAAAAATCTGCTTTAAAACATACTTGGCTTTTCAGGGAAATACACTTTCATTTCAGAATAAACCAAAGAATCCTTTTATAAATCCTACTTGATTTATCACAATTCGAATTTACATTTAAACCCCGTAAATTTCTTCCAACACTTTAAAAATAAACACCTTTTTATTTTTAACACATTTCCCATTTCCTAGAAATCACTTCCAAAATATATGCTTAAAATATTTAGAATAAGGCTACTAGAAATTTCTTAAATGAAATAATACTTAAGAAAATATATAGGAGTTTCTAAGTAATTTAAAACAAAATTACCCTTCAAAATAAAGTTATTAATCAAATATTTATATTATAATTTCCTTTTTGAAAACTTTATACCACTTTACCTTTAAAATAATTAAATATCATAATTACTTAAATAAGTATTTACTTATACTTAAAATAATTAAAAATAATATTTTTTCTAAAATATTCTAAAACACATTTTAAACTTCCAACGTATATTTTGAAAGCTTTTCTTTGAAACACACCAAATTTCCAGGAAAAATGCACTTTCCATCCTTTAAAGATAATCTCATCTTTACTTTTAAAACAATTATACCTTTCTTATAGAATTTTCCATTGGATACCTATCTTTCAAAATTTATCCACCGATAAATATACCAATTTATTTATAAACCCAATTTATAAATTTTTGTTTCTCATTCCCTTTCCAATCTCAGTTTCAAAACATTTCAAATTCCAAACCAATTTCCTGAATTTAATCTCCTTAAATTCATTCCTTAAAAATTCCTTTTCATTACCCTTTAATCCCAATTTATTTTATTTATATTTTAAAATCCCATCTTTTATTTATCCAATCATAACAGCATAATCAAATTCCAAATTAATCTATCACAGTATATAAATAAAATGCATCATCAATTATGAAAAAATTTCTCATTTTAAGGAATCCCGATAGATCCTTCCAACATGTTTCGTTGCATCCACAGATGTTAGCACAACCAATAAATATCGATCAATCTGATAATAATTAGCATATTCAGTTAATCAACCAATCGATCATTTAAATATTAGCTATTTAAATTAAATGGCATCCAGATGTGGGTGAGATTAACTCACCTTGAGTTTAAACGTTGAGTCGTTCCAATTTTAAATTAAATCGAGTCATTCGATTTAATTCAAAATCTTTGCTTGCTCCAAACATCTCCGGATCTGCTGCAGCGTGTAGATCACGTCGTTACGATTCCGGCGCTACCAAATTCGTCAAATTCTGATAATGCACAAAATAGTTACACGGTTTTAAAGTTTTTGAATATAAATTATAATATGAATTTCCCTTGTTTTAAATTTATATTACCAAAATCAAATCAGCCGTTGCTTGGAAATGAAATCACGAGCGCTAACGATTCCATCTTCCTCATTGCTACAGACAAAACAAACCCAAAGGTCGCCGACTAGGGTTTCCAAACGCGGCCACCACGGTGCCATCTAACTCGATCGTAGAGCCTAACCACGAAGCCATACACCGCACGCACCTATGGCCAGAAAGCGGCCAAGCTCTGCTCCCTTAATGCACAGGAAATCGTGCATGAATACCTCATAAACGCGGCCAAAAACCCCTCCTCTGGTCAACGATACTTGATCTCCACCGTCCACTTCGTAGAGCTAGACGAGCTCTACGATATTCTAGTTGAATTTTTTTTATAAAAGCTGATGGATTAGAAGAAAATCAAGAGGAAACGAGGAGAAGTATCGGCCATTAAAGCTTATGCTGGTGGCTGGTTATATATATATTTATAAGTATTATTTTAATATTAAATTCATTTAACACAATTTTTTCAAACGATCTCCAAATGACGAATTCCGACAGACGATTATAATGTTTTACCGCATTCCGAACACAATGGAACATGTTTCGTAGCCCAATTCAATCATATGTGGAAGATAGCATTTGAATCGAGTTTAAATATTAAATTATCGATTTTAATTTCAACGCGTTTCTTACCCGTACGAACAAACGGTAACTCTAAATGCTACGAAATTTGAAACCCGATAATAATTAACTACTACGGATCCAATGGAATTGGTTTCGTCGAATTCCAAGACTGTTCCCCGGGAGGCTATTTTAGCTCGTCGATTAATTCGAACGATTTTCAAAATCGTCGAAATCACTTAGAATTTCACTTTTAAAATTTTAGTATCTTAATTATAAATCTTATAGAATTTATAATCACATTCGAAATCATTCTAATTCATTTTAAATCAAAATCTAATTATTTGCATTATTATATTAAATTCCATTATTAAATTAATATAAAATTTCCAAATTTAGCTTATCGATTTTTGATTCCATCCAAAAGTCCAACATTAAAATTCAAATCAAACTAGATTTAAACTAATCTTAGAAACCATTTTCATATCTATTTACATCCAGATTCACAAATTATCCTAATCCTAAATATTTAATTATTATTATACAAATCCAATTGAATTGCCATATTTGGAATTTTAACTAATTTTATTAATTTAACCAAAATCTTTTTATTTCAAAATCAAATTATAGTTCACATTCAACATTTAAAATGAATTATATGTTCAAATCTAACGACCAAAATTCTGAGTCGTTACATTCCTCCGGGTCGTTACATTCCTCCACCCTTATAAAAATTTAGTCCCCGAAATTTGTTAAGGTAGGAAAATGCTTCCAAACTCATTTACTTACCCAAACAAACTTAGTTAAAAACTCACAATAATTTTACCAAAACCTTTAGCTCAAATTCCTAAAACCATTTGCTTTATTTTTAACTCAAAAGCTTTGTTAACAACATTATTTCAAAATGCAACTTTTCTAGTTAAGCCAAAATTTTCAAAACTTTCAAAAAAATTCTAACTCCCAAAATTTTTGAAAATTTTTGACAGCGTCTCCTTTGTACGGAGAGCGTTTCATAATACCACAGTAGACACAAATATATATACATCGACCCACATGGTTGGAAAACAAAATATACCACAATATATATATCATTTTCAAATTTTATTGTGTAGGCGTACCTTTGATTAGCATTTTTTTAAGCAAGCGACTAATATATTATGCATTCACGCGCTCCAACTCTATCTATTTCCTCCCGTACCTGTACTTACTCAAACAAGCACATAAGTTTTCAATAATATGAAATTTCAACAACATTCCATTCATTAATCTTAGCCAAACATAACGATTACATAAGCCAACCAACCAATTTCATAATCCTACAAGTACCATCTTTATAGCAATCACAAGTTTTCAACACCATTTAATGTTCCTAACAAATCTAAACTTTATTTCATTCCACTCGAATGATTTACAATCAAGTTTACTTTTTACAATTCATATTTACTACAACCAATTCATTTTCACTTCAATATGATTAACATATGCTTTACTTACATCAATTTACTTCAGTTCGATTCCAAATTGATTCACAATCAAATTTTTATTTTAAATTTGATATACTTGCATTTCTTTTATGATTCGCTTGCATTTATATACAAAACCACTTAATTAAATTTCACTTAATCCAATTGATTCAAAAACCAGCTTAATTTGCTTCTTTAAATCAATTCAATTCCATTTACAACAAACAACCAATTTCCATCCAAATTTTAAAGTTATCCATGCAAGTAACCATCACTTAATCTTACCACCTTTTAAAATTAATTCCATCTTAATCTATATCAATTTTATTTCATTCGGAATTATTCATAACCCAAACAATTTTTACTTCATCACAATTATTAAATCAAATCCTTATTCTCACTTCAAGTTCATCATCCAACTTAAGTTTATATTAATATCATTCCATTCTGGATTATTTACAACTCATGCATTCTTATTTCATCATGAAGAGAAATTAAAATTCTTTCACTTGCATCAAAATTTTATTATCTAAACAAATTTCATTTAAGACCCATTATAAAGCTCGACCACAATCGCTTTTGAGTTTGCTTAAGTTATCTCAATAACAAAATAACTCCATGTCTTCTCACCTTAATCTTATTTCCATTTTAATTTGATTCTTATTCAATTAAATTCCAATCCATTACAAATTTTAATTCAACTAGTTTACTTGCAATTCATTTACTTTTATTTCACCTTCTCAATTTATTTCTGAATTTATTAATAATATGGCCATTCCAGCTATTCTATTCTAGAACTGGGTTTTATTTTTCCCTTTCAAATTTTAACAAGCTACCAAAATTTATTCGTTCCAATACAAATTCCATTTAATTTAGCTTACACTAAATTCATCCTCGAACAATTCCTTTGGATTTAGTTGAGTAAGCATTTACTTCATTCAATATCATTTCAACTAAATTAAATTTTCTTTCAATTCTTCTCCGATTCTAATTCAAGTTCAACCAAACTTTATTTAGCCAACTTAAATTCATACCATTTCCTTTACTATTTTAAATAAGAATTTAATTCTAGTCAAGATTATTTATAACACAACTGAGTTTTGATTTTAATTCAATTCAAATTCAACTAAATTCTATTTCTCTATATATAAGTTCAAACTTATTACTAACCCAAGTCTATTCACATTTTATTTATATTTCACATTGCCTTACCTCACTTCACATTTCATTTAGGATTTAAATTATGAATTACCCATTGAATGCCAACCACTGTATTTTGGTTTTACACTTCATTTCTCTATTCATAAGTTCCCTAACTTATTTACTTAAAAATCTTACATTGCTCTTTTGTATCATTTTCACCTTATAATCACAATTCCAAATTATATATATATCACTTAATAGCGTAAGGGTATAAATTTTCATTACATAATTATAATCATTTTATATTTCAACTTTATATTCAATTTAGTTCAATTTCAATTTTATTTAACTTATCTCCAGTTAAATTCAAATATATTTTGTTCACTTTCGTTCACTGAAATTAAATTTTAATTCCAGGATTAAAATATCATTTTCCCTTCTTATTTGAATCAACTTCACTTAATAGGTTCACTAGTTGCTTTATCTTAACTTTTTCACATTATTTAAATAGAGTTCCCAGAATTCAATTACCCGGTTTTGTTTTAAAACCAATTTGAAATAATAATCAAAACATACCCATTTGGTATATCAAATCAAATGTCCGAATTTCAAAACACTTGGTTTTACCAAAACAAATTTCCCTTTTGAAATTTCCAAAACGACTTTTATACCCAACAAGTCCAAACAAATATCATAACCAATCATCACGGTAGCAATCCATCACTTTAGAAACTCGAAAATGAAGTCTGATGATGTAGCCATCATCATTCGGATTATTTTCCAACGACTGAAGTGAGTTCAGTACTTCCTTGCTTCCATAAATTCCTTTCGCATAATTTCCATTCAAAAATATTTCCCAAAATAATACTCCATTATTTCCTTCAAATTTTTGGAAAACATGTCCACCATTTCCAGGATTGCCAAACCTTTGTTTAAATACACTTTAAACGCTTTTCAAAATTTCCGGGATTTAGATTCCAGTCTAAATCTAATTTTAGTTATACTTATAGAATTCAATTTAGTTATAAACCATTTTAAATTTTAGACTCTTATATTTGATTATAATATTAACAACCAACCATCCAAGTATATAATAATTTAAGAAAATTATTCCTTTGATATCAAAATATAATTTTGGGTAAAACATTTTCATTTACCTGCTTTAGAAAAACAATACCATGTTGGTTTATCTTGTTTAAGAGTTTAGAAACCCCTATCGATACGGTTGTACTTACCGTACCGATCAGAATTAATAAACACTCAACCGATAAGTCAACACAGTATAAAAATAGTTTTATATTCACTAACAAGTACGCTCTCATATCTATTATTACATACAAACTCATTATAGAGTACTATTGACTCTGTTTAATGAGTAATTTTCCCACCAGAGCCAAGGTTATTGTAACGACCCGAGAATTTTCGATTCCCAAAATTCCATATGGTTAGGAAAAGAAGAAAGAGATAGAAGAAGAATAAAAAACACAACAAAGATACTCACATTCTCAGTGGATCAAAATATAATATCATATAATAACAGTTTACAAAAGAATTCTATATTTGTCAAATACATTTATAATACATCAGAGTTACACATATATACAAACACTAGTTATACATAATCATCATGTCTCAAATATACATCAATATAAAACAGCAGAGACACTACATACGTTCTTGACATCCAGCTCGCCTCCGGAGCTCCAGAACGTCCTTACCTGAAAATCTATAATACTCGGTCTGACCCAAGCATTACATCAAAGTAACACCCGGGTCAGGCTGAAAATCAACGTGAATAAACCTATCTAACATGGAATACAAAGCATACAACTTAAATAAAACCCGGGGTAACTCGTATCAATTTACAAATTCACAATTGTTATAGACGTCACTTATTTCACACATCAATTTTCTAAGTACCAAAATTTAGATTAAATAGTCCAATTCACTTAAATCATTTCATTCCAGCCTAATGATTTCACATATCAATCTATAAAAATTCGAAGTGGTTTCAGGTATTTTCTATTACCCGACCCAGGTCTCTTCGAGTCTCATTCAAGGCATCCAATAATATTCAATCATCCCTAAGCAAACTTGATCACTTCCAAATTAATTTACTTAATTCTAATTGAATTACTGACCTCAATCACTTAGATTCCTTCACTTGACATTAATTAATTTCAAATCAATAAATTAATCATCCCTTAATTATCCATCTTAATTAATCGCCCTGGATTAATTATCCTTCAATTACATTCAAGTAATTATCTTTAATTAATTACACAAATTAAGTATTCTTAACCAAAACAGTAATTAATCTTTGATTACTTCCCAAATTAATTAACTATAATTAATTACATTAATCCTTACTTACTCATATTAATTAATTTCTTATAAATCACTTATTATTGATTAATTAATCTTAATTAATCAATCTTTAATTACATCATTGATTATATAAATTAATGATTTCTAATTACATTTTAATTTATCCTAATCTAAATTAATTACATTAAGTAACTAATTGTTAATTAAACCACAAATATTGATCACTCTTGATTAATTTTGTAACATGCCAAAATTTTATCAATTTAAATTTGGTTATTGCCGAACTTTTATAATAC
Source organism: Allium cepa (assembly GCA_030765085.1). NCBI lineage: Eukaryota > Viridiplantae > Streptophyta > Magnoliopsida > Asparagales > Amaryllidaceae > Allium > Allium cepa. The sequence continues at coordinate 453,410,730 of CM060932.1, forward strand.
AATTTAAAAGGTTACAAAATAAATAATAAGTGATAATTTAAATGAATTTAAATTTCAAAATTCTTTTGAGTTTGAAATTTGAAAATATTAAAAGTGTTTAAAATAATTTGGATCTAAATTTTGATTCATATATGTGAATATATGTGTATGAGTGCATATGTGGGTAAATTTGAATTTATATATTGATTTTTTTTGAATTTAAATTTTAAAATAAATGTTTTGTAAAAGAATTTGGATTTATAAATGTATATCTATGTGATTTATTTAATATGTATTTAAATTCAAACCATTCTCTTTTTAAAAATGTGTATTAATACAAGCTAATGTTTTTGATAAGAAATGAAAGTTAAATACAAATTTAATAGTGTAAAATATTATTGTTAATAAACATTAATTATTAATTACAAGTGTTAAGTTTGCAAGGACTAAGGTGACAAGTGTAATTCAAGGGAAGAAAAAAATTAACTAGTGTCATTTGTATTATTTTCTTTTACTTAAGAAATTTATAGAAAAGAAGTAAAATTATACAAGTCATTTATCTTCTTCTCTTACTCATTTCAAAGAAAATAATATCTGTGAAATCTTTATATCAGGAAAAAAAATGTTCATCAAAACAAGCTAGTTTGCCTCAACATTTGAAATCAAGAAAACTAATTCCAGGGAAAAATCTGTAACTAAACTATTCTCTCAACATTTCAAGCAGAAGAAAGAATTCAAAGTTAATTTCAACCCTACAACAATTATTACAAAATCAAGCAAGAACTTCAAGAATTAAAGAGATTCATATTATCAATCAGCAACTCAATTCTTTTTTTACAGTTGCAAACTTGACAGCATCTTCATTCTCTGTTTTATTAAGAATTGACTGTAAGTAAGTTAAAATTTTGGTCACTGATTAATTAAATGCATGAATATAACAAGAGTAATTATGGATCTGTAACCATCAATTTGCAGATCTAAGTTTAAAAAGAATTAAAGTAAGAAAAAGAAGAAGAAGTAGGAATTCAGGTTCATCTCTGTTTGAAAACTGTCAGGACTTCTGAAGGAAAAAAATGTGAGTAATTTTTTTTTGAATTTGGAGTTTACACTTGTTGTTTGAGATCACGTCTGAATGTAAGTGAAAAATGCTTGCATGAGTACAAATAAGTATATATTTGTATATGAATGTGTATATGCATCTAACCTGTGCATGTTGATATACAGGGTTGCAAATCCTGTTCTAGTTCTAGGTTATTAGAAAAAACCTGTCAAAAACAAAATTCTTTACCTCTAGTTTTTGTGAGATCGAAGTAATAGAAAAAAGGAAAGTGTTCAGATTCACCAAAACTAAATTAAAAAAATATATTATAAATTAAAATCAGGAATACATGCCTGGAACAAGAAATAGTACAGTAAGCTCAATCTAAAGTTAAAATTTGATTTTCCTGATTTTTCAATTTGATTATATGATCTAAATCGCCTTGAAAATATCGATTTTTAAGATTAAAATCAAGATTTTAAATTACGTATTCAATGTGAAACTTGAAATTGAACATGGCACGAGATTTTGTGAAACTCTGATGAACAGAGACAAAGTTTGTCTCGCGACCATGGCAGATGATAGGATAAAGGTCTGGGGACATCACAAAAATTGTTGAATGATTTTTAAATCATCGTGGTGACTGCAGATCAATGAGAAAGGGTTTAAGCCCTAAAATAGGTTGAGATTAAAATTATTGCCGTGCCGAGTCTCTGTTTGATCGAGTTGTACGAGGTTTTGGGAAATTGTAGTGGGGAAAGTTTGCTAGGTGTGGCCGGAGTTGTAGGCAGTCCGGTGGTCAGCGTGGGGCATACGAAGTGATTCTCTGATGATGGCTGTTGTATCCATGTTGATCGAGATAACTCGATTTTGTTTTCGATTTTCATCTGTGCTTTTTAGTGTTTGGGTAGAAAGTGTGGGGTTAAGGTCATCTGCTGGTGGTGGTCTTGGGGGCCGGAAGGGTGACGTCGATCAGTGAAGGTGCACGGCACTGGAATGGTGTCAGTAGTTGATAAATGAAGGAGCAGGGTTCGACTCGAAGGAGGCTTCGGGATAATCATGTTGTGGCTCGAGTTTGATCTCGAGTGAATTTTGTGGTGCGTCGGGTCGAAAGTACTTAAGAAAATTTTAAGTTGGAACAGGGGGCATTCGGGTTGAATACCTGATAAACCCGAAGCAAACGAGAAAAGCTCTCGATTGTGACTCGAAGCGGGTCTCGTGATTTATATGAAAAACTGTTTTTTTCTTTTTCCTTTAAAAGTTTTCAAACTTTTAAACAATTTTAACCATATTTCACATTTATACCTTAGACTTAAGTTGGATACATCAAGGATTTAAGTGAGATTTTTTTAAAGTAATTAAATTTTAATTTATTTAATTTTGATGCATCATTTTATGAAGTCATTTATAATAAAGAAAATTAAAATAAAATGTTGTTTGAAACTAAATCTTAACCTTTTAAGGTATCTAATGTGATAAAAGTAAGTTATTGAACAAGATTTATAAAGATAATCAAGAAAACTAATTTATCTTTTGATTTATTAAATAATTAATGATTTTATTAAATTAATTATTTTAAAGGGAATTAATTAATTAATAATTAATTTAATAAACAATTTAGATTTATTAATTTGTAATTAATTATTAATTAAGAAATAATTAATTAATAAAAGTAATTAAGATTTAATTAATTAATAACTAAGATTAATTTATTTGGAATTAATTAATAAAAAAAATTTGATTAAGTAGTGATTAAATTAATGAAGATGATTAAGTCTTAATCAATAGTAATTAATGATAATTAATCATTGATTAAATATTTCTAATGAAAGTAATCATGTGACTGATACATTTAAAACCACATGATTTTTTCATCTTAAAGGAAGATGCTTTGATTGTTCTTGAAAGCTGTGAGTTGGATTGACATTTATGTTATGTGATGTGATGCTATGTATTAATTCTTTGTGCTGAGCTGTGATATTGGTATTGAATATACTGCTGTGTGATTGTGAATACCCATTGGCCCGTAAAACGGCGTTTGAATTTCGATGCGACAGGGAGTCGGATTCCAGTTGGTTATCCGAAACCCACATCGAATATGTGAATTTTTGTGATTAATACATCCACGTGTTTTTAAAATTGACGCTCACTATTCGGATTAGCCGGGAGAGGACCTTTGTGTCATATAACCCATTCCGAATAGTGATATGACGAAATGGATGAGCATTGAAGACGGTGATGAAGACCGGACGTCTTCGAGAACGATAGGATAACCTGTCGAATGACTCTGCACTGAGTTTCTCTGATATAGAGTTCTCCATATGTGATGGGGAGTCCGACGGGATTTTGGATGCCCATATTGCAAGGACTTCTTCGGAAGTGCCTTCGGTTCTGTTCGAACCCAGAACAGACTTGTATGGTTGTATGTCTGACATTACAAACTGAGATATAAAGCTGATTTCTTTCAAATACATATCTGTTGGTGGCGGAGAATTTATTCTCTTAGCTTAACACCCTTCTCTGAGACGTATGAGCTCATAGGTTATGTAGTTGAAGGTCATTAGTGATATACTTCCAATTTGGTAGTGTGGCATGCTGAGTGCTGCTGATCATTTGTTGATCGAAGCATGGCTTTGTGGAAAGCGTAGCTTTGTGGACGAGACTTCGTCGAACCTCGCAACCCAGTTATAATTGAAAGAGGAATCGTGGCAGCAAGGTTATTTGGGGGTAGCTCCCCCTGAGGGTATGTCCATTTCCTTCTGGATTATAAGTGGTATCATGGTATGGAGCCCAGATACTTACTTTGTGATTGCTGCAAACTTATTGCTTTGTGGTTGTCCGTTGTGAAGCGCTTCGGATAAAGGTTGGTAACGACCGGAAGGTTGTACACTCGTGTCAGTTGTTTCCTAGTTATAGAGGTAGGCCTTGTGTAGCAGAGATCCGGTTAGGGTCCGGGGACGTCCCTCCAGAGGCGTTCCATTTTTTATATATGAGAAGTTCCTTTGCCCGACCATTTGTTGGCAATCCAAATAAAACAATACGAGCCCAATACGGTTTTAAATTGTATAACCTGCCACCTCAGGTGGTAGCTACAGTAGGCATAGTATAATGGTACCTATGCTGGCTAAGATTAATATTATACTTTCGAAATGTTTTCACACAATGCACTAATAATAATATTTAAGAGTGTTTTTTTCCGTATCAAGCATTTTTGACTGTCATAAGGAGAAATCTCCTCCAAGTCTGCGTTTGCATTGTGTGTGTGGTAGGAGGCCTTATGGCAGTTTCATTTTCAAAAAGCATTGCGAATTTCTTTCAAATTCTTTTGTTTACTTTTGAGAAGAATAAATTGCTTTTATTTCAAACAACAGTTTTGTTTACTCATACCAGTCCCATGACTGACCGGAGTTTATTGTTCCTTTCCTAAACTCTGGGTGCCCAAAATTTTCCACACAGGCAGCCTAGAAGCAGGTTATCCATGTTTTGAAGCTAGCTTGGATTTTGAAGTCTTTTAGAAATTTTCGGATTCTAGAAGCTTTAATCTTTTGAAGTGTTGGAGCATTTGAAGACCTTGTTGAAGTTGAAGTATGTTGGAAACTCGTCGAAGTTCTGTTGTCCTATTTTTGGTTATATCATATTTGTATCACTTTGATATTTTGGATCGATGTTGTATTGGAGATTGTACCATGTTGTACCTGTGTTGATATATATTCATTTTATTTCCGCTGTTATATTCATCTAATGTTGTTATAAGCTCCATCCGAACTGGAATTCGACGCTCGAATCTCCGGCAGTCGAATACAAGTGAGGTATTTGATGTCGATTTTTGAACGCTGAATTTCGGGTCATGTCAAGTGGTATCAAAGCTAAAGGTTGAGTAAGAACTTTAGCTACGGATATAACACATTAGATGGATCATTAGAGATAGGGTTAAGTATACCCTAGAATGAGATAAACCGAAAGACCGAAACCCTAAATTTCTTGGTCTATTCCTTTTGAACCGTTAATGTTCCTAAGATATCTTGTCCGTATGCCTAAATCAAGTTTTTTTGCTATTTACAAATAGTAAGAATGAGGGGAAGAAAAGGACAAGGTAGGGAACGGAGAAATACCACCACAACTGGTCAAGTCCCTGCAATTGCAATTGTGCCTACTCAATCTCAGCCGAATCTGGCTGATCTGTATAAAAGTTTCTTGAGACTTGGTGGAAAGCCATTTACTTGCAAGGAATCTGTTGTAGAAGCCCAAGCCTAGATCTGATCATGTGAAAGAATTTTTAAAGGATTGAAGTTGGAAGACGATCAAAAGCGACTAATAGCTTCGTGGCAACTCCAAGAGGAAGCGTCAGGTTGGTGGGAGACAGTTACTGTGGATGAGTCAGAAGATAAGTTTACTTAGAGACGATTTAAAGTAGTGTTTGAGCAGCGATACATTCCATCTGCTGATATCTCTCGAATGTTCCTAGATTTGAAGCAAGGAAGTCTATCATTTGAAGAGTACTTGAATAAATTCAATGAAATGTCTCGATTTGGTCCGGAACTAGTAAGTTCACCCTTGAAGAAAAATGAAAGATTCATTCGAGGAATGAATAAGGAGTATCACGAGAGAATGACATCCCACATTAAAGAATCTTTTTCGAACATGATTGATATGGGTTATCGATATGATGATCTAGATATGCAGAAAGTTCCGGAAGAGAAGCGGGGTTCAAGTAGTTCGAATTGGAAGAAAAGAAAATTCGAAGGAAAGAGGCCAGTTCAAGGCAAGGAGAAGAAGAGGAGTAATCAAGAGAATTCAGTCAGAAATGTTACTTGTTATAATTTTCAGGAGAAAGGCCGTTTAGTAAATGATTGTGAGAAGACAAAGAAACAAATTAAGAAAATCAACTTATAAAGACAAGTTGAAGATCCAAGAAATGCTATAGTTGTCACCAGCCAGGTCATGGAGTTAAGAATTGCCCGAAAAAGAAACGAGCACAAATTGCAAAAGTGTGCGCAATAAAAGATAACCCCTCAACTTCTAAGGCGAATGAAGGAAAGGGAGTTTTGGAGGGTAACCTTATTGTTGGTGAAAGAGTTGTTAGAGTTTTATTCGACACGGGAGTTTCACATAGCTTTATCTCCCAACAGATCGTGGACGAATTAAAACTTAAACTCAAGTTTGTCGATGAGCCTATTTGTGTGAAGAATCCAATGGGTGGTCTTGCAAATCTTTGTTTATATTGTAGGAGGGTGACTATCTCTTATTCTGGCCGTAAATTTCCTATTAACCTTTATGTTCTCGACTTCAATGAATTTGAAGTCCTACTCGGGATGAATTGGTTATCGAAGTATGAAGCCAAGTTAGATTGCAGCAATCGAACGATTCTAGTCAAAACTAAACATGGAGATTCTGTTGAAATTTCCTGTGAAGTCCCTAGTCCGAAAAGGGATAAACTGATGTATACGTTGGGGTATGCGGAACCTAGTTTGGAGTCCATTCCTATTGTCCAACATTTTCCCGATGTATTCAAAGAAGTAGAATCTTTACCCCCACATAGAGAAATTGAATTCAGAATTGACTTAATTTCGAATGCTCACCCTGTCGTTCATGATAGTCGCAGAATGGCACCACGGGAAAGAATTGAATTAGTCAATCAAACTCGAGATTTATTAAAGAAAGGGTTGATTCGCCCTAGTGTTTTCGAATGGGGTTCAGCTGTCGTGTTTGTGGCAAAATCGGACGGATCTTTGAGATTTTGTGTAGATTACCGCGATCTCAATAAACAAACTCTTAAGAACAAATTCCCTTTACCCAGGATCGACGATTTATTCGATCAACTTCATGGTGCATGATTCTTTTCTAAGATAGATCTAGCCCAGGGATTCCATCAGTTGTGAATTGCCGAAGATTGTGTTCACCTAACTTCTTTTAGGGGTCCGGATATGTTATACAAGTGGTAGGTCATGCCTTTCGGACTAACCAACGCTCCCGCGTACTTTGTAGATTTGATGACCCGAGTGTTTCAAGAGGTGCTGAATAAATTCGTTCTTGTATTTATCGGTGAAATCTTAATCTACTCCAAAACCAAAGAAGAGCATGCTGAACATCTCAGGATTGTTTTGGAAATATTGAGAAGGAACATCTTATTCGCTTAATTTGCTAAATGTCACTTTTATGTTAAAGAAGTCAGATTTCTTGGCCATATTGTAAATGAAGAAGGGATTTCTGTCGATCCGAGCAAAATTTCTGCTATTCTTGACTGGAAGCGACCCACGACTCTGAAAGAAGTTCGAAGTTTTCTGGGTTTAGCAGGCTATTACCGGAAGTTTGTTCAGGAATTTTCTAAGATTGCTAGCCCATTGACCAAGCTAACAGTGAAGAACGCCAAGTTCAATTGGACTCCAAAATGTGATGAAGCTTTTCAGGAGTTGAAAAAGAGATTAACCACTGCCCCTGTTCTCGCTATCATTAAGGGAACTAAGGCTTATCTGTCTATACTGACGCGTGTGGTGATAGGATTGGTGCAGTGCTAATGCAGAATGGGAAAGTAATTGCCTATGCGAGTAGACAATTACGCCCGCATGAAAGAAATTACCCAACACACGATTTGGAACTTTTGGCTATTGTTTTCGCTTTAAAAATCTGACGACATTATCTTCTGGGTAAGAATCTGCTTCAGCTTTTCTAAAAAGAAAATTTTAAAATTCAACTTAACTTAATATATATTAAATAAATCTTTCTTGTTTAGGTGAAAAATTTGAATTATTCACCGACCATAAATCTTTAAAGTATCTCTTCACCCAGAAGGATTTAAATCTATGGCAAAGCTAATGTAGTTGCTGATGCTTTAAGTAGAAGCATGTTACTCTTGCTCATCTTGTTGTCACTCCTACTCTTCTTGAGAAAGTCGCCAGCCAACAAAAAGAAGATGAGTTTCTTCATCAAATTTATGAGATATTGCGTCGTGGTGAAAATACTAGTTTTGAAGTCGACGACAATAAAGTTATAAGATTGAAAGGAAGAATTTGTGTCCCAAACATTCCGGAGCTGAAACGTGAAGCTTTGGACGAGTGCCATAAGTCCAAACTTTGTATCCATCCAGGAGTCAATAAAATGTATCGTGATATTAAAAGAACGTTTTGGTGGAAGACAATGAAGAGGGACATATCCATTTATGTGAGTCGCTGTGCTACTTGTCAGCAAATTAAAAGCGATCAAAAGAAAGTGGCTGGTTTACTTCAACCTTTGGAAGTACCGAAGTGGAAATGGGATCAGGTATCAATGGATTTCATCGACGGATTGCCAACGAACCAAGAAGGGAAATAAAGCAATATGGGTTATAGTGGACCGTCTAACCAAAACTGCTCACTTCATTGCAGTGAAATCTACTCGGACTGCAGCTAGCTTAGCTGAGCTATATATCAAAGAGATTGTCCGTCTCCACGGTATACCGAGCAGTATAGTGAGTGATCGTGACCCGATCTTCACTAGTAGATTTTGGGAGGCGTTTCAAGCCATATTAGGAACAAAGCTGAACTTCAGTACTGCTTGTCATCCACAATCTGATCAGAAAACTGAGAGGATAAATCGAATATTAAAAGACCTTTTGCGAGCTTGTATCCTTGACTTTGGTGGTTCTTGGGAGGACTATTTACATTTGGTCGAATTTTCATATAATAATGGCTATCAAGCCAATATCGAAATGGCTCCTTTTGAGGCTTTATATGGTCATCCGTGTCGATCACCGGCATACTGGATTGAATCCGGTGATAGACTCGTTCGGGGACCAGATATGATTAAGGAAGCCACTGAAAAGGTTGATTTTATTCGAAAGAAGTTAATAACTGCTCAGAGTCACCAGATGAATTATTACGACTGCAGAAAAAGAGCTTTGGAATTTCAAGTTGGAGATTTCGTTTTCTTGAAAGTATCTCCAATGCGGGGTGTGTTAAGATTTGGGAAAACTGGAAAGCTAGCACCGCGTTATATTGGTCCTTTTCCTATTCTGGAAAGGATTGGTCCTCTAGCATATCGAGTACAACTACCTAACTGGTTATCCGGCGTACACGATGTATTCCACGTTTCACATCTTCGAAAGTACGTGCACGATCCAGACAGTATTATCGAAGAGGCAGCACAGCAGGATCTAGAAACCTCACCGAATCTAACAATTAAAAGAGAACCAATTAATATTGTGGATCGGGACGAAAAGCAATTACGGAACAAAAATGTGAAGCGGGTTAAAGTGCAGTGGAGCGGTGATTTAAGGACTGTACTTGGGAGACAGAAGACAGTATGCAAAAGTCTTATCCCAATTGCAGAGTGGATATCTCGGCTTAAACTGGTAAGCCATTTCTCTATCCTTTTCTGAATTCGTATATTCTTTGTTTGCTTTTCTCTCTCTTTCAAATTTCGAGGACGAAATTTTCTTAAAGGGGGAATTTGTAACATACCAAAATTTTATCAATTTAAATTTGGTTATTGCTAAATTTTTATAGTACAATTTAAAGGTTACAAAATAAATAATAAGTGATAATTTAAATGAATTTAAATTTCAAAATTCTTTTGAGTTTGAAATTTGAAAATACTAAAAGTTTCTAAAATAATTTGGATCTAAATTTTGATTCATATATGTGAATATATGTGTATGAGTGCATATGTGGGTAAATTTGAATTTATATATTGAATTTTATATATTGAATTTGATTTTTTTTTTGAATTTAAGTTTTAAAATAAATGATTGGAAAAGAATTTGGATTTATAAATGTATATCTATGTGATTTATTTAATATTTATTTAAATTCAAACCATTCTCTTTTTGAAAATGTGTATTAATACAAAGCTAATATTTTTAATAATAAATGAAAGTTAAATACAAATTTAATAGTGTAAAATATTATTGTTAATAAAAATTAATTATTAATTACAAATGTTAAGTTTGCAAGGACTAAGGCGACAAGTGTAATTCAAGGGAAGAAAAATATTAACAAGTGTCATTTGTATCATTTTCTTTTACTTAAGAAATTTGTGGAAAAGAAGTAAAATTATACAAGTCGTTTATCTTCTCCTCTTACTCATTTCAAAAAAAAAATATCTGTGAAATCTTTATATCAGGAAAAAAAATATATTCATCAAAACAAGCTAGTTTGCCTCAACATTTGAAATCAAGAAAACTAATTCCAGGAAGAAATTTGTAACTAAACTATTCTCTCAACATTTCAAGCAGAAGAAAGAATTAAAAGTTAATTTCAACCCTTCAACAATTATTACAAAATCAAGCAAGAACTTCAAGGATTAAAGAGATTCAGATTATCAATCACCAACTCAAATTTTTTTTTTCCAGTTGCAAGCTTGACAACATCTTCGTTCTCTGTTTTATTAAGAATTTACTGTAAGTAAGTTAAAATTTTGGTCATTGATTAATTAGATGCTTGAATATAACAAGAGTAATTATTGATCTGTAACCATCAATTTGCAGATCTAAGTTTAAAAAGAATTAAAGTAAGAAAAAGAAGAAGAAGGAATTCAGGTTCATCTCTGTTTGAAAACTGTCAGGACTTCTGAAAAAAAATATGAGTAATTTTTTTTTGAATTTGGAGTTTAAACTTGTTGTTTGAGAACATGTCTGAATGTAAGTGAAAAATGCTTGCATGAGTACAAATAAGTGTATATTTGTATGTGAATGTGTATATGCATCTAACCTGTGCATGTTGATATACAGGGTTGTAAATCCTGTTCTAGTTCCAGGTTATTAGGAAAAAACCTGCCAAAAACAAAATTCTTTACCTCTAGTTTTTATGAGATCGAAGTAATAGAAAAAAGGAAAGTGTTCAAATTCACCAAAACTAAATTAAAAAAAAAATTATAAATTAAAATCAAGAATACATGCCCGGAACAAGAAATAGTACAGTAAGCTCAATCTAAAGTTAAAATTTGATTTCCCTAATTTTTCAATTTGATTATATGATCTAAATCGCCTTTGAAAATATCAATCTTTAAGATTAAAATCAAGATTTTAAATTACGTATTCAATATGAAACTTGAAATTAAACGTGGCACGAGTTTTTGTGAAACTCTGATGATCGGAGACAATGTTTGTCTCACGACCACGACAGATGATAGCATGAAGGTCTGGGGACATCACAAAAATTGTTGAATGATTTTTAAATCATCATGGTGACTGTAGATCAATGAGAAAGGGTTTAAGCCCTAAAATAGGTTGCGATTGAAATTGTTGTCGTGCCGAGTCTCTGTTTGATCGAGTTGTATGGGGTTTTGGGAAATTGTAGTAGGGAAGGTTAGCTAGGTGTGGCCGGAGTTGTAGGCAATTCGACGGTCGGCGTGGGGCGTACGAAGTGATTCTCTGATGATGGCTGTTGTATCCATGTTGATTGAGATAACTCGATTTTATTTTCGAGTTTCATCTGTACTTTTTAGTGTTTGGGTAGCAAGTGTGGGTCGAAGGTCTTCTATTGGTGGTGGTCTTGGGGGCCGGAAGGGTGACGTTGATCAGTGCAGGTGCAAGGCACTGGAACGGTGTCAGTAGTTGATAAATGAAGGAGCAGGGTTCGACTCGAAGGAGGCTTCGTGATAATCATGTTGTGGCTCGAGTTTGATCTCGAGTGAATTTTGTGGTGCGCCGGGTCGAAAGTACTTAAGAAAATTTTAAGTTGGAACAGGGGCCACTCGGGTTGAATTCCTGATAAACCCGAAGCAAACGAGAAAAGCTCTCGGGTGTGACTCGAAGCGAGTCTCGTGATTTATATGAAAAACAGTTTTTTCATTTTCCTTTAAAAAATTTCAAACTTTTAAACAATTTTAACCATATTTCAAATTTATGCCTTAGACTTAAGTTGGATACATCAAGGATTTAAGTGAGATGTTTTTAAAGTAATTAAATTTTAATTTATTTAATTTTGATGCATCATTTTATAAAGTCATTTATAATAAAGAAAATTAAAATAAAATGTTGTTTGAAACTAAATCTTAACCTTTTAAGGTATCTAATGTGATAAAAGTAAGTTATTGAACAAGATTTATAAGAATAATCAAGAAAATTAATTTACCTTTTGATTTATTAAATAATTAATAATTTTATTAATTAATAATTTTAAAGGGAATTACTTAATTAATAATTAATTTAATAAACAATTTAGATTTATTAATTTGTAATTAATTATTAATTAAGAAATAACTAATTAATAAAAGTAATTATGATTTAATTAATTAATAACTAAGATTAATTTATTTGGAATTAATTAATAAAAAAAAGTGATTAAGTAGTGATTAAATTAATGAAGATGATTAAGACATAATCAATAGTAATTAATGATAATTAATCATTGATTAAAGATTTCTAATGAAAGTAATCATGAGATTGATAAATTTAAAACCACATGATTTATTCATCTTAAAGGAAGATTCTTTGATTGTTTTTGAATGTTGCGCGTTGGATTGACATTTATGTTATGTGATGTGATGCTATGTATTAATGCTTTGTGCTGAGCTGTGATATTGGTATTGAATATACTGCTGTGTGATTGTGAAAACCCATTGGCCCGTAAAACGGCGTTTGAATTTCGATGCGACAGGGAGTCGGATTCCAGTTGGTTATCCGAAACCCACATCGAATTTGTGAATTTTTGTGATTAATACATCCATGTGTTTTTAAAATTGACGCTCACTATTCGGATTAGCAGAGAGAGGACCTTTGTTTCATATAACCCATTTCGAATAGTGATACGATGAAATGCATGAGCATTGAAGACGGTGATGAAGAGCGGACGTCTTCGAGAACGATAGGATAACCTGTCAAATGACTCTGCACTGAGTTGCGGTATAGAGTTCTCCATATGTGATGGGGAGTCCGATTGGGATTGTGGATGCCCGGATTGCATGGACTTCTTCGGAAGTGCCTTCGGTTCTGCTCGAACCCGGAACAGACTTGTATGGTTGTATGTCTGACATTACAAACTGAGATATAAAGCTGATTTCTTTCAAATACATATCTGTTGGTGGTGGAGAATTTATTCTCTTGGCTTAACACCCTTCTCTGAGACGTACGAGCTTAGAGGTTATGTAGTTGAAGGTCATTAGTGATATACTCCCAATTTGGTAGTGTGGCATGCTGAGTGCTGCTAATCATTTGTTGATCGAAGCATGGCTCTGTGAAAAGTGTAGCTTCGTGGACGAGACTTCGTCGAACCTCACAACCAGTTATGGTCGAAACAGGAATTGTGGCAGCAAGGTTATTTGGGGGTAGCGCCCCCCGAGGGTATGTCCATTTCCTTCTGGATTATAAGTGGTATCATGGTATGGAGCCTAGATACTTACTTTGTGGTTGCTGCAAACTTATTGCTTTGTGGTTGTCGGTTGTGAAGCGCTTAGGATAAAGGTTGGTAACAACCGAAAGATGGCATACTCATGTCAGTTGTTACCTAGTTATCGAGGTAACCCGACCTTGTGTAGTAGAGATCTGGTTAGGGTCCGGGGACGTCCCTCCAGAGGCGTTCCCTTTTTTTATATGGGAAGTTACTTTGCCCGACCATTTGTTGGCAATCCAAATAAAACAATACGATCCCAATACGGTTTTAAATTGTATAACCTGCCACCTCAGGTGGTAGCTATAATAGGCATAGTATAATGGTACCTATGCCGGCTAAGATTAATATTATACTTTCGAAATGTTTTAACACTATGCACTAATAATAATATTTACAAGTGTTTTTTTCCGTATCAAGCATTTTTGACTGTCATAAGGAGAAATCTCCTCCAAGTCTGCGTTTGCATTGTGTGTGTGGTGGGAGGTCTTATGGCAGTTTCATTTTCAAAAAGCATTGCGAATTTCTTTCAAATTCTTTTGTTTGCTTTTGAGAAGAATAAACTACTTTTATTTCAAACAACTATTTTGTTTACTCATACTAGTTCCATGACTGACCCGAAGTTTATCGTTCCTTTCCTAAACTCTGGGTGCCCAAAATTTTCCACAAGGGCAGCCTAGAAGCAGTTTATCCGTGTTTTGAAGCTAGCGTGGATTGTGAAGTCTTTTGGAAATTTTTGGATTCTGGAAGCTTTAATCTTTTGAAGTGTTGGAGCATTTGAAGACCTTGTCGAAGTTGAAGTATGTTGGAAACTCGTCGAAGTTCTGTTGTCCTATTATGATTATATCATATTTGTATCACTCTGATATTTGGGATCGATGTTGTATTGGATGTTGTACCATGTTGTACCTATGTTGATATATGATATTCATTTTGTTTCCGCTGTTATATTCATCTAATGTTGTTATATGCTCTATCCGAACTGGAATTCGATGCTCGAATCTCCGGCAGTTGAATGCAAGTGAGGTACTTGATGTCGATTTTTTGAACGCTGAATTTTGGGTCGTGTCAAATTTCAGCCAGTAATTAACTGCCTATTTATTTACTTCATTAAATAAATTAATTATTCATTTTATAAAAGCAGTTTAAAGGAATTTAAAACCAAATTCATTTTTAAATTCAAATCAAATTAAAAATGCACTTTAACGTTCAAGTGCTTAAAACAATTTAAATTTAAAAACTTTATTTGTTTAAATACTGAAATTCACTAACCCGAATTCCAGATTTAACTTTGATTTAAAACTTGTTTTTAAATTTCTACTTTACAATTTTACTTCAGTTTTTAAAAATCACTTTAATTTCCTTTCAATTCATTCTTATTTTTATTCTATAATTATTTCACTTCCAAAATTTTACTCTTATATTTCTTCCAAAAAGAATCCAATTCAATATTCCAATTATCTATATAATTCATCACAGAATATCAAGTATTCATAACACAGAATATTAAAGTGACGACCCGAACTCGATGTCTGACAAACAACATCAAATTCGTATCGTCGGAGCTTCCAACAACATTAGATGATAAATAACACAGCGGAAATAAAAGATGATATCACTGATACAACATGAATACAATATCTGATACATCAATTTGATACAATGATAATCATCAACTTCAGAGGATATACAACACAAAATATAGCGAAACATGATACAATATGAGATAAGTCTTCAACAGAAACTAACACTGCATCTCTAATCCAAAACTCCAAAGACAAAGCCCCAAAGCTTCAAGCTTGATCCACCATCAAGGTTGCACAAAGCTAAGCAAGGTCATCCCGTGCACTCCAAAGACTCCCAAAATGTATCAAACAGAAAGTTGAAGGCTACCAAAACGATATCTACTACCTGACTATCTGAAAAACCCAAACTCTAGACTGCCCGTGTGGAAAATTGTGGGCACCTAGAGTGTAGGAAGGGAACAATAAACTCCGGGTCAGTCATGTGACTGTTGTGAGCAAACAAAAACATTTGGTTTTTAAAAACAATCAAAAGATTTTAAATTTGAAAACTGCAATGCTTTTGGAAAATGAAACTACCATAATTAATTATCTTAATTAATTAACCATTAATTGTAGTTAATTAAATATTAATTAATTTTATTAATTAATTATTCCTTAATTAATTATTTTAATTAATAAACCCCTAATTATTAATTAAATCTTAATTATAATTGATTATCCTTAATTGGTTAATTAATAGATTGATTATTCCTTAATTAACTACAATAATTAATTACTCCTTAATTAATAATGATTTCTCAATCACTTCAAGTTAATTAACCTTTAATTAATTATTCTTAATTTAATTACCTTAATTAATTAACCACATTAATTAATTATTCTTTAAAGTAATTAACCCTTAATATTTGATTAATCAATCTTTAATCTTTAGTTATTTACTCTTAATTTTTTTCCCTAAGTGATCACTATTTTTATTTAATCATTCATTAATTACATGATTAATTAATTTGAATTATTAATTAATTTGCTTTAATTACTTACATTAAGTAATTTACTTCAAGTAATAAGTTTCTTAATCAATAAAACTTAGCTTAACCTTGAAAAGTTAATTAACAATTATAATGCACCCTTAAAGTCAACTTCTTGAAATGTAATTAAGTTTGTTTAAAATAAGCTTTAAAAATAAAAGCTATATTTATTAAAAACCATTTTAAAACTTGGTATATTTAAAACAATTTGTTTAAAAACTTTCTTAACTAATTTAAAACTGGGTTAACATTTAATCTTTACAAAAAAAACTGTTTTAACAAAAATTACTTCAAACTGACTTGATTTTTCTTTAAAAATCTAAAAACTGTTTCTGCCCCAAACAAAGGACCCGAGTATTTTCAGCATCTCCCCGAGTATTGCTTCGAATTTTTCAAAAGTTTACCCATGAGCACGCTTAGTTTAACTTAAAAAAAATTCTAAGTATTTACCCTACGCATCAAAACACTGACTCGAGCCTTACTTCGAGTCGTTTCACGTGTTCCTTCGAGTTCGTCCCCAATAAAGCATCATCTTCCTCAATCCTTAAATCAACACAGACATACAATGTCGCGCGTGCGCATGCACCGGAGTTCTGACCATCTTCGATCAACTTTACCGCCCTCAACACGTTGACGAAAGCCTACTCTAGTCATCCTTCTACCCAGAAACTTCAACGACAACCTAAATCGAAATCGAGTAATCTAGCATCACCCAGAAACTCAAACCATCGACCAAGATCACCTCGTATCAACAAACCCGATCACTAGTGACCTCGTTGTCACGTCCACAATTGCATCACAGCCCTAAACTCCTTTTCCCCCTGGACCAATGTAGTCCGATGTAGTACACTTGGCGAAATCTCCACCTAAAACCCGATGTTCAAAACGAACCCTAAACCCTATAACCTCTTCGTGCCTCCACCATGATTATTGATAAATTCAATGAGTATTTTTTTCCAACATCCTCGAACTATGAGCTTCCTCTGGCATAAATCTCAAGCCTCGGTTTGACCTCGATCGACAGCAATTGACAGAAAAACATTTTCTGTTCATCTCGCGATTTCACTAAACCTACTTGCTTAAAAATCACGAGACTCATATCAAAAATCATCATTTCGTGAGACAATTATGGTTGTATAATCAGATCTTAAAATTAAGATATTCAAATTTTTTGATATTCTTAAAAACCCACTGTATATTCTATTTTTCTAGAGGATATTTCTACTAATTATTCATAAAAGTATTTTTAAAGCTTGAATCTGGATTATACAATCATATTTTGTTTATATTTTTAAGCCTAGAAAAGAAACAGGGAAAAAGTTTTGAATTTTGAAACTGGTTTTGAAGCTTGAAAACCAGGAACAGAGGCAAATTGCCTATTCTCAGGCATGTATAGTCATGTTTACATGCATATACACACAAGCAATCATAATTTTCATCCATTCATTAATGATCATTACATGCAGATCAAAATACAGACAGATTTAAGATGTTAAAGGGTAGTTCTACTCATAACATCAACAGATAAATGGTTTTTTTTAAGTTAAATTGGGAGTTTGCTCACCTGAAACTTTGAACAGTGGAAGCTTTAATATTTTTTTCTGAGTATATTTGAAAATCCTGCTTGATCTTTTGCTTTGTTCTTTTTTTTTCCTTTTGATTTTTCCTGAATCTGCTTAATTTTTGAGTTGCCTTGCTTTTGAATCTTCCTGACTTGAAGTTGCTTGCGTGATGTTTTTTTCCAGATTTTTGAAGAACAGCTGATATTACAGGTTTTTATATTTTTCCAGATTTGGTTCTTGCATTCGCTCTTGAATCTGGATCCAGCTTCTAGGCTTTGATCCCTTCTTTTTAGTTGTAAACTGAAGCTCTTTTTTTTCTCTTTTGGAATTGGATTTGCTTCTTTGATCCGAAACTCATTTGTTTTTAAGAATTTTGAAGAGTTGTTGGTTTTTTTTCCTCTCTTCCAGGTTTGAAGTTTGTTTTAGCTTATTGAAGATGAGAGATTTTGTTTTACTTGTTTTAACTTTGGTTTCTTATTTCAGGCTTGAGAAGATGAAGGGCCTGATTATTATTATTTTCTTTTTTTTGAAAAGTTGAATGGCATTTGTCCACTTTCATTTGCATGTTGTACGCTTGTTACATGTAGAGGAAATTGTGTTTATACCCTTTGACTCAAATTGTTTTGTAAATTTTTGTTTAATCCTCCATGTAATTATATTTTCATGTATGCATATGCCTTAATTTTTAAAGTTGTTTATATTTTCATTTATATTTATATTTACACAAATAAAATTTTATCTCCATTGTTTTTTTCACATTCAAACTTTAATTTAGCTCACTATTTTTATATACAACTAATTTATACATTTTATATTCATGCATTTTTTTTACAACTTTTAAAAAGAAAAGAATGATCTAAATAATTTGATTACATATTAACAAATAGTCACTTTTATTTATATAAGAGAATTAAATATTAAAATAATAATTTTGAAATTTATTACATCTCCCAAATATTAATATAATAAAAAAATTTAGAAAACAAACTTTTTATTAATCTCAAAGCTTTTAATTTCTATTTTATTTTTAATACATTTTATTTTGAAATTCAACATTTGTTTATAAAATACTTATTCTTATTTTCCAAGTCAATTTTCTATTTATCTTTAAATCAATATTTATTTTTTAAATCCAATTTTATTTATAAAATTACTCATCCCTAATTTTAAACCAAATTCTACTTATAATCTAAAATTTTATTTATTCTTGAAATTTTCTAATTAATTCATAAATAGATTCACAATTTAATTCCAAAATTAAACTAATTGACAAATTAATCTTAGTTGATTTTCAGGAATGTTACATGATAGATAAAGAATGATTGATCAGATTATATCAAAATATTTATTCTGCATTCGGTTTACCAAATCAGAATATCACAAATATGAGAATCAACTCAATCAGTTTCGAAACAATTGGGTTATCTGATCCATGAAGTATACAGGGGTATTGGTTAGTTCGAAGGGATAACTAAGCATTCGTAGATTATATCGAAACCCAATGAAACGGACGGAAATAGATTCGACTACGATCTCAGATTCAAAATTTAACTCATTTACGAATTGTTGTAAAATAAAACTATGGGTAGTTCTCATGTCGAACAAACTTGAAAATTTTAATCGTAAACGAGAAGGCTACCTTATAAAATCTCCTTTCCTTTAAAGTTGAAGAATCATATTTAATCGCATACACCCTTGCTACTAGAGCTTGCTTCTTAGCTGGACAGTCCTTGATCCTATGTCCTGGTTTGCGGCAGTAATAGCATCCCGTAGATTCCTGATCTGGCCTCATAAATGGCTCTCTCATTCCTGGCTTCCAAGGATTCTTGCATTTATCCGAGTAATGACCTTTCTCCAAGCAATTGAGACAAGTAACATCTTTTACCTTTTTCTTCTGTATATTCTTCTTTCCTTTATCTTTCCTCGATTTCTTTCCACCAAACTTCCTTTTCCTCCAATTAAGATTGCTTGTATCTCCATTTTCCTTTGGAACTTCCTGCTTATCCAGAGTATCGTAACTATAACCCATATCAATTAATTAGAAAACGATTCCTTAACGTGAGTAGTCATCCTCTCCTAAAACTCCTTGTTCATTCCCCGAATAAACTTTTCATTCTTCTTTAACGGCGTATTTACCAATTCTGGATCAAACCGAGATAATTCATTAAATCTGTTTAAGTATTCCTCAAATGATAAACTTCCTTGCTTCAAATCCATAAAATCCTGGTACATTCTAGAGACACCAACAGACGGCATATATCGTTGATCAAACACTTCCTTGAAATGAATCCAAGTAAATTCATCCGCCGGCTCATCCAATGTAACTGTTTTCCACCAAGCTAAGGAAGCTATCAATCGCATCTGATCATCTTTCAACTTTAGTCCCTTGAAAATCCTTTCAAGCGATCAGATCCAGGCTTGTGCTTCAATAACGGTTTCCTTGCCAGTGAATGGTTTTCCACCAAGTCTAGAAAAGCTTCGATATAAATCAGCCAGATTTGATTGAGATTGGATGGGAATTTCTGTCGTTGCAGGGCCTTGACTAGCTGAAGTGGTACTTCCCTGTCCCCAATCTCGTCCTCTTCTTCCACTCATTCTTACTATCTGTGAATAGTAAGAAAACCGGTTTAGGCATTCGGACGAAATATCTTAGAGAATAACAATAGATAAAGAGAATAGACTGAGAAATTTGGGTTTTGGTTTCACTGTTTGTACTCATTCTAGGTTATACTTCACCCTATCTCTAACGAGCCATCTAATGTGTTACACTCTGTAGATAAAGTTCTTACTCAACCTTTAGCTTCGATACCAACTGTGACGACCCGAACTCGATGTCCAACAAACAACATCAGATTCGTATCGCCGGAGCTTGCAACAACATTAGATGATAAATAACACAACGGAAATAAAAGATGATATCACTGATACAACATGAATACAATATTCGATACATTAATTTGATACAATGATAATCATCAACATCAGAGGATAAACAACACAAAATACAGCGAAACACGATCTAATATGACATAAGTCTTCAACAGAAACTAACACTGAAACTCCAATTCAAAACTCCAAAGACAAAGCCCCAAAGCTTCAAGCTCGATCCACCATCAAGGGTGCACAAAGCTGAGCAAGGTTAGCCCGTGCACTCCAAAGACTCCCAAAATGTATCAAACAGAAAGCTGAAGGCTACCAAAACGATATCTGCTACCTGACTATCTGAAAACTCAAAATCTAGACTGCCCGTGTGGAAAATTATGGGCACCCAGAGTTTAGGAAGGGAACAATAAACTCTAGGTCAGTCATGGGACTGGTGTGAGCAAACAAAAACATTTGGTTTTTAAAAACAATAAATTTTGAAATCTGCAATGCTTATGGAAAATGAAACTACCATAAGGCCTCCCGCCACACACACAATGCAAATGCAGAATTGGAGGAGATTTCTCCTTATGATAGTCAAATATGCTTGATACGAGAAAAGCATTTGATATTATTATTAGTGCATAGTGTAGAAAAAAAAATTCGAAAGTATAATATTAATCCTAGCCAGCATACAACCATTACTGTATGCTTACTATAGCTACGATCCAAACAGTGGGGCGCCACCATAAGTAGATGGCAGGTAATATAACTAAAATTGTACAAGGTGCGTATTGGATGAAAGGATTTCCAACAAATGGTCAGGCTAACGAACTTCCTATTGCCACATGGAAACGCCTCTGGAGGGATGCCCTGAGAACCTACCCGACTCTCTGCGAACACAAGGCTGGTCTATCCCCTTCCAGAGGGTAAAACCTAAGATATGCCACCCCTGGTCGTTTGCGACCTTTATCCGAGGATCCCCTACACCAACAACATCACACAGTAATAAATATACTCCAGTGTCCACATGAGTAAGTATCTGGGCTCCATACCATGATACCACTCTTTTCCTGAAGGAATGGTCATACCCTAGGGGAGCTACTCCTGAAACCTTGCCGCATCTTTCCTGTTTTGACCATTACCTGTTTGTGAGGCTCGATGAGGTCTCGTCCACAAAGCTACGCTTTTCCACAAAGCCATGCTTTGATCAACAACTGATCAGCAGCACTTCATATGCCACATTACCAAATTGGAAATGTATCACTAGTAACCATCAACTACATAACCTCTGAGCTCGTACGTCTCATAGAAGGGTGTTAAGCTAAGATAATAAATTCTCTGCCACTAAAAAGAAATGTATTTGATAGAAACTGGTTTTAAATCTCAAAGTGTAATGTCAGAAACACATCCATACAAGTATGTTCCGGGTTCGAACAGAACCGAAGGCACTTTCGAAGAAGCCCTTGCAAATCCGGATATTCACAATCCCGATCGGACTTCCCATCACTTAAAAAATCTCAATACCATAGCTACTCGGTGCAAAGACAATCGATAGGTCATCCTATCGTTCTCACAAATACTTGGTCTTCACCACCGGTCTTCAAATGCTATCCATAACGTCATATCATTATTTGGAATGGGTTATATGACACACAGGTCCTCTCTCGGCTAAACTGAATAATGAGCGTAACATTTAAAAACATATGGATATGGCATTTCAGTTGAGTCACAACCTTTAAAAATTCAAAACATTCTTTCAAATGGTTTAAGCAAATTACCATTTTAAATCTTTAAACAAAAAGATTTATTCCACAAAGTTCACCCAGTTTCACAAAGATCCATTTATGGATTTCAAAACAATTTCCATTTTAATTGGATTAATTCATTTAATCTTTAAAACATAGATTTAACTTATATCTTTAAAAACCGTTCCTAGAGATTCATTCATAACTTGGAAAACCGCTTTATTTCAAATTTGGAATCCCTTTAATACAAATTGGAAATTCATGCTTTATACGAAAGCTTCTATTATTTGAAAACAAATAGTTTTCATCTCGAAAAAATCCGATTTCATTTATACAAGTTAAAGTCTTATGGTTAATTCAAATTCCCAAACAACACTTTTAGAATGGTTTAAATTCAGGTAAACTTGTATAGCCTTTTTAAAATCATAAATTCTCAACATAGAATTCAATTTCCAAATTTGAATTCAAATTTAAATCGAATTATTAAATTTCAAAACTTTATTAAGTTATTCAAAATAACTTTTATCTTTGAAATCCCTTTTCAAAAGCTTTTCATTTTAAACCCGATCCATTTCCAAAACCATTTAGATTCAAAAATTTAATTTTTTTTAAAAATTGCTTTAAAAATCTATGACTTAACCAATTTCCACGTGCAATCCATATTTGTATGTGTATAGTGTATTCCAGAGGGTTTTACACAATAGTGCACAACATCAATCGTATCAATATCGATAAGCGGTATAACCCGTAACGCTTATCCTCATTCACAGATTCATAGATAAAATAAATTTATCAATCACAAAGATTCATCAATACGATTCGATGTGGATTTCGGATAACCAACTGGAATCCGACTCCCTGTCGCATCGAAATTCAAATGTCGTTTTACGGGTCAAGAGGTTTTCATATTCATACAGCAGTATATTCATCATAGATATAACAGCTCAGCACAAAGCATTACATAGCATCACATCATATATCAAATATATCAATCCATCACAAAGCATTCAATAGCAATCAAACATCTTTAATTATGATGAATAAATCATGTGGTTTTAAATTCATTACCCACATAATTACTTTCATTAGCAATCTTTAATCAATGATTAATTATCATTAACTACAATTGATTAAGTCTTAAACACCTTCATTAATTAATCATTTCTTTAATTAATTATCTTAATTAATTAACCCTTAATTGTAGTCAATTAAATATTAATTATTTTTATTAATTAATTATTCCTTAATTAATTACTTTAATTAATAAACCCCTAATTATTAATTAAATCTTAATTATAATTGATTATCCTTAATTGGTTAATTAATAGATTGATTATTCCTTAATTAACTACAATAATTAATTACTCCTTAATTAATAATGATTTCCTAATCACTTTAAGTTAATTAACCTTTAATTAATTATTCTTAATTTAATTACCTTAATTAATTAACCACATTAACTAATTATTCTTTAAATTAATTAACCCTTAATATTTGATTAATCAATCTTTAATCTTTAATTATCTACTCTTAATTACTTTCACTAAGTGATTACTATTTTTATTTAGTCATTCATTAATTACTTGATTAATTAATTTGAATTATTAACTAATTTTCTTTAATTACTTACATTAAGTAATCTACTACAAGTAATAAGTTTCTTAATCAATAAAACTTAGCTTAACCTTGAAAAGTTAATTAACAATTATAACGCACCCTTAAAGTCAACTTCTTGAAATGTCTTTAAGTTTGTTTAAAATAAGCTTTAAAAATAAAAGCTATGTTTATTAAAAACCATTTTAAAACTTGGTAAATTTAAAACAATTTGTTTAAGAAGTTTCTTAACTAATTTAAAATTGGGTTAACATTTAGTTTTTACAAAAAAATTGTTTTAACAAAAATTGTTTCAAAATGACTTGATTTTTCTTTAAAAATCTGAATACTGTTTCCGCCCCAAACAAATGACCCAAGTGTTTTCAGCATCTCCCCGAGTATTGCTTCGGGTTTTTCAAAAGTTTACCTGTGAGCATGCTTAATTTAACTTAAAAAAATTTCTAAGTATTTACCCCACGCAATAAAACACTGACTCGAGCCTTACTTCGAGTCGTTTCACGTGTTCCTTCGAGTTCGTCCCTGATAGAGCATCATCTTCCTCAATCCTTAAATCAATGCAGACACACAATGTCGCGCGTGCACATGCACCGGAGTTCTGACCATCTTCGATCAACTTCGCCGCCCTCAACACGTTGACGAAAGCCTACTCTAATCATCCTTCCACCCAGAAACTTCAACGACAACCTAAATCGAAATCGAGTAATCTAGCATCACCTAGAAACTCAAACAATCGACCAAGATCACCTCGCATCAACAAACCCGATCACCAGTGACCTCGTCGCCATGTCCACAGTTGCATCACTGCCCTAGACTCCTTTTCCCCGGACCAATGTAGTATGATGCAGTATACTTGGTGAAATCTCCACCTAAAACCCGATGTTCAAAACAAACCCTAAACCCTATAACCTCTTCGTGCCTCCACCATGATTATTGATAAATTTAATGAGTATTTTTACCATCATCCTCGAACTATGAGCTTCCTCTGGCATAAATCTCAAGCCCCAGTTTGACCTCGATCGATGGCAATTGACAGAAAAATGTTTTCCGTTCATCTCGCGATTTCACTAAACCTACTTGCTTAAAAATCACGAGACTCGTATCAAAAATCATCATTTCGTGAGACAATCATGGTTTTATAATCAAATCTTAAAATTAAGATATTCAAATTTTTTGATATTCTTAAAAACCCGCTGTATATTCTATTTTCCAGAGGATATTTTTACTAATTATTCATAAAAGTAATTTTAAAGCTTGAATCTGGATTATACAATCATATTTTGTTTATATTTTTAAGCCTTAAAAAGAATCAGGGAAAAACTTTTGAATTTTGAAACTGGTTTTGAAGCATGAAAACCAGGAACAGAGGCAAATTCCCTATTCTCAGGCATGTACAGTCATGTTTACATGCATATACACACAAGCAATCATAATTATCATCCATTCATCAATGATCATTACATGCAGATCAAAATACAGACAGATTTAAGATGTTAAAGGGTAGTTCTACTCACAGCATAAACAGACAAATGGTTTAAAAAAAATTGGGAGTTTGCTCACTTGAAACTTTGAACAGAGGAAGCTTTAATTTTTTTTCCTGAGTATATTTGAAAATCCTGCTTGATCTTTTACTTTGTTCTTTTTTTTCCTTCTGATTTTTCCTGAATCTGCTTAATTTTTGAGTTGCCTTGCTTTTGAGTCTTCCCGACTTGAAGTTGCTTGCTTGATGTTTTTTTTCCAGATTTTTGAAGAACAGTTGATATACATGTTTTTATATTTTTCCAGATTTGGTTCTTGCATTTGCTCTTGAATCTGGATCCAGCTTCTAGGCTTTGATCCCTTGTTTTCAGTTGTAAACTGAAGCTCTTTTTTTTCTCTTTTGGAATTGGATTTGCTTGTTTGATCTGAAACTCACTTGTTTTTCAGAATTTTGAAGAGTTGTTGGTTTTTTTTCCTCTCTTCCGGGTTTGAAGTTTGTTTCAGTTTATTGAAGATGAGGGATTTTGTTTTACTGGTTTTAACTTTGGTTTCTTATTTCAGGCTTGAGAAGATGAAGGGCCTGATTATTATTATTATTATTATTTTAAAGTTTAATGACATTTGTCCATTTTCATTTGCATGTTGTACGCTTGTTACATGAAGAGGAAAATTGTGCTTATACCCTTTGACTCAAATTGTTTTGTAAATTTTTGTTTAATCCTCCATGTAATTATATTTTCATGTACGCATATGCCTTAATTTTTAAAGTTGTTTATATTTTCATTTATATTTATATTTATATTTACACAAATAAAATTTTATCTCCATTGTTTTTTTCACATTCAAACTTTAATTTAGCTCACTATTTTTATATACAACTAATTTATACATTTTATATTTATGCATTTCTTTTATTATTTATTTTTTTATACAACTTTTAAAAAGAAAAGAATGATCTAAATAATTTGATTACATGTTAACAAATAGTCACTTTTATTTATATAAGAGAATTAAATCTTTTAATAATAATTTTGAAATTTATTGCATCTCCTAAATATTAATATAATAAAAAAAATTAGAAAACAAACTTTTTATTAACTTTTTATTAATCTCAAAGCTTTTAATTTCTATTTTATTTTTAATACATTTTATTTTGAAGTTCAACATTTGTTTATAAAATACTTATTCTTATTTTCCAAGTCAATTTTCTATTTATCTTTAAATCAATATTTATTTTTTAAATCCAATTTTATTTATAAAATTACTTGTCCTAAATTTTAAACCAAATTATACTTATAATCTAAAATTTTATTTATTCTAGAAATTTTCTAATTAATTCATGAATAGATTCACAATTTAATACCAAAATTAACTAATTGTCAAATTAATCTTGGTTTATTTTCAGGAATGTTACAATTAAACAATCTAAATAATTTTGAGGAATCCAGTTGGATCCCTCAAACTTGTTTCCCTGCATCCACAGATGTTAGCACCATACCAATTCAACTTCGAGGTGGAATATCGCGCTATATGGCTTTTTATATAATATCATCCGCTATTATGCGGCGCATAGGGTCTCATCCGCTATATAATGCGGGAAATCTATCACTCCAATATATACTATATATTATTATATAATATACCACATCAATCAATTCAATCATTCAACCAATTATTTAAATTTAACCATTTAAATTTAAATATAAAAAATCAGAAGAGTGAGAATAACTCACCTTTTCTTTTTAATTTGCAATCCACTCCAAACCAGCTTATTTCTTTTCAGATTTCAAACCTTGAATAAACATTAGACGATTTCATTATTATTCGAACCAAACAATTAATTAAATTCTCCTCTGATAAATTTAATAAACCAGTGATTTTATTTTAATAGTTCTCATTTTAATAAATGATTTAATCTAAACAAATAATTAATTTTAAACCAATAACTTAAATTTTAAACAAGCAATTTAAATTGTAAACTAATTTTCCCCTTTAAAAGTCGTTTGGTAACTAAGATAATTAATAAGTTAGTTAAACCATTTTCTATATTTTTAAATCCATTATTTAAAATAAACTAGCAAATTTTCAAAAATTTTATTTTCATTTTCTTTTTTTTTCTCTGTTAAATCCTTACGTATATTTCCCAATACGAAAACTAATAATAATTCATACCGAGATTTCAAATTACACCACTGCAGTAAATAACAAAATAAATCTCTTGTCTTTCTAGTACATATATATTATATAAACTTAGGGAAATTAAGATAAAACGAATATTGTAAGACCTCACCTCGACCGCCACTTCCTCAGCTCAATGCGCCGCCATCATCGGCTCGGCCACCATCCAAGCCTCATGAACGACCCCACACAGCTGCTTCACCGCAACCCTCTGCTCTGCTTGCGAGCACCACTCGAGTTCGAGACCTACTGATGCCGCTGCGCGAGAGCGTCCTTCCCCTTATCGCCATCTGTGTAGTTAATGCCCCGCTATTACCCCGCTACAACCCCGCTATATCTCATAGCGGATTTCTACCACTACGATTTTTCCATATAGCCTCAGAATATAGCCTTTCCGCTTTAATCCCCGCTATTTCTGCTGTATCCCGTTATTTCCGCTATATTCCGCTATTCCCGCTATATCTTTGTTAATAAAATGAATTGGAAAATTTCATTTATACATTATAAAATTATGAAACAAATTTATTTGATTTAATTTTTAATATATTTTCAGAAATGAGAATAATCTAATATTCTACCAAATTCAATTATGTTATATAACAGTTTTTCGTTTATTTAAAGTATATTCGCACATGTTTTTATTTAAAATTATTTATGTATTATTTATAATTCAATTGAATGATAATTTTTCATTTAATTACCATTTATATATTTGTAAAAACATGAAGTACGAGTTTTATACGCTATTTTAGAGCCATCCGCTATATCCCGCTATATCCTTGCTATATACCCGCTATGACTTTTTGCACCTCCACCGCTTTGAATATACCGAACGCATTAACTGCACGGATCGCCATATGTGCTTGAATCCAAGACGTCTCAACTATCGACCGCCACACGCTCGAGATATCCCTAAGCGACTTCCACTTCACACGAATCGAGCTCGCGATGCCATGAATCACCCCACTCGAACTCACGATTTCGATCGTCGTTCCCTTAATTTTTTTTTATACCGAGGGATTTCGGTTTGAAAGAGGGGAGAAGATAATTGAAGCAAGGGTCGCTTCGAATTGATTTTGGGCGAAGACAGATCTCCCTTTTTTTTCTTATTCGTTCGATTTTTTTTCCTCATCTAAAAGAAGATAAGGATGGATGCGAATTTAAGTTGAGGGGAGTAGCGTATATGAGAAGATTTTGACTACTAATTCGATTTTGCTTTTATATGTATATTTTCTTAATAAAATATCTCAAATTATATAATGTAAAAATTTGAACTCATATTTAGGCGTGCCGCTAGGCGTTTATAATGTTAAACCCCTATTTCGAACACAATGGAAAAGGTTTTGAGTCTTAATTCGATCGTATGGAGTAGATAGGTTTTTGGGCCCAATTATTATATTAAATTTCGATTTAATATTCAGCGCGTTTACTTATCATACGGCCAAAGGATCACTCCAAACACTACGAAAATTGAAATCCGATAATAATACAATACTACGGATCCAATGGAACTGGTTTCGTCGAATTTCGAGATTATGCATCGGAAGGCTATTTTTAAATATCAATTTAAATGATATATCTTCAAAATTTAACAAAACATTCCCAAATTCAATTTCAACACTTTTACTATCTTCAGTATTATCGATATAAATTTAACAAGCCTTCAAATTATTTTTAACAAGCTTAAAACTCCAGATTCAACATTTTACCCAACTTCAAATTATTCAATTTATTAATTAAATTATCAAGTAAATAGTGATATTTGGAATTCAATTAAAATTAACCTTTCAAATATTTAAAATCAATTAAATATTCCAATTTCAAATGTTCAAAAATTCTGGGTCGTCACATTCCTCCCCCCTTGAAAGAATTTCGTCCCCGAAATTGCTAGTTAAGAAGAATGGTTCAATACCCATTTACTTTTTTTTCCAAACCAAACGATTCCAAACAATTCTCAAAACCATCTTTTTATTAAAGAGACACTAACCCTTTTTCTAGCTTCCCAAACTTTCCCATAGTTACCAAAGAACTTTACTTATTCAACTATTCAAATTATAATTCAAAACCAAGTTTCAATTTTCAAAATTTCTCAAAAAATTTCTAACTCTCAAAATTTTTGAAAAATTTCGCCAGCGTCTTCTTTGCGCGGCTAGCTCGGTACAACTACAAAATGCCTCTACGGGCTCCCAAATTCCAAAAGAAAACAAAAGCCAAGTGGCTAGATCAAAAACCCAATCAAATTTCATACATAAATTTAAACACATACCTTTTAGTTGGGCAATTCAAATTATCTCCTGAAATCAAAACCAAATTACCTTTCCCTTTATAATACCTGCATATCCTACTTAGCAATAATATCCAATCGTAGTTTTTAAAATCATTTTATACATTCCTTACAGAAGTTTTCATATCTACTTCTATTCAACTTAGTTTTCCCCATTTCCATATGAATTAAATTTATCTTCAATTCTGAATATTGAATTTTTATCTTCCATTTATAACTGATTCATATCATTATTTTAAATTAGTTTCATCCATTAATTTATTTCAATTTTCAATTTGAAAACGTTTTGTCGCAAACAAAATTTTCAAAAATTTTCTAACTCCCAAAATTTTTGAAATTTTTTGGCAGATTCTCCTTTGTTCGGAGGAGCTTTTGCAATTTGACAAGAGATGTAAATATATATACATCGACCCACACGGTCTGTGACGCCCCACCTCTATACCCACGCTAGCCAAGAACACTACGGTGTAGTGTTGTCAACTAGCGCGGAGAATAAGGCTGTTGAGGAGCGACCTTCCATGTAATTGCTTATCACACGGTGGCTATAAATAATCTTCGGAAACAAACATAGAAATAAGCATAACAAAAATCAGTCACAGACATCCATATCACAAAGGTGGAAGAAGATATGAATATATAACTAACACATGAAAGTGTACATCAGAGTAGTGGTCAAAAAGATCCACAATAATACAAAAGAATAGCAACACATGCTATACAAAAGAATACAACTATGAGTCTATATCTCAAGTGTATACAACAAAACGTGCTAATCTAAATAGTTAGCCAAAAGTCAGAGTAGTAAATCCCGGGAAGAAGTCAAGCAGAAGCACCTGTAACATCTCGGTCTGACCCGAGTATTATTTAAGAAAATAATAAACGGATCAGTCTAGCTATAAATATCAGATGACATGATATAAAATAAAAGATATGGCACAAACATAAAATATACATACTGACATACTACTATAAGTATGCAAATGATGATCAACAGAAGATCAATCAATAAGAGATAAATCAATATCACAAGAATCTTCTCAAAGATCCAAAGAGGGCATCATACCCTAAACTTGTACTCATAACAAGTCAATGATATAAATTCCAGAAATCAACACAAGAAATCCAGAAATCACAGAAAAAGGGAAAGAGGCCTATCACATGACGGTCCAAAGACCATGGGGAGCTACCCCATATGGGTGAGTCGGAATCACCCAGATGAGGTCTAGGCTACCCAAAAAGCAAAAAGGTATGTGTGAGTGGAATCACACAAATGGTGTCTAGCCTAACCTCGCAACAAAAAGGTATGTGTGAGTCGAAATCACACATATGAGGTCTAGGCTAACCAAAAAGCAAAAAGGTATGTGTGAGTGGAATCACACAAATGGTGTCTAGCCTAACCTCGCAACAAAAAGGTATGTGTGAGTGGAATCACACAAATGGTGTCTAGACTAACCTTGCGGACAAAGAGATATGTGTGAGTCGGAATCACACCCATGAGGTCTAGTCTAACCTTGCAAACAAAGAGACATCGCACAATTGCTGGTCTAAATCATAAAATGATCGTCATGATCAACGAGAAGTGTCAATTACAGTAAGCTGGTAAATATATGAGCTTAGCTTCATGTCCCATAACCACTAGCTTAACTTAAATATTTACGAACAAATTGTAGATCTCCACTAGAAAATTGTCACAAGAGATTCAATCGAACAAGTCCAAGAATTAACCGACAAAGTAAACGCAAGCGTTTCATACCACTTGTTTTACTAAGTTGTTTAATTAGATTTCTCATACGAGTGAGGTAAAGGTTTGTATATACAAGTAGAATGGAAAACGGTTTAAGAAAAGAGCTTTGTTATTGAAAATAGGGTTGAAGTCATTTTGTTGAAAGAGTTTTGATATTTACCACTAGTATAGAAAACCTTTATATTTTAAAGTGACAAATCATAGAAGTGATTGTAGAAACAATCAATCATAAAAATTCACATTCGAAGACATGAATAAAATCCAAAGAAACCGATAAAGAATCCATCGAAATAGATATTCAAAAATCCATAAAATCGACCGAGAAGCCCAAGATAGTTTGTCTTGCGACCTAAAGATACGAGGTCACGCGACCTAAAGATTTGCAGAGGGCACGCGACCTAATGGCACAAAGGCCTAACGACCTAACTGGAATAAGGTCATGCGACCTAACGGCCTAACTAGGTCAAGCGACCTAAAAGGTATAACGACTTAAGGTTCTTCGACCTAATGACCTTGTGGTCTTGCGACCTAAATGGTCTAACGACCTAACTGTATTAAGGTCTAACGACCTAAACTGGTCAAGCGTCCAAATAGTCATGCGACCTAAGGAAGGCAAGGTCTAACGACCTAACACTCGCGACCTAACGGTCTAAAGAAGATGGCCACGCGACCTACGACCTTGCGACTTTGCGACCTTGCGACCTAAGGTCCATACGACCTAACTCCGAAGACGTTAGAAATGGCCAGAATGACCTATGACCTAACTCCGAAGACGTTAGAAATGGCCAGAACGACCTACGACCTAAGGTCCATACGACCTACGACCTAACTCCGAAGTGAAAATTCAAGGCAGTGCGACCTAGCGCGATAACACGCGAGCGACCTAAGGGTTAGGCCGCAAGCGACCTAACTCCGAACACAGAAAAATGGCCAGAACGACCTAAGTGCAGAAAATTCACCAAAACGCTAAAAATTGGAGTTTTTGCCAATCCAATCCAAACCAAATGCTAATATGCGTGCAAAAATGATAAGGAATCATTCCCAACAGTCCAATATAGTTATAGGCTAGAATTGTGAGATAAAAATCTCATCTTTGCACCAAAAATCAATGAAAATGAAGCTTTGAAGCAAAGCAAGAATCAATCCACTTCAATCTCAATATAAGAAGCTTGAATCCAATATCTTCTCTTTGAATTTGGAATTGAATGATGGATTTGAAGTTGAAACCTAGGCTTGGAATTTTAATTTCCCATTCCGCTCACCATTAATGCTAAAGCTTCGTTGTTAGGAAATTTATGAAGAGTGAGAAGAAGGGGTTGGAACTTGGGTTCAATAGGCTAAGTCCAAACCAAAGTCTCAAGTGAAAAAGGTAGTGAAATTTCACTAACTCCAAACCTATCAATGTTCATACTTAAAAAAATTGTAAATGACATTTCGAACTCAATGGAAGTGGTCCCGAGTCTTAATTTGACCGTTTGCAAAAAAATAGCTTTTCGGACCAATATCGATTAACGACAAAATATTTAAATAAAATATTTAAATATAAAATCGATAAATATGCGGGTTGTTACACGGTCGGAAAAACAAAAACGGTTCATATTTCATATTTTTATTGCGTCGGCGTACCTTTATTTAGCATTTTTAAGCAAGCGGCTTATTATTTTAGCAATTAGCGCGTCCAAATCCAGCCAAACGGTTTCCCGATACCTGTACTTACTCAATTCAAACATGTAAGTACTAAATATATGAATTTTATTAACATTTTACTTACTTTCAGTAACTAAACACATGCATTTCATAAGCAATATACACCAAACAATACCCAAATGCAATATATAAGATTCCGACACTAATTTCAATTGCTTACAACCAATTCTTATACAACTTCATTCAATTTAAATGGTATATAACTCAATTTCTTACATTCAACTTATTTTTAATCCAAACGAATCTAATTCACTTTAATTGAATCCAAAATCAATTTTTATTAAAGTCTCTGCATATATTAACTTATTTACAAGCCATACACCTGCATTTTATTCCATTTTCGCAATTGTTTCATTCAAAGACATTTTAATAAGCTTGGCACATTCAATACTTATAAGTTGATAACCATTTCCCAAATTAATTCAACCCGGACTTCCATTTAATGGACTTCACTTTTATTCGAAGCCGAACTTCTATTAACTTTAAACTTAAGTTAATTTACTATCTTTAAATTATTTCAACTTCAAACCTAAGTTCACTTCCATTCAATTTGATTCTCATCAAATCAAATTCCATTTAATTCAGTTAGCCTATCCATTTTAATTTTAATTCACATTCTCAAGTTATAAAAAAAATATCCAAGCACATATTTAACTCATTTATACTCGAATTGGATTCTATTAGTAACTCAAATCATTTCTATTGTGATCCAATTCCATTTTTTTACAACATCTCCACTTATTTTAATTCTTTATCAATCCAAATCGAATTCTATTTAAAATTCGAGTTTATTTCCAAACTTCATTATTAACTTACAATCCATTTTATTTAACTCAGTTAAATTTTATAGACATGCTCTTTTATTTTAAAATTTTAGAAATACCTTTAAACTCACATAATACTATTAAAATATCTTTTGATAAAAATACTTCTTATAACTCGATGTCTCAACCAGTTCATTCTTGTTCTCACAGAAATTCGGTCATACGTTCATCAGGCGTAGGACTGAAAATCTATAAGTACTTAGCAGACCCATTTTCAACATCCAGTGAAAATACTTGGAAAATAATTTTATTGAAAAATATCGAATTTTTTTTTAAAACAGAGGAAATATCTTTGGTGAGAAATGCTCTGGAAATCATCATCCCTCGGTCGTAGTTACATCCTGGGGTACGTTGCCACCACATCAAAAGTTCATGTAACTGTAGGCACTTCGCGCCCCTCGATTACGCCATGGAACCCATAATAGATCGCAGTTAAATTCCAGGGTTACGTTGCCATCGCAGCAAAAGTCCATGTAACTGTACGCATCAGCGCCTTTGATTTTTGCTGTCAAAAATAAAACTTCTCCACTCCCACATTGGTCGCAGTCTACCGATGTAAAATCAAATGCATACGGTTGGCTCTTAGCGCCATACACGGCTTTCGCTATGTTACCATAGGTTGCAGTCTACCGATATGAAATCAAACGCAGACTATTGGCTCTCAGCGGCACACACGACTTTCGCAATGGTCTGTAGTAGATCGCAGTGACATTGAGTTACACTGTCGTGACAGCATAACCCAAATGCCTCTGTAGGCATCAGCGCCCTCGACTTTCTCTACACACTACTCATAATCCTCAGGAACTAGTTTTGTCCGGACTCCTCATAGGATCAACTTTAGAACCCCCCTTAGGGTTCAAGGCAGTACCACCCTGTGGCACTCCTGAGAAGTTCATTTCAAGGGAGCGCCTTTTTCGCAGAGCCATTTTCAAAACACTTTATACTATATAGTATCTTCCAAATCATACACCTAGTATGAATCTCACAAAAATCTCCTTTTCGCAAAATCGATTATCCCAAAATTGATAATTCTCAAACTAGGATTTCCAAATTCCAATATTGATTTTACCCAAAAATCAAAAGCCTTTCAAAATCCAAAGGTTCCCAAAACCTTTTTCCAAAATCCTTATAAGACCCTTATATATATATATATATATATATATATATATATATATATATATATAATTTTAAAAACCTTTGGATCTGTGATATCCCGGAAATTTTGGCAATATCAATTTAATAATTTGTATTTAAAATTAAATTGATTTGATAAATTCTGTTAATAAAAATTTACTTGATTTAATAATCCAATTAAATAAATGTTTAATTGGTGAAATTTTATCTTTTAAAAAGCTAATGAAAGCTTTCTATTTATAATGTGTATATATATATATTTATATATATTATAGATAGATAAGTTTTGATTGTAGTTTAATAAACAAATAAAATATTGTTTTTAAATTTTGATATTCATTTTGATAATTTGAAGATTTTTATTTTATTAAATAAATAACTATTTGGTTTAAAATACTTAAAGAAATTGTTTTAAATTGTTTAAATGTATTTTAAAGCATAGTTTAAATTTTAAATAAAATAAGACAAAAGTTTATTTCTTTTGAATATAGCTAAATAAATATAGTTTGGAATTATATATGGAAATTTAAAATACCTTTTATATATTAAACATTGATTCATTTAATTAAGATAAATATGATAAGTAATTTATGATTTTTTTATAAATGATTTAAATTGATAAATATGTTACCTTTTAAAATAATAATAAAAGTATAAATATAGATAGATATTAAAAGACAATATTATTATTTTAAAATTAAGTATGTTAATATAAATTAGTTTTAAATGATTTTTTTAAATGTATGAATGGAACTTGAATTTGAATTAATTTTTAAATTCAAATGAATAAACATATTTAAATTTTATAAATAAGCTTTCATTTTTATATAAATTGTTTTATTTCATTAAAAAGAAATAAACATACATTTATTTATGAAATTACTTTATATATATGTATTTAATAAAGAAACAGGATTTCATTTAGCTTCAAATTAAATATAAATAAATAAAATTAATTTCAAGACACATGTTATTAAACTAAGGGGTATAATGACAAGTGTAATTGAATTAAATGACTAATGTAACAAGTGTCTTCTATTTTTAATTTTTCTTTTAATTTTTAAAAAATCAACTTCACTTATAAAAACATGTTTTTCCAATCTTCTTCTTTTCTAATCTTCAATTTTTTTTCAAAAGTTTAGAAGATAAGATTTCAGCTGAAACAAATTTGTTTCAGAAACTCTCAAAAAAAATCAAATCAATATCCTATAATTCTTTTTCAAAATCAAGCCTAAAATCTGTAATTCCTTTCCTCTATAAAATCATTTTCAAAAGCAAAATGAAAATCTGCATGCATCTTTCAATCTGGTTTGTCTTCAACAAACTTCATTTGCATACAACTGCAAAATTTTCAAATTTAAAGCATTCAAATTCAAGAGATTTAAATGCATATGGAAGCTAGCCTGCAGTCCTCTGTTAAACCTTTTCAAATGCAAAAGAAATAACCTGCATGCAAGTCTAGAACAACAGCAAACAAATCAAGTCCGCAACTCAGTTTTCAAAATTCCATAAGCATGCAACTGCAAGTTTAGATCAGCAAGTTCAAGTTTCATTAGCATGCAAATTGCAGTTTCAAAACAAAGAGGCACTCATGTTTTATCAAAAGTTTTTCAAAAATTTAGGCTCTGTCCTCATTTTCCCTGGTGAGTAACTTTTTCTTTTCAAAAATTTAAGTATTAAGTTGTTGCTTGATTTATGGCTTATGCATGTTTACCTAGATTTCATGTTGATTTGTATGATTAACCTCATTAGTTTAAAAAATCAAGTATAGTTATGATGATGTATGTTTGTTCCTGTAATATGAATTTTATTGAGTATATGAGTATAAGTTTACCGTTCTATGATTATTACAGTATTCTTCTAAGATCCAGGTCCAAAATTTTAAAAGAAAAACTTAAGTGTTCTTAAATTAATCTTTAATAATACAAGAGACTTGAACAATGTATGTTTAATATATCATAAATTTTAAGTTTAAGATTTTGTTCAAGATTAAATAAAAAAAAATACCTATAGTTTTACTGGAAACAAGGTAATAACAAAGGAAATTAAAATCAGACAAAATCCAATTTGATTGTTAGTTTCAGGTGCATGAATCAAAAGCTAAAACTGAAATGTGATTTTTAAAACCAAAATTACAATTTTAGTGATGGGATTTATGTACATTGCTGTTCTTTCTGGGAAGTGTAAAGGGGGGGAAGTTCTAAACCTAGTTATTGGGTAGTGGGAAATTTTGATCGGCATTGATGCTTTCGTTGATCGAGTGCAATAATTTTTGGAGAGGTGAATGTCGGGGTAGTAAAGAGGAGATGGCCGGAGTCCCAAAGTCTCTGATGGCCGGAGGAGGGAGAATGAGTGTTTTCCGGGTTTGGGTTTGGAAGGAGATGCCTGTTCCAGTATGCTTCAGGTTTGGATTGGGGGAAACTCAGTTGATTTCGGGATGATGGTGGGTTTCTGATGATCGCGTTGAGCTTCAAAGGTGAACGTTGACTTGCTTGTTGTCTGGGTAGTGGCCGGAGGTGGCCAGAACCACCGTGCATGTGCACGGTGAAGAAGATTGTGACTGGGAAGGTTTTGGGTTTTGCAGTAGTTTTGCACTCGGGTTAATACTCGAGTAATTCGAGTTGTTACTCGAAGTTGTCCAGGGTTTTACCCGAAGTCAAATTCAGGGGACTCGGGTATTTTTTTTTTAAATTTCAGGTTTCAGAGAAACCTGCATTTTTTTTCCAATTCAAAGATTTGATTTAGAATCTGAAGCAGTTTTAAACAAGAATTTAAAACTTAAATTTAAAAGGTATGGTTTTCAATCTGAGTTGAATTCCAGTTTTTAAATTTAATTCAAACTTTTTTTTATTGAAATTATGTACAGGTTTCAGGGGAAACCTATATATTTCTAGTTCATAAGAAAATCAAGTTTAAAAAAATCCGGAGCAAGGTTTTTAAAAACAGAATTTAAACTTAATATTAAAGTATGAATTTCAATACTATATTTGAATTCAAGTTTTAAATTTAATTTAAACTATTTAAATTAAAGTGTTTAAACAGCCTTTAAAAGGGTTTAAATATTTGAATTTAAAGTTTAAGCTTTAAATTTAAAGTAGAAGATTTAAATATAAGTTTAAATCTGAAAATAAAAAAATTCAATTTGAATCATGTTTTGAAAATAAAGGAAGTTTTAAATGTTTAAACAACTTTAATTGTTGAAACATATTTTAAATATGATTTGTATCTTAAAATATATGTGGGTTAAATTCCTTTAAACATCTTTTATAAAATAAGAAATTATTTAGTATAAGTTTTAAAAAGGTTTTAGAATGTTTTTAAAACTTTGATAAAGTTAAGTTTGGTTTCATTTTAAATTTACATTTTAAAATGAAATTCGGAAACAAATTTTAAATAAGTTGTTTTAAATATTTCTTTCTTAATGGTACTCGGATTATTAATAAGAAATGTTTTATTTATAATAAATCAAAGATTTAAATGATTTTGGTTTATTAAATTAATAAGGTAATTAGATAGATAATTAATTAATTTACTTAATTAATTAAGTAAGAATTTTGAAATTAATTAACTGACGCTGAGGTTAATAAATTAAGATTAATTAATTTGGGAATAGGATCATTAATTAATTTTGTTATGATTTTAATTAATGATTGGAAATTAATTTATCCAGAGATTAAGATTAATTAAGTTAAAAACTTAATTAATTAAATAATTAGTGATTAACTAAATGATTATTAAAGATTATTAAATTTGTGATTAATAGTGATTAATTTAAATTAATTACTTAAGTAAGGTAATTAAAGAAATTGATGATAGGTTAATTAAGGTCATTAACTTGGGATTATTCATAAATGAATTAAGTAATTAATTTTGATAATTAATTAGATTAATCAAATTTGATAATCATTATAGAATTTGGTTAAGTATGTTTACTTTGTGAAGGTAATTAAAGTTATTAATTACTCATTGTAATTAATAAATTTATTTGATTAGATTAAATTAATTAATTAAGTTTAATTAATTTAGAATAATCATTGATGGGTTGATAAGAGATTAATTACTTAGGGAAGTAATTAAGATGAATAATTACAGAATGTAATTTATTTAAAGTATGAAGAGTTGGGGTTAATTACTTGTGTAGTTATTATGAAAGATAATTTCTTTGTGAAAGAAATTAATAATTAATTACTTGGTGTAATTAATTTAAGAAATTATGGATTAAGTTCTTTGGAAAATAATTAAGTAATGTAATTAATAGTTAATTACTTAAGATAATTAATCAAAGTGATTAATAGTTTAGGGTTAATTACTTAATAAAGTAATTAATTTAAATGTAATTAGGAATCATTAATTAATATAATTAATGATGTGATTCAGATTAATTAATTACGATAAATTAATTAATGATAAATGATTAAAGTAATTAATTAATGTAATTAATTAAGGACTGATGTGATTAATTATAATTAATTAATTAATGATGTAATTGAGGTTATTTACTATATTTGATTAATGGAAATAAATTTGTGAAATTTATTACTTGAATGTAATTAAAGGATGATTAATCAGGGGTAATTAATCAAGAATGATTAATTAGTGGTTAATTGATTAGTTGATTAGTTTGTAATCAATTGTTATAATAGCAGGATTTATAGGTTGAGGTAATTAATTTAATTTACTTTAAATTAATTATAGATAACGTAATTAATTTAATTATAAATGGTGTGATTATTAATCCTTGTATATATATGGATGATATAGATTTCCTTGAATGGTTTGAATCTCAGATATGAGATTAGTAATGATGTGTGATATAGATGCATTGGTTGCATTGCGATGATGAATTGGATTATCTTCTGATCATGATAATATGGATTATCTGTATCTATTGTGATGATGTGAATTATCTATCTGTGTGTATGTAGATAGTTTAAATTGAATTGTTTTAAACTTAAAACAACTTGGACCTAAAAGACACGTTTTGGATTTCGATGAGACCGGGATCGGGCATATTTGGATATCCGAAAACCACATCAATTCAAATTAACGATAGGTCGTGAATCTCAAGTGAAGATGAAGATTCAGAGTACAAGGGTTATCGTCGTTAACTCTGAGGGTGATTCCAAAATGAGTGTAACGGGATAATGTCTTCGGTTTCGTTCGGACCCGGAACGAACTTGTATGGATCGAGTGCTTTCAGAACATCGTCAAGTGGACGATGAGCATTCTAAGAGATGTGTTCTCTAAAGGTAATCGCAGCCTCAAGCCTCATCAACCGGGAATGGCTAAAACAGGGGAGGTGCAGCAAGGCTTCGTGGGTAGCTCCCACTAGAGAGCGAGATTTACCCCTACCTAGAAGTCTCTTTTTATTCGGTTGTGTGGGCGGTTGATCCGCGACAACTGCCGGGATTGTCTTGTTCGAGACTGCCAGTAAGGGATGGTTCCGGCCTTGTGTTGCAGGGAAGTTAGGGTGGCTCCTCGGTACAGTGATCTAGGCCACGTACTGTGACGGGCGGTACCCCAGTAGCCCTGCCATTGTATGGAATCCAAAATCCAATAAGTGCCAATGGTTTTGATTGTATTACCCACTTTTGTGGCTAGTAGCTGCAATTTAATAATGTAACAATTTCGGTTGTTTCATATTTACTTGAAAACCCTAAACACTATTATAATATCACTGGATTTCCTATCAAATGTTTTGGTTAGCGTAAGGTAAAAACTTTTCCTTGTTTATGTATGGGAAGTCTTACGTTTTACCTTTCTTTTTAAAGGTTTTTCAAAAGTTAAGCAACTTTAACCTGTTACCCACACCAGACCCATGTCTGAACCGGTGTTTGTTTCTGTTTTTCTTAACATCTTTGGTACTCAAATTTTTACGAGTAGCCAAGGGATTCAGGTTGACTTTGACGAATCATGGAGGAGCAAATGGAGCAGGAGGCTTCTGCGTTGTAGTTATCTAGTATTCCGTTGTGTTGGTATTTCTGAGTCGTTGTTTGAGTTGTTTTGTACTATGTTGTAATAACTAGACATGTGTTTATAACTATCTAGTATGTGATGTATAATCTGTGTAACTCTGATAGTTATTGTATATCTATGAAATACTTTTGATTATTAACATAATTTATTCGTTCCGCTGTTGAGATTCTGTTGTTGTTTCTTCTTTCTTCTCTTTCTTTCTCTTTCTATCACTTTCTTTCTTAATTCATGATACGTCTTTCTGGTTAGTGGAAGATGGGTCGTGACAGTTGGTATCAGAGCATTAGGTTGAGTGAATAACTAGGCTCTACAGTGGTGTCTATCTTGAGAGAGCGTAATTGTAATTTATATATATATATATATAAATATATTTATTTCTACCTATCTGTTGGGTTACCTGCTCGGGTTTTCCAATATAAGTTATAAAGGTAGATGGGGTAGTAGTGTGTGTAACACAACTACCATTGGTCGGAGTTTGAATGTTTGAGGTTGGAAGTGTATCTGTCGAGACTGTAGACCTAATACCGTCTCGAGTGAGTTTTGTAGTTTGGTGAAAGAATTTCATCGATCCCTGAAGGAAATCTGTTAAGGTTCGAAGTTTATTTTTGAAGTCGAATGAGTAGAGTTTGGATCTGATGGATAGGCGGAAGCGTGTGATGGTATTTTGATACCTCAGGAAGTGGTAGCTGCGTAATGAGATGTAGTGAATATGGATGTCTCCGAAGATGTTTTCTTTGGAACAAATTTTAGGAAGTGTATCTGCTTCGGTAATATGGCTGAGTTCAGCTGGTTGTTTGTGTTTGGCTTTGAGGTTCGAGTTTCTCGAAGAACTTTGGATTAAGAAGTCTTTGGCTTTGGTGTCAGCAGTGCAGTTCGGAGTGTTCTGTATTGGCAAGAGGGACTTCTGGTTAGAAGTTTTCTGAGGTGGAGTTCAGAAGCAACAAAGTGGACCCGTTTCTTCGGTGGATTGTCTAGTTAAGGGTAAGCTGTCATGTTTGATAAAGAGAGAACAGTTTTCTTTGGGAATTGGTCTGTGTTGATCGCAAAAGTGATTTGCGATTATTTGAGTAATCTCTTGTGTTATCATAGACTTTTCTGGATATCTTTTGAGAAGTCAGAGGTTTGTTTGTATCGGGAGATCGAGTTTTCTTATCGACCGGGTTCTAGGAGTAATGTCCGTGGTTCAGCATAGTAGAAGGATGGTTCCTTGAGATAGGGTTTGGTGAAGCAGCTCAGCATTGGTAGAACTTCTGAGTTTTCTTTTATGGATCTGTTGAATCATATTCTGGGATATGTTGTCCAGTTTGTGATCGTGTTCTTCATCAACATTTTTCTTCTTTTCCAGATCAGAGTTGAGCAGCGGAAGCAGTTTGGGAGTGTTTCTGTGTTGTCTTTTCAGGATAGAAGAAGTGAGTTTGTTCTTCTGA
Source organism: Allium cepa (assembly GCA_030765085.1). Lineage (NCBI taxonomy): Eukaryota > Viridiplantae > Streptophyta > Magnoliopsida > Asparagales > Amaryllidaceae > Allium > Allium cepa. Next base: position 453,453,140 of record CM060932.1, read on the forward strand.
GATTTGAAGAGTAGAGTTGTGTACTTGGTTTTGGATTGATCTTGAAGAGATCATTGTCTTGGGTTGTTTTGGTTCTGTTTGTTTCTTTTGGGGACATCAGCTAAGGTTAAGCCGATCAGTTTGGATGTAGACAACCCAGGATCATCCGAAGAGATTTGTGGTTAAGAGACGAAGGAATTTGGATTCCGGAGACGGAGATTTGTTTTGGATCTCTTCTGTGTTTTGGTTGGATTGGTATTTGGTTTTCAAGAGTTGAATTTGTAGTTTGGATAATTAGATTCATTGAGATCCACGTATCTCTGAGGGAGTATGTGTATGAGTTATCTCTAGAAGTGGAACCAACTATTCAGGAAGGTTTGTTTGTTGAGTCAGACTCGTCTGTAGTCTGATATCTTGTCTAGTTTTGTAGATCTAGATGAGAAGAAGCTCTTTGGCTTCGTAGTTTAAATTGTTTGGATTTTGTAGGGCGAGTATCCTAGTGTGTGTGTGTGTGTGTGTGTGTGTGTGTGTACACACACTTGGGAAAAACTCCAGAAGATTTTTATCCAGAATTTTGTCTGGATAATTAAATTTGTTTGATTAGATAAATTGATTGCTTTGGTTGTTAGCATATGGTTGATATATGCTTGTGTTTAAATTAAATCTTTAATGGGATTATTAAATTATCTTTGCTTTTAAATTTCGAGGATGAAATTCTTTTAAGGGGGAAGGAATGTTATATCCCGAAAATTTTGGCAATATCAATTAAATAATCTGTATTTAAAGTTAAATTGATTTGATAAATTATGTTAATAAAAATTTACTTGATTTAATAATCCAATTAAATAAATGTTTAATTGGTGAAATTTTATCTTTTAAAAAGCTAATGAATGCTTTCTATTTATAATGTGTGTATATATATATATTTATATATGTTATAGATAGATAAGTTTTGATTGTAGTTTAATAAACAAATAAAATATTGTTTTTAAATTTTGATATTCATTTTGATAATTTGAAGATTTTTATTTTATTAAATAAATAACTATTTGGTTTAAAATACTTAAAGAAATTGTTTTAAATTGTTTAAATGTATTTTAAAGCATAGTTTAAATTTTAAATAAAATAAGACAAAAGTTTATTTCTTTTGAATATAGCTAAATAAATATAGTTTGGAATTATATATGGAAATTTAAAATACCTTTTATATATTAAACATTAATTCATTTAATTAAGATAAATATGATAAGTAATTTATGATTTCTTTTATAAATGATTTAAATTGATAAATATGTTACCTTTTAAAATAATAATAAAAGTATAAATATAGATAGATTTTAAAAGACAATATTAGTATTTTAAAATTAAGTATGTTAATATAAATTAGTTTTAAATGATTTTTTTTAAATGTTGAATGGAACTTGAATTTGAATTAATTTTTAAATTCAAATGAATAAACATATTTAAATTTTATAAATAAGCTTTCATTTTTATATAAATTGTTTTATTTCATTAAAAACAAATACATATACATTTATTAATGAAATTACTTTATATATATGTATTTAATAAAGAAAGAGGATTTAATTTAGCTTTAAATTAAATATAAATAAATAAAATTAATTTCAAGACACATGTTATTAAACTAAGGGGTATAATGACAAGTGTAATTGAATTAAATGACTTATGTAACAAGTGTCTTCTATTTTTAATTTTTCTTTTAATTTTTAAAAAATCAACTTCACTTATAAAAACATGTTTTTCCAATCTTCTTCTTTTCTAATCTTCAATTTTTTTTCAAAAGTTTAGAAGATAAGATTTCAGCTGAAACAAATTTGTTTCAGAAACTCTCAAAAAAAACCAAATCAATATCCTATAATTCTTTTTCAAAATCAAGCCTAAAATCTGTAATTCCTTTCCTCTGTAAAATCATTTTCAAAAGCAAAATGAAAATCTGCATGCATCTTTCAATCTGGTTTGTCTTCAACAAACTTCTTTTGCGTACAACTGCAAAATTTTCAAATTTAAAGCATTCAAATTCAAGAGATTTAAACGCATATGGAAGCTAGCCTGCAGTCCTCTGTTAAACCTTTTCAAATGCAAAAGAAATAACTTGCATGTAAGTCTAGAACAACAGCAAACAAATCAAGTCTGCAACTCAGTTTTCAAAATTCCATAAGCATGCAACTGCAAGTTTAGATCAGCAAGTTCAAGTTTCATTAGCATGCAAATTGCAGTTTCAAAACAAAGAGGCACTCATGTTTTATCAAAAGTTTTTCAAAAATTTAGGCTCTGTCCTCATTTTCCCTGGTGAGTAACTTTTTCTTTTCAAAAATTTAAGTATTAAGTTGTTGCTTGATTTATGGCTTATGTATGTTTACCTAGATTTCACGTTGATTTGTATGATTAACCTCATTAGTTTAAAAAATCAAGTATAGTTATGATGATGTATGTTTGTTCCTGTAATATGAATTTTATTGAGTATATGAGTATAAGTTTACCGTTCTATGATTATTACAGTATTCTTCTAAGATCCAGGTCCAAAATTTTAAAAGAAAAACTTAAGTGTTCTTAAATTAATCTTTAATAATACAAGAGACTTGAACAATGTATGTTTAATATATCATAAATTTTAAGTTTAAGATTTTGTTCAAGATTAAATAAAAAAAATACCTATAGTTTTACTGGAAACAAGGTAATAACAAAGGAAATTAAAATCAGACAAAATCCAATTTGATTGTTAGTTTCAGGTGCATGAATCAAAAGCTAAAACTGAAATGTGATTTTTAAAACCAAAATTACAATTTTAGTGATGGGATTTATGTGCATTGCTGTTCTTTTTGGGAAGTGTAAAGGGGGGGAAGTTCTAAACCTAGTTATTGGGTAGTGGGAAATTTTGATCGGCATTGATGCTTTCGTTGATCGAGTGCAATAATTTTTGGAGAGGTGAATGTCGGGGTAGTGAAGAGGAGATGGCCGGAGTCCCAAAGTCTCTGATGGCCGGAGGAGGGAGAATGAGTGTTTTCCGGGTTTGGGTTTGGAAGGAGATGCCTGTTCCAGTATGCTTCAGGTTTGGATTGGGGGAAACTCAGTTGATTTTGGGATGATGGTGGGTTTCTGATGATCGCGTTGAGCTTCAAAGGTGAACGTTGACTTGCTTGTTGTCTGGGTAGTGGCCGGAGGTGGCCAGAACCACCGTGCATGTGCACGGTGAAGAAGATTGTGACTGGGAAGGTTTTGGGTTTTGCAGTAGTTTTGCACTCGGGTTAATACTCGAGTAATTCGAGTTGTTACTCGAAGTTGTCCAGGGTTGTACCCGAAGTCAAATTCAGGGGACTCGGGTATTTTTTTTTTAAATTTCAGGTTTCAGAGAAACCTGCATTTTTTTTCCAATTCAAAGATTTGATTTAAAATCTGAAGCAGTTTTAAACAAGAATTTAAAACTTAAATTTAAAAGGTATGGTTTTCAATCTGAGTTGAATTCTAGTTTTTAAATTTAATTCAAACTTTTTTTATTTAAAATGTTTACAGGTTTCAAGGAAAACCTGTATATTTCCAGTTCATAAGAAAATCAAGTTTAAAAAAAAATCTGGTGCAAGGTTTTTAAAAACAGAATTTATACTGAAAATTAAAGTATGAATTTCAAAACTAGATCTGAATTCAAGTTTTAAATTTAATTTAAACTATTTAAATTAAAGTGTTTAAACAACCTTTAAAAGGGTTTAAATATTTGAATTTAAAGTTTAAGCTCTAAATTTAAAATAGAAGATTTAAACATAAGTTTAAATCTGAAAATAAAAAAATTCAATTTGAATCATGTTTTGAAAATAAAGGAAGTTTTAAATGTTTAAACAACTTTAATTGTTGAAACATATTTTAAATATGATTTGTATCTTAAAATAAATATGGGTTAAATTCCTTTAAACCTCTTTTATAAAATAAGAAATTATTTAGTATAAGTTTCAAAAAGGTTTTAGAATGTTTTTAAAACTTTGATAAAGTTAAGTTTGGTTTTCATTTTAAATTTACATTTTAAAATGAAATTTGGAAACAAATTTTAAAGTAAGTTGTTTAAATATTTCTTTGTTAATGATAATGAAATTATTAGTAAGAAATGTTTTATTTATAATAAATCAAAGATTTAAATGATTTTGGTTTATTAAATTAATAAGGTAATTAGATAAATAATTAATTAATTTACTTAATTAATTAAGTAAGAATTTTTAAATTAATTAATTAAGGTTGAGGTTAATTAATTAAGATTAATTAATTTGGGAATAGGATCATTAATTAATTTAGTTTAATTTTAATTAATGATTAGAAATTAATTTATCCAGAGATTAAGATTAATTAAGTTAAAAACTTAATTAGTCTAATAATTAGTGATTAATTAAATGATTATTAAGGATTATTAAATTTGTGATTAATAGTGATTAATTTAAATTAATTACTTAAGTAAGGTAATTAAAGAAATTGATGATAGGTTAATTAAGGTCATTAACTTGGGATTATTCATAAATTAATTAAGTAATTAATTAATTTTGATAATTAATTAGATTAATTAAATTTGATAATCATTATAGAATTTGGTTAAGTGTGATTACTTTGTGAAGGTAATTAAAGTTATTAATTACTCATTGTAATTAATAAATTAATTTGATTAGATTAAATTAATTAATTAAGTTTAATTAATTTAGAATAATCATTGATGGGTTGATAAGAGATTAATAATTACTTAGGGAATTAATTAAGACGAATAATTACAGAATGTAATTTATTTAAAGTATGAAGAGTTGGGGTTAATTACTTGTGTAGTAATTATGAAAGATAATTTCTTTGTGAAAGAAATTAATAATTAATTACTTAGTGTAATTAATTTAAGCAATTATGGATTAAGTTCTTTGGAAAATAATTAAGTAATGTAATTAATAGTTAATAACTGAAGATAATTAATCAAAGTGATTAATAGTTTAGGGTTAATTACTTAATAAAGTAATTAATTTAAATGTAATCAGGAATCATTAATTAATATAATTAATGATGTGATTAAGATTAATTAATTAAGATAAATTAATTAATGATAAATGATTAAAGTAATTAATTAATGTATTTAATTAAGGACTAATGTGATTAATTATAATTAATTAATTAATGATGTAATTAGAGGTTAATTACTATATTTGATTAAGGGAAATAAATTTGTGAAATTTATTACTTGAATATAATTAAAGGATGATTAATCAAGGGTATTTAATCAAGAATGATTAATTAGTGGTTAATTGATTAGTTGATTAGTTTGTAATCAATTGTTATAATAGCAGGATTTATAGGTTGAGGTAATTAATTTAATTTACTTTAAATTAATTAGAGATAACGTAATTAATTTAATTATAAATGGTGTGATTATTAATCCTTTATATATACGGATGATACAGATTTCCTTGAATGGTTTGAATCTCAGATATGAGATTAGTAATGATGTGTGATATAGATGCATTGGTTGCATTGTGATGATGAATTGGATTATCTTCTGAAGATGATAATATGGATTATTTGTATCTATTGTGATGATGTAAATTATCTATCTGTGTGTATATAGATAGTTTAAATTGAGTTGTTTTAAACTTAAAACAACTTGGACCTAAAAGACATGTTTTGGATTTCGATGAGACCGGGATTGGGTTTCCATATTTGGATATCCGAAAACCACATCGATCAAAATTAACGATAGGTCGTGAATCTCAAGTGAAGATGAAGATTCAGAGTGCAAGGATTATCGTCGTTAACTCTGAGGGTGATTCCAAAATGAGTGTAACGGGATAATGTCTTTGGTTTCGTTCGGACCCGGAACGAACTTGTATGGATCGAATGCTTTCAGAACATCGTCAGTGTGACGACCGCCCATGACTCCCGCACCAAATCAAGGAAACAATGCGCTAAAAGGTGTGCCAGGCAGCCATGGACGATAGTCAGGGTAAAACAAAACAGAAGAATCTCTATCGCATAACTCACAGCGCATGGATAAAATACAATAGAGAAATATAATATAGTGAAGCTCCATAGAACAGAACATCATCATATAAGCATCACAGTAGTTTCATACAATCATCTACTCAAATCCATACATGAAAGCCCTCACTACAAGCACTCATCAAATACAGCAGCGGATACCCAGTACATATAAGAAAATAATATGCATAGCCTCCTGCTCGTCTTCGTCATCTTCAACGTAGAAACTCCAAGCACAGCACCTGTCACCTGCTTACCTAGTCTGCCCATCCCAACATGGATGAACAGCCCAAGGTAATAAGAGGAGACATAAAACCTTGAGTCAGACAAAGTCTTAGTGAGCAGTAAATTAACAATCAAGCATACCAAAGAGCATAAAGGATAAAAGGAATAGGAACCAAACCATCCCACTCCACCTCTTTCTACAGTGATAGCCCCAGACATACACTAAGGAGAAGCAAGCATAACAACATAGACAATTAAGGTAAAGCGAATACCACTCGAGTCAAGGACGATGTTTTCCAAATACAAACCCCCAAGGCCTAAACCAAGATCAGATAAGCACCCAGAAAACACCGCTCTTGAAGCCGAATGATAATACAACCAAACATCCATGACTCTGGCTATCACTGTTAACCTTGCTTCGAAATCACCGTTAATTGAATGACCGACTCCTTCCTGAGCCATCTGTCAAGGGCTAATGGTAACCCCGGTTCTAGACAAAACTCCGCACACTGCCTTGTGCCTAGGACTTATCTTCTTGGCCCAGAGTACTCGACTACCTTCCTGTAGTCTTTTAGGCGTCCCTATGTACCCTTGCTTTAAGTTTGCTAGAACCTTCAACAACGATAAAGTCCAAGCCTCCTAGTCATCCTCCTCGACGACTATTTTCAACCTAGCCCAAGCTACCTCTTGAGCAGCTCCATTATCAACCAACTTGAACTACCCTTCAAGTTATCAACATGCTTGGAATGATCCCTGCCTGGATTAAGCCAAGACTCACATCATACTTGAACTACCCTTCAAGATATCAACATGCCTCGCTTCATCACATCAAAGCAAGATCTCAACTCAACAACATGGTTTGCCTCATCGCATCATGGCAAAGTTCCATCTCAACATCATACATATGAGCTTCAACATCCGCTACATATGCCTTAAGCAGCTTTCACCATTCAAGAGCCTTCTTCCGTAGCTTTTGAATCATCTTCAATCACCTTGTTCCAAATCAACTACAAGCTAACTTGGAGCAATCAAATCTAACATACATTCAAACATTCAAGCATTCAAACAAGATATATTAAGCAATAACAATTATAATGGCAATTTCGTAATTAAGTGTGCAAAAGTCCAACATATGTGAAATCATGGTTTTTAGCATAGATCTATCAAATCTAAACATGGGTTTTATCTCTAATACTTGATAAATAACTTCTAAAGGTAAACATCTTCAAACATGATGGATCTACATGCAGACTTAAGGAAAATGCGAGAAAACGCTAACTTTAACACATAAAAATATCACCAATCCCATACACTCCTTTGGATCCGCGTGAGAGATAACTACCACTCACCAAATCACCAAAACAACCTAAAATCAATCAACTTCAGATCTGGACAGCAAAGATCAAGGCTTGATCCGGCAATATCTCGCTCCAATCGATGAATTCTAGCTCGAACGGATGAAGATCTTCAACTTTGGCACTTGGATCTTCGATCTCGATCTTCGATCTTGGATGGATGCTAACACTTGATTGGAATGGAGAAAAGAAGATGAAGAAATGTTGTAGTCGAGTCTTCAAAATGGCAGCACTTCGTCGCTTCAAAAACCGGTGCCAAAAAGTGAGCCAAACCCCTCTATTTATAGGCTGAATTTCCCTTAGGTCGTCCGCCCCTTAGGTCGTCCCCGACCTAACTATGAGTCGTTGCCGACTCATCAACCCCTACGACCTACGACCTAACCAACACAACATACAACCAAGGCCGACTTACGACTTAACCCAGACGCGACCTAAAACACAGGCCGACCTAACGACTCAACGTACTGCCGACCCAACTGTCACACGACTCAACACACTGCCGCATTTCCTAAGTCCTAGGTCGCCTGACGACTTAACTAGCATGCCGACCTAACACCAAAGCGACTCAACCCTTAAGTCGTTCAAACGACTTAACAACCTATCTCCTTAACTCGCCGCCGACCTAACACTCTGCTAACTCGTAACTCGCTAACACACAAGCCTTACTAACTCGTTAGGTCGCAAACACGCTAGGTCGTTCCAGACGACTTACGACCTAACTCCTGCCCAAGCTATCTATAAGTCGCTAACGACTCAAGGCCACTGACTCGTCCAAGCTATGAGTCGGTCTAACCTATAACTCGCTAACACCTATAAGTCGTTAACGACTCAACTCATATCATGTTAACTCGTAAGCCTATGGCTCCACTGACTCGGTCACGACTCATCATCACACGAGTTAACTTTACAACTCGTGCACGACCCATTCCCTTAAGTCGTACACGACTCATCCATGAGCCGTTCACTGCCTTAACTTGTTAACTCGTATGCGACTCACTTCCTAACTCGAACACGACCCAAGCCTTGTTAACTCGCCCACGACTTAACACTTAAGCACACGAATTAACTTCCTAAACGACTCAGGCTAGAGACAACATCAACAACACTAACAACCTGTCAATTCTACGATATATCGACACGTAAAATACGGGTCGTTACATTCTCTCCCCCTTAGGAATTTCGCCCCCGAAATTCCAAGCAAACAACAGCAATCAAAGATATTCCGCATGCCTACCATCCATAGCAAACAACAAACCATGCATCCAATTCTAGCCTAGCATGCAGAATTCTAAGATAGAAATCAAGATGCAAATTCATGAGATGTCACGACACCTTAGGGCCATACCTCGAAGAGTTCTGGATGAGCTGCCTTCATCCTCTCTTCCTCCTCCCATGTACAGTCGTTAACATCATCACTCCATTGTACCTTGAGCAACGTAATCGTCTTCCTCCTAAGCTGTTTCGTATCGGTTTCAACAATACGAAGCGGCTTACGAGGTCTCGAAACAACAGGATCAACCTCCAAGTCTTCACAGCTATCAGCAGAAACCACCGTAGTTGGGTCGTGCACATACTTCCGTAGATAAGATACATGAAAAACACTGTGCACACCCGCCATCTTTTCCGGTAACTCCAATCTATAAGCGAGCTTTCCAATACGCTCGATAATCGGGAATGGTCCAACAAATCTCGGAGTTAACTTTCCTTTCTTCCCGAATCTAATGACATTCTTCAATGGAGAAATCTTCACAAAAACCCTATCACCCACGTCGAATTCCAAATCCTTTCGACGATTATCTGCATAACTTTTCTGACGATCTTGGGCTGCCTTCATTCGTTGCCGAATGATCTCTATACAATCCGAAGTTTGACGAATCATCTCTGGCCCAAGCATCAGCTTTTCTCCCGTTTCCAACCAACATGTCGGAGAGTTACACGGTCTTCCATATAATGCCTCATATGGTGCCATACCAATACTCGACTGATAACTGTTATTATAAGCAAACTCCACCAAATGAAGATGATCTTCCCATGATCCTCCGAAGTCCAAAACACATGCCCTAAGAAGATCTTCCAATACTCGGTTGACTCTCTCAGTCTGACCATCTGTTTGAGGGTGATAAGCTGTACTCAAACACAACTCAGTTCCCAAAACTTCCTGGAAGCTCTTCCAAAATCTACTGGTGAACAATGGATCTCGATCGCTCACTATACTCTTCGGAACACCATGGAATCGAACTATCCACTTCACATACAACTCAGCCAACTTCGATGCAGTTCTAGTCGATCGAACAGGAATGAACCTTGCACTCTTGGTCAAACGATCTACAATGACCCAAATCCCTTCATTCCCTGCTCTGGTTTTCGGTAGACCATCGATAAAATCCATCGACACTTGCTCCCACTTCCATGTAGGAACCTCTAATGGCTGAAGTAATCCACTGGGCTTCTTCTGCTCAGCTTTCACCAACTGGCAATTCATACACTTGGAAATAAAGTTTCCAACATCCTTCTTCATACCTTCCCAGTAGTAGGTTCTCTTCATATCCCGATACATCTTATTTCCACCTGGATGAATTGTCAACTTCGAGTGATGACTCTCCCTCAGAACTTCATCTCTCAATCCATCTACATCGGGAACAACTAGTCGCCCTTGCTTTCGAAGCCAACCCTCTCGATCGACCTCGAATCCCTTATCCTTCTCCGGGTCCAATCCAGATTCCAAATCACAGATAATCTTGACAAGCTTATCATCTCCCCTTTGCCTCTCACCAATTCTTTCCACAAGAGTAGGCCTTATCGATAAGTTTGCCAACATCTCAGGTTCCAATTCACATCTAGGCCTGAAATCAAATCCAGCCAAATACTCAAGACTCTTCCATTCTGAAAACATGGCTCCCAATCCTGCATGTCTTCGACTTAACGCATCAGCCACTGCGTTACCTTTCCCTGGAGTATAGGCTATACCAAAATCATAAGATGCTAGAAACTCTAACCACCTTTGCTGTCGAAGATTCAAATCCTTTTGGGAGAACAGATACTTCAACGACTTATGATCCGTAAACAACCCGAATCTAACTCCCAATAGATAATGTCTCCACATCTTCAAAGCAAACACTATTGCCGCTAACTCCAAATCATGAGTCGGATAATTCCTTTCATGCGGCTTTAGTTGTCGACTAGCATACGCAACAACTTTATCCTTCTGCATTAGCACCGCTCCTAGTCCAGTGCCACATGCATCGGTGTAAACCACCATCTCATCATTCCCACTTGGAATAGTCAAAACAGGAGCACTTGTCAGTCGTTCTTTCAGGATTACGAAAGCTTGCTCACACTTATCATCCCATCTGAACACTTGGTTCTTCTTCGTCAATCCTGTCAACGGTGCAGCTATCTTGGAAAAGTCTTTGATAAACCGACGATAATATCCTGCTAATCCAAGAAAACTTCTCACATCAGATGCATTCTTAGGTCTAACCCAATCCTGGATCACTGCCACCTTAGCGGGATCAACCGCTATTCCATTTCCAGAGATAACATGGCCTAAGAACCTCACTTCACTCTTCCAGAAGTGACACTTCGAAAACTTAGCCTTCAGCTGATGTTTCCACAAAATTCCCAAAACAATCCTCAAGTGCGTCTTGTGCTCTTCCTCGGTTCTGGAGTAAACCAAAATATCATCCACGAACACAAGCACGAACTTATTCAACTGATCTCTGAATACCCTATTCATAAGATCCACAAAATATGCTGGCGCGTTAGTCAATCCAAACGGCATTACCAGCCACTCATAAAACCCGGATGGTGTCCTGAAAGCAGTCTTCGGCACACTATCCTTTGCCACTCTCAACTGGTGAAATCCCGTTGCCAAATCCATCTGAGAAAACACCCTAGCCTCGTGAAGCTGATCAAACAAGTCATCTATTCTCGGCAATGGATACTTGTTCTTCTTAGTCACCTTATTCAGCTCACGATAATCCACACACAACCTCAACGATCCATCCGCTTTGGTTGCGAACACAACTGGCGCACCCCATTCGGACACACTTCTCCGAATGAATCCTTTCTGCAAAAGGTCATCAACTTGCACCTTCAGCTCTTGCTGCTCCCTCGGTGCCATCCGCCTAAGAGGCATCACAACAGGTCTGGCTCCCTCAACTAGATCGATACGAAACTCGATCTCCCTATGCGGCGGCAACCCTTTGACTTCCTCAAAGACATTCTCAAACTCATTCACAATAGGCACCGATGACAGTCCATCCCGTGGAACAACCAGCGAATACATGAAGCTCATGAAGACGCCTTCTTCATGCTTACATCGTATCACAACCTTTCGCCCATCCACATTCCCGACTGTCACCTCCAGCCTCTCACAATCAATCCTAGCCGCATACTTCCTAAGCCAGTCCATACCCAAAATAATTCCGAACCCCGCAAAGTTCAGAACAAAGCAATCACAAACAAACGAGCAATCATGACTCGACACAACTAGACCACGGCATATCATACACAAACATGACGAACCCCCCACTGGATTAGTCACAACCAATGGCCTATCAACAATATCCGGTTTCATACCTAACCGGCTTACCAAATCATCACAAACAAAAGAATGCGACGCTCCAGTATCAAACAACACTCTAACTGGAACACCACAAATAGAAAGAGTACCTTGAACCACAACACTCTTCCCCTTCTCCTCAGCAGTCGGAGCTTTTGAAGACGACGGCACAACTCCCAAAGCATAGGCTTGCACAATCTGCCTATCTTTCCTCGGCTCTGGGCAATCCTTCTTGATATGTCCCAGCTTATCACAGTTATAACACTTTCCCGGCACCTTGGGATTCTTACAATCTTTGTAAAGATGGCCCTTCTGTTGGCAGTTATAACAAGTCACTTCGCCTTTCGGCTTCTTCTGGCCATCCTTACCCTTCTGATGCTGCTGCTTCCTCCTCTTATTGCCATTCTGGTGTGGTTTAGATCCTTCCCTGGTTACAGCAACAACAGAACTTTCCTTAGGAAACAAACTCTCATGCCTAAGGGCTTTCTCCACAAGCTTCTCAAATGGATCGTCCAAATGATCCACTAACTGCCTCCCAAGATAAGCATCCAGACCAGTCACAAACTTCTCATTCTTCTGATAGGGAGAATCAATGTACGATCTGGCATACTTGGACAAAGCTTCAAACTCAGAAATATACTCAAGAACTGGTCTCCCACCTTGCTTGAGCTCTACAAACCTCTTGAACAAAACAGACTTCTGAGCCGTAGAGATGAACTTGGCTTCAAATCTAACTTGGAATTGCTCCCAAGTAATCTCTTCTTCTGGGGTATCAATGGTGATAGAATTCCACCAATCAGCAGCTCTTCCCTGAAGCTGTCTCGATGCAAGCTTTCTCTTAGTTGCATCCTCAATCCCTAAGTCACCAAAGATCCTTCGACATGCATCAATCCATCTCTGCACCTCAATAGTCGACTCCGTCCCCAAGAAAGCTTTTCCTCCAAGAGAAGTATAATCCTTGCAAAGCTTAGCAAAATCCACCGGTCTTGGAGCTTGAACTTGAACTCCCACATCCACTGATGATCCTGAAGCTGGTATCCTTCTCATGATCGAAGTCATCATCGCTTCGAACATAGTTCCATAATCAACAGCTCCTTCATCAGCACGGCTTTCCCTTGCAGCTGGTCTCCCTCTTCGACTCATCCTTAATATCTGTAATAAGAATGATTAGAACACCTTAAGAAACAACTACATAAGGAGTTCAAATCCTTCTAGGCTACTATATTATATATAGTAATCATCCATCAAAATACAATTACGTCTCTCATACGTAGTTACGTCAGCGAGCGTTGGCTGAAATCGATTAACCAAAGCTCTGATACCAAATGTGACGACCGCCCATGACTCCCGCACCAAATCAAGGAAACAATGCGCTAAAAGGTGTGCCAGGCAGCCATGGACGATAGTCAGGGTAAAACAAAACAGAAGAATCTCTATCGCATAACTCACAGCGCATGGATAAAATACAATAGAGAAATATAATATAGTGAAGCTCCATAGAACAGAACATCATCATATAAGCATCACAGTAGTTTCATACAATCATCTACTCAAATCCATACATGAAAGCCCTCACTACAAGCACTCATCAAATACAGCAGCGGATACCCAGTACATATAAGAAAATAATATGCATAGCCTCCTGCTCGTCTTCGTCATCTTCAACGTAGAAACTCCAAGCACAGCACCTGTCACCTGCTTACCTAGTCTGCCCATCCCAACATGGATGAACAGCCCAAGGTAATAAGAGGAGACATAAAACCTTGAGTCAGACAAAGTCTTAGTGAGCAGTAAATTAACAATCAAGCATACCAAAGAGCATAAAGGATAAAAGGAATAGGAACCAAACCATCCCACTCCACCTCTTTCTACAGTGATAGCCCCAGACATACACTAAGGAGAAGCAAGCATAACAACATAGACAATTAAGGTAAAGCGAATACCACTCGAGTCAAGGACGATGTTTTCCAAATACAAACCCCCAAGGCCTAAACCAAGATCAGATAAGCACCCAGAAAACACCGCTCTTGAAGCCGAATGATAATACAACCAAACATCCATGACTCTGGCTATCACTGTTAACCTTGCTTCGAAATCACCGTTAATTGAATGACCGACTCCTTCCTGAGCCATCTGTCAAGGGCTAATGGTAACCCCGGTTCTAGACAAAACTCCGCACACTGCCTTGTGCCTAGGACTTATCTTCTTGGCCCAGAGTACTCGACTACCTTCCTGTAGTCTTTTAGGCGTCCCTATGTACCCTTGCTTTAAGTTTGCTAGAACCTTCAACAACGATAAAGTCCAAGCCTCCTAGTCATCCTCCTCGACGACTATTTTCAACCTAGCCCAAGCTACCTCTTGAGCAGCTCCATTATCAACCAACTTGAACTACCCTTCAAGTTATCAACATGCTTGGAATGATCCCTGCCTGGATTAAGCCAAGACTCACATCATACTTGAACTACCCTTCAAGATATCAACATGCCTCGCTTCATCACATCAAAGCAAGATCTCAACTCAACAACATGGTTTGCCTCATCGCATCATGGCAAAGTTCCATCTCAACATCATACATATGAGCTTCAACATCCGCTACATATGCCTTAAGCAGCTTTCACCATTCAAGAGCCTTCTTCCGTAGCTTTTGAATCATCTTCAATCACCTTGTTCCAAATCAACTACAAGCTAACTTGGAGCAATCAAATCTAACATACATTCAAACATTCAAGCATTCAAACAAGATATATTAAGCAATAACAATTATAATGGCAATTTCGTAATTAAGTGTGCAAAAGTCCAACATATGTGAAATCATGGTTTTTAGCATAGATCTATCAAATCTAAACATGGGTTTTATCTCTAATACTTGATAAATAACTTCTAAAGGTAAACATCTTCAAACATGATGGATCTACATGCAGACTTAAGGAAAATGCGAGAAAACGCTAACTTTAACACATAAAAATATCACCAATCCCATACACTCCTTTGGATCCGCGTGAGAGATAACTACCACTCACCAAATCACCAAAACAACCTAAAATCAATCAACTTCAGATCTGGACAGCAAAGATCAAGGCTTGATCCGGCAATATCTCGCTCCAATCGATGAATTCTAGCTCGAACGGATGAAGATCTTCAACTTTGGCACTTGGATCTTCGATCTCGATCTTCGATCTTGGATGGATGCTAACACTTGATTGGAATGGAGAAAAGAAGATGAAGAAATGTTGTAGTCGAGTCTTCAAAATGGCAGCACTTCGTCGCTTCAAAAACCGGTGCCAAAAAGTGAGCCAAACCCCTCTATTTATAGGCTGAATTTCCCTTAGGTCGTCCGCCCCTTAGGTCGTCCCCGACCTAACTATGAGTCGTTGCCGACTCATCAACCCCTACGACCTACGACCTAACCAACACAACATACAACCAAGGCCGACTTACGACTTAACCCAGACGCGACCTAAAACACAGGCCGACCTAACGACTCAACGTACTGCCGACCCAACTGTCACACGACTCAACACACTGCCGCATTTCCTAAGTCCTAGGTCGCCTGACGACTTAACTAGCATGCCGACCTAACACCAAAGCGACTCAACCCTTAAGTCGTTCAAACGACTTAACAACCTATCTCCTTAACTCGCCGCCGACCTAACACTCTGCTAACTCGTAACTCGCTAACACACAAGCCTTACTAACTCGTTAGGTCGCAAACACGCTAGGTCGTTCCAGACGACTTACGACCTAACTCCTGCCCAAGCTATCTATAAGTCGCTAACGACTCAAGGCCACTGACTCGTCCAAGCTATGAGTCGGTCTAACCTATAACTCGCTAACACCTATAAGTCGTTAACGACTCAACTCATATCATGTTAACTCGTAAGCCTATGGCTCCACTGACTCGGTCACGACTCATCATCACACGAGTTAACTTTACAACTCGTGCACGACCCATTCCCTTAAGTCGTACACGACTCATCCATGAGCCGTTCACTGCCTTAACTTGTTAACTCGTATGCGACTCACTTCCTAACTCGAACACGACCCAAGCCTTGTTAACTCGCCCACGACTTAACACTTAAGCACACGAATTAACTTCCTAAACGACTCAGGCTAGAGACAACATCAACAACACTAACAACCTGTCAATTCTACGATATATCGACACGTAAAATACGGGTCGTTACAGTCAGGTAGACGATGAGCATTCTAAGAGATGTGTTCTCTAAAGGTAATCGCAGCCTCAAGCCTCATCAACCGGGAATGGCTAAAACAGGGGAGGTGCAGCAAGGCTTCGTGGGTAGCTCCCACTAGAGGGCGAGATTTACCCCTATCTAGAAGTCTCTTTTTAGTCGGCTGTGTGGGCGGTTGATCCGCGACAACTGCCGGGATTGTCTTGTTCGAGACTGCCAGTAAGGGATGGTTCCGTCCTTGTGTTGCAGGGGAGTTAGGGTGGCTCCTCGGTACAGTGATCTAGGCCACGTACTATGACGGGCGGTACCCCAGTAGCCCTGCCATTGTATGGAATCCAAAATCCAATAAGTGCCAACGGTTTTGATTGTATTACCCACTTTTGTGGCTAGTAGCTGCAATTTAATAATGTAACAATTTCGGCTGTTTCATATTTACTTGAAAACCCTAAACACTATTATAATATCACTGGATTTCCTATCAAATGTTTTGGTTAGCTTAAGGTAAAAACTTTTCCTTGTTTATATGTGGGAAGTCTTACGCGATACCTTTCTTTTTAAAGGTTTTTCAAAAGTTAAGCAACTTTAACCTGTTACTCACACCAGACCCATGTCTGACCCGGTGTTTGTTTCTGTTTTTCTTAAACTCTTGGGTACTCAAATTTTTACGAGTAGCCAAGGGATTTAGGTTGGCTTTGAAGAATCATGGAGGAGCAAATGGAGCAGGAGGCTTCTGCGTTGTAGTTATCTAGTATTCCGCTGTGTTGGTATTTTTGAGTCATTGTTTGAGTTGTTTTGTACTATGTTGTAATAACTAGACAGGTGTTTATAACTGTCTAGTATGTGATGTATAATCTGTGTAACTCTGGTAGTTGTTGTATATCTATGAAATACTTTTGATTATTAACATAATTTATTCGTTCCGCTGTTGAGATTCTGTTGTTGTTACTTCTTTCTTCTCTTTCTTTTTTCTTTCTATCACTTTCTTTCTTAATTCATGATACGTGTTTCTGGTTAGTGGAAGACGTGTCGTGACAGGATCATTTCAAACTTATATAAAACTCCTTTTATACTTCAAACACTTTCAAAATCCTTTTCTTCCGGCAATATATTCAACAAGGGGAGATTTGTCTTATATAACAAAGATATATAACTTTGTTTATTCAAAATCAAATATTCAAATTTGATTACTCTTTCTTTTCTTTTTTTATAAAGTTGTTTCCATCTTACTTATCATCATAAAATATCCAACTTTCACTTTTATCCATTGTATATTTCACAAAATATACTTTCATTTCAAAAGAAATCATTTCACATTTCTTATTCACAAATTTCCAATACCAATTTCATTCAAATCCTTACGATGTACACATGTCATCCGTACGATATACCAATGTGATCGCTCACTCGATCACACAATTACACTTTCGAACTAGTTTCGCCCACCCGACTTTCTAACGCGGACACAGATCTGGTTCCTTGATCTGAAACCGTCATTCTCCTTGCATAGCCATAACTATGATAGAGAATATCCAGAACCAATCAACAATCCATATCCAGGTTCGCCGTCGAAAATCGAGTGAAAGATCCCAACTCGGATCGATATAACTATCTCGAAATTCTATGCTCGAATCTGGATCAAATCACTATGCGATTAGAATAATATACGTACATCCTACGTATTTAACTTCCCTGATTATTTGCCAAATCAATTTCCTTTCTATTCATCCTCACTTTGATTTTATTCACTTCAATTCTTATCTCAGTTGGGTATTTAATCAATAACAGTTTGAACTCTGACCAGTTTATATTTAGAAAATAGCTTGAGAGTTTTAATAATAGATAAGTAGTTGAAAATTAATTATTAGTTTGCAAAATAGGTGTAAATAGTTAACTAATAGTAAAATAGTTGGAAAATAGTTAAATAGTTTCAGAAATTTTAGATAATTGCGAAATAGTTGTAAATCGTAATTAATTTGTAAAATATTTGAAAAATAGTAAATAGTTTATAAAACAGTTGAAAATTTGTTAAATAGTTCCAAAAATAATTGTAAAATAAATATAAAATAAATTGGCTTTAAAAAAGAAAGGTTATATACATTAATTAACTTGGAAAAATAAGTTTATATTAAAAAAAATTATATTGAAAATAGTCCAGAGTCAAAACTGTTCACTTCCCCATCAATTCAGTTTAAATTTCCACTTCCATTTAAATTGATCCAATTCCAATTTGAATAACTTCAATTTCATTGAAATTGATTTAACCCCAATTCAATTTGAATCAACCTTAATTTCTTTCCCAATTCAAATCAAATTCCAGTTGATTTTAAACCTATTCAACTTCAATTACAATTCCAAATTATTCCAATCAATTTGAACTAATATCAATTGAACCCACTTCAATTTCAAATCATTTCAATTCAATCCAAATCAAATTTTTCATTTGAATTTTTAGACTTCACATTAATAATCCTTATAAGTTCTAAAACTTATCACCTTTGGTATCACATCTCATTTCAAATTTTAAACTCAACATTTAGAGTTTATTTCAAATTATCTTTGATATCATGTATATCCCTTATGTATACAAGGTTATTTCCCTTGCATGCCAAGTTACACCTTAAAATTTTAAACCACTTTTGGTTTTAAATTCAAAACAAATTCCTATAAATTTTCAAGCAACTCTTGTTTGAATCAAATTCTTTTATTCAAATAATACTATTTATATTATTATTATTATTTTCAAACACTTGGAACAAATTTCCCCAAATTTTCTGGACTTAGATTTAATAATTTACCATTTAAACCCCCTTTCAATTTCAATTCATAAGTCATACTTACCTAAATGTTTACTTCCTTAAAACATTTCATTTTGCTTACTCATTAATACACATTTTGTTATTAAACACAACAATCAAGGAAACCAACTCATTATTATCTTATTTTGAAAACACTTTTCCAAATTCAAGATTTTAATTTTCGGTTTGGTTATATTTCTATCACCACTTAGTTCTCATTTTTTTTATTTAATTCCAATGATTTAACAACCAATTAGCTTTATATTATAAATATTATTGCTTTATATATTGAAATATAAGCTTACATAAAATCATTTAAAATCTTTATATAAGAAAATAACAAGTATACTCTCATATATATATATATATATATATATATATATATATATATATATATATATATATAGACACACACACACTCAACTCATTCTAGGGTACCGTTGACCCTATCCTTAATGAGTAATCCCATCAGAGCCAAGGTTCTCGCTTAACCTTCAGCTCTGATACCAACTGTAACAAACCAAGAATTTTCGATCCTGAAAATTCCAGATAGTTAGGAAAAGAAGAAAGAGATAGAAGAAGAAGAAACATGACAAAGATTCTCACATTCGCAGCGGACCAAAATATAATATCAAATAATAATAGTTTACAAAAGAATTCTGTATCTGTCAAATACATTTATAATACATCAGAGTTACACATATATACAGACACTGGATTTACACAATCATCATGCCTCAGATATACAACAATATAATACAGCGGAGATACTACATACGTTCTTGCCATCCAGCTCGCCTCCTTAGCTACAGAATGTCCTTACCAGAAAATATGTAATACTCGGTCTGACCCGAGCATTACATCAAAGTAACACCCGGGCCAGGCTGGAAATCAGCATGAGTAAACCCATCTAACATGGAATACAAAGCATACAACTTAAATAAAACCCGGGGTAACTCGTATTAATTTGCAAATTCACAATTGTTATAGACATCACTTATTTCACACATCAATTTTCTAAGTACCAAAATTTAGATTAAATAGTCCAATTCACTTAAATCATTTCATTACAGCCTATTGATTTCACATATCAATGTATAAAAATTCGAAGTGGTTTTAGGTATTTTCTAATACCCGACCCCGTTCTCTTCGAGTCTCATTTAAGGCATCCATTACCATTCAATCATCCCCAAGCAAACTTGATCACTTCCAAATTAATTTAATTAATTCTAATTGAATTACTGACCTCAATCACTTAGATTCCTTCACTTGACATTAATTAATTTCAAATCATTAAATTAATCATCCCTTAATTATCCATCTTAATTAATCGCCCTGGATTAATTATCCTTTAATTACATTCAAGTAATTATCTTTAATTAATTACATAAATTAAGTATTCTAAACCAAAACTGTAATTAATCTTTAATTACTTCCCAAATTAATTAACTATAATTAATTACATTAATCCTTACTTACTCATATTAATTAATTTCTTATAAATCACTTATTATTAATTAATTAATCTTAATTAATCAATCTTTAATTACATCATTGATTATATAAATTAATGATTTCTAATTACATTTTAATTTATCCTAATCTAAATTAATTACATTAAGTAATTAATCATTAATTAAACCACAAATATTGATCACTCTTGATTAATTTCAACCAGTAATTGACTGCCTATTTATTTACTTCATTAAATAAATTAATTACTCATTTTATGAAAGAAGTTTAAAGGAATATAAAACCAAATTCATTTTTAAATTCAAATCAATTTAAAAATGCACTTTAACATTCAAGTTGTTAAAACAATTTAAATTTAAAAACTTTATTTATTTAGAAACCGAAATTCACTAACCCGAATTCCAGATTTAACTTTTATTTAAAAATTGTTTTTAAATTTCTACTTTACAATTTTACTTCAGTTTTTAAAAATCGCTTTAATTTCTTTCCAATTCATTCTTATTTTTATTCTATAATTATATCACTTCCAAAAATTTACTCTTATATTTCTTCTAAAAAATCCAATTCAACTTTCCAATTATCAATATAATTCATCACAGAATATCAAATATTCATAACACAGAATATTGAACAATCTAAATAATTTTGAGGAATCCAGTTGGATCCTTCCAACCTGTTTCCTTGCATCCACAGATGTTAGCACAATACCAATTCCACTTCGAGATGGAATATCGTGGTATATGGGTTTTTATATAATATCATCCACTATTATGCGATGCATAGGGTCTCATTCACTATATAATGTGGGAAATCAATCACTCCAATATATACTACATATTACTATATAGTATACCACATCAATCAATTCAATCATTCAACCAATTATTTAAATTTAACTATTTAAATTCAAATTAAAAATATCAAGAAGTTGAGATTAACTCACCTTTGCTTTTTAATTTGCAATCCACTCCAAACCAGCTTATTTCTTTTCAGATTTCAAACCTTGAATAAACATTAGACGATTTCATTATTATTCGAACTAATCGAATAATTAAATTCTCCTTTGATAAATTTAATTAACTAGTGATTTTATTTTAATAGTTCTCATTTTAATAAATGATTTAATCTAGACAAATAATTAATTTTAAACCAATAACTTAAATTTTAAACAAGCAATTTAAATTTCAAACTAATTTTCCCCTTTAAAGGTCGTTTGGTAACTAAGATAATTAATAAGTTAGTTAAACCATTTTCTTTATTTTTAAATCCATTATTTAAAATAAACTCGCAAATTTTATAAAATTTCATTTTCTTTTTCTTTCTTTTTTCTCTGTTAAATCCTTACATATATTTCCTAATACGAAAACTAATAATAATTCATACCTAGATTTCAAATTACATCACTGCAGTAAATAGAAAAATAAATCACTTGTCCTTCTAGTACATATATATTATATAAACTTAGGGAAATTAAAATAAAACGAATATTGAAAGACCTCACCTCGACCACCACTTCCTCAGCTCGACGCACCGCCATCATCGGCTCGGCCACCATCCAAGCTCGTGAACGACCCTACACAGCTGCTTCACCGCAACCCCTCTACTTCGCTTGCGAGAGCCATTCCAGTTTGAGACCTACTAACGCCGCTGCGCGAGAGGTCCTTCCCTTTATCGCCATACGCGCTTGAATCCAAGACATCTCGACTATCGGCCGCCACATGCTCGAGATATCCTTAAGCGGCTTCCACTTCACGCGAATCGAGCTCGCGATGCAACGAATCGCCCCACTCGAACTCGCGATTTCGATCGTCGTTCCCTTTACATATATTTTTTATACTAAGGGATTTCGGTTTGAAAGAGAGGAGAAGATAATTGAAGCAAGGGTTGCTTCGAATTGATTTTGGATGAAGACAAAATCTCCCTTTTTTTCTTATTCGTTTGATTTTTTTCCCTCATCTAAAAGAAGATAAGGATGGACGCGAATTTAAGTTGAGTGGGGTAGCGTTTATGAGAAGATTTTGACTATTAATTCGATTTCGCTTTTATATGTATATTTTTTAAAATAAAATATCTCAAATTATATACTGTAAAAATTTGAACTCATATTTAGGCGTGTCGCTAGGCGTTTATAATGTTAAACCCCTATTCCGAACACAATGGAAAAGGTTTCGAGTCTTAATTCGATCGTATGGAGAAGATAGCCTTTTGGATCCAGTTATTATATTAAATTTCGATTTAATATTCAGCGTGTTTACTTATCGTACGGCCAAACGATCACTCCAAACACTACGAAAATTGAAATCCGATAATAATACAATATTACGGATCCAATGGAGTAGGTTTCGTCGAATTCCGAGACTATGCCTCGGAAGGCTATTTTTAAATATCAATTTAAACGATATATCTTCAAAACTTAACAAAACATTCCCAAATTCAATTTCAACACTTTTACTATCTTCAATATTATCGATATAAATTTTACAAGCCTTCAAATTATTTTTAATTGGCTTGAAACTCCAGATTCAACATTTTACCCAACTTCAAATTATTTAATTTAATAATTAAATTATCAAGTAAATAGTGATATTTGGAATTCAAGTTAAAATTAACCTTTCAAATATTTAAAACCAATTAAATATTCCAATTTCAAATGCTTAAAAATTTCGGGTCGTCACAGTTATCGCCAACCTAAGCTCTGATACCACTGTCACGACCCGCCCTTCTCGACCCTCGAAAATCGACACAAAATACACCACAGAATAATATGCCGATGCTCGAGTGCCGAAAAAGATAGATTGTTGAGGGAAAAGAAAGAAGATAGAAGAAAGAGGGAATAAAATATTTATATGTAGAATTTTATTATCTTATAGGGATGAATTTGAATTTAATAAAAGATTGATTTTTGGAATACAACAAGTGATATTTTGAGTTCTAAAAAGAAATTTAAAAACGATTTTTAAATAATCAGTGTTTCAGTGAAATCTAGGAACATGTAAAAGAAATTGATAGTATAAAATAAATGACTATATTTTGGGGTTTTTACGTAACTATTTGCTAAGAGATTTTAAACGGAATTGTTAAGTGATGGATAACTTATTTGTATAATGAATTTTAGGTGGTATTTCTGAAAATATGAGAAAGGAGTTGAAATCGAGATTTAAAATAGTTTGGAAAATATAATGGAATTTACAAAGGGATGGATTTTGAAATGAAGTTTTATAAATGGGAATATTTTATAAAACATTTGAAACTCTAATAAGTTTGTAGTTTGTAAACGATGTTTATAAATAGAATGAAACGATTATCATTTGATAAATGGGAAATAATAAATTCACAGGTTGAATTACCAAGCACCCTCCACAATTTCGGATAGTATTTATGGTTCTACCTTTTTCTTAGCAACAGGCTTTCATGGTTTTCATGTGATTATTGGTACTCTTTTCTTGATCATATGTGGTATTCGCCAATATCTTGGTCATCTGACCAAGGAGCATCACGTTGGCTTTGAAGCAGCTGCCTGGTACTGGCATTTTGTAGACGTGGTTCGGTTATTCCCATTTGTCTCTATCTATTGGTGGGGAGGTATATGAAATATGAAAGAATAAGTGGATTTTTGAATGAAAACTCGAAGACAAAGAGAACCGGGCTTTTCCAATCAATCAATTAATGTGTAGGAACCCGCCCTCATCGAACTGAATGTCTAACCCATTTGAAGACAGACTGACCTTCGGGCGCCTCCTGCTTTCATAGAGATCTTTTATTCTCTCGGGGCATAGTTCGATGAATCACCGTGAAGTTCTAAAATCTTTTTAGGGAGTCGACTGACAAGGAACTGACAGAAGGCGAGCGAAGTGAGCGGGAGGCGCCTAGTATACCAAGTCCAGTATATTAATTAAAAGACTAAGCTAAGTAAGGAAGTGCTTGCGAAGAAACTGCATCAAGCGTCTATCTGGAGCCTTTCTGTCGGCTTATGGCCGGGGCAGAGAATTTCTAGTAGCTAATCACTGGTTGACTTGCTCCTGATTGATGGTATTCGTGAAGAAAGAATTGCAATAAGTGTAAAAAGGGAACATCTTG
The DNA here is from genome assembly GCA_030765085.1 of Allium cepa. Taxonomy (NCBI): domain Eukaryota; kingdom Viridiplantae; phylum Streptophyta; class Magnoliopsida; order Asparagales; family Amaryllidaceae; genus Allium; species Allium cepa. Next base: position 453,477,807 of record CM060932.1, read on the forward strand.
AATCCCGCACTGAAGGGAATTTATAACGAGAGGTGAAAATCGGTTATTGAAAGAAATAGTGGATTCTATTTTTGAAATGTGAGAATGGTTATGAAATTGCAAATATAATCGATTTGTGACTGATCATGAGGGATTTATAAATTGAAATTGGTTATATTGGAATTTAAAAAAACTGGAGTTAAGTTTGTTCAAAAGGGGATTTTTACTTATTTAGCTATGTAATTTAAAACGATTGTGGTATCAAAATATTTCATAAAGTTGGTTATTCAAATATTTAATATTTGTTGGGAAGAAATTTAAGTTTTTACAATAAGATTTGTAAATTGATTAGTTTTATTTAAAAATGAATTTGAAATGAGTTATCGATGTTTATCTAAAAGTGTTTGATATTTTAAATAATTACTTAAACGTGCTTTGAAATAAATTATTATTCTTTAAAAATACTTATTATATATATATGGAGAGAGTTTGAAATGATTGAAATATGTTTATAAGTTCCCTCGAGATTTGTAAACGGGATTTATTTTACGGATATGATTTTTATAAGAAAATCTTGTAATGGGATTCTTAAAACATAAGGAAACTTTTGAATATTGAAATATGAAATGAATTTGAATTCATAAAAGAAGTTAGAAATGTGTAGTTGGAAATATAGACAAGTGTAATCGGTCTTGGAAATTTTAAAGGAAATGAATTAATAAATTTTGGAAAATTATAGAATCCGTTTTGAATGAGTTAAGGAATTTGCAAATAAATTGTAATGGATTTTGATAAATAGTAATAAATAAATATTTCCCAAGTGTTGGAAATAAAATGATTTTAGGGAAATATATTTATAGATATTTCCTAACCATTGGACGGAAGGATTTGAAATATTTTAACTACGATATTATTATTATAGAAATATTTTCAAAGTGTTGAATTATAAATGGAATTGAAAAAAATATTTCTAAGTATAGATCAGATTCGGAAATATCCTGTTATGGATATATGTATTTGAAATTGTTTTCAATTATTGAATATACTGGAAGAGATATGAATATATATATATCTTTGTAAAGATATTTGAAATGAATGTTTTGAAAGATTTGTAAAATTGGGTCTAGTGACTGCTTATGTGCATAATTTGATAGTTAAATAACCGACTATCGAATCTGGAAAAATTCGTTGATCATTTTGAAGAGACCAGGATCAGATTTAATTATCCAAAACCACTTCAAAATTATTTGTGCGTTACAGATTGTGATATCTCGAAGATAATGGAGATTGTGATTCGGAAGGAGGATTTGCTCAGACCCCGAACAACTTGTATGGATTATTTCTATCAATTGCATCGTGATCCGGATGGCGATGTTAGCATTCAAAGTATGAATGCTATTCTAAAGGTAAACGTAGCCTCAAGCCTCATCAACCGGGAATGATTAAAGCAGGGGAGAGGAAGCAAAGCTAAGTGGGTCGCACTCAAGTAGGGTATGCTATCACTTTTCTAGATACCCTTGGATATATTATAATTATGGATATGGTTGTGCATGGAAAAGAGAGAGCTCGATTAGGGTGGGAACAACTGTGGTGGTAACATATTCGATACTATTCAGTAAAGGTAGGCTGGTCTTGTGTTGGCAGGGATCATTAGGTACGATCTCGGTACATTTTGTACTGGTGTATTGTGATGGGCGATACCCCCAATAGCCTAGTCATTATACGGAATCCATTATTCACTACGAGCCTGTATGGTTTTGATTGTTCCCAGCCACGCTGAAACGTGAGATACAAGCATTTTAGATATTTTATAGTTTACTTTCTATTGACACTATTATAATATCAGATGATTTTGATATAAAATGTTTTTGGTTACCGTAAGGTAAAAATCTATCACATTTATATGTGGCGTGATCTTACGAGATACCTTTGTTTTTCAATGGATTTTGACAATCGCAATAATTCAGATTGAGTATGTTTTCTCACGCTGGTTTTCCAGAGTGACCCAGGTGTTATTTTATTATAATGCTCGGGTCAGACCGGGTATTACAGATTTAGGTTAGGATGCTATGGAAGCTCAGGACACGAGCTGGAGGAGTCTCAGGCGTATTCCACGTACTTGATTATATTCCAATGTGTGAGTCATGCTGTATATTCAGTATTTGTGAGGACAAGTTATTATAACTATCCAAATTAATTATTGATTGTGTACTCTGATGACTGTATGAATATCAATTGCTACATTATATTTTTGTATAAAGATCAGTTATTATATATTATATATCATTCCAAAGCGATTGTGAGATTCTATGTGTTGTTTCTATTTTCTTCTATCTTCTTCTTTGTCTTATTCATTCGTCTTTTGGTCAAATGTGATTAAATGTCAGCTCAAAGGGTACAGAATGGCGGGTCACTACAAGTTTTAACTTAAGTAAGTTAAAATGAATGGCATGAATGGAAATTTAACTAAAGTAAGTTAAATAAAAATTTATTAGATTTGAATTGATATCAAATTGATGTGAAAACCAAATTTGAGTTGTAAAATAATTTATAATTATAATTATAAAGTTTTAATTGAATTAACACAAGTCGTGTTAAATTAAGAAATTTCTAGAATGGGAATCTGAATTTGAATCATATAATTGGATTGGATTAGATTTGTGATAAAGTGAATGTGAAGTCGAGTATATATACTAAAGAAAACAATTGGAATTAAGTAAAATTAAATGGAATGGAGTTTGATTGCAATGAAAATGAACTTAAGTATATAGTCGATGTGTTTATATAATAACAAATTAACTTAAGTTAATATAAATATTTGAATGGAAATTTGACTCCAGTAAATTATGGGATGGGCCGTTAAATGGTATTGAATTCAAGTCAAGATAAATAAAGTAATTTTCTGAAATGAAACCTAAATTAGTTAAGTAAATTAGAAGCAAACTAATTAGAGAATTAATTAGTGAATCAAATGTTAAAAATGAGAATTTAGTTGTAAATTAAATTCGACTTAAATTTATTTTAAAATGTTGTCAAATAAAATAGAAATGGATTGAAATGGTGATGACTTAAGTTATAAATGAATTCAATTTAAGTGTAAATCGAAAATGGTTGGGAATATTTTTGATAAGAATGAAATTCAATTTAAGTAACTAATTTATGAGATGATTCATAAATAAATTGGCATGGATTGGTTCGTTTTTGAATATAAAATTGAGAAAATAAGATTTTATGAATAAATTAAACGTGATTAATAAAAATTTGAAAATTTTATTTGGAATCAATTTAAAATAGCTATAAACTGGAATGGTTATTTTATTAAATGAATACCACCGAATAGCTGTAAATAAAATTTTGTGAATCAGTGGAAATTTATATAAGTTGATTTAAAAGAAATTTGTGGTGGATGTGAATATGAATTGGATGCGAGTAAATTTGGTTGTGAATCATTCGAATTGAATGAAATGGGATATGAATCGATTGAAAGTAACTAATTTAGTATTGGAATCTTGTGGTTTGCTTATAAACACATGTTTAACATGTTTAGTTATGCAAAGTATTATGTTTTACGACCTTAAAAGCCGATGTATATCTTTTTATCATATTGTCACATTGCAAAAGGCTCTCCATACAAGGGAGACTCTGTAAAAAATTCGAAAATTTAGGGTGTTAGAAAAATTTTGAAAATTTTTAGGAAAATGTTTGTTAACTAAAATTGAAATCTTAACGTGCAACAAAGGGGTTTGATGAATGTTTGGAAACTAGTTAGTGAAGGAAGGTCTAAGGATTTAGAAAAGTGAAATGTCAAGTTTTACCTAAGTGGGTTTTGGAAAGTTAATGGGTGTGGAGCATTTTTTCTACCTAAGCAATTTCAAGGACGAAATTTTTCTGAGGGAGAAGGAATATAGCACCCAGATTTTCGGTCATTTGAATTGAAATAATTAATTTATTTTTAAAATTGAAAAGTTGAATTTATAGGTTAAATAGATTTAATTTCAAATATAATGGTTATTTGAATAACGGAATTGGTTAAATAATTAAATATAGAATATAATGTAAATAAAAATGATTTCTAATGTGGATTTAAATTCTATTTAAATTAGAATAGAATTAGTCAACTTTTAAAATTGAATTAAAAGTTAATTTACAGAAATTGGAAATTTTAATACTTAATTAGACGAGTAAAAATAGCCTTCCGAGGCATAGTTTCGGAATTCGACGAAACTAGTTTCATTAGATCCGTAATAGTGTATTATTATTGGATTTCAAATTTCACAGTGTGTGGATTAACGTTTGGCCGGGCGAGTTAAAAACGCACAGGATCAATTTAAATTAAAATCGTTACAATCGAATTGGGATGAATAGTTGCGCGCCAGGCGGCACACCAGGCGGCACGCCTCAATAGGGGTTCGACATTGTGAGTTATGCAATATGGGATATTTTGGATATAATATTATAAAAATCAAATCAAAAGTCAAACCCTATCTTGCCCAACTACCATAGATAGTACCTAGTGCCTCCCTACCACAATAAAAGTCGTGTATATCTCTTTCTCCTTTTTCACAAAAACGAAACTAGTTCGAATTCAAAAAACAAAGAAAAGAAATAAAAATCCAAATCAATTCCGATTCTCAACTAAGAATCCTAAAATTTATTTCTCTGATCTTGGTGGGAGCTTAGAGGCGTTCAAAAGAGTTTTGGGGAAATGTAGGAGTGCATGACGTGAGCTATTTTGACTAGGGTTATGCTTTTGATGGAATTAAAGTGGAATCGAGCAATTTGAGGTTTGGACTTAGGTTTGGGAAATTGATTAGTATAATGCGGCACAATCAGGGGAGTCTCGACACAGTATTTAGAGGTGGTAAGGCTTGAGGGTCTCGATCCAGATTTGGACCTCGAAGGTCATGGCAGGAGGTGCGGTGGAGTTGGAGCTTATTTGGTTGAGGTTGCGGCAGTGGCAGATGGTCTAAGGAGGCGATGCGTTCAGGAGGTAGGTGAGGGGTCCAGATGGCCAACGACGATGGTGAGGCGGCCTTGTAGGGGAAGTGTGATGGTCAGTGGGGTTGTGGGTGCTAGCGATGGGTAAGGCAAAGAAGGAGGGTGTGCGGCAGGTAGTCGGGGGTGTAGTCGTTGATGAAGTCGTGATTTCCTAGTTAGGGCTCACGTGCGTGCCTGTAGCATGACTTGAATGAGGGTAATATATTTAAAAACAATTATGAATTTAAGTTAATTATCAATTAATTTATTTCGAAGTTCATTAATCCATATTAAATTCATACGGGGTATAATAATTTCGGAATCAGTCGCGTTGGATTTGTAGCTGTGAAATATACAATATGGAACCGATTTGTAATCGATTGATGTAAGCTGTTATTTTTAGATTAAATCGAACGTCGTTCGATTTAATTTAAAATTTGTATGATCAACAAATTAAAAATCAAGGTGAGTAAATCTCACTCATTTGGATTGCTGGATTTAATTTATAATAATTAAAATTAATTATTGGATGATTGGTTGAATTGATATATTATTATCAGTTGAATATTATATTATATACAGTAGTATATATATTAGTAGTTGGATAAATTTCCCGCCGATTGGAGTGGCTGAGGCACTATGCGTCCCGTATAATAGCGGATGACCCTATACTACCGTGATATCCCTCTTCGAAGCGGGATTCATATTTTATGTTATACAACATCTATGGATGTAGGAAAATATGTTGGAGGGATCCAATTGGATTCCTCAAAAGTATATTGATTGTTTCATATATATTGATATACAATGTGTGTAAATATCCTGTTATGGATTGTGATATGTTTGATTTATTGGATGCTATGGTAGCCTTGGCTTTAATTTTGGTATTTTAAGTACCATGAATATTATTTTGAATTTGGAAATAAATTAAAAGGCGATTTTGGAAATAAAATTATTTCTATTGACTTTTAGGATTTATAAAATGGAATTGAGTGGGATAAAATAAATCATGAAATTTTGGATATTTATTTAACTATTTCGTAAAATGGTTTCGAACAGAGAATTTCAAATTGAATATTTCTAAACAATGGATCTTAAATAGGATTTCTTGAAATAAGAAAGGGAAGGCAAAAATGATATTTTGAATATAATTAGGATTTATTAGGAAATAGATTTCTAAATAGGTTTTAAATAGAAATGAATTTATGAATGGATTTAGTAATATGAATCTGTTATTTAGAGGGGAAGAACAGGCAATGAGTTTATAGATTTATAAGCGATGTTTATAAATAAGTGGAAATGATTACCACTTGATAACTGGAAATATAAATTTAAAGTGTGAATTTATACCGAGATATGGAATCGGTTCTTTTAAAAAAAACACGGTGCATTTTATTTTTGAGATGTGAGTATGATTATGAAATTGAAATGTAATCAATGTGATATAAATCGAGATGGATTTATAAATTGAAATTGGTAATGTTGAATTTTAAAAATAATTTTTTGTCGACAAATTAAAATTATTTCAAAATGGGATTTTATTTATTAATCTATATAGTTAAAGCTGTTTTAGTATTGAAAATATTTCGAAAAGTGAATTATTTAAATATGTAATATTTATTGAAATAAATTCACATTTTTATAATAAGCTTTATAAATCGATTATTTTTATTTAAAAATAAATTATCGATGTTTATTTTAAGTTTTTTGATATTCTAAATAATTACTTAAACATGTTTTAAAAACAAATTATTACTCTTTAAAAATACTTATCATGTATAAAGAGTTTTGGAATGATTGTAATTTATTTATAAATCCCCTCGAAATTCGTAAACATGTTTTATTTAACGGATATTATTTTTATCGGAGAAATCTGATAGTAGAACTCTAGAAACTTAAGGAAACTTCTGGAATGTTAAAATACGAGGACTTCGAAAATGAATTAGAATTCATAAAAGAAGTTAGAAATGAGTAGTTGGAATTATAGAAAAGTGTAATCGTTTGGAAATTTTAAAGGAAATTAATTAAAGAATATCAAAAACTTATAGAATTCGTTATAAGTGAGTTAAAGGATTTACAAGTAAATTGTAAGGGATTTTGAGAAGAATGAAATAAATGTATTATTTCCTAAGTATTGGAAATAAAATGATTCGAGGAAAATACACTTATAAATATTTCCTAAGTATTGAACTAGAAGGATTTAAAATATTTTAATTATGAGATTACTATTATAGAAATATGTACAAAAGTGTTTAATTATAAATGGAATTAAAAAAAATTCTAAGTATTGATACGATTCGACAATATCCTGTTATGGATATATATTTTTTTGAAATTGTTTTCAATTATTGAATATACTGGAAGAGATTTAAACAAATATATAAATTTGTAAAGATATTTTGAAATAAATATTTTTGAAAATTTATAATATGGGCCTATTGACTGCTTATGTGTGTAATTTGATAGCTAAATAACCGACTATCAAATTTGGCCAAATTCGTTGATCGTTTCGAAGAGAGCGAGATCGGATTTAATTATTCGAAAACCACTTTGATCTGATTAGTGCATTACGAATTGTGATATCTCGAAGGTAATGGATACGGTGATATTGAAGGAGATTCGCTTTGTTTAGACCCAAAACAATGTGTATGGATGAATGCTATCATTACATCGTTGCCTGGAAGGCGGTGTTAGCATTCCAAGAATGAATGCTATTCTTAGGTTAATACACAGCCTCAAGTCTTATCAAACGGGAATGACTAAAACTTGGGAGATATAACAAGGCTAAGTGGGTCGCACCCAAGTAGGGTGTAATGACCCGTAAAATTTTAATGGTTTTATTTATTTAATTAATTGAATTTTGTGAAATTTTAAAATGAAATTTGGAAATAAAAATTTAATATTTGGAATACGTCTAATTAAACATAGCAAATGGTAAATTTTAAATTAATAATATGGATGTTTATTTTCTTGTGTAATTTTTCAATTCAAGCCATATAATAATTGATGATAATAAAATATTTTTCAAACTTGAATATTTTTACATAATAAATTTGTAAATCATCTTCTAAGTGAGACGTCATATTTCATTTCTTCAAATTCGAACTGCTATTGTTCCGTCTATCTTATTTTTGACAAAATAGTAGCATTTTTGGTACCAGTTATTGACTTTTGATCGGATGATCGTATCGCTGGTATCTGTATACTATTTTGATCGTCTCGTCGTGCTGATCTCTGTGGTATATTCAATTCTATGTTTTAAGGTCCGGTACGCGACGGAAATGATAATAACAGTTTGTTGTAACGGTACCAAATTTGTGGTTATTTATAAGGTATAAAATATGTTTATGTAAGTTGTTATATAAGTTGTTTGTAATATATAAGTTATATAAGTAGTATATAATGTCACTTGTATATATATGTACAAATTTATATAAGTTATGTATGATAGTTATATGTTGCATGTATATATATAAATATTTATTTTCTGTAATATTTACTTGAAACAGTCATATTAGTGTGCAGTAATGTTAGTTAGGAAATGATTTTATGTACTATGTATGTAATATATAATATATTTATATTTTAATATTTATATATTATCTTAATATTTGTCTTAATTTAAATGTTGATTTAATAAATTAATCATAATAATAGTAGTATGTACATATAGCTTGTTTAAGTTATATCAAGATGGTGCTAATTTGCTCTCATCAATTCCTTGTTATCAGCTTTAACCGTCGAATTCGTGCTAATCTTGTTTTTCTTTGGAATTCGTGCTTAGATTCATAACTTATTCCATTATCGAACCTCTCTAGCCTCGAAAGGTGAGAAATCACTCACGATTAACGTTCTTATATCTATTAAATTTGATTTCATTTGAAACGAAATATGCTGCTATTAGTTTTTTACATTCCTATATATATATGCTATTATATGTATCTGTTCACATGTGACATATGACACCATTATCTATTATTTATATTGATGATATATGCCTGTTATATTATTATCATATCTGTTATCACTCTGAAAGTTCCCTGTTAGCATAGAAGTCCATATGGGTTGAAATGATACACGCCCGAACGATCTGTAGAATAGGAGAAAATCGTTATGGGTTGAAATGATAAACCCAAGCGAGTTTCATTGAACTGAATTTGGGATTGTGGGTTCAAATGATATATATCCGTATATATTTAAATTGCGTATTGAAATAATATATATCCTTATCACTTGACCATAAGATAGAAAATTATATACAGACACCGTGGTCAATATATAAATATTTTGAAAATGATTTCTATGGTTTTAGAAAGAAATATATGGTTTAATAAATATTAATTTTAAGATATTATATATATAAATGTATATTTATAAAGTTTTAAAAAATTTAGATTTTAAAATTATATGTTTTTGAAATTTGTATAGTTATAAGTTAATTTGGAAATCATAAATTTAAGAATTTAATTATAATTTTACTGTTTTAAAATATGTATAAATTAGTTTTATTATAAAATAATTTGGGCAATAAGATTTAATTTAATAAAGTTTCATTTAATTTATATATGATATTTTCAAGTATTCATTTAAAATTATGTTTTCAAATATAGAATTTAAAATAAATTTTAATAAATTAAGGTTGGGAAGATAGATTTGAAATTGGTTTGAAATGGTATTTAATAAAAAAAAACTAATTAAATCGATTTGAAACTTATTGAATTTAAGATTTTAAACGATATTATTTTATGACTTGATTTTGGTTTAAGGTGATTTAAATGAATATTTCAAGTTTAAATAAATTGAAAGAAATATTTAGTCATTTGTAATTTGGAGTTTTATTTAAATGAAATTGGATTTTATTAAGTGAATATTCAAAACTAAATAATAATGAAGTTAATTGAGATATAAATGAAATTATCAAATTTAGTTTTGAAATGTGGGATGTTTAAAACTCTGAAATAAATTGAAACTGAAATGGTTTATTTTGTGGTTCAAATCTGTATTTGAAATTAATATAATTTGAAATGGTTTATTGAGAAACTGAATTAAGTTGAAATTGATGAATTAAGATTGAATTAAATGTGAATTTTGGAATTTTAGTTGATTTGAATCGATTTGTGAAATTTGAGGAAGCTATTTGTTTATATAGAGTATTTTTAAATTATATTTAGACTATTTATATATTTTACTTTATAAGTTATTTAAATATTATTTTTTATATGAATCATTTTAATATAAACTATTTTAATTTATAACTATTTTTATATAAATTATTTAATTTTATAAACTATTTTATTATATACACTATTTTTAGTACCTAAACTATTTAAGAGAAAAATGTTATGGTTTCAAAGTTATGTTTTCAAAGTTATGTTTTCAAAATGTTATGATTTCTAAAGTGTTATAATTTCCAATGTGTTATGATTTTTAAAGGGCTTATGATTTCGGTAGTGCTATACTTTTAAAGTGTTATGATTTTGGAAATGGATATATTTGGAGTGAAAATGACATCTTATTGATATGGTTTTAAAATGGAAATGATATTTTGGTTTTGAAGTATAAACTATTTTGAAATGACCATGATGTTATGATAGCGATTGGTTATTAAAGATACCAGGAACGGATATTGTCATACTCTCTACCGATACCGAAAACCACTTTAACAACCGTGTACATGGTGGAGATTCCAGAATGAAGTAGGATGCTTTGGTGGCGATTCTATATGGTATTTACGTAGCCCTAACTCCCGTGAGTCAGCTTGATGCGGCTAGAACAGGAGCTATACCGGGCCAAGTGAGGTCATTCCTCCTATCGGACACATTTCTTCGATACCATTCTATTGCTTTTGTGATGTGATTGGGTGCACCCTTTGATTTGGGAGTGTGTCACAAGGTGGGTGATAGTAGTTGCTATGCGTTACCACCAGTCTAGGAGTGTAAATGGTACATCTACCCTGGCATTGCCTCGAGTACCGTGTCGCATGCTCCATCGCGCCTTGTACGAGTTTGTTTTGTACTGTACCTATGTGGTGTCCTCTGTGTAAACCTCCAGTTTACGGAGGAGTGTATAGCATTGTATGGACTACGTGAATATATAAAATGTGTTAAGGGGGATATGGATAACGCCTTAATGCTATTTTAATACTTTTACTTTACTGTAGACGTTATTATAATAGCATATATTACTACATAGTAGATAGTTTAACGGATCCTTAGAGGATGGTTATCCAAGACATCCTTTGAGTTACTTGTAATTCATTTGATATTTCACTTTAGTTGGATTTATTGATATAAGAATGTTAATCCTGACTCAAGTGTTTTGTGTTTTGCTTTATGCTCGGGTCAGACTGAGTGTCACAGCATTTGAGACTCACCTTTAGAATTGGAGCTTCACTTGGAGATCCATCCGTATCTATTCAGCTTTCAGCTATCCAGTGGTTTTGTTCAAACTTGTCATCTTTCTGTATTCGAGACTACATTATATTTGAGATATTCTATTGTATTCTATTTCAAACTCTGATGTTTATATAGTAGCTTCATAAGCTACTATTTATCTATTCCACTGCTTATTTTTTTGATATTACCATGTGTCTGTGATTCTGTGATTTATTTATTTACTTACTGTATATGTTGAGTTTTGCCAAATATAAAATTAACAATCTGATATTTTGAGCAATTCAAGTCCAACATGTGCGGATGCAAATGGCATGAAATACCAGGTTGATACATATGGTATGTTATCACTTTTCTAGAATACCTTCGGATCTATTATAATTATGCATATGGATGTGCATGGAAAACAGAGCGCTCGATAGGGTGGGAACCCCCGGGGTGATAACATATTCGGTGCTATCCAGTAATAGGTAGGCCGGTCCTATATTTGCCGGGATCATTAAGTATGATATTAGTACATTTTTCTATGTGTACCGTGATGGGCGGTACCCCAGTAGCCTAGTCATTATATCGAATCCATTCTCCAATACATGCCTCTACTGGTTTAATTGTGCCCAACTATGCTGAAACGTGAGATGCAAGCATTTCAGCTATTTTATAGTTTACTTTCTATTGACACTATTATAATATCAAATGATTTTGATATGAAATGTTTTGGTTATCGTAAGGTAAAAACCCATCGTATTTGTGTAGGGATGATCTTACGAGATACCTTTGTTTTTCAAACAATTTTGATAGCAGTAATAATTCAAATTAAGTGTGTTTTCTCATGCTGGTTTTCCAAACTGACTTGGGTGTTATTTTATTATAATACTCAGGTCAGATATAGTATTACAGATACAGGTTAGGATGCTATGGAGCTCAAGTAATGAGCTAGAGGATTCCCAGGCGTATTACACATACTTTGTTATTTTCCATGTGTATGTTAAACCGTACATTCAATAAATGTAAGGACAAGTTATCATAACTATTCGGATGGAAATTATTTCCTGTTGTATTCTAATGATTGTGTGTATATTACAGTCTAGTTTCTTTGTATAAGATCTTTTAATATATTATATTTTGTTCCACTGCGGTTGTGAGATTCTATATTGTTTTTTTTGTTTCTTCTTCTATCTCTTTTTTCTTCAACCAAATGACCTGGTGTTTTCGGCACTCAATTTCTTTGCATGCTATACTATGAACGTATTGCTGTCGACTTTTGAGGGTCGACAATCTTGCGGGTCGTCACACATTAACTTACCTGGCCTACATTTTCTCTTCTCAGGCGAGGGGCAGAACATATAGAAAGGAAAGTTCAGATGCTCTTAAAGATCATATTTAGGGGTTTTCCCCAAGATAAAAGAAAAAAACAAATTCTTTGAATGTTGATCAACTATTTAACATCTTTTTATCGATGATTAGTACGAAGGAGCCGGGATAGGATTTGGGTGATTCATATCCGAAGAACCGAGATCGGATTTGGGTGATTCCAAGACAACTTGTAGAGAAGAATGTCTGATGTTGCATTCTAAATTGCATTGAGTGATCTCTATAAAACGTATATCTATAAGGTGGGGGAAAAGGAAACTTCTCTTAGCTTAACACCTTTCTTTGAGACATAGAGCTCAGAGATTATATGTTTGTAGAAATTGGTCATGTGATTATGGAACGGCAATGTGGCATTCAAAGAAGAAAGAAGATGTATTTTGTGAAAGCTAATTGTTTATCTCAGGCCTCATCACCCGTAAATGATAGAAACAGAGTAGAAGCACCAGGACTAAGTGGGTCGCTCCCATTAGGAGATTTCATCACCCTTCTTGATTGCTCTACACATGTCTGAGTATGTGGTGAATGTATGACTCGGGATCCCGTTAAAGGTAGGTAACGACTGGGATGATGAGATATTTGGTACTATCTAGGAAGGGTTAGGTCAGTCTTATGTTGGTTTAGGCGAGCGGTATCTGCTCCCTAGGTGCATCCCTTTAGAGGTGTACTATACGGAAGGTAGTCCCTTACCTATTCATTTGTATGGAATCCAATATCAACTATGTGTCTACCATTTTTTTTGTAAACCTATTATGCTGGAATTTACTAATGTAATAATTTAGCTATGATTAATTATTATTTGTATAATAGACACTATTATAATATAACAGAATTTGATATGAAATGATTTGGTTATCAGAAGGGAAAAACCCATTCGTGTTTATGTGTGGGTGTGGTCGTACGAGATACCCTTTGTTTTGATAAAGAAAGTTTGGTAATCTTAAACATTTAAAATTTTGAGTATCTCGCGTAGGTTTATTAAGACTAATCCGGGTATTTTTAATACTCGGGTCAGATTCGAATAATTTCAAATTTAGTTGAAGACGCTTGGAGTTTCTAGAGGAAAGCTAGAGATCTTCAGCATCATATGGATGTATTCCATTATTTGCTGCATTTGTTGCGTTTGTTTTGTTTTGTTCAGCATTTCTAAAGATAGAGGTTTATAACTGTCCAGGATGAATCTTGGTTAGACTCTAATATTGTATTTTAAAAATTTCACTATAAAAATTATTATTGAAATAATATATGTTATTTCATTCGTTCTGTCTTTATTTTCTTTCTACCCTTAATGATCCGCTTATTCGTGCAATTGAGTTGGATATGTGTGGTTTTTTGTCGATTCAAAGGGTACAGAAAAATGGGCCTTTACAAACCAAGCAAAAATGTATACTAAGAGCTTTAATATTAATGATTCAAACTGCAAATGACTATATACAAACCAAACTGCAAACCAAAATGCATACTAATAACTTTACCTCAAACAGTGTGTACACTATAGGAGATATACTATAAGAACAGAAGAAACCACTAATTTTGAAGCAGCTTCGGATAGGACTATCTCACACTATCCTCCATCTCCCAAGTACAATCCTTAGCATCCTCACTCTACTATACCTTAACTAACTTCATGACCTTACTCCTCAACTGCTTGGTATCTCAATCAACTATGTGAACAGGTTCCTTGGGAAAATTAGGCTCAAGTTCTAAGTCCTCTTGTTGTGATGCTTTCACTATGAAAGATGGATCATGCACAAACTTATGCGAATGTGATACATGAAACACATTATGCACACCCGATAGTCTAGTCGGTAATTCGACTTTATATGCAAGAGTACCAACCCTCTCCAGAATCAAGAATGGTACTATATAATGAGGAGACAACTTATCTTTCCTTGCCAACCGAATTACACTTCTCATTGGAGAAACCTTTATGAACACAACGGCCCCAACCGAGAAATCCCACTCTCTATGCCTATGATCTACATAGCTCTTCTGCCGATTATGTGCTTCCTTAATTCACTTTTGAATCTCTATTACCTTATTCGACGCCTTTCAAATCATATCTGACCCAAGTACTAAACAACTTCCAAGTTCCACCTAGCACGATGGAGATTTGCAAGGCCTTCCATATAATGCCTCGAGAGGTGCCATTCCAATGCTAGCCTAGTAACTATTGGTTTATAAGAACTCAACAAAAGGTAAATTCACTTCCCACGAACCGCTAAAATCATATGTATGTATGTATGTATGTGTATGTGTATGTGTATATATATAAAAGCCTGAAGCGAGTCTCTTAAGACAAAGTTAACAATTTTTGTCTGCCCAGCAGTTTGTGGATGGTAAGTTATTCTTAAACTTAGCTCTTTCCCAATGTATCATGTAACCCTTCCCAGAACTGGCTTGTGAATATCAAATCTCTATCACTTACGACATTGCAAGGGACTCCGTGTAGCTTGGCGATCTCCTTAACATATAACTTAGCCAAACTAGAAGAGATCCATGTAGTCTTCACTAGTGAGAAGTGTGCGCAGTTAATTAATCTATCCACTATAAGCTAAACACCCTCATTACCTTTCCTTAACCTCACTGTACCGTTTATAAAGTCCATAATTATCTGCTCCTACTTTCATATTGGAATCTCAAGTGGCTGAAGTAGTCCAGTTGTCTTCTGATGATTGCCTTCGACTTATTGACAGCTAAAACACCTACTCACAAAATGGAAACGGCCTTCTTCATGCCTTCTCATCAGATTTTTTGCCTCATATCTTCATACATCTTAATAACCCTGGAAATATCATCAGTTGCAAATGATGACTCTCTGTCAATACATTATGCCTAATCCCATCAATGTCAAGGACTTACAACCAACCATTTATCATCGCTATACTATGGCTATCTACCTCGAAACTCGGCCACCTCTTCGATGCCTCATTCTCACTTATTACTTTGGATATTCAAGCACTACGAAGACCGCTAAGCTAATTCCCTTCTATATGACTAATCAGGGTCAGACAAACTTCTACATTTTCCACAACTCATACCTCCTACTAAGTGCATCTGCTACAACATTAAATTCCCACGCATATACAGTATATCTAGATCATAGGCCATGAGAAACTTCAACCACCACTATTGCCTCATGTTAAGGTCCTTCTAAGTGAAAAGATACTTCGAAGATTTATGATTCATGTACAAGTCGATCTTCTCACCTAGCAAGTGATGTCTTTACATCTTCAACCCAAAAGCAACTACTAAAACTCCAAATCATTTTTCGAATACCTTGATTCATGGGACTTGAGTTGTTGACTGCTATAACCAATGACCTTCCCGTGCTAAATCAATACTGCACCTAAACCTATCCCATATGCATCGATATAAACCCTCACCTCCATCCAAAACAGCAAGAATAGGTGTGCTAGTTAACCTTCCTTCAACTCTTTTAATGCTTGCTTGCATTTATTAGTCAAAACAAATTTGAGGACTTTCTTCATCAAATTCATTCAGAGAGAAGCAATTTGCAAGAAATCCTAAATAAATCCCCTACAATAACCTGCTAACCCAAAGAACTTCCTAACGTCATCTGCACGTTCCAGCCTCTTCCAATCTTCAATAGCCAAAACCTTTGTTAACTCCCCAAAAATACCATCCGTCAAGGCAACATGACCTAAGAACCTCACTTCAGATTGCCAAAAGTGAAACTTTAAGAACTTACCTATTACACATGTCATCTTAATGTTTCTAATATAATCCTCAAGTGGTAAGTATGCTCCTCCTCTGTCTTGGGTAGACCATAATATCATCAATAAACACAAGAACAAACTTATTCAACATATTTTGGAAAACACTATTCATTAAGTCCACAAAATAGGCTAGAGCATTAGTTAGGTCGAATGGCATAACCAACCACTGATAAAACTTATCGAACCTGGAAGCCGTTAAGGGTACACTTTCCTCTACTACCCTAAGCTAAGGAAACCCTTTAGCAAGACCAAGCTGATAAAACATCTGAGCATCATGCAGCTGATCGAACAAGTCATCCATCCTAGGTAAAGAATACTTGTTCCTAATAGTCCACTTACTGAGCTTGTGGTAATCCATAGATAGTCTTAAGGAACAATTCTCTTCTGTAGCAAAGATATAGGTGCTCCCAAATTCATATAACTTGGTTGGATTAAGCCTTTCCTCAATAAATCGCTTACCTTGTTAGTTAATTCCAACTTCTCCTTCAGTGCTAGCCTATGAATAGGCAAAACAATAGGTTTAACATCCTGAATAAAATCAATATGAAATTCTATCTCACAGTAAGGCAGTAAACTAGACACCTATTCAATCACATTAGCAAACTCCTACACAATAAAGATTGGACCCAACTCCTCTTCCATTATATCAAGAGAATAAAGAAAACTAGTCATAAGCGAGTTAGGTCCTTCACATGACACTATTAGAACCTTCATTCCCTTCTTCAACACCACGGTTCACTTAACATAATTCAAGACTACTAATCCATCCCAAGCAAAACAGCAAACCCCATAAAACCAAGAACATACATATCCAAGGAAAGAGTTGGTCAAAACAAGTTACCGAAACTACTAAACATACCATACTAAGATTGGTCGAGCACCCTATAAGGTTCGACACCCAAATAGAGTCAAAATCCATAATCGGTTCTAGTCTCAATCTATCAACAAGGTTATCAGATATGAAACTAAGGGAAGCAATAATATCAAACAAAACACAATCAAGAATGCCATACACAGATATATACCTTCTAGAACCTACTTCCCCTTTATAGCTGCAGAAGTGGAAGGTGCTAAAGAAAGAGCAAAAACCCTAGGTTGCTATGCTTTCTAAAGCATCGGACAATCTTTAACAAAAATAACCTGGTCGATGGCAGCTATAATAACTCCTCGGTGCAAACTGCGCTTTGGCTGCCCGATGCGCAAGCTTTGAAACCTTTGCAATCGATACTTTAACAAACAGCACATTAGCAACCTATCCTCCGC
The DNA here is from genome assembly GCA_030765085.1 of Allium cepa. Lineage (NCBI taxonomy): Eukaryota > Viridiplantae > Streptophyta > Magnoliopsida > Asparagales > Amaryllidaceae > Allium > Allium cepa. The sequence continues at coordinate 453,495,526 of CM060932.1, forward strand.
ACCTTACCTACAATTCCAAGCAAAATGCCCATTCCTTCCACACAAGCTAAATTGGAAATATCCCTCGTTTGATGAAATTTATGCTTGTTGTCCTCAATTGGTGTAGAATAAATGACTATGAAGCCAAACTCTCGAAACTCAAACCCATACCTATTAGATTGACAAATGACCCTTGAATATGATTAGTCATGTCCATTTGAAACTCTGTATGCATACCTGCAATAAACACCTCATATTATTCAGCGATGTATCTACCAACCTAAACCGAGATATTGCTTTAAACCTATTCTTATACTCAACGGTTAACATAGCCCCTGCTCAGATCTAGAAAGCTCTTAAACAACAAAGTCTTTCCAACTTTTGGAAAACTTCATCTCAAATGCTTTCTTGAATTATGCCTAAGAGAAGTCTTTCTTGTGGACATCTATTGTAATCGAACCCCACCAATCCATAGATACATCTATCAAATGTTGTGATGCCAAATGCCACTTCGTTACATCATCTAACTCTATATCAGTAAAAATACTATCGCACAAACTAAGCCAAGTCTGAACCTCTATGATAGTCTTGGTGCCATTAAACCTTTTACTACCTAACCACTCATGATCATGACAAAGCAAAGCAAATTTCATCTGTGGTCGAACCTATATGACCTCTTCCACAAAATTCATCATCGGTTCCTCTATAGGAGCGACATTCCTCAGTGCATGATTCTTGCTATTAGTAATAGTACTACCTTACCACCTCTACCTTTATATCCTCTAGCATTAGCAGCTCTAGTACCTATGGTTACTACTACTTGAACAGAGCAAAATGGCTTAGGAAACTTAAGGATAAAGTTACTTCAAAGTAAGAGTTATTCCTAAGGAAATACTATAAAGTGATAGGTTTATAGAAAAATAAAAATATGCTCTTGTATATATAATACATTCAACTCATTTTAAGGTGCCACTTACCCTGTCTCTAATGAGCCATGCCCAACCAAAGCTAAGATATTCGCCAAACCTTTGCTTTGATACCAAATGTAGTGACCCGATTTTTCAACCCTTGAATGTCGAGACAATATATCCACGGTATTCATGTGCCAACCACCCAAGTGTCAGAAAGATGGATTGTTAGGGTAAAGTAAAAAGAGAAGAAAACATAATAAGAAAGTGATAACACAATATTAATATCATAGCGGAACCATAAATACGATATCCAAAAGATAGTACAAAGAGTTACTCCAAAATATAGGGTAATTTCAAAGTTACAAAACCTTAGTGTTATCATCAGCCTAGATAGCTATAACTGCCTATCCTCACAATGTTGATACATATATAAAAATAATGCAACCGAAATAGAAATAGATGGATAAATGAAAGCTTCCGGCTCATCTCCTGAAGCTCTAAAGCGTCCAAAGTAAAATCTACTTTACTCTAGAAAGTCGAAAGGGTACATGAGAAAATTAAGGAAAATAAAAACCATGCGTCAAACATAAGTTTGGCATAAGTAACTCAAGACACATGAATACATGTAACAGTAACTTTTAAGACCGCATGAACCACCATGATAGTTTTCCTCTCAAAAGAAACCAAACCATCTACAGTGATATAATAGATAATGTCTTGGGTGTATAATATAATTAGAAAATAGCTGTGCTGCTTGCATCTCACAACTAAAACCGCTAAGGTACATTCATTTATGGATTTTCCACGGAGATCTCTTCAGTTAAGCTGAATCCGACCTCCATGCGTAAGGATCAGAAACTACCATTCAAGCGTCGTATGTCTCTAGATAAAATATACCATAATGTAAGCATAATTAGCCTACGCCCTAATATATGGAATCAAGTTTCATAAACTCTCAATAACAACATTGATAACCACACTCTAGGTATGGAGTTGATATACGCCATTGTGGTTTAGCTAAACCCCAAGTTGTGTATTCTACTAGGTATTTAGCAATTTCAAGTGTCCAGGTTGCGTTCAGCATCTCTCAGACAAGTCTTCATCACTTGAATAGACATGGATTCTAGCATAAGTCGACCGACAAATGATAAATCCAACCTCTCTCTTGGACTTAACCTTAAGACAGATAGTTGAACTCTATAGCATTAGTCTGAAATGTAACACCGACTCTCTTAGACTTAACATTAGGATAGACAGCTCAACTCTATGGCATTCCACTTTACAACCGCTTCCAAAATGTGGACTCGTATACTGGTTTTAGAGTGGTATTCGGTAGGTAAAACATTTATGATACTAGACTCTTCCAAACTAAATCGATGAATTTTTGGTAAACTCAACTCTAGTTCTTCTAGAAGTAAGCGAATAGTATATAAAGGAGCCCTCCCTAGGGTATCTTGTATATATACAATTCTAAAAGTTATAGATGTTCATACCAATGAGTTCTCCCTTTGGGATCTTAAACCAAATAAAGCCATAAGGCTTTAATATACTTCCTAAGTTAAAGTCAAGTTTGATTAGTCGATCAATCAACTATCTAGTTCCAAACACGATCGCTTATGGAAAACAAGTTTCGTATACTTCATTGTTTTTTACCATCTCAACGTACTATCCTTGATTAAGAGTGAAGAAGGTAGGTTAAAGCACATTGCTTCTAAAGCCTACTTGAACATCCTTCTTAACTCTCATGATAGTAAGTCTACTTTGTCAGCTTTAGTGTTAAGTATAGTTAATTACTTTGCATAAACAACTAACTAAACAAAGCATGTTTAAGGTAGTTAAACATCTCCTAAACCTTTTTATAAAACATTTACTTATAATATAATATCTCTTTAAAAATGATGCACATGTATATACTTATTAATTTAATTATAAATCTAAGATATTTTAAAAATAATTTAAAAGATAAGACAATTAATACTTTGATAAAATAATTTTTAATTTTTTAAAAACATTATGTGCTTAAAATATTCTACAAAATACTTATCATATGGACTAAAACATTTATTTAAAATATTATTTAAAAATATGTAATTTATAATTTATTTTAAAACTAAGAAAAGCATGTTTTCTTTTATATAAAAATAAACACTCTACTTTCATAATTCATAACCAATTTTTAAAAAATACAAAAAAATTCCAAACCACTTTTAAAATACTTTAATATAATTTAGAAGAGACTACTAAAAAAATTGAAGTAAACTACTTAAGTTTGAAGTCATTTCAAAGCAATCTAAAGTCTCAAATAGAATCTACGGCGTTTATAGAATGTTGTAAAAGGAAGTTTAGAGAAAGGACAACGTTTTTGAAGTGCTACGGATGACTATAATAAATGGCTATGAACTGGCTAGTTTTGGCATTGTGGAATTTGATTGATTTTCGATTAACAATAAAGTTTTTAGCATCCAATCTTTTTACAGTAACTAATATACACGATATACATCACAACAACAGTGGACACCGAATTTAATCATTTTAAAATTTGAATATTTGTTATAATTTTAAATAATTAATTTATGAAACTTAAAGCACAAATAAAACTCTTTTAAATCTACAGCGGGTGAGAGTGAAAGTGTTTTCAAAATTTGTTTATAGAAATAGTTAGTTCAAAAAAAAATGTGACCGAAAATTGTTTTTTGGATTTTTGACTTTTCATCGTCTAAAATTTGCCAGAAATGTCATTTACACTCTAGTATACATCTACACATACTTATATGATCACATATGTATGGTGAAGATAATAGAATAAGATGTGACTTTTTTCCAAAAATTTAAAATGAAAGTAAAATAAAAAGGAAATATTACATGACATCGTAGTACATAAGAGAGTGAAGTGATGATGTAACATCCTGCATTTTTAGATAATTAAATAATCAAATAACGATGAACAGTGAAAAAAGCATTTTTGTAATTTTTAGAATATGACCTCAAAACCTATACCATTGTGTTCGTGGTGATTTTCTGATCAATTTCCATATATAACTTGTCGAAATCCGAGTTAATACGAAGAAGTTACGAGAAGAACTAGAAATCAGAAAAAAGAAAATAATAATAATAATAATAATAATAAGAACCTACGGGACGACCCATAGGTCAACCCATAAATCACAAGGGTCGACCCTAAGGTCGATCCCTAAAGCACATAGGTCGACCAATAGGTCGACCCGCGTTTTGCCTTAGATGTAAAATTGTCCATGGACGTGCCGAAGTTCTATAATTCGATTTTTATTCGATCGGAACCGTACGTTGATAGATCCGATGGCTCCAAATGACCCTGTGACATGGTGGCTTCAGATTCATCTACTAAATTCGATGGTCTGAGATCCCCAAACACTACTATAATTGGACCCTAGGCCTAACTATTTTCTCGCAATCAGATTTTTCCCAATTGGGTTCATTGCTTGAGGCTAAACCCTAAACGGAAAATACTTCTAGGCAGAAGATCTTCTTAATAAAAATATTAGATGCCTTGGAAGGGGATCCACGAAGGCCATGGAGAAAAACTAAGGATGATAGGTGAGGGGATTTAAATTATATCTCTTTTATGTTTATGATATGTATTATCGTTAGATTCCCATTAAATATTTAATTCAGCATTTATTTCGGTAATTAGTTCTACTAATTAGTTGTGTTGAAACTATAAATTTTATAAGGGAAGTGTACTTATATTTAAATGTTATTTATATGGAAAAAGAAAATCCAATTAAATATAAGTAATATTAGGCTTAAAAGTTATAGAGAAAAGCATAAGCTTAAAAGTGAGAAATTTACGGCAATATGTGTTAAAATGGGAGGAATGAATTAAAAAGGCAAAATCTAAATAACTTAATTTGGAAGTCAGTGATAGATTAGTTGGCAAGTATAGAAAAGGGAATACATATCTATAGTTCAAAATTGTAAGAACAACGATAAACGTAATTGCAAGAATAGAAGCAAGAAAAATGGAATTAGTGCAAATAGAGACATTACTGCATTTTGCATTACCCAATAATTAATGAAACAATAAAAGAAATATCTTTCAGTTACGAGTTATTTTTTTATAGCAATATTTAGTATTAAAATATGGAAATGGATTTTTAGAAAAGTTTTTGTAAACAACCAAATAGAATAGAACTACTTCCTAGAATAAAAATGAATAATGTGAAGCGGTAGTAATCAAGTAAATTATTTGACAGGACTAGAAACAATAAACAAAAATATGACTAGACCTATATTTACTGTAACGACCCAGAATTTTTATTAATTAAAAATTATATATTTAATTAATTTTAAATATTAATAAGTGAAATTTATGAGTCGAATAAATTTTATTTCGAATATTAGATTTAATTGGATAATTAAATCGATTATTCAATAGTTGAAATTTCTGAAATAATTGAAATTTGGGTTAAATATGATTGAAATTGTTTCATAAAATTTTATTTTAACATATTGGAGTTAGAATGATGTTATAGAACTTTTAAAATCGAATTAAAAGTTTATTTGTGAAAATTGAATATTTTAATATTTAATCGACTAGGGAAATTAGCCATTTTCCGAACAGTCTCAGAATTGGACGAAACTAGTTCCATTGGATCCATAATAGTTAGTTATTATCGGATTTCAATTTTCGTAGCAATCGGAGTTATCATCTGACCATGGCAGTTCGAAACGCATCAAAATTTGTTTTAATATTAATTTGGCGAGTTAACATAGTCATTTTTCAAACAGTCTCGGATTTCGACGAAACTAGTTTCATCGGATCCGCAATGTGATATTATTATACGGTTCCAAATTTCGTGTCAATTGGATTTACCGTTTGTCCGGGGCAAGCTAAAACGCCTAGAAAATCGTTTAATCGGTTTAATTTTAAATTGAACGTTTATTGCCATAACTCGCACAGATGACCGAATTAGCTCCCGAACCACATTCCATTGTGTTCGGAACGCGGGGTAAACCTTAGAAACGCCAACCGACACGCTTCGTTTGGAGTTCGAAAAATCCGGGATGAATAGTGTTTGCAAAATTTTCTATATAGGACCCTCACAACTTCAACTTTGCAAATAACCTAAAAACCCTAACCCTAACTATTCAGAGCCGCCACCCCCTTATAACCAATGGCCAGAATATTCCCTTCTTCTTCCCTCAATCACTCCCAATCCACACGTTTTTAGAAAAACTTGTCAACATGAAAGTTGTAGAGGAATGCAGAGCTCCTATTTCATACGGAGATGATCGAAAACGGCGCGACGTGGAGGGAGCTAGGAGGAGCCGACGGTCTGTAGTTGCGCACGCAAATCGAGGTTGGATAGGGGGCCGAGTTCACCATGGTTGCAGCCGAGCATGGAGATCGTGATGGCCTTCAACATGGTGCTTGCTGATCGTTGTCAAAGTCGTTGTGGAGGTCGAAAAATTCAACCCTAATTTGGAAATAAATGGGTTTGGACGCGTGCTAATTACTGGGAATGAACGGCAAGAGAGAAGAAAGAAGGAGCGGTGGTGATTGCAGGGAGCAAGATCCAAAGGCTGAGATTGAATTAGGTTTAGAAAAATATAAATAAATGCTGTAATTTTATAATATAAATTCGTGTAACTTCTGAAATTCGTATCTTTTTCATACGAGGTCGAAAACGCGCGAAATCAGTTGCGTTGGAACCGTGTGGACGAGCACTACGCTATGGAATAGGATCGGAGTCGTTTGGAGTTTGTGAGAATTTCGGGTAAAATTAAACGCGCGTTTAATTTTATTCGAAAATAAATCGCTAAAACGAAATTGAAATCAAGGTGAGAACTTCTCACTCAATCGAATCGGTTTCGATTTTTATTTTTAAATAGTTAGATTTAAAATTCTTGAATGTATGTTGAATGATGATTGTTATCTATTGATTGTTAAAATAGAAATTATGCACTGTTAGTAAGCGGATGTTATTTATTAAAAACATATACCGCGAATATTTCACTGTACAGTGAAATTGGTATTATTTATGTACTTGAAGTTGATTTCCCGCATTACATAGCAGATGAGACCCTATTGCGCCGCATAATAGCGAATAATATTTTATAAATCCCATATACCGCGATAATTCCGTACTGGAACGGAATTAGTATTGTGCTAATGTTTGTGGATGCAGGGAAAACATGTTGGAGGGATCCAACTGGATTCCTCAACTGTATTGATTTATTTATAGATATTTTGATATTTGTTGATTATCATATCGATATATGATATTTGGATGTCGTGATTGACTATTGGGTGTTGCTGCATCATCGGATCCATTTCTGAAGTTTTAAAATAATGATTTTTGGTTTTAAAAGGAATTTTAAAGTGATTTTCGAAAGTATACATTTTATTTAAATTTTGAATTGTTAAAATAAATAAACGTTAAAATTTTATTTTCATAAAAGTTATGATTTTTGGAAAATAATGCTTAAGTATGATTTTGAAGTATATAAGCTTTAAATAACGATTTTTAAGTTATTAAAAGAATAAATTGGTTTAAATTGGGATTTTTGAATTATTAAAAACGATGTATATAAAAGACTTATAAAATTGATATTTTATAAATTAAAAATATTGGAATATTAAAACGAGTTTTTATAAGTGTTAAAAATGTAATAAAAATGGATTTCATAAGTGAACAGAATTTATAGATTTATAAATTGTGAAGTTATAAAAGGAATAGATTTTGTAAAATAGAAGATTTATAAGTAATTATCTTATAAATCGGATTTTGACATTTAAATGAGATATAAATGGAATTTGTTAAAAATGAGATTTATAAATCAAAGCTTATAAATAGAAATGAAATTTATAAACATTGTTTATAAATTCGAAATCAATTGAATTTGATAAATTGAATGTTGAAGTTTATTAAAGGAAATATATTCACGATTTTGGACAGTGAATATATTATTAAGTAAAATGGATGTGTTTTTAGAAAGCGATATTATTAAAAGAAGTTGATTTTTTTAACGACGTTTTAAAATGTGTTAAATATCGAAATCTTAGATTTCAACATTCATTGTTGAAATAGACGTTTTCGAGAAATAGAAGGAAATGGTGGACTACAACACTGTTGTTATAGTAAATGGTTTCCGGAAGGAAATGTTTTGTATAGTATTGGGATTTATATATCTATTTAAACTTTGAATCCCTATACTGGTGATTTTGGGTCGTCGTAACAATATTTTACGCAACATTCGTTTTTGACCTAAATAAATGTGTTAAGAGAATGATTTCCTTAAAGAATGAAATATATACTTAATTTTGATTTTGAGTATATCGAATATTTTCAAATGTTGAAAATATATAGTTTTGTGGATTACTTATTATTAAATAAGTATGGAAATACTTTTCCAATGTGAAATGAACGTTTTAGAATTTATCCTTGTAAAGATAAATTGAAAATGAATATTAGAAATCGATTTGAAAATCGTATATTCATAGATATTTTGGAATTATAAATTCACTATGGAATTTATAAAAGAAAGGGGAATTTGTTTAAAAATAAACGTTGATTTATTTTTAAAGTGTGGGAATAAATTTACGATTTGGAACGTAAATATAAAGTAAATCGTTAAGGATTTATTTAATTGGTTTAAATGAACCATTTTGAAATGAAAGTATTTCCGAGTAGGGAAAATGATTGAAATTTATTTTCAAAAGTGATAAAGGATTGAAAAGTGATTTGAAAATTTGTTTTCAAATGGTTAAAGTGTGGAAATTATATATATCTAGTAAAGATATTTTGGAAAGTAAATAATTTGGGAAATTATTTGGAATCTGGTGATGTTGAACACGCCTATTGATAGTTAAATAATCCGACTATCAATATTTACCTTTAAATAGGTATTTATTGTGATTGCTTGAATTTGAATGCCACACTTATTTTTGAATAAGCGCTCACTATTCGGGTTAGCCGGGAAAGGACCTTGTGGTCGTATAACCCATTCCGAATATGTGATACGTCGTAATGGATTGCGTTTGATGACCGGTGTTGAAGACCGGATATTTGTGAAAACGGAAGGATTACCGTCGAGTTACTCTACATCGGCTGATCTCCGATATAGAGGTTTTATCACCCTTAGTGACGGGAAGTCCGGTCGTGATTAGTGAATATCCGGATTGCGAGGACTTCTTTGGAAGTGCCTTCGGTTCTGTTCGAGCCCGGAACAGACTTGTATGCATTGTATGTCTGACATTACAAATTGAGATATAAAGCTTATTTCTTTCAAATATATTTCTGTTGGTGGCGGAGAATTTATTCTCTTAGCTTAACACCCTTCTCTGAGACATACGAGCTCAGAGGTTATATAGTTGAAGGTTATTAGTGATATACTCCCAATTTGGTAGTGTGGCATGCTGAGTGTTGCTGTGAAATGATCATTTGTGATATGATCATTTGTTTGATCATTTATCTTGGTGACCATTTCTATGATCATTTGTTGACCCAAAGCACAGCTTTTGTATAAAGCGTGGCTTTGTGGACGAGACTTCGTCAGACCTCGCACCCCGGAAATGGTCAAAACAGGAAGGATGCAGCAAGGTTATTATGGGGTAGCGCCCCTTTAGTGTATGTCATTCCTTCTGGATAGAGGTGGTATCATGGTATGGAGCCCAGATATTTAACCTATGTTGTTGCTGCAAATTTTGATGTTGTTGGAAATCGAGGATCCCCGGATAGATCGGTTACGATCGGGGGATGACATATTCGTGTCAGTAGTTACCTAGTTTGAAAGGTTACCCGGCCTTGTGTTGGCAGAGATCCGGTTAGGTTCTCGGGACGTCATTCCAGAGGCGTTTCCATGTGGAAATGGGAAGTTCCTTGGCCTGACCATTTGTTGGAAATCCAAAAAAACAATACGAGACTTGTACGGTTTTAGTTGTAGAACCTGCCATGGAATGTGGCGGTAACCTGCTATTGAACATGGTAGCTATAGTAGGCACATGTGCGAAATGTCTATGCTGGCTAAGATTTATATCTTTATTTTCGAAATGATTTTTCCTACGCTATGCACTAGTAATAATATCAAATGTTTCTTTTTAATGCGTATCAAGCATCTTTGACCATCATAAGGAGAAATTTCCTCCGATTCTGCGTTTGCATTGTGTGTGTGTGCGGGAGGCCTTATGGTAGTCTCATTTTTAAAAGCATTGCGAATTGACTTTAAAAATATTCCTCTATTTTGATTTTTAAAAGAAAAATAAACTGTTTTAGTTCTCACACCAGTCACATGACTGGCTCGGAGTTTATTGTTTTCCTTCCTAAACTCTGGGTGCCCACCAATTTCCACACGGGCAGTCAAGAGTCAGGTTTTCTGGATATTCTAGAATTCAGGAGTTGCTGGAGGCAAGCTGGATGGCATGGCGTATTCACTAGTATATAATATTTCTTTTCCGCTGTTGATGTTGTTTGTTGTTGTACACTCTGATGATGTAATGAAATGTAATGTAATGTAATATCTGATATAGTTCTTTGTTTAAAGATTATTCATTTATGTATTATATGTTGTTCCGCTGCGAATTGTGAGATTCTGATATTGTTCTGTTGTTTCTTTCTGTTCTGTTCTATCTTTTTCTCTCTTCTTTTATATTCTACCTCTTCTTTAACCCTAATGGTACGGTTTTCCGGCCTTCGATTGCTCGGCAGTTGATACAGTGGACGTATTGATGTGGGCATTCATGGACGAAAAATCGCGTTCGTTACATTTGGTATCAGAGCTTATGGTTAAGCGACAACCATGGCTCTGTTGGGTGTTACTTATTAGAGATATAGTCAGCAGTACTCTAGAATGAGTGTGAGTGTAATAATAGATACGAGCGCGTATTTGTTAGTGAATATAAATTGTTTTATATTATGATGATTGGTTTCTTGAGTGGTATATGGATTTTGGTCAACACGAGTAATTAACGTTGTTGATAGGGATCTTTAAACACTTGAATAGAACAATTCAACACAGTATTGTTTTAAATTGGGTAAATGAATTAATTTTACCTCGATTATATTTTATATATAAAGGAAATAATTTTTCAGGATTATTAAAGTGTATATGAATTGATTGCTTGGTTGTTGAATAAGTTAAATAAAAACAACAGCTGTAAAAGAATGAATTGTATAAGCAATTGAATTATAAGTATAGAGTTATAATTAAAATAATTTACACTTGTGAAATAATCTTATATATAAGAAGTGAAATTATATAAGCAAAAGACTTATAAATGTGATTTATAATCTGAAAATAAAATTCCAGAGAAGTATTTTGAAATGACTTGATATTTTGAAAAAAAAAAATTGAAGAGATGAAAGCTCTAAACTCTTTTTGGTCGTTGGAAAATAATTCCGATGATGATTGCAATATCATCGGTGTTCATTTTCGGGTTTCCAAAAGAGGGATTGCTGCCAAATTATTTTAAATAAAAGTTGTTTGGATTTGGTTTTGGAAATTCAAAAGGTAATTTGAATTGATTTCAAAAATGATTTTGAAAGGTTGAAAAGACTCTAGAATCCTGTTTAAAATATTTATGGGAATGATAAATGAGTTGATAACTTATACAATTTGAGTTTTAATAGAATAAATTTAACTTAAAGGATGGAGTTAAATTAAAGGAAGCATAAGTAAATCAATAAAATCCAAGTTGAAATAAATTTGAGTTGTCATCAAAGACATGTGATTTGAAATTTAACAAAAGGAAAGTTAAATAAATTGATTTGGATTTGATAAGATGGTTGAAAAGGAATATAACTTAAGTGATGTTGAATAAAGTTGATTTTGGTATCGAAGTAAATTAATAAGTGAATTAATGAAATGAAGTCATTAAGAATTTGAACTTGAGTTATATGAATGAAATTCAACTTTAAATTGTTAAAGGAATTAGCAATTGAATTGATAAATGGATTGCATGTGAAACAGCCCGCAAATCTGTATCCCTTGAGTTAACACTATTCTACAACAATCAACTCAAGTTGCACAGAAATACGAACCATTTGGGTTTAAGAAGAAGAGGTAGAAGAAGAGAATAGGAAACAACAACAGAATCTAACCATCGCAGCGGAATAAAATATAATAGATAAATAATAATCTTACTCAAAATCAAATATATTTGTTTACATATATTACATCATCAGAGTACATCAATCACAGATCACATCAATAACATACAAGTGGATACATAGCAACTCAATACAGCGGAATATATATATAAACAAGTACGAGAGTACGTGTCGTCATCCAGCTCGTCTCCTGAGCTCCATAGCATCATCCTGTATCCTACAATACTCGGTCTGACCCGAGCATTACAGTTAAATAACACCCGAGTCAGTCTGGAATTCCAGCGTGAGAAAATCACACCCAATTGATTATTAAAGTTTAAAAAAAAAAAAAAAAATCCTTTGGAAACAAAAGCATCTCGTAAGACCACGCCACAAATAAACATGTCGGGTTTTTACCTTACGATAGCTAAAACAATTTTTATAGAAATCCTCTGATATTATAATAGGGTCTATTTACAAATACTTACCAAATAGCCGAAATTGTTACATCTATTAAATTCCAGCTACTAGCCACAAAAGTGGGTAATACAAACAAAACTCGTACAAGGCTCGTAGGGAGAATGGATTTCCAACTAATGGCTAGGCACTGGGGTACCACCTGTCACAGTACCTGGTCTAGATCAGCGTACCGAGGAGCCACCCTAACTCCCCTGCAACACAAGACCGGAACCATCCCTTACTGGACAGTCCTGAGCAAGATCACCCCGCGGTTGGGATCAGCAACCGCCCACTAAGCCGAAATAAAGGGACATCTAGACAGGGATGACCTCACCCTCCAGTGGGGGCTACCCACGAAGCCTTGCTGCATATCCCCTGAATTTCAGTCATTCCCATTTGATGAGGCTTGAGGCTAAGCGTTACCTTTGAGAACGATATCTCTTAGAATGCCCATCGTCCACCTGACGATGTTTCGCAAGCATTCATCCATACAAGTCCGTCCCGGGTCCGAACGGAACCGAAGGCACTATTCCTACTACATCCATTTTGGAAATATCCTCAGGATTAGTAGCGACTAGCCCTTGCACTTCACTGCTCCATCTTCGACTCCGAACACGTTTTTCGCACGAAACGTACAAACCGGGTCGAAGTGGTTTTCGAGAAATGAATCTCGATCCCGGTCTCTTCGAAACGATCAACGCATTTGTCCAATATTGATAGTCGGTTATTTAACTATCAATTATATTCACAAACATCCATCAATAAATAATTTCCCAAATTATTTATTACCTTCAAAGTATCTTCACAAGATATATTTCAATTTTCACTCCCTTGAAACCGTTTTCAAAATCATTCTTCTTTTCAAAATCAACTTTCCCCAAATATTTCTATCTCCTCTGAAATCACCAAGCACAAAAATAGATTTTAAAAATAAATTTAAAACACTTTACTTTGAAATATATACCTTAAAACACTTAGGATAAAATTACTTAATAATTTGTTAAAAATACATATTATATGAATTTGAGAAAATAAGGTTACTTATAAAATAAAAAAAATCAGGTTTTCACCTTTAAAACAAATACTAAGTCACTTTTAAATAATTAATGCTATAATAGATTGAAAGGAAATACTTACTTTAGAATTCAAAATATTTAGAAATAGTAAAATTTTCAAAACATACTTCTTAAACTACTTTAAACTTTTAAATCTATATTTAAAAATTTACTTTGAAAACGTACTTGGTTATTCAGAGAGAAATTTTCAATCTCAACCACTTAAATCAATTTTCCAAATGATTCCCATTTTATTCGATTTGAAATAAATTTCTTTACTTATCCGTTCATTTCAAACTTCATTAATTATGGACTTTATTATTATTTCAATTTGATTTTTAAATCCTTTAGCTGAAATATACAAAATTTCAGGTTATTCCTAATTCCTTCTTTATTCTTCTTAAACAGATTAAATCCCAAATTTAAAATAAATGTTTTGTTCTTTTAAACAATGACAGTGAAGTTTAAGTTTCATTGACTCTCTGTTTATTTAAATTTTCCTTTCCATGCTCAAGATTTATTTATTAGAATTTTAAAATCACTTTATTTCCTTTCCAGTTCATTCATAAATTTATTCAACTTTGCTATAATTATTTTACTTACAATTTTACTTCTTTTATTTTCATTCCCAAACTCAAATTATATATTTGGTAATTAATAATTGCCCGATTATAACAATCAAGCCATAACATTCGATATTTCCACACAATTCATTATAGAATATCAAATATTCAGAACAGAGAATATTAAATAATTAAATAAAGTTGAGGGGTCCAGTTGGATCCCTCCAACCTGTTTTCCCTGCATCCACAGATATTAGCACAATATAATAAGCCAATTTCAAATATATACCATACTATAGCACAGTATAAATCAAACATCCCAAGATGTAGTATATATTATAATAAAATCAATCAATTCATCCATTCAACCAATTATTTAAATTTAATCATTTAAATTTAAATTTAATTTACTGAGTGAGATTTAACTCACCTTTGCTTAATATCCGCAATCCATTCCAAACGGCTCGGTTCTTCATGATATTGATCTTGAATAACAATTTATATGATATATTAATATTCGAAACGATTCGAACAACCCTATTATTAATAATTCCATTTGATCTAATCATTTAATATATATATATATATTTTTTTTTTTAAATTCTGCCTTCAAAATCCTGTTCCCATATATACATATATTTACTGTTAAATACCCAATAGATTAAATAAAAAATCTAAACTAGCTTAAAATAAATCTTAAATGTATTAATATTATTTTCTCTACAGTACGAGGTAAAGTTAAAGTGTTATCTTACTGATATACATTACCTTCCTATTTTTCAACAATAGTAAAAACTATATATATATATTTATAGCAAATAAATTAAGTCCCAGAGATCGAAATCAGATTCAAACAAACAGACAAAACGAGATGTTGCTCACCTCCACACTTGCCAGAGACGAACTTACGGTCGACCTAAAGCACGACGGCGCTTCAACCTTGACTTCTCACCCGACCTAACGTTCCCAAACGAAACCCTCACATCGCCGAGCTCGACAAATTCACGCGCGCGATTTGATCCACCTGACCATCGCTTCCTCGATCTCGAGTTCGCCGATCACCATCGATGAACTCGCGCCGCCCTTTCTACATGAACACGAACCCGCGGCCTTCATCCAAGCCCACACGATTTCAAATTGAGACCGATTCTAGGGTTAACGTGATTTATAACGAACTGAAAGGGACGAGAGAGGAGGAAGAGAGCACTCGGTTTTGGTTTGAATTGAAAGAGGAAGTAAAATTGGAATGGCACACGCGATTGATATGAAGGAACAAAATGCTCGGCCATTTTATTTTGATTTTCGAATTGAGGAATGAATTAGAATTAGGAACAAAAAACTCGTTCAACTATTCGGCTGTGTTGAAGTAGTGGGCAGGAAGTGATTGAAAGGAAGGAAGCGTGCAAAGGAAGCTTATAATATTTTGATCAGGCGTACACGAGAAGTTTAATTAATTAAATTAAATTTTATTAGCTTAAAATCAATTAAATTTTCCGCGTTGATATATCGTACACTCACACACTATCTTCGATCAAAACGAAATTTGAAATCCAATAATAATTCAATATTACGGACCCAATGGAACTGGTTTCGTCGAATTCTGAGACTGTGCCTCGGAAGGCTATTTTTCAATTCAATTCGAACTTTATATTTTCAAAACTGAACAAAACACTGTAAAATTTAATTTTACAACTTCTATTATCTTCAGCCCTATCAATATAAATTTTACGAACTTTCAAATTATTTTTAACAGACTTAAAACTCTAGATTCAACGTTTTACCCAACCTCAATTTATTTAATTTCAATAATTTAATTATCAAATAATTGGTGATATTTGAATTCAAGTTAGAAATTAACATTGAAATATTCAAAATCAATTGAATATTCCAATTTAAATTGCTTAAAAATTCTGGGTCGTCACATTCCTCCCCCCTTAAAAGAATTTCGTCCCCGAAATTATTAGTTAGGAAGAATGATCTAATGCCAAGTTACTTTTCCCAAAATTAACAATCCAACATCCTACCAATTATCTTTTTATAAAAGCCCCATTATCATTCTTATTAACTTTCCAAATCTTTCCCTAATTTGCAACAATCTATTTGCTCAACCCTTCCAGTTTTAATCCTAAAACTAATTTTGAATTATCAAAATTTTCTCAAAATTTTTCTAACTCCCTAAATTTCCGAAAAATTTTGCCAGCGTTTCCTTTGCGCGGCTGACTCGGTACAACTACAAAATGGCTCTACGGCCTCCCAAATTCAAAAAGAAAACAAAAAGGCCAAGTGGCTCAATCCAAATCCAAATCCCAATCAAATTTCATACCAAATTTAAATACATACCTTTTGTCGGGCAAGTCAAATTTATTTCTTGAAATCAAATCCAATTTCCTTTTCCCCTTTATAATACCTACATATCCTGCTTAACACTAATATCCAATCACAATATTCCCAAAAATATTTTATCGATTTCCCTTTTTATACAATGTCAATATTTATTAATCCAAACTTCAACTTAAAAAGTATATGTAATATTCAATTTCCAATTAAGAATTTGATCATTTCTTACTCAAGTTAAGATAAGAAATTTTATATGTTTTCTTTATTTATTTCCGTCTTACCACTTCGGTTATATCTATTTTTATTCACATTGATTCTTTCATTCCCATATGAATTCAATTTCTCTTTAACTCTAAATTTTCAAACTTTATTTTCCCTTAATAACTAATTCATATCATTACTTTAAGTTGGTTTCCTTTACTAATTTATTTTAGTCTCCGATTTGAGTTCGTTTTGTTATTAACAAAAATTCTCCAAAATTTTCAAAAAAATTTCTAACTCCCGAAATTTCTGAAAATTTTTGGCAGAGTCTCCTTTGTACGGAGGAGCTTTTGCAATTTGACAAAAGAGATAAATATATATACATCGACCCACACGGTCGGAAAAAAAAAAACAGTTCATATTTCCTATTTTTATTGCGTAGGCGTACCTTATTTAGCATTTTAAGCAAGCGGCTTCTTATTTTTAGCAAATAGCACAACCAAATTCAGCCACACGGCTTCCAGGTACCTGTACTTACTCAATTTAAACATGTAAGTGTCGAATATAAGAAGTTTAACACATTTCACTTACTTGCAATAGTTAAAACATATGAATTCTAAAAGAAACTCATTCCAAACATTTTTCTGTAAGCAATTTATATAGTTTCCATGCTATTCAACTGCTTCAATTAATTTATAAACCACTCTTATGCAATTTGAATGATTTTCAATCCATTCGTACACAACTTCATCAATTCGAATGGTTTAAAACTCAATTGCTTACATTTAATTTATTCTTAAGCAAACTGATCTCATATTTACTTCAATTGCTTTCAAAAATCAAATTATTTTACTCCTATCAATCCATAGAATTTTTAATTACTTCCATTTACATCAAATAACAATTAATTCTATGCAATCTGACGAGATTTATGTGAATAAACAAGTATTTCTGTTATATAATAAATTTAAATTGACTCCGACTCAACTTACACTTAATTCTATTCCATTTTCAAATTTATACACAATCCATATATTCTCGCTTGCATTTCAAATTTGAATACATTCACTTGTATTTCATTCATTAACCCAACTAGTTCCATTATTCAAACAAGTTCTATTCAAAACCATTAACAATTTATGTTCATTTTATTTGCCAATTAAACTTCCGTTTTATTTTAATCCATTCACAATCACTTACTTAGCTCGACACATTCCATTTAAATTTTATTTACAATTCATTTATTTACATTTCATTCCATATTTGTTTATTCCAAACTATTTTATTTAGCTCGAAAACAATCCAAGCTATCTCATTCAATAATTATCTCTCAACTCATTTAAACCAACACTTCATTTGATACTTATTAATTCCATCATTTATTTATTCAATATAATTAGTTTATCCACCTTCACTTAAACCATTCTAATAAACTCGAAACATTCTATTTTCCCTATTGTCTCAGGTTATTCCAATCCCTTAATAATTTAAATGGTTTACAACTATTTATCCTAGAATTTCATTCCATTCATATTATCGGCAACTCACCGGATTTTACTTCAATTAAAATTTATTTTCACTTGATTTAAAACCAATCCAATATTATTAAACCTTGTTTAGGTTGAATTAAATTCAACTCCCCTTTATTCATTTAGCTTAAGTCCATTTACTTCAATTTATTCAAATCTTATACTTAAGCTCATTTTCATTTCACAAATAAATATTTTTCTCTTTTATCCAACTTGATGCCATCTCAATTAAATCTCATTTTAAATTTACAATTTCCATTGGTTAGTTATTATAAAATTTAACTTTCCAGATTTAACTCATTCAATTTATTACAAGGCCATTTCCAATTATATTTTCACTTAGTTGGATTTTAATCTCAATACAAACCATTATTATTTTAATCCAATTTCATTTTTATTTGATACATTTCTAATTTAATTTTATTTAATTTGTTAACACTTCAGGTCTAATTTTAATTAATAACTCAAGTTCTGATTCTATTATTCACCTTTAATTTATCATCCAATTTATTAGCTCACAATTCAGCTTCATTCTCAATTACTTTCACTTCATCAACAATTGGAATCAATTTTAATTTATAACTTGAGTTTATTTCCAATTCCATCATAAACTCACAATTCCATTTCATTAACTAATTTATTATCTAATTAGCTCTTCCCTTATTTATAATCCAACACTTGAATTCCAATTCCAAATATCAATTCATTTAATTTTCTTAAGTTCAATATACTTTATAATTCAAGTTTGGATTTTCTTATCCTTTTCCAATTCATCAAAACATTAATTTTGGGCATTGTATTCCATTTTCAATTTAACAAGTCACAACTTATTGTTTTATACACTTCCATTCATCATAAGCTTGAATATATTCATCTTTTATTATTATTATTTTTACTCAAGCCTTCTAGTTATTTATGGCCCAAGCATATTTTATTTCTCTGGATTTTTAATTCTCTTACAAGTTATTCTAATTTATTTATTTCAATTCCAACCCTTATTCAATTTATTTATTTATTTTTATTTATTTAAGTAAGAATATAATTCCATTCATAGTTCAATTGAATTCTTATTCCAATTCAATTTAATTTTACTCCAATTTATTTAACTCAATTCAATTTCAACTTACTTCGAATACAACTGGATATTAATTTCAGTTCATCCAATTAATTTCAATCCAGTTATATTTTTATTTCATCATTCCAAGTTAATTTCATTTTAACTCTTCACTTTAGATTTTCATTCCACTATCCAAAGCTTAAATTTCTTCGTGATAAAAAAAATCATTTCCATTCATAAGCTTACAACTTATCTTATCAGGATTTTTAAATCCCCGGCTTTGGTTTCAAATCATTTTGAAATTTCCAACATCTCAAAATCACACTTCTCAAAAATTTTAAACCAATCCTGGCTTTTAATTTCAACAAATTCCCTTTGAAATTTTTCAAACACAAACTAGTTCTTCTGATCAAATGAATTTGGCAGCAATCCATCACTTAGAAACCCGAAAATGAACATCGATGATGCTGCAGTCATCACCGAAGTTATTTTCCAGTGACTGAAGTGAATTCAATGCTATATCATGTTCAAAACCCATTTAAAACAAATTTCCATTCAGAAATACTCCCAAAACAATAATGTTATCATTTATCTTCAAAACACTTCGATAACATTCCCAAAATCTCTGAAATTTTGAATTTCCAAATTCTGCTTAAATAAATTTTAACTATAATTCATTTGCACAGCTTATGTTCATACCAATTCTTATTTGATTATATTTCAATTCATAAATTTACATTCATAATTCATACTTATACATTTTATTTTATAATGTATTCATTGCCTTGAACTTTGGTTACAATTTCAATTTCTAGTTAAATTCTCACTTAACAATGATAATGCTTTAATATTATTCTTCCTAACATCCAAGCAACCATATATTAGTTAACTAGTTTCAAAAACTATTCTTTATATCAAAATATGATTTGGGTAAAATTATTTCATTTACCCATATTTAAAACAATACCGTGTCGATTGTTCTATTCAAGTGTTTAGAAACCCTTTCAATACAGTTGTCCAGACTGTGCCGACGAAGGTTCATATGCCACTCATTAAACCAATCAACACAATATTAAAACAATTTATATTCACTAACAAATACGCGCTCATATTTATTTATACGCTCAAACTCATTATAGAGTACTATAGACTCTATTTTAAATGAGTAATTTCCCACCAGAGCCAAGGTTATCACCAACCTATGCTCTGATACCAAGTGAAACAGCCCGCAAATCTGTATCCCTTGAGTTAACACTATTCTACAACAATCAACTCAAGTTGCACAGAAATACGAACCATTTGGGTTTAAGAAGAAGAGGTAGAAGAAGAGAATAGGAAACAACAACAGAATCTAACCATCGCAGCGGAATAAAATATAATAGATAAATAATAATCTTACTCAAAATCAAATATATTTGTTTACATATATTACATCATCAGAGTACATCAATCACAGATCACATCAATAACATACAAGTGGATATATAGCAACTCAATACAGCGGAATATATATATAAACAAGTACGAGAGTACGTGTCGTCATCCAGCTCGTCTCCTGAGCTCCATAGCATCATCCTGTATCCTACAATACTCGGTCTGACCCGAGCATTACAGTTAAATAACACCCGAGTCAGTCTGGAATACCAGCGTGAGAAAATCACACCCAATTGATTATTAAAGTTTAAAAAAAAAAAAAATCCTTTGGAAACAAAAGCATCTCGTAAGACCACGCCACAAATAAACATGTCGGGTTTTCACCTTACGATAGCTAAAACAATTTTTATAGAAATCCTCTGATATTATAATAGGGTCTATTTACAAATACTTACCAAATAGCCGAAATTGTTACATCTATTAAATTCCAGCTACTAGCCACAAAAGTGGGTAATACAAACAAAACTCGTACAAGGCTCGTAGGGAGAATGGATTTCCAACTAATGGCTAGGCACTGGGGTACCACCTGTCACAGTACCTGGTCTAGATCAGCGTACCGAGGAGCCACCCTAACTCCCCTGCAACACAAGACCGGAACCATCCCTTACTGGACAGTCCTGAGCAAGATCACCCCGCGGTTGGGATCAGCAACCGCCCACTAAGCCGAAATAAAGGGACATCTAGACAGGGATGACCTCACCCTCCAGTGGGGGCTACCCACGAAGCCTTGCTGCATATCCCCTGATTTTCTGCCATTCCCATTTGATGAGGCTTGAGGCTAAGCGTTACCTTTGAGAACGATATCTCTTAGAATGCCCATCGTCCACCTGACGATGTTTCGCAAGCATTCATCCATACAAGTCCGTCCCGGGTCCGAACGGAACCGAAGGCACTATTCCTACTACATCCATTTTGGAAATATCCTCAGGATTAGTAGCGACTAGCCCTTGCACTTCACTGCTCCATCTTCGACTCCGAACACGTTTTTCGCACGAAACGTACAAACCGGATCGAAGTGGTTTTCGAGAAATGAATCTCTATCCCGGTCTCTTCGAAACGATCAACGCATTTGTCCAATATTGATAGTCGGTTATTTAACTATCAATTATATTCACAAACATCCATCAATAAATAATTTCCCAAATTATTTATTACCTTCAAAGTATCTTCACAAGATATATTTCAATTTTCACTCCCTTGAAACCGTTTTCAAAATCATTCTTCTTTTCAAAATCAACTTTCCCCAAATATTTCTATCTCCTCTGAAATCACCAAGCACAAAAATAGATTTTAAAAATAAATTTAAAACACTTTACTTTGAAATATATACCTTAAAACACTTAGGATAAAATTACTTAATAATTTGTTAAAAATACATATTATATGAATTTGAGAAAATAAGGTTACTTATAAAATAAAAAAAATCAGGTTTTCACCTTTAAAACAAATACTAAGTCACTTTTAAATAATTAATGCTATAATAGATTGAAAGGAAATACTTACTTTAGAATTCAAAATATTTAGAAATAGTAAAATTTTCAAAACATACTTCTTAAACTACTTTAAACTTTTAAATCTATATTTAAAAATTTACTTTGAAAACGTACTTGGTTATTCAGAGAGAAATTTTCAATCTCAACCACTTAAATCAATTTTCCAAATGATTCCCATTTTATTCGATTTGAAATAAATTTCTTTACTTATCCGTTCATTTCAAACTTCATTAATTATGGACTTTATTATTATTTCAATTTGATTTTTAAATCCTTTAGCTGAAATATACAAAATTTCAGGTTATTCCTAATTCCTTCTTTATTCTTCTTAAACAGATTAAATCCCAAATTTAAAATAAATGTTTTGTTCTTTTAAACAATGACAGTGAAGTTTAAGTTTCATTGACTCTCTGTTTATTTAAATTTTCCTTTCCATGCTAAAGATTTATTTATTAGAATTTTAAAACCACTTTATTTCCTTTCCAGTTCATTCATAAATTTATTCAACTTTGCTATAATTATTTTACTTACAATTTTACTTCTTTTATTTTCATTCCCAAACTCAAATTATATATTTGGTAATTAATAATTGCCCGATTATAACAATCAAGCCATAACATTCGATATTTCCACACAATTCATTATAGAATATCAAATATTCAGAACAGAGAATATTAAATAATTAAATAAAGTTGAGGGGTCCAGTTGGATCCCTCCAACCTGTTTTCCCTGCATCCACAGATATTAGCACAATATAATAAGCCAATTTCAAATATATACCATACTATAGCACAGTATAAATCAAACATCCCAAGATGTAGTATATATTATAATAAAATCAATCAATTCATCCATTCAACCAATTATTTAAATTTAATCATTTAAATTTAAATTTAATTTACTGAGTGAGATTTAACTCACCTTTGCTTAATATCCGCAATCCATTCCAAACGGCTCGGTTCTTCATGATATTGATCTTGAATAACAATTTATATGATATATTAATATTCGAAACGATTCGAACAACCCTATTATTAATAATTCCATTTGATCTAATCATTTAATATATATATATATTTTTTTTTTTTTAAATTCTGCCTTCAAAATCCTGTTCCCATATATACATATATTTACTGTTAAATACCCAATAGATTAAATAAAAAATCTAAACTAGCTTAAAATAAATCTTAAATGTATTAATATTATTTTCTCTACAGTACGAGGTAAAGTTAAAGTGTTATCTTACTGATATACATTACCTTCCTGTTTTTCAACAATAGTAAAAACTATATATATATATATTTATAGCAAATAAATTAAGTCCCAGAGATCGAAATCAGATTCAAACAAACAGACAAAACGAGATGTTGCTCACCTCCACACTTGCCAGAGACGAACTTACGGTCGACCTAAAGCACGACGGCGCTTCAACCTTGACTTCTCACCCGACCTAACGTTCCCAAACGAAACCCTCACATCGCCGAGCTCGACAAATTCACGCGCGCGATTTGATCCACCTGACCATCGCTTCCTCGATCTCGAGTTCGCCGATCACCATCGATGAACTCGCGCCGCCCTTTCTACATGAACACGAACCCGCGGCCTTCATCCAAGCCCACACGATTTCAAATTGAGACCGATTCTAGGGTTAACGTGATTTATAACGAACTGAAAGGGACGAGAGAGGAGGAAGAGAGCACTCGGTTTTGGTTTGAATTGAAAGAGGAAGTAAAATTGGAATGGCACACGCGATTGATATGAAGGAACAAAATGCTCGGCCATTTTATTTTGATTTTCGAATTGAGGAATGAATTAGAATTAGGAACAAAAAAATCGTTCAACTATTCGGCTGTGTTGAAGTAGTGGGCAGGAAGTGATTGAAAGGAAGGAAGCGTGCAAAGGAAGCTTATAATATTTTGATCAGGCGTACACGAGAAGTTTAATTAATTAAATTAAATTTTATTAGCTTAAAATCAATTAAATTTTCCGCGTTGATATATCGTACACTCACACACTATCTTCGATCAAAACGAAATTTGAAATCCAATAATAATTCAATATTACGGACCCAATGGAACTGGTTTCGTCGAATTCTGAGACTGTGCCTCGGAAGGCTATTTTTCAATTCAATTCGAACTTTATATTTTCAAAACTGAACAAAACACTGTAAAATTTAATTTTACAACTTCTATTATCTTCAGCCCTATCAATATAAATTTTACGAACTTTCAAATTATTTTTAACAGACTTAAAACTCTAGATTCAACGTTTTACCCAACCTCAATTTATTTAATTTCAATAATTTAATTATCAAATAATTGGTGATATTTGAATTCAAGTTAGAAATTAACATTGAAATATTCAAAATCAATTGAATATTCCAATTTAAATTGCTTAAAAATTCTGGGTCGTCACAGCATGTTAATCAATTAAATGTAAATAATGGATATGAAATAATGGATGTAAGTGTAAATTCATTAAAAGCTAATGTTATTGGAAGTTGAATAAATTGAATGGAAGTCAATTTAATATGATCCAATTGGAATTAAAAGTGCTGAACCAAATTGAATGTAAAGTGGATAAATTTGGTTGTATTGAATAAACATTGGTTGTTATTTTATTGTTGATTGATTGTATATAATTCATTAAGTGTTAATGAAATTGAATTAGCGAAATTGGAAGCTATGTAATTGAATTCAAATGGATAATATGTAAACTCGAATAGAATTGAATTTGATTTGGAAGTGAACTAAGTTGAATATGAATTAGTGGATGCAAACTAATTATAATTGAATATGAATGAATGTTAGTAAAATTCCAATGTTAATGAATCAAATGTGATTTAAATTGGAAAACCAATTCATTGAATATTAATGAGAATATGAATGAATATTTATTTGGTTATGGATGATAGTTGGTTGGTGGTTTCATTTGTTTCTTTAGTTGCATTTGCTATATTGGCATATATAGATGTTGCTATATGTTGTATAGTGATATTACTTTCATATATGCATGTTCTCATGCTGTTTGTTGAGTGTATAGTAGGTGTGGATTGCGCTTGCTTCGCATTTGGAGCTCGCTTTCGCGCTATATTAGCCGTATATGCTCGCTAATAAAATAAATAAGGTACATATCTCGGATTACATACCGTACTTTTACACTTTTTTCCCTGCGGGATGCCTCATCACTTGATGAGATGTATATTTGTGATATATATACTGTCAATTTTTTTTCCGGATCGAGCCGCGCAATGGAGATTCTGACGAATTTTTCCGAAAATTTAAGGCGTTAGAATATTTTTGAGAAAATTGGGAAAATTTTGAAAACTATAACTTTGATTTGGAATTGAAAGTTAAACAATATAGTAGTTGTTTTTGAAAAGATAACTAAGTATGATTTGAAAATTTAGTAAAGTTATTGTAAGCAGTTTAACTATGAATTTGGGAAAGTTAATAGATTCCGTAATTTTTCTTACTTGGTAATTTCGATGACGAAATTCTTTTAAGGGGGGAAGATTTGTAACGACCCAGAATTTTTATTAATTAAAAATTATATATTTAATTAATTTTAAATATTAATAAGTGAAATTTATGAGTCGAATAAATTTTATTTCGAATATTAGATTTAATTGGATAATTAAATCGATATTTAATAGTTGAAATTTCTGAAATAATTGAAATTTGGGTAAAATATGATTGAAATTGATTCGTAAAATTTTATTTTATCATATTGGAGTTAGAATGATGTTATAGAACTTTTAAAATCGAATTAAAAGTTTATTTGTGAAAATTGAATATTTTAATATTTAATCGACTAGTGAAATTAGCCATTTTCCGAGCAGTCTCAGAATTGGACGAAACTAGTTCCATTAGATCCGTAATAGTTAGTTATTATCGAATTTCAATTTTCGTAGCAATCGGAGTTATCATCTGACCATGGCAGTTCGATACGCATCGAAATTTGTTTTAATATTAATTTGGCGAGTTAAAATAGTCATTTTTCAAACAGTCTCAGATTTCGACGAAACTAGTTTCATCGGATCCGTAATGTGATATTATTATATGGTTTCAAATTTCGTGTCAATTGGATTTACCGTTTGTCCGGGGCAAGCTAAAACGCCTAGAAAATCGTTTAATCGGTTTAATTTTAAATTGAACGTTTATTGCCATAACTCGCACAGATGACCGAATTAGCTCCCGAAACACGTTCCATTGTGTTCGGAACGCGGGGTAAACCTTAGGAACGCCAACCGGCACGCTTCGTTTGGAGTTCGGAAAATCCGGGATGAATAGTGTTTGCAAAATTTTCTATATAAGACCCTCACAACTTCAACTTTGCAAATAACCTAAAAACACTAACCCTAACAATTCAGAGCCGCCACCCCCTTATAACCAATGGCCAGAATATTCCCTTATTCTTCCCTCAATCTCTCCCTATCCACACGTTTTTAGAAAAACTTGTCAACATGAAAGTTGTAGAGGAATGCAAGAGCTTCAATTTCATACGGAGATGATCAAAAACGGAGCGACGTGGAGGGAGCTAGGAGGGGCCGACGGCCTGTAGTTGCGCACGCAAATCGAGGTTGGATAGGGGGCCGAGTTCACTATGGTTGCAGCCGAGCATGGAGTTCGTGATGGCCTTCAACATGGTGCTTGCAGATCGTTGTCAAAGTCGTTGTGGAGGTCGAAAAATTCAACCCTAATTTGGAGCAAAATGGGTTTGGACGCGTGCTAATTACTGGGAACGAACGGCAAGAGAGAAGAAAGAAGGAGCGGTGGTGATTGCAGGGAGCAAGATCCAAAGGCTGAGATTGAATTAGGTTTAGAAAAATATAAATAAATGTTGTAATTTTATAATATAAATTCGTGTAACTTCTGAAATTCGTATCTTTTTCATATGAGGTCGAAAACGCGCGAAATTAGTTTCGTTGGAATCGTGTGGACGAGCACTACGCTATGGAATTGGATTGGAGTCGTTTGGAGTTTGTGAGAATTTCGGATAAAATTAAACGCGCGTTTAATTTTATTCGAAATAAATCGCTAAAACGAAATTGAAATCAAGGTGAGAACTTCTCACTCAAACGAATCGGTTTCAATTTTTATTTTTAAATAGTTAGATTTAAAATTCTTGAATGTATGTTGAATGATGATTGTTATCTATTGATTGTTAAAATAGACATTATGCGCCGTTAGTAAGCGGATGTTATTTATTAAAAACATATACCGCGAATATTTCACGGTACTGTGAAATTGGTATTATTTATGTATTTGGAGTTGATTTCCCGCATTACATAGCAGATGAGACCCTATTGCGCCGCATAATAGCGAATAATATTTTATAAATCCAATATACCGCGATAATTCCGTACTGCAACGGAATTGGTATTGTGCTAATGTTTGTGGATGCAGGGAAAACAGGTTGGAGGAATCCAACTGGATTCCTTAACTGTATTGATTTATTTACAGATATTTTGATATTTGTTGATTATCATATCGATATATGATATTTGGATGTCGTGATTGACTATTGGGTGCTGCTGCATCATCGGATCCATTTCTGAAGTTTTAAAATAATGATTTTTGGTTTTAAAAGGAATTTTAAAGTGATTTTCGAAAGTATACGTTTTATTTAAATTTTGAATTGTTAAAATAAATAAACGTTAAAATTTTATTTTCATAAAAGTTATGATTTCTGGAAAATAATGCTTAAGTATGATTTTGAAGTATATAAGCTTTAAATAACGATTTTTAAGTTATTAAAAGAATAAATTGGTTTAAATTGGAATTTTTGAATTATTAAAAACGATGTATATAAAAGACTTATAAAATTGATATTTTATAAATTAAAAATATTGGAATATTAAAACGAGTTTTTATAAGTGTTAAAAATGAAATAAAAATGGATTTCGTAAGTGAACGGAATTTATAGATTTATAAATTATGAAGTTATAAAAGGAATAGATTTTGTAAAATAGAAGATTTATAAGTAATTATCTTATAAATCGGATTTTGGCATTTAAATGAGATATAAATGGAATTTGTTAAAAATGAGATTTATAAATCAAAGCTTTTAAATAGAAATGAAATTTATAAACATTGTTTATAAATTCGAAATCAATTGAATTTGATAAATTGAATGTTGAAGTTTATTAAAGGAAATATATTCATGATTTTGGACAGTGAATATATTATTAAGTAAAATGGATGTGTTTTTAGAAAGCGATATTATTAAAAGAAGTTGATTTTTTTTAACGACGTTTTAAAATGTGTTAAATATCGAAATCTTAGATTTCAACATTCATTGTTGAAATAGACGTTTTCGAGAAATAGAAGGAAATGGTGGACTATAACACTATTGTTATAGTAAATGGTTTCCGAAAGGAAATGTTTTGTATAGTATTGGGATTTATATATCTATTTAAACTTTGAATCCCTATACTAGTGATTTTGGATCGTCGTAACGATGTTTTACGCAACATTCGATTTTGACCCAAATAAATTTGTTAAGAGAATGATTTCCTTAAAGAATGAAATATATACTTAATTTTGATTTTAAGTATATCGAATATTTTCAAATGTTGAAAATATATAGTTTTGTGAATTACTTATTATTAAATAAGTATTGAAATACTTTTCCAATGTGAAATGAACGTTTTAGAATTTATCCTTGTAAAGATAAATTGAAAATGAATATTATAAATCGATTTGAAAATCATATATTCATAGATATTTTGGGATTATAAATTCACTATGAAATTTATAAAAGAAAGGGGAATTTGTTTAAAAATAAACGTTGATTTATTTTTAAAGTGTGGGAATAAATTTACGGATTTGGAAGGTAAATATAAAGTAAATCGGTAAGCATTTATTTAATTGGTTTAAATGAACCATTTTGAAATGAAAGTATTTCCAAGTAAGGAAAATGATTGGAATTTGTTTTCAAAAGTGATAAAGGATTGAAAAGTGATTTGAAAATTTGTTTTCAAATGGTTAAAGTGTGGAAATTATATATATCTAGTAAAGATATTTTGGAAAGTAAATAATTTGGGAAATTATTTGGAATCTGGTGATGTTGAACATGCCTATTGATAGTTAAATAATCCGACTATCAATATTTACCTTTAAAAATGTATTTATTGTGATTGCTTGAATTTGAATGCCACACTTATTTTTGAATAAGCGCCCACTATTCGGGTTAGCCGGGAAAGGACCTTGTGGTCGTATAACCCATTCCGAATATGTGATACGTCGTAATGGATTGCGTTTGATGACCGGTGTTGAAGACCGGATATTTGTGAAAACGGAAGGATTACCGTCGAGTTACTCTACATTGGATGATCTCCGATATAGAGGTTTTATCACCCTTAGTGACGGGAAGTCCGGTCGTGATTAGTGAATATCCGGATTGCAAGGACTTCTTTGGAAGTGCCTTCGGTTCTGTTCGAGCCCGGACAGACTTGTATGCATTGTATGTCTGACATTACAAATTGAGATATAAAGTTGATTTCTTTCAAATATATTTCTGTTGGTGGCGGAGAATTTAATCTCTTAGCTTAACACCCTTCTTTGAGACATACGAGCTCAGAGGTTATATAGTTGAAGGTTATTAGTGATATACTCCCAATTTGGTAGTGTGGCATGCTGAGTGTTGCTGTGAAATGATCATTTGTGATATGATCATTTGTTTGATCATTTATCTTGGTGATCATTTCTATGATCATTTTCTAACCCAAAGCACATCTTTTGTATAAAGCGTGGCTTTGTGGACGAGACTTCGTCGGACCTCACACCCCGAAAATGGTCAAAACAGGAAGGATGCAGCAAGGTTATTAGGGGGTAGCGCCCCTTTAGTGTATGACATTCCTTCTGGATAGAGGTGGTATCATGGTATGCAGCCCAGATATTTAACCTATGTTGTTGCTGCAAATTTTGTGGTTGTTGGAAATCGAGGATCCTCGGATAGATCGGTTACGATTGGGGGATGACATATTCGTGTCAGTAGTTACCTAGTTTGAAAGGTAACCCGGCCTTGTGTTGGCAGAGATCCGGTTAGGTTCTCGGGACGTCATCCAGAGGCATTTCCTTATGGCAATGGGAAGTTCGTTGGCCTGACCATTTGATGGAAATCCAAAGAAACAATACGAGACTTGTACGGTTTTAGTTGTAGAACCTGCCATGGAATGTGGCGGTAACCTGCTATTGAACATGGTAGTTATAGTAGGCATAAGTGCGAAATGTCTATGCTGACTAAGATTTATATCTTTATTTTCGAAATGATTTTTCCTACACTATGCACTAGTAATAATATCAAATGTTTCTTTTTAATGCGTATCAAGCATCTTTGACTATCATAAGGAGAAATCTCCTCCGATTCTGCAATTGCATTGTGTGTGTGTGCGGGAGGCCTTACGGTAGTCTCATTTTTAAAAGCATTGCGAATTGACTTTAAAAATATTCCTTTTTTTTATTTTTAAAAGAAAAATAAACTGTTTTAGTTCTCAAACCAGTCACATGACTGACTCGGAGTTTATTGTTTTCCTTCCTAAACTCTGGGTGCCCACCAATTTCCACAAGGGCAGTCAAGAATCAGGTTTTCTGGATATTCTGGAATTCAAAAGTTGCTGGAGGCAAGCTGGATGGCATGGCGTATTCACTAGTATATAATATTTCTTTTCCGCTGTTGATGTTGTTTGTTGTTGTACACTCTGATGATGTAATGAAATGTAATGTAATGTAATAACTGATATAGTTCTTTGTTTAAAGATTATTCATTTATGTATTATATGTTGTTCCGCTGCGAATTGTGAGATTCTGATATTGTTCTGTTGTTTCTTTCTGTTCTGTTCTATCTTTTCTCTCTTCTTCTATCTTCTACCTCTTCTTTAACCCTAATGGTACGGTTTTCCGGCCTTCGATTGCTCGGCAATTGATACAGTGGACGTATTGATGTCGGCGTTCGTGGATGAAAAATCGCGTTCGTTACATTTACTGAGCAGATAGTAGAATAAAAAGTAAAGCAGTTGTTATGATAAGTAATTTCTGACAATTGGATGGAGTGCCGAACTAGGACTGTCATATAATAGAAGAGAACTAAAAAGAACATAGTAATCATAATAAAAGAAGGCAGACTAGAATAAAAGAGAGACACCTGCAATTACATTTATAACATGTAGGTTATAAAAGAGTAAAGAATATACGAGTGACAATTGCAAGTATAATTGTAACACACATGTTATAATTAAAATAAAGAAATAGAAGAGGCCTATTTTATCAAACTTAGATCTTGGATTAAGTTAATAAGCAAAATAATAAAGTAGCCTGTACCGACATCATTGCCCTTCAGGTCTAGGCTGATGGTCTCGCACATAGGTGGGGCTGGGCTTGCTGGGTAGCCAACGAAATAAGAAATGTAAACTAAATGCATGGTAAAAGATTAGATGTAGGGTCTAATAAAATGGTAAGGCGAGTTTGGAATAGTCCGAAAGAGAATCTAGGTAAAGAACCTAACGAAGCAGTTCATCGTAGATTTTAGTACAGAAAGAGCACGTCCAACTTAGTTAGTCCGGTCTAGAAGGAAGTACGAGACTTCAACGGGACATGAGGATATTCTAGGATGGCCTTCTGCGGTAGGCCTAACGAAGCTGCACCTCCGGAGGCAGATTTACAGGTGTTCCATCAAGAGAGTATGCCTTGACTGCTTTTGCATTGCAGGACTAACAAAGTGGACCTTTATAGGCAGTCAAAAGGTTGATAATGGAGTAGGATATTCCTATGACACTATACTCCTAGTTAAAAGTAGGTTTTAGTGGGCAGGACCCAAAAGGATTGTCACATGCGGAGATCAAGCTATCATCAATTAGAGCGAGTTCGGGAAAGACTAGAGTTATACCAACAGGCCAATGATTCTTTCACTATCGAGACATTTGATGAGGGGCATAGCCAATTGGATGTTTAGATTATTTGCGGTAGGGCACAACCATTTAGCTCTTGAGAGGTCTTTCGATTAGTTGAGGGGGGCGGTTGGGGCCATAACCACGATTAGAAAAGAGACAGACCAAGTAAAATATCTGTATTGTAGGACTAACGAAGCAGTCCTTTACAGATATAGAAAACCTCCGACTGAGTACCGTACAAGATAGACCTTGTTGGGGAATTCAGGGAGTAGACAGAACGATTACGTGTAGTCCTCTAGGTAGGCACTGGGTGATACATTGTGGATGTTCAAGCACATGTATAAGCTAGTGCAGATGCAGTTTCACGTTTTCATAGTAGATGACGAAACATCTGCATTGTAGGCCTCACGAAGCTGTCCTTTAAAGATGTAGTTACAGTATGCCCAAGTAGCAAGACAATGGAGTCCTTTTCGAGGAGGATACAGAAGGTACTATGGGTAGTACCTAGGATCGATGCGGTCTTTGGACGTGTAGCTATATACATGCATACATACATACATACATACATACATACATACATACATACATATGTATATATTGGTTATTAGGCTTAATCCACTAGGGAGTAGATGAGTATGATTCATGCACATAGGCGAGAGTATTATAAACCCAATAAACCTAACATAGAAGAAAATGGAAATAGAACGATATATGTAGAATTATGCTTAGAAGTGTATAGTTTTTCCATTCACCAAAACTTTAGTTCTGACCCTCTCCTTATAACATCCCACAGGTTAGATAGATGGCAGAGATTTTCCAGCTTTAAGACATTTGCCTAGGAAGTGTAATTACCTTGTGAGTATCTATTTATTATTATATTTTAGTTAGTTCCATTGTGAGATATTTATTTATGCTCTGATATATTCATCTTTGCCTATTTTCAGGATACAAGATACCAACCTCGGGTTTCGGTGGGCTTGGATTTTAGCATTTATGCGAAAAATCCGGACTCACTGGAATTCAGGTTGTGACAGATGGCCATGATGAAGGGAGAGTGGTCCTTGCATGTGGAAGAAGTGAAGGAGAGGATGTGGTGATGTGGCAAAAAGTTTGTGGAGTGTATGGACCAAAGGGTATTTTGGTAAGTAACGTAAGCCACTTGGTATAAAAACAATTTCCTATTTTTTCTTCCTCATTTTCCATTTAACTTCTTATTTTCAAAACTCCATCATCTTCTTTTCTAAGATTTTAAAAACTATCATGGCTCCCTTATAAAATTTTCAAAACAAAGGTCTTTCTTTTTCTACTTTATATATTTAGAAACCATTTCAAAAACACACTTTTCCCTTCCTACCCCAACTTTTCTCCAAAAAGCAAGCCTAAACTCCCACACATACAAAAGACCAAGCCCTCTACTCCTCTAAGACGAATCAAAGTTCAATTATCTAGGTCAAAATAAAAATTTTACTAAAGAAATTCCAAGATCTAAGGTCGATCCAAGTTGTGGTGATAGTTCTAGTTGATTCGATTGAATTTTGGTGAGCAAAACTCACCTTCCAAATTAAATTTAAACTTTATGTTTGTAAAAATGTGTATTGGTTGGTTGCTTGAAAAATAGTGTAGTTTGTGCTTTACATATATTGGGTTTATAATGGTTGTATAGACTTGGAAAGTGAAGTAAAAAGTTAAGCTTTAGTCGCAAGTTATGATGCTTACTTAGGTATATTATTTATGGCATAATTGTCCACTTTCGCTAGTCATGCGCATCTAGACATATTAGGTAAGCAGACGATATTCCAAATATGTTTGCACTAATCCATTTCATTATATTTAGCCATGACCTGATTCCAAGCTAATCTGAAAGAAAATTCATCGTTATTTTGGGGATCCATGACCGTTAATCTTTATCGAGATGATGAACTAGAGGATTCCTATAAACTTGTTGGGTAATATGAGGAGGAAAACATGAGATATCTTCCCTTCACTATCCACTGTCAATTAGTCTTGATAAAGATGATCAATAAGTTTTAGATGTATGAGCCTATGTATGAATGTATTAAGCTAAAGTAAAGTCAGCACTTGATTTGTCGTTGTTGTGACATCGAGATCCTATGCTTTTGAACTTGTTTTTACTTCTGTGTTTCAAGAAAAAGTTTATAAGTTTTTAAACTTTTATTTTTTTCAAAACCCTTATACAAAGTTTCTAAACAAATTAAACAAAAAGGTGAAGGCTTGAAGGGTATTAGACATATAAAACTTGTTTAAATCTATGGTTTCTATAGCAATAGTCATTATGCATGCAATTTTTAAAAACGAACGTTTTTTTGTAAACTAAAAATGTTTTCTTCCTAAATATTTTTAAAAAAATGTTTCGAACATACAATAAGTATTAAAGGGGTAAATATTACTTATTAGTAAGTAAGGTTTAATTAATGGATTATTTAATTCATTAACTAAAGTAAATATAATTAGTTCTTAATCACTAATTAAGTAAAGGTAATTAGTGATTAATTATTAATTAAGTAAGATCATTGTAATTAGTTAACTTAGTAAAGATAATTATTTATTAGTATACTAAAGGTTAATTAATTAACTAATTATTATTTAATTAATGTGTAATTATTTAAATAATTATTTAAGTATGGTTCAATTATTAATTAATTATTAATCAGATGCGGCTGAATTATTAATTAAGTTGAGGTTTAATTATTATCAAATAAAGGGTCTAAATTATTTTTAATTAATTAAATAAAGGTTTTTTTTGTTAATTACTTTATTCTTAGGATCGATTTGTTTAAAAGCGGCTTTCTTTTACAAAGTATGGTTTAAACACAAGGGATTCTTTTTGTCTGTGCCATTAAGTAGCCAAAATTTTTGTATAAGTTATACTTAAACATTGACACGTTTTATTGGAAGTAAGTCACCATGTATTTATCACTAAAAGCCGGTGAGTAGCCTTTCCTCTATCTATGAGATCTAGAACCTCAGTTTTCTAGGTGAGGGATAGAGAAGTCAAAATGTTGGAAACGTGACAAATAAAAGGGAGTTAATTTCAATAAATTGTCGTGAAAGTTTAAATATATGTAAGATGTTTCATCATATATTTAACACCAAATTCTGAGGTATGGAAACTCATCTCTGTCTAAGAAGTAAGAATATGCATCGAATCAAGGTTAGATTTCTAACTTATCCAACTTCAGTTTAATCAAGGGATAGTACTATTTGCAATTGGGAAGTAGGGATAAGTATAGGATATCTTATTTTTCATATTAAAATCTATACATACCCCTAATAGTGGAGTTGTTCACTATCGGTAACTTGGGCATTTTAAAATTATCGAATATTGGTTCAAAGAGACTAAGATCGGATAGCATGTGTTATCTAAAAACCACTTCGAACCAACGTAAGCATTTGAATTTGTAACGACTGAAAGATGTGGGAATCAAAGACAAAGATCTATGAAGTGCAAGGTCTACTTTCTAATAATTTTGAGATGATTCCAAAGTGGATGTAGTATAAGTAGTGCCATCGGTTTGTTCATATATTGAACAACTTATATGGACGAATGCAAGCATTGCATTGTTGCCTGGAAGATGGTGTTAGAATTCCAAGTGGGATTGCTATATGGAAAGGAAAATGTAGCCTCAAGCTTTACAACTAAGAAAGACTAAACCAGGGGATATGCAGTAGGGCTACGTAGGTCGCACCAATTAGGGTATTGTCACCACTTGATCTAGATCGATATCTTAGATTTTGTATGTTAGTGACCTAGGTATGGTTATTGATCACAACAAGGGTGGTGATATATTCGGTATTATCCAATAAGGGGTAGGTCGGTCATGTGTTGGCGGGGTCCATGCGAGGCGCTTAGAACATTTTGTCTAAAGGTGTACCATGGTAAGCGGTACCTCAGTAGCCTTGTCATTGATGGAACCTAATTTCCAATAAGTGCCTTATGGGCTTAGCTATGCCCAAATATGTTGGAATGTGAGATACAAGCATTTCAGCTATATTCATATTTTACTTTAACTCTAAATATTATTATAATATCATTGGATTTTCTATAGAAATGGGTTTTGAAATTCGTAAGGTAAAAACCTATATGTGTTTATGTGCGGCATGGTCTTACGAGATACCTTTGTATTAAAAGAGAGTTTATTAAGCAAAATAATTTATTTATTTAGAGTTTGCTCATAGCTGACCCATGTCTAACTTGGAGTTTTTCTTTCTTTCCCTAAAACTCTTGGGTACTCAAATTTGTATGAGTAGCCAAATAGTCATGGTTCTCACAGATGAATTTTAAAGGAGCATGGAGCATGTAACGGTACGTGTTTTTGATAATTAAAAATATTAATTTTAATAAGATTCTTGGAATTTAATACCGTGAGAAATTAAAATTTATTATTTCTATCAAAAATCATTAGAATATAATTTAATAAAATTGATTGAAGGTAATTGACAACTGTTTTAATGTAATTTCAATCAATTGTAACTGTAAAGTTTAATTTGGATATAACTGTAAAAAGTTTAGCAAGGAATAAAATAAATGATGTATTGATGGTGAAATTGTATTCTATTTAATTGAAATTGGTTCTAATATAGAATGTGAAATAATTATTTTGTATGTAAATTTATAATCCTTGTTTGTAAACAACAAGTTAATAGATATGAATTATCAATATATAATAATTTTTTGAATTATCATCTTGTTATTAAATCCGTTGGAATTAATTTGGGAATTAATGAAATTTAACGTAATTGAAATATTGCAGTTAATAGAAGGAAAGATGTTACATATAGAGTTTGAGTGAAATAAAATGGAAACTTATGTTAATAAATAAATTATATAAGGAACTGTTGATTTAGTATAAGAACCTGTAAATTAAAATAATAGAATTTATTGAAATTTAAAATATAATAAACAGGGTTTTTATTATTATTGTAATTTAACGTTGTTAATATTTAAACCTTGGCATTAACATGGAAAATTAAATTTCAAAATATCATTAAATATCTACGTAATCAAGAATGATGAAAATGGTTAACTTTTAAATTTGAATTTAAAAGTGATTAAATTGATTTTAAAATAATAATTTGCTTAATTAACGTGTGAAATTAGTCTTTTTGGGCACAGTCTTGGATTTTGATGAAACTAGTTTCATCAGATCTATAATAATGAATTATTATAGGATTTCAAATTTTGTAGTAATCAGACTTATCGTTTGATCATGCGAGCTCGAAACGAGTAGAACTCAATTAAAATAATTTAATTTTAAAAGCTAGCTTCTATATACAATAGAATTTGGCTTTGAAATTAGTTCCATTGAGTTTAAAAATACCGGAAACCTATATTTCGATATATGGGATGACCTTTTTCGGTTTGGGAACCAAATGGGCTTTTCGGGTCTTTGTTATTGCTTTGAACCAATTGATTTGTTCCATCTATTCCTGTTCCGCTTTGCCTATATATAGCCTGTTATAAACCCTAACAGCTGTATATTCCTATTTTATGTACATACATTTCTGTTCTTATATGTTCCTTCTCAATGGCAGACATCTCAAACCCTATTACAATTCCAAATCAAATCGAAAAATTCAAACTACTCAAATCCTATCATATGATATATCATCGCGAAGCTCTCGACGAATGAAATCAGTGTTTACAATTTGTTTTTTGATTGGAACTCTGTTTTTCCAGAAATTAGCGAATCATTCTCGGTCGTTCATTCTATGGTTTGAATTCCATGGTGGATTGTCGACTATATGACAAGCGGAGGATACTGGAGTGTAGAAGGTGATGAATGGAGTCGATCTATGGTCACCGATCATCGCATAGACGTGCGAGATTGCCAGAATCGGTGAAATAAGGGTGCGGCGGCGGTCGGTGATAGAGCATGGTGGCAATAACTAGCTCTAATACCAACTACCGCCATGCTCTATTACTAATAGCCGCCACCCCATATTTTGCGGATAATGATGATATCGCGCATCTGGGGGATGATCGGAGACCATAGATCGACTCCACTCATCGCCCGCTACAATCTAGTATCCTCCGATCGTCGTATTGTCGACAATCCGCCATTGACTCCAAACCCTTGAATGAATGGCCGAGAATGATTTGCCAATTTCTGGACAAATGGAGCCTCCAATTGGGAAACAAATTGTAGACCCTGATTCCATTCGTCGAGAGCTTCGCGATGATATATTATATGATAGGATTGGAGCAGTTTGATTTTTTCATTTGATTTGGAATTGCAATTAGGGTTTGAGATGTCTATCATTGAGAACAAATAGATAAGAACAGAAATGTATGTACAGAAAATAGAAATAGAAAGCTGCTAATGTTTATAATAGCCTATATATAGGCAAAGCTTAAACAGGAGTAGATGGAACAGATCGAGTGGGTCGAAGCGATAACAAAGACACGAAAAGCCCATTTCGTTCCCAAATCGAAAATAGGTCATCCTATATATTGAAATATAGGTTTTTGGTATTTTTAAACTCAATGGAACTAATTTACAACCCAAATTCTATTGTATATAGAAGTTAGCATTTAAAATCAATTTATTTTAATTAAATTATTTTAATTGATTTCTCTACATTTCCAGCTCACACGATCAAACGATAAGTCTAATCGCTTCGAAATTTGAAATCCTATAATAATTCACTATTACAAATCCGATGAAACTCATTTCACTAAAATTCGAGACCGTGCCTAAAAGACTAATTTTACACGTTAATTAAATAAATTATTATTTTAAAATCAATTTAATCACTTTTAGTTTCAAATTTAAAAGTTAACCATTTTCATCATTCTTGATTACACAGAAATTTAATGATCTTTTGAAATTCAATTCTCCATGTTAATTTCAAGGTTCAAATATTAAACTAATTACAACGTTAAATTACAACTATAATAAAACCCAAGTTTATTGTATTTTAAATTTTAATAAATTCTATTATTTTCATTTACAGATTCTTATATTAAATCAATGGTTCCTTATGTAATATATTTATTAACATAAGTTCCCATTTTATTTCCTTGAACTCTATAGTTGACATCTTTCCTTCTATTAACTACAATATCTCAATTACATTAAATTTCATTGATTCCCAAATTAATTCCAATAGATTTAATAATCAAATGATAATTAAAACAATTATTATATATTGATAATTCATATCTATTGACTTATTGTTTACAAACAAGGATTACAAATTCATATACAATGATTTCACATTCTATATTAAAACCAATTTCAATTAAATAAAATACAATTTCACCATTAATACATCATTTATTTTATTTCTTATTAAACTTTTACAGTTATGTCCAAATTAAACTTTACCATTACAATTGATTGAAATTACATAAAACAGTTGTACCTTCTACCAACATTATTAAATTATATTCCAATATAAAAAATTTATAAATCATAAATTTTAATTTCTCATATTATTAAGTTCCAAACATCATATTTAATTTAATATTTTTAATTATCAAAAACATGAGTCGTTACAATCTCCCCCACTCAAAACATTTCGTCCCCGAAAAGGAGGAAGAAAGAAACAAGAAATTTGATATATTTTATTCAAAATAGTCAATTTATAAATAAATTAAGTTACATATTTAAGTTTAATATAAATTTGGAAATAACTCAACTTCTAAGAAAATTTTAAAAGTCCTAAATTTACGAAAAATTTCGGTAGCATCTCCTTTGCACCATTAAGTACGAAAAAATAACGATATTAATAATTACATCGTACAAATCGGATTTCAATAATAAAACATCCCAAACCATGGGAAAAACAATAAAATACCACTATAAAACCGTAATCTGAAAACGAACCTATTTGTCGGGCAAATAAAACTCTATTTATGAAACCAAAAACAATAACTACTGCTTCCATAACCTGTATCATACTAAAAAAATCCAAAATAGTGTTAAACTATATAAAAGATTAATATATTAGTTGTTCTTAACAATAGCACAAACAACAAACAAAATATAATAATTATATGCAATAGAAGTAGTATGACCATTATCTGCAACTAAAGAATCCATCACACATACATAGCAACCAAAACTAATGGTTTTTTAGGTTCAAAAACTTTTCATCATACAAGGGTGATAAATAAACTACCAAGTGTACCTTACGCTCAACAGCTTTAGATAATTACTTAATAGATTATTTGACAACCCTAATGATTTGAAGTATCATTTCCCAAACATCCCATAAGCCAAACAACAAAGAATTTTATATATAGCTTAAGTTTATTCTATTGGTTTCTTTTCACATATCATTTACTTTTTATTTATATTCATTCATTCATTCATACAAGGTGTAACGACCCACTTTTCTACACAGTCTAAGCTGACAATAAACTGCACATGTCAACTCAAATTTTACAAAATGGCAGATTGTCAGAGGAAAGAAGAAGGTACAAGATATGTAGAAAACTAAACAACATATAGAATCTCAAAATTTGCAGTGGAATAATATAAAATACATAAATACAAATCTTCGCACAAAAAGAAACTGTAACTATTATTATACATACCATCATCAGAGTACAACAATCAAATATCAATTATGGACAATTATAATAACTTGTCCTTACAAGTGCTAAATATACAGCGTACATGCACA
Source organism: Allium cepa (assembly GCA_030765085.1). Lineage (NCBI taxonomy): Eukaryota > Viridiplantae > Streptophyta > Magnoliopsida > Asparagales > Amaryllidaceae > Allium > Allium cepa. Next base: position 453,536,154 of record CM060932.1, read on the forward strand.
GCAGAAATAACACAGTGCAGGAATACGTCTCTGTCATCTACCTCATCTCCTGAACTTTACATCATCCTAACCTGAATCTATAATACTCGGTCTGACTCGAGCATTATGAAAAAATAATACCCGAGTAAGTCTGGAAAATCTGCATGAGAAAAACACACTCAATTCGAATTTAATTATTGTTGCCAAAGTCCTTTGAAAACAAAGATATCCCTAAAACTACGCCATATATAAAAACGACGGGTTTTTACCTTACAATAAACAAACACTTTTATAGAAAATCCAGTGATATTATAATAGTGTCTAAGGCCGAACATAATAATAATCAAATAGCAGTGATGCTTGTGAGGGTACATCACAACAATACTAGATATAAAATTGTATATCGATAAGGCATGTTCGCCAGTTGTGTAGGATTTCCATGGAGGTGTCCTCGGTACTTCAAGAACAGTCCTCCTGCATAAGGATCAGAGTTATCCTTCCGAAGCATCATATCCATCTAGCCGAGATATTATAGGAAAAACATAACTGGTCTAGCTAAGATCGAGTGCATCGCTCTGGCATGCCAAAAACAACTTAAGGTATCGATATTGCTAGAAAAAGGAGTTGATTACACCCTATGGGTTTACTGACCATGCTTCCTACCTCTAGTTTTAGTCATTTTCCCTGGTAGGGCTACGTCCAACATTCTAGCTCACGTAACACCACCAAATAGATCACGGATTCCCACAAGGATTCTAATACCCCAACAAGTCTTGAGATCACACATATATTCCCACATATCAAAATATCATGAATCTCCTCCATAGAACCATGCATGGTTTTCGGAGTGGTCGCAGTTTCAAGTCATCTCTTACTAGTACACTCTTCTGCTTCCCGGTCGCTCCATAAAAATAAACGTTGATTTCCGGAATGCTTAATAGCAGTTCTTTAGGAAATAATCATACAAATAAGAGTAGGGATCGCCCCCTAACCGTTTAAGTGCACGGATCTCCTTATCATTTATCCTAGAAGAACGAAACAAATTTATACGTATAGTATAGCACCATCGATGGTAACAGTACCATATAATTTCTGTGTTTCTCATAGATATTTCCAGAGTTAAAATCCTTCGGTGTTAAGTAGGGAATATTTCGCTACCACCAAAATTAAGAAGGATTACATATTTTGGCCAAGATTAAATAGTCGGTTATTTAACTATCAAACAAACAAACATTCAACCAAAGATTTACATTTCCCATTGAAATCACTAAGCCTCTTTTAATTTAATTTCGATAAATTAAATTTTCTCACCAAAAACAGACATATACTTATCTTACGGAAATAAGTATATTCACAAAACATCCGTTTCAAAAATACTTAGAAATCTTTTAAAAATAGATATGGAAAGTACCATTTGGCATCGACCATGGATTGCAGTTCAATGGTTACGTCTTTATCCCAGAGAAACCCAAACTAAACTACAAGATCCGCACCACCCTCGATTTATGTGTTATTTATCCATTCCTACTTTTTTTATGCCAATGTTGGTGACTGGAGAGAGTAATATCATCATGACTCTCAAAGTCATGTGCAGCCAAACCAATGATTAATCACAATCCTAGCAAAAAAGCATTACAAACTACAGGCAGTCTCTACCCCTCGAATTACGCTATGAATATACACCATTACTTCCTGGAATCTTTAATTTAATATTTATCACAAAATAATGCTTATAAAGTTTCTAAAATAATTTTCAAGTATAATTTAGGAAAATACTCTTTTATAACAGTTTACTATATAATACATTGTTTTTAAAACAATATTAATATTTGAATAATTGTTTTTGAAATAATAATATTTTAATACTAATTAACTCTTAAATATTAATTAACTTTTAAATCAAATTATTATAAAATAACATTAATTAAAAATTAAAATATACTTATGAAAATTTTAAATAATTAAATAACTTTTAAATAATAATTAAATATTTTTTAAATAACTTTTAAGAATCATAACTTTAAATCATCATTAAGTAATTTTTACTTATCTTTAAAATGTCATTAATAAATAATAATTATCTTTAAAACCTCATTAATAAATAATAATTATCCTTACAATAACTTTAATTCAAAAATCAACTTCCAAATATGGAAAGATGCTTAGTAACTCCAATAGTACTCAAGTCACCATTATTTCCATTAAACTATCCAAGTTATAATCCCAGTATTTACATAACATCATATATGCAAATTAAACTAACCATTAGCAATTAATTGTTAATACAACACTTATCCAATACTAGTCAATTTGGAATGTAATAAAGTATCCCCACTAAGGTAATAGTAGAATGGGATTTATTTCTACTAAATAAATGTCCGAATTTATTATAAAAATTATCAATTCCAAAATCGCCTTTGAATTTCCCATTTAAATTCAAAGATATTATTGATGGTATTTAAATATATCAAAGTTAGGGCCAGTGCTACTATAGCATCCAATATTTCAAATCACACAATAATCCATAACAGATTATTCAATCACATTATATATCACTATATATGAAAAACAATTAATAAATTTGAGGAATCCAATTAGATCCTTCCAATCTATTTGCCTACAGCCACAGATGATATATAACATAAAACACCAATCCGCTTCGAGGCGGGATAATACGGTAATATAGTATAACAACCCTGATTTGGAGATTACCCATCAATATTAAATTACAATGGTAATTATAATTTAATATTGTGAATTAAATTAAAATTTGAGATTTTAAATTGTTTATTTGAAATAAACAATGAATTTTTGAATTTAAAATGAGAAAATAAAATTCCAAACTTTATTTTATTTTTTTGGGTTGATAATAAATGGAAAATGACCTTATTTTGGAGAAAATGTAATAGTTATATTAATTATTGCCCATTTACTTCTTTTAATAATTTTTAAAATAAGTATGTAATTTTTTAATGGTGGTTTGTTTAAATAAAAAGGTGGAAATTGGTTTAAAAATATGTTTTGCCTATAGATTAAGCTTGGAAATGGTTTGAAATATTTTTCTTAGTGAGAAAAGTATTTTTCTTAAATTTTAAAAGTCAAAATATAGACTTATGCATTTTATTGTGAAAATAATGCATTTTTGTAAAATAAGAGATTTTAATAACAAAAATGTTTTAAAAATTAAAATTATCTTTTTATATAGTGTAAAATACATTATTGTTTTTTGTATGCAAGTTCGCATATTTTGTATGCTTTAAAAACTTGAGAGAAATGTAATTTATTTTGTAAAATAGTGTAAATATGAAGCCTTTTTTTATTTAAGTGTGAATTAATTAACCTTATCCATTTTCTTTTCTTTTAGTTAATGGGTCCAAGGCCCATTAGTGCTTAACCAAACGAGAAGGTGAGAAAAATAAATGCCCGTACGTTCATTTCTCATTTGCTCATCTTCTTCTTTAACCAGAAACAAAATACAGTAAACCCACCTCTTAAAAATTGCAAATCCAAGCTATTTCTTCAATTAAATTAAGGCAAATTGAAATCTTTTGCAACCAAGAGGGCAAATCTAAGGTAATCTAATTCTAAACCATATAGTTTCATCGAATTTCTAATTTCAATAGTTGACTTTTCTAATTTACTGTTTGTTTGTTCTTGCATGCATTATTTACCTCCTCAACAGGTTCCTATAGGTCTATATTCAAACCAAAGCTTCCAACTTGCAGCCAAAATTCGAGCTTTTGCATTCATACAGCAAGGTGAGTTGAATAAATCAAAAAATCTAGCTAAGCCAAAGTCTCAAATGCTTGAATCTGTAAAAAATGAGCTTCTGTAATCGATTTTCTGTTGATAGTTTTCTTTTCTGTGAATCTAGTTTGGGTTGCTTCTTTGCATGCTTATATCTTTTGATTCAGGCAATGAAATGCTGTCGGATTTCTTGATTTGGTAACTTCCATGTTGAACTTCATCTCGGCAAATTTTGGTTGAAAAATATTATCATTTGGATATTCAAAACAGTGGTAGAATATCAACTCAAACATAGATTTTTGCCTGTAGAAACTTTTTCTGAGTTGCTGGAAACATGGCCTGAGTCCATATCTGAGATAGCATAACTCTTTCATTTCTTACTGAAATTATGATAACCCAGATTTTCCGGACAGCTCTTAATTTGTAATTAACAGGATTTAATTTATTAAAACACTGATTTATTAACTGAACAAATAAACCTGATAATAAATATATATCTGGATGTGTATATAGATGAATTAGAACTACAACAAATGCTGAATTATAGATATCTGGATAAATATTTAATTGATAATCTCCTAATATAATTATTGAAGTTTGACAATATTAGTTTAATAATCTTCTTTATAATTATTTAATTGGGCAAGATTTATCTTTTCAAAATTAATAAAAATGATTTTCAAATCATAATATATAATATATTGGTATATATATTGAATTGGAAGTTATGTTTTTAATAGCTTTCAAGAGGTATTTGAAGTTGAATTCTATATTTTTAACACTTAGAATAGTATCTATATTTATTTATTTATTTTTAAAGTATTATAGCTTAAAGATTTAAAATACGATTTAATGAAGGATCATACTTTTTCTAAAAATATATGTTGTATGTGTGTGTGTGTGTGTGTGTGTATATATATATATATATATAGATATTAAACATAAAAATATAATTGAATAGGTTTTTATTGTTTAATTGAGTTATATACATATAAATAAAAAAAAGTGAAAAGATAAAGATGCATAACTAAATTTAAATTATTATAAAATACATAAGAACATATAAAAACATGGATTCACAAATGTAAACAAATTCTCTTTGTATAATTACAAATGTAAGCCTAAAATTTAGCTAAATGACAAGTGTGATTAATTTTGTCTACAATTTAACAAGTGTCACATATTTCCTTTAAATTTTAATTAATAAAATAAAATAAAAATAAAGAAATGTATCAGCCTATGTATCTCTATACTCTCCTCTTTTCTCATTTTTCTTTTATCACTTTCAAATTCAAAAGAAAACTAAAAATAAGAAACCAGAAAATTTAAATCTCTAAACAACCTCAGCCTGATTCGAAGCTAGAAAAAAAATGGATCATCTCAAAGCTTCAGATTCAACTCAGTAATCAATGCAAAGATCAAATCAAATTTCAAAACCAGATTGGTTTCAAAGCAAATCAAAATTTCAGTTCAAGTAGCAGATCTATCAATGAAATTGTTCTCTGTTTATGAATAATAAAGGTGAGTAATCCCAGTTTTTAATCTGTAGCCTATTGAAAGCAGAAATTACTTGAAAAAAAAGTATGATGAGTATTTCATGTTTATTTATATTGAATTGCACATAGATATATACAGGATTTCATGGTGTGCATGTCTGAATACAAAATAATCACTCTGTTCTAGTTATACAGGTCCCTAAAACCTAATCAAACCAAAATATAAATATTTTTTCCTTGATTTATTTTAAACTTTGATGTGTAAATAAAACTTATTTGTAATGACAAGAAGTTTGATCTAAATTATTTCCAGGTAAAATTTTAAACTGGTTTCAACAAAAAAAAGTAAGAAGAACAGTAGGATCTTAAACATAGCTAATATTCGACTTTAATGATTTCTGGAATCAAATATATAATCAAATTTCATTTCGAAATTTAGGATTTTTGAAGGTAAAATCACGATTTTTAAGAGTGTAATTTGATAGAAATCGTGAGTTGATCGACATGTGTGTTTTAAGCTTTTTCTGATGTTCGCTTAGATCGGAGGGTTAGGGATTAAAGCCAGAGGAAGGTGGTAGGCCAGTGATGTCAGGAAAAATGTTCGATTGAATTTTGGATCATCGCCGATGGCTTATAGGGTCGATTTAGGGTTTAAGATCCGTTGGGTTCGTCTACGTTCTTGAACAAATTGCGGCTTCAAAAGGGTGTTTGGAGGTTGTGGTAGGAAGGGAAAGGAAAGGGTGATCGCTAGTGGTGGTGCTGATGGAATTTTGAAGCCTCTAGTGTACAGAGGTGGCTAGAAGAAGCAGCGATCGTCGATGGTTTTTAGCCTAGGTTTGGGGTCGAGATTCCAGATTTCAATTCGAGGGGTTTTGGAATAACATGGGTGGTCAGAATGGTTAAGCACGTCGTAGATGACTTGAGAGCGTTTGCGGCAGAGGTCGAAAGTAATCAAGACCGTGGTGCATGTGCACGGTGCACAGGGTGGTATGTATGGGTTGTTGCATCGTTATAGAAGAAGAAGGAGAAGAAAGCTTCGGGGAGTTTGCGTTTGTATCGGGTTTGTGTTGTGTTTGACTCTGGTTGTTTCAAGATTGGATCAGGTCTGTTTCTCTAGTATATTAGCTAGGTTTTAAGTATAGAGAGAGATCAGAAAAGACGGTTCGGGCTCAAGTTTTTGTTCGAGATAACTGGGCTTGAGCCTGCGTATCTTGATAATGTTTAAAACTAGATTTAGATGTATAGTAGAATAAAACTCTAAACAAGTTTTCAAAGCAAATATTTTTCAAGAGAAGATTATCAAATATGTTTTGAGATTTAAATTTTTAAATCAAATGTATAAGATTTATTATTTGATTTGAACAATTTATTTTTAGGGATTTCCAAATATAATTTAATGAAGTAATTAAGAATTTGATTTGGATAAATAGTTCATCTTAAATAAAATTTAGGTCTTGGGTGAATTAAGGATTAATGAAATTAGTAATTATGATTTAATTAATTTGTAATTAGGGATTAATTAATTAGTAATTAACGGATGATTACTTAACAAAAATAATTAAAATAAAATTACTTAATGGGAGTAATTAAGGATAAATACTTAGTGTAATAAATCATAAGATTAATATAATTAATTAAGGGGTTAATTAATTAAGGTAAGTAATTACAGGATGGTTAATTACTGTCTATCATTAATTAAGGTTAATTAATGAATGTGATTTATTTAAAGACTATTTGTTAAATTTAATTAATTAAAAGGAATAATTAATTACTGGAAGTGATTAGAGGATCATTAGTGAATGTATTAATTAATTGAAGTTTAATTAATGTGAATGGTTAAGGCTAATTAATATATGTGATTAATTAAAAGACAATTATTAAGTGTAATTATAAGATAATTAATCAAGGAGGATTAACTAAGATAGATCATTAATTGGGTTGTAATTAATTTATGCTAAGTAAGCAGGATTTAGGTAATCCAAGTAATTAATGTTGGTGCTTAATTTAATGGAGATAAATTAAATTAATTATAAATTTTATATCTAATAAATCTAGCTTATTGATGATTGAATGATATTGGATGACTTGGATTGATGATATCTCTAATTGGCAATTGGGATGTATGTGTTGTGATATGAATGGTTGAACTTTGATAATGTGGGTTACCCATCTGAGTTGAATTGTTGTATGATATCCTGTATATGATTTGTATTATTTTATAACTTAACAACTTGGATTAGAAATGTCATTGGATTCGAACAAACCGGGGTCGGGTATCAGTAATACCCAAAAACACTTCGATTAGTAAACTGAATTCTTTATAAACTGAATGTGTGAAATTAACAGGCTGGAATGGAATGAATTGAGTAACATGGGCATTTAACCTGAAACCTATTGTGTGATAAATGATTGACTATAAGAATTTGTAAAAGTACGAGTTACCCTGGTAATTCACTTAAGTTATATAGCTTGGTATTTCATATTATATGGGTTTACTCATGCTAGTTTCCAGCATGGCCTAGGTGTTACTTTAATGTAATGCTCGGGTCAGACCGAGTATTACAGATTTTCAGGAAAGGACGTTCTGGAGCTTAGGAGGCGAGCTGGATGGCAGGAACGTATGGGGTGTAAATCGCTGAGTATTATTGATTTGTATCTGAAACATGTTACTTTAACTGTCCAGTGTTGTGAAAACGTTGTAACTCTGATAAATTGTATGTAAAATAACAATTACAGCTTTCTTTGCATAACTGCTATTTCTATCTCTTTTCTTCTTTTACCTAACTATCTGGAATTTTCTGGATCGAAATTTCCGGGTCGTTACAGAAATTCATCGATTCTTTTTTTGTATGAAATACAAAAGTTTTCTACTATATGCATACCAATTTTCAGCTCAATCCGAGATAATTTGGTCCTTGTTTCATGCTTGAATGTTGAACCTGAGATGGGTTTTAGGCCTGTACTTTTTTTGGTTTTTTTGAACTGTTGCAAACATGGCCTGCGTTCATGTTTGAGACAGTGTAACCTTTTCATTTTCAATCGGAATTCATTGATTCTTTTTTTTGAAAGATGAAGTTTTCTACTATGTGCATACTAATTTTCAACTCAATATGAAGTTGTTTGGTCATCTATTTTAGGCCTGTAATTTGGACCCAAGATATTTTCAGGCCTGGGCATATTAGTGTTTGAACTGTTGCAAACATGGCCTGAGTCCATATTTGAGAAAGTGTAACTTTTTCATCCATTCGAAATTCATTGTTTCTTTTTTTGTTTAAAAGCCAAAATTTTCTACTTTGTGCACACCAATTTTTAGTTCAATCAAAGGTCGTTTGGCCACCTGTTTCATGTCCGAAAGTTGAACCTAGAGAAGATTTCAGATCTGGGTATTGTGTTGCAGATGCATTTTTATGTTCTTTTTCCTTCCGACTTTGACTTTTACTTCATGTTTTTCTGATATTTTCAAAATGTTTTGAGGCCCTGATATATATTGATGGACCAGCCAAATTTTGGAGATTTTGAAATTCAAATTTTGGACTAAATTTGAATTTAATTTGAATTGAATTCGAATATCGATTTGAGCGATTTCTTGGGTTTTTATTTGTTTTCGAGCATGGGTTTTTCCAAATCTTTTGAAATAATTTTTAAAATAAATGGTCATTTTAAATTATTATTATATGATATTTTTAAAGTATTTTCAAATATAGAATATATTTATTCTCGATAATAAGGGAATTTTCAAATCTAGCTTTCAAGATTGGTATTAAAAGCTTGTTTTCTCAAGTAAACTATTTTATGTATAAAATGCACATTTTTGCACTATTCGAGCGAATGAGAAGGAGAATTAAATGGTTTGGTAAAACACGTGGTATGGGACATGTGTGTTCATCTTATCGGTTAATTCTCGACTTGTCCGTTTGATCAATTTGACATGTGGGTCGAGTTTACCGATGAGATGAGGTAAACTTTTTACTGGTTTGAGCGCGAAATTTACTAGTGGTTAGTAAACCGTTTAGTGCAAATATGTGGTATGGGACATATGTTAACACTGTTCAGGTTCCTATCCGAAAGTTTGTGACACATTTGTCTAAGAGACGTATTTGCCAATACTGGACCTTCAAGATGTTTTTCTATGAGACGGATTTGTCCATTACGACGTATTTGTCCTTGGGATGTTGTCCTTCGGGATGTTTGTCTAAGAGTAGTATTTATTGTCCTTTGGGACGTTTGTCTAAGAGACGTGGCGCCTTATTTTGATAGAGCAGTACTTGGCGGGCTTCAGTCCTTTGGGACATATTCAATAGATATTTAAGACAAGGCTATAGATGGTCGCTCCTAACCAGCCCTGTTCTCCGCATTAGCGGATGGTATTACCTAATAATACTCTTTGTTAATGTGGGCCTCGGGGTGGGGAGTCACATATAGGGTCATCCGCTATTATACGGGGTGCATAGTGTCTTATCCGCTCCAATTGGCGGGAATATATATATATCCAACTACTAATATATATACACTAATATATATATATATATATATATATAATAAAACCATCCAACTGATAATAAAAATAATTTATCAATTCATCCGACTAGCCATTAAATAATTATAACATTTTAAAATAAAACTAGTTATCCAACATGAGTGAGATTTACTCACCTTGATTTTTATTATCGCTTCCGCGTTCTGTTTTCAATTAAATTCAAATGCGTTCGAATTTAACTGAAAATTCTGTAAGCTCTAAAAAGCTCTAAACTCAACCAAGTTAATTCCATAGCAAAGATCTCGTTAATACGAACCTAACACGATTGACCGCACTGGATTTGGACCTAAAACGAATGAGTTATGAAATTTATAAGAATTGGAATTTTATTAAACAAATTTATATAAATTAATTACCATTCTAATTCCCATTACCCACCCAACATAGCCCAGCCACGAAAAAAGTTGCAAAACCTGACCCACTCCACTTCCTTCTTCCCCAGATGATCAACACTGTGCATGCATGAAACAACCTCCAAGTTGTGCACGTTCTCATTAACACGGAGCACGACTCCTCGAATTCGAATTCCGACAATCACATCGAACGCCTCTCCTCGCACTCGACTTGGCCACGTCAATTTTAACGCCTCCGCCTCCTCCTTAACAAAATCGACACCCCTATCCCCTTTCGTACGCGAACAGGTCGCGACAACCTCCACAACGTCGTGCCACGCTGTTTTCTGACTCCATGTGCGTTTCTCTTCGGCGAACTCAAATCAAGGCTCCAAACATCGAATCGATGCTCACATCCACCGCAAAGTCCAATTCTAGTTTTAGCCATGTCTACTAAGGTTCCTAAACAAAATCGAATCACCCCCAAAACCTATACCAGATCAAAGTTCTATGCGAAATATGAATTTTCAAACTTGTTTCATGATTTTTCATTTTGTATTTCAAGTAAATTTAATTTTTAAAGTTTCCATTTTATTCATTTTTTTCTTTCTATTGAATGCCCTGTTTAAATAAGAGGAGAAGGATAAAAGATAGGTAGGGTGGCTTATCTCAGTGTAGAGTAGGCTGAAGAGATGTTAAAACGGCTGGGTTTGGACTTTAAAAAAAATTTAAAATATTATTAAATTCCAAAATATCTCGCTATAAATTTCAGATCCCAATCGAGGCATGCCGCCTGGCGTTTCTAATGCTATACCCTTATTTCGAACGCAATGGAAAATGTATTGAGACCTAGTTCGATCGTATGGAGAAGATAGCTTTTTGAACAAAAGTATTACATTAATTTTTCAATATAAATTTCAACGCATTTCTATCCCGTACGACCAAATGATAACTACAGATGCTATAAAATTTGAAATCCGATAATAATATACTATTACGGATCTAATGGAACAGGTTTCTTTGAATTATGAGACTGTGCCCCGAAAAGCTAATTTTACTCGTTAATTAAAACAAGATATTTTCAAAATTAGTTAAATCCCCTTTAAAATCAAATTTAAAAGTTTTATTATCTTCATTCTTATTAATAGAAATTAAATAAGCCTTTAAATCACTTTTATCCAAATAAAATCCAAGGTTTAAATTATTTAACTAATTCTAATTATTGAATCCAATAATTATATTATCCATTAAATCGTTATATTTGAAATGCAAGTTATTAAATTTATATAGTTAACATTCAAATTTTTAAAATCAAGTAAATATTTCAATTCCAGATTACTAAAATTGTGGGTCATTGCAATCTTCCCCTCTTAAAAGAATTTTGTCCCTGAAATTGTCAAGGTAGGAGAAATCCCAAACCCATTACTTTTATTTATAACCAATTAGTTGAAATAACTTCCCAAATCCACTTAAACTTTCCAAAACCAATTTGTTTAAACCTTGCTACTACCTTTACTAGGTCCCAAATTAATCCATAGGTTCTAACTAAAACATCTCATTTAACCATTTCAAGTTATAACTCGAAATCCATTTTGGTTATCAAAACTTTTCTTCAAAATTTCTTACTCTTTAAATTTTCGAAAATTTTTGCCAGCGTCTCCTTTGCGTGGCAATGATCAGAACAACTACAAATCACCACAACGAGCCCAAATCATCAAAAGAAAACAAAAGCCAACTGGCTCAATCATAAAACCATTAAATTCAAACAACAATTAATCATATACCTTTTATTAAGCAACCCATGTTTACTTACGAAATCAAAGGCATCAAATTTACGCTTGCTTTTATATACCTGCATCTTATTTACCAGTGATATCAAATCATATTGTTCATAATCATATTATTCTGCATTTTCACATCAAATATTTGCTTTACTTAAGCCTGTACGATGTACATATACCATCCGTATGAAAAATCTTAATCTAAACGCTCACCCGATCACACCATTCCACTTCCAAATTAGTATTGTTCACATGACCCTCTAGTGCGGCTCAGATCTGGTTCCTTGATTAGAAACCATTATTTTCCTTGCATAGCCATATACTATGATAGAGAACTCCAAAATCAATCAAAAATCCATACCCAGTGTTTGTCGTCGAGAATCGGGTGAAAAATCCTTGTTCGGATCGATGTAAATTATCTCAAATTTTTTTACTTAAATCTGGATCAAATCATAATGCGAATATTGTAATATACGTAAAACTTACGTATTTATTTCAATTGATTCTTATCTATACCAAATTCTCTTGTCCACATTCATTTCACTTAAAATCAATTATTCTCAATCCATTATTCATATTCTCTTATTCACATTCCTTAATTCACTTCTTTACATGGTATATTCCTTAATACTATTATCACATAAACATCATTCAATAGAATTGTTTATTTAAGTTCATTTTAAAATATAATGTACGACTTAAGTCTATATCCATTTTATATCAAATTCAATTTCACTTTCCAATTCCAATGTTGAATTTTATAATTCAACATTCGAAACCATATCCAAATAATTAATTAATTAAATTAGTTCCATCATTAATTTATTTCAAATCTCAATCAGTTCCATTCCCAAAAGTTATTAATTTAGCCCAACTTAATTTTTAGAATTCACTTAACTTAATTTAAGTTAAATTTCATTCCATAATTAAATTCCAAATTTTTACTTTTCTTACATTCATATTCAATAATTTAAAGCATTTCCATAACTCGCTAATCTTCAAATTTTTGTAAGTTATCAAACTAATTTCCTCATATTCTCAATAAAACATTTAAATGGAAATCCCTTACTTTAAACACCTTGCTCTTAAGTATTTCAAATCGTTTTTGAAATCATAGATATATATATATAAGCACATTCACAATCCCTTGGTATACAAACAAGTTTAACCAAAACAAAACTCCATGGTAGCAATCCCTCTCTTGCAAACTCGAAAATGAACGTCGATGATGCTACAGTCATCATCGAAATTATTTTTCGATAACCGAAGTGAGTTCAGTGCTTTCTATTTCCTTTAAACCCTTCTAAATATTTCCAGTCAAAAATATCTTCCAAATAATATTATTGTTTTCCTAAAACTTTGAAAAACTATTTCCAAAACCAAAGGGAATTAAATTTCCAAATTCCCAACCTTTCAAGGCCCTTTATAAATCATATTTACAAAATTCCATTTTGTTGTATGAAATTATTTCTTAACATTAATCTTATTTTCATTAAAATATCAAATTTTGTTCGATCACAACAAAAAACAACAAATGATAATAGTTTAACATTATCATTTCCTAACCAAGCACACCATATCATAATAATTTTTGAAAAATTATTCTTTTATATATAAAAGTTATCGAGGTAAAATTATTTCATTTACCCAATTTCAAAACAATATTATATTGAATTACTCTACTCAAGTGTTTAGAGATCCTTGTCAATAACGTTAATTACTCGTATTGACCAGAATCTATAAGCCACTCAATAGATCAAACAACACAATATAAAACAATTTTTTACCTTTACTAACAAATACATGCTCATGTCTATGTATACACTCAAACTCGTTCTAGGGTGTTACTGACCAAAGCCAAGGTTCTCACTTAACTTTAAGCTCTGATAGCACATTGTTGTGAGAAATGCGGATAACGGATCTTAAGGCTAGAATAAACACTGGAGGGGGGTGAATAGTGTTTTAAGAAATTATTAAATCTTTTTGAGTTTTTTGTTAATTTAAACACAAATGTATGCAATATTCAGACACAGATACGATCGCAGAAACAAACATAGAGGCAGAAATAAAGTAAAAGCGGTAAAGGAAAGAACACACCGGATTTTATACTGGTTTGGAGTTACCCTACATCCAGTCCCACACACAAGTACGGATTTCCTTTCAAAAGCAATCTTTACAATTACCCTCGATTTCAAGGCCACGAGGTACACCTCTTCAGATTCACAATCGTCTGGGTAGAGATACTTGATTTCATGGGCAACAAGTTCACTCAATTGATTTCCGAGGCTACAATCACATCTTTTCTCAATTGATTGATTTCTAAGGCTACAATCACACCTTTTCTCACTTAATTGATTATAAAGAAGTCGATAGCTCTGAATAACACTGAGGATCTTGTTGAGATAGTGATAGAGAATCAAACCAGAAATGATCTAGTTAGATTCAATGTTGATTTTGGCAGAGTAATGGTAAGAATGTGTATAAAGAAATGTGGAAGAAGAAGAAGAGTGAAAACCAGAAAAATATGATTAGAAATTCGTTGAAAACAACCCCTATTTATAGAAGAACAACAGCCATGCCCATTCGTGAAAGGATATGAAGAATAGACGCTTCTTTTGAAATTTAAATTTTGAAACCAACTGCCACTATATCGACATGGGTATCTTGGGTATGTCGACATGCCAAAGGAAATTTTGGTGGTTTGTTTTTCTTTGAAAATAACTTTTATCTTATATTAAAACTATTTTAAACTTTTATGAATATACTTAACTATAGTTAAAATACATACATAAATATAGAGAATAATATTTTGTTATATATAAAATTTTACTATAATTTTATATATAAATCTAAGTATAAATATTAAAAGTTAAATATATTATTATTAAAGATAATTTAAAACCAAGGATAATTTGATTTTGAAGTTAAAGATTATTTTGAGGCTAAAAGTATTTAAAATCAGGATAGATGTTTTTGATTCTTTTAAAAGGAAGGTTTTGAAAACAAGATATAATTTTGTAAAATCATTTTGAATAAAAGTTAGTGGATACAAAACAATGTTCCACTAGATTTTTCGTACGTTCCATCCTACTTAGGGTTCCATCCCTTTAACGGGCACGAAATGGATTCCATTCCATGAATAAACTGGATTTTAAGATGCAAGTGCTTTTCTAGGAGTTTTAACAAAATTCCTAATTAAATTACTTATTCTTGAAATCTTGAACTCTTGATAATCTTGATATCTTGAATCTCTATACTGTACAGTCTTCATTCTTGGTACCTGCATGGTAAATCCTGCGTATACATATATGTCAAAACTGTAATGTTAGTATTTATATTTTATAATCTTATTCTAAGGTTGTTGTCATCAAAACCATCATCTCAAGGACTAACAATCTCGACATTTTTGATTATGAAAACCATTGTTTATAAAATATTACTTCTATCCTAATAACTTCCCTTAAAACTAATAACTCCCCATTAATCTATGACTAACTATCCTATTTTATACTTCTTCCCCTTTGTCATCAACAAAAACTAAATACAAACTATATAACTCCCCCTTAATCTAATACTATGTGATTATAATGATAGTGTTATCATAAATAATCAACACTTAATTCTAAAACTAAAACTTAGTCCTAAACTACTAACTATCCTAACTAAGTATCCATATAATAATACTTTTAATAGAACATATATAAGAATACAAATTATTTATTAATTATATAGTTATATTTACATGTGCGTAAAGAATGTAAATAAAAATATACAACAATAGGAAAGAGAGAAAAGAAACTAATGTGTGTCTTTGAAAATGGGAGATCTATGAACCGAACAATTTGGATAGTGGAAACAGAAATTTCCATGTTGTTCGACAAGATTTCCATCCTTGTCAAAGCACACTTCGCCAATACAAACGAATTTGTCATCTTCATTAATGTGCTCTTCTTACATGAAGGCTTCTTCTTCCTCCTCCTCGCTGCCCTCTTGCACTTGATCTCCTGAAGAATCTTCGTCAATCAAGATTGGATTAGCATGATTATCCATTAGAAATTTTTGCAAATTCCTAAGGATTTTGCCTTGCCTCTCTTGTTCTTTGGCCGTTCTAAGTTGCACCACTTGAATTTTAGTCAATAATTGCAGTGCATCCTTCAGAGAATCCTCCATTTTTGTCACTCGAGCAAGCGTAGTTCGTTGAAACGGTCCGGAAGTAGGGGAAGAGAACGAAAAGGTTGAATTTTTGTTTGATTTGTAAGAGGAGGCCATGGTTTAATTTATTTTAGAAGTTAGAACAGAGAGAGAACAGAGAGAATGATCAAAATTTCAAAAATAAGAAGAATATATAACCAATTATTTGAATTTTGGTGGGAAAATTTTCAAAAATAAAAAATCGTTGTTTGTCAACAAGGGTAGAAGGGGTATGTCGACATGGTCCTTGAAATTTTTACTATTTGATTTATTTTGATTTAATTTTTAATTATACTTTATTATTTTTACATTTCAGTTATTGAACAAATTCCTAATTCTCTTCTTAATTTAGTAAATATAGATTCATTTAAGGGTTTTGTTAATATATCAGCAATTTGATTCTCGAAATTACTATAATCTAGAGTAATTACTCTCTTATTTATATTGTCTTTGAGAAAATGATGTTTTATATCAATATGTTTAGTTCGAGTATGTTGAGTATTGTTTTGGGATAAATTTATCGCACTAGTATTATCACAATAAATTGGTGATTTTGAGATATTTAAACCATAATCTTTTAAAGTTTGTTGCATATATATTACTTGAGAACAAGATAAAGTAGCAGAAATATATTCTGCCTTAGTTGTTGATAAACAAACTGTGTTTTGCTTTTTACTAATCAGAAAATCAAAGAATGCCCAAAAAAGTGACAAGTTCCACTTGTACTCTTTCGGTCTGATTTACAACCAGCATAATCAGCATCACAATAAGATATGAAGTCAAAAGAATCATTTTTAGGGTAAAATAAGCCCTAATCAGAGCTGTGTTTAACATATCTTATGACACATTTTATGGCTTTTAAGTGGGTCTCTTTAGGTTGGAATTGATATTTTGCATAGAGACAAACACTATGCATGATATCAGGTCTACTAGCAGTGATATAGAGTAGTGATCCAATCATTTCTCTATATAATTTTTGATCTACATTTTTCGAGAGATCTTCTTTACTAAGGTACTCATTGGTTGCCTTGAGAGTGGGTTTTCCACTCGCAGTAGTCAAATCAAATTTACTAATTAGGTCTTGGCATATTTTTCTTGACTAAGAAAGATACCATTATCTAATTGTTTTATTTATAATCCTAAAAAGAAGTTTAATTCACCCATATGACTCATCTCAAACTCTTTTGTCATTATATCAGAAAATTCTTTATTCATTTCAAAATTAGTTGATCCAAAAATGATATCATCTACATAAACTTGTACTAGTTGAATATTATTTTTATTTCTTTTAATAAAAAGATTATTATCTACTTACCAATTTCAAAATTTGATTGTAATAAATAAGATCTTAGTCTACAAACCATGCTCTAGGAGCTTATTTTAGACCATATAGAGCTTTCTTAAGTTTGTAAACATGATTTGGTAATTTTTCATTTTCAAAAAGTGGTGGTTGTTCAACATATACTTCTTCTTTTACAAATCCATTTAGAAAGGCACTTTTAACATCCATTTGAAATTATTATGATTTGCGAAAGCAAGTAGAATCCTAATGACTTCTAATCTTGCTACGGGAGCAAAGGTTTCACCAAAATTTATTCCTTCATCTTGACAAAAATCTTGAGCAAATAACCGAGCTTTATTTCTAACAACCTCTCCTTGTTTATTCATTTATTTTTATAAACCCATTTAGTTCCAATTATAGTTTTATTTCAGGTCCAGGAACAAGTTTCCAAACATCATTTCAGGTGAATTGATATAATTCTTCTTGCATGGCCAAAATCCATGAATCATCAGTTGATGCTTCTTTTGGATTTTTGGGTTCAATAGTTTATATAAAAGCTACATTGCTCATTTGACTTAGTTGATTTCTAGTTTTAACAACAGATTGCATATCTCCAAGTACGTTTTCAATAGGGTGATCTTTTAAAAGTTTAATCCTTTTATTAGGATAATTAATTTTATTATTAGTTTCAGTTGTCTCTTGATTTTGAGTGATTAAATGTAGTCACCCATAAATTTTTAACAATTAAAATTTTTAAATTGATAAAATTTTTGTAATTTAATATGAAGAAAAATAAAGTTTGTAATAAAATAAGGAAGGAATGTTAAAGTGGAAATGTATATTTTATTCATAAGGTAATATAAAAGAATGAAACTTATCTGAATAACTTTATTTGAGGATTCAATCATAATAAATGTACACATTTAACAAATTCAATATAATTAAGAACTATTGTTAATACAAAGGAACGAAATTAATTAAATCCATCAGGCCATTGCTTGATTTCTTGCCTTTTTCTACATGGCGTCTTTATTTCTTGCTTTAGCCATACAAACTCTTTTCCTAGCCGTGTATTTTTCATGTGAAAATCATGTACAAGAAGATTTATTTCTCATTTCAAACCTCCTCATTTTCATTTGCATTTAAGAATAAAACATATATACGTTTCTTTCTCCTTAACTTATGTCTTTTCTGTTTCTTAGCATTTACTCTCACTTTGCTTGCCATCGAAACCATCTATGTATCAATCCAAAAAAAATTAATAAATGTTTTATTTATTTAATTTAGATAATTTTGTTATTTAAAATATAAATTTTGGTGTGGATTAGAATTCCACACATGAATTAATAGAATATTTTCTGGAAATGTGAATTTTGTCAATATGGTCAAACTTTGACTTTTAAATTTAAAATTTTAAAAGTTTAAAATTTTGAATTTTATCTTTTATTTTTAAAGTAAATAAAATTTTAAGAATACTGCTTTCCGTTTCGTTGAAATCTGAATTATAATGTGAAAGTTATGCCTTTTTAACTATTGTGTGTAATTTACTGTATTTAACAAAATTGTCTACTTTAAATTATATATTTTATTTGGTCATGTAATGTATTAATTTATGTTTTCAGGGGTAAAATAACTTTTTTTGTATATATTTTGGTTTTAAATCATTTTTAAAAGTGCAATTGACACCTTCCAGTGTCAGTTGTATTTTATTTACAATTTCTAATTTCCAACTTCAATTTATTTAAGAAATTCTTTATCTATTTTTTTTCTTAAGAACTTATTTTATTCTAATTCTCACTATATTTTGTTTCTCAAAGATTTATTTTAAATCATTTTTAAGAAGAGTTGTAATTTCCCAAAGTTAAGTGAATTGTGTTTGCAATTTTCTTAAGCTAGTTTCAATAAATTAAGCTATTTTCTTTACTTATCTTTCTATTTTCCTAAAATATAATTATTTATTATCTTTTTCAATTATTTCAGTTTGTTTTATTTTATTCATTGATTTTTATTTTTTTTAAGGTGTGTTAGAAAAATTTCCAAGCTAGTGGTATTGTATGTAAATTTTTAAGCCTTGTTTCAATTTAATAAACTATTTATTTAATTCTTTTCCATTTTTTTTCTTGAAATCATTGCCCAAAATTTCAATAAATATAGGAAATTTCGGTAATTTTGATTTTGGTTTAAGTTTAACCCTATTTGAAATATTAAATTCTAAGTTATAAGTTCAAATCTTTCATATAAAGTATATATATACAATATTTATTTTGCGATTGTTTTATTTATTATGGTTAAATACTTTTTAAATTAGGGAATAAATATTATGTAAAAAGGGAATAAAATTTTACGTTTCTTTATACATATATACATCAGTTCTTAGTAAATGGTAAATGAATCAAAAGGATGTAAACAAATCATATTTTATTTAAGTAATAGTGTACAAATAATCTATTTAATTACACCTTTAATTTGTACGTTTATATCCATTTGATAAATTTAGTTGGCATAAATGGTACGTATTTAATGAAATATTCTTTAAACGTATATTTACTAAATATAGGTAGCGAGTAAATAAGAAAACGTATAAATTTAGGTACGTACTTGTTTATAAATTGGGCGTATGTTTGATTTAAATTATTGAGTCTTTAGTACGCATTCCTAAATTTCTTACCTTAGCTATAAATAAATAAATCAATCAAATAATAGCTGGGCATTTCAAAGGAGGGAAGAAATTATCTATAGCCATTCAAATTTATTACTTGCACAGTCATTCGCGTTTAAACTTTAGACACTTTCCTTTTGCTTAAATTGTTTTAATTGGGATAAAATATTTATTTCCCTACCGTTCGAATTCATTGTTGCATTGTCATTCACGTGCAACTTTCTACACTTGACACTCTTATATAATAGGAATAAATTCCTCAAATTCGTTTAGCTGTTTTCAAGCAAATTAATATCTTGCCATTTTTGTTCCCAAATCAATGCAAGTTTTCTTTGAATACTCGGTCACGTATGCTAATACCACTGCAATAATATTTGGTTTGAATATTTCTTAACATTTTCTCCTCCTGGAATTACGCAACTTAGCTTATAAATAAAAAAAACCCACATTCCAATTCCATTTACCTCTCATATATAATTGGAACAAAATCTTCCAATTCCTGTAGACATTTCAAATCAATTAATTCTTGCCACTTTCCCCTCCTTGTTTACGCAACTCATTTTTTTAAATTAAAACTCACATATTTCATTTCCATTTACCTCTTGTATATGTGGAATAAATGCTTCCTATTGCTTCTGACGTTTCAAAAATTATTTCTTGCTATTTTATTTCACCGAAATTCATGCAACCCATATGCAAACTTTCCTATATAAATTCATAACCCATGTTTATAAAATTAAATCGCCACCACACTGATTTAAGCATAAACCCACGTATAAAGTTCTGTTCCATCTCGTTTGGGTTCAATCTCGTCTCTCTAGCGTGAGCTACATCAGGTAAATAGCTGCTCGCCTTCCCCTTTCTTATTTTTCTTCTTTAGTTTTTCTTTTACATCCATCCTTGTTCCACCGTGTTCTGGCCAGTGTTGATTGAATATATATATATATATATATATATATATATATATATATATATATATATATATATATATATATATATATATATAATAGTAAATGCATGTGCCACCTTTGAGTTGAAGCACTGCCTATATGCATATATCCCATTGCTTTAGTGATTTCGTGTCTCAGAAAAATTTATCTAGGCCGAGCCTTTGGAGTTGGGGTCGGGGTGTGTGGTGATGTGGTCGAGCCACGTGTGTCAAAATTCTTCTTTTTCCAATCTTAGTTCCCGTTGTTATTTAAAATTTTCTATGATCACTTTAAATTCACGTAATCAGTTATTCGTTTTATTTTGTTCAAGATCGGAATTGGGTTGTCGCATCCTCTGAAAATTGATCGTGCCTTCTGTACGCTTTCCGGTGTAGATATTCGTTATTTTATATCAAAACTCCAGCGGCGTAAATGTGAGTATTCTCACCCGACAAACAAACTTATAGATCTGTAAATTAATAACAAGTGTAATTGTAGAATGGTTTTATTTTATTTTACTTGCCTGTGATATAAATTTATGATGTTAAAAACCCTGTTATTAAATTGACATATCATCAGTTATATTATATACCGTTATATTTATACTGTTACTGTTAATTTATTTACTATTATCACACTGTAAGTTCCCTATAGAATAGAACCGTACGTGCTGAAATGATAGGCCTGAATGATATGTATTATTTATTTATTTAGCTATTTATTTAACTTGGGATTGCGGGTTTGAAATGATAGAACCGGGATTTTCTTTGTAAATTACGGATTGAAATGATATATTATCTGTACCACTTGACCTAGGGTAGAAAATATTATACAGACCCGTGGTTATATATATTTTTATTTTTCTGGAAAATTTAAGTATTTTAAATTTGTATATTTTATTATTTTGATTTGAATTGAAATAAAATGATTTTTAGTGATTTTATATAAGTTAAATATATATAAATAAACAAATAGTTAAGTTGGAATTAGAATAAAAATTTAATTTCGAATTAAATTTTGTAAAGGAATGAAATTTAAGTTAAGTAAATAAAATAAAAAATATTTGATATAAATTGAATTTAAATGATAAATAAGGTGTTATTTAAATTTTCTACAAATTAAATGGTACATAAAATAATTACATAAAATAAAATTTTGAATGTAACTAAACTTAGGAGAAGTGAAGTGTAGTTTAAGAAAAATGGTAAGGTAAGAAATAAATTTAAAATAGTTATATTTTGGAATGATAATTAAACTTAATTATTAAGTTAAATTTGAATGCGAAGAATAGAAATTTTTGTATTTTACTTTAATAAGTGAAGACTTAAGAAGTTGATATTTATTTGTGAAATTTACCTTATATAAATCATAAATTTTTAGTAATTTAAATGACTATTTTAAAGGCGGAAATATGATTTTATAAGTTAAATTGGTTAAATTAAAGTTTAATTATTTATAAATTTATATTAAAGTCTAGAATTTAATTTACTTAAAATCTGTTGTAAGGGATATTATCGCACTTTGTAAGTGCCGTAGTTGATGCAAATGAAAAAAAGGCTAAAACCAATTAAAGGCTATTGCAGTACTTGGTAAGTGCTGCGATTTCGAAATTTAAAACTAAACTTGTATAAATAAAAGGGCTACAGTAGCACTTGTTAAGTGTTGCCGTTGGCTGAAATGAGATTTTTGAATATTTGATTTGAAAATATAATAACTTCACTTTTGAAAGTTAAAACGAAGTATTTTGATTTAAATATAAACTATTTTTAAAATTTATAACCATGGGTAATAATAACGATTGGTTGGAAAAGAGACTGGGATCGGATATGGACGTACTCTCTGTCGATACCGAAAACCACTTTGACAACCGTGTACGCGGTGGAGATTCCAGAATGAAGTAGGATAGTGGCGACGTTCTATTAAGGTATGTACGTGGACCCGAATCCCGTGAGTTGGCATAAGGTGGCTAAAACAGGACCGATTGACGGGCTAAGGAGGTAGCACCACTTATCAGACGCACTTCTTCGTATGCCATTCTATTACTTTTGTGATTGTTTTGTGCGCACCTTTGATTTGGGAGTGTTGTTCGAGGTGGGCGGTAGTAGCCGCTACGCGCTACCACCGATCCGGAAGCATAATTGGTATATCTACCCTGGCATTGCCTAGTTGTGCCGTGTCACCTAACCTAGCGAGCTTTGTACGAGTTTAATTTGTGTCGTACCTATGGAGTATCTTCTCGTAGTCTCCCGATCAGGAGATATGCAGGTATTGTATAGACTACTGGCACTATTTATGTGTTAAGGGTTATATGGGTAACCCCTTAATGCTATTTAAAAGTAAGTTTATTTTACTAATAGACACTATTATAATAGCGAAATATTACTACATAGTAAATAGTTTAACGGATCCTTAGAGGATTGGCGGTCCCAAGCATCCTTTAAGTACTTGCACTCTATTACAGTTCACTTGAATTAGCTTACACTGTATAAGTATGTACGTCCTCGCTCGAGTGTTTATGTTTTATTTTACGCTCGGGTCAGCCTGAGTATCAGTTCGGACTTGTTCCTTGGAGCTAGGACTGCTGGAAACCATCTTTAACAAGCAGCTGCCTAATTTCTGTTCATTTCTTATCTTAGCTTATGAAATCAAGGCAATTGAATATTGATATTTTCTATGGTTGTTTCAAACTATAATTGGTTTTAAAACTATGTAATTTTGTTCTTATGTGACAATGGCTTCATGAACCACTATTTTCTCTACTTCCGGTGCATTTCTTACTCTGTGTCTGTGACCTGTGATTATTTATTTACTGTATATTCTAAGATTTGCCAAATTTTATTTACAACGCGGTATTTTGAACAATTCAAGTCCAACATGTGCGGATGCGAATGGTTGAAAATACCGGGTCGTTACATTTGGTATCATAGCTTTGGCTCTAACCAAAATTTAGCAAGTATGGTAAATTTGATTTACAAAATCACTTTCATTCGAGCTTGAATCTCTTCCTTTTGATTCGATTTCCTTTGAATTTTGAAACGTTCCCTGTGGTTCCAAAGTTCATTCGTGTCCCTCACTATAAATCTTCTTTCGATTCTGGAGTATCCCATAACTCCACTTCGGATGATTTTTATAGTGAATTGGCGGTCTCGCCAATATTCTAATAAAGGGGTGAAACTCCTTTACAATTAGCATTGATTCACCAGAGATTTATATTTATCCTCCGTTTAGATGCTAGTATCTTTGGTTATTCCGAACTCTATATCTTCAGATCGAATGTAGATTTACCCCATAAAATCCACATCGATCTTGTTCTTTAAGTCATGGTTGACCCGGTTAAGGTTGCCCGTGATTTATATAAACTTATCCAGTTCCTTATTCTGTTATTTAATCATTGGATCTTCTTATTCCAACTTATATTTAAATCAAAATTCTCTTTGATTTGAGTCCATCAAATTTGAATCTCTATCCTTATTTTGAAAAATATATTCCTATATTTGGAAAAAAAATCTGATGTTATATATATAAGTATAATTTTCAGAATTTTATAATTAATTTAACTAGTTGTCAAGAGATGATAGTCTTTGATTTTATTTATGGTTTTGTAAACCATGGGTTTTGTCTCATATAAATACTTGAACTATAAATAATGGTTATAAATTAATTTGGAAACAGAAATGAATTTAAAACAAGAACTTGAGAATTCAATTTTCGATGGTTTCAAACCTTGTGTTAAAAGTTTTAAAAGGATATATTATTTAAATTATTTTCGAATAGAAATTTGTTTCCAAAGAATTTTAAAGGTTTAAAAATCAGTGCTCTTCTCTTTGTCGCTGGGAAAAATTTCGGTGATGACTGTAGCATCATCAACATTCATTTTCGAGTTTCGAAGTGAGGAGACCATTCTGTAGTCTGGCTACAATGTTACCTTGAGAATTTAATTGATTTGAATCTCTAAAATATGACTTGATTTATAATATATGGATATATGATTTAAATTTGATTTGACATATTATGTACATATATTTATTTATCTCTAAATGGTTTGAAGGGAATCAGAAATTTAATTCTTAAATTTTATCTTGAGGAATAATTTCAATTATAAAAATAAAATCAAATTTTTAAATAAATGATTCAAACTTGAGATATTGAATTTGAAAGTTTTATTTGCATAATACTCAATTACAATTCAATATAACTTACCTTGATTTTCAAAAGTTAACAATGTAATTGGATAATGTATAATATAAAAAGATTTTATAAATAAAATTTGAGTGGTTATAATAAATGTTATACACTTAAATTCTAGTTATAAAAAGATTAACAGAGGTAATAGAATAAAAGGGTAATGGAATAATTTACAATATAAAATAATGTTAAAGGAACTAAGAATAAATTTAAGCAGCTGTAATAAGTGAAAACATATTTAACATAAATTATAAAATTATATTGAGAGAAATATATTTAATTATAATTAGGAATAAAGAAGAAATTAATTTATTAAACATATTTTTGAGTATAACAAATGATTTTCAAACATATGATTTTAGAAATTTTTATTTTAAAGTAATTGGAAGATGAAGTAATGAAATTTGAAATAGTTAAATTTGACTTCGGTGAAATTAAATAGATGAAATCAATTATTAATTAAAATTGAATCTGTATGGTTTAGAGTAATGATTCTATTTTGAGTTTCAATTTAGTTTTCTTTCAGGTTGTTTCTTTTCCCCTACCTTCTTCCTTTTCGAGGACGAAAAGTTTTGAGTAGGGGAGAGAGTAACGACACATAAATTTTTAATAATTAAAATTGTTAAATTGATAAAATTTTTGTAATTTAATATGAAGAAAAATAAACTTTGTAATAAAATAAGGAAGGAATGTTAAAGTGGAGATGTATATTTTATTCATAAGGTAGTATAAAAATGAAACTTATCTGAATAAATTTATTTGAGGATTCAATCATAATAAATGTACACATTTAACAAACTCAATATAATTAAGAACAACTGTTAATACAAAGGAAAGAAATTAATTAAATCGATTAGGCCATTGCTTGATTTCTTGCCTTTTTCTACATGGCCTCTTTATTTCTTGCTTTAGCCATACAAACTCTTTTCCTTGCCATGTATCTCTCATGTGCAAATCATGTAAAAGAAGATTTATTTCTCATTTCAAAACTCCTCATTTTCATTTGCATTCAAGAATAAAACATATATACGTCTCTTTCTCCTTAACTTATGTCTTTTCTGTTTCTTAGCATTTACTCTCACTTTACTTGCCATCCAAACCATCTATGTATCAATCCAAAAAAATTAATAAATGTTTTATTTATTTAATTTACATAATTTTGTTATTTAAAATATAAATTTTGGTGTGGATTAAAATTCTACACATGAATTAATAGAATATTTTCCAGAAATGTGAATTTTGTCAATATGGTCATGTAAACAATATTCACTGAATTATTTCAGTTTGTTTTATTTTATTCATTGAATTTTATTTGTTTTAAGGTGTGTAGAAATTTTTCCAAGCTAGTGATATTGTGTGTAAATTTTTAAGCCTTGTTTCAATTTAATAAACTATTTCTTTAATTCTCTTCCATTTTTTTTTCTTGAAATCATTGCCTAAAATTTTAATAAATATAGGCAATTTCGGTAATTTTGATTTTGGTTTAAGTTTAACCCTAATTGAAATTTTAAATTCTAGGTTCTAAGTTCAAATCTTTCATATAAAGTATATATATGTACAATATTTATTTCGTGATTGTTTTATTTATTATGGTTAAATACTTTTTAAATTAGGGAATAAATATTGTGTAAAAGGGGAATAAAATTTTACGTTTCTTTATACGCATATACATCAGTTCTTAGTAAATGGTAAATGAACCAAAAGGATGTAAACAAATCATATTTTATTTAAGTAATAAATTTTAAAATTAATAGCGTACAAATAATCTATTTAATTACACCTTTATTTTGTACGTTTATATCCGTTTGATAAATTTAGTTGGCATAAATGGTACGTATTTAATGAAATATTCTTTAAACGTATATTTACTAAATATAGGTAGCGAGTAAATAAGAAAACGTATAAATTTATATACGTACTTGTTTATAAATTGGGCGTATGTTTGATTTAAATTATTGAGTCTTTAGTACGCATTCCTAAATTTCTTACCTTAGCTATAAATAAATAAATCAATCAATTAATAGCTGGGCATTTCAAAGGAGGGAAGAAATTATCTATAGCCATTCAAATTTATTACTTGCACAATCATTCGCGTTTAAACTTTACACACTTTCCTTTTGCTTAAATTGTTTTAATTGGGATAAAATATTTATTTCCCTACCGTTCAAATTCATTTGTTGCATTGTCATTCATGTGCAACTTTCTACACTTGACTCTCTTATATAATAGGAATAAATTCCTTCAAATTTGCATAGCCGTTTTCAAGCAAATTAATATCTTGCCATTTTTGTTCCCAAATCAATTCAAGTTTTCTTTGAATACTCGGTCACGTATGCTAATACCACTGCAATAATATTTGGTTTGAATATTTCTTAACACTTTCTCATCCTGGAATTACGCAACTCAGCTTGTAAATAAAAAAACCCATGTTCCAATTCCATTTACCTCTCATATATAATTGGAACAAAATCTTTCAATTCCTGTAGACGTTTCAAATCAATTAATTCTCGCCACTTTCCTCATCTTGTTTACGCAACTCATTTTTTTTAATTAAAACTCATGTATTTCATTTCCATTTACCTCTTGTATATGTGGAATAAATGCTTCCTATTGCTTCTAACATTTCAAAAATTATTACTTGCATTTTGTTTCACCTAAATTCATGCAACCCATATGCAAACTTTCCTATATAAATTCATAACCCATATTATAAAATTAAATCGCCACCTCACTGATTTAAGTATAAACCCACGTATAAAGTTCTATTCCATCTCGTTTGGGTTCAATCTCCTCTCTCTAGCGCGAGCTACATCAAGTAAATAGCTGTTCTCCTTCCCCTTTCTTATTTTTACTCTTTAGTTTTCCTTTTATTTCCATCCTTGTTCCACCGTGTTCTGGCCAGAGTCGATTGAAAATATATATATATATATATATATATATATATATATAATAGTAAATGCATGCACCACCTTTGAGTTGAAGCACCACCTATATGCATATATCCCACTACTTTAGAGATTTCGTGTTTCAAAATTTTTTATCTAGACCGAGCCTTTGGAGTTGGGGTCGGGGTGTGTGGTGAAGTGGTCGAGCCACGTGTGTCAAAATTCTTTTTTTTCAATCTTGGTTCCTGTTGTTATTTAAAATTTGCTATGATCATTTTAAATTCGCGTAATTAGTTATTCGTTTTATTTTATTCAAGATCGGAATTGGGTTGTCGCATCCTCTGAAAATTGATTGCGCCTTCTATACGCTTTCCGGTGTATGAAACGACCCGACTTTGTCACCACAGAAAATCGCATCATTTTTAAGAAAGAAAGGGATAGAAAAGAGAAAAGACAGAGAAGAAGAAAGAAACAACATCAGAATCTAAACAGGGGAATGAATAAATTATATTAATCACATAATACATTACATAGTATCATATACATCAGAGATACACAGCTAAACAACACATACTAGACAGTTATAACACCTGTCTAGTTATACAACTCAATACAACACAAAGACAAACGACTCAGAGAACACACAGCGGAATACTATAAGCTATACGCAGAAGCCTCCTGCTCCATTGCTCCTCCATAATTCGTCAAGCCAACCTGAATCCCCTGGCTACTCGTAAAAATTTGAGTACCCAAGAGTTTAAGATAAACAGAATAAACTCCGGGTCAGACATGCGTCTGGTATGAGTAAACGGTTAAAGTTGCTTAACTTTAAAAACCTTTTGAAGGAAAAGGTATCACGTAAGACTTCCCACACATAAACAGGGAAAAGTTTTTACCTTACGCTAACCAAAACATTTGATAGGAAATTCAGTGATATTATAATAGGTCTAGGGTTTTCAAATAAGTATGAAATAGCCGAAATAGTTACATTATTAAATTCCAGCTACTAGCCACAAAAGTGGGTAATACAATCAAATCCGATGGCACTTATTGGATTTTGGATTCCATACAATGGCAGGGCTACTTGTTTACCGCTCGTAACAATACGTGGCCTAGATCACTATACCGAGGAGTACGTCCGCTCCCCTGCAGCACAAGGCCGAAACCATTCCTTACTGAACAATTCCGAATAAGACAACCCCGGCGGATGTACCTATTCAACCGCCCACACAGCCGAAATAAAAGGGACTCTAGACAGGGATTAATCTCGTCCTACTTGGGCATGACCCACTTGGCCTTGTTGCACCCCCTGTTTTAGCCATTCCCAGTTGATGAGGATTGAGGCTACAATTACCTTCATAGAACACATCCCTTAGAATGCTCATCGTCCACCTGACGATGTTCTGAAAGCATTCAATCCATACGAGTTCGTTCCGGGTTCGAACGAAACTGAAGGCATTATCTCATTACACTCATTTTGGAATCACCCTCAGAGTTAACGACAATAACCCTTACACTCTGAATCTTCATCTCGAATCTGAAAGTACTACTCGTCAAACTCATCATGAAATCACCCTCAGAGTTATACTGATGAATAGTTCTTACACCTTGAGTCTTCACTCTTCACTTAAGATTCACGACCTATCGTTAATTTGGATCGATGTGGTTTTCGGATATCAAATATGGAAACCCGATCCTGGTCTCATCGAAATCCAAAAGGTATCTTTTAGGTCCAAGTTGTTTAAGGTTAAACAATTATAATTATCTATATACACACAGATAGATAACTCACAAGTCACAATTGATAATCACATTATCATAATAAACAGATGATCCATAACAAAATAGGTAATCCATATCAACATCACAATAGATAATCTATATTACCATCACAATGCAACCAAGCATTCATATCACATAACATTATTTATCCCATTTTTGAGATTACATCCGTTGAAGACAATCAATGTCACTCATTCATACATAAGCAATGATTACTTAATCACAACATAATTAATTTAAAATGAATTAAATTAACTATCTCTATCTCTAATTAATTTAAAGTGAATTAAATTAATTACTTCATCTCTTAATTAAGGTAGAATTAATTAAATTAATTACCTTCATCACAATAAATCTTGCTTACTTATCTATTAATTAAACCAATTAATTAATCATTATCTTAATTAATCAACCTTGATTAATTAACTTTTAATCAAGTAATCAATCCTTAATTATTCTCATTAATCGTATTAATTTATGAACCTTAATTAATTACTTCCATTAATTAATTAACTATATTAATTACATTATTTCTTAATTAATTATATTAATCAATCATGCTTAAATTAATTGCTTTCAATTTATCAACTTTAATAAATATAAACAGTAATTAATTATTCTTAATTACTTCTTAATTACTTTTATAAATTCTTTGATTTATTACACCAAGTAATAAACCCTTAATTACTTTAATAAGTAATTATCCATTTAAAATTACTTCCCAATAAGTAATCTCACTTATCTCAATTACCCCTGTAATTTATTCATCAATTACTTATCTTAAGTAATTTCTCTTATCAAAACTTACTAAGTAAACATACTTAATCATTTATCATGTGACTATCTTTAATTAATTAACAAATTAATTAACTCAGCTTTATCACAAATACCCCATAAATCATAATCGAGTAATTCATCCCTTAATTACTCTTTAACCAAATTGATCATTAATTACAGATTAATTATCCTTCAACTATTAATTAATAAACCTTAATTATTAATCAATCCTTTAATACAAAGTAATCAATCACTAATTACTTTTATAATTAATTAATTAACTAATTAACTAATTAATCGTCTCTTAATCATTAATTAATAAACCTTAATTATTAATTAACAACCTTAATCACAAATTAATTAATTCATAAATATAATTAATCAATCCTTATTTAAAATTAATTAACCTCAATAAAAAAAGTTAAATAATTTTTAATTAACTAGTATTATAGATTAATAATCCTTTTAATTATTAATCAAGAAAACCTAATTAAAACATAAATACTAGTTTAATTTCTTAATTAACTAATAATTATAATTTAATTAATCATTAGTCGTTAATTAAATCATCATAATTATTAGTTAATTAAATTAATAATTAGACTAAATTAATTACTTAATTAACCCTCTTAAATAATTAATTAAATAATTATTTAAACTTAAAATTTCTTAATTAACTAATTTAATTATTATTTATTAAAACTTAATTATCTCTTAAGATAAAACATTATCTTTAATTAACCTTGAAAACTTTACTTAACATAAGTCATTAATTAGTTTAAATTATAAAGTAATCATTAATTACTCTCCTTTAATTATTAATTAACAATCCTTATTTCAAGTTAATAAGTTACTTGAAAACTTTAATTGTTAATTTATAAATCATTATTAACTAATTTAAAAACAGTTCCTTATAAATTTCCTTATAAATTTCAAAATAAGTTGGGAAAATACCATTAATGTTTTTAAATTAAAACATTTTAAACCATTCATATAAACAATCAATTCAAAGAAATAAATTTTAAGAAATTAATCAACTTAATTATTAAATTTAAAACTTAAAAACTGGTTAATATTCCACTTTGGGTTTTAAACCATGTATTATTGAAACAAAACCCTGGTACATCATCCCACTTTCCTTTCTTTTAGTTTACAGTTCAAAGTTTAGTTAGGATTTAACATTTAAAGAACCTGTACAATTAAAACTACAAGTTACAAACCATACTAACTCGAGTTAAAACTCGAGAAAAAAACCCTAAAACAAGGAGCCACCTTCGAGTCATTTAGCATATACACCCGAAACCTACTCGAGATAAACAAACAACCCAAAACAAAATACAACCCACTGACAAGCTCACCTCCCTGTGCAAGTGCACAGCGAACAACGCCGCCGCGACCAACTCCAGCCCCTCTCACATGTCAGCAACACCCACTGCAAACGATCTCGACCACCACTTCGTCTCTACAGTACCCATATCAAAATCAAGCTCCTCGGTTGAACACGAACCCACAACCCCTTCCTGAAAACACCTCGCTTCCACATCGCCGACCACTAGATCATCAGAAAATCTGGCTACACCATTCCCAAGCTTCCACGATCAAATTTCCAAAATCTCTTCAAGCTCGATGCAAAAATGAAGTTGTAGTAGACAAATTCCCAAGTTCGAACAGAACTAGGTTTAAAAACAAAATTTAGCAAATCCAAACTCCACAATGGATTACAATCCCTCCATCAAATTTTTCCACACTCCTCAATCCTACCTCTAGCTCCATCAAGAACCCCGAGCACCCCATATGCAAAGATCATCAGATTTAGACCAAAACCCAAATTCCAGTTACACCCCAAATACTCGCTTAATACAATTTTAGAAATTGTGGTTCTTGTCTTAAAAATCCTAACATTCTAAGATGATCTAAGATATATGCTTGAATCAATAAAAATTAACATCTGATTTTATTACATTTGAAGATTCCAACTGAGTTTCCTTGTTTCCAGAAATTTTTCTGAATCTAAAATACTAGTTCTTGTTTTTAAGAAAATTAGATGATGTTTAAACTAACTAGCTTGATTTAAACACCATAGATTCACAGTGATTAAGCTGAGAATTTAAAATTTTGTTTTGTTTTAAAATATCTGAAATCAGAAACAGGGAGATTCAAACAATCCAAACAACAATTTCAAATACATTCCTATTCACAGATTTTTACTTCTCCCATCACATGCAACACATCATTATCACAGAAATATTTCAAGCAACAGATAATTCATCACTTAAGTTTTTAGTAAAAATGTTCACTCACCATATCAAAGAGATGCAGAGCTTTAAATCTTGATGATAAAGCTGGAAAATTGCCAAATACTTTGGACTTGAAGCTGAAGCCTTTTTGAAACAGAAAGGCTTCATCCCTTTAGTTTGTTTTAACTGAATTGCTTTGTCTAGACCCATATTCACTTGCAAATGCTAGAAATTTTTGAAATGACTGTGGTTTAAAAACTGGAGTTCTTGCATGCATTGAAAACTGGCAAATATTTGAATTGTTTTGAAAACATACTGCAGATTTGGTTTACACTTGATTTCAGGTTTTTTTATGTAAACAGAGATTGATGTTTGAGGAGTGTTTTGTAGGCTTTTGATCACAGAATGGTTTTGGAAAATAAGTTACAGGACTTTCAAATTTATTTCTGGATTATGTTTGAATTTGAAGAATAAATTGCAGGTTTAGGAAAAATTTACAAGAAAACAATTTTTTTTGCAGATTTGCATTTGAACTAAGGAGGTTTCAGATTTTGGAATGAGTAAAGATTGCATGGATACCCTAGTTTCTCTTAGGAATGAATCATAAAATTTAAAGAAAAAGAAAATGAAGAAAGATGGTGTTTATATAGGCAATTTTTAGTTTTACTAAATTTAAAAGAAAATTTAAAAAAAATGGAAACTTGTCTTTAGCTTACATAAATGTGTTAACACTTGTTATCTAAATGATTTAGAACTAAACACTTGTCAATATTTATGTATATTTATTCTAAAAGAATTTAAAAGCTTTTTAAATTAATTTCCTAATTAACTAATATGTTTTTTTCTTAATTTATAAATATTTCTCTAATTAAATTCCTAATTAACAAATACATTTATAAATTTATAAATGTTTTCTAAATTTATATAAATACAATTTTTAAAAGAAAACAAAATAAAAGCAATTATAATTTAAATAAAATTATGTATAATATTACAAACTCATTTAAAAATGCTATTTCAATAAAAAATCTTGTATTTATTCTTATTGAATAAATACATATCCAAATTTCTATATATAAATTTCTATAAAAATAATAATATAAAACAAATCTTATTTTAACTAAAAACATTATCTATATATTTTAAAACCAAAATATATTATTATTTTATTTTAAGATGTATGTATATCTTCTTAAATTCAAATTTATATTCAAATTCAAAGTCAATTTAAAAAAAATCCAACTCTAAAATCAGTTTAAATAAATATAAATATCAATTTTTAAATAAGCCCGTTATTATTTATAAATAATTTATCCTATTTTAGAATCAATTTTAAATACACAGATATAAATATATTTAAACACACTTGTTAATTTTGAAAACAATAAGTCAATTTAGAATTATTTACACAATACAAAATAATTATTCTTATTATAAAACCAATTCATAACCAAATTTAAGAAATTATATTATTATTACTTGGTTATTTATTTTTGAAAATTACAATTTTATCAGTTTCAAATAATTTAAATTAAGAGATTAACATATTTTAAATTCCTAGAAATTCCGAGATATTACATTCCTCCCCCCTTAAAAGAATTTCGTCCTCGAAATTAAAAACAAAGATAATCCAAAGTTTTATTTTATTTCAACCAATTCAAACATACATAACAGCCATACATTATCAATCAAACAAACAATTTTATCCAAACAACCAATTCAATCAAATAAATTACACTAGCTATTCGGACACAGATCCGGATAAGCTTCCTAAAATTATCTCGAGTTTCCCAAGTACAGACACAGGAATATCGCTCTACTAAATCCAAACCAGCTATACTGCTAATCTACTGAGTTCCTACTCAGCTAGATCTATAATCTGCACAAGATACCAGACCACAAACAAGTCTGATCAACAACTAAATCCTTCACAGAACTACTGGTCTCAAAACCAGTGATGGACCAAACACGTACTACCTTAGAGACACGTGAAATATTTTGAATTCCACTCTTCCAAACTGGCAATTCAACTCTTCAGACCAAATCACTGATCTTTACAAAAAAAAACTTAGAAGAATCCAATATACCTCGGAGCTCACCTCAAAATCTCACCAAATCTTATTGCTCCCTTTACCAGATAAAATCTCAACAACATCGAAGCCTCCAACTTTGAATTCCAAATTCTTCCGTTTCTTAACCCCAAAACTTTCCAGATGATCCGGGCTGCCTACAGATCCTTTCTGATCAGCTCAACCTTCGTTGATGCTTCTACAAACAAACTGGATCAAAACAACTCAACAAACTGATCCTCACAAGATCAATCCAAAATCAAAACCAAACTTTACTATCAACAGTAGAAAACCACTTCTCCCATCCGGAAAAGACAGAACAGAATCACTCACCAACTTGCCTCAGATCCTGAAATATTTCGGTAGAAGCTCTCTAATCCAAAACACTGCAACTTCCAGTTGCTTCTACTCAAGAACAACAGCCATCTTGCTTCCGCTGAAAAACTCTGATCAGAAGCAGATGAAAATGTCGTTGAATGAACACAGGCACAGACTAAACATCACATCTCAGAAATAAGGTTCAACAGAAGTTCCAAGAATTACAGAGCTGCTTCACCAACCTAGGGGACAACCTTCTACCTAGCTGAATCACCGGTATCACGCCTGACATCAAATTGATTCAGAACTTGATCTCCAATGTAGGCAAATTTCTAACTTTCCTGAAGATATATCCGGAAGATCTTCGACAATTCCATAACTCCTACCTCTAGAAATGCCACAAATCCAAGCAAAAGACTATCTAAGATAATCACCCAACTATCGCAAGTCACTTTTGCGATCAACCCAACCCAAATTCCAAAAATACTGCTCTCTCTCTCTCTTCACAAATCAGAACAGTTTATCCTCGAGCAACTAATCCATCGAAGGAACAGGTCCTCACCAATGCTTCTGAATTTCACTTCTAGGAAATGCTAAGCCAAAAAGATCTTCCTACTGGAACACAGAACACTCTTGAGCTGCACCGCTAACACAGATGCCAAAGACTTCTTACCCAAAACTCTTTGAGAAACTCGAACCTCCAACTAAACACATACATCCTGCTGAACTCAGCTACAACACTTCCTTAAACTTGTTCCAAAAGAAAACATCTTCGGAGACATCCATAGTCACTACATCTCATCACGCAGCTACTACTTCCTGAGGTTGCCAAGATACCATCACTCGCTTCTACCTAACCGACAGATCGAATTTCTTAAAAATCTGCTCACTCGAGCGCGATCAAACTTACACTTCAAAGATGAACTCCGAACCTTAACAGGCTTCCCTCAGAGATCAATGAAATCTTTGCACCAAACTGCAAATATTACTCGAGAAGGTATTAGGTCTACAGTCTCGACAAATACACTTCCAACCTCGAACATTCAACTCCAACAAATAGTAGTTGTGTTACACACACCACAACCTCATCTACCTCTATGACTTATGTTGCAAAACCCGAACAGGTAACCCAACAGATAGATAGAAATATATATATATATATGTGTGTGTAGTTATATATATATAGTTATGTATAAAAATTACAAGTATGCTCTCTCAAGAAAAACACTACTATAGAGCCTAGGTATTCACTCAACCTAATGCTCTGATACCAACTGAAATGACCCGACTTTCTCACCACAGAAAATCGCATCATTTTTAAGAAAGAAAGGGATAGAAAAGAGAAAAGACAGAGAAGAAGAAAGAAACAACATCAGAATCTAAATAGCGGAACGAATAAATTATATTAATCACATAATACATTACATAGTATCATATACATCAGAGATACACAGCTAAACAACACATACTAGACAGTTATAACACCTGTCTAATTATACTACTCAATACAACACAAAGACAAACGACTCAGAGAACACATAGCGGAATACTATATAGCTATACGTAGAAGCCTCCTGCTCCATTGCTCCTCCATAATTCGTCAAGCCAACC
This sequence comes from Allium cepa, assembly GCA_030765085.1. Taxonomy (NCBI): domain Eukaryota; kingdom Viridiplantae; phylum Streptophyta; class Magnoliopsida; order Asparagales; family Amaryllidaceae; genus Allium; species Allium cepa. The sequence continues at coordinate 453,572,951 of CM060932.1, forward strand.
TGAATCCCCTGGCTACTCGTAAAAATTTGAGTACCCAAGAGTTTAAGAAAAGCAGAATAAACTCCGAGTCGGACACGGGTCTGGTGTGAGTAAACGGTTAAAGTTGCTTAACTTTAAAAACCTTTTGAAGGAAAAGGTATCACGTAAGACTTCCCACACATAAACATGGAAAAGTTTTTACCTTACGCTAACTAAAACATTTGATAGGAAATTCAGTGATATTACAATAGGTCTAGGGTTTTCAAATAAATATGAAATAGCCGAAATGGTTACAATATTAAATTCCAGCTACTAGCCACAAAAGTGGGTAATACAATCAAATCCGATGGCACTTATTGGATTTTGGATTCCATATAATGGCAGGGCTACTGGGGTACCGCCCGTCACAGTACATGGCCTAGATCACCGTACCGAGGAGTATGCCCGCTCCCCTGCAACACAAGGCCGGAACCATTCCTTACTGAACAGTTCCGAATAAGACAACCCCGACGGATGTAACTATTCAACCTCCCACACAGCCGAAATAAAAGGGACTCTTGACAGGGATTAATCTCGTCCTACTTGGGCATGACCCACTTAGCCTTGTTGCACCTCCCCTGTTTTAGCCATTCTCGGTTGATGAGGTTTGAGGCTACGATTACCTTTATAGAACACATCCCTTAGAATGCTCATCGTCCACCTGACGATGTTCTGAAAGCATTCAATCCACACAAGTTCATTCCGGATTCGAACAAAACCGAAGGCATTATCTCATTACACTCATTTTGAAATCACCCTCAGAGTTAACGACAATAACCCTTGCACTCTGAATTTTCATCTCGAATCTGAAAGTACTACTCGTCAAACTCATCACGGAGTCACCCTCAGAGTTATACTGACGAATAGTTCTTACACCTCGAGTCTTCACTCTTCACTTGAGATTCACGACCTATCGTTAATTTGGATCGATGTGGTTTTCGGATATCAAATATGGAAACCCGATCCTGGTCTCATCGAAATCCAAAAGGTATCTTTTAGGTCCAAGTTGTTTAAGGTTAAACAATTCAATTTAATTATCTATATACACACAGATAGATAACTCACAAGTCACAATTGATAATCACATTATCATAATAAACAGATGATCCATAACAAAATAGGTAATCCATATCAACATCACAATAGATAATCTATATTACCATCACAATGCAACCAAGCATTCATATCACACAACATTATTTATCCCATTTTTGAGATTACATCCATTCAAGACAATCAATGTCACCCATTCATACATAAGCAATGATTTACTTAATCACAACATAATTAATTTAAAATGAATTAAATTAACTATCTCTATCTCTAATTAATTTAAAGTGAATTAAATTAATTACTTCATCTCTTAATTAATTTAAAATTAATTGAATTATTTACCTTCATCACAATAAATCTTGCTTACTTATCCATTAATTAAACTAATTAATTAATCATTATCTTAATAAATCAACCTTGATTAATTAACTCTTAATCAAGTAATTAATCCTTAATTATTCTCATTAATCATGTTAATTTATGAACCTTAATTAATTACTTCCATTAATTAATTAACTATAATTAATTACATTATTTCTTAATTAATTATATTAATTAATCATGCTTAAATTAATTGCTTTCAATTATTCAACTTTAATAAATATAAACAGTAATTAATTATTCTTATTTACTTCTTAAATACATTTATAAATTCTTTGATTTATTACACCAAGTAATAAACCCTTAATTACTTTAACAAGTAATTATCCATTTAAACTTACTTCCCAATAAGTAATCTCACTTATCTCAGTTACCCCTGTAATTTATTCATCAATTACTTATCTTAAGTAATTTCTCTTATCAAAACTTATTAAGTAAACATACTTAATCATGTATCATGTGACTATGTTTAATTAATTAACAAATTTATTAACTCGGCTTGATCACAAACACCCCATAAATCATAATCGAGTAATTCATCCCTTAATTACTCTTTAACCAAATTGATCATTAATTACAGATTAATTATCCTTCAACTATTAATTAATAAACCTTAATTATTAATCAATCCTTTAATACAAAGTAATCAATCACTAATTACTTTTATAATTAATTAACTAATTAATCATCTCTTAATCATTAATTAATAAAACTTAATTATTAATTAACAACCTTAATCACAAATTAATTAATTCATAAATATAATTAATCAATCTTTATTTAAATTTAATTAACCTCGATAAAAATAGTTAATTAATTCTTAATTAACTTGTATTATAGATTAATAATTCTTTTAATTATTAATCAAGAAAACCTAATTAAAACTTAATTACTAGTTTAATTACTTAATTAATTAATAATTATAATTTAATTAATCATTAGTCATTAATTAAATCATCATAATTATTGGTTAATTAAATTAATAATTATACTAGATTAATTACTTAATTAACCCTCTCAAATAATTAATTAAATTAATTAATTAAACTTAAAATTTCTTAATTAACTAATTTAATTATTATTTATTAAAACTTAATTATCTCGTAAGATAAAACATTATCTTTAATTAACCTTGAAAACTTTACTTAACATAAGTCATTAATTAGTTTAAATTATAAAGTAATCATTAATTACTCTCCTTTAATTATTAATTAACAATCCTTATTTCAAGTTAATAAATTACTTGAAAACTTTAATTGTTAATTTATAAATCATTATTAACTAATTTAAAAACATTTCCTTATAAATTTCCTTAATAAGTTGGGAAAATACCATTAAGGTTTTTAACTTAAAACATTTTAAACCATTCATACAAATTCTTTCATATAAACAATCAATTCAAAGAAATAAATTTTAAGAAATTAATCAACTTAATTATTAAAATTTAAAACTTAAAAACTGGTTAATATTTCACTTTGGGTTTTAAACCATGTATTATTGAAACAAAACCCTGGTACATCATCCCTCTTTCCTTTCTTTTAGTTTACAGTTCAAAGTTTAGTTAGGATTTAAAATTTAAAGAACCTGTACAATTAAAACTACAGGTTACAAACCATACTAACTCGAGTTAAAACTCGAGACAAAAACCCTAAAACACGGAGCCACCTTCGATTCATTTACCCTATACACCCGATTCCTACTCAAGATAAACAAACAACCCAAAACAAAACACAACCCACTGACACGCTTACCTCCTTGTGCAAGTGCACCGGCGATCAACGACGCCATGACCAACTCCAGCCCCTCTCACATGTCAGCGACACCCACTGCAAACGATCCCGACCATCACTTTGTCTCTACAGTACCCATATCAAAATCGAGCTCCTCAGTTGAACTCGAACCCACAACCCCTTCCTGAAAACACCTCGCTTCCACATCACCGACCACTAGATCATCAGAAAATCTGGCCACACCATTCCCAAGCTTCCACGATCAAATTTCCAAAATCTCTTCAGGCTTGATGCAAAAATGAAGTTGCAGTAGACAAATTCCCAAGTTCGAATAGAACTAGGTTTAAAAACAAAATTTAGCAAATCCAAACTCCACAATGGATTACAATCCCTTCAGTAATTTTTGCCACACTCCCCAATCCTACCTCTAGCTCCATCAAGAACCCCGAGCACCCCAGATGCAAAGATCATCAGATTTAGACCAATACCCAAATTCCAGTTAAACCCCAAATACTCACTTAATACAATTTTAAAAATTGTGATTCTTGTCTTAAAAATCCTAACATTCTAAGATGATCTAAGATATATGCTTGAGTCAATAAAATTAACATCTGATTTTATTACATTTGAAGATTCCAACTGAGTTTCCTTGTTTCTAGAAACTTTTCTGAATCTAAAATACTAGTTCTTGTTTTTAAAAAAATTAGATGATGTTTAAACTAACTAGCTTGATTTAAACACCATAGATTCACAGTGATTAAGCTGAGAATTTAAAATTTTGTTTTGTTTTAAAATCTCTGAAATAAAAAACAGGGAGATTCAAACAATCCAAATAAGAATTTCAAATACATTCCTATACACAGATTTGTACTTCTACTATCACATGCAACACATCATTATCACAGAAATATTTCAAGCAACAGATAATTCATCACTTAAGTTTTTAGTAAAATTGTTTACTCACCATATCAAAAAGATGTAGAGCTTTAAATCTTGATGATAAAGCTGGAAACTTGCCAAATACTTTGGACTTGAAGCTGAAGCCTTTTTGAAAAAGAAAGGCTTCATCCCTTTGGTTTGTTTTAACGGAATTGCTTCAGGTTTGTCTTGACCCATATTCACTTACAAATGCTAGAAATTTTTGAAATGACTGTGGTTTAAAAACTGGAGTTCTTGCATGCATTGAAAACTGGCAAATATTGAATTGTTTTGAAAACATACTGTAGATTTGGTTTACACTTGATTTCAGGTTTTTTTTTAACAGAGATTGATGTTTGAGGAGTGTTTGTTAGGCTATTGATCACAGAATGGTTTTGGAAAATAAGTTACAGGACTTTCAAATTTATTTATGGATTATGTTTGAATTTGAAGAATAAATGACAGGTTTTGGAAAAATTTACAGGAAAACAAATTTTTTTGCAGATTTGCATTTGAACTGAGGAGGTTTCAGGTTTTGGTTTGAGGATTGGTTTGAGGATTTTCTGATTTTGGAATGAGTAAAGATTGCATGGATACCCTAGTTTCTCTTAGGAATGAATCATAAAATTTAAAGAAAAAGAAAATGAAGAAAGATGGTGTTTGTATAGGCAATTTTCAGTTTTATTAAATTTAAAAGAAAATTTTAAAAAAATGGACACTTGTCTTTAGCTTACATGAGTGTGTTAACACTTGTTGTCTAAATGATATAGAACTAAACACTTGTCAATATTTATGTATATTTATTCTAAAAGAAATTTAAAAGCTTTTTAAATTAATTTCCTAATTAACTAATATGTTTTTTCTTAATTTATAAATACTTTTCTAATTAAATTCCTTATTAACAAATACATTTATAAATTTATAAATGTTTTCTAAATTTATATAAATACAATTTTTAGAAGAAAATAAAATAAAAGCAATTATAATTTAAATAAAATTATATATAATATTACAAACTCATTTAAAAATGCTATTTCAAAAAAAAATCTTGTATTTATTCTTATTAAATAAATACATATCCAAATTTCTATATATATATTTCTATAAAAAGAATAATATAAAACCAATCTTATTTTTAACTAAAAATATTATCTATATATTTTAAAACCAAACTATATTATTATTTTATTTTAAGATGTATGTATATCTTCTTAAATTCAAATTTATATTCAAATTCAAAGTCAATTTATAAAAAAATCCATCTCTAAAATCAATTTAAATAAATATAAATATCAATTTTTAAATAAGCCCATTATTATTTTAAATAATTTATCCTATTTTGAAATTAATTTTAAATACACAGATATAAATATATTTAAACACACTTATTAACTTTGAAAACAATAAGTCAATTTAGAATTTATTTACACAATAAAAAATAATTATTCTTATTATAAAACCAATTCATAACCAAAATTAAGACATTATATTATTATTATTACTTGGTTATTTATTTTTGAAAATAACAATTTTATCAGTTTCAAATAATTTAAATTAAGAGATTATCATATTTTAAATTCCTGGAAATTCCGGGATATTACAGTGTAGATATTCTTTATTTTGTATCAAAACTCCAGCAGCGTAAATGTGAGTATTCTCACCCGACAAACATACTTATAGATCTGTAAGTTAATAACAAATGTATTTGTAGAATGGTTATATTTTATTTTACATGCCTGTGATATAAATTTATGATGTTAAAAACCCTATTATTAAATTGAAACATCATCAGATATATTATACACCATTATATTTATACTGTTCCTGTTTATTTATTTACTATTATCGCACTGCAAGTTCCCTATAGAATAGAATCGCACGGGCTGAAATGATAGGCCTGAACGATATGTATTATTTATTTATTTAGTTATTTATTTTACTTGGGATTGCGGGTTTGAAATGATAGCACCCGGATTTTCTTTGTAAATTACGGATTGAAATGATATATTATCCGTACCGCTTGACCTAGGGTAGAAAATATTATACAGACCCGTGGTTATATATATATTTTTTTGGAAAATTTAATTATTTTAAATTTGTATATTTTATTATTTTGAATTGAATTGAACTAAAATGATTTTTAGTGATTTTATATAAGTTAAATATATATAAATAAGCAGATGGTTAAGTTGGAATTTGTGACGACCTGGAATTTTGAGCAATATCAATTTAATAATCTTTAATAATAATTAAATTGATTTGATCATTTTACATTATAAATTGACAAGTTAAATTTATTTTAAAGGTTAATTTGATTTAATGCTTTTGAAATTATATTTGAAGTTTAAATTTTTATAACAAAGTTAATTTCTTATTTTTATAAACATATAGTTCAACTTGAGTTTTAGATAAGAATTAAATTTAAAATTTCATTTGTTTAATATCCTTTCATTTTAATTTTAACATAAGATAAATTGTTTTAAATTTTTTATATGAAGAGTTAAAATAAAAGCATAAATAATTTATAAACTAACATGAAGTCACTTTTATATTTATCTAAAAGCTTATTTTTATAAGATAAGTATGCACATTTTATAATCATATGAATATTACATAAATATTTATATAAGGTTTAAATAAATTATTAAAGATAAAATAACATCTAAAAGAAAACATTAATTAAACATTAAAATAACACTTGTAAACTTTTAAATATGTGTTAATACAAATGTAAATTAAATGGTATAGGTGTAGACTATTAAGGAGATAAGGTAGACAAATGTCATCCTCTTGTAAATATAATTTAAAAATTAAACTTGTAAATATAAAACAAAAGTTTTTCTTCGGCTAAAAAAAAAATATTATCTTCATCTCAACCAAACTGAATGAAATCAAAGAAAAAAAATGAAGAATCTGTAAAATATGAAAAGCAAGGTCAAAACAAAGAATATGCAGAAAATTACCATAGCAAGAATTAATCAACATGCAAATTTGGAATTACAACCTGATGCAAGTTTTTCAAATAGAAATCAGAGGCAAAGGAAATCCAACATGCATTCTAGAATTAATCAACAATTCAACATGCAAGGGTAGTGAAATTTCAAACCTGGAAACATTTCTGTCCATCTGCTCCCTGTTCCCTTGCTAAATCAGGTGAGTAAATGATTCTTTTAAAAACAGTTTTTATCTGGATTCATCATGTTATATGATAATGACCTGATGTTATAAGAAATATTGGATTTAGATTGATGTATAATTGGAATGAGTTTCTGATGTGCCTGTATAAAAATAAAAATAAAAATAAAATAAGTCACTGTGTTTTATAAAAGTTTTCAACCTCATGAAGATTCTAACACTTGATTTTGATTTAGAGTTGGACCATGATTTGTAAAGAAAAGATGATTATATTCAAATCACCTAGCATCTAAAAATAATTACAGATTGTGAAATTAAGTAATTAGCTCGAATTTTAGAAATTTATAGTAAAATACAATTTGGGTCAAAAAAATTATTAAATCAATTTTAGTTTTTGATCTCGTAATTGGATTCATAATGCCAAATCTTGATTTTTGAGATCTGTATCTAGATTTTTAGATTAGAATTCAAAGAGAATTTTTGAGTTTCTTGTTTTGGGCATTTCGGCCAATTAATGGCGAACTACGGCGAATCAGTGGTCGTGGTTGGGGTTAAAGGTGGTTGGTGTGTCGTTGATCATAGGAAAATTAGTTGGTGATTTATTTTTGATTGTGGTGGCCGATGTTCAATCGAATAGGATTTTCATCCTGTTTTTATTGACATTGTTCATCTTAACTTCGCGACTTCGAGGTTAATCCGTAGGCTATCGCGAGGGGTTAGGGAGATGATGGGAAGTGAGATGGAGCTAGGGTAGTGGCGGCGTGGTCTTTAGTGAGGGGGAAGGCCGGCGGTGGTCGAATTTGAGGATGTGGGTTTCGAACGATTTTGGGTTGAAGGTCGAAATTGCGTTCTCGATCGAACTTGGATTTCTGGGTTTCGAATATTGATGTTGGGGATATGAGCGACTTGATGGAGGCTGGCATGGAGTTCGTCGTTGATCGGCGTGGTGGTGCACATTTACGTGCACATGTTCGTGCATCTGTGATGGTCGCGTTGGGGTTGGAGAAGAAGAAGGTGGAATCTCGAAGATCCCATCGTGTTTCTGTTGTTTGGACTCGAAGCAAGGACAATGGTGGAAAGCATAGGAAAGTCTCGGGGTTGACGCGAGTTTTTGGAGAGGGTTACTCGGGTTTGGGTAATGGATGGATCGTGTTTTAGGTTGAGCTAGTTTCGGTAGGTAACAGTATGTTTTTAAAAGGTTTAAGCAAAGAAACTTGATTTTTTTTATTTGATTAAAGTTTTAAAACCAAAGGCCTATAAGTATTAATTATAAAATTAAATTTGTTTAATGTTAAGTTGTAAACAAAAATTCTTATATATTGAAATATATGAAGATTTTAAAATAAGTAAAATTTTAATAATAAGGTTTGTATGAAATTTTATTTAATAACTTTGAAAGGTTAGAAAGTTTTAATTTGAATGTTTAAATTACTTTGATTGCTAATGTGTATTATTTTATTTTAAATAAAGTATAATGATTAAGAATTTGATAATCAATTATAATGAAGATTTATATTATGTAAATTAGAATTTTTATTTATCTAAAGATAAATAATTGTGAGAATAATTGTGATAATTCAATTATAATTTATAAATAAGTGTTATTGATTAATATAAATGATTTAATTAAGATGATGTTTTCTTAATCAAGAATCTTTATAATATAAGAAGTTAAGAATCATTTAAATTAAATTTAAATGATTAAGTTAAATAGTTAATTAAGTAATTAATTTGTGATTAATTAAGATAATCACTTATGGGTTAATCTAATATAATTACTTTGGAAAGTAATTAAGTAATTAAGTGGTTAATTACTAAAGGTAATTAAGTAAAGGATAATTACTTTATGGAAGTAATTAAGTGATGTGATTAAGGATTAATCACTTGAGTTATTAAAGAATTAATTAACACAATTAATTAAAGGTTTAAATTATTTAATTAATGGTTTAATTAATAAAAGGATTAAGAGTAATTAATTAAGTGATTAATTACTTGTGAAAGTAATTAATTAAGAAAGAAATTTAATTAATGGGAATAATCATTAATTAATGAAAATAATTAATTAGTTGTTAATTAATAATTTAAGGATAATTAATTTATAATTAAGTTTTAATTATTAAATGTAATTAAAGTAATTAATCAAAAGTGGTCAATTAAAAGTAATTAATTAAATGTGATTAATCAGATGTAATTAATCAAGGGTATTTAATTAAAAGTAATTAATCAGGTATGATTAATTTTAAAAGATAATTAAGGAATAATTATCAGAATAATTAGAGAATAATTAATCAAGGTTGATTAATTTTAAAAGGTAATTAAGAGGTAATTACTTAGTGTAATTTAGAAGTAATTAACCAGGATGATTAATTAATATGGTAATTAAGTAATAATCACTTTAAGCAATTAAGTGATAATTAATCAAGGATGATTAATTGAAGTGGATAATTAAGTGATGTTTATTTGTAATTAATTAATGAATAGGAAGTTGGATTGAAGATAATCTAAGTAATTAAGTAAGAATTAATTTAATTAAGGATCAATTAAATTAATTAAGTTTGGATCAAAACTTGTTTATGAATGGTTAATGATTGATGATAAGTATCATTGGATGAGTTAATGATATTGGTTGATATTGTATGTCATTGGTTGATATGTTGTGATATGAATGTGATATATCTAAGATATTATATATATGCTGTTTGTGATATGTATAGAGGAATGTGATAATAGTGGATTACCTATCTGAGTAATATGAATCATCCATTTATGTTTAAGTGATATTCTGAATATATTGCTTAAATTCCTTAAGTATAACTTGGACATTAATATGGCATTTGGTTTCGGTGAGACCGGGATCGGGTTTCCATATTTGGATATCCGAAAACCACATCGGTTCCAATTAAACGTTAGGTCGTCAATCCAAGTGGAGCGAGTGAAGACTCGAGGTGTAAGGGCTATACGTCAGTATAACTCTGTGGGTGATTCCGTAATGAGTTTGACGGAATAGTACTTATAGATTCAAGATGGTGATTCAGAGTGCAAGGGCTATGGTCGTTGACTCTGAGGGTGATTCCAAAATGAGTGCAACGAGATAGTGCCTTCGGTTTCGTTCGAACCCAGAACGAACTTGTATGGATTGAATGCTTTCAGCACATCGTCAGGAGGACGATGAGCATTCTGAGATAAATGTATCCTATAAAGGTAATCGCAGCCTCAAGCCTCATCAACCAGGAATGGCCAAAACAGGGGAGGTGCAGCAAGGCTTCGTGGGTAGCTCCCACTGGAGAGCGAGATACATCCCTGTCTAGATGTCCCTTTTTATTTCGGCTTTGTGGGCAGTTGGTCTGCAGCCAACTGCGGGGTGGCCTTGTTCGGGACTGTTCAGTAAGGAATGGTCCCGGCCTTGTGTTGCAGGGGAGCGGGCGTACTCCTCGGTACGGTGATATAGGCCACGTACTGTGACGGGCGGTACACCAGTAGCCCGCCATTGATGGAAACCCAATTTTCCCTATGAGACCCTACGGTTTTGTTTGTATCACCCACTTTTGTGGCTAGTAGATGGAATTTAATAGATGTAACAATTTCGGCTATTTCATATTTATTTGAAAACCCTAGACACTATTATAATATCACTGGATTTCCTATCAAATGTTTTGGTTAGCGTAAGGTAAAAGCTTTTCCATGTTTATGTGTGGGAAGTCTTATGTGATACCTTTTCTTTTCAAAGGTTTTTCTAAAGTTAAGCAATCCTAAACCGTTTACTCACACCAGACCTCTGTCTGACCCGAGTGTTTATTTTAAGTTTTATTAAACTCTTGGGTACTCATATTATATTTGAGTAGACAAGTTATTCAGGTTATCCTTGACGAAATCTGGAGGAGCTTTGGAGCAGGAGGCTTCAGCGTGTAGATATATAGTCAGAGTTTCCGCTGTGTTGATATTCTGTATGATTGTCTTGTACTGTATTAGACAGAAATGTTATAACTGTCTAAATTGAGATGTATAGTTGTGTACTCCGATGTATATGATACTATGTATATGTTCTATATTTTATTTAAATCGTTCCACTGTGAGATTCTGATGTGTTTTTTCTTTCTTTCTTCTCTTTCTTTTCTTCATCTATCCCTTTCTTAATTAGTGATGCGATTTTCTGGTGATAGAAAGTCGGGTCGCTACAGTTGGTATCAGAGCATTAGGTTGAGTGAATACCTAGGCTCTGGAGTGGTGTCTATCTTGAAAGAGCGTACTTGTAATTTTTATATATATACCTATATATAACTACCTAATCTGTTGGTTATCTGTTTGGATTTTCCAACATAGGCTATAGAGGTAGATAAGGTAGGAGTGTGTGTAACACAACTACCACTATTGGTTGAGGCTCATATGATGTGGTTGGAGGTGTATCTGTCGAGATTGTAGACCTAATACCGTCTCGAATAAGTTTTGTAGATTGGTAAAAGGATTTCTATGAGTCCAGAGGAAGTATTTGCAAGAGTTGGTGTATATTCTTGAAGTGTGAGGTTGATTTGCTCTCGAATGAGCGGGGTTTCCAAGAGTTGAATCTGTTGGCTGAGCAAAAGCAGGTGATGGTGTCTTGGAGACTTCAGGAAGGGATAGTTGTGTGATGGGATGCAGTATCCATAGATGGTTCTGAAGATGTTTCTTTTGGAGTCAGATTTAGATGGTATTGGAGGAACAGTGATGCCTACTGCAAGGAAGATTCGGATGTTTATAGATTTTCTATATCTCAAGTAAGAGTGTCTTATCTATATTGAAGTATGAGACTAAGGTCGATGAGTTACCTCATTTTGGACATGGTCTCATTGTTTTCTTAAGAAGATAAGTGGTTGGTGTTTGGTTTGGAGCCGAGTTTCTTGAGAATATGTCGACTCGTCTCAAGGATTTTTAGTGGAATTGGGTGATAGTTTTGAGTCTCAAGGAGCTTTTGGTTAAGGAAGATCTTGTGGTTTAGCTGTATCTTTAAAGTGAAGTTTGGAAGCAGCAGCGTGGATCCATTTCTTCGATGATTCAGTAATCTTTGGGATTCTACTATGAGCAGACCAGGCAGATGGTGAAGGCTTATCCTTTTCTTTGGGAGGCTCAACAGAGCGAAATATCTGTTGGAAGTGATCTATCAGTTTCTGATAGGTAAGCCATTCTTGAAGATTGGTCTTGATTAGGAAAAGCTGTTCTAGTTGGTGGAGCAGATAATTCTTTGGAATCTGAACTGAGTAGGATCGCAAAAGTGACTTGCGATTAGTTGGGAATCTTTAAGTATTCTTGGTTTGGGAATTGAGGCATCTCATATGGAGATTCTCTAAATGCTTTTTGAGGAAATCTAAGGTCTATCCGAATCGGAGATTGAGTTTTCTTATCAACTTGGAATTCAGAAGTAATTTTGATGGTTCAACCATATAGTGGGATGACTCTTTGAACGAGAAGAGTTTGGTGAGGTAGCTCAGGACTCTTTGGAGAAGGATTGATCATCTTATTCTAAGTTAAGATTATGTTGAGATGTTTTGACCAAGTGGAATGGTCACTAAGATTTTTATGAGTCGAATGAACTGTGTATGAAGAAAGATTGTGCGTGAGTTCTTCGATAACATTCTTATCTGCTTTAGATCAGAATTGTGCAGCGGAAGCCAGTTGGCAATTATTCTAGAATGGGAGCAGCCGGAAGTTGCAGTTTTCTTGGATTATAGGATTCTACAGGAAATTCAAGTATGAAGAAATTTCTGGATTTGGAAGGTAAGGTTGTCAAGAGCAACTGTTTGGCTATTCCAGATAGGAGAGGTAGGTTTGTAGTCCATTGATGCTTGTGGAATAGAGTTGTATTTTGGATTTCAGCAAATTATTTTTGGAAAGCCATTTTGATTGAGTAGGACCTGGAAATTTGGTTAGAGTTGGTCCTGTTGTTTCATGAAGCAATCAGCAAGGGTTAGGCTGATCAGTAATATTGAAGGTGACTCAGGATCATCTGAAGAGTTGGACAGTTAAGAATTGAGAAGGTTTGGAATGTGCAGTTAGAATTTGGATATTGACTTAGTTTTATCCGATCAAAGGAGATATAAGATTTGGTAAAAGTGGAAAGTTCGCTTTGAAGGTATTTTGAGTTTTCTTCTGTTCTCTGAAGATTAGATTTTGATCTACAGGATTGAACTGCCAGTTTGGATAACTGGAATTCATGGTATTTCTCATATCTCTGAGGAATATGTGTATGATTCTTCGGGTAATAGAATCAGCAGTTCAGAAGGATCTGGTAGTTGAGCTGGTTTTGAGTTTAGTCTGATATCTTGTTCAGATTTGTAGGTTTAGAAGAGGGAGTTCTTGGTTATGGTAATATAGTTACTTAAGATTTTGTAGAGCGAGTATTCCAGTATAGGTACCTGGAAAACTCTTGATAATATTAGGAAGTTCTATTCAGAATTTTTCTGGATAGATAAAATTGTTTAGTTAAATTGGTTGCTATGATTGATAGTGTGTGATTACTGATAGGAATTTAAATTCTTTTGCTGGGTTATTAAATTAACTTTGCTTTTAAATTTCGGGGACGAAATTCTTTTAAGGGGGAGGAATGTGACGACCCGGAATTTTGAGCAATATCAATTTAATAATCTTTGATAATAATTAAATTTATTTGATCATTTTACATTATAAATTGACAAGTTAAATTTATTTTAAAGGTTAATTTGATTTAATGCTTTTGAAATGATATTTGAAGTTTAAATTTTTATAACAAAGTTAATTTCTTGTTTTTATAAACATATAGTTCAACTTGAGTTTTAGATAAGAATTAAATTTAAAATTTCATTTGTTTAATATCCTTTCATTTTAATTTTAACATAAGATAAATTGTTTTAAAATTTTTATATGAAGAGTTAAAATAAAAGCATAAATAATTTATAAACTAACATGAAGTCACTTTTATATTTATCTAAAAGCTTATTTTTAAAAGATAAGTATGCACATTTTATAATCATATGAATATTACATAAATATTTATATAAGGTTTAAATAAATTATTAAAGATAAAATAACATCTAAAAGAAAACATTAATTAAACATTAAAATAACACTTGTAAACTTTTAAATATGTGTTAAGACAAATGTAAATTAAATGGTATAGGTGTAGACTATTAAGGAGATAAGGTAGACAAAGGTCATCCTCTTGTAAATATAATTTAAAAATTAAACTTGTAAATATAAAACAAAAGTTTTTCTTCAGCTAAAAAAATATATTATCTTCATCTCAACCAAACTGAATGAAATCAAAGAAAAAAAATGAAGAATCTGTAAAATCTGAAAAGCAAGTTCAAAATAGAGAATATGCAGGAAATTACCATAGCAAGAATTAATCAACATGCAAATTTGGAATTACAACATGATGCAAGTTTTTCAAATAGAAATCAGAGGCAACGGAAATCCAACATGCATTCTGGAATTAATCAACAATTCAACATGCAAGGGTAGTGAAATTTCAAACCTAGAAACATTTCTGTCCATCTGCTCCCTGTTCTTTTGCTAAATCAGGTGAGTAAATGATTCTTTTAAAGACAGTTTTTATCTGGATTCATCATGTTATATGATAATGACCTGATGTTATAAGAAATATTGGATTTAGATTGATGTATAATTGGAATGAGTTTCTGATGTTCCTGTACAAAAATAAAAATAAAAATAAAATAAGTTACTGTGTTTTATAAAACAGTTTTCAACCTCATGAAGATTCTAACACTTGATTTTGATTTAGAGTTGGACCATGATTTGTAAAGAAAAGATGATTGTATTCAAATCACCTTGCATCTAAAAATAATTACAGATTGTGAAATTAAGTAATTAGCTTGAATTTTAGAAATTTACAGTAAAATACAATTTGGGTCAAAAAAATTATTAAATCAATTATAGTTTTTGATCTCATAATTAGATTCATAATGCCAAATTTTGATTTTTGAGATCTGCATCTTGATTTATAGATTAGAATTCAAAGAGAATTTTCGAGTTTCTTGTTTTGGGCATTTCGGCCAATTAATGGCGAACTACGGCGAATCAGTGGTCGTGGTTGGGGTTGAAGGTGGTTGGTGTGTCGTTGATCATAGGAAAATTAGTTTGGTGATTTATTTTTGATTGTGGTGGCCGATGTTCAATCGAATAGGGTTTTCGTCCTGTTTTTATTGACATTGTTCATCTTAACTTCGCGACTTCGAGTGTAATCCGTAGGAGGGGTTAGGGAGATGATGGGAAGTGAGATGGAGCTAGGGTAGTGGTGGCGTGGTCTTCAGTGAGGGGGATGGCCGGTGGTGGTCGAATTTGAGGATGTGGGTTTCGAACGATTTTGGGTTGAAGGTCGAAATTGCGTTCTCGATCGAACTTGGATTTCTAGGTTTCGAATATTGATGTTGGGGACGTGAGCGACTTGATGGAGGATGGCATGGAGTTCGTCGTTGATCGGCGTGGTGGTGCACATTTACGTGCACATGTTCGTGCATCTGTGATGGTCGCGTTGGGGTTGGAGAAGAAGAAGGTGGAAGCTCGAAGATCCCATTGTGTTTCTGTTGTTTGGACTCAAAGCAAGGACAATGGTGGAAAGCACAGGAAAGTCTCGGGGTTGGCGTGAGTTTTTGGAGAGGGTTACTCGGGTTTGGGTAATGGATGGATCGTGTTTTAGGTTGAGCTGGTTTTGGTAGGTAACAGTATGTTTTTAAAAGGTTTAAGCAAAGAAACTTGATTTTTTTTATTTGATTAAAGTTTTAAAACCAAAGGCCTACAAGTATTAATTATAAAATTAAATTTATTTAATGTTGAGTTGTAAACAAAAATTCTTATATATTGAAATATATGAAGATTTTAAAATAAGTAAATTTTTAATAATAAGGTTTGTATGAAATTTTATTTAATAACTTTGAAAGGTTAGAAAGTTTTAATTTGAATGTTTAAATTACTTTGATTGCTAATGTATATTATTTTATTTTAAATAAAGTATAATGATTAAGAATTTGATAATCAATTATAATGAAGATTTATATTATGTAAATTAGAATTTTCATTTATCTAAAGATAAATAATTGTGAGAATAACTGTGATAATTCAATTATAATTTATAAATAAGTGTTATTGATTAATATAAATGATTTAATTAAGATGATGTTTTCTTAATCAAGAATCTTTATAATATAAGAAGTTAAGAATCATTTAAATTAAATTTAATTGATTAAGTTAAATAATTAATTAAGTAATTAATTTGTGATTAATTAAGATAATCACTTATGGGTTAATCTAATATAATTACTTTGGAAAGTAATTAAGTAATTAAGTGGTTAATTACTAAAGGTAATTAAGTAAAGGATAATTACTTTATGGAAGTAATTAAGTGATGTGATTAAGGATGAATCACTTGAGTTATTAAAGAATTAATTAACATAATTAATTAAAGGTTTAAATTATTTAATTAATGGTTAAACTAATAAAAGGATTAAGAGTAATTAACTAAGTGATTAATTACTTGTGAACGTAATTAATTAAGAAAGAAATTTAATTAATGGAAATAATCATTAATTAATGAAAATAATTAATTAGTTGTTAATTAATAATTTAAGGATAATTAATTTATAATTAAGTTTTAATTATTAAATGTAATTAAAGTAAATAATCAAAAGTGATTAATTAAAAGTAATTAATTAAATGTGATTAATCAGAAGTAATTAATCAAGGGTATTTAATTAAAAGTAATTAATCAGGTATGATTAATTTTAAAAGATAATTAAGGAATAATTATCAGAATAATTAGAGAATAGTTAATCAAGGTTGATTAATTTTAAAAGGTAATTAAGAGGTAATTACTTAGTGTAATTTAGAAGTAATTAACCAGGATGATTAATTAATATGGTACTTAAGTAATAATCACTTTAAGCAATTAAGTGATAATTAATAAAGGATGATTAATTGAAGTGGATAATTAAGTGATGTTTATTTGTAATTAATTAATGAATAGGAAGTTGGATTGAAGATAATCCAAGTAATTAAGTAAGAATTAATTTAATTAAGGATCAATTAAATTAATTAAGTTTGGATCAAAACTTGTTTATGAATGGTTAATGATTGATGATAAGTATCATTGGATGAGTTAATGATATTGGTTGATATTGTATGTCATTGGTTGATATGTTGTGATATGAATGTGATATATCTAAGATATGAGATATATGCTGTTTGTGATATGTATGGAGGAATGTGATAATAGTGGATTACCTATCTGAGTAATATGAATCATCCATTTATGTTTAAGTGATATTCTGAATATATTGCTTAAATTCCTTAAGTATAACTTGGACATTAAAATGGCGTTTGGTTTCGATGAGACCGGGATCGGGTTTCCATATTTGGATATCCGAAACCACATCGATTCCAATTAAACGTTAGGTCGTCAATCCAAGTGGAGCGAGTGAATACTCGAGGTGTAAGGGCTATACGTCAGTATAACTCTGTGGGTGATTCCGTAATGAGTTTGACGGAATAGTACTTATAAATTCGAGATGGTGATTCAGAGTGCAAGGGCTATGGTCGTTGACTCTGAGGGTGATTCCAAAATGAGTGCAACGGGATAGTGCCTTCGGTTTCGTTCGAACCCGGAACGAACTTGTATGGATTGAATGCTTTCAACACATCGTCAGGAGGACTATGAGCATTCTGAGATAAATGTGTCCTATAACGGTAATCGCAGCCTCAAGCCTCATCAACCAGGAATGGCTAAAACAGGGAAGGTGCAGCAAGGCTTCGTGGGTAGCTCCCACTGGAGAGCGAGATACATCCCTGTCTAGATGTCCCTTTTTATTTCGGCTTTGTGGGTAGTTGGTCTGCAGCCAACTGCGGGGTGGTCTTGTTCGGGACTGTTCAGTGAGGAATGGTCTCGGCCTTGTGTTGCAGGGTAGCGGGCGTACTCCTTGGTACGGTGATATAGGCCAGGTATTGTGACGGGCGGTACCCCAGTAGCCCTGCCATTGATGGAAACCCAATTTTCCCTACGAGACCCTACGGTTTTGTTTGTATTACCCACTTTTGTGGCTAGTAGCTGGAATTTAATAGATGTAACAATTTCGGCTATTTCATATTTATTTGAAAACCCTAGACACTATTATAATATCACTGGATTTCCTATCAAATGTTTTGGTTAGCGTAAGGTAAAAACTTTTCCATGTTTATGTGTGGGAAGTCTTACGTGATACCTTTTCTTTTCAAAGGTTTTTCTACAGTTAAGCAATCCTAAACCGTTTACTCACACCAGACCCCTGTCTGACCCGAGTGTTTATTTTCTCTTTTATTAAACTCTTGGGTACTTATATTATATATGAGTAGACAAGTGATTCAGGTTATCCTTGACGAAATCTGGAGGAGCTTTGCAGCAGGAGGCTTCAGCATGTAGATATATAGTTAGAGTTTCCGCTGTGTTGATATTCTGTATGATTATCTTGTATTGTATTAGACAGAAATATTATAACTGTCTAAATTGAGATGTATAGTTATGTACTCTGATGTATATGATACTATGTATATGTTCTATATTTTATTTAAATCGTTCCGCTGTGAGATTCTGATGTGTTGTTTCTTTCTTTCTTCTCTTTCTTTTCTTCTTCTATCCCTTTCTTTCTTAATTAGTGATGTGATTTTCTGGTGATAGAAAGTCGAGTCGCTACAGAATTAGAATAAAAATTTAATTTGGAATTAAATTTTGTAAAGGAATGAAATTTAAGTTAAGTAAATAAAATAAAATATATTTGATATAAATTGAATTTAAATGATAATAAGGTGTTATTTAAATTTTCTATAAATTAAATGGTAAATAAAATAATTACATAAAATAAAATTTTGAATGTAACTAAACTTAGGAGAAGTGAAGTTTAGTTTAAGAAAAAGGGTAAGATAAGAAATAAAGTGAAAATAGTTATATTTTGGAATGATAATTAAACTTAATTATTAAGTTAAATTTGAATGCGAAGAATAGAATTTTTGTATTTGACTTTAATATGTGAAGACTTAAGAAGTTGATATTTATTTGTGAAATTTACCTTATATAAATCATAAATTTTGAGTAATTTAAATGACTATTTTAAAGGTGGAAATATGATTTTATAAGTTAAATTGGTTAAATTAAAGTTTAATTATTTATAAATTTATATTAAAGTCAGGAATTTAATTTACTTAAAATCTGTTGTAAGGGATATTACCGTACTTTGTAAGTGTCGTAGTTGATGCAAATGAAAAAAAGGCTAAAACCTATTAAAGTCTATTGTAGTACTTGGTGAGTGCTGCGATTTCGAAATTTAAAACTAAACTTGAATAAATAAAAGGGCTACAGTAGCACTTGTTAAGTGTTGCCATTGGATGAAATGAGATGTTTGAATATTTGATTTGAAAATATAACAACTTCACTTTTGAAAGTTAAAACGAAGTACTTTGATTTAAATATAAACTATTTTCTGAAATTTATAACCACAGGTAATAATAACGATTGGTTGGCAAAGAGACCGGGATCTGATATGGGCATACTCTCTGTCGATACCGAAAACCACTTTGACAACCGTGTACACGGTGGAGATTCCAGAATGAAGTAGGATAGTGGTGACATTCTATTGAGGTATGTACAAGGACCTGACTCCCGTGAATTGGCATAAGGTGGCTAAAACAGGAGCGATTGACGGGCTAAGGAGGTAGCACCTCTTATTGAACGCACTTCTTCGTATGCCATTCTATTACTTTTGTGATTGTTTGGTGCGCACCTTTGATTTGGGAGTGTTGTTCGAGGTGGGCGGTAGTAGCTGCTACGCGCTACCACCGGTCCGGAAGCGTAATTGGTATATCTACCCTGGCATTGCCTAGTTGTGCCGTGTCACCTGCCCTAGCGAGCTTTGTATGAGTTTGATTTGTGTCGTACCTATGAAATATCTTCTCGTAGTCTCCCGATCAGGAGATATGCAGGTACTGTATAGACTACTGGCACTATTTATGTGTTAAGGGCTATATGGGTAACCCCTTAACACTATTTAAAAGTAAGTTTATTTTACTAATAGACACTATTATAATAGCGAAATATTACTACATAGTAAATAGTTTAACGGATCCTTAGAGGATGGGCGGTCCCAAGCATCCTTTAAGTTACTTGCACTCTATTACAGTTCACTTGAATTAGCTTACACTGTATAAGTATGTATGTCCTGACTCGAGTGTTTATGTTTTATTTTACGCTCGTGTCAGCCTGAGTATCAGTTCAAACTTCGTTCCTTGGAGCTAGGACTGCTGGAGACCATCTTTAACAAGATGCTGCCTAATTTCTATTCAGTTCTTATCTTAGCTTATGAAATCAAGACAATTGAATATTAAGATTTTCTGTGGTTGTTTCAAACTATATTTGGTTTTAAAACTATGTAATTTTGTACTTACGTGATAGTGGCTTCATGAACCACTATTTTCTCTACTTCCGCTGCACTTCTTACTCTGTGTCTGTGACCTGTGATTATTTATTTACTGTATATTCTAAGATTTGCCAAATTTTATTTACAATGCAGTATTTTGAACAATTCAAGTCCGACATGTGCGGATGCGAATGGTTGAAAATACCGGGTCGTTACATTAAATCCTCTTCATCATTTGAATCTTCAAAAAATTTGAGATTTTCACCGAATCAAACATGCATTGTTTCTTCGATAGTGTTAGTTTTTAAATTAAACACTATGTATGCTTTATTTCTATTAGAATATCCGATAAAGATGCCCTTGTCGGATTTAGGATCAAATTTATCTAAGTTATCTTTTGTATTTAAAATAAAACATTTACTTCCAAAAATTCTAAAATAAGATACCTTAGGTTTCTTTGAGTGAAGAAGTTCATAAGATGTCTTATCAGTTAAAGGTCTAATTTAAATTCTATTTAAAATATAACAGGCGGTATCAACTGCTTCTGTCCAAAAATACTTCTATAATTTACTATCTGAAAGCATAGTTCTCGCACACTCTTGAATCGTCCTATTTTTACATTCTACTACCCCATTTTGTTGTGGAGTTTTTGGAAATAAAAAATTGTGAGTTATTTCCTTTTTATTGCAGAGTTCCTCAAGCTTTTCATTTTCAAATTCACCACTGTGATCACTACGGATGGTTATAATTTTTAGAGAAAGTTGATTTTGAATCCTTTTTGTAAAGTTCTTAAAACATACAAAAGTATCACTTTTATGTTTTGAAAATATTGTCCATGTAAATCTAGAACAATCATCTACAATTACAAAAACATATTTACTATGATTTATTGACAAAATTTGAGATGGGCCAAATAAATCAACGTGAAGTAATTCAAGAGGTTTTGAGGTTGAAAAAATATCTTTTAATTTAAAGTAACTTTTTCTAAGTTTTCCTAATTGACATGCATTACATAGACTATCTACTATAAAATTCATTTTAGGGAGACCTCTTACTAAATCATGTTTTGACAGTCTAGATAAGAGTTTGAAATTCAAATGCCCAAATCTCTAATGCCAAATCCAAGGGTCATTTGTATTTGCCAACAGACACGGGTTACCATTTGAAACTTTCATACTAAGAATATAAATATTATTTTTCCTAATTCCCTCAAATATTATGGTTGAATATTATCTTCAATGTGACACTTATCTTTTTCAAATTTAATTTTATATCCTTTATCGCAGATTTGACTTATACCTAGCAGATTGTGTTTCAGATTCTTAACTAGCAAAACATTAGTAATAATAGGAGTTTCAGAGTTACCGACTTTGCTGATGCCAATCACATATCCTTTTGAATTGTCTCCAAAGTTAACCAGCCCTCCGTCCTTGTATATTATATCATTCAGCATATCTGGATTTCCAGTCATGTGTCTAGAACATCCACTATCAAGTATCCATTTATTCTTTTTGATATGCACAATTTGTCCATTGTGGATTGATTCCACAACCCTCGTAAAGCATGTCTCCTGCACATCAAACAATCTTAGCAGACAACTTGTATTTGAATATTGATTATATGCAGACTCACGAGACAATGATGATCTGAATATTTCTAAACTAATATTAACAAACATAGCCATTTTAAAAACTTTTCAAAAATCAGATTATGAAACTTTGAAAACCTTGCTCTGATACCAAATGTGAGAAATGCGGATTACGGATCTTAAGGCTAGAATAAACACTAGAAGGGGGTGAATAGTGTTTTAAGAAATTATTAAATCTTTTTGAGTTTTTGTTAATTTAAACACAAATGTATGCAATATTCAGACACAGATATGATCACAGAAACAAACATAGATGCAGAAATGAAGTAAAAGCAGTAAAGGAAAGAACACACCGGATTTTATACTGGTTCAGAGTTACTCTACATCCAGTCCCGCACACAAGTACAGATTTCCTTTCAAAAGCAATCTTTATAATTATACCCTCAATTTCAAGTCCACGAGGTACACTTCTCTAGATTCACAATCCTCTGGGTAGAGATACTTGATTTCACGGGCAACAAATTCACCCAATTGATTTCCTAGGCTATAATCACACATTTTCTCACTTGATTGATTGCCAAGGCTACATTCACACCTTTTCTCACTTAATTGATTTCCAAGGCTACAATCACACCTTTTCTCACTTAATTGATTATAAAGAAGTCTATAACTCTGAATAGCACTGAGGATCTTGTTAAGATAGTGATAGAGAATCAAATCAGAAATGATCTGGTTAGATTCAATGTTGATTTTGGCAGAGAAATGGTAAGAATGTGTATAAAGAAATGTGGAAGAAGAAGAGGAGTGAAAACTAGAAAAATATGATTAAAAATTCGTTGAAAACAGCCCTTATTTATAGAAAAACAACAGCCATGTCCATTCATGAAAGGATATGACGAATGGACACTTCTTTTGAAATTTAAATTTTGAAACCAGTTGCCACTATGTCGACATGGGTATCTTGGGTATGTCGACATGCGAAAGGAAATTTTGGTGGTTTATTTTTCTTTGAAAATAACCTTTATCTTCTATTAAAACTATTTTAAACTTTTATAAATATACTTAACTATGGTTAAAATACATAAACAAATATATAGAATAATATTTTGGTATACATAAAATTTTACTATAATTTTGTATTTAAATCTAAGTATAAATATTAAAATTCAAATATATTATTATTAAAGATAATTTAAAACTAAGGATAATTTGATTTTGAAATTAAAGATTATTTTGAGGCTAAAAGTATTTAAATTCAGGATAGATGTTTTTTATTCTTTAAAAAGGAAGGTTTTGAAAACATTTTGAAAACAAGATATAATTTTGTAAAATCATTTTGAATAAAAGTTAGCGGATACATAACAATGTTCCGCTAGATTTTTCGTAGGTTCCATCCTACTTAAGGTTCCATCCCATTAACAGGCTCGAAGTTGATTCCATTTCACGAATAAATTAGATTTTAACATGCTAGTGCTTTTCTAGGAGTTTTAACAAAGTTCCTAATTAAATTACTTATTCTTGAAATCTTGAACTCTTGATAATCTTGATATTCTTGATAAGCATGAGTCTTCAATCTTGATATCTTGAATCTCTATATTGTACAGTCTTTATTGTTGGTACTCGCATGGTAAATCCTGCATATACATATATGTCTAAACTATAATGTTAGTATTTATATTTTATAATCTTATTCTAAGGTTGTTTTCATCAAAACCATCATCTCAAGGACTAACAATTGTAACGACCTACTTTTCTATAAAGTCTACGCTGACAATAAACTGCACATGTCAACTCAAATTGTACAAAAAGGCAGATTGTTAGAGGAAAGAAGAAGGTAAAAGATAAGAAGAAAACTAAACAACATATAGAATCTCACAATTCATAGTGGAAGAATATATAATAGATAAATACAGATTTATACAAAAAGAACTTTAACTTTTATTATACACACAATTATCAGAGTACGGTAATCAAATATCAATTTTGGATAGTAATAATAGCGTGTCCACACAAGTGCTGAATATATAGCATACACGCATTGCAGAAGATAATCAAGTACAGAAAAACATATCTGTCATCCAACTCGTCCCTTAAGCTCAATAGCATCCTAACCTAAATCTGTAAGACACGGTCTGACTCAAGCATTATAATAAAATAACACTTGAGTCAGTCTGAAAAACCAATGTGAGAAAAACACACTCAATTTTAATTTAATTATAGTTACCAAAGTCCTTTGAAAACAAAAAATATCTCGCAAGTCCACGCCACACATAAAAATGATGGGTTTTTATCTTACGATATCCAAACACTTTTCTAGAAAATCCAGCGATATTATAATAGTGTCTAAGGCCGAACATAATAATAATCGAATAGCAGTGATGCTCATGAGTGTACATCACAATAATACTAGATATAAAATCATAAACAGATAAGGCACATTCGCTAATTGCATAGGATTTCCATGGAGGTACCCTTGGTACTTCGAGAACGATCCTCCTGAAGCATCATACCCGTCTAGTCGGTGTATTATAGGAAAAACATAACTGGTTTTGATTGGACCAAGTGCATCGCTCTGGCATGCCCAAAACAATTAGAGGTATCGGTATTGCTAGAAAAAGGAGCCGATTACACCCTATGGGTTTGCCAACCCAACTAGCCATGCCTAATATCTCTAGTTTTAGTCGCTAATGAGGCTATGTTCGGCATTCCAGCTTTCACTCCATCGCCAAATAGATCACGAAATCCCACATGGATTCCAATACACCAACAATCATACATAGATTTCCACATCTCAAAATATCATGAATCTCCACCATAGAACCGTATATGGTTTTCGAAGTAGTAACAGTTTCAAGACATATCTTATGATTACACTCTTCTTCTTCCCGGCGCCCCATAAAACCAAATGTTGATTTTCGGAATACTCAATACCGGTTCTTTAGGAAATAATCAGATAATATATAAGAGCAGGGATCGCCCTCCAACCATTTAAGTGGACGGATCTCTTTATCATTTGTCCTAGAAGAACTAAACGAGTTTACACGTGTAGTATAGAACGACTGATGGTAACTGTACCATATAATCCGCATGTTTTACCTAGATATTTCCAGAGTTAAAATCCTTTGGTGTTAAGTAGGGAATATTTCCCTACCTCCAAAATTAAGAGAACTACATATTTAGGCCAAGATTAGATAGTCGGTTATTTAACTATCAAATAAGCAAACATTCAACCAAAGATTTACTTTTCACACTGAAATCACTAAGCCTCGTTTAATTTAATTTCGATAAATTAAAAAATTTCATCAACAACAGACATATACTTATCTCACCGGAATAAGTATATTCACAAAACATTCTTTTCTAAAGTACTTAAAAATCTTTTAAAAATAGATATAGGAAGTACCATTCGACATCGACCATGGGTACCAGCTAAATGGTTACATCTCTATCATAGAGAAATCCAAACTTAACTACAAGCAATGTCACGATCCATTTTTTCATACCTTTTGAATCGATAATAAACCACCTATGCCCAATTCAAATTACATGAAAATACGGAACATGAATGGCAATAAAGAAAAATAGGTAGAGCGGAATCTTACTAGAATGGAATAACATATAATATTGAAAAATTATTTTTCAACCGAAAACTTTTAAATACATATATCAGAGTCTAACCTAAATTCAGCTTGGATAGTTATAAACATCCACCCTTACAATTGCTGATAAACATTAAACTAAAACAAACTAAGTACATCGGAAAATAGAATATGTACATACGTAGAAGAATATCTCCAGCTCTCCTTTGCAAACTCCAACCGTCTTCGACTAAACCTGAAACTACTCGGATCTGTCCCAAGTATTGAAAATACCCAAATCAGGCTTGATAAACCAGCGTGAGAAAAACTCAATAATTAATGACAACGTCACATATCAGCCTTCGAATAGAAATCCTTTGAAAAGAAAGAGTATCTCATAAGACCACGCCCACACATAAACACGGACGGGTTTTTACCTTATGATAACTAAAACACTTTTATATCAAAACCTTTGATATTATTTCTAATGACATTCTTTGAAAACATTTACAAATAAACTTATTAATCTTATCCGAAATGGTTACCCATAAATCAATTCGAGGCTATTCATTACACCAATACAAACAAAACCGTAGGTTCCTATTGGAGAATGGATTTCCATAAAAATGACCAGATGAAGGATCTACCTTCCAAAATGGGTACACTACTAGATGGATGTCCCGAGGACCATCACAAAGGATCCTCTACCAACACAAGACCGGCCTATCTCTATAACTAGATAGTACCGAATATATCATCCCCGGATCGTTGCCAACCTTCATCCGAGCGCTCGATTTCCATACACCACATTAATTCACATCCCGAACGTCATAGTGGGAAGAAATATATCTAGAAGGGGATGATCATACCCTAATTGGGAATGAGCCACTTCGCTTTGCTGCATCTAATCCTGTTTCAATTATTTCCGGTTTGATGAGGCTTGAGGTAATGATTACCTTTTCACATAGCACATATCACATCTTTGAATGCCAAAATGTCATTTCCGTTAACTACTAATTGCCTTCCACAAAAATACATCCCTTGAGCTCGTACGTCTCAAGGAGGGTTTTAAGCTAAAAGAAGTTTCCTTCTCTGCCACTACTGATGTACGTTTGTAAACACTAATGTACGTAATCTTTGAAAATGAAATATCAGGAAAACATCCATACAAGTCGTCCAGGAATAGTAAAAACTGAAGGCACTCTCCTACTACCACTAGTAGCGAGTAGTCATTGCAATCCGAAAAATCTCGACAACAACGAGACCGCTGCTATATATAACTCTAATGGGAGCTGTTCAGAGCAAGTCAACAAGCAGTCCTCACACCATGAAGATCCAGGTTTTCAATAGTCATCGCCTTCAATATTTCCTCATATTCGAAGGTATACATTGGTTCAAAATGGTTTTTGAACAGTAATCACCCAAATCCGACCCCGGTTCCATCAAAATTCAATTATCGATAAAAAGTGAATATGAGTATACAAGATTTATAAAGTCTCTTTTCACTTTAATTCTTTTTGGATGATTTTGAAATCTCTTTCTTTTGACTTAGGACAATTCTAAGTAATTCATTCTTTCGCTTCGGATAATATCTCAAATCTTCTCACTTAACTCTAGATCCAAATTCCTTAACATTTTAGGCGGATCAAAAACAACATTATTTAGGACATCGTTCACGATAATTCCTAAATCAATATGAGCAAACATTTTTGAGTAAATAGGATCATAGAAATCATTCTTTTTGGAGATTGCTTAAATTTTGGACAATACCAATCTTCTTTTATTTTGGAAAAACTTAATATAATCTTTTTTATCTTAGAGCATCCGGGCTTTCCTTTCAATCTACTCCACCCCTCGCCTAAGAAAAGAAAACATAGGCTAGGTAAGTTCAAGGCAATGGTTGCTCCATCCCTAACCTTAGTTAAACACCTTGTTTATCTTCCCAGATCTCAAGACGGGATAAATGTACTAGCCGTTTCCGCATACTCGGTTATCAACTTATCTTGGAATTTACTATAAATATTTCATATTATCTTTCAAAACGGTTAATCTTCCTTTTAAAAACATTCACAATTGATTCTGGGAAAAATCGTCACGTTTAAACTCATATTCAAAAAATTATACAATTTGCAGCATAAAAGTGCTATGGAAAGTGCTATATAAGCTTATTTGATTAAATCAACTTTTAAACATTCGATAATTCATATTTTCCAACCCAAATCTCTTTTAAACTATTTAAATTGTTTTATCAAATTTATTCCATATTTTTCATAATTAAAAATATTTATTTAAACGGATTTCCTGTTATGGTCACTTAACTACATTAGCGCAATTTTTCTAGAAAATTGATTTGATTTTAATTCAAAATTTACTCAACGAAACGTTGATTTTCTTTCTTAGTTTAGAAGATATGGATATAATAATCCAGAATTTTCTTATCTTGAAGAATTCTGAGCTATATTCCACTCTACATATTCGTTAGAACTTGTCGGCGCAAAATCACGAACTACTGTTGCGGACGCACCTAGTTTTAACTTATTTTTCAGTATTTGAAATAATTTATTCAAATTGAATTTTATCACTTATAAAATCATTATAAATCATCTTAAATCAATATTTCACTTTTTAAATTATTTAAACTGAATTTTCATTATTACCGTATTATAATATTATTTTATTCACATTATTTTAATATTAAATTTTAAATTTCAAATTCAATTCTAACTTTAAATTAAACTCACTTAAAACTTAGATTTCAAATCTAATTTCAATTTAAACTTCAATTCAGCCTTAATCTCAGCTTCAATTTTTCAAAATCGATTTCAATTTCAATTTCACTATTCATCTCAATTTCAATTTAACTATCCTTTTCAATCCCGTTTTACTTCATATTTCAAATTCTCTTTTATTTTTACTTTAATTTCACTTCTAATTGGAAAAAAGACTTATTTTTCCAAAATATCTCATATCACTAAAATATGATCTTTTTAACAAAGAGGTTATTAAATCAAAATGAACATAACCAATATCCATATTTATCACTAACATAACATCCATTCAACCAATCACATAAAATATGATTTCAAATCCAACTTTCACTATTAATACCATAAGGGATATATTATCACAATTCAATTATCTAACCAAATTATCTAATCTTCCATACTAGAAATCAGTTGTTATAAACATTCATATGTCATAAGAGTATAAATGTGGTTATTTTAATATAAACAAAATATGAATTCAAAAGCGACGAGGATTTCTCATCTTCATATCCGATCCGTCAAACTTTAACGTGAGATACGCATCTCTCGAGCTACGTGTTATTTCCAACGTCTTTGAATTCGTCGCTTTCTTTTCCTTCTCCTTTTCTTTTCTTTTCTTTTTTTAATTTATTTTGGAGAGGAGGACGTATGGCTCGACAATATGGTGTATGGCGTATGGAGGTGGGTATAGCCTTGGGCGTGGGATCTTTAGGTGGAGTAGGAAGCGTGTATGGGTTTGAGGGCTCGGCCTAGGTGGAGGGAGGTGATGTATGGTCGTGGTGGATGGGTGGTGGGTGTGACGACCCGGAATTTTAAGCAATTTAAATCGGGATATTTAATTGATTTTAAATATTTAAAAGTTGATTTTTAACTTGAATTACAAATATCGTTATTTATTTGATAATTAAATACTTGAATTAAATAATTTGAAGTTGAGTAAAATGTTTAATCTGGAGTTTTAAGCCTATTAAAAATAATTTAAAGGCTCGTAAAATTTATATTGATAATACTGAGTATAATAGAAGTTGTAAAATTGAATTTAATAGTGGCTTGTTCAGTTTTAAAAAAAAATTATAGTTTAAAATTGAATTTAAAAATAGCCTTCCAAGGCACAGTCTCGGATTTCGACGAAACCAGTTCCATTGGATCCGTAATATTGTGTTATTATCGGGTTTCAATTTTCGTAGCATTTGGAGTTGTTGTGTGAGCACACGATATATAAACGCGCTGAAACTTTAATTGATATTAATCGAAATAAAATATACTTATAAAAGAAAAATCAAATCTAAAGTCAAATCTTCTTCTATACGCCTCCTTCCCATCTATTTCAAAGCCGAGCCTTCTTCCAGAATCCACTTATTAATCTTTTTTGTGAAGCCATCCTCGTTCGAATTAGTGCCTTTCCCTTTTCTTCCTTTCAAATCGAACGCAAATAATAGTATAAAAAAATTGCCGGCGAATCTATGTTTTACCCCTCTTCAATTCGATTCCCTCTTTTCCTTCTTTGTATAAAACTTGAGCTTCCATTCTTCCTTCCAGTCAACGAAAGAAAATCCAAATTTATGGCCGAATAAAAGAACATATATACCAAACAAAATCGAACCGAGCCTCCCACCTAATATCAAAATCAAATCCATCAAAAAAAGGAAAAGAGGGGTAATCGAGACTTCTACTTCTCGTAATTTCTCGAGCTCGTTGCAGCAAACGGCGAACATGGTTGTGTCAGACCATGTAGTGGATTCTCCTTGCTGTTGGTTACCAGAGAGTATGGGTGGAACAGCGAGTTTCGAATTATTTAGGGTTCGAGCTTTTTGAAGGAAGCTCGCGTTTGAAGGTGAGCACGCGATTGGATCCAGACCTTGTCGATGGGATTTTAGGGCTTCGAATTTGGTCAAGGAGACGCGGCAGGTGTTCGCGTGCGCATTGGGAGGGTAGGTTCGCATGCGAGCTGACGAGGTGTTGGGAGTTCGCCAAGGCGTGGGTGGCGATTCTGCGATGATGTCTAGGGTTCAGGCGACCTGTTGAGGAGGCAAGGTATATCCTTTTTCGATTTTAAAATTCACGTCTGCTTTTATATATACAAAATAAAAATATATTTAATATATACAGTGAAAGCATAAATATATATGTACATATAGGTTAATATTTTTCCCAGTAAAGTGTAAAACCGATTTTAGTCTTAATTATATATATACATATATGTCTATTTTGAGTTTTTATTTAAATAAATAAAAAGAAGAAGAAAAAAGAGAGAGGATGAAAACTGCAGCAGTATATAAATATGTAGTTTATGTATTTTAAATGTTAATAACAATAATAAGTATATATAGGTATACAGTAAAACAGAGAAAAATATGATATGGTAAGGAAAAATAAATTTACGTATTTACATTTTGAGGCTACTAGTTATAAAATAATAATAATAATAATGTATTATGATAATTAATCTATTTAATAAATTTATTTAATTATGGCGGCCACTAAATATTTTATTAAAAGCAAATTTGTTTGAAAATTTAATTATTAGTTTAAAGCAAAATTATTAGTTTAAATTAAATTAATAAATGACAATTGATTATTCAATTAGTTTGGATATTAATAAAATCACGTATATTCAAGGTTTGAAATCTGAAAAGAAACAAGCTGGGTTAGGTCGGACTGTAAATAAAAGCAAAGGTGAGTTAATCTCACTCGGTTAATTTAAATTTAAATGGTTAAATTTAAATAATTGATTGTATGGTTGAATTGATTGATGTGATATAGTATAGAATAATTTGTAATTGGGCATATTATGTGATGCTAACGTCTATAGATGCAGGGAAAACAGGTTGGAGGGATCCAACTGGACCCCTCAACTTTTATTTAAATTGTTTAATATTCTCTGTTCTGATTATTTGATATTCTATGATGAATTATGTGGAAGTATTGAATGTTATGGCTTAGTTGATATAATTGGGTATAATGAATTACCAAAAATATAAATTTTGATTTTTGAAATGAAAATAAAAGAAGTGAAATTGTAAGTAAAGTAATTATAGAATAAATATAAGAATGTCTTGGGAAAGAAAAAAAGTGACTTTAAAATTTTAATAAATGAATCCTGAGAATGGAAAGGAAAATTTGAATAAACAGAAAGTTAATGAATTTTAAAATGCAGTATTATCAATTAAAAAGAACAAACATTTATTTAGAATTTAAGATTTGAATTATTGAAAGAGTAAAGAAGAAATTAGAAAAGATAATAATAAAATCCATAACTACTGAATTTGGAAATGAAATGGTAAATAAAAGAATTTATTTCAAATAAAATAAATTGGAAATCAATTTGGGAAAATTGGAAATCAAATTGGGGAAATTGATTTAAGTGATTGAAGTTGGAATTTTCTCTGGATAGTCAAGTACATGTTTTTAAAAGTAAAATTTTTAAAATATAAATTAAATGTTTTAAAGTTGTTTTAAAAAAAGCAAGTTTTGTAAAATCTATTATTTCTAATATTTAAATCTAAAGTCAGTATTTTATTTAATCTATTTTAGCAGTAATTATTAAGAAGTATCTTAGTAATTTGTTTTTAATAGTAGAGATCTAGTTTTATATTGTACAAGTAACTTTATTTTCAAGTGTTTATATAGTACAAATTTTAACCAATTATTGAAGTAGTTTTAACTTAAATGTTTAAAAGTAAAATTACAAAGTAAGTATTTTGTTTAATCTATTATTGTAATAATTATTTAAAGAATGATCTGGTATTTTAAAGAAGAAAATCTAATGTATAGTAATAAGGTAACCTTATTTTATTTCTAGAATATTATTTTAAATTAAGTATTAAAGTACTTTTTTCTATATTAAATGTTAAATATATTTTACAATAAAGCATTTTTAAAGTATTTTAAAAATCCAGTTTGTGCTTGGTAGTTCCAGTGGAAATAGAAATATTTGGAATTTATTCTGACAAAGGAAGATAGTTTTGAAAACTGTTTCCAAGGAGTTTGAAAAGTGAAAATATATCTTGTGAAGATATTTTTGAGATAAATAAATAATTTGGGAAATTATTTATTGTGTGATGGATGTTGTGAATATTAATTGATAGTTAAATAACCAACTATCAATATTGGACAACGTGTTGATCGTTTCGAAGAGACCGGGACCGAGATTAATTTCTCGAAAACCACTTCGATCCGGTTTGTACTTTTCGTGGAAAACGAGTTCGAAGTCGAAGATGGAGCAGTGAAGTGCAAGGGCTAGTCGCTACTAATCCTGAGGATATTTCCAAAATGGATGTAGTAGGAATAGTGCCTTCGGTTCCGTTCGAACCCGGGACGGACTTGTATGGATGAATGCTTGCGAACATCGTCAGGTGGACGATGGGCATTCTAAGGGATATGTTCTATAAAAGGTAACGCTTAGCCTCAAGCCTCTTCAAATGGGAATGGCTGAAAATCAGGGGTTATGCAGCAAGGCTTCGTGGGTAGCCCCCACCGGAGGGTGAGGTCATCCCTGTCTAGATGTCCCTTTATTTCGGCTTAGTTGGCGGTTGCTGATCCCAACCGCGGGGTGATCTTGCTCGGGACTGTCCAGTAAGGGATGGTTCCGGTCTTGTGTTGCAGGGGAGTTAGGGTGGCTCCTCGGTATGCTGATCTAGACCAAGTACTGTGACAGGTGGTACCCCAGTGCCTAGCCATTAGTTGGAATCCATTTTCCCTACGCGCCCGTACGGTTTTGATTGTGCCCAACTATTGCTGAAACGTGAGATGCAAGCATTTCAGCTAGATTCTATT
The DNA here is from genome assembly GCA_030765085.1 of Allium cepa. Classification (NCBI taxonomy): domain Eukaryota; kingdom Viridiplantae; phylum Streptophyta; class Magnoliopsida; order Asparagales; family Amaryllidaceae; genus Allium; species Allium cepa. Next base: position 453,606,296 of record CM060932.1, read on the forward strand.
TTACTTTCTATAGATACTATTATAATATCAGAGGACTTTAATAAAAATGTTTTAGCTATCGTAAGGTAAAAACCCGACATGTTTATTTGTGGCGTGGTCTTACGAGATGCTTTTGTTTTCAAAGGATTTTTGAAACTTTAATAATCAACTGAGTGTGATTTTCTCACGCTGGTATTCCAGACTGACTCGAGTGTTATTTAACTGTAATGCTCGGGTCAGACCGAGTATTATAGGATACAGGATTTGATGATGTGGAGCTCAGGAGACGAGCAAGATGACGATACGTTCACTCGTACTTGTTTATATATATATATTCCGCCGTGTTGAGTAGTTGTGTACCCATTGTATGATATTTTTTTTGAACTGTGATTGATGTACTCTAATGATGTAATATATAAACAGATATATTTGATTTGAGTAAAGATCATTTATTATACATTATATTTTATTTCGCTGCGATGGTTAGATTCTGTTGTTGTTTCCTATTTTCTTCTTTTACCTCTTCTTCTTTAACCCAAATGGTTCGTATTTCTGTACAACTTGAGTTAATTTAGGTTGAATAGGGTTAATTCAAGGGGTACGAATTTTCGGGTCGTTTCAGTGGGGCTAAATGTAGAGGGGAAGAAAGGTGGTGCTTTTGTGGAGTTTTGGAGGTGAATTTTTTTTGTATTTGTTATATATTTTTGTAGAAAAATGGATTAGATGGTGAAGGTTTTGAAGGAGACGATAGCCATGGAAACGATGGAAGTGATGGAAGAGGAAGAGAATGGAGTTTAGAATTTTATGGAATGAAAATGTAGTGAAAAGGGAAGGGTTTAGGCTTGTATTTGTAAGTGGAGTTTGAGTGGCTAATATCCTAAATATCCTTGCCTTATTTTTTGACTTTTTATTTACTTTTTAAATTATATAATTGCCCTTTTGCTCCTTTTCCATGTAAGATAAGACTTATGCATTTATGATGATGGAAAGTATGTGTAAAGAGATGAAAGGCGATGGTAAGTTTTCTTTTTAATTACTTAACTTTTAAGTATGCTTATTTAATTATATTATGAAAATATCTTAGATATTTTCTTATCTTTTGATGTGACTAGTTGTAAAGTGTTTTAAAAGTTTTCAAAGTTGTATTTATGCATATGTCTATGTTAGTAAATGTATCAAGTTGACGACAAATTATTTTGTTTGAAAACGGTGTTTTTGTCGACAAATTTTACAGTAAAAATTTGACCTTTTTGTTAAGCTATATATTGAAGTAAACTAAACTATAGAATGAACTTTGTACTTCTTTAAATAAATTAAAACATGTCTCTTTATATTTAAAAATCATATTTAATTAATATCAAAATTCTAATTTTACAGTGTATGTAAAACTGACAAAATGCGACAAAATTTAGTTATTTTTATGAAACAATTATTGATATACTTTTAAATATATTAATATACTTTTATTATTTTTATTAGATGTTCTAAATAAGATTTAACTAATCAAATAAATATTTAAACCTATTTATTTAATCCTTTATTTACTTTTAACAAAACTTAACTTTTTTTGATTTGTTCTAAAATTCAAATTTATACCTTTTAATTTATTAACTATAAAAATAAATGATTTCTTCATTATTACATATTATATATAACATATTTATTTAATTTTTAAATTCCTTTTAAATTTGAAACAAACGAAATCTCTCATTTTTGAAGTAGCGAAATTACGGGTCGTTACATTCTCCCATACTTAAAAGCATTTAGTCCTCGAAATGAAAGTTAGACCGAGGAATCTATTTCATACTCGTTTGCTCAAACATTCTAGCTTATTTCTACTGATGATAGAAAAGATGCATATATGAAAAGATGGTTGATACCATAACAACATTAAAACAAATGATGTCAAACATACATACAGAGATTCCCCATACTAACTTGAGTACTTGTCACATACTTAAGGTTATATATACATACATCAAGTCAGACTTCCATCCTACTCATCCTAGTGCGTACTGCACATTGAAGATAACATACACAGCAACCAAACAAGACTATACATCCGAAAAAATCCAAACTGATACTATATCAACATAAATGAATACATCCATATAACTCATTCTTTGACCTGAGCATGTACCACACCTATGATCTATATATACACATGCCAAAACATAAGTCTAACCCTTATACCTTAATGTCTGCTACTTAAGATAACTATCCAATTGCTATGTTGACAGACCCAAAAAATCATACTATATGTGATATTTGATTCGATATATTATTCGAATTCACAATTTTTCTTACGAACTGATATCGATCCTCCGATTTTCTAGTGTGTAATTTGATCAAAATTCTTAATAACAAACCCTTGCTTTCCTTACATAGATCTCAACTATGATAGAAAACTCATGTACATAAACATAAACTCTCATCAATGCTAGCCGTCAAGAATCGAGTGATAAATCCTTTTTTGGATTGGTGTAAACACCTCAAAGTTCTGTACTCAAATTTTAGATCAAAATTTATATGTCGAAATGATCTATGTTTAACTTATGTACTTATCTACATTCATTTTTACCTAATATATTTCTTCAAAATTTCTATTAATCCAAGTTTATTTCACAACCATTTACTTTCTTCTAAATCAATTATTACTTAAGCATACAAATTTGACTTAAACTTGTTTAATATACCTTTACTTCCTAAGAGTATATATACGTATCCCCAAATTTCAAATTGTTATTACCTCAATTAAGGGGTTTAACAAATGTTGAATTCTACTATTATCTCAAATTAATAAGTTATAAAATTTAATCATTGGTTTTATTTAGCTTATCCATTTTCTAAATCAAATTTCTTAACCTTAAATCCATCAAATACCTTATAGTCAAATTGTGAAACTTAATTCACATGGTATTTGTTACTTAAACATTTTCATCCAACAATAAAACTACTAACCATATTATTCAAAACTTCTTTTTAACCTTTTTAACTTTTTCTGTCCACTTCCAATCTTACTTCATCATGAGTTACAAATGTTACCCTAAATGTATCGCTAACTCAAAATTTTATATTAGGATGATATTTCTTATATCTCTTATTCCTCAATTTCACTATAATTTTTTAACCTAATCAAAGTGTCTAAATTTCAAATTACCTGATCTCCTTATAAGATATAGAACTTACCCTTTTATATTATATTTTCCCAAAGTCCCTACTTAGGCATGTCTTTTTTTATATTTCATTAATAAGAATTTTTCTAAGTTTGCATTTTCTTTTTACTTTCTATAATTACAACTTCTAGCTTCAATATTATCATCAAATATCTTATAATCAAACTGTAAATTTTACTTCACAAGATATTTGAACTTAGTTTTTAAGTCCATCAATTTTGAAAATCATTGAATCTTTATTCCTTAATAACCAAATATCTAGGGGTATATGGTTAATGTTCTACATTCTAGCTTTCAACTAATTGATTCTATATGGAATATCTTATAGTCAAATCGTGCAATTCTAATTACAAGATTTTCACATTTTAGTTTTACTATGCCAAATTACAAACAATCCTTAATTACTAACCCATAAATAATAATATCCCTTTTTAATATTTAAAATACAAACCTAAGGTAAAATTATTTCATTTACCCACTTCTTTAAAACAAAACCACTTTGATAAAATTAATAAATAGCGCTCATATATATAACACTCTCATAACTCATTCTAGGGTGTTACTAACCCTATCTCTAATAAATGACTCATCCTAGGACATTACTAATGCTATCTCAGATGAGACTTACCGCTATCAGGATTCGATGTTCGCTCAACCAAAAGCTCTTATACTAATTTCATGGCCTATTTTTTCATACCCTTTGAATCGGTAATAAACCACCTATATCCAATTCAAATTGCATGAAAATACGGAACATGAAGGGTAATAAAGAAAAATAGACAGAACAGAATCTTACTAGAATGGAATAACATATTATATTGAACAAATATTTTTCAACGAAAAACTTTTAAATACATATATCAGAGTCTAACCTAAATTCAACTTGGATAGTAAAAACATCGGTCCTTAGAATTGCTGATAAACATTAAACTAAAAAAACTAAGTATAGCAGAAAATAGAATATGTCCATACGTAGATGAATATCTCCAGCTCTCCTTTGGAAACTCCAACCGTTTTCGACTAAACCTGAAACTACTCGGATCTGACCTGAGTATTGAAAATACCTAGAACGGGCTTGATAAACCATCGTGAGAAAAACTCAATAAATAATGACAATGTCATATATCAACCTTCGAATAGAAATCCTTTGAAAAGAAAGAGTATCTGATAAGACCACGCCCACACATAAACATGGATGGGTTTTTACCTTATGATAACAAAAACGCTTTTGTATCAAAACTTTTGATATTATTTCTAATGACATTCTTTGAAAACGTTTGCAAATAAACTTAGTAATCTTATCCGAAATGGTTACCCATATATCAATTCGAGGCTATTCATTACACCAATACAAACAAAACCACAGGTTCCTATTGGGGAATGGATTTCCATATAAATGATCAGGTTAAGTATCTACCTTTCAAAATGGATGCACCTCTAGATGGATGTCCCGAGGACCATCATAAAGGATCCTCTACCAACACAAGACCGGCCTATCTCTGTAACAAGATAGTACCGAATATATCATCTCCCGATCATTATCGGCCTTCATCTGAGTGCTCGATTTCCATACACCACATTAATTCACATCTCAAACGTCATAGTGGGAAGAAATATATCTAAAAGGGGATGATCATGCCCTCATTGGGAATGACCCACTTAGCCTTGCTGCATCTAATCCTGTTTCGATCATTTTAGCTTTGATGAGGCTTGAGGTAATGATTACCTTTTCACATAGCACATATCACATCTTCGAATGCCACATTGCTATTTCCGTTAACTACTAATTGCCTTCCACAAAAATACAATCCTTGAGCTCGTATACGAATTGGTAAATAAATTAAAATTCTAAAAATCCAAAATTTTGATACGAACCCAACGGAAGAAACCGTGCATGAATCCGAGTTCGTATGCAAAAGTTAGTCGAGTTAGAAATTTGAAATTAAAAATTAAATTAAAAATAAATTACGTTTTTACACCTGAATTTAATTTTAAATTTCAAACTTCTAACTCAGATAACTTTGCATATGAACTCGGATTCGCATGCAATTTCTTCCATTGGGTTCGTATCAAAATTCCAGACAACATGAAACTGGTTTGGTTGAATTTGGAGTCCATTCAAATTTTAGGCTTTTATTGGATTTTAAATTGCTATAACTCAAAGATGAGTGATTTAATCCGCTCATGTAATACTAAATCTTCTTATGTTAGTTGAATTAAATTTACAAATTGATAAGAATGTTATTGGTTGTTGTTTGATAGTTTAATTTGACATTTTAATTGAAATTGAATTTTATTGAATTAAATTCCATTTAAATTAATATTAAAATTTTATTACCAGTTAAATATCAGATATTGATAACTGGTTAATTGTTGTGATTTATTGGCTGGTTTGGATGTTAATTGTGATAGATGTCTATTTTTTGACATTTTGGATGATTGGATGTTTATTTATTTTTGTATATCCCTGTTATCACTTTGTATATTAAGTTACATCATATAAACTCTTATTTTGGATTATTTCGAATGAATTAAGAAATAGATTTAAATGATATATACCTATGATACTTTGATTTGGATTGAGATGATATATATCCATCCCTAAAATTAAAATTTGAAATAACTATTCACTTGGCCAAAGGATAGAAAATTATATAAGGACGTTGGTTAAATTAAATGGTTTTAAAATCTTGAATTTGGATTATGGTTATTTATTTTAAAGAAAATAAATTGTGGATTTATATGAATTGAATTATTTCTAGCTCAAGCTTTGACATGTTGAATTGGTTAAAAGAAATTGTTTTAACGAGTTAAAATTGAAATGTGAAGTTATAATCGATATGTAACAACCCATAATTTTTAACGATTTTATAACGTAATTAACTGAAATTTTTCATGAAAAATTAAACAATAAAAATTTTCAATGAAAATTTGACATTTGGTATGCCTCTATCTAAACATAGAAAATGGTAAATTATTATTGAAAAATATGAAAGTTAATTCTATTGTGTGATTTTCAACTTTAATTTAAGATGAGTTAAATTTGATGTAATTGAAATACTATTGAAATCTTAATATTTTTACATAATAAAAATGTAACCATTTTCTGAGTGAGACGTCATAATTCGTTTCATCAAATTTGGATTTCACTAGCCCGTTGATCTTATTTTCGATAAATTAGCAGCATTTTCAGCAACAAAAAATCAACTTTTGATAGAATCATTGTGTAGCTGATATTTGTATGCCATTCTAATCATCTCATAGTGCTGATCACAACAGTATATTCAGTTGTGCATTTTGGAGTACAGTACGTGATGAAATCGGTGAAACAATTTGTCGTATCGGTCTTGTACCTGAGCCTGTTTGGGTTCCTTTCTCCTTTTTCTTAACCACCGGTTGAAACTAATAGCCACCTGCTTTTATTAATTTTAGAACCCAAACCTCCAACCTTTTGTTATCCTATCTCACTTTATGCAGTGACACATCATTGCTCTGTCCTTTTGTTTTTATCTTCCTTCTATTTACTTCAAGAAAATTTATTATATTCAGAAAACAAAGAAGCTCGAATATATATTGCTTCCGCCATTTTTCTCTACCCTTCTATATTTGTTTGTATTGTTCTTCAGAACAAAATATATTATAGATTGGTTTGTCCCCTTTATCATCTTTCTCGAAACTTCGCTCGGTCATGCCTGGCTCTCCACCGAGCCTTCCACTCTCACTCAACAACGTCGCCATATTTTCTCCACCCCATCCTCATCCTCAGCCTTATTTACCATGCCTCAGTTCTCTTGACCGAAGCCGTGTCCTTGCACTGCCTCAAGCTCTGTCGTACAAAACCCAAAATCTGAAGTCTGCCTTTCCACCTTTATTTGCCGATTACTTTTCCTTCCACTCCACCCACCACAAACGACAGCCAATGCACACCACCATTAACTCATCTTCCTCCCACCCACTCATTTGCAACCAACCTCACCATGCTTCCTCTAGTCTCCTTGCTCTGTTCCACCCACCACTCTTTTTCCTGCAACCGATGGCCGCACGCAACCTTTCAAAAACCCTGGTGCTAGCAGCGTCGACGCTTGGTTTTCCGCCTCTTCGAATAAAGTCAATGATATACATATTTTTTATTTATACATATGTTTTATACATAATTATAATAAAGTCGGTTATATACATATGTTCAATACTTACTAAAATTTATGTTATATTTTAAATAGATTTTTTTATATAGCTTCATTTGGTAATTTTGAGGAAAACATATGTATTTTAATAAATATGAATTTTCAAAATAATATGAAGATGTTTTATTTTAATGTGTTTTAAATTAAGTATCGATTTTAAAATATATGAAGATTTTATTTTAAATTGAATAGTGATTTTAAGAAAAGATTTAATATGATATACATCTCGTTTGGTTTATGTCAAGCTGATTTGGATTAGTCCTCATCGTTTCCTATTTACCAACTCTGTTCGTTAAATCCGTTTTCAACTTGCTTCATTTGAGATTTGTTATTTGGATTGGTTGATTTTCAGGTTCGTGATTTAATTCATAGCTTGTCATGTTGTCTATCTTCTCTATCCTCGAAAGGTGAGAAATCACCCACGATTAACATTCTTATAGTTAGTAAATTTGATTTCACTTGAATGACAATTGAAATATGTTGTTGAATTTAAATTGCTGGTTATTTAATAGTTGAATATAATATGACATTATCTGCAATTGTTCATCTGTGGTATATGAAACCATATCCTGTTGTATATATTTTATTTACTTTATCACTGATGATATAGGCCCGTTATTGATATGTTATATTTTATCATATTTGTTCTCACTCTGCAAGTTCCCGGTTAATTTAGAATTCCCTATGGGTTGAAATGATACATTCCCGAACGATTTTATAGAATATGGGAAAATCATTATGGGTGGAAATGATAAACCCAAGCGATTTTCATTGATTTTTAAATTTTGAGATTACGAGTTGAAATGATGTATACCTGTATATATTTAAATTGTGGATTGAAATGGTAAATATCTATATCACTTGATCTAGGATAGAAAATTATATATGGACACCATTGGTCTATATTTTGAAAATGATTTCCAAGTTTTGAAAGGAAATATATAGGGTTTAAATAAATATTGATTTTTTTGAAAATAATGTATATGTAAATTTTATTTTATATAAGTCTAAATTTTAGATTTTTAAAATTTTATGTTTTGGAGATTTAAATTTATAAGTTAGTTCTAAAATTAAAATTTTTAAGATTTCTTATAATTTTACTATTTTAAAACATATATATATATATATATATTATATAAAATAAATCAAAAATAAGATTTAATTTAATAAAATTTAATTTAATTAGTATATAATATGTTTAAGTATTTATTTAAATTTATATTACTATTTTAAAAATAAATTTTTGTAACTTTAATAATAAAGGTTGGGAAGATAAATTAATGTTGACTTGGAATTTAAATTTTTGTTAATTATTGAATTTAGATAAGCATTGATTTAACTTATTGAATTTGAGAATTTAAGGATATGATTTATAACTTGATTTTTGATTAAAAGTGATTAAAGGAATATTTTCAAATTTAAATAAATTGATATGGGATATTTAATTTATTTAAGTTTGAAATTTGAGATTTTATTTAAATGATTATTGGATTTATTAAGTGAATGTTTCATAACTAGACAATAATAAAGTTGAAATTGAAGTGTAAATGAAATGTATCAAATCGAGGTATTGTAAGGTTTGAATATTTAAACTTTGAAATCTATTGAAATTGAAATAGTTTAGTTTGTAGTTCAAATCTATATTTGAAATCAATATAAATAAAAAATGGTTTACTGAGAGGTTGAATTGAATTGAAATTGATGTACTGTGATTGAATTTTTGAAATTTTAGTTGATTTGAATCGATTTGTGAAATTGGAGGACACTATTTTATTATATAAAGTAACTTTAATATATGTAAACTATTCTAATTTATAACTATTTTAATATATATACTATTTTCAACATCTAAACAGTTAAGGTGGAAAGTGTTATGATTTCTAAAGTGTTATGATTTCAAAAGTGTTATAATTTCCAAAGTGTTATGATTTCAAAAGTGTTATGATTTCGAAAGTGTTATGATTTCGAAAGTGTTATGATTTCGAAAGTGGTATAATTTTGAAAGTGTTATGGTTCTGGAAATGAATATTATTTAAAGTGAATAATAATATCGAATTTATATCGTTTTGAAATGAATATGATATTTTGATACAAAGTATGAACTATATGAAATGAAATGACCACGGTATGAAATAAGCGTTTGGTTGTTAAAAATACCGAGATCGGATATTGTCATACTCTCTGCCAATACCGAAAACCACTTTAAATTTGTGTACGTGGTGGAGATTCGAGAACGAAGTAGGATGGTTTGACGACGATTCTATATGGCATTGACGTAGCTCCGACTCCCGTGAGTCAGCTTGCTTTGGCTTAAACCAGAGCTACAACGGGCCAAGTGGGGTCATTCCCCCCTATCGAATACATTTATTCAATACCATTTTATTGCTTTTGTGATTTGAATGGGTGCACCTTTGATTTTGGGAATGTGTCATGAGGTGGGCGGTAGTAGATGCTATGTGTTACCACCAGTCCGGGAGTGCAAATATCTACCTTAGCATTGCCTTGAGTGCCTTGTCGCATGTCTTATCGCGCTTTCTACGAGTTTGTTTGTACCCTACCTATGTGGTGTCCTCTGGGTAAACCTCCAGTTTACGGAGGAGCGTACGGGAGTGTATAGACTACGGGAATATATAAAATGTGTTAAGGGGAATTTGGGTACGCCTTAATGTTATTTTAATAGTTTACTTTACTTTAGACATATTATAATAGCGTATATTATTATATAGTAGATAGTTCCACGGACTCTTAGAGGATGGAAATCCTAATTATCCTTTAAGTTACTTGTATTTCAGTTGACATTTCACTTGAGTTGAATTTATTAATATAAGAATATTAATCCTTACTCGAATGTTTTGTGTTTTTCTTTATGCTCGGGTCAGACAGAGTGTCGCACCATTTGAGACTTATGTAACAACCCGCATATTTATCGAGTTTACATTTAAATATTTTATTTAAATATTAAATCGTTAATCGGATTTTGGTCCGAAAAGCTACTTTTTGCAAACGGACAAATTAGGACTCGAGACCACTTCCATTGAGTTCGAAATGTCGTTTACAACATTTTTAAGTATAAACATTGATATGATTGGAGATAGTGGAATTTCACTACTTTTTCACTTGAGACTTTGGGTTGGGCTTTTAGCCTATTAGACCCAACCTTCACCCCTCCTCTTTATAACTTCATTTCTATTTGCCTAAGCTTTCAAGCTTCTTCAAAAATGGTGGAGGGAATGGGAAATTAAAATTCCAAAACTCAAATTCAATTGCAATCCATCTTTATACTCCAAATTCAAGAAGAAGACGTTGGATTCAAGCTTCTTGTGCTTAGATAGAAGAGGGATTGATTCCTGCTTGCTTAAAACTTCATTTTCGTTGATATTTGGTGCAAAGGTGAGATTTTTATCTCACAAATCTAGTATATAACTATATTGGACTGTTGGGAATGATTCCCTATCACTTTTGCATGCACATTTGCCTTTGGTTTGGATTGGATTGGCGAAAAACTCCAATTTTTAGCATTTTTGGAAATTTCCTACACTTAGCTCATTCTGGCCACTTGACTCGTTCGGTGATAGGTCGCAAGGTCACTGGGTCATAGGTCGCAGGGCTTTAGGTCATTCTGGAAATGTTGGCACTTCAGAGTTAGGTCGCTCGTGAGTTAAGCCTTAAGTCGTAGGTCGCTCCCGAGTTAAGCCTTAAGCCGTAGGTCGCTCGCGAGTTAAGCCTTAAGCCATAGGTCGTTCGCGAATTAAGCCTTAGTTCGTTAGGCCTATAACCCGTTAAGTCGGGAATACATTAAGTCGTGAACTCTGTTAGGTCGGCCATGTTGGGTCGTGAGTCATCGTTAGGTCGCAACCTCTGTTAGGTCGGCCATGTTGGGTCGCGAGTCATCATTAGGTCGCAACCTCTGTTAGGTCGGCCATGTTGGGTCGCGAATCATCGTTAGGTCGCAACCTCTGTTAGGTCGGCCATGTTGGGTCGCGAGTCATCGTTAGGTCGCAACCTCTGTTAGGTCGGCCATGTTGGGTCGCGAGTCATCGTTAGGTCGCGAACACCACTAGGTCGCTTGACCCCTATGTCGCAACCATTAGGTCGCTCGACCCTATTCCCCTTAGGTCATTAGACCTCATTTTGTCTTCACTAGGTCGAACCCCGTAGCGGTGGCGTTGCCCCCGCACCCCCACCTTGGGGGGTTGCCAACCCCCCCTGGACCCCCCCTCCGTAGGGGATCTTATATGAAAAACATTCAACAGAACTTGCTACGCTGATTTCCTTGGATTTTTATCACATCTCCGAATGTGATCTTTGTGATTGATTGTTTCTACAATCGCTTCTGTGATTGGTCACTTTAAAATATAAAGGTTTCAAAACTAGTAGTAAATATCAAAACTTTTTCAATAAAAGGATTTCAACTCTATTTTTAATAACAAAGCTCTTTTCTTAACCCGTTTTCCAATCTATTAGTATATACAAACCTTTACCTCACTCGGATGAGAAATCTAATTAAACGGCTTAGTAAAACAAGTGGTATGAAACGCTTGCGTTTGCTTCGTCGGTTAATTCTTGGACTTGCTCGATTGAACCTCTTGTGACAATTTTCTAGTGAAGATTTACAGTTTGTTCGTAAATATTTAAGTTAAGCAAGTGGTTATGGGACATGAAGCTAAACCTTTATATCTACTAGCTTAGTGTAATTGACACTTCTCGTTGATCATGACGATCATTCTTATGATTTAGACTAGCAATTGTGCGATGTCTCTTGTTTGCTTGGTTAGACTAGACACCACTTGTGTGATTTCAGTCACACATACCTTTTTACCTTATTGGTTAGTCTAGACACCACTTGTGTGATTTCACTCACACATACGTTTTTGTTTGCGAGGTTAGACTAGACACCACTTGTGTGATTTCACTCACACATACCTTTTTGATTTTTGGTTAGTCTAGACCTCATCTGTGTGATTTCGACTCACACATATGGGGTAGCTCCCCATGGTCTTCGGACCGTCATGTGATAGGCCTCTTTCCCCTTTTCTGTGATTTATGGATTTCTTGTGTTGATTTCTGGAATTTATGTCATTGACTTGTTATGAGTACGAGTTTAGGGTATGATGCCCTCTTTGGATCTTTGAGAAGATTCTTGTGATATCGATTTATCTCTTATTGATTGATCTTCTGTTTGTCATCATTTGCATACTTATAGTAGTATGTCAGTATGGATATTTTTATGTTATGCCATATCTTTTATTTTATACCATGTCATCTGATATTTATAGCTAGACTGATCCGTTTATTATTTTCTTAAATAATACTCGAGTCAGACCGAGATGTTACATGTGCTTCTGCTTGACTTCTTTCCGGGATTTGCTACTCTGACTTTTGGCTAACTATTTAGATTAGAAGTTTTTGTTGTATACACTTGAGACATAGACTCATAGTTGTATTCTTTTGTATAGCACGTGTTGCTATTCTTTTGTATTATTGTGGATCTCTTTGACCACTACTCTGATGTACACTTTCATGTGTTAGTTATATATTCATATCTTCTTCCGCCTCTGTGATATGGATGTTGTGACTGATTTGTGTTATACTTATTTCTATGTTTGTTTCCGAAGATCATTTATAGCCTGTGATAAGCAATTACATGGATGGTCGCTCCTCAACAGCCTTATTCTCCGCGCTAGTTGACAGCACTACTCCGTAGTGTCCTTGGCTAGCGTGGGTATAGAGGTGGGGCGTCACAACTTACCTTTGGAGATTGGAGCTTTGTTTGACGATCTATCCAGCTTTCAGTTATCTCAGTTTATTTCAGTCATTTATGTTCAGACTTGTCTATTGCTTTTGTAGTAGAGAATTATTTATATTTGAGATTCTGTTGTATTTTTTTTCAGACTCTAATGTTTTACAGTAGCTTCATGAACTACTATTTATCTATTCCGCTGCTTATTGTTGAAATAATCTATGTCTGTGATTCCGTGATTGATTTATTTACTGTATATGCTGAGTTTTGCCAAATATAAATTTAACAATTTGTTGTTTTGAGCAATTCAAGTTCGACATGTGTGGATGCAAATGGTTCGAAATACCGGGTTATTACAGTTGGTTTCAGAGCTCTGGTACAGGAAAAACTTAGCATATAGAGTAAATTTAATTACGGAATCACCTTTGTTCGAGCTTGAATTTCTTACTCATTGATTCGGATTTCTTTCAAACTTTGGAATGCTACCTTGTTCTAAAATCCATTCTGGTCTCTGCCTGTTCGTGTTCTTCTTGATTCTGGAGCATCCCATAGCTCCACATCGGTTGATCTCTATAATGAATTTTAGACCATCTTTCCACCTCAATTGGCAATTTCTTCCTTGTGTGTGTCTAATTCCATCGGCGGTCCCGCCAATCTTAGAATGATTTGAAATGGGGTGAAACTCCTTTACAACAAGCGTCGATTCACTGGAGCTTTCTATGCCCTCGGTTTAGATGTTGTTATTTCTAGTAAAGCCTGAAACGTTCGTAAGCGGACGACCAGGGAAATTCTCTTGTAATTATATTTCAAATTTCCTCACGATTATGCAGGCAATTTTATCTTTCGCCTAATCCTCAACCTAATGATCTTGACTTCCCCGATAGTCAGGGATTATCCTGATGTTATGGTAAAGTCACTCCTCCTCCTATGCGGAAAATTGAATTCTACATCGATCTTACTCCTGAAATCTCGGTTGACCCGGTTAAGGTCACCCGCGATTAATATTAGTCTATCCATCTTCCCACTTTTGTAATTAAACTATCTCATCTTCATTTTGAGCCTATTTCCCTATTAGGATTCTCTGTAATTAGGATCCCTCTAAATTTGAATCTCTATCTTTGTTCTATATTCCATTTTTGAATCATCATGTGAGTGAGTGTATTTGTAATTGATATAAAATTGTTTTATATTGTGTTGTTTGATTTGTTTAGTTTGATTTTGAGTTTCAATTGATTCGTCTGGCCAACGCTATCGGTAGGAATTCCAAAACACTTGAACAGTGCAAACCCACACAAATATTATTTTTGAAATTTGCAAATGAAATAATTTTGTGTATAATTATATTAATACATAAAGGTATAATTTTCTAAAATTAAATAGTTAGATTGATTGGTTGTTAGAAATGATAATATTTGATTTTCATTTATTGTTTTGTAAACCGTTGACTATTGCAACATGATATAAATAAATGAAATTATAAAACATAATTAATAAATTTGATTTGAAATGAAATGAATTTAAATTAAAGATTGAGAATTAAATTTTCGGTGCTTTTCAAAAAAATTGGTTTTTAAAGTTTTGGAATATAGTATTTGAAGATATTTTCGCTTGAAAATTGTTTTCAAAGAATATTTAAAGAATAAAATCGGTATTCTCCTCTTTTGTCGCTGGAAATAATTTCGGTGATGACTGCAGCTTCATGGACATTCATTTTCGAGTCTCAAAGTGGAGAGGCCACGTAGCAGCTTTGCTACACTTTTGCTTTGGGGTAAAAGGAATTTGATTTGAATTTCTTGAATATGATTTGATTCATGAAATATATATATGTATATTTATTTCAAATGGTGGGAAGGGAAACCAGAAAGTTTATATTCTTAATTTTTTGTTAAGATTAGAGTTTTCATTTATTGAAATAAATCAAAATTTTGAAATATTTGGAGTGTTTAAAATATAAATTGCAATTCAAAAATAATTGGAAGCAGTTGGACAAGGATAAAATTTATTTGTATAATAATACATTATATTCTAATAAACATGTATAACTTACATGAATTATTTAAAAAGTTAAATTGTAAATGAAAATGTGTAATTGAAGGTTATATAAGAAAAAAAATTAATTAAGTAATAAAATGTCCAAACTAAATTTTGCTTAACAAAATTTCAAAAATCACTGAAAATTTGTATAGTGTTCGATTACATTCAAAAACAATAATAAAATTTACCTGGAAATGATTTGAATGTAATTGAATAATATACAATAATAAATGTAAGCAATAAGATTTTTGAAATGAAATATTGTTAAGTAAATTTTAAGTAGAAGATTTAATGGATATAATAAAAACTTATATAGTTAATTTACGTTATAAGAATGTGTTAAGTGGAATAAAACTTAACAATAAAAAGAAGATGTTATTTAAGCATATGATTATGAACTGAAGAAAATAAACAGGAAATAAATGAATTTATATTTTGAAACTGTTTATAAACAACAAAGAATAGTCGAAATTTAATTATGAGTGGAATTAACTTAAGTCTAATGGATACAATAAATAAGTTAAATCAAATAAATTTTGTTTTGAAAGAAATTTTGTAACAAATATTAATAAATTGAAATAATTCAAACTAAATGAAAATAGCTTGAACTTAAAATAAACAAAGTATGAATACAATGGATAGTTATTGAACAAAATGGATGGAACCCAAATTTGTTGAATATCAATCAATTCTAAACTGATGAAATTTATATGGTTTGAATTAATTGTTGTATTTTGCACTTCAATCTATCTTCCTTTCTAATTGCTTTTATTCTCCTATCTCATTCCTTTTCGGAGACGAAAAGTTTTGTGTGGAGGAGAGTGTAATGACCCATAATTTTTAACAATTTTATAACGTTATTAAATAAAAAAATTCGTGAAAAATTAAACAATAAAAATTTTCAACGAAAATTAGACATTTGGTATGCGTCTATCTAAACATAGAAATGGTAAATTTTTGTTGAAAAATATGAAAGTTAATTCTATTGTGTAATTTTCAATTTCGATTCAAAATCAGTTATATTTGATGTAATTAAAATACTATTGAAATCTTAACATTTTTATATAATAAAAATTTAAACCATTTTCGGAGTGAGACGCCATAATTCGTTTCGTCAAATTTGGATTTTCTAGCCCCGTTTATCTTATATTTGATAAATTAGCAGCATTTTCGGCAATGAAAAATCAAATTTTGATAAAATGATCATATAGCTGGTATTTGTATACCGTTATGATCATCTCGTCCTATTGATCACCGTAGTATATTCAGTTATGCATTTTGGAGTCCGGTACGCGACGAAATCGGTGAAACGATTTGTCGTATCGGTCTCGTACTTAAGCCTGTTTGGGTTCCTTTGTCATTTTTCTTACCCACCGGCTGAAACTAATAGCCACCTGCATTTATTAATTTCAGAATCCAAATGTCTGATCTATTTTTATCCCATATCACCTTATACAGTGATACGTCACTGCTCTGTCCTTCCGTTTTCATCTTCCTTTTGTTTACCTTAAGAAAATTTATTATATTCAAAAAATAAAGAAGTCGAATATATATTGCTTCTGCCATTTTTCTCTGCCCTTCTACTTTTGTTTTTATTGTTCTTCAGAACAAAATATATTATACACTGGTTTGTATAAAATCAAAAGTTGCTTCGTCCCCTTTATCATCTTTCTTGAGACTTCACTCGGCCACGCCTAGCTCCCCACCGAGCCTTCCATTCTCACTCAATAGCGTCGCCTTATTTTCTCTACCCCATCATCTTCCTCGGCCTTGTTTTCCATGCCTCAGCTCTCTTGACCGAAGCTGCGTCCTTGCACCGCCTCAAGCTCCGCTGTACAAAACCAGAAATCCAAAATATGTCTTTCCACCTTCACTTGCCGATTACTTTTCCTTCCACTCCACCCACTACAAACGACAGCCAACAAACACCACCATTAACTCATATTCCCCTCACCCACTCATCTGTAACCAACATAACCATGCTTTCCCTAGTCTCATCGCTACGATCAACCCACCGCTCTCTTTCCTGCAATCGATGGCCGCACGCAACTTTTCAAAAACCCTTGGTGCTAGCATCCTCCACATAACAGCATCGATGCTTGGTTTTCCGCCTCTCCAACATGTTAGTAGCAATCTCACTCAACTTCTTTAGCACGTTTATCTTGGTGTATATATACATTTCAAATTTATTTGCGTAGTGTGTGTATTTGGATTGATCATAATGCTAATGTTGAAGTATGTTCGTATATATATATATATGGTCACACCAGGAATACAACCTGTTTGATTTTATATAAATTTATATAAGTTGGAAATAGGGTGTTGGTTCGTTTATATATATATATATATATATATATATATATATATATATATATATATATATATATATATATATTAATAAATAGTGATTTTAAAATAAGCATTGATTATTCTTAATATATGACACACACACACACAGATATATATATATATATATATATATATATATATATATATATATATATTTAATCCGTATATGTTATATATGGATGCACTCAATATCTATATTAGTATAATGCAGTGTAGATATATATGTCCACCGTACATATTATAGAGGCTTTATATAAAGAAGAATTATAAATATTTTACTATTTTGGGCTGCGCCTTGCCCTATATATGTGTGTGTGTGTGTTTATGACAGTAATTTATAATAATTATAATAATAGTTATATACATATGTTCAAATATTTACTAAAATTTATGTTATATTTTAAATAGATTATTTTATATAGCTTCAATTGTGATATATTTTTAAAGATTCATTTGATAATATTGAGGAAAATATATGTATTTTAACTAAATACGAATTTCCAAAATAATATGAAGATGTTTTATTTTAATGTGATTAAAATTAAGTGTCGATTTCAAAATATATGAAGATTTTATTTTAAATTGAATAGTGATTTTTAGAAAAGATTTAATATGATATATATTTCTTTTCGGTTTGTATCAAGCTGATTTGGATTCGTCATCATCGTTTCCTATTTACCAGCTCTGTTCGTCAAATCCGTATTCAACTTGCTTCATTTGAGATTTTTCGTTTGGATTGGTTGATTTTCGAGTTTGTGATTCAATTCATAGCTTGTCGTGTTGTCTATCTTCGCTATCCTCGAAAGGTGAGAAATCACTCATGATTAACATTCTTATTATTAGTAAATTTGATTTCACTTGAACGACAATTGAAGTATGCGGTTAAATTTAAATTGCTAGCTATTTAATTGTTAAATATGATATGCCATTACCTGCAATTGTTCACCTGTGATATGGCACCATATCCTGTTGTATATACTTTATTTACTTTATCACTGATGATATATACCTGTTATTGAATGGTATATTTTATCGTATTTGTTCTCACTCTGCAAATTATCGATTAATTTAGAATTCCCTATGGGTTGAAATGATACATAACCAAACGATTTTGTAGAATAGGGGAAAATCGTTATGGGTTAAAATGATAAACCCAAGCGATTTTCATTGATTTTCAAATTTTGAGATTGTGGGTTGAAATGATATATATCTGTGATATTTAAATTGCGGATTGAAATGATAAATATCCGTATCACTTGATGATGGGATAGAAAATTATATACGGACACCGTTGGTTTATATTTTGAAAATGATTTCCAAGTTTTGAAAGGAAATATATGGGGTTTTAATAAATATTGATTTTTTTAAAAACATTGTATATGTTAATGTTATTTTATATAAGTCTAAATTTAAGATTTTTAAAATTTTAAGTTTTCGAGATTTAAATTTATAAGTTAGTTTTGAAATTAAATTTTTTAATATTTTTTTATAAGTTTACTATTTTAAAATATACATATATTATATAAAATAAATTAATAATAATATTCAATTTAATAAAAAAATTATTTAATTAGAATACAACTAGAATGGGCCCGTGCTTCGCACACGGGCTGTTCGTATATGGACTATTTGTGTTATCGTATACGTTGATATTTTGTTTGAGCGTAAATATGTAAATGGAAAGGAAGGTCATTTTTGGAATTTCAAAAAGACACCGAGTAAATTAGTTCAACAAATTTTCATTATTAGCAATAGAGATATGTTTAAGTATTTATTTAAATTTATATTAATATTTTAAAATAAATTTTAATAATTTTAATAATAAAGGTTGGGAAGACAAATTAATGTTGACTTGAAATTTAAATTTTGGTTAATAATTAAATTTAGATAAGCATTGATTTAAACTTATTGAATTTGAGATTTTAAGGATATGATTTATAACTTGATTTTCGATTAAAAGTGATTAAAGGAATATTTTCAAATTTAAATAAATTGATATGGGATATTTAGTTTTATTTAAATTTGAGATTTTATTTAAATGATTATTGGATTTATTAAGTGAATGTTTCAAAATAAGACAATAATAAAGTTTAATTTGAAGTGTAAATGAAATGTATCAAATTGAATTATTGTAGGGTTTGAATATTTAAACTTTGAAATCTAATGGAACTGAAATAGTTTAATTTATAGTTCAAATCTATATTTGAAATCAATATAAATAAAAATGGTTTATTAAGAGGTTAAATTGAATTGAAATTGATGGACTAGGATTGAAATTAAATTGAATTTTTTGAATTTGAGTTGATTTGAATTGATTTTTGAAAATAGAGGAAACTAATTTATTATATAAAGTATTTTTAATACATATAAACTATTTTAACTTATAACTATTTATATATATGTACTATTTTCAACATCTAAACTGTTTAGGTGGAAAGTGTTATAATTTCTAAAGTGTTATGATTTTAAAAAGTGTTATGATTTCCAAAGTGTTATGATTTCAAAAGTGTTATGATTTCCAAAGTGTTATGATTTCAAGTGTTAAGATTTCAAAAGTGTTATAATTTTGAAAGTGTTACGATTCTATGAATATTATTTAAAGTGAATAATGATATTTAATTTATATGGTTTTGAAATGAATATAATATTTTGATATAAGGTATGACCTATTTGAAATGAAATGACCATGATGTGAAATAAGCGTTTGGTTGTTAAAGAGACCGGTATCGGATATTGTCATACTCTCTGCCAATACCGAAAACCACTTTAACAATTGTGTACGTGGTGGAGATTTCAGAACGAAGAAGGATGGTTTGACGACGATTATATATGGTATTTACGTAGCCCTGACTCCCATTAGTCAGCTTTAAGTGGCTAAAACAGGAGCTATACCGGGCCAAGTAGGGTCATTCCCCTTATCGGACACATTTCTTCGATACCATTCTATTGCTTTTGTGATTTGATTGGGTGCACCTTTGATTTAGGAGTACGTCACAAGGTGGGCGGTAGTAGCTGTTATGCGTTATCACCAGTCCGGGAGTGCAAATGGTATATCTACCCTGGCATTACCTCGGGTGCCTTGTCGCATGCCTTATCGCGTCTTCTACGAGTTTATTTTGCACCGTACCTATGGTGTCATCTGGGTAAACCTCCAGTTTACGGAGGATCGAACGACATTGTATAAACTACAGGAATATATAAAATGTGTTAAGAGGGATATGGGTAATGCCTTAACGCTATTAAAATAAATAGTTTACTTTACTTTAGACATATTATAATAGCGTATATTATTACATAGTAGATAGTTCCACGGATCCTTAGAGGATGGAAATCCCAACTGTCCTTTAAGTTACTAGTATTTCAGTTGACACTTCACTTGATTTGAATTTATTAATATAAGAATGTTAATCGTGACTCGAGTGTTTTGTGTTTTGCTTTACGCTCGGGTCAGACTGAGTGTCGTAACATTTGAGACTCACCTTTGGAGATTAGAGCTTTGTTTGAAGATCTATCTATCCAGCTTTCAGTTATCTCGGTTTATTTCAGTCATTAATGTTCAGACTCGTATGCGCTTATGCAGTAGAAATTCATTTGTATTTGAGATTCTATTGTATTTTGTTTCAGACTTTGATGTTTAATAGTAGCTTCATGAACTACTATTTATCTATTCCGCTGCTTATTGTTATAAAATTTTGTATCTGTGATTTTGTGATTGATTTATTTACTATATATGCTGAGTTTTGCCAAATATAAAATTAAAATCTGTTGTTTTGAACAATTCTACTCCAACATGTGTGGATGCGAATGATTCGAAATACCAGGTCGTTACATGATATATGACTTTAATTTTGAAAATTGATTATATTTTAAGTTTGAACCTTAAATTGAACAATGAAGTTTAAATTGATTTAACGGATTTGAATCAGTAAATTAAAATTGGACGAAATTGATAGGAATTGAAATGGTTTAAAATAAGAATTAAATTGGAATTTTGAATCATTGAATTGAATTGTTGAACCGAATTTAAGTTAAAAATGAATGTTTCATAAATTGTAGTTAATTCAAATTGAAATTGAAATCATGTTAATTTGAAAGTAAATCGAAATTGAGTCAATTGAATTGAAGATTGGAAATTGAGTTTTGTTGGTTTGAATTCGGACGTAGGTCTAGATTTGTTGAAATGGAAGGAAACAGTTTGATTTGATACTATTTTCAAAATAGATTATCTTAGTATAACTTTTTAAAGTCTATTTTTGGTATTCAAATTATTTAGATTTTCCAAACTATTTTACTATGTAAACCACTTTCAATGCTCAAACCATTTTATATCAAACTATTTTAAACTATATAACTCTATTCAAATAATTTTCTAAAATTAAAATAGTGCAAAATTGGAATGTTGTATTTAAATCATTGATTTAAATGCGAGTGTGGTTAGATGAAGTTATAACCTAAGTTGGAATTTGAAATGATACGTTCAAGTGAAAATGACATATTTTGAGTATATATGGTATTGTAAAATGAAGTGATATTTTTGAAGTGAATATGATATTTTGATATCAAATATGAATCAGTTTCAAAATGTAAAAGAACCGACTGTTGTGAAAAATAACGTTTGGTTGTTAAAGAGACCGAGGTCTCTTATGGCATACTCTCCGTCAATATTGGAACCATTTTAACAACAATGTACGTGGTGGATGATCCAAAATGAAGTGGTTGGATTTGGTGGACATTTGCTGGATTTGAAGAAAGAGAACAATGATGGATGACCAAGACACTTGTTCCAATTTGAAATGACTAAAACAGGACTGCTTGTCAGTGCCAAGTGGGATGGCTACCGCTAGTGGACACACCTCTTCGTATTGCTATATCGATTTTGACTTGATCGATGCACCTTGATTTGATTTTGGGGGTGTTGGACGCGGTGGGTGGTCGTCGCTACGATGCGTTACCACTCACCCTACGACCCGAACTGGTAGGATACTACCTTGGGCATTTCTTCACATGCCTTGTCATAGTTTTATGCTTATACGTGCTTACTACGATTTTGTTTTAGTATGGTACCTATGGAGATTCACTGGCTACCGACGTTACTGGTTGTGTTAAAGAACCTGCATAAGTTACCTGCTTAAAAATGAGTTAAGGGGGATTAATGTAAAGCTTTAATGCTATTTCGATATTTATTTTATTAATAGACACTAAACATATAGCATATCTTACTACATATATAGTTTAAAGGATCCTTAGGAGATGGAAATCCCATAACATCTCTTAAATTATTACACTCACGTTATACACTGGATAGGAGACGTAAGATCACGTAAACATCTCTAAAGCTGTTACATTCATATTTGCTCGTTGTTGATTTAACTCACATAAGAACTTTTAGTTCTGACTTGAGTGTTTTTTCTTTTCATTATGCTCAGGTCAGCTTGAATATTTCAGTGTTGAAGACATTATTCCTTGAAGATGAAGATGGAGTTTGCTAGACCGTATTTACTATTAATATTTACATTGCATCATTATTGGTATGTTGTTGTTTGTACTCCGATTATGTTGTAAAAATTGTGTAATCAAATGTATATTGTAAAACGGTATCATGAACTCTTTATTTGATTATTATATTTTGTCATTCCACTACGAGATTTTGTATTTTGTTTTTCATCATTTCCCTTATTTTCTTATTGAATCCTATTGACAATCCTCTTTTTCGAATGGTTTGAGTAGATATGTTTGGTTTATTTTCTATTTATACCGTTCAAAAAGGTGGGTCGTCATAGTGCAGGTGGCTTCGTCGATATCTAGTTATCTTCTTTATTTTCCACTGTGCATGTATATATTTTGTATCCACATTGTCGAGACGGGCAGTTATAATTGTCCCTGGATAAATTTGGTAGTATTGTAACTCTTTTATTCATTTTGGGAATGATGTATTGTATTATCACATGTTGACTATTTATATATTGTTCTGTTGCGTTGTGAGATTCTATGTTTTTTCTTCTTGTCTTCTATTTTCTTTTACCTCAACTGTTTGTCTTTCGAACTCCTAGGTAATCGATACATTAATATCGTGGGTGCATTAAGTGTCATCTTCGGGTGTAAGTAAGATGGATCATTACACTAAGGATTGCTCTACAAAATTCTATAGAAAATGCCGAACACAAGGTATTTCCTAAGTGCTTCTATAGCGATTATCACTATAAAACCACTTCAAAACTCACAATGATAGGTCATTTTCTTTCCAAGTGACAAGTCATAAAAAGTCATACAAGTCAATATCCATCAATGATATATGTCGTTTTCTTTCCAAAGCAAAAAATCACAATGATATATAATAATATAAATTCAATCACATACTTACAGCTTAAACAACAAAATATACACTTCATATTCATTCAAGTGTTAAGTTAGCTCACCCTTCAACAAGCAAAAAATTAAGTAAAAGCTTGCACTTCCTACCACAACCTAGCCATCTCCTAAAAATACCTACCTGAACCATGTTTTCTTATGGCTTAAGCACAAAAAGCCTAGAAATTAATCGTGTCCTTGCATTGTTTGGGCTTGGGTGCTTCAATTCTTCTACTTCCAAGTTGTTGAGATGTATTGTAATGTTGTTTCAAGCTTATAGAAGAGCTTGGGTTGGTTTTGAGTTGATTAGAGTTGCTTTGTTCTTAGGAAATTTATGAAGAGAATAAGAGAATGCAGTGTTTTGATTTATTTGTAAAACAATAAAAGTGATTTCAAGAGGTATGAACACACTTATATAGATACCAAGTAGTTAGCCTATCCTTCCGCTCACCCCTCCAAAGTCGACCAAGAAGGCTCACCCTTCCATGTGCCTCCATGTGCTAGCTTTCCATCTCACTAGCCAATACAAATATCTCCTCTCCACTCACAAATATCTTATTCCTTCTAGAAGCTAATTTAATTAATCAAAATTTGTGAAAATGTATTTTTAGATATTAATGACCTCTTATGGTATTCAAACATGTACACAACGTTTGGATAACTTATGTTGAATAAAAAGCTGTTTATTGACAAAATGATTTATGGTCACATTATCGATATTTCTTCAAAGTATTTATTTTTGTAAACTAATTTCAAAAAAAAGTTATCATCATTAGTTGTTAAATAAAAGGAATTTAATAAGGTTATAAAATCACATTTATAACACTTAACCATATTTCAAAAGTTACGATATTTAAAGATGAAATGTTCGAAATTACGGATCACTACAGTTTACTTGCATACATTTTAGTTGTTGATATTTCTTAAGCTAGGTATTTTATGTGTAATGCTATAAATATATTTCCTAGACTAGGTAAGATACATGGACATATTTTTTGATATTCCTCAAATTACATGCATTATACTTATGCTATTGTGAAACGATGGGTACAAGTGAATAATCTCTTTCGATTTTTTGATATTTCCTAAGGCCGAGATGAAATTGGAGAAAAGGGCGAGGGTTAGGAACTTTATAAGATACTATTGAAAAAGTGTTATCATTGATTGTAGGACTATGATTTATTGATATTTCTCAAGATCATAATTCCAAGGCAAGCGAGTCCTAACGCCCACTTGAAAAATTAGAAGATTTTAATGTTTTTGTTAAGGATTGGAAAAACATAAAAACCTAGTAGGAGTCTTAATCGGAAGTAAAATAAATAATTTAACCTTTCTACTATTGTAACAATATGTGTTATGTAAAGTTAAAATAATATACCTTATGCGACCACTGTAATTGGTAAAACGTTTCTTAGTTAAAATATATGGGTGAACTGAATTAAGATTAACATAAAATTTTAAAATATACCTACCAACAGATCTTTTGGCATGTTGTCACTTTAAGACCCCTGCAAGAGCCAACTTATACAAACAATAAAACATTTATGCCATGAATGCTTAATTGTTTATTTATACAAGATTGTGTATTGCCTTCTATGAGTTTTGAACTCTTAAGCAATATAAGAATAAGATACCTGATCTGTAACAATCCTTGTGTAAATTCATTAATTAATTAAATTTAATTAGGAATGATTAATTTTGATTTATGATTTGTGAAATTTAATTGAGTAACTAAAAATATTTTAAGAATATTTGGTTGGATCTATTTAAGGAATAATTTTTATTTCTTAAATAAAGAATTTCAATTTAAATTGGAATATTATTAAATCAATTATACAAAATTTGGTAATTAGAGTAAAATGTTAATATTGTGATTTGTAGTTTAAATTAAAAAATTATAATGGTAAATTTAATTATGAAACTAAACCTATTTTTGTAAATAATTTATTTTTTTATCTTAATAAATCCTACGGTAACTTTCGAAATGATGTAAATTCAGTTAAGTGTCAGTCTTGGGATTTCTTATTAAAAAATAATAGGAATTATTTTATTTCAGAAGTTATATTTTGAATTTTGTAATATCTTAGTAATATTATAAATGAGAGTATCAAACTTGTTAAATTTGATCTTGTCGAATTTGATAAAATAACTTGTGATTTTGTAAAATATTGATTAGTGTAAATAAATGGAATAAGAAGGAAATAGCAACACTTGTCTTAAGAAATGAATTAGCAACACTTTGCCACAGGATCCATGCTCAAGCCCATTTAGCCCATTTAGCCCATTTAAGAGAAGTATTACTTCTTCTTTGTTTTATCTTTACGTTCATAAATCTAGTAGAGAAATAGAAACAGAAGTATGTTTCTCAAAGCTAAGTAAAAAATCTAGTTCTTAAATCCTCAAATCAAAGATAGAAATCAAAGGGCTTTTGGTCAATAATTGTAGAAATCAAAGCTAGGTAATCTTCTCTACCTTCTAGACTTATAAAAGTATGATTTTTGTTTTATTTTTAATTTAAGTGCGGCTGGTTGGATTTAGTTTTTTTAGCATTTAGGTGTATCTTAGATTAGCAAAGAGATTGCAAGGTAGTAGCAAGTCTTTGGATTAGATAGCAAGCTATAGGAAGCTAAAAAGTGAGTTATTTACAACTCACACTTATTATCTCTAATCCATAAGTGTGATTGTTAGTTGTTATTTGGATTGAATTAGATGGTTGTTAATTGAATTGCTTTCAATTTGATTGTGAATGGATTGTATGTGTTAAATAAATCCAATGATTGTTTGCTGAAAATTTTATATGAAAATCGCTGTAGTAAAACAACGATATATTGGTGCAAATTAATCCGAAATGGCTCATTCTTTTTAGTTAGAAAATAGATTCAATGAGAAAAAAATTTCTCTTCTTGTTACTATTCGAAAATTTTCCATTTACTTGACTTGAAATAGAATTGAACAAAGAAGAGCAATTCTGTCTTTGTTAAAATTTTCTTATTTTGAATCTGAAATTGTTTTCGTCATAACTTTTTCGATTTCTATCAGAATTGGATAATTCTTGATGTTCTGGAAGCCTATACTATCTTCTAAAACTTTCATATTGTATGCTTTGGAAAAATCTATGATTTAAAGGATCAAAACTAGGTTTGAAACTGTTACATGCTTTGATGTGTCAATTTTCTAAGTTGAAATCTGAAATCAAAATCATCATAACTTTTGATTGTTAAGTCCTAATTGAGTGAGTTTTTTTCCAGTTGAACCGAATTTTTATAAGGAATAACTTTTATGTTGTGTTTTGCATAATTTTAAATTTTATACTTTCAAAAACTTGTTTTTTTGTCGCTAACCTGTTGATTAAAAGATAGAATTAACAAACTCAAATCTAAGAAATTGTTTCAATCGTAAATTTTGAACCATATGTCCAAATAAAATGAACTTTTTTTGTTTAAAAGTGAAATTTTTTATCTAAAACTTTCATGTATTGATTTTTCTTGTGATTTGGAGGTTAGCTATGTTAAAATTGAATTTTCTTTCAGCTATCCCAAGAGCAAAATCTTGCTCTATGTTTGAAGCTGAAACAAAATTAGACATAACTTTCACGTTTTTGATCAGAATTTGATAATTTTAGATGTTCCAGAAATCTTAAATCATGTTCTACGACTTTTATGTATTGAGTTTTCTATAATTTTGAGGTTAGCTATGTCTATATTTTCTCTGTGTTTGAAGCTGAGACAAAATTAGCCATAACTTCTTCGTTTCTTAACTGAATTTGTTTGCATGTTCCGGAAAGATTAGATCATGTGCTATGAGATTCATTCCTTGTGTTTTTTGTAATTTTAAAGTTTGCTTGGTCGAAAGTATGGTTGTATGTGGCTGTCCTGAGAGCAAGATGACAGCAACAAACATTCATTGAACTTAGAATTGTATTAGCTGATTTTTGCTCTGATTCTTATTCGATTTTGATGTTGTTTTAAGATATTTTGAGAGCTATGATGCCGAATAATAGGTTAGCTATATTTGGAGAATTTGAAATTCAAATTTAAATAGAATTTGAATGATTTTGGGTTAAATTTGAATTGAATTCGTATTGAACTCAAGTTATTGGTCTTGAGTTATCTTCCTTGTTTTTCATTGTTTTCGAACACGGTTTTCACTAAACCATTTTTGAAGTGATTTTTGAAATAAATGAAAATTTCAAATTATTATTATGTAGTATTTTGAAATTATTTTTCTAATATAAAATCTATTTATTTTTTACGATAAAGGAATTTCAAATATTGGTTTTATTAATCTTCTCGGGAAAATATTTTAGAAGCTTGTTTTATCTAGTAAACTATTTATATATAAAACATATACTTTTACACTATTCAAATGTATAAGAAAGAGAATTAAACGACTTAGTAAAACACGTGGTATGGGACATGTGCGTTTACTATTTTGGTTAATTCCAGACTTGTACGATTGAAGCTATTTGAGATTATTGATTCTGAGATGTTTTTCCATTTTATGGCATATTTTGAGTTTTATAATTCCTATTTACTGGAATTATTTAATATGGACAATATTTGGTAAGTGTTATGGTTTGAGATCTCCTATGTAGGAGTATGGTCGATGATAACCATCATGACATTTTATTTACTTGCCAATGATATAAGGCAAGTCTTGGGTATAAGATTTCATATTTTGAGATTTATGGTTTATGAGGAACCATCACGATGTTTTCACCAGTCAAGGAGATGAGACAAGTTATGAGGCCATTTAATACTTGTAGATGAGATGAGACGAGTGTGGTGTCTCTTTATCACTTGGCAATGAGACGAGGCGAGATATGATTTTCTGATTTTTATGATGTTCCTAGTGTGGCATCAACTAGCAGCTAGTAAACTGCCAAGTGGGAACGTGTGGTATGGGACACATGTTAACATTTTTCGAGTTCCTATCTGTGAGCTTGTGACACATTCACGATGTTTACCTAGCAGAACTGCTTTGAGAGGTGTCAACGACCTTGTCATGGGGACGAACTGCCTTAGGATGTGTTAGCGGCCTTGTTAGGGCTGACAAAACGGCTTGGAAAGGTGTCAGCGACCTTGTCATGAGGACGAACTGCTTTGGAAGGTGTTAGCGACCTTGTCTTAGGCTTCGGTCGTTTGAGTTTAACACGTGCAGCATTGCTTCGGCATTGTAATCGAGGATCTGGCCAATCCGAGTTTTATGAGTTTTGAATTCACCATTTTTGGTGCACTAGTGTTAATATTTTCTGAGTTTTGAACTTGCATCGAATTCTTTATTGAGTTTGAATTCTTATCGAGTTCCATGAGCTTTTAAGATTGAGATATATGCGTGAGATTTAGTCGTCTTGGCTTACTAATGAGTTTGAGATCTCCCATTCTTATGGAGTTATCTTGTGTTGCTTTCAGGACTTTTATTTGTGATTGAGATGAGTTTTCACTTGAGTAACGTTTCATCGAACCATTTGAGTTTTGCTTGAGTTTTATATGAGTTGATTTGAGTTCATTATGGGTTATCACCGATGATACGAGGCACTTGTGTTTTATTTAAATATTGAGTTTGAGTTACCTCTTTCGAGGTATTTAGTCACTTAGGTAGCGTTTGTTACTTAAATATTGAGCTATGAGTTATCTATCCTTCTCCTCATTCGAGAAGAAGTATCACTATATCAATTCTGCTTCATATTATCGATATTAACTGATTTATGTAGCTAGACCGACCTGTGTATTTATACTCGGGTCAGACCGAGTTATTTCAGGTATCATCTATTGGACTTAGCTTGAAGTTGATGTTGCATAACAACTCTTCTTTCTCTTGAGTAATTTCTTCTCTTCCGCATACTCTGATGTATTTATATTTGATTCGAT
This sequence comes from Allium cepa, assembly GCA_030765085.1. Lineage (NCBI taxonomy): Eukaryota > Viridiplantae > Streptophyta > Magnoliopsida > Asparagales > Amaryllidaceae > Allium > Allium cepa. The sequence goes on from CM060932.1 coordinate 453,635,976, forward strand.
GTATATGTTGTGGTCGAGTACCACCTTTATTATATTAATGTTGTATTGTACTAAATATGCATCAGTGTATATGTATATATATGAGGTTGATTACTGTTTTGTGATGTGCTTTACATTTAGTTATTGTATTTTGTTCTGATAGATCCATTAGCCACCTATAGTTTTGGATTAAGCATTTACTGGGCATGTCAACCCACTTGAGATAGAAAAGAAAGATCATAGTGCATTTATCGACGTATTCAGTGGATGTTTAAGACAAAGTTATAGATGGTCGTCCTTAACCAGCCCTATTCTCTGCTTTAGTAGATGGAATTAATCGTTAATTCTCGTTACTAAGGTGGGTCTTGGGGTGGGGTGCTAGGCATGGTATCATTGCCGCGGTCAGAACAAAGTAGAATAAACACAGAATAGTACGTATATCATGATACTTCGAAGTACAATGCGAGTGAATCATTGCCCTTTATTCGAGCTTGTTACTGAATCGTGCTTTGATTCTTTTTCGAGTTTTGGGACATGTTAAGATGGAATATGTCTAGGAATATATGTTTTATTTCGTAGTATTCCATAATTGAGTTTGATGTTATCTTATTTTATGAATAATCTTATTTGGGATTATTCTATTCTTATTTTTGTCGATGCGTGTGAGTTCGTATCGACGAAGCTTATTGATTCCTTTGAGTACTCTTGTTGTGTTCCTTTGGGAGTTGTGAATCATATTGAGGGGATCCAAAATGATTGGCTCCTTGTGAGCATTCTAATATTTCTATTTGATGTTGCTTTTGTGAGTATTTGTTTGTTACTCACAATCTTGAGATGCATTTGATTTGAGATGGATTGACTTATTTGATATTAAGTCTAATCCTTTGTTTTATAGGATCCTATTGTATACTTAGGTTTCCTATTTTGATTGGTTTATTATTTCTATCACTTTGGAATATTAATGATGATTTCTAAGTTTCTAAATTCACTCTTGATTATCGAGATGTTGATGATATATCTCGAATTCCAGTCAAGGTGACTTTGTTGAGTATTGATGAGTCCGTTTGGGTTTGATATCCAATCGAGGAATCGAGTGTTGAATTAACCTTATTCCTGGCATTTAGCCTTCGGCTATCCCTCCACGAGAACATCCACTAAGGAATGAGGTGAGTTTCTAGACTGTTCGAGCTTGATTGAGTTTATCTGTAACGACCCGGAATTTGAGGCAATATCAATTTAATAATCTGCAATAATAATTTAATTGATTTGATAATTTTCTTTATAATTTTAATTTAAATTGGTGAAATTAATCTTTTAAAGAAAAACAAATATTTAATCTGGTAAGTGTGATCAATATCTTTTGACAATTTAAAATTGGTTAGAATTGTTTTCAAAAGCTAATAAAATTTTATTCTGTTTATAATATATATACATTTGATATATATTGTGAAGAGAATATCTTTGTTTTAAATAAAAAAATGTTTTTTCAAATTGTAATATATATGTAAGTCTATGTTATGATTTGATATTGTTTTGAATTTAATTTAATCTATTTATAATTTATGTTTGAATATATTGTAGTTTAAAGCTTGTTTTAATCTATATTTTCAAAAGTTAATTTAGATTTATCAAATTGTTTTCAATTATAAGAAAATTGTTTGTTCTTAAAAATATAAGACAATTGTTTGTTTTTAAAATATGATAGTTAAAAGGAATTTGAACAAGCTTTGTTTTAAAATGTATTTGTATTATAATTAGTTATCTAATATTTTCTTTAAAGTATTAAACCTATATTTACATATGTAAAATTTTATTTATTAAGAGAATTAAATAAGTAAGTTATATTATCATTTTAAATTAAATAAAAGTTTATGAAAAAAATGAATTAAAAATGCTTAAGTACAAATGTAAACATGTTAAGGCATCTCTAAAACACATGTAAAGAAATTAAGCTAGTTAAGTGGCAAGTGTAAAAAAAAATTAAATAACATGTGTCTTTATTTTAAAAAAATTTATTCTTTCTTTAACTTTAATAAACATTGAAAGAAAATTGTTTTCCTTCTTGCTCTCATTTCTTTTTCCTTTCTTCATTTTTCAAATTAATGGCTAACACAGAAAATTATCTCAAAACCTGATAATGAAAAACCAAAAGTAAATCAAATCTGAAGTAAATTAAAAACCGAAATTTGCAAGAAAATTTAAACCTGCAAATGCAAGTAGAGCTTCAAATCTCAACCAGCAATTAAAGGATGTTCATCTGCATATACAAATCTGCAAAAATCAAAAGCAAGTTTCAACTTTTAGAACATCAATGTGAAGCATGCAAGAATCCAAAATTCATCAGCAAAGAAATCTGTAGGCATGTAGTAGATTTTCACCAGTATATTTTTCCAGAATTAAAGCAAGGCCTGGAAATAGAAACTGCTATCCAAATTTTATAAGGTGAGTAAATGGAATTTTTTTAAAAAAACAGATTTGGTTTAGTTTTTGGGTTAAATAATAATGCATGCAAATAATTCTTGTTTGATAATATTTGGTTATGTGAATACATTGATTATTTGTGTCTGTAAATTAAATATAAACTCTGTTGTTAAGAAGGATCTTGATTTTTTATCTTTAAATCCAACATCCTTCAAAACTATAATTTTTTTGAACCTGTTGTATAAATGAAAAATGTATGTTGTAGTTTGATAATAATTTTAAAATTAGTCTCATACTTTTTTTTAAATCTGCAGGTATGTAAATATAGGAAATTTACAGTAAAATCAAATTGTAGTCAAAAATCACCTATCCTAATTTTTGTTTAAAAGGGTATAATTGTGTTCGTTATACGAATTCATGATTTTAGCAGAAGAAATCATAATTTTTAACTGGGTATTTGATGAGAATTTTGGGTTTGAACTTTTCTGAGTTTTTGGTGATTGTCGTCGAACTACTCGATGATTCGAGTTGAAATTTGGATCGAAGGTAGCATTTGAAGTGTAGAATTAAGGAAAAATGTTGAATAATTTTTCCTATGTATGATTTGTTCGAATTTGAGTGAATTAGGGTTTAAGCTTGTTTGAGGTTCGGTTTGCTGTCGAGTTGGATTGCGACATGGGGAAATGGTCCGGAGGCTATCGCGATGGTGTAGTTTTGTGCTGGAGGTCGTGACGCATCGATGTGGGTGTTGGCGAGGTTTAACGGTGACGTGGTGATGAACGTGGTGGATTTTTGGATGGTGACAGCAGATGTTGTTCGAACTTTTTGGGTTCGAAAGTTCAAATTTCGATTCGAGCGCATATTTTTGGATCTGGGTGTGGTGTCGAGCTCGTGTGGGTTAGTGAGATGGTCGGCGATAGGTGCGATCATCGTGGGTGGCCGGAAGAGGTTGGACATGTGCACCGTGCAAGTGTGTATGCACTGGGAAGTTATGTTGGGGAAGACGAGATGAAGTCTCGGGAGGGTTATCGCGTATTGCTCGGGTTCGACTCGGAGTTGATGTGGGGTGTGTTTGCTTCGGGGTTGACGCGAGTGAATCCTGGGATCATACTCGAGTTGTTTGACTTGGTCCTGTAGTGATTAGTTGCAGTTAATACTTGTGTTTGATTAAAAAGGAAATAAGTTGTTAAAACTTGTTCTGTGTAAATAGGAAGCTAATCAACTTAAAAAAAAATATTGATTGAATTCAATTTCAAATTTAAAATGTTGAGAGGTTTGAATTTGAAACTAATCATTTAAGTGAATTTTGAATTTCAATTTTCAAAAAAAAGTGTTTTGAATTTTAATTCAAAGGAATGTTTCATTTTAAAATATTAAATCAAGTTATTAAGTAATGATTTAAAGATTAAGTATAAATTTCTATTGGAAATTTATAAGTTCAAATTAGATGTTTTAAGTTTTAGAATTTATTTCCAAATGTTATTTTCCAATTAAATTATTAATATAAATTTTGAAAACCAATAGAAATGGTTTATCTTTAAGTTATTAAATTTGGATTAGTTTTCAAATAACTTATCTATATAGATAATTATGATTAATTTATTTTGATATGAACTTAAAGGTACTTAATTAAAATGTGATTCATTAATAAGTAAAACTTTAATTTAGAATGATGTTTTCTTAATTAATTAAAGATTTTGAAATATAATAAGTTAATTAATTAATTGTTTAATTAATTTTATATAATTAGTTAATTGTTTATTTAATTTTTAAATAATCACTTAATTATGGATCAATTAAGTGTAATTAATTAATGAAGTAATTAATGGTTAATTTTTGAATGTAATTAAGAATGATAATTACTTATGGAAGTAATTAATAAAAAATTGTCATGAGAGTAATTAATGGAAATGATTAATGGATAATCATTAAATGTTATCAATTGAGGAAATTGATTGATTTATTTGTTTGAAGTTAATTAATTATGAAGTAATTAATTAATTTAAGAATTAAGGATTGAAAATAATTATTTGTAAAGTAATTAATTAAGAAGTAATCAAGATTTATTAAACAAGTAATTAGAAGATAATTACTTATGTAAGTAATTAAGAGTTAATTACTTAATTATTTTAGATAATTAATGAATGTGATTAATTAATAAATGAATGAATTTAACTTAAGATTAATTACTAAGTGTAATTAATTAAAATTGTAATTAATTAATAAAGTAATTAATTAAGGATTAATTGTTAATTTAAATTGATTAATAATTACATAATGAAGTAATTAAGGATTAATTATTAATTTAAATTGGTTAATAATTACATAATAAAGTAATTAAGGATTAATTAATTGGAGTAATTAATCAAGGATTAATATAATTAAATTAGAAGTTAATTAATTAAGAAGTTAATTAATTAAGATAAGTAATTACAAATTGTTAATTACTGATTATGGTTAATGAATGATTAATTATAAGTTAAGTATTTAATTAATTAAAGTAATTATTAATTAATAAGGATCATTTGTTAATTAATCAAGGTTGATTAATATAAGTGATTATTTTAAGTGTGGTTAATTAATTGTAATTAATTAAAGTTTAATATAATTAATTATGATTGATTAGTAAATGAAGTAAATGGATGATCATTAATTATTGAATTAATGATAGTAATTAAAGGTTAATTACTGAATATGGATAAGGATAATTACGTGAATGTAATTAATGTATAATTAATCAAGGAAGATTAATTAAGGAAGATCATTAAAGATGATTAATTTATTTATTTGGAATAATAATTAATGAAGAAGGATTATGGTAATCCAATTGATTAAGAGATAATCAATTCTGTTTGGATGATTGATTAATATGGGTTGATTGATCAATATTGGTTGATTGAATGATATTGGATGATCAATATTTGATGATTAATATTGGATGATTGATATTGAGTGTTTGGTTTATACGGGTTGATACTGGATGTCTCTGTTATGTGATATGTTGTTGTGAGATGAATGTCGTTAGGAATTATCTATTGTGATAATGTGTTTCATCTATCTGTTATATGTCATCCTAAATATAAGTTAAATGTTTAAATAAACCCTTAAGTACAACTTGGACATTAAAATGGCGTTGGTTTCGGTGAGACCGGGATCGGGTTTCCATATTTGGAATTCGAAAACCACATCGATTCCAATTAAACGTTAGGTCGTGAATCCAAGTGGAGCAAGTGAAGACTGGAGGTGTATGGGTTATACGTCAGTATAACTGTGTGGGTGATTCTGTAATGAGTTTGCCGGAATAGTATTATAGCTTCGAGATGGTGATTTAGAGTGCAAGGGCTATGATCGTTGACTCTGAGGGTGATTCCAAAATGAGTGCAACGAGATAGTGCCTCCGGTTTCGTTCGAACCCGGAACGAACTTGTATGGATTGAAGGCTTTCAGAACATCGTCAGGTGGATGATGAGCATTCTACGATAGATGTGTTCTATAAAGGTAATCGCAGCCTCAAGCCTCACCAACCGGGAATGGCTAAAACATGGGAGGTGCAGCAAGGCTTCGTGGGTAGCTCCCACTGGAGAGCAAGATTTACCCCTGTCTAGAAGTCCCTTTTTATTCAGTTGTGTGGGGCGGTTGAATTCCGGACAACCGTCGGGGTTGTCTTGTTCGGGACTGTTCAGTAAGGAATGGTCCCGGCCTTGTGTTGCAGGGGAGCGGGCATATTCCTCGGTACGGTGATCTAGGCCACGTACTGTGACGGGCGGTACCCCGGTAGCCCTGCCATTGATGGAAACCCATTCTTCCTACGAGACTCTACGGTTTTGATTGTATTACCCACTTTTGTGGCTAGTAGCTGGAATTTAATAATGTAACAATTTTGGCTATTTCTTATTTATTTGAAAACCCTAGACACTATTATAATATCACTGGATTTCCTATCAAGTGTTTTGGTTAGCGTAAGGTAAAAACTTTTCCATGTTTATGCATGGGAAGTCTTACGTGATACCTTTTCTTTTCAAAGGTTTTTCTAAAGCTAAGCAATTTTAAACCGTTTACTCACACCAGACCCCTGTCTGACCCGAGTGTTTATTTTCTGTTTTATTAAACTCTTGGGTACTCATATTATGTATGAGTAGTCAAGTGATTCAGGTTTGCTTGACGAATTCTGGAAGAGATTTGAAGCAGGAGGCTTCCATGTATATATATATATATTATGGTTCCGCTGTGTTTGTTTGGTATCTGTATCTGTTGTACTTGAGTTGTATAGTTAGACAGATGTTTATAACTGTCTAATATCTGTTGTATAAGTTGTGTACTCTGATGTAATAAGATACTACGTAATATTTTATGTGATATATTATATTTCATTCGTTCCGTTGTGAGTTATTTCTTGTTGTTGTCTTTCTTCTTTCTCTTTCTTTCTTTCTTCTATCCCATTCTTTTGTTTGAGATGATGCGATTTCCTGGAGTTAGGAAGTCGGATCGTCACAGTTGGTATCAGAGCATTAGGTTGAGTGAATACCTAGGCTATGTAATGGTGTCTTTCTCGAGAGAGCGTATTTGTAATTTTTATATATAACTAAATATATATATATATATATATATATATATATATCTACCTGATCTGTTGGGTTATCTGTTCGGATTTTCCAGCATAAGTTTTAAAGGTAGATGGAGTAGTGGTATGTGTGTGTAACACGACTACCACTGATGGAAGAGGTCCATATGTTGAGGTTGGATATTTTTGTCGAGACTGTAGATCTAGTACCGTCTCGAGTGAGATTTGTAGTTTGGAATAAGGATTTCTTCGATATCCGAAGGAAATTTTTTTAGAAGATTCGAAGTTTATCTTTGAAGTGTAAGTTTGGATTCGCTCGGGTGAGTGAATTTTTCTTGAGTATTGGATCTGTCGGAAGTGCAGAAGTAAGTAATGATATCTTGGTAACTGCGTGATGAGATGCAGTATCCATGGATATATTCAGAAGGTGTTTTATCTTGAAGCAGCTTTAGAGGCGGTTGAGGAGCAGTCTTTACCTGCTACAGGGAAGATTCGTCTGTGTAGAAGTTGTTTGGATCTTTAGCAAGAAGATTGTCTGCTTTGGGAATATGAGACTAAGGTCTATGTGTTGCTTCGCTTTGGCATAGTCTCATTCGTCATTCCTTAAGGAGAGTGAGATGTTGATGCTTGGTTTAGAGCCCGAGTTCTTTTGGGTTGTCTGCCATCTCGGAGGTCCGTTTTGTGGTTTGTTGACGGTTTTGGTTTTCGAGAAGCCTTTGGATTAGAAGTTTGTGGTTAGCTGTGGTAGCAGTGCAACTCGAAGTGTTCGGTGTGCTGACGAGAAGGTCTTTTGGCTTTGCAGTATCATCGAAGTAGTGTTGGGAAGTGGCAGTGTGCTCATTTCTCCAAATGGTTCGGGAATCTTAGTGGTTCTTCTATCAGTAGCCCGGGCAGTTGGTGAATGTTTTTGAAGGTTAACCTTGTTTGGAAAAGCTTAAAGCTGTTCTAACTGGTAAAGAGAGGACAGTTTCATTGGAATTCGAATTAGGTTGGATCGCAAAAGTGACTTGCAATTGGTTTGGAATTTTCTTGAGCATTCTTTTGTTTGAGGCTGAGGATTCTCATGTGGAAGTCGGACCTGCTGGAGTAATCATAAATTTGTCTGCATCTGGAGTTGAGTTCCATATTGTTTTGGTTCCAGAAGCGATATTGATGGTTAGCCTGGTAGTAGAATCGTTCCTGGAGAGGAAGAGTTGATGTAGCAACTCAGATATTTTTGGACTTTGGATTGGTCAGATCAAGTTTTTGAATTGGATTCTGTAGTAAGGTTGTGCGACCAAGTCAGATGAGTCGCTCAGATTTTTATGGATTTGATGAACAAAGTTTCTCGGATTTAGTGGATAAGTTTGTATTCGTGTTCATCAATAGTATTCTTATCTATTTTCGAATCAGAGTTGTGCAGCGGAAGCGAGCTAGCAGCTGTACAAGGAAGGAAGTAAGTTCTGATTGCTATTGCTTGAGAAGTAGAGCTTGTGTTCTGGATTTCGACGGATTTAGGAAGATTTTTCTGTTGGATAAAATCCAGAAACTAGTTTGTTTTGGTCTAGTTGTTTCTGAAAATATCAGCATAGGTTGAGCTAATCAGGAAACGAATTGGCAGCCCAGGATTGTCTGTTGAGATATACAGATATGAGATGATGAGTTTGGAGTTTGAAGTTGGGGACTTCGTTTGTTGTTAAGATTTCTCTGGTTAAGAGAGTAGTAGTTGGGTAAGACTGGATAGCTAGTTCTGAGGCATTTGGGATTTCTTATCTGTGTTTTGATAGGATAAAATTGAATTGCCAGTTTGGGTAGCTGGAATTCATTGAATTTCACGTATCTCTGAGGTGTACGTGTATGATTCATTGTTGATTGTTGAATCTGTAGTTCAGTTGGATTTGGAAGTTGAGCTAGATTTGAGTATAGTCTGATGTTCTGTTCAGATTGGTGGATCTAGAGAAGAGAGGAGCTCTGGATTTTGGTGGTGTAGTTTGTTATTTTAGTTTCTCTAGAGCGAGTCTCCCGGCGTTGTATACTTGGGAAACTTGAGATAGTATTAGAAGGATTTATTCTGATTTGTGTCAGGATAATTAGTTAAGTTTGTTTGTGTGATTGATTGCTTTGGTTGTTAGTAACTGATTGATAAGTATGCATTGTAGATTGAAATTAAAATCTTTGCTGGGTTATTAAATTACCTTTGCTTTTAAATTTCGGGGACGAAATTCTCTTAAGGGGGGAGGATTGTAACGACCCGGAATTTGAGGCAATGTCAATTTAATAATCTGCAATAATAATTTAATTGATTTGATAATTTTCTTTATAATTTTAATTTAAATTGGTGAAATTAATCTTTAAAGAAAAACAAATATTTAATCTGGTAAGTGTGATCAATATCTTTTGACAATTTAAAATTGGTTAGAATTGTTTTCAAAAGGTAATAAAATTTTATTCTGTTTATAATATATATACATTTGATATATATTGTGAAGAGAATATCTTTGTTTTAAATAAAAAGATGAATTCTCAAATTGTAATATATATGTAAGTCTATGTTATAATTTGATATTGTTTTGAATTTAATTTAATCTATTTATAATTTATATTTGAATATATTGTAGTTTAAAGCTTGTTTTAATCTATATTTTCAAAAGTTAATTTAGATTTATCAAATTGTTTTCAATTATAAGAAAATTGTTTGTTTTTAAAATATAAGACAATTGTTTGTTTTTAAAATATGATAGTTAAAAGGAATTTGAACAAGCTTTGTTTTAAAATGTTTAAATTAAAAATGGTTATAAGTGTATAAAAGAATAAATGTTCTAGATTTTTAATAACATGTGTAAAAGTATATATTTGTATTATAATTAGTTTTCTAATATTTTCTTTAAAGTATTAAACCTATATTTACATATGTAAAATTTTATTTATTAAGGGAATTAAATAAGTTATATTATCATTTTAAATTAAATAAAAGTTTATGAAAAAAATAAATTAAAAATGCTTAAGTACAAATGTAAACATGTTAAGGCATCTCTAAAACACATGTAAAGAAATTAAGCTAGTTAAGTGACAAGTGTAAAAAAATAAATTAAATAACATGTGTCTTTATTTTAAAAAAGTTTTTTCTTTCTTTAACTTTAATAAACATAAAAAGAAAATTGTTTTCCTTCTTGCTCTCATTTATTTTTCCTTTCTTCATTTTTCAAATTAATGGCTAACACAGAAAATTATCTCAAAACCTGATAATGAAAACCCAAAAGTAAATCAAATCTGAAGTAAATTAAAACCTGAAATCTATAAGAAAATTTAAACCTGCAAATGCAAGTAGAGCTTCAAATCTCAACCTGCAATTAAAGGATGTTCATCTGCATATACAAATCTACAAAAATGAAAAGCAAGTTTCAACCTTTAGAACGTCAATGTGAATCATGCAAGAATCCAAACTTCATCAGCAAAGAAATCTGTAGGCATGTAGTAGATTTTCACCAGTATATTTTTCCAGAATTAAAGCAAGGCCTGGAAATAGAAACTGCTCTGCAAATTTTATAAGGTGGGTAAATGGAATTTTTTTAAAAAACAGATTTGGTGTAGTTTTTGGGTTAAATAATAATGCATGCAAATAATTCTTTTTGATAATATTTGGTTATGTGAATACATTGATTATTTATGTCTGTAAATTAAATATTAACTCTGTTGTTAAGCAGGATCTTGATTTTTTATCTTTAAATCCAACATCCTTCAAAACTATAATTTGTTTGAACCTGTTGTATAAATGAAAAATGTATGTTATAGTTTGATAATGATTTTAAAATTAGTCTCATATTTTTTTTTAAATCTGCAGGTATGTAAATATAGGAAGTTTACAGTAAAACCAAATTATAGTCAAAAATCAACTATCCTAATTTTTGTTTAAAAGGGTATAATTGTGTTTGTTATACGAATTCATGATTTTAGAAGAAGAAATCATAATTTTTAACTGGGTATTTGATGAGAATTTTAGGTTTGAACTCTTCTGAGTTTTTGGTGATTGTCGTCGAACTACTGGATGATTCGAGTTGAAATTTGGATCGAAGGTAGCATTTGAAGTGTAGAATTAGGGAAAAATGTTGAATAATTTTTCCTATGTATGATTTGTTCGAATTTGAGTGAATTTGGGTTTAAGCTTGTTTGAGGTTCGGTTTGCTGTCGAGTTGAATTGCGACATGGGGAAATGGTCCGGAGGCTATCGCGATGGTGTAGTTTTGTGCTGGAGGTCGTGACGCATCGATGTTGGTGTCGGCGAGGTTTAACGGAGATGTGATGATGAACGTGGTGGATTTTTGGATGGTGGCAGCAGATGTTGTTCGAACTTTTTGGGTTCGAAAGTTCAAATTTCGATTCGAGCGCATATTTTTAGATCTGGGTGTGGTGTCGAGCTCGTGTGGGTTAGTGAGATGATCGGCGATAGGCGCGATCATCGTGGGTGGCCGAAAGAGGTTGGACACGTGCACCGTGCAAGTGCGTGTGCACTGGGAAGTTATGTTGGGGAAGATGAGATGAAGTCTTGGGAGGTTTATCGCGTATTGCTCGGGTTCGACACGGAGTTGATGTGGGGTGTGTTTGCTTCGGGGTTGACGCGAGTGAATCCTGGGATCGTACTCGAGTTGTTTGACTTGGTCCTGTAGTGATTAGTTGCAGTTAATACTTGTGTTTGATTAAAAAGGAAATAAGTTGTTAAAACTTGTTCTGTGTAAATTGGAAGCTAATCAACTTAAAAAAAAATTGATTGAATTCAATTTAAAATGTTGAGAGGTTTGAATTTGAAATTAACTATTTAAGTGAATTTTGAATTTCAATTTAAAAAAAAAGTGTTTTGAATTTTAATTCAAAGGAATGTTTCATTTTAAAATATTGAATCAAGTTATTAAGTAATGATTTAAAGATTAAGTATAAATTTCTATTGGAAATTTATAAGTTCAAATTAGATGTTTTAAGTTTTAGAATTTATTTCCAAATGTTATTTTCCAATTAAGTTATTAATATAAATTTTGTAAACCAATAGAAATGGTTTATCTTTAAGTTATTAAATTTGGATTAGTTTTCAAATAACTTATCTATGTAGATAATTATGATTAATTTATTTTTATATGAACTTAAAGGTACTTAATTAAAATGTGATTCATTAATAAGTAAAATTTTAATTTAGAATGATGTTTTCTTAATTAATTAAAGATTTTGAAATATAATAAGTTAATTAATTAATTGTTTAATTAATTTTAAATAATTAGTTAATTGTTTATTTAATTTTTAAATAATCACTTAATTATGGATCGGTTAAGTGTAATTACTTAAAGAAGTAATTAATGGTTAATTTTTGAATGTAATTAAGAATGATAATTACTTATGGAAGTAATTAATAGAATTTTCTCATGAGAGTAATTAATGGAAATGATTAATGTATAATCACTAAATGTTATCAATTAAGGAAATTGATTAGTTTATTGGTTTGAAGTTAATTAATTATGAAGTAATTAATTAATTTAAGAATTAAGGATTGAAAATAATTATTTGTAAAGTAATTAATTAAGAAGTAATCAAGATTTATTAATAAAGTAATTAGAAGATAATTACTTATGTAAGTAATTAAGAGTTAATTACTTAGTTATTTTAGATAATTAATGAATGTGATTAATTAATAAATAAATGAATTTGACTTAAGATTAATTACTAAGTGTAATTAATTAAAATTGTAATTAATTAATAAAGTAATTAATTAAGGATTAATTGTTAATTTAAATTGATTAATAATTACATAATGAAGTAATTAAGGATTAATTGTTAATTTAAATTGATTAATAATTACATAATGAAGTAATTAAGGATTAATTGTTAATTTAAATTGATTAATAATTACATAATGAAGTAATTAAGGATTAATTAATTGGAGTAATTAATCAAGGATTAATATAATTAAATTAGAAGTTAATTAATTAAGAAGTTAATTAATTAAGATAAGTAATTACAAATTGTTAATTACTGATTATGAGTAATGAATGATTAATTATAAGTTAACTATTTAATTAATTAAAGTAATTATTAATTAATAAGGATCATTTGTTCATTAATCAAGGTTGATTAATATAAGTGATTATTTTAAGTGTGATTAATTAATTGTAATTAATTAAAGTTTAATGTAATTAATTATGATTGATTAATAAATGAAGTAAATGGATGATCATTAATTATTGAATTAATGATAGTAATTAAAGGTTAATTACTGAATATGGATAAGGATAATTACTTGAATGTAATTGAAGTATAGTTAATCAAGGAAGATTAATTAAGGAAGATCATTAGAGATGATTAATTTATTTATTTGGAATAATAATTAATGAAGAAGGATTATGGTAATCCAATTGATTAAGAGATAATCAATTCTGTTTGGATGATTGAGTAATATGGGTTGATTGATTAATATTGGTTGATTGAATGATATTGGATGATTGATATTGAGTGTTTGGTTGATACGGGTTGATACGGGATATCTCTGTTATGTGATATGTTGTTGTGAGATGAATGTTGTTAGGAATTATCTATTGTGATAATGTGATTCATCTATCTGTTATATGTCATCCTAAATGTAAGTTAAATGTTTAAATAAACCCTTAAGTACAACTTGGACATTAAAATGGCGTTGGTTACGGTGAGACCGGGATCGGGTTTCCATATTTGGAATCCGAAAACCACATCGATTCCAATTAAACGTTAGGTCGTGAATCCAAGTGGAGCAAGTGAAGACTCGAGGTGTAAGGGCTATACGTCAATATAACTCTGTGGGTGATTCTGTAATGAGTTTGATGGAATAGTACTTATAGGTTCGAGATGGTGATTTAGAGTGTAAGGGCTATGGTCGTTGACTCTGAGGGTGATTCCAAAATGAGTGCAATGAGATAGTGCCTTCGGTTTCGTTCGAACCCGAAACGAACTTGTATGGATTGAATGCCTTCAGAACATCGTCAGGTGGACGATGAGCATTCTAAGATAGATGTGTTCTATAAAGGTAATCGCAGCCTCAAGCCTCATCAACCGGGAATGGCTAAAACAGGGAAGGTGCAGCAAGGCTTCGTGGGTAGCTCCCACTAGAGAGCAAGATTTACCCATGTCTAGAAGTCCCTTTTTATTCGGCTGTGTGGGGCGGTTGAATTCCGGACAACCGTCGGGGTTGTCTTGTTCGGGACTGTTCAGTAAGGAATGGTCCCGGCCTTGTGTTGCAGGGGAGCGGGCATATTCCTCGGTATGGTGATCTAGGCCACGTACTGTGATGGGCGGTATCCCAGTAGCCCTGCCATTGATGGAAACCCATTCTTCCTACGAGACTCTACGGTTTTGATTGTATACCCACTTTTGTGGCTAGTAGCTGGAATTTAATAATGTAACAATTTCGGCTATTTCTTATTTATTTGAAAACCCTAGACACTATTATAATATCACCGGATTTCCTATCAAATGTTTTGGTTAGCGTAAGGTAAAAACTTTTCCATGTTTATGTGTGGGAAGTCTTACGTGATACCTTTTCTTTTCAAAGGTTTTTCTAAAGTTAAGCAATTTTAAACCGTTTACTCACACCAGACCCCTGTCTGACCCGAGTGTTTATTTTCTGTTTTATTAAACTCTTGGGTACTCATATTATGTATGAGTAGTCAAGTGATTCAGGTTTGCTTGACGAATTCTGAAAGAGATTTGAAGCAGGAGGCTTCCACGTATAAATATATTATGGTTCCGCTGTGTTTGCTTGGTATCTGTATCTGTTGTACTTGAGTTGTATAGTTAGACAGATGTTTATAACTGTCTAATATCTGTTGTATAAGTTGTGTACTCAGATGTAATAAGATACTATGTAATATTTTATGTGATATATTATATTTCATTCGTTCCGTTGTGAGTTATTTCTTGTTGTTGTCTTTCTTCTTTCTCTTTCTTTCTTTCTTCTATCCCATTGTTTTGTTTGAGATGATGCGATTTCCGGGAGTTAGGAAGTCGGGTCGGCACATTATCATTCAGTTTCTTTGAGTTATCCTTTTCGGATAATCAATAGTGTTATCCTTTATAGAATTACTTTGTTTGAAGTAATGATTTGTTGTTTGTGTGCTTCTTATCCTTCGAGAAGAATATCTTGCTTATCTTTTGTCTTGATGATTTCTGAGAGTGGCTCGTCGTCTTATAAGAGTTTAAGAACACTCCATCTCCTGATGTTGATTTTGTGAATCGAGTATTCTAGGAATATCTCAATGCATTCTCTTAATGTTCTTTGGTTTGAGTTTTTAAAGCTATATATAAGAGTTTTAAAAAGAGAAATTGGAGTTTCGAGATATTTTAAAAATCAAAGAATGTTTTTATAATATATTTATATGAGTAGTATTCTTTTATAGAAATAACTTCAGAGTGTTGGGTTATCCATCGAGTAGTTAAGAGTTCTGGTCGATACGCCTGATTAACGTTATCGATAGGAATCTCCTAAATGCTATGATAAGGCAATCAGACACGATGATTTGTGTTTTAAAGATTGAGATTTTGAAAATAATATTTTGAGATTAAATATTAAATTTATTTTTGAATGGTAATTGCAGCCATTGATTTTAGAGACGAGCAATAGAGTGGCGAGGCAGTTTTGATTGTTCGGTCAACTCTGCAGTCAACAAATATATTTATTTATTAGAGACTCAATGTCGAGGCAATGCCATTTATTTATTTTTAAATTATAAAGACGAGAATATAAATGAGATTATTTTAGAGCTGTGCTTTATTGGAAGTATATTTTGGGATTTTAGAATCTATATTATATACATTGGATATTTTAAGGAAGAGTATAATAGGAGAACTTGAAGATTGTTTTAAAAACTATTTAATTTGTTTAATAGAAGAGTGAAGAGAATTTAAACCCTTAATTTATTTTGAGGAATACTATTATGGATTTACAAAATTCTTTGGAAATTAATTTTGAAGTAAGAGAAGAAATTTGTATTTTAACTTTGAGTTTTAAATTACTTACTAAGTAATATAGTAAAGAGTTTGAGAAATTTTCAAATGTTGAAATTTGAGATTTAAAAATTTAAAAGATGTTGAGATTTAAAATTCTAAATATCTTGGATTAAAAGATAATTCGAGCTTATATCCTTGTTTTTGAGTATATTCTATCTTTGAGCTATTATTAACGACGTGCATTTTTCACGGTCATTCGAGTTTGGTGGCCTTGTGAGAAGCCATCTTGTGATTTATCTATCTTGTCAATTGTGTCTACCCTGTTGTGAGGATTTTCTTTCCGTATATTTATATGGAAAATCGTATTGATGATCTTCTTTATTGCTTAAAGTTCGGGTTTAAGTGAGTTTGATCTTGACTCTACCCGTAGAGTTTTGTGAAATCAATCATTTTCGATTGATTAATTATTGAGCCTCTTATTGAGTTTTGATTGAAGACGGGATATCTTCGAAATTATTTCGAGTTACTGGGAAAACTCGATGGTTTGCTAATCAGTATATTAGCATTTGATGAGCCATTGGATTAACCAAGTGTGTTTTCCTTGTTTCTCTCTACCATTCTATGTTGAGAGTATGAATGGTTTGAGTTTCGAGCTTGTCTTTTATCCTTTGTCGATTGAAATTTTGTGTTTTTTACGCCTCTTTTTCTAGAAAATTGCGGGGACACAATTTTTGTAAGGGGGAATCTGTAACAACCCTGGTGTAAATTCACTAATTAATTAAATTTAATTAGGAATGATTAATTTTAATTTACTATTTACGAAATTTAATTGAGTAATTAAAATATATTTTAAGAAAATTTGGTTGGATCTATTTAAGGAATAATTGTTATTTCTTTAATAAAGAATTTCAATTTAAATTGCAATATTATTAAATCAGTTATATAAAATTTCGCAATTAGAGTAAAATGTTAATATTGTGATTTGTAGTTTAAATTGAAAAATTGTAATGATAAGTTTAATTATGGAACTAAACCTATTTTTATAAATAATTGATATTCTTATCTTAATAAATCTTATGGTAACTTACGAAATGATGTAAATTCAATTAAGTGTTAGTCTTGGGATTTCTTATTAAAATTAATGAGAATTATTTTATTTCAGAAGTTATGTTTAAATTTTTATAATATCTTAGTTTTATTATAAATGAGAGTATTAAACTTATTAATTTGATTTGTTAAATTTGAGAAAATAACTTATGATTTTGTAAATATTGATTAGTGTAAATAAATGGAATAAGAAGGAAATAGCAACACTTGTCTTAAGAAATTAATTAGCAACACTTTGCCTTAGGATCCATGCTCAATCCCATTTAGCCCATTTAAGAGAAGTATTACTTCTTCTTTGTTTTATCCTTACGTTCATAAATCTAGTAGATAAATAGAAACAGAACTATGTTTCTCAAAGCTAAGTAAAAACCTAGTTCTTAAATCCTCAAATAAAAGCTAGAAATCAAAGGGCTTTTGGTCAATACTTGTAATAATCAAAGCTAGGTAATCTTCTCTACCTACTAAATTTATAAAAGTATGGTTTTTTTTTTATTTTTAATTTAAGTGTTGATGGTTGTATTTTGGCTTTTGAGCATTTGGGTGTATTTGAGATTAGCAAAGAGATTGCAAGGTAGTAGCAAGGCTTTGGATTAGATTAGCAAGCTGTAGGAAGCTAAAAAGTAAGTTATTTACAACTCACATTTACTATCTCTAATCCATATGTGTGATTGTTAATTGTTATTTGTATTGAATTAGAAGGTTGTTGATTGAATTGCTTTCAATTTGATTGTGAATTGATTGTATGTGTTAAATAAATCCAATGATTGTTTGCTAAAAATTTTATATGAAAATCGCTGTAGTAAAACAGCAATATATTGGTGCAAATTGATCTGAAATGGCTCATTCTTTTTAGGTTAGAAAATAGATTCAATAAGAAAATTTTCTCTTTTGGTTACTATTTGAAAATATTCCATTTACTTGACCTGAAATAGAATTGGACAAAGAAGAACAATTCTGCCTTTGTCAAAATTTTCTTATTTTGAATCTAAAATTGTTTTCGTCGTAACTTTTTCGGTTTCTATCAGAATTGGATAATCCTCGATGTTCTGGAAGCCAAGACTATGTTCTAAAACTTTCAAATTGTATGATTTGGAAAAATCTACGATTTAAAGGATCAACTGGGTTTGAAACTGATACATCTCTGCTCTGTCAATTTTCTAAGTTGAAATCTGAAATAAAAATCATCATAAATTTTGATTGGTAAGTCCTAATTGAGTGAGAATTTTTTCAATTGAACCGAATTTTTATAAGGAACAGCTTTTGTGTTTTGCTTTTTGCTTAATTTTAAATTTTAAATTTTCAAAAACTTGTTTTTTTTGTCGCTAACCTATTGATTAAAAGACAGAATTAACAAACTCAAATCTGAGAATTGTTTCAATCGTAACTTTTGAACAATATTTCCAAATTAAATGATCTTTTTAAAAAAAAATCTAAATCATTTATCTGCAACTTGCATGTATTGACTTTTCTTGTAATTTTGAGGTTAGCTATGTCAAAATTGAATTTTCCTTCAGCTATCCCGAGAGCAGAATCTATATTTGCTCTGTGTTTGAAGCTGAAACAAAATTAGGCATAACTTTCTCATTTTTGACCAAAAATTGATAATTTTAGATGTTCCAAAAAGCTTAAATCATGTACTGCAACTTTCTTGGATTGAGTTTTCTGTAATTTTGAGGTTAGCTATGTAAAAATTGAATTTTCTTTCTGCTATCCCGAGAGCAAAATCTATATTTTCTATGTGTTTGAAGCTGAAACAAAATTAGCCATAACATCTTCGTTTCTTAACTGAATTTGTTTGGATGTTCCGGAAAGCTTAGATCATGTACTACAAGTTTCATTCTTTGTGTTTTTCTATAATTTTAAAGTTTGCGTGGTCGAAAGTATGGTTGTATGTTGCTATCCTGAGAGCAAGATGACAGCAACAAACATTCATTGAACTTAGAATTGTATTAGCTTATTTTTGCTCTCATTCTTTTTCGATTTTGATGTTGTTTTAAGATTTTTTGAGAGCTGTGATGCCTACTAATAGGTTAGCTATATTTGGAGAATTTCAAATTCAAATTTAAATAGAATTTGAATTGATTTTGGGCTAAATTTGAATTGAATTCGTACTGAACTCAAGTTATTGGTCTTGAGTTATCTTCCTTGTTTTTCATTGTTTTCAAGCACGGTTTTCACTAAACCATTTTTGAAGTGATTTTTGAAATAAACGAAAATTTCAAATTATTATATAGTATTTTAAAATTATTTTTCTAATATAAAATCTATTTATTTCTGTAATAAAGGAATTTCAAATATTGGTTTTATTAATCTTCTCGGGAAAAAATTTTAGAAGCTTGTTTTCTCTAATAAACTATTTATATATAAAACATAGAATTTTACATTATTCGAACGTATAAGAAAAAGAATTAAACGATTTAGTAAAACACGTGGTATAGGACATGTGCATTTACTATTTCGGTTAATTCTAGACTTGTACGATCGAAGCTATTTGAGATTATTGATTCTGAGATGTTTTGCCATTTTATGGCATATTTTGAGTTTTATAATTCCTATTTAGTGGAATTATTTAAGATGGCCAATATTTGGTAAGTATTATGGTTTGAGATCTCCTATGTAGGAGTATGGTCGATGAGAACCATCACTATGTTTTATTTACTTGCCAATGATATAAGGCAAGTCTTGAGTATATGATTTCATATTTTGAGATTTATGGTTTATGAGGAACCATCACAGTGTTTTCACCTGTCGAGGAGATGAGGCAAGTTATGAGGCCAATTAATACTTGTAGATGAGATGAGACGAGTATAGTGTCTCTTTATCACTTGCCAATGAGACGAGGCGAGATATGATTTTCTGAGTTTTATGATATTCTTAGTGTGACATCAACTAGCAGCTAGTAAACCGCTAAGTGCAAACGTGTGGTATGAGACACATGTTAACACTTTTCGGGTTCCTATTCGTGAGTTTGTGACACATTCACGATGTTTACCTAGCAGAACTGCTTTGAGAGGTGTCAACGACCTTGTCATGGGGACGAACTGCCTTGGGATGTGTTAGCGACCTTTTTAGGCTGACAAAACGGCTTGGAAAAGTGTCAGCGACCTTGTCATGAGGATGAAATGCTTTGGAAGGTGTTAGCGACCTTGTCTAAGGCTTCGGCCATTTGAGTTAGAACGTGCAGCAATGCTTCGGCATTGTAATCGGGGATCTGGCCAACCCGGGTTTTCTAAGTTTTGAGTTCGCCGTTTTTGGCACATTAGTGTTAAGATTTTTTGAGTTTTGAACTTGCATCGAATTCTTCATTGAGTTTGAGATTTTATGAGTTTGAATTCTTATCAAGTTCCATGAGCTTTTAAGATTGAGATATATATGTTAGATTTATCTGTCTTAGCTTACTTATGAGTTTGAGATCTCACATTCTTATGGGGTTATCTTATGTTGCTTTCACGACTTCTATTTGTGATTGAGATGAGTTTTCTTCTTTTTGGAGTAATGGTTCATCGAACAATTTGAGTTTTGCTTGAGTTTTATATGAGTTTATTTGAGTTCATTATGGGTTATCATCGATGATATGAGGCACTTGTGTTTTAGTTGAGTGTTGAGTTTGAGTTACCTCTTTCGAGGTATTTAGTCACTTACGTACAGTTTGTTACATGAATATTAAGCTACGAGTTATCTGTCCTTCTCCTCATTTGAAAATAAGTATCACTATATCCATTTTGCTTCATATTATCGATATTGACTGATTTATGTAGCTAGACTGACCCGTGTATTTATACTTGGGTCTGACCGAGTTATTTCAGGTATCATCTATTGGACTTAGCTTGAAGTTGATGTTGGATAACATCTCTTCTTTCTCGAGTAATTTCTACTCTTCCGCGTACTTTAATGTATTTATATTTGATTCGATGTATATGTTGTGGTCGAGTAACACCTTTATCATATTCATATTGTATTGTACTAAACAAATATCAGTGTATATGTATACATATGAGGTTGATTACTGTTTTGTGATATGCTTTACATTTAGTTATTGTATTTTGTTCTGATAGATCCATTAGCCACCTATGGTTTTGGATTAAGCATTTACTGGGTATGTCGATCCACTTAAGATAGAAAAGAAAAATCATAGTGCATTTATCGACGTATTTAGTAGATGTTTAAGACAAAGTTATAAATGGTCGCCCTTAACCAGTCCTATTCTCCGCTTTAGTAGACGGAATTAATCATTAATTCTCTTTACTAAGGTGGGTCTCGGGGTGGGATGTTATAGCATGGTATCAGAGCTGTGGTCAGAACAAAGTAGAATAAACACAAAACAGTACGTATATCGTGATACGTCGAAGTACAATACGAGTGAATCATTGACCTTTATTCGAGCTTGTTTTTGAATCGAGCTTTGATTCTTTTTCGAGTTTTGGGATACGTTGAGATGGAGTATGTCTAAGAATATATATTGTATTTCGTAGTATTCCATAATTGAGTTTGATGTTATCTTATCTTATGAATAATCTTATTTGGGATTATTCTATTCTTATTTTTGTCGATGTGAGTGAGTTCGTATCGATGAAGCTTATTGATTCCTTTGAGTATTCTTGTTGTTTTCCTTTAGGAGTTGTGAATTGTATTGAGGGGATCCAAAATGATTGGCTCGTTGTGAGCATTCTAATATTTCTATTTGATGTTACCTTTGTGAGTATTTATTTGTTACCCACAATCTTGAGATGCATCTGATTTGAGATGGATTGACTTATTTGATATTAAGTCTAATCCTTTGTTTTATAGGATCCTATTGTATATTTTGGTTTCCTATTGTGATTGGTTTATTATTTCTATCACTTTGGAATGTTAATGATGATTTTGAAGTTTCTAAATTCACTCTTGAGTATCGAGATGTTGATGATATATCTCAAATTCTAGTCAAGGTGACTTTGTTGAGTATTGATGAGTCTGTTTGGGTTTGATATCCAATCGGGCAATCGAGTGTTGAATTAACCTTATTCCTGGCATTTAGCCTTCGGCTATCCTTCCACGAGGACATCCACTAAGGAATGAGGTGAGTTTCTAGATTGAGTTTATCATTCAGTTTCTTTGAGTTATCCTTTTCGGATACTCAATCAGTGTTATCCTTTGTAGCATTACTTCGTTTGAAGTAATAATTTGTTGTTTGTGTGCTTCTTCTCCTTAGAGAAGAATATCTTGCTTATCTTGTGACTTGATGATTTCCGAGAGTGGCTTGTCATCTTGTAGGAGTTGATGAACACTTCATCTCCTTCTATTGATTTTGTGAATCGAGTATTCTAGGAATATCTCGATGTATTCTCTTAATGTTCTTTGGTTTGAGTTTTTGAAGCTATATATATGAGTTTTATAAAGAGAAACTGGAGTTTCGAGATATTTTAAATATCAAAGAATGTTTTGGAAATATATTTATATGAGTAGTATTCTTTTATAGAAATAATTTGAGAGTGTTGGGTTATCCATCGAGTAGTTAAGAGTTCTGGTCGATACGCTTGATCAACATTATTGATAGGAATCTCTTAAATGCAATGATGAGGCAATCAAACACGATGATTTGTGTTTTAAATATTAAATTTATTTTTGAGTGGTAATTGCAGCCATTGATTTTAGAGACGAGCAATAGAGTGGCGAGGCAGTTTTGATTGTTCGGTTAACCCATTTAGTCCATTTAAGAGAAGTATTACTTCTTCTTTGTTTTATCCTTACATTCATAAATCTAGTAGATAAATAGAAACCGAACTATGTTTCCCAAAGCTAAGTAAAAACCTAGTTCTTAAATCCCCAAATCAAAGCTAGAAATCAAAGGGCTTTTGGTCAATACTTGTAGAAACCAAAGCTAGGTAATCTTCTCTACCTTCTAAACTTATAAAAGTATGGTTTTTGTTTTATTTTTAATCTAAGTGTTGCTGGTTGGATTTAGGTTTTTGAGCATTTAGGTGCATTTGAGATTAGCAAAGAGATTGCAAGGTAGTAGCAAGGCTTTGGATTAGATTAGCAAGCTATACGAAGCTAAAAAGTAAGTTATTTACAACTCATACTTACTACTAATCCATATGTGTGATTGTTAGTTATTATTTGGATTGAATTATATGGTTGTTGATTGAATTGCTTTCAATTTGATTGTGAATTGATTGTATGTGTTAAATAAATTCAATGATTGTGTGCTGAAAATTTTATATGAAAATCGCTGTAGTAAAACAGCTATATATTGGTGCAAATGATCCGAAATGGTTCATTCTTTTTGGGTTAGAAAATAAATTGATTGAGAAACAATTTCTTTTTTGGTTAATATTCGAAATTTTTCCATTTACTTGACCTGATATAGAATTGAACAAAGAAGAACAATTCTGTCTTCAACAAAATTTTCTTATTTTGAATATGAAATTGCTTTCGTCATAACTTTTTCGATTTCCATCAAAATTGGATAATTATTGATGTTCTGGAAAGCCTAGACAATGTTCTAAAACTTTCACACTGTATGTTTGGTAAAACTCTGTGATTTAAATTATCCAAATTGGGTTTAAAACTGATACATGCTCTATAGTGTCAATTTTCTAAGTTGAAATCTGAAATGAAAATCATAATAACTTTGAATGGTAAGTCATAATTGAATGAGGTTTTTTTCAGTTGAAAATAATTTTTATAAGGAACAACTTTTATGTTTTGTATTTTTCAAGATTTTGAAGTTTAAATGTTCAAAAACTTGTTTTTTGGTCGTTGGCCTGTTGATTAAAAGACAGAATTAACAAACTCAAATTTGAGAAATTGTTTCGATCGTAACTTTTGAACCATATATCCAAACTAAATGATATTTTTTGTTGTTTAAAAGCTAAATCATTTATCTATAACTTTCATGTATTGGGTTTCTGTAATTTTTAGGTTAGCTATATCAAAATTGAATTTTCTTTTAGCTATCCCGAGAGCAAAATCTGTATTTGCTCTATGTTTGAAGCTGAAACAAAATTAGCCATAACTTTCTTGATTTTGATCGGAATTTGATAATTTTAGCTGTTCTGAAAAGCTTAAATCCTGTACTACAACTTTCATGCATTGAGTTTTCTATACTTTTGAGGTTAGCTATGTCAAAATTGAATTTTCTTTCTGCTATCCCGAGAGCAAAATCTATATTTGCTCTATGTTTGAAGCTGAAACAAAATTAGCCATAACTTCTTCCTTTCTTAACCGAATTTGTTTGGATGTTACGAAAAGCTAAGCTAATGTGCTACAAGTTTCATTTTTGTCTTTTCTATAATTTTAAAATTTGCTTGGTCGAAATTATTGTTGTATGTTGTTGTCCTGAGAGCAAGATGACAACAACAAAAATTCATTGAACTTAGAATGGTATTAGCTTATTTTTGCTATCATTCTTATTCGATTTTGATGTTGTTTTGAGATGTATTGAGAGCTATGATGCCTATCAATAGGCTAGCTATATTTGGAAAATTTTAAATTCAAATTTAAATAGAATTTGAATTGATTTTGGGTTAAATTTGAATTGAATTCGTATTAAACTCAAGCTATCGGTCTTGAGTTATCTTCCTTATTTTTCAATGTTTCGAGCATGGTTTTCACTAAACCATTTTTGAAGTGATTTTTGAAATAAATCGAAATTTCAAATTATTATTATATAGTATTTTAAAATTATTTTTCTAATATAAAATCTATTTATTTTCTATAATAAAGGAATTTCAAATATTGGTTTTATTAATCTTCTTCGGAAAAAAATTTAGAAGCTTGTTTCCTCTAGTAAACTATTTATATATAAAACATACACTTTTACACTATTCAAACATATAAGAAAGAGAATTAAACGATTTAGTAAAACACGTGGTATGAGACATGTGTGTTTACTATTTCGGTTAATTCCGTACTTGTACGATCGAAGTTATTTGAGATTATTGATTCTGAGATGTTTTGCCATTTTATGGCGTATTTTGAGTTTTATAATTCCTATTTATTGGAATTATTTAAATGGCCAATATTTGGTAAGTATTATGGTTTGAGATGTCCTATGTAGAAGTACGGTCGATGAGAATCATCACCATGTTTTATTTACTTGCCAATGATATAAGGCAAGTCTTGAGTATATGATTTCATATTTTGAGATTTATGGTTTATGAGGAACCATCACGATGTTTTCACTTGTCGAGGAGATAAGACAAGTTATGAGGCCATTTAATACTTGTCGATGAGATGAGACGAGTATGGTGTCCCTTTGTCACTTACCAATGAGACGAGGCGAGATACGATATTCTGAGTTTTATGATGTGCCTAGTGTGGTATCGACTAGCAGCTAGTAGACCACTGAGTGCGAACGTGTGGTATGGGACACACGTTAAGATTTTTCGGGTTTCTATCTGTGAGTTTGTGACAACTTCACAATGTTTACCTAGCAGAACTGCTTTGAGAGGTATCGGCGACCTTGTCGTAGGGACGAACTGCTTTGGGAGGTGTTAGCGACCTTGTTAGGGGTAACAAAATGGCTTGGAAAGGTGTTAGTGACCTTGTCATGAGGACGAACTGCTTTGGAAGGTTTTAACGACCTTGTTTAAGGCTTCGGCTGTTTAATTTTAGCATGTGCAGCATTGCTTCGGCATTGTAATCAGGAATCTGGCCAATCCAGGTTTTTTAAGTTTTGAGTTCGTCGTTTTTGGCGCATTAGTGTTAAGATTTTCTGAGTTTTGAGCTTGCATCAAATTCTTTATTAAGTTTGAGATTTCATGAGTTTGAATTCGTATCGAGTTCGATGATTTTAAGATTGAGATGTATGTGTGAGATTTAGCCCTTGGCTTACTCATGAGTTTGAGACCTTACAGTCTTATGGAGTTATCTTGTGTTTCTTTCATGACTTCTATTTGTGATTGAGATGAGTTTTCTCCTTTGTAGAGTAATGGTTCATCGAACCATTTGAGTTTTGCATGAGTTTTATATGAGTTGATTTGAGTTCATTATGGGTTATCGCCGATGATATGAGGCACTTGTGTTTTGAGTATTGGGTTTGGGTTACCTCTTTCGAGGTATTTAGTCACTTAGGTAGCGTTTGTTACTTAAGTATTGAGCTATGAGTTATCTATCCTTATCCTCATTCGAGAAGAAGTACTCTATATCCATTCTACTTCATATTATCGATATTGACTGATTTGTGTAGCTAGACTGACACTTGTATTTATATTTGGTCAGACCGAGTTGTTTCGGGTATCATCTATTGGACTTGGCTTGAAGTTGATATTGGATAACAACTCTTCTTTCTCTTGAGTAATTTCTGTTCTTCCGCATATTCTGATGTATTTATATTTGATTCGATGTATATGTTGTGGTCGAGTACCACCTTTCTTGTATTCATATTGTGTTGTACTAAAAATGTATCAGTGTATATGTATATATATGAGGTTGATTACTGTCCTATGATGTGCTTTACATTTAGTTATTGTATTTTGTTATGATAGATCCGTCGGCCACCTATAGTTTTGGATTAAACATTTACTGGGTATGTCGATCCACTTGAGATAGAAAAGAAAAATTATAGTGCATTAATAGACGTATTCAGTAGATGTTTAAGACAAAGTTATATATGGTCTCCCTTAACCAGCCCTATTATCTGCTTTAGTAGACAGAATTACTTGTTAATTCTCTTTACTAAGGTCGGTATCGGGATGGGGCGCTACATGATCTGCATTCGATCACACATAAATATTATATGGTGAATAGTAGCTACCTTTAGTGCACATTACTTAACCATAATGTGAAATCATATATTCAATAAAGCTTATTATAGTAAGGGTCTTATTGTGTTAGATGTAGCACTGACCAAGAGCTAGAACATGTACCTAGGAATTCAATCACTGAAATGTCGGTTTGAGTAATTACATAAAATGCAAGTATTCGATATCCTTAAGTATTAAGGATGACCAAATACATTTTTGTAATTAGTTTATTGGTCTAGTAATAATGGTTTTCTTTTTAATGGTTCGGCAATTTAGAATGGAAAGAGGTTGTATGAGAGTAGATGTAACTTAGAGATAGTTGGATGAAGAAAAAAATAGTCACATCTGCTTCATGAAGAGACAATTGAAACGAGGATTGTATGAAATGTTAAAAGATGCACAATATGGAGTGACAAATGTGATTTCTATTCCAAATGTATTTTTATATTGAAAATTGTTTCAAATGAAATTTATTTCTTTGGGTTCAAGATATTTGTTTAGACTGATGGTAAACTAGTTACAGTGTATAAAATAAAATTCCACAACAAGTGGTTGAATGAATTTTCATATTTCATATTTTATTATAGCAATGGCGGAAATAGTGGACTTATGCCATATAACACTTCTTAATGGATGCATCAATTTACAAAAATTATTTTCATAAATATACCAAATATTTTTTATGAAGTAATAGTGGTTTTCAGTATTGACCAAAAAAAAATATGTTTTATTTTAATATGAATGCTGTGAATATTCATTATAGAAAAAAAATCTATAATGGTGATATTAAAAACAAAAGTGATGTATTGGAAAAAATAAAAGTATTAGAAATTTTTATAATTAATTTAGGATTATGGATTAAGCTATAATTTTAAGAAATAACTCCATAATCATATGATTATAAATCATATGGTAGTAAGAACTATATCTTAGAAGATTAAGGGCGAAGCATCTATTCAGTGAGTGCGAGAAAAGAGTTACATCAAATGTAAATAATTCAATATCCAATTATACCTAAATAGATCCACTTTGTTATATTCACGGATGAATTATTTGATACACAAATAGCGTATTTATGCTACATTCATTGAATATAAAATGGAAGTAGAAATACAAAACATGCAAAGAAAAGATATATTTGAATTGATTGGATATGTTAGTGTATTGGAAATAGTTCCAAAAGTAAATAAAAAAAGAAAAAGATTCAATCTCAATAATCAACCCTCCCTATGATACATAATGAGGTATAGATAAGGAGTAATTAGACATTATTTAACACAAATTAATTTAATCCAAAGCATAGCTTATAAGATCATACGAGATAAAAGCTTACAAGAAAACCCTACATATCCTAGGTTAAGTAGTTGATAGGTTATGTAAATAAAGAAGCTGGACGTATTATTTGTTTATGAAGGATCTTGAGTGGATCGCTCTAAAGCACTTTGGGGCACGCCAATATTGATTAAGCAATTTATGTCGTGAACATAAATTTTCATAAACTCATAACTGAATCACTTATATATATAAAGGTAGTTCATAAAATGTTTGTAAATGCTTATTTACATAGAGAAACAATTGTTGTTTCAAGAATCACTAATTTTATAGCCAAGGAATTTCTTTTACGGAATATTGGTAGTAAAGTGGATTTGGATACGTTCCAAAGACAAAACTAATTATGAAAGATGAAATTAATAAATAAAGACAAAATAAACTTGACTCGTTATGATGTCTAACAATAACTCTTGCACATTAAAGAGAAGGTATGAGTTTTATTTCAATGTCAAGAAAAGAACTTCCTCAATTGTCAAATTAAGCCGTCAAGAGTGTTGGCTCTACCATATGGCATAATATGCAAATCCAAAATGAATTCCAAATACATCATAAAAATATAATCTTGATAGTGGTACCTAAAAAAACATGATTCCACTGGCCGTAAAAGATTTTTGTAGAAAACGACCAGTACAATTGAAATATAGCAAGCTACAGTTATAGAACAACACAAATTTCAGTTGTTGGAATTAACGTAACAGAATCATTATTCTACATGCTTTGGTTAATTTGGATTTTACTTGCAAAATTATCTCTCTATATGCTTTTGAGTTTCGGTACATACATGAAATGGAAATTCTAAATAATGATTTAAAATAATCTCTTGTACATAACAATTAAAGTGTCTCGACATCAATGGGAGCAATACACAATTTTCAAGTTTTGGATAGGATCCAAGAAATGATACAAAAGTATCATTCAATGAGCAAACATTTTAACCAAAAAAAATTAAATGTCAAAATGAAAAGGAAACATGTATCTATAAGAAAGAACTATAAAGGTAGTAGAATATTTCTAAAAACCATAAGTAAATAAAAAAAACATATGATTTTAACGATTTTCCCATGTTAAATTCATTAAACTTTGGTTGTTTAATTTGCAATATTAGATTTTAAAGGAAATCTTTTATAATTGGTACAAAAGGATAATAGGAATGTCCCAAACGATATACATAGACATCATATTCAAATTTTTAATGTTGAGCATGTAAGATAGATTCCACATGCATTGGCAGTAGGAATTATCATACATGCTGCTTTGTCTACAGTATTGCATTTCACATATGCATTTGATATATAAAGCAAGTATCAATTCTAACTAAGATAACTAAATGATAGTTTAGAGTTTTCTCGGGTATTACGAAATTTTAGGAAATTCTTTATAAAAACAATGAACTCCTTATTGTAGTAATATTAAGACTCGAACTTCATAAGTGATATTGAGCATAACATGTCAATCCAAAATACATTTTTAACCTTAGCTAAGAAGCTTTAAGTTGGAAATGTTCTAAACCTATGTTGTGGCTAACTCAGCCAATAGACTATGTATATCGCCTTGCATGGCGACATAATAAAAGTAATGTATACATAAATGCATAAATTTGTACTTAAACTCGGGATGATTCCAGATGTCAAGGATCCCATAATATTGTTATGCGATAACAGTGCCATAATATACATTATGAAAAAAACCTAAATCTCACTAGAAGTCAAAAAAATACTCTAAAAAATTCCACGTGACAAAGGCAGTTTATCAATATTAGGGAGAGTTAATTGACATATTGGATAATTAAAACAACGTAGCACAATGTTCATTAAGGGACTATCTCAGTCATTTTAAGAAAACCTATCAGAGAAATGGGAATATGATTAGACAATTGACCCCAAGTGCAAGTGGGAGATTAATAGAGTTCGGTGTATGACCTAAGAGTGATTATGTATTTTTTTAATATATCTAACTCTTTGATTGATCTTGTTCATAATAAAGGTATTTGATTTCCATTATATACTATGTTATTTAGTGACATAATTAATTAAATAATTAACTTAAAATATATTAAAAAAAATCCTTAAATAAAATGTTATGTGCATGTAATTGCAAATAGTTGCAATCTTAAGTAATTATTATTATGTGCTAACTCTTTGGATACAAGGACAGGTCAGGCATGGTCTTTCATACTATAGTTCCTTATTATATTGATTTATATATTATTTTGAGATTGTTTATTACTCACAGCGGATAGTTGTCTAGCTCGAGGTTTTATGCTTTGCATCTTATTATCTTGGGTACTCTTAAATGAGTAGAGTAGATAACATATTTGGGTGATATGTGTTGCTATGTAGAGGGATGAGCTAGAGGCATTGCTTTCTCATATTTAAATTTGGAATCATTATTACTTATTCCGCTATGCAACATTGTGGAGCCCAAACAGTGTTCGTTTATTTTATTTAGAGACAGTTATCTTTGAGTTTATTTCCAGTCACATATACTTTACTGCTACCTTGTATAACTTTGTGAACCTATGTACTAGATATTGTGGTTCATTCGGTCAGTACTATCCCGCCTAATTATATCTAGGATGATTAGTATGTTTTACTCGATGTGCTATGAGATACATAGTAGGTTCTGTATAATTTTTATTTATTTGCATCCTTGGTAATGGTCGTACATCAAGCCAAGGACCGTAGCAGCGTACTATACAGGTAAAGTGGGTGCTAGAGATGTTGGGCAGTCGTTGCATTTGGTAATAGAAATTAGGTTGCTTAGATAACAAAATTTGATAATATGATCCATCAGAGATAAGGAGAAGTTATCCCTTAGATTAGATCGAGAGTACGTATGAGAGATCATCTTATTATATACATTAGTTTTCAAAACTCTATTGTAGTATATATATGATATATAAGTCACATTACATATGTGAGAACACTGATATGGTTTTCTTTATGATAGACTCGTCATTCTTGTGACAAATTAGGAATGACCCATCATATAATAAATGTTGTGAGGAACTCTTTCTTTAGTGTCAAGGAGAAAGGTGTAGGCTTGGGTGCAGCTATCCCTGACTTGCAGGCAATGTTCAATACCATGATGAAAACGATGTAGAATGCTCAACTGTCTCCTCCGAATGTTGTTGTTGGTGGTAGTGCTCAAGTGTAGGCGCCTAGCGTTGGTTTCATGAAGCTAAATAAGGATTTTTCTAGATACGATTGAAAATTATTCTAAGGAATGAAATCTGCTATGGAGATGTAGGATTGGTCAGATACCTATGAAGGGATTTTTGATGATTTGGAATGAATGATGCTATGAGAAGGAGATTGGTTTCTCGATAGTTCCAAGGACGACCTATAAACTGGTGGAATGCTATAAAATTTGCTACTCCCAAAGGCTAGTGAACTTGTGACCAGTTCAAGGCCAAATTTGATGAGAAGTTCATACCAATAGCCTAGAAGTCGATGTTGTTCAAGAAGTTCATAGAGCTGAAGCAGAGAGATATATCGGCCTTCAAATATATAGTTAGGTTTGATGCCTTGCCCAAGTAGGAGATGTCTTTTATCGATACTCCATTGAAGAAGAACGAAAAGTTTACGATGGGTTTGGATGATTATTTAGGAAAGATGTTAGTGGGACATATTGACGAGTCTTTTGAGAAACTTATTGAGAAGGCTTTTGCTATGAGAGGTTGTAACCTAAGTCCAAACAAGCTATTGTTGCTAAATAAAAACCAAACCCATAGCAAAGCAGGGGGCAGGAAGTAGAATGAGAAGAGGAGGCAGTCCCAAGGTAAAGATGTTGTAACGACCTGGTATTTCGAACCATTCGCACCCACACATGTCAGACTTGAATTGCTCAAAATATCAAATTGTTAATTTATATTTGGCAAAACTCAGCATATACAATAAATAAATCAATCACAGAATCATAGACAGAGAGTAATATAACAATAAGCGGCGGAATAGAATAAATAGTAGTTCATGAAGCTACTATATAAACATCAGAGTTAAAACAAAATGCAACAGAAATCTCACATACAGAGTAGTCTCAAATACAGAAGCAATTGACAAGCCTGAACATAAGTGACTGGAATAAACTGAAATAGCTGAAAGCTGGATAGATAGATCTTCAAACAAAGCTCCAATCTCTAAAGGTGAGTTTCAAATGCTGTGACACTCAGTTTGACCCGAGCGTAAAGCAAAACACAAAAAACTCGAGTAAGGATTAACATTCTTATATTAATAAATTCAATTCAGGTGAAATGTCAGCTGAAATACAAGTAACTTAAAGGATGTTTGGAATTTCCATCCTCTAAGGATCCATGGAACTATCTACTTTGTAGTAATACATGCTATTATAATATATTTATAGTAAAGTAAACTATTAAAATAGTGTTAAGGAGTTACCCATATCCCCTTAACACATTTTATATAATGTCATAGTCTATACAGATACTGTAAACTCCGCTCTCAAGTGGGCTATCAGGGAGCACTCCATAGGTACGACATAAAACAAACTCGTAGAAGGCGCGATAGAGCATTTGACAAGGCACGTGAGGCAATGCCAGTGTAGATATACCGTTTGCGGATCCAGACTGGTGGAAATGCATAGCAGGTACTACCGTCACCTCGTGGCACACTCCCAAATCAAAGGTGCACCCAATCAAATCACAAAAGAAATAAAATGGTATCGAAGAAATGTGTCCGATCGGAGGAATAATCTCACTTAGCCCGGCTTGGCTCCTGTTTTAGCCCCATCAAGATGACTCACGGGAGTCAGGCACTACACCATAAACGATAATTAGAAATGGCTAAAAGCCGTATCTAATTAACTTAGACACGGCTGTAAGCCATATCAAAATATGGCATCGTTAATTGTTAGATACGGTTTAAGCCATATCTAATGGGTAAATTAGATGCGGCTCATAGCCATATCTAAGTGGTCAATAAGATACGGCTTAAAGCCATAGCTAATTGACATCATAGATACGGCTTAAAGCCGTATCTAATTGACCACTTAGATACGGCTTAAAGCCGTATCTAACTGACACCTTAGATACGACTTAAAGGCGTATCTTATTGAGCCATTGCCTTGTTCATTAGATACGGCTTTTAGCCGTGCCTAAGTTGACAATTAATCTACACCCATTTTTCAACTAGATACTGCACATATACAATCAATTTATATAATCACACACACAGTAATGGTTCATATCTAATACCCAAAGCAATGATGCATATTATACAATACATTACAGAAATACATTCAATTACAATGCAATAATGCATATCATACAATAAATTACTGAAATACATTCAGTTACATTCTAAAATAGAAATACATTTAGTTACAATACATATTATCACTACCAATCCACCCTTACATATTTGATTACTTAGGTTCCCACACAGTCACTCATTTCATAGTTACTTCATTTATAAATAGTTCATAGTTATTACATTACATTAATACAACATGTCAAGTGTCAACAACTACACAGTCAGCTTCACTGCTTCAATCTTCAGTCTCCACTTTCTATTCTCCAAGTCTATCCATACAAAAATAATTGTTTGTATTAGCAAGCATATACTGCAACTGAATATGAATACAACATATTTATGAACATGAATACTGATATGAAGTTGAAACTGAGTCTCGACGATGTTTTTAACCCGACTTAGAGTCAGTAAACTGAGTGTTAGACTCAGTTTTAACTGAGTCATGGCGACTCAGTTTTAACTGAGTCTAGGCTCAGTTATAGACTGAGTCTTAGACTCAGTAAACTGAGTCTTAGACTCAGTTATAACTGAGTCATGGAGGCTCAGTTATAGACTGAGTCTAGACTCATTTATAGACATGTGTATTGAGATGAAAAATGAAATTATATATGTGTGCATTTGTGTGAAGTAAATATGTGTGAAGCAGTCCTATATCAAGCATTTCGAAAACAGATATGTTTTAAATCTAGCCACAGCGAATCTAAAGAACAAGCTCTTCAAACAGCTTCAAAACAGAAAGGAATGAAGCATTACAAATGTGTTTTTTTTCCTTATCACATTTAAGGAAATTAAATGTGACATGTCATGTATATAGTGGAAGAGGTTTCAAAAAACAATATATAGTAAAATATTAACATAAACAGAAAATATACCTGCTCCAACGTCTAAAGATATTGAATAAGACCCTTCAGATGGCACACATACCCACCCACTCCAACTTCAGCAAAGGTCTCTGCAAATTGATGATTTATTTTGCCGGTTCTCTCATCTGGTAGCAGTATGTTGTCCAATACCACTTTTTCATATGTAGGTGGTACAAATTTCCTATGGATTTTGGACGATCTAGAATCTCCGCATACAGTACCTGTTCCAATAAAGATGTCTAGATCTATCCAACAAAATATCTGCTCGAAAGAAACTAAAAATAGAAATCTTGTAATAAATACTTGTTGCTAATATGATAATAATATAATATTTCAACAACATGCATATATCATTAATAACAAGTAAAATATAAATGAAAGGTTATGGTGTCATATGTCACATGTGAACGGTTACAGATAATGGCATATCATATATTGCAATTATATAATTAACAGTTTAATTTAGTAGCATATTTCAATTGTTGTTTCAAATGAAATCAAATTTACAAAATATAATAATATTAATCGTCAGTAATTACTCACCTTCCGAGATTAGAGGAAGTTGATACACAGCAAGCTACAAATTGGATCATGATCTAGACAATCGACCGATCCAAACAACAATCACAAAGCGAAGTAAGTTGAACATGGATTTTACGAACAAAGCTGATAAATTGGAATCGATGAGAACAAATCAAATTAGCTTTATATAAGCTGAACAAAATATGCATTATAATTTTTCTCTAAAACCAATATTTAAAACATATTTTTAAAATAAGATATATATATATATATATATATATAATTTCAAATAAATATTTTAACTTTAACACCTATAAAATAAAATCTATATATACGCAAACAGATTGTAGATGCACTTATATAAATCTACATATACAACTAACTAGATTATGTACGACCTATATAAACCTATACATAACCAACAAAATGATATAGAACTTATATAAATTCATATATACAAAAGCAAACAGATCTTATATAAAGATTAATATATGATTTACATACTTTTAAACACATATAAGTTGTCATATTATAACTCATGCATACAAACAAGCATAATATATATATATATATAACTTACACATATATCTAGAAATCAATACATATATATAGTTTACCTTTTCAAACTAATATTAATAACCTTCAGCCGATTTGTAACGACCCGAAATTTTCAGACCCGAAAATTCCACATAGTTATGAAAAATAGAAAGAGATAGAAGAAGAAGAACAGAAACACCAACATCACACATTCGCAGCGGATAAAATATAATAATAAATAATAATAGTTTACAAATAATACTATATCCGTCGATTACATTTAATATACATCAGAGTTTTACATACATACAGTCACTGAACATATACAAGTATCATGACTCAGATTAACAATAATATAAGCACAGCGGAAATACTCAATACGCTATTGCCATCCAGCTCGCCTCTTGAGCTCCAGAATGTCCTAACCTGTAAATCTGTAATACTCGGTCTGACCCGAGCATTACACCAAAGTAACACCCGGGTCAGGCTGAAAACCAGTGTGAATAAACCCAACTAACATGGAATATCCAAGCAAACAACTTATATAAACCCGGGTATCTCAAACCAATTTTACAAGTTAACAAATTGTTATAGACATAACTAATTACACACATAAATTTTCTAAATGCCAAAGATTAGATTTAAAATAGTCCAATTCCTCCAAATCACCTTACTCCAGCATATAGATTTTACATATCAGTCTATAAAAATTCGAAGTGGTTTCGGGTATTTCTCAATACCCGACCCCGGTCTCTTCGAACTCATGTCATCCTAACCCTAGATATCCAAACGAAATACACAACATTTCATATCAGAGATATCAACTCATTCAAAGCATTGATATTAACTCATTCAAAGCATCCAATACCATTTAGTCATCCATAAGCAATGCTTAGTCACATACAAATTAATTCAATCGATTCTAATTGAATTTCTAACCACATTCACTTAGATTCCTTCCTTCAATATTAATTAATTCCAAATCAATTAATTAATCAGCCCTTCGTTATTCATATTTGTTAATCATCCTGGATTAATTATCTTCAATTTACTTTCAAGTAATTATCTTTAATTAATTTCACGATATTGATTATCCTTAATCAAAATCAATAAGTAATCTTGATTATTCATAATTTAATTAACTATATTAGTTACATTAATCCTTAATTTCCCATAAGCCTCTTATTATGGATTAATCAGTTTTAATTTACCAATCTTTGATTGCCCATTAATTATGTAAATTTATGATTTCCAATTATATCTTAATTTATCCTAGTCAAATTTAATTACGTTAATTAAAACACAGTATTGATCATTTTCGATTAATCCCAAATTGTAATTAAGTATCTTTTATTTTACTTCATTCATAAATTAATTACTCCTTACTTAACTATCTTCATTAATCTCTTGATTATTTCACAAAGTAATTATATTTTATTAATTTCATTAAGTAACTATTTATCACACCATCAAATGATTATTCTGAATTACTTATACTTAGTTAATTAACTTACAACTTAATTTATTATTTATTCAAACCTTTAATTACTGGATTAAATAGCCCAAATCATTAATTAATTGCATTAATTAATTATCCATTTTTATTACTTTACTAATTTAATGTATCACAAATAATTAAGCCTTTAGTAACTTTAAAAAAAACGGGAACATTTTCTTATTTATGTTTTAAGTTTAAAACAACTTAAAATTCCTAATACTTCGAGTTAAGCAACAATTAACTCGAGAACCATCCAATACCAAAATCACCAGATCATCAATTCACAGTGCATATCAAATAAATTCAATCATGCAACCAAATATTTAAATTTAACCATTTAAATTTAAATAGAAATCCAACAGAGTGAGATTTACTCACCTTTGATTTTAATTTGCAATCCATCCAGGCCAGCTTGTTTCTTTCTAGATTTTGACCTTGTATAATTAGTTACAGTTTATTATTATTTGAATTAATCAAACAATTAATTTCCAATTATTAATTTAGTTAACTAAGAATTTTATTTAACCTAATCTTCCTTTAATAAATTATTTTTAATGCCTAAAATAATTAAATAAGCTAAGTTAACCACTTTAGTACTTTTTTTTATTAACAGTAAGTGAATATATGAAATTAAATAAAGAAGCTAAGTTAACCGAGAATTGAAAGTTCTTTTTTTATTAACAGCAAGTGAATATATGAAATTAAATAAAGAAGCTAAGTTAACTGAGAATTGAAAGTTCAATACCTCTCAGCTAACAAGCCTCACCAACAATCGCCAGAGCCGACGATTGCCTTAACCCATCCCGAAAATTACTGCAGTCGCTTCTCGATCGAAACATCCTGACGCCAGCTCCAAGCACTAACATCGCGGGTCCTATCTTGCTCGAATTTCCCAAACACGAGCCCTAGTCCGATAGTCCAAGTCCACCGCGAACGAACGCCTCGTCGCGGCCCAAAATCGACCACCTCTGCTTCGCTCTGCATCGCGAGCTACTCGCGATGACTTTGATCGATACTCCTATCCTTGACACGACTAGATGCCGAAACAAATTCCTTTCCGGTCACGAGATTCGATCCTTGCATTCGATTCAGGTTCGAACGATTTCGGCCATTATTTTCCTTTTTTTTCTTTTTATAGAGAACT
This sequence comes from Allium cepa, assembly GCA_030765085.1. Classification (NCBI taxonomy): domain Eukaryota; kingdom Viridiplantae; phylum Streptophyta; class Magnoliopsida; order Asparagales; family Amaryllidaceae; genus Allium; species Allium cepa. The sequence goes on from CM060932.1 coordinate 453,673,875, forward strand.
GGAAATCGCGATATAGGGTTAGGAAATGGAAGCGCGAGTTAAAATAAAAGGGAAAGATTGTTTTGGGGGTTTTCATATGAAGATAGATTTCGAAAGAAATTGAGGTATAGGAGAAGAAGAAGAAAGTTCGGCCATGATTTCAAGCAATATTTTTTCTCTGAATTGAACTGTGTAGGAAGATATTCGTTTAAGATGAGAAAAGGAGATAAGCGAGGTCGGCGAAATTCAGGTATTAGGGTGGCTCGCGTACGATATAGGGTGGCTGAGTTGATTTTTATATATTTAATATTATTAAATTTTCAAAATATCTCGCTACGGACCACGCGAAATCTCGAACCCCGAATCAGACATGCCGACAGGCGTTTATAAGGTTCTACCCGCATTCCGAACACAATGGAATGTGTTTAGGAGGCTAATTTGATCGTATGTACGGGTTACAAAAGAAAACGATCAAATTTCAATTAAATCGATTAAAATAATTTCTAAGCTCGAGCTGCCAGGGTCAAATGACAACTCTGATTGCTACGAAAATTGAAATCCGATAATAATTAACCATTACAGATCCAATGGAACCGGTTTCGTCGAATTCCGAGAATGTGCCTCGGAAGGCTATTTTTAAATATCGATTTAAACAATATATTATTAAAACTGGACAAATTACCCTTAAATTAAAATTTCAACCATTCTATTATCATCAGTATCATCATTATAAATTTTATAAGCCTTCAAATTATTTTAAATAGTCTTAGAAATTTCTGATTCAACAATTTACCCAATTTCAATTATTAAATTCAATATTTAAACTATATAATTCAATGATTTAATTATCAAGTAAATATTGATGTTTGGAATTCAAGTTAAAATTAACTTTTAAATATTTAAATAGATTTATTATTCCAATTTAAATTGTAAAAAATTCCGGGTCGTCACATTCCTCCCCCCTAAAAGAATTTCGTCCCCGAAATTACTGGTTAGGAGGAATGGACCAATACCCGTTTACTTTTTCCAAAACTCACAATTCAACAGTCTTACCAACTTGCCACAATATATTCTTTATTAAAGTTCCACTATTACTTCAACCAACCTCCCAAAACCTTCATAGTTTCCGACAACACCCCTTTGATCAATCATCTAAATTTTAATTTAAAACCAAATTTTGAATTATCAAAATTTTCTCAAAATTTTTCTAACTCTCTAAATTTCTGAAAAATTTTGCCAGCGTCTCCTTTGCGCGGCTAGCTCGGTACTACTACAAAAGGCCTCTACGGGCTCCCAAATTCCAAAAAGAAAACAGAAAGCCAAGTGGCTAGATCAAAACCCCGATCCAGTTCATACAGAAATTAAAATACATACAATTTTGTCGGGCAATTCACATTTATCTTTTGGAATCAAATCCAATGTTCTTTTCCCTTTAATACCTGCACAACCTACTTAGCAATAACATCCAATCATAGCCCTTTCAAACCTTTACATACTTTTCCTTACAGAAGTTTTCATATCCATTTCTATTCAAACTAGTTTTTCCCCACTTTCATACGAATTCAATTTACTTTAAATTTTGAATATTAATTTTATCTTTCAAGTATAACTGATTCATATTAGTTCATCTACAAATTTACTTTAAATTTCAATTTGAAATTGTTTTGTCATTAACAAAAATTTTCTGACTCCCAAAATTTAGAAATTTTTTTGGCAGAGTCTCCTTTGTACGAAGGAGCTTTTGCAATTTGACAAGAGATATAAATATATATACATCGACCCACCCGGTCGGAAAAAGCAAAAACAGTTCATATTTCCTATTTTTATTGCGTAGGCGTACCTTATTTAGCGTTTTAAGCAAGCAGCTTATTAATTTAAGCAATTAGCGCAATCCAAACCAGCCAAATGGCCTTCAGGTACCTGTACTTACTCAATTTAAACATATAAGCACTATATATATATATATATATGAAGTTTACAACATTTCTCTTACTTAAACAACTATAACACTTCAATTCTAAAAGAAATGCATTTAAAATAGCTTCCATGAGAAATTTATATGTTTTCAAAACTAATTCACTTGCTTCCAACCAATTCATATACCATTTCATTAAATTTTAATGGTTTTCAACTCGATTTCTTATATTCAATTTATTTTTAATTCAAACAAGCTCATATTCGATTTAATTAATTCTAAAACCAATTTATTTAATATCTATCAACTCACAGAAATTTAGTTATTTTTGTTCACGCCAAACGACAATTATTGTTCTGCAATTTCGACGATATTCGCTTAATAAAGTATCTATTTTAGTTTATAACTACTTTAAATTAATTTCAACTCACTCTGAATTTAATTCCTTTTCATTTCTAATTTATTCTCCAACCATTTATTTAGCTCGACTCATCCCATTCTTGCATACTTCTAGTCACTCCCAAATTAATTCAATCCAAATTTTTTATTGAATGGGCTTTCACTCTTATTCGAAGCCAAGCTTCCATAAATTTTAAACTTAAAGTGAATTTACTTTAATATATTCCAACATCAAACTTAATTATACTTCTATTTGATGCTCATTTAATCAACTTCCATTAAATCCAGTTAGCCCATCCATTTTAAATTTACCTTCTCAATTTATGAAAATAATATCCAAGCACATACTTAACTCATTCATACTTCAAATTAATATACCACCAAATTTAAGTTCAGTCTGATAATCCAATTCCAATCACAACTTTGATTTAGTTTTTATTCAATCAGACTTCATCCATTTATTATTTAACTCAATCAACCCATTTTAAATTTTTTAAATTTACTTACTTAATTCGTTTCCGAATTTATTTTATTAATATAAGGCCATTCTCAATTTATTTCTATTCACCTGGGTTTTGTTTTGCAACTCAAACCATTTCTATTATAATCACTTCTCTTATATCCAATTCACTTGCAAATTTCATTAAATATTATTCAAATCACCCTTGAATTTTATTTATAATTCAAACCATCACATTTTTCAATCCAACTCTATTTTATTTTTATTTTTATAGCACTTCTACTTATATAATTCATTAACAAATCCAAGTCGAATTCTATTTACAATTCGAATTCATTTCCAAACTCCATTATTAATTTACAATCCATTTATTCACCCAAGTTTAATTTTATTAACATACACTATTAAATAATTTATTTAGCTGATTAGCTTACTTTCACTTTTAATTTAATATTCGATTTTTTTTAATTACAAAGAATCACTTCATCAAATTTTCCCGAGTTTAATTTTATAATTCCAGTTTGGATTTCCTCTGATTTTCCAAAATCCCAACACCTTTATTTCAAAATTTTAGAAAAGCTTTTAAAGTCACATAATACTATTAAAATAACTTTATATGAAAATACTTTTTATAACTCGATGTCTCAACCAGTCCATCATTGTTCTCATAGAAATTCAGTCATACATTGATCAGGCGTAGGACTGAAAATCTATAAGTACTTGGTAAACTCGTTTCAACACCCAGTGAAAATACTTGGAAAATAATTTTATTGAAAGCATTTTGAAATAGAGGAAATATCTTTGGTGGGAATGCTCTGGAAATCATCACCCCCATCCATGGTCACAGTTACATTCCAGGGTTACGCTGTCGTTGCAGCAAAAGTCCATGTAAGTGCAGGCTCTCCGCGGCCTCTCGATTACGCCATGGAACCCACAATAGATCACAGTTACATCCCAGATTTACGTTGCCATCACAACAAAAGTCCATGTAACTGCAGGCTCTCTACGGCCTTTGATTTTTGCTGTTAAAATGAAACTTCTCCACTCCTACATAGGTCGCAGTCTACCGATATAAAATCAAACGCAGACGGTTGGCTCTCGGCGGCATACACGACTTTCGCTATGTTATACCATAGGTCGCAGTCTACCGATATAAAATCAAACGCAGACTGTTGGCTCTCAGTGGCACACACGACTTTCGCTATGGTATACACTACTCATAATCCTCAGGAACTAGTTTTGTCCGGACTCCTCACAGGATCAACTTTAGAACCCGCCCTTGGGACTCAAGGCAGCACCACCCAGTGGCACTCCTGAGAAGTTCATTCCAAGGGAGCGCCTTTTTCCCCAAAGCCATCATCAAAACATTTTATACTATACATATAGTATCTTCAAATCATACACCTAGTATGATTTCATACAAAACTCCTTTACACAAAATCGATTATTCCAAAATCGATAATTCTCAAGCTAGGCTTTTCAAATTCAATATTGATTTTACCCAAAAATCGAAAGCCTTTCCAAATTCAAAGGTTCCCAAAACCTTTTTCAAAATCCTCATAAGATCCTTTATATATATATATATATATATATATATATATATATATATATATATATATATATATTCAGATATATATAATTTTTAAAAAACTTTGGATCCTTTCAAACTCATATAAAACTCCTTTTATACTTCAAACATCTTCAAAAATCCTTTTTTCCCGGCAATAGATTTAACAAGGGGAGATTTATCTTATATAACAAAGATATATAACTTGTTTATTCAAAATCAAATATTCAAATTTGATTACTCTTTTCAATATCAATTTCATTCAAATCCATACGATGTTACACTTATCATCCGTACGCTATACCAATCTGATCATCCACTCGATCACACAATTTCACTTTCGAACTAGTATTGTCCATCCGACTTCCTAGTGCGGACTCGAATCTGGTTTCTTGATTAGAAACTGTCATTCTCCTTGCATAGCCATAACTATGATTGAGAACATCCAGAACCAATCAACAATCCATATCCAGGTTCGCCGTCGAAAATCGAGTGAAAAATCCCAACTCGAATCGATATACTATCTCGAAATTCTATGCTCGAATCTGGATCAAATCCCTATGCGAATAGAATAGTATGCATACATCCTACGTATTTATTTTCATTGACTATTAGCCAAATCAATCCCATTTCTATTCTCATTCACTTGCATTTTCATTCACTTAGTTACAATTGTCTTAATTCCATTGAATTATCACTTCAATTCTTATCTCAGTTGGGTATTAAATCCATAACAGTTTGAACTCCAACCAGTTTATATTTAGAAAATAGCTTGAAAATTTTAAAAATAGATAAGTAGTTGAAAAATAATTATTAGTTTGCAAAATAGCTATAAAATAGTTAACTAATTGTAAAATAGTCGGAAAATAGTTGAATAGTTTCAAAAAATTTAGATAATTGCAAAATAGTTGTAAAATAGAAATTAGTTTGTGAAATAGTTGAAAAATAGTAATTAGTTTAGAAAATAGTTGAAAAATGGTTAAATAGCTCCGAAAATAATTAAACCAAGTATAAAATAATTTGGCTGTAAGAAAGAAAAGTTGTATATATTAAATAGCGTAGAAAAATAAGTTTATATTAAAACAATTTACATTGAAAATAGTCAAGAGTCAAACTGTTCACTTCCCAACTATTCAACCTAAATTTCCACTTCCATTTAATTGACTCAATTCTAACTTGAATAACTTCAATTTCTATTGAAATTTATTTAAGCCCAATTCAAGTTGAATCAATCTTGATTCCCTTCCCAATTTAGACCAATTTCCATTTGATTTTAGTCCTGTCCAACTTTAATTATAATTTCAAATTATTCCAATGAATGTGAATTATTATCAATTGAACTCATTTCAAATTCAAATCATTTCAATATAATCCAATTCAATTTCCCTTTTAATTTTTTTTTAAACTTATACATCTTCAATCACCAATCCACTTAATTCAAACCAAATTCAATTTCAATCTTGAATTTAAACTATCTCGAATTATATAAATTCGAGTTAAATTCTCAAAGGTTGGTTTAACCTTTTAAACCAAATTGACTTTTATTCAAAGTTTTTGATCAATTTAATTCTTGAGTCCAATTTTCAAAATTCCATTTTAAATTATCTTTACTTATGTATTTCAAGGTTCCAATAAGAGTTCGATACAATTTTATTTTACAATTTTAATTTATTATTAAATTTTATCTTCCAGTTTGAAGCCAGTTCTTAAACAATTTTAATTTACAATTCAATTATTCAAAATTATTTTATTTATACAATACCATTCTCAAATTAAAGATTTTTATTAACAATAGGATGATATCAATCAATTTATTTCAAAACGTCTATCCATTTTCAATTTTTAAATCTCAAACCCGTTTTGAGATCACACAAATTCCCCATTCAAATCAACCATTTAACTTTCCAAGTTAAATTCCAATTTTATCTTGAAATTTTCAATTCAGGTTGCTTTTTTCCATACTTATTTAACTTTTCCAAAGTTAAATTCCATTTACTTAATCCAATCAACCTCATTCAATCCTTAAACTTCATAATAATAATCTTCCCACTTAAAAACGTATCACTTTGGGTATCACATCCCATTCCAAATTCAAACTCAACATTTAGAATTTATTCAAACTATTTTTGATTTATATATATTCCTTATTCATACATACATATCTATGTCTTGGCCCTCCCAGCCATGTTTTAAAATTTTAAACCACCTTAGGTTTTAAACTCAAGTCAAATTTCAAACAACCCATTGTTTGCAACAAGTCCCAGTTATCTAAATAATACTTGTTTATTATTTTTCATTAATTTGAAACAAAAATTTCAAATTTTGGGACCAGATTTAGAATTTCATTTTCAATCAATTAAATTTTAATTTGGTTATATTTCTATTACCACTTAATTTAATTCCAGTTGAAGATTTCAATTTGGTTGTATTATATTACTTCTTAATTTAATTTCAAAAATTTAACAACCAATCACCTTAATATTTATTGGAAGGAAATAATACTTTATATATCAAAATATAAAATTATTTAAAACCTTAATATAAGAAAATAACAAGTATGCCCTCATATATATATATATATATATATATATATATATATATATACTCAACTCATTCTAGAGTGCTACTAACTCTATTTAATGAGTAATCCCCACCAGAGCCAAGGTTCTCGCTTAACTTTTCAGCTCTGATATCAAATGTAACGACCCAAAATTTTCAGACCCGAAAATTCCAAATAGTTATGAAAATTTAAAAGAGATAGAAGAAGAAGAACAAAAACACCAACATCACACATTCGCAGCGGATAAAATATAATAATAAATAATAACAATTTACAAAGAATACCATATATGTCGATTACATCTAATATACATCAGAGTTTTACATACATACAGTCACTGAACATCTACAAGTATCATGACTCAGATTAACAATAATATAAGCACAACGGAAATACTCTATACGCTATTGCCATCCAGCTCTCCTCCTAAGCTCCAGAACGTCCTAACTCGGAAATCTGTAATACTCGGTCTGACCCGAGCATTACACCAAAGTAACACCCGGGTTAGGCTGGAAACCAGCGTGAATAAACCCAACTAACATGAAATATCCAAGCAAACAACTTATATAAACCCGGGTATCTCAAACCAATTTTACAAGTTAACAAATTTTTATAGACATAACTTATTAGACACATAAATTTTCTAAATGCCAAAGATTAGATTTAAAATAGTCCAATTCCTCCAAATCACCTTACTCCAGCATATAGATTTTACATATCAGTCTATAAAAATTTGAAGTGGTTTCGGGTATTTCCCAATACCCGACCCCGATCTCTTCGAACTCATGTCATTCTAACCCTAGTTATCCGAACGAAATACACAACATTTCATATCAGAGATATCAACTCATTCAAAGCATTGATATTAACTCATTCAAAGCATCCAATACCATTTAGTCATCCATAAGCAATGCTTAATCACATACAAATTAATTCAATCGATTCTAATTGAATTTCTAACCACATTCACTTTGATTCCTTCCTTCAATATTAATTAATTCCAAATCAATTAATTAATCAGCCCTTCGTTATTCATATTTGTTAATCATCCTGGATTAATTATCTTCAATTTACTTTCAAGTAATTATCTTTAATTAATTTCACGATATTGATTATCCTTAATCAAAATCAATAAGTAATCTTGATTATTCATAATTTAATTAACTATATTAGTTACATTAATCCTTAAATTCCCATAAGCCTCTTATTATGGATTAATCAGTTTTAATTTACCAATCTTTGATTACCCATTAATTATGTAAATTTATGATTTCCAATTATATCTTAATTTATCCTAGTCAAATTTAATTACGTTAATTAAAACACAGTATTGATCATTTTCGATTAATCCCAAGTTGTAATTAAGTATCTTTTATTTTACTTCATTCATAAATTAATTACTCCTTACTTAACTATCTTAATTAATCTCTTGATTATTTCACAAAGTAATTATATTTTATTAATTTCATTAAGTAATTATTTATCACACCATCAAATGATTATTCTGAATTACTTATACTTAGTTAATTAACTTACAACTTAATTTACTATTTATTCAAACCTTTAATTACTAAATTAAATAACCCAAATCATTAATTAATTGCATTAATTAATTATCCATTTTTATTACCTTACTAATTTAATGTATCACAAATCATTAAGCCTTTAGTAACTTTAAAAAAAACGGGAACATTTTCTTATTTATGTTTTAAGTTAAAAACAACTTAAAATTCCCAATACATCGAGTTAAGCAACAATTAATTCGAGAACCATCCAATACCAAAATCACCAGATCATCAATTCACAGTGCATATTAAATAAATTCAATCATTCAACCAAATATTTAATTTAACCATTTAAATTAAAATAGAAATCCAACAGAGTGAGATTTACTCACATTTGATTTTAATTTGCAGTCCATCCAGGCCAGCTTGTTTCTTTGCAGATTTTGACCTTGTATAATCAGTTACAGTTTAATATTATTTGAATTAATCAAACAATTAATTGCCAATTATTAATTTAGTTAACTAAGAATTTTATTTAACCTAATCTTCCTTTAATAAATTATTTTTAATGCCTAAAATAATTAAATAAGCTAAGTTAACCACATTAGTACTTTTTTTTATTAACAGTAAGTGAATATATGAAATTAAATAAAGAAGCTAAGTTAACCGAGAATTGAAAGTTCAATACCTCTCAGCTAACAAGCCTCACCAACAATCGCCAGAGCCGACGATCGCCTTAACCCATCTCGAAAATTACTGCAGTCGCTTCTCGATCGAAATATCCTGATGCTAGCTCCAAGCACTAACATCGTGGGTCCTATCTTGCTCGAATTTCCCAAACACGAGCCCTAGTCCGATGGTCCAAGTCCACCGCGAACGAACGCCTCGTCGCGGCCCAAAATCGACCACTTCTGCTTCGCTCTGCATCGCGAGCTACTCGCGATGACTTTGATCGATACTCCTATCCCTGACCGACTAGATGCCGAAACAAATTCCCTTCCGGTCACGAGATTCGATCCTTGCATTCGATTTGGGTTCAAACGGTTTCGGCCATTATTATTTTTTTATAGAGAACTGGAAATCGCGATATAGGGTTAGGAAATGGAAGCGCGAGTTAAAATAAAAGGGAAAGATTGTTTTGGGGGTTTTCATATGAAGATAGATTTCGAAAGAAATTGAGGTATAGGAGAAGAAGAAGAAGAAAGTTCGGCCATGATTTCAAGCAATATTTTTTCTCTGAATTGAATTGTGCAGGAAGATATTCGTTTAAGACGAGAAAAGGAGATAAGATAGGTCGAAGAAATTCAGGTATTAGGGTGGCTCGCGTACGATATAGGGTGGCTGAGTTGATTTTTATATATTTAATATTATTAAATTTTCAAAATATCTCGCTACGGACCACATGAAATCTCGAACCCCGAATCAGACATGCCAACAGCGTTTATAAGGTTCTACCCGCATTCCGAACACAATGGAATGTGTTTCGGAGGCTAATTTGATCGTATGTACGAGTTACAAAAGAAAACGATCAAATTTCAATTAAATCGATTAAAATAATTTCTAAGCGTTTCGAGCTGCCAGGGTCAAATGACAACTCTGATTGCTACGAAAATTGAAATTCGATAATAATTAACTATTACGGATCTAATGGAACCGGTTTCGTCGAATTCCGAGACTGTGCCTCGGAAGGGTATTTTTAAATATCGATTTAAATGATATATTATTAAAAATGGACAAATTATCCTTAAATTAAAATTTCAACCATTCTATTATCATCAGTATCATCATTACAAATTTTATAAGCCTTCAAATTATTTTAAACAGGCTTAGAAATTTCTGATTCAACAATTTACCCAATTTCAATTATTAAATTCAATATTTAAACTATATAAGTCAATGATTTAATTATCAAGTAAATATTGATTTCTGGAATTCAAGTTAAAATTAACTTTCAAATATTTAAAATCAATTTATTATTCCAATTTAAATTGTTAAAAATTCCGGGTCGTCACACGATCCATATATATACTGCATATATATAAACTATAAAAATATACGTACAAATATATATAAGTTTAAACACCTAACAATAAAATATCAGACTCATGTATACTCATATATAAATTAATATATAAACCTATTCAAACTCACATATATATTGTACTTAAAATCAATATTTATCATAAGAATCAACATAAAATTACTTCATTATAAACTCAAAAGGATCACATATAAGCTTATAAACAAACAAATAGGTTATATGTGACTTATATAACTTATTTACATAAGGACGGATTATATACAAACTATATAACTTTATATATACAACAACTTATATAACTTTCATATATAACCAGATCTTAAGGTTTATATACTTTTATATAAATAATGAACAGGACTAGCAAAATGATGCACAGGCTGTCACAAGTACCGGCATACTACTTTATAACATATATATTTATATATATATATATATATATATATATATATAAATGTCATTTTACAAAATAGAGCAGATGAATATGATTATATATATAATATCCCTTATAATATGGTATATGCCGCTTTTGTAAAAATATTACTTGGCTAGGTCTCGGCCATGGCAAGTCACAACTAATTATGCACATTGTTTATATATATATATATATATATATATATATATATATATATATATATACACAGACATATATATATCATAAACTGCTTTATATATATAAACACTCAGTTTATAAACTTGTACAAACCTTTACATAAAACTATTCCATAGTTTATATACTTTTTTTAATGTCTATAACAGATTATAACTTATATACTATATATGTAAACATATCACCATTTATATAGAATCAGCAAAACATAAATATATATATATACAAATAAATAAAATAAAAATATTTTTATATATATACCTTAATATATATCAACAGAGAAGCTCGGCTGGAAGAGAACTGTTCAGGGTGGAGGTCAAACTGGTGGAGGAGTGGAGGAATGGTGTGATGGGCCTGAGCAGTGGGAGCTCGGCTACCAGAAAGAAAGGCCGAGGCTTGCTTGCGAGGCTGCAAGGTGAAGGAAGAAGGATGGAAGCGGCAAAAGGAGGAGGGGTAGGAGGACAGAGGACGGGCTAAGCTTGCAAGGAGGGAGAGGGAGAGTGGAAGGAAAGCTTGGATGGGAAAGGAGAGGGGGGAGCTCGAGGGGTACAGGCATGATGGGGTAGGTGAGCATGGAGAGAGGCACATGCATGAAGGCTGGGTTTCAGCCATGAGCTTTTAGCTTTGAAGGGGAAAGGCTGTTGGTATAAGAATGAGCACAGAGGAGAGGAAGAAAGGAACCGAAAGGATAAGAAACAAACAGATATAAATATAGTACCGCTAGGAATTACAAAAGTCAAGCATAACTTTTCAAGAATAATAAAAGATAATGGCTATTGGTATTATGTGATGAGCAATGAATAGTCATGGAAAATCCAAAAGCCATAATTGCGGAACCGATACGGAAATCGTTCCGTAGATTTCTCCATTTTTCGGACATCGAAACACACAAACGAATATACTGTGGAGATCAGCACAATAAGATGATCAAAATGGTACACAGATATCAGTGATACAATCATCCTATCAAAAGTCGATATTCGGTACCGAAAATGCTGCTAAAACGCCTAAAATAAGATAAGTGAAACAATAGCAGTCCAAATTTACGAAACAAAATATGACATCTCACTCATAAGATGATAAACAAATTTATTATATAAAAATATTCAAGTTTCGAAAACATTTTATTACCAACAAGTATTAACTGATTTAAATTTTAAATAAAATTTCACAACAAAATAAACTTTCATATTATCTGATGAAAATCTAACATTTTCTACGTTTAAATAGACGCATACCAAATATCAAATTTTTAATTCCAAAATTGATTATTTAATTTCAGGTAAAATTTCAGTTAATTATGTGAAAGAATCATTTAAATTTATGGGTTGTTACACTCTCCCCCAATCAAAACTTTTCATTCTCGAAAAGGAACGAGATAGGACAATAGAAACAACCAAAAATGGATAGATTTGGAATATAAAATACCAGATACCACACTAGTTCGAAACCATAAGTTTCATTAATTTAAAAATTGGTTTCTATTCAATTAATTGATTCCAGTTCATTTTATTAATCAATCAAATTTATTGTGTTCACGTTTGATTGGTTTCTATACCATATATTTTCATTCACTTGATTTGTTTCACTTTATTAACATTTATTACAAATATTTTCACAATAAAATTTGTTTATTTAACCCGTTTATTAAATCTATTTATCTTTAGTTAAGTTGCCTCTTAAAAATCTAATTTCATCTATTCAACAAATTTGAGTTCATTCCGTTTTATTCAATCAATAACTATTTATTATATCCATATTTTGTTGGTTCGATTTAATGTATTTCAATCAATAGAATTTTATTTTAAGTTATTAACATTTTTTATAAAATTTTCATTAAAATAAAATTTATTTTACCTAACTCATTTATTTAATCCTTTCTTCTTCAGTTAAGTTTATCCCACTAGAAATTTAATTTCACTATTCTTAAGTTCATATTTATTTTCTTAAGTAGCATCCTTTTTCTCATTTAGTTTATTCCACTTGACATATTTTACAACATATTTTAAGTGTATAGGCATTTATTATAACCATTTACTATTCAACCGATTAATTCTCTTTTTATTGTCTAAATTCATTATTCAATTGTATTATTTATATATTCCCTTAACAAAATATCATTTTTGATATCCTATTACTTATATCATAGTGTATACAATCTAATTACATTCTAATTACATTTAAACTTTTCTAGGTAAGTTATATTAATGTTTCTAAATGTAATTAAACACTATACAAAATTTTCTTTTATTTACAACCCTTTCTATAAATAAAAATTTAGTTCGAACATTTTATTACCTACTTTATATCATATATTATTCAACTACATAATCTCATAAGCATTTTAACCTTTTTGAATAATCGGGTAAGTTATATTAATGTTTCTAGGTGTAATTTAGCACTATACAAGTTCACATTTTCTTTAACATTTTCATTAAGTAAAATTTAGTTTCAATTACTTAAGTTTTTCGCTATAAAATTTCAAATACATATTTTATGTTAACATTCTAAATTTTGAATATTTCAGGTAAGTTATATATGTTTTGGAATGCCAATGGGTGTTATACAAATTAATTTGTCTTAGTTCAACTATTTCAAGCTGTTTTAAATTCCATTTCTTATTTAAATACTCCAATTATTCAAAATTTTATTTCAATCATTTAAACTATCACTTAACATAAATTTAAAAATTAAACTTCCAGTTCCACTTTAAGCAAATTTGAAATAAATATATACATATATATTTTATAAATCAATTTATGCACAAGAAATTTTAAATCAAATCCATCATTTTTTTTCTAGAACAAAGTGTTGCACAGCTACCAAGAGGCCTCTCCACTTTGAGGCTTGAAAATGAATGTCGATAATGCCGCAGTCATCGCCGAAATAATTTTCCCGTGACAAATGAATAAGTAAAGACTTAATTCTTTTAAAATTATTCCTTTGAAATAATTTCCATTCGAAAATACTTTAAAATAGTATATTCCAAAACTTTAAAACTAAATTTTTCTTGAAAATGCCGGAAATTGAGTTCTCAAATTCTTAATTTAAATTCATTTCAATTCCAAGTCAATTAATAAACCATGTTTATAAATTCATTTATTTATATCATGTTGCAATGGTCAATGGTTTACAAAACAATAAATGATAATCAAAAGTTATCATTCTAACAATCAATTCATTTAACAATTTAGTTTCAGAAAATTATACTTTTATATATAAAAAATATAGCCATACATAAAATTATTTCATTTACTAATTTCGAAAACAATATTGTGTCAGTTTGCTTTGTTCAAGTGTTTTGGAATTCCTATCGATAACATAGCTAGATGAATCGATTGAAACTCAAAATTCAAACTTAACAACTCAAGCAACACAATATACAATCTTTATTTAATTACAAATACGCTCCCTCACACGATGATTCAAGGATGGATTTCAAAACAAGGATAGGGATTCAAATCTAGAGGAACCATAACCAAAGAGAATACTAATTAGAAGATAGGCTCAAAAGGAGGATAAAATAATTATACTACAAAAAGAGAAGGGACGGATAGACTAATATTAGTCGCGGATGACCTTAATCGGGTCAACCGAGATTCCAGGAATAAGATCAATGTGGAAATTCAATTTCCCGCTTGTGAGGTAGAGAAATGACTTCACCCAATATCAGGATAATCTCTGAATATACGGGTGGAGTCAAGAATACTAGGTTGATCATCAAGTATAAGACATACTGCCTACTTATCCAGGGGTTATCAACATTCGATTAGAAGAGAATTACCCGGGTCGCCTATCGGAGAACAGTTCAGGTTATTCTAGAAATAACAGCATCTAAAATCAAGGATGTAGAAATCTTCGATGAATCGACGCTTTTATAAAGGTGTTTCACCCATTTACAAATCATACAGATGTTGGCGGGACCACCGATGGGATGAGTCACCCAAAAGAATGAAGCTATAGGATGTTTCAGTATCAAAAGAACACGAATAGGGAAAGACAAGTATGAATTTTATAACAGAGAGGAAGATCCCAAATTCAAAGGAAATTCGAATCAAAGAGGAAGAAATTTAAACTCGAACGAAACGTGGTTCTGTAATTAAATTTACTCTATATGTTAAGTTTTGCCTAAACCAGAGCTCTAACACCAACTGTAATGACCCGCTATTTCAACCATTTGCATCCACACATGTCAGAATTGAATTGCTCAAAATAACCGATTGTTAATTTATATTTGGCAAACTCGGCATATATGGTAAATAAATCAATCATATAATCACAGACACGGAGTAATATAACAATAAGCAATCCAAATTTGGTGAAACGAAATATGATATCTCACTCAGAAGATGATAAACAAATTTATTATATAAAAATATTCAGATTTCAAAACATTTTATTATCATCAAGTATTAACTGATTTAAATTTTAAATAAAATTTCACAACAAAATAAACTTCCATATTATTTGATGAAAATCTTACAATTGTTACATCTAAATAGACACATACCAAATATCAAATTTTTATTTTCAAATTTAATTATTTAATTAAAATAAAATTTTCAGTCAATTACGTAAAAAAATCATTAAAATTCACGGGTCGTTGCAGTGTTACGATTCCAGAAATGAATATTATTTAAGGTGATATGATATTTAATTGACGTAGTTTTGAAATGAATATGACATTTTGATATGACGTATGAACTATTTGTAATGAAATGGCCACGGTGTGAAATAAGCATTTGGTTAGTAAAGAGACCAGGATCGGATGCTGTCACACTCTCTGCCAATACCAAAAACTACTTTAACAACTGTGTACATGATGGAGATTCCTGAATGAAGTAGGATGGTTTGGTGACGGTTCTATATGGTATTTACGTAGCCCAGACTCTCGTGAGTCAGCTTGATGGCGCTAAAACAGGAGCAATGTCGAATCAATTGTGGTCAGTCCTCTGATCGGACACATTTCTTCGATACTATTCTATTTCTTTTGTGATTTGATTGGTTGCACCTTTGATTTAGGATTGTTTCACAAGGTGGGCGGCAGCAGCTGCTATGTGTTGCCACCAATCTGGATCCGCAAACGATATATCTACCCTAGCATTGCCTTGCATACCTTGTAGCATGCCCTATCGCGCCTTCTACGAGTTTATTTTGTGTCGTACCTATGGAGTGCTTCCTGATAGCCCAACTACGAGCGGAGTTTACAGTATCTGTATAGACTACGGCATTATATAAAATGTATTAAAGGGGATATGGATATCGCCTTAATGCTATTTTATTGGTTTACTTTACTATAGACATATTATAATAGCGTATATTACTACATGGTAGATAGTTCCACGGGTCCTTAGAGGATAGAAATCCCAAACATCATTTAAGTTACATATATTTCAATTGACATTTCACTTGAGTTGAATTTATTAATATAAGAATGTTAATCCTGACTCGAGTGTTTTGTGTTTTGCTTTACGCTCGGGTCAGACTGAGTTTCATAGCATTTGAGACTTACCTTTGGAGATTGGAGCTTTGTTTGAAGATCTATCTATCCAGCTTTCAGCTATTTCAGTTTATTCCAGTCACTTATATTCAGACTTATCAGTTGCTTCTGTGTTTGAGACAACTCTTTATATGAGATTTCTATTGTATTTTGTTTTAACTCTGATGTTTATAAAGTAGCTTCATGAACTACTATTTATTCTATTCCGTTGCTTATTGTTACGTTACTCTGTGTCTGTGATTTTATGATTGATTTATTTATTGTATATCTGAGTTTTTCCAAATATAAATTAACAATCTTATATTTAAGCAATTCAAGTCTGACATGTGCAGATGTGAATGGTTCGAAATATCGGTTCGTTAAAGATGCCCAAAAGAATGTTGAGTGGAATCCTATTTTCCATAACTATGGTGATTGGGATCATTTGAGTAAGAATTGAAAATCCGAAGGAAAGAAGTGTTATAATGGCATAAAGCAGGACATATGTAGAGGTGTTATAATAACAATAAGACATATGCTTTAGATGTTTTTTGACTTCGTTGAGTGCTTTCTTGATAAAAGAGAAAAGGAATGGTGTCACATTCAAGGTATGCTTTTTATTATGGCGACCCCATATGTGTTTTGTTCAATGGCGAGGCTTCACATTTCTTTATATCTAGTAATCTGATGGATAGATTGTTATCAAGATTCAAATTTATTGATCGATCTTTGATAGTGGCAACCCCTATTAGAGGCCCAATAACCTATGTATGGCTTATTATAGTTTGCACTTATCGAATCATGGATGCTCTTTTGTTTGGGGCTACTTTGTTTGTATTTTTAGCATTTTTAATATTATCTTAGGGATGGACTGGCTATGGAAGTATGTGGTACTGGTGGACTGTAAGAAGCTATTGGTGATAATTGGGGATAAGGTTGGGAGGAAAGTAGAGGTTGGCTGACAACTAGAGAATGATGTTATGGTTTACTATATATATTCACTAGAGGTCCTATTGGATGAGTTGTTATATGTACCTATCATTAGAGAGTATTCGGATGTACTCGAGGGGGTGATTGGATACATCTACACCAAGATATTGAATTCCACATAGATTTAGTGAAGGAAAATGGACCATTAGTTACCCCTTTAAGGTGTATGGCACCAAGAGAGTAGAAGGAGTTAGAGGTGCAAGTAAATGACCTATCGAGATGAGGGTTTATTCGTCAGAGTATATCTGAGTGAGGCACACCTACAGTATTCACCGCTAAGGTGGATGGCTCTTCGAAGTTGTGTGTTGATTACTATAAGCTGAATATGGTGACGAGGAAGAACAAGTATCTACTATCGCATATCGAGGACTTGTTTTATCAACTTCACGATGCGAAGGTATTCTCTTAGTTGGATCTCACGAAAGGATTTCATCAGCTAAGGGTATCCAAGAAGAGTGTGCTGATTATAGTGTTTCGTACATCATATGGATTTTATGAGTGGTTGGTTGTGCTATTAGGACTGACCAACACCCTAAACTACTTTGTTGATCTTATGAATTGTGGCTTTAGAGATAATCTAAATAAGTTTATGCTTGTGTTCATGGAAGTTATTCTTGTCTACTCATGGACGGAAGAGGGACACAAGATATATTTGAGGATTGTGTTGGAAGGGTTGAGGAAGCACAAGTTGAAAGCGAGATTTTAAAGTTTCATTTATAGAGAAGAGAACTGAGATTCTTAGATCATATCATTTCAGAATAAGGCATCTCTATAAAACCTCCAAGGATAGTATCGATTCAAGATTGGAATCAACCAAAGAATGTCAAAGATTCAAGAAGTCTCCTTGGACTGGGGGTATACTACAGACATTTTATCAAGGACTTCTAAAGGTAGCGGCAATGTTGACCAATTCAACAAAGAAGAATCGAACCTTTATCTGGGAGGAAAACTACAATCATGCATTTGTGAAACTGAAGGAGAGATTAGCGAGTGCACCAATGTTGACCATTCAAAGCGGAAATGAGGACATGACGGCATAAATAGATGCTTATGGTACCAGATTAGGTGCGGTACTGATGCAAGGACATAAGGTTGTCGCATACACTAGCCTCCAACTGAAGCCACATGAGAGAAGTACCTGACCCACGATTTGAGGTTGGCGATGATAGATTTTTCTTTGAAGATTTGTGGCAGTTATCTGCCTAGGTAAAGTTTTATGTTATTTACAGATCTCCTTGAAATACCTTATCTCCCAGATAGACGTCAAACTTCACCAACAGTAATGATTGGAATTTACAGCCTCCTACGACTTTAGCTTTTCTTATACGTCTGGTAAAGGGAATGGGGTCATCGATGCTTTGAGAAGAAGACATGTCATTTGGGAGGCGATGTTCCTAGAGTGGATGAAGCTAAAGTTTATTGTCGGCTATAACTTCAGACATTGTTGTGAGCTAGAGCCAAAGATGTTGGCGAGTTTAACTAATTTACCTACCTTGATCGAGAGGATTGGTACTAGCTAGAGGCAAGATGCTAGATTAGTAGAGATCATAGTAAAGGTTGATGAAAGGGTAGAGTTTTATAAGATGAGGCAGTATAGACTCGACCAAGATGGTTGGCTCCATAAGTATGGGAGATTGTTTGTTACCAATGTTGATGGATTAAGAGATGAGGTACTATAAGAGTGCCATCACTCAAGACTGGTTATACATCTCGATAGTAATAAGATGCACCATGATATGAAGCAGACGTATTATTGGCAAGGGTGAAGAAGGATGTCGGGACATTCATCTTAAAGTGTATAAACTATGTGTAAGTAAAGACAAAGCAGAAGAAGTTGAGTAGGTAAATACGTCCACTTGAGATTCCTAAGTGGAAATGAGAACAAATTTTGATGGATGTCACTGATGGATTACCAAGGACCAAAAGACGGTATGGTAACATTTGGGTCATAATCGATAGATTGACGAAGAGTGGTTGACCCATCCCCGTTTAGTCTAATAAAGGCGTCCAAATTTGGCCAAGTTGTATGTAAAAATTTTGGTGTGATTCCGTGGTGTGCGGAAGAGCATTGTGAGTGATCAAGACCCTTTATTCACTAGTGGGTTTGAAAGTGCTTATATAAGGCATTGGGGGTAGAGCTGCATCTTAATACCACTGATCACCTACAAACCGATGGGCGGACCAAGATGGCGAATTATATAATAAAGGATCTCTTGTATGCTCGAATTTAGAGGCTCATGGGATAGTCACTTGCATTTGGTGGAGTTCGTGTAAAATAATAGCTATAAGTCTACTATCGGTATGGCATCATTCAATGCATTTTATGGATGATCATGCAACACTCCTTTGTTGGTGGCAAGTAGGTGAGAAACCAATACTAGAGCTAGAGATGGTTAGAGAAACTTCAAAGAAGATTGAAATAATTGGCAAGGAATGAAGGCTACTTAGGATGGATAAAAGAGCTACACTGATAAGCGATGTAGAGATTTGGAGTTTTCTGTTAGGCAATATGGAATTTGTGAAGATCTCTCCGTGGAAGAATATTGTTCGATTCAGTAATAAGGGAAAGTTGGCATCAATATTCGTCAGTCCTTCTCCTATATTAGAGAGGATTCGGAACCTACATACAGAGTCAACTTACCTTAGAAGATGGCAAGTGTGTAGAACATACTCCACGTCTCTCATTTGAGGAAGTTTGTGCACAACACAAGCATGATTATTGCACTAGATCAACTTGATGTTATTGAAATAGAATCAGAAGCTTCGAGACCTCATAAGCCAATTCTTATTGTTGGTTGTGATACGAAGTAGATTAGGAGGAAGACGGTGAAGGTAGTGTAGGTTTAATGGAGCGAAAGTGAAGGCAATTCACGTGGGAAACCAAGGATAGTTTAGGACCTCATATCTAGAGCTCTTTACGTGGAAAGGCATTATGTTTACAGTATTTGCTTTCACTTCTAATATCATATAGGATAGATTATTTTATCTCATGCTAGGTTAGTTATATATATATTATTGATTGAATGTATGAGTATTTGATGTTTGTGATCATTGCTTAAGTTTGTTGGGCATGCGCAGTAAGTATGGTTGATGTTTCCATGATTTGGTTGGGGATTTTTGGGACGAAATTCCTAAAGGAGGGAGAGTGCAATGACCCATATCTTATGTATCAAAGAGTCGTAAAATATTATTTTTAAATTCATTAGAGGTCATATAGTTGGAAATGTCAACTAGGAACATTTTCTATCCTTAGAATTTTTGTCGAACAATTTCGAATTTGAAAATCCTGTTCGGCCTATAACTGTTTATAGAAGTTGATATAGGGTTTAAAACCATTTTCATTAGACTAGGATGATAATTTCTCTTTTTGTAGAGTGATAATATTAAAAATTTAGACTTACCGTTTAGAAGTTATGGTAGTTTTAAATTTAGACTATTGTTGGCCAGGTTAATAGTAATTAATTAAGCCCAAATTTAAGCCCACTAACACATTTAGGAATTTGTGCCTAATTGGGGATGATAGGATAGATCTAAATCTCTTTTCCACTTTCCAAAATAGATCTAAGCCTCCATTAATCAATTTCAACCAAAAAGCTCTTTTATTTCGTACTTTCATTACCCTAAATGCATTATTAAGGTGTGATTAGCAAGGGGGATCTTATGTTTCCTGTTTGGACTGTTTAGAATCCATGCACCATTGTTCGTCTTGGATTTGCATTAATAATTAGATAATTTTTGTGATGGTCAATGATATTGTTCACTCATGCTGTTACGTATGTTGATTTAGTCAAATTATGGTTTCTAAAGTGAATTTCAAAGTTAAAGTGATTTCAAACTTAGATTTGATGTTAATAACACCCTAAAATCGTATTTAAAAAGGTAGATTTGGATTAAGATATGTTTTGCACCATCTACCCACTATAATCGTATTTTTTAGAAAATTAGATCTAGGATGATTCATGCTTTTCATTTTTGTTGGAAGATTTGTATTTATTGCTTGGATAACATGGAATGATGTTTAACTTCTGTATGAATTATTTTGATGTGTTTGTTAGTTGTTTTGTTTAGTAAGAATTATGGAACGTCTTTTGTTGTAAATGGCCCTAACGTGTTTGAAATGCGATGCAACTTGGATACGATGGAATTACAAGTCACATGAGGCCCTAAAAAAGTTGCGAGCAAATTGGAGTTGATTTGGTAGTCCAAAATATGGTCATCATTTATGGTCGGTAGCAGTGGAGTATGGGCGGTGGTGACCAAACTATGGTTGAGGTAAAAGTGCTTCAAGGCATGAAAGTTTTGCTTCGAGTTTTGGATGAGAAAGCTATGAGTTGTGCCTGGAAATTATCCTTAGGGTTGAATTTGGACTTAAGAAAATTTTGGTGGCAGAAAAAAAACTCGATGGTGGTAAGCTTCAAGTTGAAATGGCAAGTTCTTCAGGTTTCTGGACTAGATGTTCAAGTCAGGTATGTGATGGTGTTGGAGGGAAGTTTAGGGAACTTTGCCAAAATTCCAAATAAGGAACATAGTTAGTACCGACCATGTTCACCTTAAGTCTTCATGCAACTTGCTTCAATAATTTCATGGGTTGGCTTCTGGTTGGCATAAGAGTGTGGAGGGATGAAGTACTTTGGAACTTGGACATTTTGGCCAAGTTTGGTCCGATCCACATGGTTGGTACCAACCATGTTTGTGATAGGAGTTAAAGTGTGGTCATAACGGACATGCATGTGATATTATGATGGTCGAGAACGTGTGTTTGTTCGGTTGTTCAATGTTCGTTTTTGATGATTATGTCGGCGATGAAGAACGATGGTGAATAACAAGGTGAAGGAGTGACATGCTTTGAAACTTTGATGTGTTGATTCAATGACCAGTGTGGACATCCAGAAGGGTTTTGATGATGGTGATTCATTCGATGGAGTTGTGGTGATGATCCAACAGGAAGGGCTTGAGGAAGGGAACTTAGGAGAACGTTGAAGGGTTCTATTATGGAAAGAGGAACGTTGAAGTGTTCCATAATAATGAATGGAAACGGATGAGAGAATTAATACCAGATATGCTTGCAAAGGAATCGTTGATACTCAGAGTGTTTTCTAGTATACTTGTAAGCAAGCGTATTGTGAGGATGCGAAATGGATACTTAGCCAGCTACCTTGGATCATTGAAGGGATCTGTATACCCTGAATCGAGGAAAGGAACCTACATCAGCATGGTCTGGTGTTCAGTTATACTGAAAACAAGGATTTTTCCATTAGTCCCTGGCAAAGAAATGGTCATACATGTTATCATATATATAAAGCACATTGAGTGATGATGAGCATTGTTTGATGGATGTCATGTTTGTTTGTTGCTATAGGATGTCACATGACGTATGTATCTAGGAGATTGATATCCAGACAAAGATGATGTACCATGATGTTTGTACATTTTATGATAATGTAAATTAGCATATTAATATTACGTGATATCTCTACGGATGCAGGGACAGGTCAGGTATGGTCCTTCATATTATTGTTCTTTACTATATCGATTTATATTGTATTTTGAGATTGCTTATCACCCATAACAGACTGTTGTCTAACTCGAGGTTTTATGTTCTGCTTCTTATTATCTTGGATACTCTAAAATGAGTAGACCAGATAGTAGGTTTGGGTGATATGTGGTGTTGTGTATAGGGATGAGCAAGAGACAGCGCTTTCTCATGTTTATATTTGGACTCATTATAGCTTATTCCGCTGTGCGACACTGTCGAGCATAGATATTGTTCGTTTATTTTATTTAGAGACAGTTATCTTTTGAGTTTATTTCCACTTATGTAAACTCCACTACTATCTTTGATAACTTTATGAAACTGTGTACTCTAGTATTGTGGTTCATTTAGTCATTACCATCTTGCATGTTTTCTATCTATGATGATTATTATACTTTATTCGATGTGCTGTGAGATATACGACATATTTTATGACTTGTTTTATTTACTTTACAACATTAACAATCGTTCTACAAGATCGAGAACCATAGCAGCACACTATACAATTATATTGGATGTTGGAAGGTAGGGTTTGTCATCATAGATGACCTACTAAGAGTTGATGCTTTGACTAGCGAATGCTCCGGCATTAGTAATGTTAAAGGGAATAAAGGTATGGTAGTGTATACGGATGCTTTAGGGTTAGGAGAAATTTTGATGTAGAAGGGCAAGGTTATAGTTTATGCATCTAGACATTTGGGACACCATAAGGTTTGGTATCTAACTCATTACTTGGAGTTAGCGAGAGTTATCTTTGCACAAATGATTTGTAATCATTACCTTCTTGAAGAAAGGATTGAGTTATTTATTGACCATAAATTTTTAAGATAATTGTTCTTTCAAAAGGAGTTGAACATGAAACCGCAAAGAGGTCAGGGTTTTTGGTGTCATATGATTTTGGGATCGAGTATACTCTGGGAAAGGAAATAAAGCTTTCAATGCCTTAAGCATAAATCATTAGAGTTGTGTATTGGCCCTAAATGATTGTGAAATGTCTTATAGACTCTGGTTCTTGTAATGTTTAGTTTTGATCAAGGGTTGGTTCAAGTAGAACTTCTGGGATGTTATCGTACTTAGAAATACACCCAGCTCTCATAGAAAAGATTGCCAAGAGGCAGGAGGAAGGTCCATTATGTGCCAAAAGGATGAATGACCTAAAGAATGGTGCTAAGATCGGAGAGCTAAAGGACTTTAGTATCAACAGGCTTTAGAAGTAAGGAAGGTTCTATGTCACGGATGATGAAGACCTTTGAAATTTGTTTTCGATGAGTGTCATTGTTTAAAGTATGTTATTTATTCAGGAGGCACTATGATGCACTAAGATATGAAGCATAGCTTCAATTAGGAAGGATTGAAGGGAGATGTTGGATAGTGTGTAGAAATGTTTCACATGCCACTAAATTAAGGTTGAACATTAAAAGCCAAGTGATTATTACAGCCTCTGGAATTTCAAATGTGAAAGTAGGATTCGATTTCCATGGATTTTGTGGATGCGTTGTCGAGAACAAGGGCGGGGAACAGGAACATATTCGTAATAACTGATAGAATGACTAAGAATGTCCATTTCATTCCGGTGAAGTCCACGAGGATTGCAGCAAGGTTAGCTGAGATATATGCAAAGACTATAATGAGTCTTCATGAAATTCCAAGATAGCTAGTAATCGAGACCCATTGTTCACCGGTGAATTTTAGCGGAGCCTATTGATGCTTTTGGTTTGTAATTATGTATGAGTATAGGTTATCATCCATAGACAAATGCATAAACCGAGAGGGTCAACCGAATGCTTGAAGATTTGTTACGATCATTTGTGCCAGACTTTGGTGGATATTGAGAAGATCGCTTACACTTATTCGAATTTTCATACAATAATAGTTACCTAATAGGGATGGCACCTTTAGAGGCATTGTATGGAAGATCTTGTAAGTCACTAGTATAAAAAGGTGTAATATAAACTCTTTCTAGGGTCGGATCTTGTAAGAAAAGCTTCAAAAAAGGTTGGGTTGATTTGGAAAAGGATAAAAGATGCTAAATAAAGGCAGAAATGCCATGCTGATAGAAGGCGAAAGAGCTTGGAATTTGATCTAAGGGAACATGCATTTGTTAAAGTCTTGGCAATATGAGGCATATAGCATTTGGAAAGGCTGAGTAATTAGCATCAAGATATGTTGGCCCATTTCTGATACTGAATGAATTGACAATATAGCTTATAAAGTTGAATTGTTGAGTGCCTTTGTTGGTTTTATCATGTATTTCATATATCATATGTAAGGAAATGTGTTGAAAACCCTATGAATGTTGTAGTTTCGATAGCTATGGAAAATTTGGGTGTCGAGCCGAATATAACATATGTAAAGAAGCCTATTCGGATAGTATACCGAGATGTGAAGGAGCTTTGGAATAAGATAGTGAAGCCTTTGTGAGTCCACTGGAGTGAGGATCGGGATGATTATACATAGGAAATCGAGGATAGAGTCAACAGGCTTATCCCGAGTTGTTTGTTTAAATTAATGTGAATTTTGCTATGTTTTGTTATAAACCATGCGTATGTATGATATTTGGCTTGTGCAGTGGATTGTTACACATAAGAAAAGAGTGTATTTGTTTATACCTTTGAAAAATTGATAGGAAAATAGTTTTGCTAATACTCAATCTGAATTTCCAAGGCGAAATTTCTATAAGGGAAGCCTATAACACTATTGAATTAAAAAATAAATAACCAAAGAATTAATTATGAAAATAAATATTTAAGCGGCTAATTTATGAAATTAAGTAACCAAATGTGATAAGGGTTTATATTTACTTATTGGGATTATTATTTAATGAAGTTTAACTAAATCAAATTAAATAAGGAAGAGGAGTATTGGGTTGGCGACACCACCATCCATGGGAATACAGTTAACTACTTCCCTTTTTTGCTTCATACCACTCATTTAAAATAAAAAAATAAACTTCGAAGCATTTTGATGGTGGCGGCCTGAATGTAACGACCCACTTTCCCATACAGCCTAAGCTGACAATATAACTGCACATGTCAAACTCAAATTGCACAAAAAGGCGGTTGTTAGGGGTGAAGAAGAAAAGATTGAAGAAGAAACAGAAACAAAAACATAGAATCTCACAATCGCAACGGAAAAAAATATAATATATATATATATATATTCATTTTTTTATACAAAAGAAAACTGTAACTGTTAATATACATATAAGTATTAGAGTACAACAATCAATACATCCATATGGACAGTTATACAACTTGTCCTCGCCAGTGCTGACTATACAGTCTACATACATAGAGGAATATAATCAAATACGTGATATACGCCTGAAATCCTCCAGCTCATCTCCTGAGCTCCATTGCATTCTAACATGAATCTGTAATACTCAGTCTAACCCGAGTATCATAATAAAATAACACCTGACTCAGTTTGAAAAACCAGTGTGAGAAAACACACTCAATTTGATTTTATTAATGTTATCAAAATCCTTTGAAAACAAAGGTATCTCATAAGACCACGTCCTACATAAACACAACGGGTTTTTACCTTACGATAACCAAAACAATTTATATCAAAATCATTTGATATTATAATAGTGTCTATAGAAAATAAATTAGAAAATAGCTTAAATGCTTGCATCTCACATTTTAGCATTATTGGTATATAACTAAAACCGTATAGGCTCGTAGTGCATATTGGATTCCATACAATGACTGGGCTACTGGGGCACCGCCCGCCATAGTACATCTCCAGAAAAGTGTATCGAGATCATACCTAACGATCCCTGCCAACACAGGACCGGCCTACCTCTTGCTGCATAGTACCGAATATGTTATCACCCCGGGTGTTCCTAGCCTAATCGAGCGCTCTCTTTTCCATGCACAACCATATCCATAATTATAACATATTCGAGGGTATCTAGAAAAGTGATAGCATACCCTGCTTCATATCCCTTGTTTTAGTCATTCTCGGTAGATGAGGCTTGAGGCTACGTTTACCTTAAGAATAACATTCATTCTTGGAATGCTAACACTACATTCTAGGCAAGCAATGCAATGATAACATTCATCCATACAAGTCGTCCGGGCTCTGGACAAACCGAAACAACATCTTCTTTATCTTCTCGATATCATAATTCATAACGCTCAAATCCAATCGAAGTGATTTTCGGATAATTAAATCTGATCTCGGTCTCTTCGAAACGATCAATGAATTTGGCCAGACTTGATAGTCGGTTACTTAACTAACAAATAACATCCATAAGCAGTCACTGGGCCTTAATTTATAAATCTTCGAAACATTTATTTCAAAATATCTTTACAAAGATATATATTCAACTCTCTACCTGTATTCCAGCATTTGAAAACAATTTCAATTACTTACCCATAATAGGATATTTTTAAACCATTTCAACACTTAGAAATATTTTCAAATTCAATATACAACACTTAGAAAAATATTTCAATATAAATCATTTCAGACTTAAAATATTTTCCAAAACCCTCTTTTCAATACTTAGGAGAATATTTCATAACTTATCTCATAATCTCCAGAATTATCAATAAATTCCTTCTTACAATTTCCAAAACCGATTTATACTCTTATATAAATCCAACCAATAATTTATAACTTCTTTTATGAATCCGGATTTCATTTTCAAAGTTCCATTATTTAACATTTTTGAAATTTCATTTTCTCAAATCCCGTATAAAATTTCTCTTACTAACATCATGTCCATTATATAAACCCCATTCACAAATCGCGAGAGGATTTATAATAAATTTCAATCATTTCAAAACTATATCTATAATAAGTATTTTAAATAATAATTCATTTGTAACATATTTAAATAATTATTTAAAATATTAAATACTTTATATACATATATAATTAATCCAATTCATTTTTAAATAACTAATTGATTTACAAAGCAGGTTATAAAAAATAGAATTTGTTTCAATAAATATTAAATACTTGAATAATTAACTTTTCAAAATATTTTAATCTAAATAATAGTTTTTAAGCTACATAGCATAATAAATAAAATCCCATTTAAAAAAATTTAATTTCTCAACAAAAATCTATTTTAAAAATTCAATATTGCCAATTTCAATTTATAAATCCCCTCAGTTCATATCACATCGACTACGTTTCCAATTTCATAATCATTCCCACATTTCAAAATAGATTTCACTATTTTTCCAAAACGATTTCCATAACTCGATATAAATCCACATTGTAAATTTTATATTTACAATTCATCAACTGATATCATTTTCCCTTATTTATAAACATCGTTTATAAATTAATAAACTTCTTTGAGTTTCACTTCTTTATAAAACTAATCCCATTTGTAAAATCTCATCTTTATAAATTCATTCCTAAATAAATTTCATTTATAATTCAAGTCCGCTTTTAATATCAATTTCAACTTCTTTCATATTTTTCAGAATATCATTTACAAATCCATTTATATAATTTATTTTAAAAATCTCTATTTAAAACAATTTACGAATAGTAAGTACATCCAAAATCAAGTATATTTTTATCCAACTCAATTTCCTTTAAAATAATCCAAATTCGATATAAATATTTTTATATTCAAAGTCTCTCTTTAAATTACTTCAAATTCCAAAAATAATATTTTTGGTATTTAAAATACCAAAATTTTAGGCCAGTGCTACTGTAACATCCGATAATCAAATCATCACACAATCTATATTAGATTATTCAATTCCAACATATATCACCATATATGGAAAACAATAATTATATTTGAGGAATCCAGTTGGATACCTCCAACCTATTTTCCCTGCATCTACAGATGTTAAATAACCTAAAATACCAATCCCACTTCGAGAGGGATATCGCGGTACTATAGGGTCATCCGCTATTATGCAGGACGCAAAGGGTCTCATCCACTTCAATCGATGCGAAATATATCAAACTACTAATATACATACTATATAATATCCAACTGATAATAACGATTATCCATTCGCCCAATCAACCAATCAATAATTTAACTATTATAATTTTAAACCTAGTAATCCAAATGAGTGAGATTTATACGCCTTGATTTTTAATTGCAGTCTCCTACAGTTTTATTTTGTATCCTAAGTCATCACGAATCTGACGCCATAGATTTTGTGATTTTTGAACCTCGTATGAATTTTATATAGATTAATGAACTTCAAAATAAAATAATTGATAATTAACTTAAATTCAAAATTTGTTTTTTTAAAATAAAATTACCTTCCTACCCATTCAAGTTTTTAGGCACGCACAAGACATCATAACTTCTACTACTGCTCGACCTCAACACGCCAACATCCGCCTTCATCGTCGTGTTAGCCACCACTACAAGCACTCAACCCCAATACATGCAGAGCCACTCACGGCCGATACCCAAATACTGCTCCTCCGACAATATCACGACTCCCTTCCTTCAACAGGCTCGACCTAGACCATCGACCACCTCTATCAAATCCCGAGTCCAAACCCCTTGCGAGGAGGTAATCTCGACTCTCCGATCTCTCATGCACGCACTGCCTCCTCCAAATCTGAGTCGCGACCTCTGATCGATCGCCTCCCCTTCTCTTGCATGCCTGACCACTCGCGCCTTCTTCCTCAAATCGCCTAAGTGCGACACAACTTTGCAGCCCTAATCCAGTTCTCATCCCCACGAATGCGGCCTCTTCCTTTACCACACCAGGTTCTTGGCCTAAATCGAATTCGATTTTGATAGATTATTATTATTTATTTTTCATCTTCGAATTGGCTTTGAATAGAAAGAAAATGAAAGGGAGACTTGCGATTTTAAATGAGAAGGAGGCGTCTTCAGAATGCAGCTAGGTCGGCCTAAAACCTAGGGTAGCTCTCTATTTTTGACTTTGATTTTATTTAATTTAACATTAAAAATATCTCGTACATGGCATCTTAAAATCCTGAACCCCTATTGAGGCATGCTGCCTGGCATTTCTAAGGCTATACCACTATTCCAAACCCAATGGAACAAGTTTCAAAACCTAACTCGATCATATGTGGACGATAGCTTTCTAAATCGACTATTCAAATTAAATTCAATTAAATTATTTCTAGGCATTTTCAGATTACACGACCAAATGGTAACTCCAAACGGTACGAAATTTGAAATCTGACAATAAAACACTATTACGGATCCATTGGAACTAGTTTCGTCGAATTCCGAGACTGTGCCCTAGATTGCTATTTTAACGCATCGATAAAATCGACGATTTCAAAAATTTACGCAATCACTTGAAATTTTCAGTTTTAAAAACTTATTAACTCAATTATAATTCCAATAGAATTAAATCAATGTTAGAAATCATTTTGATTCATATGCAACTCCAAATCCAATTATTTAAACGATATTCAATTATTAATTCAACATTAAGTTTATTCAATAAATCGTTATATTTGGAACTTAAGTTTTTATTTCCATTTATTTGATCGATAAACTTCATATTAAAATTCCATTTACATTTAAAATTCAACATCTAAAATAATTTAAATGTTCAAAATCAAATGACTAAAAATCTGGGTCGTTACATTGACCAAGAGGAGAAAAGGAAAAGAAGAAGATCAAAGCTAAGGGAACTAGAAATGTCAATCCACTAAGAAATCTAGGTGAGTGACGTGTTCTCTAAACCCATTTTTCTTTCATTAGTCTTTCATGGTTGAATTATGACGAATATTTTTATTCTTATTTTAATCCAAATGATATGAAAATTAATAGATGTTAGGGATATATGATTAAAGATGGGTTTTGATGTAAAGAATAATCTTATAAGTAAATAAATTGATATGAATTATTTGAGAACTGTTTATTATAGAACATGGTTGGACATAGGGAATTTGAGAAGTCTTATGAAAATAACAAAAGTAAATATTTTCCATGATTTTTTTGGGAATAAAAATAAATGATCCTCGAAAGAATATACAATGGGAAAGGATATTCTGGTGTGCCGAGAGGCAAATATATAGGGACTGAAGAAAATCAATTGAATAAATTATTGAATACTTAGTCAGTAGACCAAATCCATAATTTATGTAAATCATGCTAGGAAAATACATAATAATGATAGAAAGGACAAAGTTAATCGAATTAGGAGTTGACATGTGTAAAGTTAGAGTCAAACATGTAGAGGGTGGTTCCCAATGTGTACTTAGAGGCACTAACGAAGGGGATAGAACTGATCCAGAAGTAATATAAACAAGAACCTCAAGTATAATGACTTTAGTAAGAAATCTAAGAATGCTAAATATAAGGCTAGGTTTACCAAACGGTAGGTATGTATCAAAGGTCAAAGGGGGTCGAGGGTAAAGAGGAGGTTTTCGAAACCTAAGGTAAAGAGTCCTTACGATTAACACTCAACAAAGAACATGCTTCCTTGGTTGAGACCGAAATTAGTGATTGCTGAGAGTAGATTGGCATTCTGTAAACTATTAAAACTGGAACTAGTTGACTTCCGAAAGGGAATCTATGCTAAGTCTTAAGATAGTTGAACCAGTGTTTAGAACATTGATGATAATGTTGCAACTAACATTGTTAGCTATGTTAGCTTATGAATTGCTATGTAGAAAGCCTAATGGTTAAATGGTTAGGTAGATAGTATGGTGGTTGACATAAGACCTGAGGTGGTAGTCAAGGAACCGAAAGCACAAAAGTAAAGCCTTAATGGCATCCAAGAACGAAAGCATAGATGTAAGGTCGGGTGTGGAAATCAAAACACATGAGAAAAGTAGGCGTAAGGCCTTACGTGGAAACCAAACAAATAGTCTAGTTAGTGGAACTAAGTAAGTCGTGAAGGCATAAGGCCTTAGTGGTTGCCAAAGGCATTATATCTAAGGTTTGGAAAGAAAATAAATCGGTTACTAGATTACCAGTCGTCGGAAATGGCTATTTAACCTAATTAGAAAAACCTTGACTATGTAAGGCCTTTGGATTGATAATAATGGATGTGCTTATTTTAACATTGTTAAATGAGTGTTATGCTATAGTGAGGGGAAAACACATTACATGCTTTAATATCATGGTCCCATTATGGTTTATGTTTAGATAATAATGCTCATACCAAACATTATGTCTGACATGTGTTTTTAATATTGTTTTTCCCATAAATTCATGCGTACTAGTTTAAGTAGATTGAGTTTATGCTTTAGGATGGACAAATAAAGTGAGCTGAAGATGAAGAAAGAGGCTTCAGATTAATATTTATAATTTCATTTCAATTGTAATAAGTTCTATGTCAGCGTCTTTATATATTTGAGATAATAATATCAACTATGATTGTGTTATTTTTTAACCCCTAGGTTGGCACGACTATGAGAACAATTTGAATATGTAAAACTGATGATGTTACGTAATATTATTACCTACTCTACTTACTTAAACTGTTATTATATAAATAATCTCATCTCTATTATTCAAAGATAATTCCTAGCCGACTAGTGACTACAGCACATTGGAGTTCGACCTTTGGGTTTCGGAATGAGGGATGTACATGTAGCATATTAGCTTTTTTCTCACATAGTCACTAAATTCAATTATAAGCCACTCATTCTTCTTTATCCTTTATTGAAAGAAGGACATCTTGTATTTCGATAACCTGTCGAACTCAATAACATTTTCTAAAATGGACAAGTCAAGCTATTTTAGATCAGCAAATCTCCTGAATAAACAACGAACTATTGGTATGAACATCTCCTAAAACCTAGCCTTGAAATGATACCATGTAAAGTGGTCCTTAGGAGTACCAGCTCTAAGGGCATTCCACCATCCCATATCCCTTCCTCAAAGTTTCCCATAAGCCAACTTCCTCCTCACCGCACCCTCCAACTCAAGACCGTTAAAAGGTACGTTCGAAGGTATCAAGCCAATTCTACACTTCAACAGCTTATTCCGTTCTATAAAATAGTTCGCCCTTAAGACTTGTGAAATCCTTATTCGGCATGGGAAAATCAGCCCTTGGCGCTTGCATTGGAGCATCTCTATATACTTAACCATGAGCTCCTTTGGTATCCTGCATCATATTCATCATTATAGTATTGAACATCATCTATATATCAGGATTCGCAGCTGCCCCGCTGGCTCTAGTCTTGACTTCTAAAGCATAATTTCTTGTATGCATGCTCATTCTTACAATATTAATAAGAATGATCAATCTTTCGTAATAGGGTACCATAATAAGTGGTACTTCTATATGCAACGCGACTTAATATATATATATATATATATATATATATATATATATATAGTTTTGAAAACCAAAATATATAACAATTATGCTCTCTCATATATCACTCAATCCATTCAAAGATTATAACTCCTCCTTATCTCGAATGGATTCCATATCAACTTAGGTCATATCTCAACTAAGCTCTGCTACTAAGTGTGATGGCCATCCTACATCTTCGGTACATAAATAGATTAAAGTGCATGCTACAATGAGGCCCCATGAATGTTAAGCAGTAATCAAGGTAAAAACAAACCTGAAGTAGAACATGTTGTGTATATCACAACACATAAGATAAAATATAATAATCAACATAGTTATAGAATAAGGAGTCGGTAATGCAACTTAATGAATTAGAAATAAATCAAAGTGCATCAGTCCATCACGGTTATGTAAAAAAAGTGAAAGTAGAGTTTACACATACATGCAAATAAACTCTAAATAGAAAATTGTCTCTAATAATAAATAGTACTGATAATAGCTCCACAATACTACATAATAGACATAGCGAATAATAGCTCCAAAAGTAAATAGATGAAAGTACTAGCTACCTGCTCGTCCTTCGTAAAGCTCCATATGTTATCTCATACATGTTATCTATAATCTACTCATTTAAGAGTACTCAAGATAAAAAGAAGCAAAGTAGATAACCTTGGGTCAGACATAAGTCCAGTAAGTGTGATCTGTAATTTCAAAATACTATAAAAGTTGATATGGTAAATATGAACATAAGATATGGAGAATCATACATGACCTGTCATTGCATTCAACAAGTTAGCACATAAAATAATATACGATAAACTATCATCATAGGGTGTACGACTAGTTAGAGTACAATATGGCATGTCTATGCATCAAACATTAACTATGCCTACATCGTGCGACAATCATAGCAAATAAAAGCAAACATAAAAATCAAAAAGAAAATCTCACATCTCTCACTCAAGTGCGTCGATATAGGATAACTCATAGAACCACATCGTTAGTCAGAGACTACTTAACTTTTCGGTTTCCCAATGCTTGAATCCATGCAACTTCATCTATTAAGAAACTAGACTCACGTTGTCCTGAGTCTAGGGTACACAGAACACATCGTATTTTTCCAAGATCGCGATGTATTTGTCCAGGTGAGCATCCTCACATGCCACTTCATTACGAGCACATATCAAAACTTCCAACTCATCAATAATCCCTTTACACCATCTCACTAGTAGAACCCATCACCTTGTCTACTACACATGTTCACATCATCGAACTTTCCACCATGGACAATCAACGCAACTCACATCGTTGAGCTGTTAGAAACATCTCTAGACAGACATCGAAAGTCATTAAATCTCCTTGCGTTAGTCCCAAAAAAAATCTCATCAACTCCAAGTGTCATGCTTGAAGCAAACTCCAAGTTTCCTCAATGGAAACTAGCATCATTCCACATCATCGTCATATTGATCAATAGTAGCCATATCCTCAAACTAAGCATCAATTCAACTTGCAATCGATTGCGCATGCTTCCCCATGATGTGCTTTCTAATATACCCATTTTTTCATTGTTGGTGCCAACCCACCTTGGCAAGTACTTTGCCAAAAATTAGTTAAACACAATTACCTTGCATCAATTCCTAGAACATACACGATGCTCCCCTCGCGCATCCAGCACCTAAATCCAAAGATAACACTCAAGTTCCCCGCATTTATCATTTGGTAGTGTTTTGATATAGGTCGATGGAGAAATTTCTACCACGTTATCTTTTCCATGGCATGAAGTCTTCATTGCATAAGCCAAAGCAAAACCATTATCTCAACTTATCCACTTTTGCACTTTCCTGCTTTTCTATCAGTCAATACTGGCCTAAATGGTTCGATAACGATCAATACGAATTATATAAAATTAGTAATCGGTCGTTTTCTGACCTTCTATATTAATTGTGTGTAGTCTCCATTTTTGACCGATACTTCATTTGCAAATCCAAAGCTGATCCTTACAAACTTTGCTCTATCTCGTTGGATCTTCATAGTTTGTGCAACTATATTGAATGATCCATGACCTTAATCGCTCTTATGAACTAGGTCCATCTCATAGAAAAATCCTTACTCTGTTTCACCATTAATGGACAATTTCACATAATACATCCACACAACAAACAACATATCAATATGAAATAATCACACATTTATACAATATAACCACAATAGTAAGCAAGTCCTAATATAGCCAGTATTTCATCATTTAAATCATGGATCTTAGGATAAAAATAAATTTAAAACCTTTTTAAATCATATTTAATATAGACCTCATTAAAAGTCATATTTTTAAGTAGAAAAACATTTTAAAACAAGTTTAAACATATACCGATAATATAGTAAAGCGAGAGAATATAATCACTCACCTAGGTTGTAGAGCCAACCAAAAAATCATAAAATCAAGCTTAGATCCAAGATGGACACAACTACACATTTTTCAAGACATAAATTTCAAAATCCAAAATCCCCCTTGCTAATCTCCATGCTAGTTACTCATTAATTGATTGATTAAAACTAATTTAATTAACAATTGATGGAGTTTTGGTAGAGAATGGTCTAATGTGTAATGACCCGTCTTTTCAACCATAAAAAGTCGGCACCTAATATATCTATGGTAGTAAAATGCCTACCATCCAAGTGCCAGAAAGGAAGGCTGTCAGGGTAAAATAAAAAAAGAAAAAGAACATGAGAAACAGAATCTAATAGCGGAACGACAACATATAATATACCAAAGATAGTAAAAGTTGTCACTCCAAAAAACATTGTATATCAGAGTTAAAAACAAACCTCATTAGCTTGGACAGTCGTAACTTCTTGATCTTACGATTGCCGATGGGTATATATAATAATATGGTGGAAAATAAAAATGCAACGATAAGTGAAACATCCAGCTCTACTCCATGAGCTCTATGTCCCGCTAATGACAACCTGGAAAATTATTCGGTCTCGCCCATGCATTATAATTAAATAACACCCGGATTAGTCAGAAAAACCAGCATGAGAAAACTAAAGAAATATGGTGAACATATAATAATTCTATGAGACTATGCCACTAAACATAGAACGGGATTTTACCTCACAAAAACAGTATCCATGGATAAAGAAATGGAAATAAGTCAGAACAAAATCAAACTTGAAAGAATGGAGCCAAATAATTAAACATCGAGAACAGCACCAAGCACTTCTATATGTAATTAAGAAAACGATTCAAAGATTAGAATCAAATAAGGAAAGGGAATTTTTCAACAATGACTAGGAGGGTGCGCCGCCTTACCGAAAGTATACTTTTAGATAATGTACTTGAGAACTATGATGACTCTCAGAAAGCTCCAAGTCGGACCCCGCAAACCTTCCCGAGTATTCTAGTATTTCACATCTCCGAGCGTCCACAATTAAAACCAATCTGGAGTGGATGTGACAATACCCTAATAGGAGCAACTCCACATAGCTTGGTCTCCACTAGCTCGGCCTCCACTCGCTCTATTTTTTAGTCATTTTCGACAAAGGATACCAATACTCAAAAGAGCTAACACAAAGTAGATAGCAGAAACAAAATCGATAGTCAAAAAATCAACAATCGGGAATAAAAAATGATTGCAAGTGGAAGTCTAATTGCATACAGTTACCACCAATAAATGAATCAAGATTTTAAAGCATCTGACTGAAACTTGTGCTTGATTTTCACATCATAAATATTTGCAAAACACTCTAAAAGCAACCTTTAAAAATATTCTTTTCAATAAGCTAATTATATTTCTAAGTGTATTAAAAAGAAGGGTCAAAAAATGACATTATAACATTGTTTACTATAAACCCAGGATAATTTTCACTTAGCTTTATTTTCGAACAATTCCTTTTAAAAGATTTTCTCTTTTATAAACTATCATTTATAAATTTCAAAAAATATTTATTACCCTAGAAGATAATAAATCGGTTAAAATGCTTTTATAAATTAAAAATAATGTTAATCGTTGTGAAAGATAATTAATATAATTATTTTATAAATTTAAAACGACATTAATTATCCCAAGAGATAATTAATCAAATTTGTAACTCCTTTAAGAAAACAATTAATTAACTTTAAAAACCTATATTAAATTAGATAACTAACTTAACACTTTTATTAAATCGGTTAATTAACTTTAAAACACTTTTATTAAATAAGTTAATTAACTTCAGACATTGTTAATAAATTTATTAATTAATTTTCTTATAGTTAAACAATAATTAATAACATATTTAAATCTCCAATTCTTTTCAAACACTTATGCAATCCTTACAAACACATTTGAAAAGAATCGGTAAAATATTTAAGGTAAATAACCTTTGTAAATTTAAATAACATTAATTATCTCCCAAAATAATTAAATCCAATTTATAATCTTTTATAAATTTAAAATGACATTAATTATCTTGAAAGATAATGAATCAAATTTATGATTTCTTTATAAATTTAAAACAGCGTTAATTGTCCCGAAAGGTAATTAATTAAATTTATAACTCCTTTTATAAATTTTGATCAACACTTATCCTTTATTTTCAAAATTCTCTAAATACTTGAAAATATACTTTAAACAAATTTCAAAGTGCAAAAACACAATCAAAAATTTATTTTGTAAAAATACAAGGTCAAGTTCAAC
Organism: Allium cepa; assembly: GCA_030765085.1. Taxonomy (NCBI): domain Eukaryota; kingdom Viridiplantae; phylum Streptophyta; class Magnoliopsida; order Asparagales; family Amaryllidaceae; genus Allium; species Allium cepa. The sequence continues at coordinate 453,711,827 of CM060932.1, forward strand.
GCACAACAAGGGCCTAAGGAGATGGTATTTCATAAGTGACGGTATAGCGAAAATCGCTTTAACAACACTTACATAAATCAAACGCATGTCACAAATATTTCAACCAAACATCAACACAAGTAACATAAGAATAAAAATAAATCGATATTGGCGATAAACCCCTCAGGGCCTCTCTACAATGTCCCTTGCAAAATAATGGTTATATATGCAATCTGCTTTTCAAGCGGGAATTTAAATCCAAACAAACAATCGAACAATAATAACGAACATACTATTATCAAAAATTAGCAATCAATAGCTAACATATTATTTATTAAGTAAACCACATATTGATTAACTTCAAAAGTAATCTTTTTACTTTGCAAGCACAAAACGATGATTTATTTTACTCGATAGATGTCTAAAACAATCTGTTCAATTTGGAGTATTGGTATCCTTTATCGAAAATGTCTAAAAAAGATTACCAATACACAAAGTAATTCAACAAGTGATCAGTGGCTGCTACGACTACTGCAATTAACCGTAATTTTGAAATAATTAGCAGCTTAATTATGGGCTAACCCACTAATCTACCTAAAATCAGCCATATCTCCTAAATCATAAGTCCAAAAGTCAATTATGACCACTTTACCAAAAGAGAAACCATTATATCGTTCATTTGGAAGTAGTTTTAGACCCTAATTTGGCTCATGCCAAAAGTTACAGGTCTCAGAATATTTTTAAGGTCAAAATCGTTCAATATTTATTTTAGTGGTAAAAATTGCAATACTCAATATTTCCTAAAGTTGTATCTAATTTGGATCCAATTTGGTTATGAAAATAATAATTTTACGATCCGCCAACAAGTAAAAATGTGGATTGTCGCACGCGCCCTTAGGCACACACAAACATAGGTACACATGCTCACGTGCGCACACATAACTTTACACATACACACACATACCGGTGTGTGTGTGCGTGTACATACGTGTTCTCAGAGCCGGCCCCAAGGCAAGACTAGTGGGACTAATGTCTAGGGGTGGGCATAAACCGAACCGCTATACGGAAACCGCCCGCACCGGACCGCAAAAGCGGCGTGGAAACTCGCACCAAATCCGCTAACCAAAGCTGATACCCCAAACCGAACCGATCCGGATCGATACGGTTCGGTTGTGGTTTGAACGATTGAACCAACCATATTTAACCGAACCGAACCGTAAATTTATATTAGTAATCTTTTGATAAAAATATAAGTCACTCCTATCTTATTTTAGATTTTATCTATGTACATTCTATTTTTAGCGTATGTTGTTATATTAATAATAATCGCTGACATAAAGGAAGAAGTTATAGTTTGGTATAATATTTTTGATCTCATTTTGTTTGTGAATAAATGCTAATTATAATCTTATTCTAGTTATTTTCCTTAATGATTATATATTGATTAATGTTGATGTTTGGTTAATCTACCAAAAAAATCTCACTCGTAGGTAAATGTCAAATTAAAATATTCATACAATTAAGAATTAATCTTTTATTTCAGTATAACATTGTGTGTTTTAACCTTAAAAGTTTCACACAGTTTCCTTTGTAAATTGATTACTGATGAAAGTAATTCTTTTATTTTATATTTAATACGGGTTCAAAGCGGACCGGAGCGAAACCGAACCGTTTTACATTCAAACCGGACCGAAACCGAACCGTTTAAAGGATTGGTATAATGGTTTGCATTTTTGACTAACCGTTTGATGCGGTGCGGAAGCGGTTTGAACTTCAAACCGCACTGAACCGACCCACGCCCACCCCTACTAATGTCTATGGCAACACATAAAGTAGGGGCAACTAGAAAACATGCATAATGATGAAAATCTAGTTTCTATGTGTTTTAAAATGGATCTTTAATCTAGCATACCATAAATATATGTACTGCAAATGTAATATAATGTCTAGGTTCAAGGCTCTAGATCAATAGTACATATATCTTGGAAATGTGAAATAGTTTTAGATGTACTGTACTATAACATATATACATGTTATAGCTTGTAGCTTTGTTAACAGTTATTTATTTATAATATTCATACTATTGATGTACAGTATAGATAAGAGCATTAGTTGGAAGTCGTCTAGAGCAATAGAATATGGTGGGTCGGTCCTGCGTGTGCTTGTGCGTATTCTTGCTACCCTTCGCGCATAACATTGGTTTCGATCCATCATCTTACTACTTTTTATATATAATAAGAGTGCTAATTTATTCAAGCAGAATTTTATTTTGGTGTCTTGAGGATTCAAACTCATGGCCTTTAAAACTTCAACCTAAAGCACTATACCAATTGCCACTTGAACCGGTGGTTGTTGGCCATCTCACTGCTTTTTCGTACATATAACTCTTTCTAAGTACTTCGATACCTCTTTCTAGTTGATTCACCTTGCAACCCCCTTGCTCGGACTCCTGATGAATGATAATCAAGATATTACTCTAAGTGCTTACTAAAGAAGACCTCACCAGTTTTTATTTTCTTGTTAAGAACACCCTTAACATCGGCTACACTATTCAGCTCACTACTTGGCCTCATCGACGGCTTCTCTAAGTTTTTGCCAATCATCATATTCCACTGATCTGTTTGTTGCTCGCCATCTCTAACACAACATTGCCACAATCTTTAATTAATCACAGGTAAATCTGAACATCAACGAGACTAAGCATAATGCTTAGACAATTGCCTAAATTATTGATATTGCACTTAAGCAATATTAAAAGTTAAATGCTTATTTTAATTAACATATGAGAAAAATTTATGTGGGTAAGGCATTGCCTAATAAGATTCGACCAAAACCACAAGCGAACTCTCCAGCGTTGCAACAGGAATTCACCCTATGCTAGACACTATTTCCCTTTCCGATCACTTCTTCAACAAAGTCCAAACATGGCAATATAGGTATCAAAATGTCTATTCCAATTCCTAAACAAAACCACGGATCTTGATATAAGATCTAATCAATGGTTAAAGGGATTTCTTTTAAAATCAAGGAAAACACAATATCCATCAACAACAATGCACTACAAATCCTTAATTTAAGGCAAAGTAAACAATCCTGGTGAAAGAATTTCACCGAATTGAATGGTCTCACGGATCTTACCATCCTAGACTTCTAAACATTTGAATAACATTTTTGAAACCATAAAATATAAGTATGATAGTCTAATATCTATAAAATAACTCACGATAATGTTATAGGGTCTAGAGTGAGAAGAAACTCACCTAGTTCTCAGAACTTCCTAGCAGTATAACATCTCTACACTTCGAGCACCTAAAGGACATTTTTATAAGGCGTTTCTTCAATGGAAATGCTCATCAAGGTCCAAATTCCATTATACTAAGATGGGCTCATAATCTTCCTCTCCTCTTTCATTTTGTCTCTTGCACTAAATTTGTATTCCAACCTAGCTTCTTTTATCTTAGAGCTATAAGATTACCACTATTTGTATTTAATTTTGTCAATTTTATTTTGAACGAGAAGATAAAATGAAAATAGAGGAGACACAGGGAAGTATTGCATAGGAAAGTGATTACATGATATCTCCATTAACATCACTCATGTTTATGCACCTAAAATCATTACCACCACGCATAATGTGTTACCTTTATGTAGATTGGTTGTTTCCAAAGACGCGTCTTAGCTCACAACAGCAACCCAAAATGAACAAATTCCATCTTGGGCTATCTAATTTGATCAGAAATTTGATTGCATCGATGCTGTCAGATAATGTTTTACATACAAATCAAGTATTCATATGACTATATAAACCTTCACACACTACCAATATGCTAACTTGTAGAGTATGTCACTCATATAAAATAAAACATATTGCATTAATAAATATAATTCCATGGTATAAACACAGTAAAAACATGAACCTAGATGTTATAATAAGAACGGAAGGATCAGGTAACTCTAATTTTAGAAATAAAGGCTTAAACCCATTTCCACTCTACTCGTTTTATTTGGTGTATTATAGAGAATTGCCTTTGCCTGTGAAATATGCTTAAGCACATCATGGACATGAAATCGAATATAATAACCAATACACATTTAAACACTAATAGTAATTCTCGAAACCTCGATAATAGTGACTTGTTCATTGACTGAACAAGCCATCACATAATCATGTGTAATTTGTCTTTGAACATGCCAAAGAAGCAACCCAGGGCTATTTAAGTATTTATGAGGGGAATCATTAAATGTCATCATGTTTGTAATTTTAAGGGGTATACATTAAAACAACAAATACTACACCATTCTAATGTGGTTAAGGCTTAAAAAACAACATGGTGTTGACCATTTAAGGTATAGGAATTAAATTAGCAAACACGGTGATATTTTAAAGATCTCTCTAGTTAATTTTCGATTTGATTTGTGCTTTGTTTAGTTGATCTTGGTATTAGGTGCGGTGGTAAAACTGAAATTTAATTCATGGACTATGAGATTTTAACATTTTAAGCATTTACACTATTGACAAGGGTATCGAAAGAATATGGCTTTGATTTTAATAAGAGTGGTTTATGTCTGCTTTTATTCGTACATCATATCTTACTACCCATACATCCCAAAAATTCACAAAGCAATTTACATCATTTCTTACTTTACCTACGCCATAATATTTACAAAACTATCATGCACTACTTTACCTTTTACCGCTATTAATCTTTCATTGTCATGGTCGAGATTCCTAGGAAAGCAATATTGAGGTAATAATACTAACCTAGAAGCAGCTAAATGTAATTATATAAACCTATGGAATGTATTACATCATGCATAATAAACCTATTAAAAGCATTGCACGGTAATTTTGTTTCTTGCGTATTTCACTATGTGATGTGTGAATTCAAAATTTTCTCCTATGAGTAAGAGCAATTTTGTTAAGTGTCGCTCGCATTATGAGTGTGTGGGTTAAACAATAGTCTCATATCATAAGAAATAGGGTTCATAACATGGTATATATATGGGATGGAGCACATAATATTGAAATTACTTTTGTTACAAGCAAGTTTTGTCAAGATGATGTATATGCCCATTCTGAGGCATTGAAAAGGATGTTCAATCGGGACACTGTCACATCGGAAGCTTTATTAAGGTGACACCATTGCAAAACAATAAAGTCATACGTTTCTGGAGATGCATTGGAGTATCGAAAATTTCAACATGGTATTAGAGCCGGTGGTTTGATGGGACCAATATGATGCAGCATTTACCTAAGTATGCTCTAATATATAGCTTGAGTTCGGGATTCTCATTAAGGTGGAGTTATCTTATTAAGCTAAAACAGAGATCAACGTCCTGAATTGACTGCGAAAGAACTAGCCCTATTTATTAAGGCACATAAAATAGAAAAGGCTATTAACGAAGCTTACGTCCACTTTATAGCTTTTATTGATCAACTGCTATTACAAAGGAGTTTGGATTACAATATGATTCTTCTTTCCTAAATTCGATCAAGCCACCATTGTTCGAGACAACCGAAAGGATCTTAGTTGCTCTTTAATCGTTGTTGTGTGAAAGAAGAAGAGTGAAGAAAGAATGGCTAAGTTTCAGCAGAGACAAGAGAAGATCTCTCTTCTATTGCAAATGAGATGATATTTATAAGGGTTAAAAAGCTCTTGGGCCTAGAATTGCTTTTAAAAAGCCTATAGTCGTTATACAGAGAAAGCTCAGAAATTTTGGACCAAAATTGGCCATTTTTTGGATCATTACCGATTGGATCCAACTGGATCGAATCCGATCCAAACCCTTAGCCAATTGTTGGTATCGATTTTTTTGGTCAAGCTTCTTACTTCATAATGATGTTATCCGTATAATTTCATAGCTTGTTGACTTGTTTTGACGATGATTCACCTATGGGTTATATTGAACCATATTCTAAATTGGATGGACCATCGCTTCTTGAAATAGAATGCTTGGAATGTTGCCAAACTTGTTGGGTGAGCTTGGTTGTGGCATAGAGTCACAATGCAAAGGGATTGAACCATAAATTCAAATTGGCATTGATCTAATTGGATCGGATTTGTGTTGATCTGAAATGATAGCATATTTTTGGTGCAAACTTCTTTGGGTCCTTTGTCTTGTATTTTTAGACTTTTTGATCAAGTCTCGAGTTGTCCTGGCTTAATCCGAATGTTCTAACTCCATTGAATTATGTTGGGTTAAAAACTAGATTAATATTGGCCCTCCAAAGTACACTTTTGTTAAAAACAAGGTGTACTTTAGAATTTTTTATCTTTAGATTTCTGTTTTAAGGAGTTTCATTGGTTGTATCTGGCAATCTTGAACAGCTATTTATGACATACCGGCTAACTGCCCAGTCCTTAGTGTGAATTTCCATTATTCGTGATTACAGAGTGATCTTGACTTGATAATTTCCAAAATAAATACGAACTTCGAGTATGTGGAATAGGGAAAATTCGAGACCATTTGGCGGAGTGAATTTGGATCGGTACCGATCCAAGCACTTGTACAAATTTTCTGAACTCCTTTGTTCCTCTTTCCTTCTTTATATAAGGGATCGGATCTCCCCCTTTTCCACTTTACCTTTTTTGAGCCGAGCTAATCCATCCTCCCCAAGTCATCGCCAATTCAATACCTAAAAATATCATAAAGCCACTGCCATTGATCTTCCCCACCAGCGTCATCATCTACCACTTTCTAGAGTCAATGTTGTTATTCTAAGTGGGTCCCACCATCGAGATTACGTCTATTTTGAGGCGTTGCCTATTTGATCCGTACAATAACCTAGTTTAGGTTTTTCTTGAATTAGAGATCAAATTAATTTTCTCAATTTTGAAGGTCGGTGATGTGGATTTTGATGTATTATTACATTAGCGATTGGTGATGAAGTTGTGTTGGTGACGGATACAGTGGAAGATTCGAGGTGATTGTGTTTTGTGGAAGAAGATAGAAAATCGAGTTTTGAATTTTTCACAGAACGAACTTAGGGTTTTTCCCCAGTGCTCAACATGTTTTGCCATCTTCATCAATAGAGTCAGAATTAACTTACGCCGAGCTACACAGTTGATCCTGGGACAGCGTCTTGCGAATTGATTTCGGTTTTTCTAGGAAGCGATAATAGCTTAGGGTAGCGTCTTGTATGAAACTCATGCCGTTATCACTTTCCAAAGAACAAAAATCGACTTATGCTGAGAATTTTCTACTTGACTAAGACCCATCGATCTATAGTTGCTCACTTTGGATTGATCCTGATGCACAGTCGGTGTATCTACAATAGGAAGGGCTTTTCATGTCACCTCGGATAGCGGATCCATTACCGATCGTCGATCGATAAATGGTAAGTATAGAAGAAAAAAAATTAAATAGGTGATACGGATCGCTCTTTCCAATGTGAGTGAGCCATCTAAATGAATGGTTTGTTCACAGCGTTCAAGAAACAGAACCCATTCTAACTTAGATTACACACACCCCTGGTTAATACTTGAAATCGATCGGTGGTTAGTACACGTCAATTATCTTTCGAATTTCAAGTATCAACTAAGCTAGAGTTTATAATTTATAGATTAGGCGTACCTGACCATTTTGAACACAAGCATTATTATATAGAATGATGCGCAAATCTTCTTAGTGCAAATCAGTCGAGGAGAACTCACCTCTTTCTATAGTGGAGTCATCGTCGATCCTAACTAGATCCACCACTTCCATAACTTCAGGTCAATATGGTCATCTAATTCTAGTTGTCCGCGTCGTCGATCTCACTTCTCCTAACTTTAGATTCTTGCTTGATCCTTCAAAGAAAGCTCTTTCAATCCTTACACACCTTATATTGCAAAGCATTTGCTCGCAATATGGTATTCCAAAGGATGATGTGCTTCTGCTATCGAGAGGAGAATTTACACATAGGCCACCTTCTAGATACGTGGCCTGCCACTGGTATATGTGTATGTATGGGTTAGTGCATGTAACAACCCTGTATTTTGTGATTTATTTTAATAGTTTATTTTAATTATTTTAATTGAATTTCTAATTTAAAATTTATTCTATTATTTAATATGAATAAATTTTGTTATATTAAATATATATTTTTACTTTTATGTGAATTATAATTTCAAACATGAATAAATAGAATATTTTCCAGAAAATGTGAATTTTGGTCAAAGTGGTCAAACTTTGACTTTTAAGTTTAAAATTTAAATATTTTAATTTTTGAATTTTATCTTTTATTATGAAAATAAATTAAATTTCAAGAATACTGCTTTTTGTTTCGTTGAAATCCAATTTATATTGTGAAAGTAATGTTTTTTACAATATTGTGTGTAAATTGATTTATTTAATAAAATTGTTTGTTTTAGTTTATATAAAGAACAGTTTTATTTGTCATATCTTATTCTAATTTGTGTATATGTGTGTAATATGTCATGCTATGTATATATTTTGTTTTTAAAAACATTTTTAAGGTGTTGTAGTTATTTTTCCAAAACTAGTTGTATTTTGTTTTTAATTTTCAATACTAGTTTACATATAATTAACTATATTCTTATATTTTTCTATATTTTTCTAAAATTTATTTATTTATTTCATTTTACTTTATTTTTGTATTCATTTTTATTTTATTTTCATGGTTTAAAAGGAAATTTCAAGAGAAAAAAACTCTTCATTTACTTTTGACTTTTCATCTACACACCTTTTCACTTTGGGCCGTCCTTTCCCAATGTCATGGCTGTGACATTTTCTTTTGTAATTCACATAAAAATCACTTTCTCACTTCAACACATGCAAGTTTCAGATCTGAAGAAAAAAATCAAGGTAATGTCTTCTTCTTTTTCTTCTCATTTTATTGAATTTTCCTTGTAGTTTGCCTTGCCTCTTCATGCATTTGCTCGGCCATTTCCCTCCACCTCCTTCGACGACCAACTCCACCACCATCCACGGCCATTTCACCCTCCTTCTCATATGTCTTGACCAGGCCATGACCATGCCTATGATGGTTGCACCATAAAAACTCCACAAACACCACAATATGCCATAGCCGACCTACATGTGCGCCACCCCCTTCATTTTTCACCTTGTCCACCTCCTTAGCCGCCACCACCTGATCGTCCAACACCTATGGCCACCACTTCAGACACCACCTGACCATCACCTTCCATGGCCGAGCCTACATCAGTCAAGGCCGAGCCATATGGTTGCACCAATAGCCACTTTCTGCCTTAAACCCTTTGTTTCCTTTATGTTGCAACTTCCACAATTCAACTAATTGTAGTCGTGCACATGCATGCATATCCTAGCCTAAATCACCACTATGGCCGGGCACACATGAGCCCTAGGCCGAGCATGTGATGGTTGAGGCAATGGTCAATTTGTTTAGTTCTTTGTTGTTCCTTATTTTCGAGTTGTTTAATGTTATATTTGTGTTGTAAATTCATGTTTTCAATATATTGTTTTGTTTGCTATATACAAGATTATCACTTTGGCTCTCCCCTCACTTGAATCAGTATTCGTGCTTTCACGCTTTTTGGATCTTTGTTTGTGTGTTTGGTTGTGCTATCTCCAGCTTGGAGAGGTGAGTATTTCACACACGACATATGTACTTATATAATTAGTAAATTGATCCCATGTGAAGCTGTAGATTTTATTATTATGTTATACCTGCATGTGATATGATCATATGATGTTCATACTGTTTATATACCTACAATATCATCTGTTACTGTTATATAATGCTATGCTGTTATTTATATCTGTTTATCAAACTACAAGTTCCCTGTAGAATAGAATCACTATGGGTTGAAATGATACATACCCGAATGGACATTAGAATAGGGAAAGATCATCATGGGCTGAAAGGATAGGCCTGAATGATTTTTATTTATTTTTATTGACTTAGGATTATGAGTTTGAAATGATAGAACCTGGAATTTTCTTTGTAAATTACGAATTGAAATGATATATTATCTGTATCATTTGACCTAGGTTAGAAATATTATACAGACCCGTGGTTTATATATATATATATATATATATATATATATATATATATATATTTGAAATTTTACAATATTTTAAAAAAATGTAAATATTATGATATTTGATTTAATTTTAATTAAAAATGATTTTTTATAAAGTGTTAATGATTTTTGTACAATTTTAAAATGTGAAATAAATAAATGGTTAAGTTAAAATTTGGAATATAACTTAAATTTGATATTCGAGAATTTTGGTTAAAAGTGAAATTTTAATTTAAATAAATAAAAATGAAAATAAGTTATATTTGAAATGGAAATTTTAAACTTCAATGTTAAGTTAAAGTTCAGAATATATAGAATGGAAATTGATATGCTTGAATTTAATAAGTAAATTATTATTAAAAATTGATTTTTATATGAAAATACCACTTTATAAAATCATAAATTAAAGGGTATTTAAATGATTATTTTTAAAGTGAGAAAATATAATTTTTATAAGTTAAAAACGGTTTAAATTAAATTTTAATTGTTTATGAAATTATATTGAAATTTGAAATTTAATTAACAGCATTTCAGAAATGCTATCATTTCTAAAGTAAAGGATATTACAGCATTTCTATGTGTTGTAGTTGATATGAATGAACTAAGAGGCTAAAATGAACTAAGGGCTATTACAGCACTTTGCAAGTGTTGTAGTTGCAAAATTAAACTAAAGCTTTTATTTGAAACTTGAACTATTACAGCATTTCTGTAAATGTTGTTTTTGCTAAATTGAATTGTTTTCAAATGTAACTTTCCGTAGCATTTTCTAAGTGCTACGAAAGCTGAAATTTCACAGTTTAATAAATTTAAGTGAATAAATGAATTTTGAAAAGACTAAATTTTTGGTAATTGAATATTTGATTTTTTTTTAAGTATAATAACTTTATTTTAATTGGTTTAAATGGAATATTTGATTTGAAATATAAACCATTTTGAACTGTGATTTGGAATGGTATTTAAATTAAATAAAAATGAATGAGGTTCTGGAAGGATATAATATTTTGATATTTTAAAATGTATTTGAAATGATATTGAATCTTGAAATGATATTTGATTTTCGAACTATAAAATACCATTTTGGAATTTTAACCACGGGTACATTTCTCTGTATGCCTTGTGATCTTGGATGTACATCTTTAATTTGAGAGCATGACTAGAGGTGAGCGATTGCTACAGCTCTGCGCTACCCTAGCCACATTAGCACTGTTATTTGCATAGTTTACATTAATATAGGCATTGCTATGATAGCGTCTTTTACTGTTTAATTGATGGTTTAAAGGATCCTTAGAGGATGGACGATCCCAAGCATTCTTTAAGTTATTGTGCATTACTACTACAGTTCACTTGAGTTGGTTTACATTATATAAGTATGTATGTCCTGACTTGAGTGTTTTGTATTTTACTTTATGCTCGGGTCAGGCCTGAGTATTTACAGCTTAGCTTTGGATTTCTTTTCTGGAGCTAGGATTCGATGGAGATTTTGCTTGTCTAGTTATCTATCTATTTTAGTTTCAGTTGTTCTATTTCAACTTTTGTATTTATAAACTTCTATGTATTTGGGATTTCTATTGTATATGTTTTAGACTGATCTTATGTATTTTGTTTTGAGAGTTTTGTTGTAGTAGCTTCATGAACTACTATGGTATTTTAATTTCCGCTGTGAATTATTCTGATATTTATGCGTCTGTGATTCTATGATTGTTTTCATTTGCTCAAATTTATTTACAATGCGGTATTTTGAGCAATTCAAGTCTGACATGTGTGGATGCGAATGGCTAAAAATATCAGCTTGTTACAGTGCCCATGTTCAATCACTTCTCAATAACAACACTTTAGAACATAGGGTTGGCCCCATTCTAGATTCTTCCAAATGGATATGCCATATTAACATGCTTATATGCTCTGTTCATGCAGACGCTCAATCGTGTCTCGAGATTCGTTGAGTTGCGGTATCTTCTATTATTCAGAAAAAGAGGCTAATCCATCACTTGTCTATATTTCAAGGCGCAATGTAGCCAAAAACTTATACTAGATCTTCCCAGCAAAGTTCCTTCTTTCAAGATTCAGTTCTTTTTAACTAAATGTCCAAAGGGATTCACCCGTTTATGGACCACGGGGGATAAGTCTCTCTCAGCATGCTTGGAATTTCGTTTAATTGCTAAAAGTCTTCTGAATGACTGTATGTTCCTTGTAGTTCTTCCAAAGATTAACAAGGATCCGGCGTTGGTCAATTTTCTTAGTTCCCTGAAAGTGGTCGATGCCCAAGAGCACACAATTAGGTTCTTGCTCACAAATGAAAATCTTTGCTAATGTGGGCTTTTACACCCTGGGAAGTCCTTTGGATTCGTCAGTGCTCCTTCCTGCTCTAGAGCCTAGACACGTTCTGTTTCCTCTTCCTATGACTCTGATAAAGATGATGGTGATGACGAGGAAGAAGAAAGTGACCCATCAGATCGGTTGAAAAAGATATAGAGGATATCCAAATTTAAGTCGGGGTCGATAGTCCGCTCAAAATGCCACCGATCCCAAAAGAGAAAGAAGAAGAGTCTATTCAACGGAAGGGCAAGGCTCCGTTGATCAAAGAGAAGGAGGAAGGAGAGATCAGTGAGGAGCATCCTCTAAATGAGGAAGAAACAAATTAGGATACAGACAAGGGTGACGTCAACTTAGGCAACAAGGCCTCAGGATTGAGCCCTAGAGATGCTCCCTTACCTCTTTTGAAAGAGCCCATTGAAGGAGCTTCTCCCAAGAATGAACGTATCAAACTCTTTACCGAAAGGTGTCGATATTAACTTGGGAGATAAGAGCGACATTTTTATGAATATGGATAACTTGATGGATGACTTGTAACAACCCGCATATTTATCGAGTTTACATTTAAATATTTTTATTTGAATATTAAATCGTTAATCGGATTTTGGTCCGAAAAACTACTTTTTGCAAACGGTCAAATTAGGACTCGAGACCACTTCCATTGAGTTCGAAATGTCGTTTACAACTTTTTAAGTATAAACATCGATAGGTTTGGAGTTAGTGAAATTTCACTAACTTTTCCCGCTTTGGACTTTGGGTTAGTTTAGCCTATTAAGCCCAAGTTCCAACCCTCTTCTCCTCACTCTTCATAAATTTCCTAACTAACTCAAGCTTTAGCATTAATGGTGAAGAGAATGGGAAATTAAAACTCCAAGCTCAAATTCAATTGCAACTCCATCATTCAACTCCAAATTCAAGTAGAAGATATTGGATTCAAGCTTTGGATTGCTTCTCCTTGCTTTCAAGCTTCATCTTCATAAATTTTAGTGCAAAGGTGAGATTTTTATCTCACAATTCTAGTCTATAACTATATTGGACTGTTGGGAATGATTCTCTATCACTTTAGCATGCATATTTGCTTTTGGTTTGGATTGGATTGGCGAAAAACTCCGATTTTTGGTGTTTGGGAGAAATTTCTGCATTTAGGTCGTTCTGGCCGTTTTTAGCTCGCTCGGAGTTAGGTCGTGTGGACCTTAGGTCGTAGGTCGCGTACGAGTTAACCCCTAGGTCGTTCTGGCCATTTTCGTGTTTTCGGAGTTAGGTCGCTCAGGACCTTAGGTCGTAGGTCGTATGGCCGTTAGGTCGCTCTGCTTTGGCTCTGGCCATTTTTGCTCACTCGCAGTTAGGTCGCTCACGACCTAGGACTTTGGTCGCTCGCGAGTTAGTACCATAGGTCGCTGGGCCATCTAAATGCTTGTTCGGTGTTAGGCCATAGGTCGTAAGGACCTTAGGTCGTAGGTCGTAGGTCGTATGGCCGTTAGGTCGCTCGGCCTTGTTTAGTGCTAGGTCGCTGGACTATTTAGGTCGTTCGACCCTTAGGTCGTGGGTTTTTAGGTCGTTAGGCCGTTAACCCACTAGGTCGCATGACCTATAACCTGTTAGGTCGCTCGACCGTTTACTCCATTAGGTCGCCCAATCCTACTACAAGTATTAGGTCGTATGACCTTGTTCCACTAAGTCGCTCGACCCTTAGGTCGTAACACATTAGGTCGCACGCCTTTCACACCATTAAGTCGTGAGTTTAATTAGGTCGCTCGGCCTTAAAACGTTAGGTCGCTTGACCTGTGCTATTGTTAGGTCGCTTGGCCATTTCAGTTAGGTCGCATGACCATAGAGTTGCTCCAGTTAGGTCGCTTGACTCCTTAGACCCCTAGGTCGCAACCATTAGGTCGCTCGACCCTATTCCCCTTAGGTCGTTAGACCTCATTTTGTCTTCACTAGGTCGTACCGTTTTGGTCGGGGCGCTGCCCCCTGGACCCCCGCGACCTGACCGGGCAGGTCGAACCCCGTAAGCGGTGGCGTTGCCCCCGCACCCCCACCTTGGGGGGTTGCCACCCCCCCTGGACCCCCCCTCCGTAGGGGATCTTATCTGAAAAACATTGAGCTGATTTCCTTGGATTTTATTCACATCTCCGTATGCGATTTTTGTGACTGATTGTTTCTACAATTGCTTCTGTGTTTTGTCACTTTATAATATAAAGGTTTCAATACTAGTAGTAAATATCAAAACTCTTTTAACAAACAATTTCAACTCTATTTTTAATAACAAAGCTCTTTTCTTGAACCGTTTTCCAATCTATTAGTATGTACAAGCCTTTACCTCACTCGGATGAGAAATCTAATTAAACGACTTAGTAAAACAAGTGGTATGAAACGCTTGCGTTCACTTCGTCGGTTAATTCTTGGACTTGTTCGATTGAACCTCTTGTGACAATTTTATTAGTGAAGATTTACAGTTTGTTCGTAAATATTTAAGTTAAGCAAGTGGTTATGGGACATGAAGCTAAACTTCTATATTTACTAGCTTAGTGTAATTGACACTTCTCGTTGATCTTGATGATCGCTTTATGAATTAGACTAGCAATTGCGTGATGTCTCTTTCATTGCAAGGTTAGACTAGACACCACTTGTGTGATTCCATTCACACATACCTTTCTGCTTTTTGGTTAGTCTTGACCTCATTCTGTGTGATTCCACTCACACATGTGGGGTAGCTCCCCATGGTCTTCGGACCGTCATGTGATAGGCCTCTTTCCCTTTTTATGATTTCTGGATTTCTCGTGTTGATTTCTGGAATTTATGTCATTGACTTGTTATGAGTACAAGTTTAGGGTATGATGCCCCCTTCGAATCTTTGAGAAGATTCTTGTGATATTGATTATCTCTTATTGATTGATCTTCTGTTGATCATTATTTACATACTTATAGTGGTATGTCGTTATGGATGTTTATGTTTATGCCATATCTTTTATGTTATATCATGTCATCTGATATTTATAGCTAGACTGATCCGTTTATTATTTTCTTAAATAATACTCGGATCAGACCGAGATGTTACAGGTGCTTCTGCTTGACTTCTTCCCAGAGATTCATCACTCTGACTTTTGGCTAACTGTTTAGATTAGCAGTTTTTTTGTTGTATACACTTGAGATATAGACTCATAGTTGTATTCTTTTGTATAGCACGTGTTGCTATTCTTTTGTATTATCGTGGATCTTATTGACCACTACTTTGATGTACACTTTCATGTGTTAGTTATATATTCATATCTTCTTCCGCCTTTGTGATATGGATATCTGTGACTGATTTGTGATATGATTATTTCTATGTTTGTTTCCGAAGATTATTTATAGCCACCGTGTGATAAGCAATTACATGGATGGTCGCTCCTCTACAGCCTTATTCTCCGTGCTAGTTGACAGCACTTCTCCGGAGTGTTCTTGGCTAGCGTGGGTATAGAGGTGGGGCGTCACATGACTTCACTTCGAAAGGATTGCCTTCTCTGCTTACTTAATCATCCCTGCAGGAATCAATGTCCTGAAATTAGTTGGTGATCGATCTGGTTTGTGTATTCTATCGGCGTTGTTAAACTGCAGCAAACACTTCACTAGAATCACACACTTTATATTATTATTATTTTCTAGGATGTTTTAGTTCATCAAATTCGTCTTTCCTATTATCGCTTGCTAAAGGAATCAAGTCTCACGGTTTTTATAGCGACCTTGACTGAGTTATGGAGTCTCAGCATTCGCATAGACACTCTTCCAAGTACCATGCTCCCCGGGAGACTGATGAGGAGAGCAAGAGGAGATAGGATAGGAAGGCGGAAATGTGTCATCGTTTCAAGAAAGATCAAGGCCATGATAGAGGAAGTGGCTATGAGAAGAGGAAGAGCTCGACTGAGCGGGAAGATCCATTAAATTGACTAAAAAGTGACCAAGAGCGAGAACCCACTTCGTAGCTACCTGCTTCCACTGCGATAAATGTTCCTGCTTCTATTATCGTAACCTCCTCCACTCATGTTGCTATGACCGCCACTCTCCCAATTTCTGGGTGAGCGTCTTACATTCTCCCCGCTGGTCCCCCTCGTCTACAAGCTGCAATCTCAAACTTGTTCTTAAGGTGGGTTGCTTTCAATAAGCCCAATTTGTATTCAGTTCGTGCTGAATCTTATTCACCCCATCTCCATGTGATTCAAAGCAGTTTGGAGCAAGCCAAAGGGTGGGAAAAATTATACATGCAGTTGCCCACTATTAATCGAAACAACTGCCAAGAAATTCTCTCATTCAATGCCGAAAAGGATGATTACGAGAAGTAGCTTGTGGATCATGATGCGTAAATTGAGAAGCTAAAGAAAGAGAGGGATGATGCCCTCTAGAGACAGAAAAAGTGATGCTTTGTTTAAGTACCTGAAAGAATCCACTGATCGGGCCACACTCATATTTAGAGATAAAACAAAGAGGTGCCACACTAATGAGGTGGCTTTAAAAGAAAAATTGAGGACAAGTGAGATGATGGTTGAGATGCAGAAGAAAACCATTATCGAACAGGCTTAAGAAATTGCCTCTCTTTGCGAACAAGTATCGACTTTGGATGCTAAGAAAAAGTAGCTAGCGGCAGAGAAGGCTAGCAAGAATGCCATAATTTTAGAACTCCAAGATACATTCACAATGAATAAGGAAGGCTTGTATGCTACTATTCTAGGCTTTTATGTCAACTCCATGTTGCATCAGGGGAGTCTCAGCTACTTGGATATGTTGTTCTCTCATACATTTTCCATCGTCTGGGAAGAAATTCTGGCCCGATTTCAAGACATGGGTGGTGGTTATACTAAAGAAGAGTTGGTTCAGGCATATCTGAGTAAAGAATCCCACCAAGCTTTAGTGGAGGGCTAGGAAATCTTAAGGTTGGAGAGGGAGCGGGAAGCTATTGATGTCACGGCCGCCTCTGAGGCTACAATCGGGCATTTTCCTTCAAACCTTAGTGAGCACTTCCGCATCTTCATGCTGATAAAGGGATCATTTCTACTTCTCCCATAATTATGTAGCCATCAAAGGAGGGTAGCGGCGAAGGCTTCGAAGTTGTGGTGCATGAACAGGCCTCCATAGCAGGTAATTTTCTTATATCTCCCGTGCTTGAAGACTTCCAACTTACGCCTGATGAAATTGCTGAGATAACAACCCTTTATTCTAATATTATAGATCAATCCTCTCTTCCTATCGAGTTACCTCCTCATCATGATGCTAGATCTGTTGCCATTATGACCGCATCAACAATCGTTTCCACATCTAGCTCGTAGCCCAGTTCACACTACGAGCAAATGGCAGCGTTGCATAGCTTGGATAACCCCACTGTATTACAAGATGAAGGCTTAGCAACTACCAATACATGGGAACACGCGGATCAAGTTAACCAACCAAACAAAGTAGAGGTCGATGAGCCGATGATCGAGCAACAGATGTTAGCGATGAAGAAGGAGAAAGTTGAAGAGCAAAAAAGGTTATCGAAGAGTTCTCATAGATCCCGCAAGCAAAAAGGCAAAGAAGAGTCCATTAGTGGCTATGTTTTGGAGAGCGAGATTGCCTCGGGAGAGGAGAAGCCTGAGAAGTTGCCAATCAGAGGCGGAAACGGAGACAGGGGAAGCGGTGACAAGAAATCATGATATGTCTTTTGCTTTTTTGGTTGCTTTTTGTACAAGTGCAAAGTCTGCACTTAGCATATAACGATCCGGAATTTTGAAGATTTGAAATTGGAATATTTAACAAATTTCAAATTTTAAAATTCAATTTTTTAACTTGAATTTCAAATATCACTATTTATTGGACAATTTAATTATTGGATTTAATGATTGAAAATTGGGTAAAATATGAAATCGAGAGTTTCAAGCTTGTAAAAAATATTTCAAAGGCTTATAAAATTTAGATTGATAATACTGAAGATAAAGAAAGCTTTAAAATTGAAATTAAAGGAGATTTGTTCCGTTTTAAAAATATTTTGTTTAAATAGATATTTAAAAATAGCCTTCCGAGGCACGGTCTTAGATTTTGACGAATACAATTCCACTAGATCTGTAATAGTGTATTATTATCGTATTTCAAGTTTCGTAGTGTTTGGAGTTATCGTGCGGTCATACGGTAGGTAAACGCGCTGAAATTTATATCAAAAATTTAATATAATAACTGGGTCTAAGAAGTTTTCTTCTCTATACGATCGAATTAGGACTCAAAATCTTTGCTATTGCGTTTGGAATAAGGGTATAACATTATAAATGTCTGGCGCACACCGTGATAGGAGGTCAAGATTTTAGGTTGCTTTTATCTAGATGGTTAAATTTAAATATAATATATAAATGGGTTGACTAGTCAATTGTTCACATCAGAACCTTTTCAAAACTTTTTCAACATTTCAAATCACTGTAGCTACCTCTACAGCGTCTCCTCATCCCTTCTTCAACACGCAAGCTTCACATCCAGTCTCCCACGCAACCGTCCTTCTTGTTCCTTTCTATCGCGCCCTTCTTTTCACACCAGACAAATCGAAAGCAACACGAAGAAAAAAAGGCAATATAAACAGGTACGAGCCATTACTGTGTATCGCCACTTCGGTTCTTTCTTCTCCAATTCGAATCGAAGAAAGAAATGGCGATCATTCCTCTAATAAAAATAGAAAAAAATGGCGGAAACAAAACAAATTCAAATTGAATTCATTATAAAAAATGGTGGTAGTACGATTTCAGAAAAATACAAAACGCTAGCGAAATCGAAGTCGCGTCGAGTAGGCAGCGATCGATGGAATCGGTGGAGAGGTCGACTTGGATTTTGGGTTCTAGGGAGTTAAGGGGTTGAGATTTGGGATTGGCAAGTGTGGCCGAGGGGTGGGAAGTGCGGCGACGTGTTTAGGGTGGTGGTGGCTAGGGGTCAGCGTTCCATTAGGGGTCGCGACATTCTTTCCCTCGGCTAATCGATTGAGATGTCGACGTCTGGCATTAACGCGCACGCGAGCCAGGAAACGAGGTGGTTCTAACAACAATGGCGCTCGGGCGCAAGCTAGGTAAAAGCTTGAGTTAGGACTTTGGGTTCGTGAAGGCAGCAAGATAATGACGAGGTCGAGGTGCTCGGTGGGTAGGGTTTTGAGTCGACCAATTGTATGGAGATAGGGTATATTTTTTATAGCTTAATTTAAATTAAAGGTTAGGGTAATTCAAAAGTTTAAAAAAAAATTACAATAAGGTATATGATAATTTTGTTTTTAATTTATAGGTTAAGAGGAAATTGTATTTTTATTAGACTTTATATATGTGTGTGTGTGTATGTATATAAGGATTAAAACAGGAAATATATATATATGTAAGATTTTGGAATATAAGAGTTTATGTAAAAGTTAGATTTTTAAGCCTACATAGATTATTTTTATATGCAGTTTGAAAATGGAAAAAAATAAATTAAAAATACATATACACATTTTTAAATCTACCAATTTATTTTAAAAAATGTATTATAGTGATTAATTTGTTTAATAAACTTGTTTAATTATTTTAGCTACTAAAAGATTTTTAAAGGAAAATTATTAGCTTAAATTAGATTATTAGTAAATTAAATTTGTTAAATGGTGACTGATTATTCATTAGCTCAAATATTAATAAATCATATAATGTTTATACAAGGTCCAAAATCGTGAAGGAAATAGTTGGTATGGGTCGGATTGCAAATTAAAGGTCAAAAGTGAGTTAATCTTACTCAAATTGGATTGCTAGTGAATTTAAATAGTTAAAATTTAAATTATTGATTGATTGCTTGAATTGATAATTCATTATCAGTTGGAAGTAATGTTATATATATATATATATATATATATATATATTGGAGTGATTGATATTCCCGCATTATATAGCGAGAGACCCTATTGCCCTGCATAATAGCGGATGACACTATATACGGTGATATTCCACCCCAAAGTGGAATTGGTATTTTTATATTGTGCTGACATATGGACGCAGGGAAACAGGTTGGAGGGATCCAACTGGATTCCTCAAAAATATTGAAAATTATTTTCATAGTTAGTATGTGATTCATTTGATAATCTGTGACGGATTATATTTATAATTGGAATTGTTGAATGATATGGTTTGGCTGGATATATTCTGATATTTTAAGATGTAAAAAATATAAAGATTGGATTTCTGAAGGAAAATAAAAGAGAGAACTTTAAGTAAAATAATTATAGTGAATTTGAGTAAATCAAAGGTAAATTTGAAAAAGAATAAAAAGTTTGATTTAAAATCATAATTTATAAATTCCAAGTATGGGAAAAAAATTAGAGATTTAAATAAATGGAAATAAAGAAGTTTTGAGAACTTAAGAGACATTGTTAAGGATAAAAAGGATTTATTTTTAATTTTAAGTTTTAAAATTAGTTGGAAAATAAAAGAATAATTTTGAAATAAAGTATGAAATTGATATTCAGATTTAAATACGGTTTGAAATCAAGAAGATAAAGAAGTGAATCTGGAATTATGGGTTTTGGAATAAATTAGATAAATCGAGAAATAAATTTTAAGGGGAATTTAATTCAGTGAATCAAATTGAAAATCGATCAAGTGTTTTGAAAATAGTGATTAAAAGGAGAATGAGACTATAGGATTTATAAACGGGGTTTATAAATAAAGTGAAATATTTATAAGTGGATAAATTTGGATTTATAAATTCACGGTGGGAATTTATAAGGAAAAGGTAATTTTACAAATGAAAGAGTAGTTTATTTTTTACAAAGTGTGGAAAGAAAATTTAAGGGACTGGGACATAAATTAAACTAGAAATAAATCGAGAAGGGTTTATAAATGATTTGACGAGTTACATTGGAATGGAAAGTGTATTTTCCTGAAAGGCTAAGTGTACTTTCAAAGGAAGGTTTTTAAGTATAAAATTTAAAAAAAAAATAAAGTGTTTTAAAAAAATATTATTTATGAAACTATTACTTAAAGTTTTAAGATTTAAAAAAGTAAATATTTATTTAGTTAAGTTTAGTAGTTAATTATTAAATTAGTGTTATGATTTGAAGGTAAATTATTTAATATTTATATTTTACAAAATGACTTTTATTTAAATGAAGCTTTGGCTAAAGGTTTACTTGAAGAATTTTTATAGAATTTCGTAACTATCATTTTGAGTAAAGTGTTTTTAAGTAGTTTTATTCTAATTATTTTAAGTGTATTTTTTTGGGTAAAGTGATTTAAATTATTAAAAATCTAATGTTTAATAAGGTTTGGTGCTTTTCAGTGGAAATAAAATATTTGGCTTGTGAATGTAATTTGACAGTTAAATAACCAACTATCAATATTAGCCAATGCGTTGATCGTTTCGAAGAGACTGGGATCGGATTTAATTATACGAAAACCATTTCGAGCCGATTCGAATGTTTGCGAATGAAGACCATGAAGATGATGAAGACGGTTATTCGGTTTGCCCAGACCCAAGGCAACTTGTACGGACAAATGCTATCAAAACATCATCAGGAGGACGGTGAGCATTCCAAGTAAATGAGATCCTTAAAAGGTAACGCTTTGCCTCGAGCCTTATAACCGGGAATGGCTAAAACAGGGGAGGTGCAACAAGGCTAAGTGGGTAGCACCCAAGTAGGGTAAGGTCATCTCTGTCTAGATGTCCTATTTTTTATCATGGCTTAGTTGGTCGTTGTTGATCCCAACCGCGAGGTAATCTTATTCGGACTATCCAGTAAGAGGTAGCTCCGGTCTTGTGTTGCAAGGGATCGGGAGTGGTCCTCGGTACACTGATCTAGGCCAGGTACTGTGTTGGGCGGTACCTAAGTAGCCCTGCCAGTGTATGGAATCCAATCTCCAATAAGCGCTTGTACGGTTTTGATTGTGCCCAACTATGCTGGAACGTGAGATGCAAGCATTTCAGCTAGATTCTATTTTACTTTATATAATTACTATTATAATATTAGACGGATGTGATAAAAACAATTTAGGTTATCGTAAGGTAAAAACTCAGCATGTTTATTTGTGGCGTGGTCTTACGAGATACATTTGATTCAAAGGATTCTGAAAACTTTAATAATCCAATTGAGTGTGTTTTCTCACATTGGTTTTCCAGACTGACTCGAATGTTATTTTATTACAATGTTCGGATCAGACTGAGTATTACAGATACAGGATAGGATGCTGTGGAGCTCAGGAGACGAGCTGGATGGCGAATGTATTTCCATAGATTCTTATATTCCACTATGTATGGTATGCTGCTTAGTTAGCTTTTGTGAGGAAAAGTTATTATAACTGTCCAATATTGTGCTAGTGTTTGATTGTGTACTTTGAGGATTATAAGCATTAAATAGTTACAAATTCTTTTGTGTAAAATCTGCTGTTATATATATTATATTTTTTCCAGTGCGAGTGTGAGATTTTGATGTTGTTTTCTTTTTCTTCTTCTACCTCCTTCTTCTTTAACCCTAATGGTTCGTATTTTCGTCCAATTTGAGTTGAACTGATGGAGAGTATTGTCATCTCAAAGGGGTACGGAACTGCGGGTCTTTTCACTAGGTATTAGAGTAGAAGGTTAAGCGAGAACCTTGGCTCTGATAGGGATTACTTATTAGAGATAGGGTCGGTAGCACCCTAGAATGAGTTTGAGTGTATTAATAGATACGAGCGTGTATTTGTTACTGAATATAAAATTGTTTTATATTGTGTTGATTGATTTGTTGAATGGCTTATGGATTCTAGTCAATATGAGTAATTAACGTTATCGATAGGGATCTCTAAACACTTGAATTGAACACTTTGACGCGGTATTTTCTAAATAGGGTAAATGAAATAATTTTCCCCAAAGTATTTTTGTATATTAAAGAAATATTTTTTCATAGATTATTAAAGTCATATATAGTTGCTTGGTTGTTAGGAAATGATAATATTAGCCTATTATCATTGTTGTTGTGGAAATTGAATAAAAGTTGAAATTATAACCAAAAGTTAAGAAATAAATTCATATAACAGAATGGAATTTGAAAATGTGAAGTTGATTTATAATTAAAAATGAAATAAAATTCCAGAGTAATATTTGAATATTGATTAAAAGGATTTGGAATTCGGAAATTTGGAATTTTAATTCCCTTTGAGTTTGGTCAAAGGCTTTGAAGGAATAATAGTGACATTAATCGAAAATATTCTTGAAATTTGATATGAAATCTGGTGAGATTTGGAATTTAGAAATATTGAAAAATGTTTTTAAAGAGATAAAAGCACCGAACTCACTTCGGTCGTTGGAAAATAATTCTGATGATGACTGCAGCATCATCGATGTTCATTTTCGAGTTCCAAGAGAGGAATTGCTACCTAAATGTTGTGAATTGGAATTTGTTTGAAAAAGTTGGTTTGGTTTTGAAATGCAAAGAAATAATTTGGTATACCAAAAGATTTTGGATATAATTGATTTCAAAAATGATTTGAAATGTTGAGTAATTGCATAAACTTTGGAAGTTGATTAAAAATGTTATGGAATATAAATAAGTTTGGGAACTTATAAAAAAAATTGAAAATTTATTTAGAATAAAATTTAACTTGAAGAAGAGTAAAATTAAAGTAAATGTTACAATAAAATAAAGTGGAAAAGTAAGCCAATTAAATGAAGTAAATTAAAGGAGATTAGTAAATGGAATATAAATAAGTTGGAAAAACTTATAGAAGTTAAACATTTGAACTAAATCGAAATGTTACCGAGTTAACTTAAACAAAAGTGAATTTGAGGTAAAAGTCTAAGTAGGCAAAATAAAATGTACATTGAAATAAAATTTATCAAGTCGGGAATAATTTGTGAATGAACAAATGAATTTACATTTGTAAGTCAATGGGATTGAAGCTGAATATTGGAATTTAGTTCGAATTGTATGAAATGGGAAGATAGTCAAGTTGGACTAAATAAAACAAAGTATTGAAATTAAAATTAGTAAGTAAACTAATTGATTTAAATGGTAAGCAAATGAATGGAAGTCGAATATTGGGATGATATTTAATTTAAATTGTGTAAAGTAAAGTGAAGTTGAAGAATTAGTTCGAAGTGGACTAAAAATAATAAAGGTATGGGAATAAAAAGTGTTTGAGATATGAATGAATTAGTAAGTGGAACTAGTCAAAGAAATTGTTAATTAAATATGGTTTGGGATAAGGTGAATATAATTCAGCATTCTAAAATTGCAAAGTAAATTAAATTCAAAATGGAATTGAAATAAATGAAAATAGCTATAAAAGCTTAAGTGGTGAAGTGAAAATAAATATAGGAAGTGTACAAAATATTTAAATTGAACTTAAGAAGAAAATGGTGAATTCTTAAGTAAAATTTGGAATTGGGGAAAAGATACTAAGTTAATATTTGAAAATGAAGATTTAATAAAAGTTGGGTAAAAGGAAAATTGTGGATAAGTGAATGGAAATCAAAATAAATGTGAATAAAAATAGAATTGATATAGCTAATAATTAATTGAGATAAATAAGTAAGGTGTACGTGTATTATTTTATTGCATGAGGATTTGTTCCAGATTCGAGCATAGAATTTCGAGATAGTTATATCGATTCGAGTTGGGATTTTTCACTCGATTTTCGACGGCAAACATTGAATATGGATTTTTGATAGATTCTGGAAGTTCTCTATCATAGTTTGTGGCTATGCAAGCAGACTGACGGTTTCTGATCAAGGAACCAAATCTGAGTCCGTACTAGGGAGTCGGGTGGACGATACTGGTTCAAAAGTGTAATTGCGTGATCGAGTGACCGATCGAATTTGATATTGCATACGGATGATATGTGCACATCGGGCTTAAGTAAAGCAAATATTGAAAATTTGTAAAATAAACGAATAAAATGGTTTTGAACCCTGGGATTGGGTATGATTGCTAAGTAGGATATACAGGTGTTTTAAAAGCAAAAGGGAATTGATGTTTTTGATTTCAGAAGATAAATTTGAATTGCCCGATAAAAGATATATATTTAAATCGGCATATGAAATTTGATGATTTTCTACTCTAGTCACTTGGCTTTTGTTTTCTTTTGAAAATTTGGGGCCCATAGAGGCATGTTGTAGTTGTTCCGAGCTAGCCGCGCTAAGGAGACGATGGAAAAAAAATTCGAAAATTTAAAGAGTTAGAAAAATATTGAGAAGATTTTGATAGTTTAAAATTTGGTTTAAATTATAATTTAATTATTAAGGGGATAATATTATTTGGAATCTATGGGTGTGTTTGGAAAGTTAGTAAGAGGGTTAGTGTGTCTTTAATAAAAATATTTTTGAAAAGTTGTCAAAAACTGTTTGGCTTTGGGAAAATAGTTAACGGGTTATGGATCATTCTACTTAACCAGCAATTTCGAAGACGAAATTCTTTTAAGGGGGAGGAATGTAACTACCCGGAATTTTAGAGATTCGAAATTGAAATATTTAATTGACTTTAAATATTTAAAATTTAATTTTTGAATTTGAATTTCAAATATCACTATATATTGCACAATTTAATTATTGGATTTAATAATTGAAAATTGAGTAAAATATGAAATCGGGAGTTTCAAGCTTGTTAAAAATATTTCAAAGGCTTATAAAATTTATATTAATAATACAGAAGATAATGAAAGCTTTAAAATTGAAACTAAAGGTGATTTGTTCAATTTTAAAAATATTTTGTTTAAATAGATATTTAAAAATAGCCTTTCGAGGCACAGTCTTGGATTTTGACGAAACCAGTTCCACTGGATCCGTAATAGTGTATTATTATCGGATTTCAATTTTAGTAGTGTTTAGAGTTGTCGTGTGGTCGTACGGTAGGTAAACGCGCTGAAATTTGTATCGAAAATTTAATATAACAACTGGATCCAAAAGGCTATCTTCTCCATACGATCGAATTAAGACTCAAAACCTTTTCCATTGCGTATAAAATAGAGGTATAACATTATAAATTCCTAGAACATGCCTCGATAAGAGGTCAAGATTTTAAGTTGCTTTTATCGAGACAATTAAATGAAATATGATATATAAATGGTTTGACTAGTCAGTTGTTCACATCAGAACCTTTTCAAAACTTTTTCAACATTTCAAATCACTGTAGCTACATGTACAGTGTCTCCTCATCCCTTCTTCAACACGTCAAGCTTCACATCCAATATCCCATGCAACTGTCCTTCTTGTTCCTTTCTATCGCGCCCTTCTTTTCACAGCAGCCAAATCGAATGCAATACGAAGAAAAAGAGTAATATAAAAGGGTACGAGCCTTTACTGTGTATCTCCACTTCACTTCTTTCTTCTCCAGTTCGAATCGAAGAAAGAAATGGCGATCGCTCCTCTAATAATAGAAAAAATGGCGGAAGCTAAACAAATTCAAATTGAATTCGTTATAAAAAAAAATGGTGGCAGTACGATTTCAAAAAAAAGAATACAGAAAGCTAGCGAAATCGAAGTCGCGTTGAGTAGCGGTGACCGATGGAATCGATGGAGAGGTCGACTTGGATTTTGGGTTATGGGGAGTTAGGGGGTTGTGATTCAGGATTGGCGAGTGTAGCCGAGGGGTGGGAAGTGCGGCGACGTTTTTGGGGTGGTGGCTAGGGGTTAGCGTTCCATTAGGTGTCGCGGCATTCTTTCCCTCCACTAGTCGATCGAGATGTCAGCGTCTGGCATTGACGCGCACACGAGGCAGGCGGCGAGGTGGTTCGAGTGGCAATGGCACTCGAGCGCAAACAAGGGGGAAGCTCAAATTAGGGCTTTGGGTTCGTGAAGGCAGCGGGATAATGATGAGGTCAAGGTGCTCGATGGGTGGGGTTCTGAGTCGACCAATTATATGGAGATAAGGTATATTTTTATAGCCTAATTTAAATTAAAGGTTAGGGTAATTCAGAAATTTAAAAAAAAAATACAGTGAGGTATAAGATAATTTAGTTTTTTAATATATAGGTTAAGAGGAAATCGTATTTTTATTAGACTTCATAAATATATATATGTATGTATGTATGTATGTATGTATGTATGTATGTATGTATGTATGTATGTATGTATGTATGTATGTATGTATATGTATATTAGGTTTAAAACAGAATATATATATATATATACACGTAAGATTTTGGAATATAAGAATTTATATAAAAAGTTAGATTTTTAAGCCACATAGATTATTTTTTATATGTAGTTTGAAAATGAAGAAAAATAAATTAAAAATACATAAACATATTTTTAAATCTACCAGTTTATTTTGAATAATGTATTATAGTGATTAATTTGTTTAATAAACTTATTTAATTATTTAGCTATTAAAAGATTTTTAAAGGAAAATTATTAGTTTAAATTAGGTTATCAGTAAATTAAATTTATTAAATGGTGATTTATTATTCGATTAGTTCAAATATTAATAAATCATATAATCTTCATACAAGGTCCAAAATCATGATGGAAATAGCCAGTTTGGGTAGGTTGCAAATTAAAGGTCTAAGGTGAGTTAATCTCACTCAAATTGGACTGCTAGTGAATTTAAATAGTTAAAATTTAAACTATTGATTTATTGCTTGAATTGATAATTCATTATTAGTTGGATGTGATGTTATATAGTATATATATATTGGACTGATTGATATTCCCACATTATAAAGCGGATGAGACCATATGCTTCTCGGATAATAGCGGATAACCCTATATACCACGGTATTACACCTTGAAGTGGAATTGGTATTTTTATATTGTGCTGACAACTGTGGATGCAGGGAAACAGGTTGGAGGGATCCAACTGGATTCCCCAAAAATATTGAAATTAATTTTCATATTCAGTATGCGATTCGTTTGATAATCTGTGACGAATTATATTTATAATTGAAATTATTGAATGATATGGTTTGGCTGAATATATTCTAATATTTTAAGATGTCAAAAATAAAAGATCGGATTTTTAAAGGAAAATAAAAGAGAGAACTTTAAGAAAAATAATTATAGTGAATTTGGGTAAATTAAAGTAATGAATTAAGAAAAGAATAAAATGTTTGATCTAAAATCATAATTAATAAATTCTGAGTATGGGAAAAAAATTAGAGATTTAAATAAATGGAAATAAAGAAGTTTTGAGAACTTAAGCAACATTGTTTAAGGATAAAAAGGATTTATTTTTTAATTTTAAGTTTTAAAATGAGTTAGGAAAATAAATGAAGAATTTTGAAATAAAGTATGAAATTTATATTCAGATTTAAATAAGGTTTTAAATCAAAAAGATAAAGAAGTGAATCTGAAATTAATGGGTTTTGGAATAAATTAGATAAATCAAGAAATAAATTTCAAGGGGAATTTAATTCAGAGAATCAAATTGAAAATCGATCAAGTGTTTTGGAATTAGTTATTAAAAGGAGAATAGAGACTATAGGATTTATAAACGGGGTTTATAAATAAAATGAAATATTTATCAGTGGATAAATTTGGATTTATGAATTCACGGTGGGAATTTATAAGGAAAGGGTAATTTTTTTAAAAAACTAAAAGAGTAGTTTATTTTTTATAAAGTGTGGAAAGAAAATTTACGGAATTGGGACGTAAATTAAACTGGAAATAAATCGAGAAGGGTTTATAAATGATTTGACGAGTTACATTGGGATGGAAAGTGTTTTTTCCTGAAGGCTAAGTGTATTTTCAAAGGAAGGTTTTTAAGTATAAAATTAAAAAAAATTAAAGTGTTTTAAAAAAATGTCCTTTATGAAACTATTACTTAAAGTTTTAAGATTTTAAAAAGTAAATATATATTTAGTTAAGTTTAGTAGTTAATTGTTAAATTATTATTATGATTTGAAGGTAAATTATTTAATATTTATATTTTACAAAATGACTTTATTTAAATGAAGTTTTGGCTAAAGGTTTACTTGAAAAAAATTTATAGAATTTCATAACTATTATTTTGAACAAAGTGTTTTTAAGTAGTTTTATTCTAAATGTTTTAAGTGTGTAATTTTGGGTAAAGTGATTTAAATTATTAAAAATCTAATTTTTAATAAGGCTTGGTGCTTTTGAGTGGAAATAAAATATTTGGCTTGTGAATGTTATTTGATAGTTAAATAACCGACTATCAATATTGGCCAATGCGATGATCGTTTCGAAGAGACCGGGATCGGATTTAACTATCCAAAAATCACTTTAATCCGGTTTGAACGTTTGCGAATGAAGACCGTGAAGACGATGAAGATAGTGATTCAGTTTGTCCAGACCCAGGGCAACTTGTATGGACGAATGCTATCAGAACATTGTCAAGAGGATGGTGAGCATTCCAAGTAAATGAGATCCTTAAAAGGTAACGCTTTGCCTCGAGCCTCATCAACCGGGATTGGCTAAAACAGGGGAGGTGCAGCAAGGCTAAGTGGGTAGCACCCAAGTAGGGTAAGGTCATACATATCTAGATGTCCCTTTTTTGATCTCGGCTTAGTGGGCGGTTGCTGATCCCGACCGGGGGGTGTTCTTATTCGGACTATCCAATAAGGGGTAGCTCCGGTCTTGTGCTGCAGGGGATCGGGATTGGTCCTCGGTAAGCTGATCTAGGCCAGGTACTGTGGCAAACAGTACCCCAGTAGCCCTACCATTATATGGAATCCAATCTCCAATAAGCGCATGTACGGTGTTGATTGTGCCCAACTATGCTAGAACATGAGATGCAAGAATTTCAGCTAGATTCTATTTTACTTTCGATAGACACTATTGTAATATCATACGGATTTGGTAAAAATGTTTTAGGTTTTCGTAAGGTAAAAACCCGGCATTTTTATTTGTGGCGTGGTCTTACGAGATACCTTTGATTCAAAGGATTTTGAAAAGTTTAATTATCCAATTGATTATTTTTTCTCATGCTGGTTTTCCAGACTGACTCGGGTGTTATTTTATTATAATGCTCGGGTTAGACCGAGTATTACAGATACAGGATAGGATGTTGTAGAGCTCAAGAGATGAGCTGAATGAAGAGGCGTATTTCCGTAGATTCTTATACTATGTTATGTATGGTATGTTGTATAGTCGGCTTTTGTGAGGACAGATTATTATAACTGTCTGATATTGTGCTAATGTTCGATAGTGTACTCTAAAGATTGTAAGTATTAAACAGTTACAGATTCTTTTATGTAAAATCTATTGTTATATATTATATTTTCTTCCGTTACGATTGTGAGATTCTGATGTTGTTTTCTATTTCTTCTTCTACCTCCTTCTTCTTTAACCCTATTGGTTCATATTTCCATCCAATTTGAGTTGAACTGATGGAGAGTATTATCGACTCAAAGGGGTACGGAACTGCAGGTCGTTTCACTTAGCAGTTCTTCTAGTTGTTGTAACAATGATGTTTGTATTTTCCTATTCTTGGCAGATATTGCAGGAACTGCCCCTACTATTTGTTGTTGTACATACAAAATATTATAAGTAATAAAACTGTTGAAATTTTGATAGTAACTTCACTTGTCTACTTATCTATATGCCGAGCAGTGTTGCCCTTTTATGCCATTCTTTTTTCACTATCACTTTTTATTTAGTCGCGTAATCACTACCAAATTCTTTATTTGGAGTAAGAGAACTGTGATGTTTGCTATTTTAGTTGAATGTTGGTTTTGTATGCCCCCTGGTTCATGGGACTATTTACTCCAAACAGTTGATACGAGACTGGGCGCCCTTGGTATCCTTTCGGATTCCCCTAATTAGATCTGTATTACAACTCCTATCTTTGGGAATTTTAGGCTTGAAATATTCATGAAGCTTTTTAGCGACCTGACAACGAATAGTTTACGCACTTGAGTGATTTCTGTACTTAAAATGATTTACGAACTTAAGTGATCGGCGACGCTATAGCAACACCGATTACTTGATTACT
The DNA here is from genome assembly GCA_030765085.1 of Allium cepa. Classification (NCBI taxonomy): domain Eukaryota; kingdom Viridiplantae; phylum Streptophyta; class Magnoliopsida; order Asparagales; family Amaryllidaceae; genus Allium; species Allium cepa. Next base: position 453,742,991 of record CM060932.1, read on the forward strand.
TATTAAGTGATTTCGTCGCGATGCTAGCGTCCAGGCTATCGTGAATACGTATCGCTCCTTGGAGTGCTATTTTCTTAGCTTCGAAGGTAGTATGTGATTTTTGCAATATGATAGTTCCTCGTCTTTGGATGCAATTTTTATGATTTAGGTAGTAGTGTGCGGCTTACGTAATGCGCACAGTGAGAACGAGGCTTGCCTAGTCATGGTTTTGCAAAATAAAAAGTGATGCGCAGTTTACGAAATGCATGGCAAAGGCAACTGTGTTTGCTTAGACATGATTCCACAATCCAAGAGGTGGTACTGGCTTATGAAATGCGTAGCTTTGATTTGGTCTTCCCGCTGTCGCTGAAGCAATATCAGTTCTTAGAAGGCAAGGATCGAGTTTCTTCGATCCAACAGTATGAGTCGACTTGTTTCCGTCGGTTTGGTGGTTAAATGGGGCATACTTGAGCGTGGTTGCACTATCTCAAGCAGCAATTGGATGGTTTTGAGTCGATTTGACCCCATCGACTCAGTAGGTTACTTTTGTGAACATGGTTTTATTAGTTCAAAAGGCAAAGCAATTTCACAGTAAAAGTTAGGTAAGTTCTTCCTATTTACAATGTCTTCGGTATTCCGGGATGGCTTATTTGTGGGAAATAAGAAATACATAAGATATTCTTAGGTAAAGTAATAACGTAGCGATTTGCTTCTCCAAGCTTGGGGAATTTGGGTTCCCTCAACAGTTATTAGCTTGAATGTGCCATTCATCGGCTTTTGGTCGATCGCATAGGTCCCTTTCCAGTTGGTCTGAATGTTCCCGGTGTAGGGTAGACCCATTTGTGGACAAGGTGTCCTTCAAAAGTATTGTTACGGACCTTGAAGTTGAAAAATCGTGCAACCCTTTTCTGGTGGGCGGCAATCCTTAGTTCGTCTTCTCCCCTCTTCTCATCGACCATATCGAGTGACTTGAGTAGGAGCTGCTCATTCTTTCTTGGACTAAAATTTTACCTTCGATGAGAAGGGACTTCTAGCTCGACTGGGATCATTGCTTCTGAACCATATGCCAGGGTGAACTAAGAGAGCCCAGTTACAGATTTGTGCTTGTCCTGTAAACTCATAATGCGAGTGGAATTTCATCAACCTAATTTCCTTTAGCTTTAATTAGCCGCTTTTTGATGGTGGACTTGACGATCATGTTCGCTACCTCCACTTTCCTATGTAACATCTCCCTATTTGGAGGCCCAAAACTTACGGTTACGGATGCTGTAGTCATCCATAGTTATTAATCCTCGACGACCAAGTACGGCAATGTTGGATACATTGATTGAATATAGAAAAAAAAAATTAAAACATCGAATAAGATCCACATTCCAATTCAAATTCATTACATAATCCCACAATCGTTGACCACGTTTATAGAAAATATATTTATTACAACATATGCTAAAAGAAAGATATGAAGATTCCCCATTGGATGATCAGAGTATATACAAAAGGCAATTTATTAACTTTGCATTTACAATAGCAATATAATGAAATTAAAATAAAAGAGAACTCTAGACAGCTATCATGCCTCCTGCACGTCTCCGCAAGCTTTATTCGTCTAAAGAGGTACTTGAAAACCCCAACTCTCAAACTACTCATATCAACTGAGTACTCGAGAATTTAAGGGGAAAACATAAACTTCAAGTCAGACATAAAGCATTGTATGAATAATAATCTACCATCTCAAACCATTTAGATATCTAGCGAGACCACCACTACGACAAATAGACATTTTTACAGCATTTAAAAACCGCTATTAAAGCTTCTGTAGCATTTCTATAAACGCCATGATCAACAAGTTGCAATAAGTCTGATAGGTACCATAGCGTTTCAAAATTACAATTTAAAATGAACTTTTTAACAGTGTTTTTGTTGCCATCTCAGACTAGAGGTATCGTATAACTATTTTTCTATTGCGTTTTGATGCTTGTTATAGAACTTTTACACAGAGTTGTGTTTTATGATACTAACAATTATGACATCATTTAATTGTTATAATATGTTGACATGCCATATTATTATGCGTCTAAAAACGTTATGGAAATATTATGTCGATCTTTTATTACGCATTGAAACGTTATAGAAAATTCATTACTGTCTATTGTAGCTTTTTTGCAATGAAAAGTGTTTAATCCTTGTAGAATATTTTGTATAACACAGCATAATGCTATAGTATATGAAAGCTGTTACAATTTTTCTTTTCGTAGCATAGTTAAAATGCTATAAAAAAATTCCATTGCATTTTTTATTGCCATATATGTGACGACTCACATTTCGGGAGGTTTAAATCGACAATAATCCACACACGTCAAACTTAGGTAATCCGGAATGTAGATAATCAATGGGATTAATTAAGAAAATAAGAAAATAAGAAGAAAACAAACACAGAATCTCACAGCAGAACGATAAAATATAATAACCAAATAAACAGTTCATGAAGCTGTTTACTATACATTTGATTATAATCTATACATATTTATCAGAGTTATGTATGTACATCAGGGAAAGTAATCAACACAGTAGAATAGCATGATGCAAGGGATAATAATAATAGTAATATACCAAATATTCATCTTTGTCCTCCAGAGAATAGTCTTCAATTTGCTGAAAACTCAAGACTGACCCTAGCGTAATGAAAAGACAAAACACTCAAGTCGGGACTAAAATACTCTTATGTAAGTCAAATCAATATCATGAAATATGAGTGCAATAACGTAAGGGATGTTACAAGATTTTCCATCTCCTAAGGATCCATCAAGCTATCTATATGTAATAGTGTACGCTATAATAGATGATGTCTATCAGTAAAATAAATATCAAAATGGAGTTAAGGCTTTACATTATCCCCCTTAACACATTTTTATATCATGTAGTCTATGCAGATCCTGTAACACAACTAGTAACGTCGGTAGTCAGTGAGTTTCATATAGGTATAGTACTAAACCAATGTCGTAATATGCTCGTATAAGGATAAATATGACAAGACACGTGAGGCAACGCCCAAGATAGGATTCTACCGGTTTACCCTTTTCTGGCTGGTCGTAACCGACGACTGCGACAATCAATCCAAATGAAAAAGGTGCACCCATCGAAATCACAGTAGTAATACAAGGGATCAACGTCGCTAGAGGTAGCTAACCTTATTGGCTAGACATAGGCTCATGTTTTAGTCATTGTAATTATGACACGAGAGTCAAAGCTGTCCATCATCGTTCTCTTACGTCATTCCAGTAAACGTTCGCCAATTCATCCATTACATTTTGGATATCATCCACCGCATACACAGTTGTAAAAGTGGTTCCAATGTTGACAGAGAGTATGCCAATAAGAGGCATCGGTCTCTTTAACAACCAATTGTCATTTTACACACCAATCAGTACTTTTATGTTTCGAAAACAATTCATACTTGATATCAAAATATCATATTCGCTTCAAAAATCAAATCCATTTCGAAATCATCATATTTACTCGAAATAATATCCATTTCAAAATCATCATATTTACTCCAAAAATCATATTTTACTTCAAAATGTCAACTCGGTTCGATATATCGATTTCACTTCAAAATTTGCAACGAATAATAATTTAGGTTATAACTTCAATTTAACCCAATTCGTATTTAAATTCGAGATTTAAATATAAACATTCCACCCTTTTGACCGATTTCAATTTTATAGAATAATATAAATATTTTCAAAATAGTTAAATAGTTAGAATAGTTAATAGAAAATAGTTTGAGTATTAAAAATGGTTTATATAGTAAAATTGTTTGGAAAATAAAAATAATTTGAGTATTTAAAAAATATAGATTTCAAAATTTTTATACTAAAATAATTCATTTGAAAATAGTTTCAAAGTCAAATCGAATGAAATTCCAAATTTCCCAATTCAAATTTCCATTTCGATTTAATCAGTTCAATTCCAATATCAAGTTAAATTTTACTTTGATTCCAAATCAATTTCAATTTCAATTCCAAATTAATTTCAATTTTAGTTCCAAATTAATTTCACATCCAATTCCAAATTTAAAACCATTTTGATTTAAATCAATTTCAAGTTCAATTTTAAAAATGTCGATTCAAAACACTCAAATCAAATTTTCCTTCCATATCCAATTAAATTCCAGATCTTCAAATATAATTTAATTTCGAGGTCAATTTTGAAATATCATTTTATATCACTTCTACTTTGCAATATTCAAAGTTCAGATAAAAGTCCAATCCTTTAAAACAAATCAATTTTTTAAATTCACATCATATTTCGATATTCAAAATCTTAAATTCCATTTTTAAACAATTTCAATTAACAATTTCTGATTCCCATAATTTTAACTCAATTTCGAAAATAATTCGATTTCCATAAATTCAATTTTCACTTCATAAAACCAAATCATTTAAATAATTTCAAATCAAAATTTTAAAATCATTTAATTAACCAACCTAGTGTCCGTATATAATTATCTATCCTATGGCCAAGTGAATCGGTTATTCCAATTTAATTCAATGATGGATATATCATTTCAATCTAAAATAAATGTTGTAGGTACATATCATTTCAACATATTTCTTAATTTATTTGAAATGATTCAATTTACAGTTTTATATACTGTAAATAATATGATGGATGATAACATGATATATCAAAATAAATAAATGTCTAAAATATCAACCAATAGCATCCATTACAATCAATCATCCAATTAGTCTATAAAATTCACAACAATTTCATAAATATCAATCTCGGGTATTTTATGGGCAATTAAATTCTAAATCAATTTAACTGTCAGTTCAAATTCTATCAATTAATTCAGAGGTCATTTAAATGTCAATTAAACTTATCAAACAACAATCAACAAATTTCAATCTCTTCATGATATAAATTTAACTACATAAAAAAAATATTTCTGTCAAATGTGAGGGTATAAATATTCACCTTTTATTTTAAACTGAAAATTTCTCATCTTGAAATAAATTTCAAACCAACTCCATGATGTAGCCTTCGTCGATATAATTCTAACGCCACTTATTTCGCCTGAATCGGACCTCGTATGCAAGAGTTATGCTTAAAAACTATAATGATAAAATTAAACATAATTTACAATTAAAATAAAAATAAACAAATTCACATTACCACCTTCTTCCCATAAACTACAGCATGCAACCGTAACCCACTCACGCACGCGACTTCCTATGTGTTCCCTCAACCAACTACGACCGAGGCATCATCAGAACACGTCGTTCAATGTGTCTCCGCCTCCTCTACCATCGCACGTAAACCCTACACTCCCGCATGCACCACAAAGCGACAAAATCCATAAAACTGTCGTGACTTTGAATATAAATCTTAGCGATTTGTTGATGTTATAGCATAAATCAACCGTATGGATTTGAAGAGCTCGCCGAGATCTAAAACTTTCATGTTGGAAGTTTTCGAATTCGATGACGGATTAAGAGGAATTAAGGAGAGTAGATCGAGCAATTTCAGCCGTAAAACAATGAAAACGGCGACCATGGATATTAGGGTTTTTTAGAAATAAAAAATAATTTATCTCGATATATGTGCCGTATTTATATAGTTATAAAAATGTCTGAACTCCAATCGAGGCATGTCGTTTAGTGTTTATAATGTTTTACTCCAACTTTGAATGCAATGGAACTAGTTTTGAGGCCTAATTCGATCGTATGTGGAAGATAGCTTTTCAAAGTAAAATTATTTTATCGAATTTCTAAAATTGATTTCTACGCGTTTCAAGCTCGCACCCCAAACGACAAGACTGATTGCTATGAAACTTGAAATCTTATAATAATTCACTGTTACAGATCCGATGAAACTGGTTTCGTCGAAATCCGAGACAGTTGCCAAAATGGCTATTTTTACATGTTAATTAAAATATAAAATTTCCAATTTTTAATTATTCATTTTTAAATCCAATTTTAAATGTTAACCATCTTCACTCATGTTTAAATCAAATTTCGATGCCATTTTCATTCTCAATAAATTCAGAATTTCATTATTTACATAATTCCAACATAAATTTAAACAATTTAACTACTCGATAAATCAATATTAATAAATCCTCACATTTCAAACAAATTTTAGTTGTCAACGTTATTTTATTCCTATCCAAAATAATTCAATATTAATTATTTCATCCCAGTTATTGATTACAAACACATTCAGTATGTATAATTTCATTCCAATATTTGTTATCGCTAAAACCTTCGGAACTGTTTGTCACATAAATTTTTTCAAGTTCATATTCAATAACTACACTAATAATTCATTAAATTTATTTTTAACAATTTTTATTCAATAATTATATCAAATCCTATAATCTAAAATAATTTAAAATACGGGTCGTTACATACTCCTCCACTCAAAACTTTTCGTCCTCGAAAAGGCGTTAAGTAAAGAATTTAACCAATAATATATTTTATTTAAAATAATCACCTTATAAAATATTAAAATCTTATTTATAAAACCATGACTACGCTCTCGCTACACCAGCCTAATATCGGTTTTACGGAAAGTATAACCTATATACAAAAACAAGTTATAAAAAAAAATTAACTTCAAAAATTTTCTTACTCTCGGATTTACGGAAAATTTTAGCAGAGTCACATTTCCGCGGCTCGATCGAAAAAAGATTAAAATATAATATAACACAAATATATCCAATATATATCAAATATATATCTCATCTCAATGATGAGGATCAAGAAGGGAAAAATATAAAATCGCGGTATGCAATCCGAGAACCTTATTATTAATAATACGAGCGAGTCCGCTCGTATTAAGCAAGCAAAAGCAACATAATGGGTAAACGAGCTCTAGAAGCTAGCATACGCCATCCATACATACTAAACACTCAATAATCAAATGAGAACATATATATATATATATATATATATATATATATATAAAGATAAAATCGATATATAACATGGATTATGCAGTAACCATAAACGAATATAGCAAATGCAACAAAACAGCATCCAACAACAATTTACATCCAATCTTATCCACAACAATATCAATTCACACTTTCCAGTGTCAATATTTAGTTTATTATACTTTCATTCCCTATCAATGTTAAATTGATTTACTTTTAATTCATTGACATTTATTTCAACTATATATAATTTGTTTGTTTTCAATTTATTCACATTGATTTCTTTCGAATTTAATTGGTTCACCTTAAATTTATTCACGTTCAATTGATTAACATTTATTTATTTAATCATCCAATGGATTTATATTCAATTCATTCGCTTTTAATTTTACATTCAACTAATTTTGGTTTCAATTCCATTTTTATTCAAACAACCAACATTCATTGCATTCACATTTGATTGATTACAATTTAAGGTATTTACATTCAATCAATTAATATTTATTTTAAAGACATTCATTTTATTTATCATCCAATGAATTTTCATTCCATTTAACATTGTTAAGTCAAATTTATTTCATTATCACTTAGTATTTTAATACTACTATTATTTCTAAACCATTTAAGTTTATTATAAATATTTTACAAAATTGCAACTCATTTTTACTATTATCCCATACTTAAGTTCACATTAATCCATTGATTCACTTAATTGGTTTATTTCATAAATTTTAAATCCATTTTAATAATTATTTCAGTAAATTTAATTTTTATAAATCGAGTTTATATTAATAAATTTTCCTTTCACACGATCCATTTCGTTCAACTTATTTCATATGTAATTAGCTAACATTCAGTTTATTAACACTCGTTTTATTTGTATTTAACTTATTTTCATCCAATTTTAAATTAAAACTTATTAATCACATTAATTTCTCTTACAATCATTTATTTTTATTTAATTTCTTTTACACTATAAATTACATTTCATTTTAAAATTCAGGTTCATATTCATTTATTAATTCATTTTATAGCACAAGTGAAAATAATTCACTTTACTCATTCCTCTAGTTCAATTCAAATCTAACTGAACAAGTTTAATCTTTATTTAGTGAAATTCTATTTCATTTAATCCATTTCTCATTTTACTTCACTTTCTTTTAAAAAAAATCTTCCTATCATTCACACACAACCAAATTTAATTTTTTTTTTTTAGCTTAATATTCTCAAATCTATAAATTATACAATTTATTCATTTAAAATTTCATTTTATTTTTTAATCTAATTCATTTCAATTATATTTTATCTTATTTAAGCTTTCTTGAGTTAGACTTCATTTTATTATTCAATTTTACTAACTCCATTTAATTAACATTTCTTAGGTTAATTCTTTTTTTATTTCATTTCTCGAATTCAAAATCCTTATATTTGCTTAATCAAAAATATTCAACAGTTTAAATTCTAATTTTACCTTCCTGTTCAAATCTATAAGTTATAAACTTACTTTGATCTATACTATTTTCAATTATAAGTTCAAAACTACTTTTTATATTTATTAAATCATACTTAGAATAAAAATTTTACAATCAAAACTTGTTTTAATTGAAAATAAATTTCTTTTGGTAAAAATTCTCACTCACAAAGTCGAAAATGAATATTGGCGATGCTGCAGTCATCCCCATAATTATTTCCCAGCGACCAAATTGAGTTTTAATGCTTTTATCTCTTTCAAAAATATTTTTAAAATATTTTCTAGTCAAAACTCTTTCAAATAATATTTATATTAATATTAATTTTTTTGAAGGCTTCGAGAATAATTTTGAAAACAAAAGTATTTTGAATTCTAAAGTTCTCAATTTTTAAATCCTTCTATTTATAAACTACATTATAAATATACTTATGCAAATATTTATTATCTATTTGCCAAAATTTCATTAATTTACAACTTTTTCGTTATAAACAATTATTATTATAATTATATTTCAATTCAATTAATTATTGAACACCTCATGAAGTAAAATTCACAAAGTATTCGTTTTATTTTTAATTCAACCCGCAATCAATGATAATTAAATATTATCATCTCCTAACAACAATTTTATTAAAATTATCATTATATATATAATATAATATATGTAAAATTTATTTCATTTACCCAATTTTTAAAACAATATTATGTTCACTTGCCTCGTTTAAGTGTTTAGAAACTCCTATCGATAACATGACATCCAGCACATTGACCAGAATTCATAAATAATTCAACAGAGAAGTAAAACAATATGAAATATTTTATAACATTAACAAGTATGCTTTCTTATATGTATACACTCAACAGACTCATTCTAGGCTATTACTACCCTATGTCTAATGAGTCAAACCTCACAAAGCCAAGGTTATTGCTAAATCAAAGCTTTGATACCAACCGTGACGACACACATTTCGAGAGGTTTAAATTGACAATAAATCCCGACATGTCAAACTTAAAAATCTGGAATGTTGATAATCAATGGGGTTAATTAAGAAAATATGAAAAGAAGAAGAGAAGAAGAAAACAAACACAGAATCTTACAACGGAACGAAAAAATATAATAACCAAATAGACAGTTCATGAAGCTGCTTACTATACATTTGATTATAATCTATACACATTTATCAGAGTTATCTATATACATCAGGGATAATAATCAATACAGCACAATAGCATGATGCAGGGGATAATAATAATAGTAATATACCAAATCTTCATCTTCGTCCTCCAGAGAATATTCTTCACTATGCTGAAAAATCAGGACTGACCCGAGAGTAATGAAAAGACAAAACACTCGAATCAGGACTACACTTATGTAAGTCAAATCAATATCACGAAATATGAGTGTAATAACTTAAGAGATGTTACGGGATTTTCCATCTTCTAAGGATCCATCAAACTATCTATATGTAATAGTGTACGCTATAATAGATAATGTATATCAATAAAATAAATGTGAAAATAGAGTTAAGGCTTTACATTATTCCCCTTAATACATTTTTATAGCATTTAGTCCATGCAGGTCCTGTAACACAACCAGCAACATCGGTAGCCATTTAGTCCCATATAGGTACGTACTAAACCAAAGTCGTAATGGGCTCGTATAAGGATAAAAATAACAAGGCAGGTGAGGCAATGGCTAAGGTAGAATATTATCTATTCACCCTTTCTGGCTAGTTGTAACACATCCGTGCCAACCGTGACTATTAATCCAAATGAAAAGGTTGCACCCATCGAAAACGATATCACAATAGTAATACGGGGGATCTACGTCACTAGAGGTAGCTAACCTCATTGGCCAGACATAGGCACCTGTTTTAGTCATTTTAATTATGACACGTGTGTCAAATCTATCCATTATCGTTCTTTTACTTCATTTCAGTAAACGTTCGCCAATTCAACCGCTACATTTTGGATATCATCCACCGCATACACAGTTGTTAAAGTGGTTCCAATGGTGATAGAGAGTATATCAATAAAAGGCCACGGTCTCTTTAACAACCAATCGTCATTTTACACACTAGTCGGTACTTTTATATTTCGAAAACAATTCATACTTGATATCAAAATATCATATTTGCTTCAAAAATCAAATCCATTTTGAAATCATCATGTTTATCCAAAATCATGTCCATTTTGAAATCATCATATTTAATCCGAAAGTCATATTTTACTTCAAAATGTTAACTCGGTTCGATATTACGATTTCATTTCAAAATTTGTTTCGAATTACAATTTAGGTTATAACTTCATTTTAACCCAATTCGTATTTAAATCCAAGATTTAAATATAAACATTCCACCCTTTTGACCGGTTTGAATTTTAGAAAATAATTTAAATAGTTTTAAAATAGTTAAATAGTGTTAAAATAGTTAAACAGTTTAACAGAAAATAGTTTGAGTATTAAAAATGGTTAGAATAGTAAAATAGTTTGGAAAATTAAATAATTTGAATATTTAAAGAATATAGATTTTAAACCGTTTATACTAAAATAATTCATTTGAGTATAGTTTCAAAGTCAAACCGAATCAAATTTCAAATTTCCCAATTCAAATCAATTCAAATTTCCATTTCGATTTAATCGATTCAATTCCGATTTCAAGTCGAATTTTACTTCGATTCCAAATTAATTTCAATTCCAAAATAATTTCAATTCCAATTCCAAATTATTTCACTTCTAATTCCAAATTTAAAACCATTTTGATTTATATCAATTTTGAGTTCGATTTTCAAAATATCGATTCAAAAGACTCAAATTAAATTTTCCTTCCATATCCAAGTAAATTCCAAATCTTTAAATATAATTCAATTCCGAGCTCAATTTTGAAATATCGTTTTATATCACTTTTACTCTGCAATATTCAAAGTTCGAATAAAAGTCCAATCCTTCAAAACAAATCAATTTATGAAATTCACATCATATTTCGATTATAACTTCAAAATCTCAAATTCCATTTTTAAACAATTTCAATTAACAATTTCTGATTTCCACAGTTTACACTCAATTTCGAAAATAATTCGATTTCCATAAATTCGATTTTCACGTCATAAAAGCAAATCATTTAAATAATTTCAAATCAAAATTTTAAAATCATTTAATTTAACCAACCCGATGTCTGTATATAATTCTCCATCACACGGCCAAGTGAATCAGTTATTCCAATTTAATTCCAAGGATGGACTTGTATCATTTCAATCCAAAATAAAGGCCATATGTATATATCATTTCAACATATTTCTTAATTTATTCGAAATAATTCAGTTTACAGTTTTATATAATGTAAATAATATGTCGGATGATAACATGATATACGAAAATAAATAAACATCCAAAATATCAATCAATAGCATCCATCACAACCAATCAACCAAATAGTTAATAAAATTCACAACAATTTCATAATTATCAATATAGAGTATTTTACGGGCAATTAAATTCTAATTCAGTTTAACTATCACCTCAAATTCTATCAATTAATTCAGAGGTCAATTTAAATATCAATTAAACTTATCAAACAACAATCGATAAATTTCATTCACTTCATAATATAAATTTAACTACATAAAAAAATTATTTTAGTCGATTGTGAGCGTACAAACACTCATCTTTCATTTGAAACTGAAAATTTCCCAGCTTCAAATAAATTTCAAACCAACTCCATGACGTAGCCTTCGATACGATTCCAACGCCACCTGTTTCGTCCGTATCGGACCTCGTATGCAAGAGTTACGCTTAAATTAATATAAAGATCAAATTAAATATAGCTTACAATAAAAATAAAAATTAACAAATTCATGTTTCCACCTTCTTCCCATAAACTACAATATGCAACCGTAACCCACTCATGCACGCGGCTTCCTCCATGCGCCCTCAACCAACGACGACCGGAACATCATTAGAACACGTCGTTCAATGCGCCTCCGCCTCGTCTACCATCGCACATAAACCCTACACTCGCACACACACTACGAAGCGAGAAAACCCATAGAACTGCCGCGACTTTGAACATAAATCTCGACGATTTCGTGACATTATAACATAGATCAACCACATGGATTTGAAGAGCTCGCCGAGATCTAAAACTTTCATGTTGGAATTTTCGAATTCGATGAATAGATTGAGAGGAATTAAGGAGAGAAGATCGAGCAATTTCAGCCGTTAAAACAATGAAAATGGCGGCCATAGATATTAGGGTTTTAAAAAATATAATAATAATTTATCTCGATATGCGTGCCGTATTTATATAGTTAGGTCTGAAACCGTCTGATTCTAATCGAGGCATGCCGCCTGGCGTTTATACTGTTTTACTACCATTCCGAATGCAATGTAATTATTTTCGAGGTCTAATTCAATCATATGTGGAAGATAGCTTTTCAAAGTCAAATTATTTTATCGAATTCCCTAAATTTATTTTTATGCATTTCAAGCTCGCATGACCAAACGACAAGTCTGATCACTACGAAACTTGAAATCCTATTATAATTCGTTGTTACGGATCCGATGAAACTGGTTTCATCGAAATCCAAGAGAGTTGCCAAAATGGTTATTTTTACATGTTAATTAAAATATAAAATTTTTGATTTTTAATTATTCACCTTTAAATTCAATTTTAAATGTTAATCATCTTCACTCATATCTAAATAAAATTAAATCAAATTTTGATGCCATTTTCATTCTCATTAAATTCAGAATTCCATTATTTACATAATTCTAACATAAATTTAAAAATTTTAATTACCTGATAAATCATATTAATAAATCCTCAAATTTCAAATAAATTTTAGTTATCAATGTTATTTTATTCCTTCCCAAAATAATTCAATATTTATTATTCCATACCAGTTATTGATTACAAAAACATTCAATATGTATAAAAAAATTCAATATTTATTATCGCCAAAACCTTCGGATTTGTTTATCACAAAATTTTATTCAAATTCATATTCAATAACTACGCTAATAATTCATTAAAATTATTTTTAACCATTTTTATTCAATAATTATATCAAATCCTATAATTTAAAACAGTTAAAAATACGAGTCATTACAATATACATTCAAGCTTACAATTTTCAAATTTACTAAACTTATTTCAACTAATATATTATAACAATTCAAAAAACCACATTTATCACATTATAATGTACGTGATCCAATAGAGTCATAAGCCAAACCACAAAATTTATGTATCCATAATATTTCATACACGAAGTATTAAGCATATAAATATTAGTGACCAAAAGTAACAGTACATATAACTGTAGCTAACCAAAACTTTACATACTAAAAACAAAGACGTATGAACGTCAATAGCCAATACATTAATGCAAGCATGACCGATTTGAAGGAGAAAGAGTGTGACATCATGTAGCAACCTCAAAAGCGTTATACAACACATGTCAAAAAGCACATACGTGCATATGTTAATCATAAATGTGAAAAGAAGCACATATTGTTTTTTTTAATTAATTTGTTATTATTCATTTATTTATTTTACATAAAGAGTCAGAGTTAATGGTAAATTCTTCGGTTAACATAGTACAACTTAAAGAAATTAAATGACGGCTCCATTCTATAATCATTGTACCTAAAAAAATGGATTTAGGGAAACCCAGAGAATTTGATGGTTACAATCAAATTTGTATGCACATGCAAGACGTGATGCAAAGAGATGGAAAAATGCAAAGAGACAATTGAGGATTGACGCTTTAATAAATTAGTCGTTGATAATTGAAAAAAATTAGTTAGATGAATCCATCTTTTGCACACCCATTTAAATGAACACTTAGAATTTAGTGAAAATTAGCCACAAGTGCCTCTTTAGCAAGTGCAATTAGTTTCTATAACACACAACTGAAATAATTACTTTTAAGTACAAAATGGAAAATAATTAGTGTGTAAGTTCTAAAAACCTATGAAATTATGTCCTTGAAAGTAATTGGACTGCTGACTTTGTCCTTAAAAGTAAATATTCTGTTGACTTTGGCCTTGAAGTTAATTTCTATGGATATGCGGCCTAAAAACTAATTGGACTGTAAGGTTTATCCTTTAAGTGAAATGCCCCTAAAATTTAAGTATTGCTCATAGAAAGATAAATAATTTTGTATACATATAACAAGAAGCATCTAATCTTAGAATTATTGAAGAAAACAACGAAGGCTCTTTACGGAATTATTAGTTGCTCCAAATATCTTAAAAGATGTTTGCTTTAATAGGGAAAAATGTGAACGTAGACTTTTACATTGTTTGCTGTGATCGAAATGTAATGCATGTTTCAGCATGGCATCATCATAAAACAGACATACATTATAAGCTTGATAAGGGAACAGTCATAGGTATAATTAAATGACATGAAATGTGGTGGGGTTAGAGCACAAGCTACATGTCACCGTATCGATTATCATTCATATGAAGAATGCATGCACCATAAAATTAGCAATTAGTGTATAGTTTGTATGACATGCACACATACATAATAAAATCATATTTGCAGAAGGAAAACAAGAAAGCGACAAGACTTGCATTTGGGTAAATAATTGTTGATTGCCGAGATGACTTCCTCGTGGAAAATTTTGCATACAGATATCCCTTCTGTAAAAAGGAATAACCATTAACGGATTCTAGAGAGAATTTAGTAACATGTTACTCAAAAAAATCCCTTAGAGTATTATTCTAGTGATGTAAATCAAACCATAAAATATATTTTTTTGATAAATGAGAGCCTCATCTTTTTGACGATTGCTCAAAATTAATGAATACGTGCCCATAACAACTAAAATCACCAGACGACCCCTAGCTTACACAAAAAAGTCCCGAAATTTATTGTATTTTATTTTAAAGAAAAAAACTGGGCCAAAGCAAGAGGATCCTACTATCAATACAGCAAAATACGTATACATTAGAAGAAATAAACATCATGCAATGCCTCCTATAACAGGTAAAAAAGTGATTCAGTGTTTGAGCGCTTGAGTGAAGGCAGGTGGGGAAAGTTGGGAAACCTTATGTAAGTTGCTTCCTTTTATTATTCAAAACTTAGACCTGCTGGATAAATATACAAGGATTTAGACGATCTGTTAATATAAATCTGCAGAAGTATTTTTTTAATGACTATGTAAAATTAAGGGTAGAGGAATTAGCACAAACAAAATTATCAAGGCACACATAATGCAAGAATAAATAAAATCAAGCAATAACTATTGACACTGAAATGACAATTGAAAATGTAATACAGAAACAAATTTGATGTTTTCAAATATTGTGCATGTGAATGAAGCAGAAAGGGGGGGACGCTAGTCAACAATATTCATAGATATTATCGTTTCAAGCCAACTAACGGGTCACTGGTATTCAAAAGAACATGGAGGAAGATTTTATGGGAGGTTTAAAATATATCAAGAAAAAGGGAATGAGTTATACTGCTTCCATCATTTATTTTCTTATAGAACACCTCCTTCCTCCTCCATTTTCATCCATGCAGATGGAAAATAGGAAGGATAATAGTTGACCTTGAAGAGAGAGCTGAATAATCTCCGCTAATAATGCAAATATTTGGGTTTTGCCAAAATGTCTATTAGTACTAGTATACTAGTGCTAATTTAATAAACTAGTATAACCGCACAACGGTGGGAAACCGACCGTTGTGATATTTGATATCAAAGAAAAACGTATTTGTTTAAATTTTTTTCTTTATTATTAATTTAATGAAAAATTAACTGCATTTTTTAAAAATGAAAATAATTGAAACTGTGTAAATCCAATTATATTAAGGATTGAAAATGTATGTCAACTTGATACTAAGGAATAAACCATTGCATAATTAAGTTTTTTTTTTTACATTTCGTAACACATTTTTTCGTATTGCTCCGGGTTGGAAGCTATGCATCACAGTTTACTTTTACTTATTGATGAAGTTTTCACTATTGAAAAAAGCACACTGAGAGAAGGCTTTTATGATGTGCTGGTAAGATCTACAAACTACTGAAGGAGATCTACAAATTTCTTTTACATGTTTTAGGTCAAATTAAAAAAAAAAGTTAAGAAGCGTTGAGATCAACATTGAGCAATTAGTAACAGTAATGTGCTACAAATGTTGGTGCTAGTGCACTACCTTAGGCAGTCATGTGTACTGCCTTTGCAAATGGATACTTCGTTGAAGCTTAAAACGGGTTCCTATGCAATAGTATGCTATTGGATAATCTTTTTGTGTGTATATACTCTGCAAGCAACATCTGCTTTATGGATATTTTCCAAAACTAATAGCAGGATTGAATTATGAGCATACGGTTTTAATACAATTTTATTTGTACATACTATTTATCGATAATGATCGAAGAGTACGTTTACGTTCAAAAATCAATTTCTGGTTTGTATAGTGCACATCCAAGCCTGTGCAATATGCAACCATATACTTAAAACCATATGCTAATACACAACGATCTACAAACTTTTAGATTATTTTGGAGTTGTATAGGACCTTAAACTGAAACTGATATTAACTCCATGGAGGTCGTTGGCTCTTGCAATTTTATTTACTCTCCTTGCAATCGAATTCTACACTTGACAGTGGTCGATCTGGATATTTTTGTCCAGGAGCCAAATCTCAAATCAAAAGTAAAAAAACATAACTATATTAATAACAAAATCAAATGGACGCAATTCAGGTTAGATGGCAGTTAATTTTTTATTTTTTAACTTCCAACTTCAGTTTTTACATAACAGTCTGCCAATAAAAATATCCACCGTTACTCAAATATAACATGAAACAAAGCAATTCATTTCAACATCATTTTTCTTAAGGATTTCATATTCTTGCTATGAACTGTAGAGGAAAAAACAATTTTCATCTCAGTGAGAAACATGGGTGTGGCTATTCAATACTAGAAATCAAAAAACCAATCGCTAATTATCCAAGCACAAAATCAATCGGAAAAAACTTGTAGGTATATTGTAATGATAATTACCATTATAAAGTACAAAAAATAGTGGTCGTGCAATACCGGATTTTGTTGTTGTGAAAAAATTCCACAAATGCGGAAAGACAATAAACAAGATCTAGATTTGCCAATTTGAACATCACCCAATCTAGCAGCAATTATTCCATTACTCCAAATAAATAGCAAATAACTATAAAAAAAAAAGACGCACAATATTTATATTGGTTCCACTATCATCTAGATAGTGTACGTCCAGTCCAAAAAGAGAGAGATTTTATTACACTTGAGAGAATTATAAGAGATTACAAAATAAGAGTTTACATACCAAAGCCCCAAATTAGGGATAACAAGAAGAGATACTCTATTTGGAAATCACTGGCTGAATACCAGGATGGGTTTACAATGAAGTCTACCCTCAATATATAGCCAACATAAATTCATGTGAATCATCAATCAAATTACCAAAATATGGTAAGAAGATAATGGAGGCAAATTACAATGGTAACAAATCGTGCAAACATAGCAAGTAATTTACTCGTTCCAAAGATGGAAGAAAATAATCCCAAAGCAATGTGATTACGAAGAAAGAAATAATATGCATATCATTTTGCATATATATTATTCCACAACATGCGCATGCAGATATTCCTTACCATCTCATTCAAATGCAATCCAATTATTTATGCATTTCTATAATGAACAAACGTGATTACTTTCCCTTTTGCATATTTGTTTCATTCTATTTGTGATTTTGTATCACCAAAATTTAACACTCCACCTTGATGCAAAATCATATATTTCCAACACTCCACCTCAAGTCAATTTCTCTTTTCAACGTAAAACTCTTCAAATCAAACTCCACCTCCAACCAAAATCTCTTAACGAGATACAGAAGAAAAATGAATATTTTTCCAATGGGTTCCGACAAGGCCACCCCCCATTGCACCTTGCTAACGAGCTCAGACTATGTCCCCGTCCGCCAACAAAATGTTGCAAATATCCTAAATCAAAAGAAGCCAGATACCAAAATAATCTCAAAGCCACCAAGGCCAAAAAAATCTCTCAATCACCAATCCAAATACAGAACCAAAAAAAAGCCAATGAACATAACAAGGCTCATCCAAATCTCTGTATATAAGACAAATCTCTCTCCTTCCACATACCTTATATGCCAAACAACAAATTTTCCATGGAAATCAACATAAGACTCTCACATCAACATCGAGCCATAAAGCAGATACAAGTTCCCAAATCCAGATGTCTCTTCAACACAGTAAACTCCTTATCACCAAATTTCCAAGACTACAACGCTCTTATCTCTCAACATAATCTTCTCTGTCTTTATCTTCTATATCGCACAAAATCTCCTTTTTTCATCCAAATGAGTAATAGCATAATTACCATCAAATCTACCGCTCTTTCTAGAAGCCATTGATGCACAAATTTGAACAAATCACCTAGCTCCGATACCAGTCTGTTGTGAAAAATGCACAAATGCGGAAAGACAAAAAACAGGATCTAGATTTGCCAATTTCAACATCACGTAATCTAGCAACAATTATTCTATACTCCAAATAAATAATAAATAACTATAAAGAAAAAAGAAGATGCACAATATTTATACTGATTCCACTATCATCTAGATAGTGTACGTCCAGTCCAATAGAGAGAGATTTTATTACACTTGAGAGAATTACAAGAGATTACAAAATAAGAGTTTACATACCAAAGCCCCAAATTAGGGATAACAAGAAGAGATGATCTATCTGGAGATCGCTGGTTAAATATCAGGATGGGTTTACAATGAAGTCTACCCTCAATATATAGCCAACGTAAATTCATGTGAATCATCAATCAAATTACCAAAATATAGTAAGAAGATAATGGAGGCAAATTACAATGGTAACAAATCGCGCAAACATAGCAAGTAATTTACTTGTTCCAAAGATGGAAGAAAATAATCCCAAAGCAATGTGATTACGAAGAAAGAAATAATATGCATATCATTTTGCATATATATTATTCTACAACATGTGCATGCAGATATTCCTTACCATCTCATTCAAATGCAATCCAATTATTTATGCATTTCCATAATGAACAAACGTGATTACTTTCCCTTTTGCATATTTGTTTCATTCTATTTGTGATTTTGTATCACCAAAATTTAACATTTGTGCGTGTACTAAGGAAGAAGCAAAGGCAGCCACTCAAAACCGTTCGTTCCAAGCTACACTCGTTCGAAGGCACGGATGGAAGTATGGGAAGCGGCGGCGCGGAGGCAGCTAGTGGGTTCATTGACTAGGACTTAAAAATATTAATATGAATTTGATATTCGATTACATTTAAAACAATAATAAATGGTCTACCTTTCTTCTTTCAGATTGAAGATGGGAGCAGACTGTAGACTGCTCTGAGTCAGGCCAGTGGACGAGTAATGGCAAAAGATGGTGCGACCGTTGATGTTGACTGCGGCGTGGTGCGGCGGCTGTTTGGTCGAAGTCGGAGGCAGGGAGACGATTTTCTTCTTGTTTAGGGTTTTGTAGATTGTAGCGACGAAAACTGAAGCGAGGTAGAATACGCGGTCAAGAGAGAAAATTTGGGAGAGAAGAAGTATACGGGAAATAAAAAGGGAACAGGCGCAGTATTTTTTTTGACTTCAGAAAAATTGATTTTGGTCAGTGACAGTAAGCAAACCTCCCTAACGGTCGGTTTGATTATGTAAATTTGGATATTACAAAGGGCATAAATACTTTTTTTTTAAAATAAAATCAAATATCTTCTGTCAATAATCAACACTCCCAAGTTTAGCCACAATTGATTCCAGTCATCAATAAAATGGCACCATCCTTCGCAGAATCAAATAAAAATTTCACCTCATCTACTACAATTGTCAATGAGAATGTTTTCAATATTTGTTTCAGTATATATCTAACTAATATTTGCAAATAACTTATTACGTAAGCAGAATCTCTGACAGCCTAGACAATAAAAGCCGTAATGCATGTAAATAGTAAACGCATCATATATGATACCTCATTAGCACAAATTAAACCAAGATCCTCGAGACAATGATATATTATTGCATGCAAGCTCAAACAATCATTCCTTAGTCTACTAATCATATATGCATTGTTACTGGACTCATGTAATGGAGATGCCTCAAATTGAGCCAATGAAGCTTCACACTGTAAGAAAAACATCAAATAAAAAGTGGTTTAAGAATAAGCAAAGAAAACAATGATCATTATAGAAGATTATATTGTGTCAACCTTAGCCAATATTGACCACAGATGTGTTTTCAGCTCATGGTTTGGAAATAGCATTCGGTCGTATTATCCAGTGGCAATTTTAGCAGTAGTAACATGACAAGTATCTGGACTTGCGTCTGCCAATGTGTATATCTGAAACCATAATGTTAAGCATGAACATGAATTATACATGCAAGAAGTACTTATGAAATATGTAAAACAAAATACGTGTTGCACCTTCGAATCTAAAATGTTTTCAACTTTGGCACGTTTACTTTCAGAATCTGCAGTGCATAAAAAACAGATCAACGGAATAATAAATTTATGTCACTGGCTCTGCAAGATTTTAAGCTATTAATCAACAGAAACGAAATTTATAACCAATAAAGCTTATCTGACATGTAACAGTAAGCTTAAAATGACGAATCAAGAACCGATATTATATTCTAAATATTAGCATTCGAAGAAACCGAGAATGCCTTTTTTTGCTAGAGATGCAGTCATTCCAAAAACTTTCTGCTTTTTCTGACACTTGTGATAGAATTCCTTCATTGTGCAGCACAAGAAGGGGTTACGGGCTGATGTATGAACATCACTACAAAAATAATGGAACGATACTGATAAAAACTTGTATAATTTGAAATACCTTCATTATTTTGTTGTATTCATGTTTCCAGTAGCATGGTGGCTTCATCAAATATCAGTAGTTCAATCATTTCTATCGTCAAGAATGCTTTCGTCAAAGCATCTAATAATACCTAAGGTGTCATGACAAGTACCTGCATATGATTCCTCGTGCAAAATGAACTTTACAATTACAGTGCTAAAACAGTTGCAGAAAATATTATAAGAATGCACTTCCCAAGAAATTGGAAGAAAAAAATGTTCCAAACAGTCTCATTAATGACCAGTCAACAACCTAATGCTACTTTGACCCTGTCTCATTCATGTAAGATAGGAAGGATTTGATGCTAGTAAAATTTGTTCACTTCTAATGTTACAGTAATTGGACTTTAAAATGCATGTGTGAATGTGTATAGCTGTATTTACGCATATGTAAATGTCGACAAATAGTACGCACTTGACTGTATGTATACTTCCATGGTTAAGAAACTATCATATTCCTCTTCTTATGTAAAAAGCAACGGTTGTGTAATTGCAGCATAATCACTCTTCTCAGTTGTCATGTGCATCAGTTAGAGCATACATGCCCCCTCCCCCTCAAAACTCCAACAAAACAGACCAGCCCCAACCCCCCAACCATTAATAAAAAATAATAGAGTTAAATTAACAAAAACAAGGCAATGGAAACCTGCATATCAGTTATTTCTTTCTTCCATGTTTCTGCACTCCATATATCAACTCCATTCCTCCATAAAATTGATTTGTCCAGTTCATGGGATGCTTTAATTGCATCACAATGCTGAAAAGAGAGAATAAAACAAAGCACATGCCCTCAGAAAATCATTAGCAAGAAAATATCTTGTTTATTGTCAGTAGTAAGGCATTGTTTTCAATACTAATAATCGGGTTACCACTGTGGTTTTAGCTGTACACACAGTTATACTTACATACTTAGATAAAATATATAATACGATATGGCATCATATAATACATGCATATATGGCATGTGCATGTGTACGTGTGTTCAATCTCATTTATAAAATACAGAGCCCCATTCAAGCTTTTGTTTTGCCTATCAGCTAATAATATAATGATGTTATGAGAATTTGAGTGGAAAGTAATTTTGAATTTTATTGCTGAATGATTTTTACAGAGAAATATTGTACAAAATGATAATGAGAATGTTATTAGCTCGGTAAAACAGTGATTACAATATATAATATTAGTATACTGGGCTTTGGGCTGAATTGATATAAAGCCCAGATCCGTTTTGTAAATAAAGGAATAAATGCTGGTCTTTGGATCTTCAATCAACGGCTGTGAGATAATTTCTTCTCTTATAATCCGATACTTCTGCTCTCTATTAAGTCATATTCTAATACGCCCCCTCATACCCTAAGGCAACTAAGGTTTGCGGCGATTTAAATTCAAAATTCTTATGCTTAGATTCATGAAATATTTGAAGTGAATCGGAGGTCAAGATGAAATACTGATCAATTGTCGTCTGTAGATGGCAATTGATTAGAGATTCAGCAGCAGCTTCTTCTAAAATTCGACGACTATGACTTTCGTTGGCTTGCAATTGAGTAAAAGTTGATGTCTTTATTATTCATCTGCCCACTGGTATAAAGAGGAATCGTTAATCAGAAGTTCAGCTATGATTACTTTGCTGCTTCATTGACTTTGGCCTATGAGTCTAAGCTTGGTTTAAAAGTTGGCTTGGCTGTTCATATGCTTCTAGTATGTGAATCATCATCAGTGCTTTTAACCTTCAGTCTTTCTCTGAATCGATTGCAGTTATTCTTTGAGAGAGGCTTTATCAATATGTCTGCTGTCAGGTAAGTGGAAGGTATGTGGTTTACATGTAGGTTTTCTCTTGCTACTTGTTCACGTACAAAGTAGATGTCCAGTTCTACATGTTTTGTTCTTGAATGTAGTACTGGATTGGCTATAAGATGCACGGCACTTAGATTATCACACTAGATAGTTGTTTTGTTTTCAGATTTGACTTGTAGCTCTCCAAGTAGTGATTCAATCCACATGATCTCTGCTGCAACGTTTGCTACACTTCTAAATTCAGCTTCAGTACTTGATCTTGATGTAGTAGATCTTTTTTGAGCACGATAATATAGGATTGTTGCCTAAATATATGTGGTACCCAGTTGTAGATTTCCTGTCATCTGGGTCATCAGCTAGCCCAGTCAGCATCAGCATATCCATTGATGCTAATTGACTTACTTGCCTCTAGAATTAAACCATAGCTTAGAGTTCCTTTGAGGTATCTTTATATCCTCTTAACTGCTTTCCAGTGATCAACTGTTGGATTTTGCATAAACTGACTTGCTTTATTTACATTGTATGTAATGTCTGGTCTTGTAATAGTAGCATACTAAGGTGCTCCAACAATACTTCTATACTGCATGTCATTAAGTATTTCTTCTCCTTTGTATTTGGGCAGATGCAAATTACTGACCATAGGTGTTGAGATGGAATTAGCTTCATGCTATTTTGCTTTGTGTAGAATTTTTGTTATGTATTTCCTTTGACTTAATTGCATTTTTGCATTTGTAATTCTTCTGACTTCTATCCCCAGGAAATAAGTTAAATTGCCAAGAACTTTGATGTTGAACTCTTGATTGAGTTGCTTTATTAGATTGTTAATATCTTGCTCACTGTTACCTGTAGTAATAAAGTCATCAACATATATTAGTACATATATTGTTATGTCTTTACTAAATTTTGTAAATAGAGAGTTGTCAGATTTGGTTGAATGATAACCAAGTCTGATCATTATTTCCTTTCATTTCTCAAACCACACTCTTGGTGCTTCTTTAAACCATAAATTGCTTTATGCAATTTGCACACATAATCTTCTTTTCCACTCTGTTTGAAACCTTGAGGTTGTTCCATGTACACCTGTTCCTGTAAAATACCATTCAAAAAAGCATTATTTACATCAAGTAGTCTAATGGTGCAATTTCTATGTAGGGCTATAGTAATGACAATTCTGATAGTAGCAAGTTTCACTACAGGTGAAAATGTTTCATTGAAATCGAAACCACTCTGTTGTGAATAGCTCTTAGCTACTAATCTTCCCTTGTACTTAGAAATTGTACCATCAGCATTACTTTTTAACATGTAGGTCCATTTACACCCTACAATATTTTTATCCTTTGGCTTAAGAACAAGATCCCATGTCTTGTTCTTCATTAATGTCTGATATTCTTCTTCCATAGCATTTTTCCAATTTTTATTTTGTATGGCTTGATCATATATGGTTGGCTCCTCTGCATCTAAAACAGTATGATAAATTTTTGGTTTAAATATACCAATCTTGGATCTGCTTATCATATGATGACTTGTTCTGCCAGTGTTTTGATGTTGAACAGCTCTTTCACCTTCAGTTTGCATGTTTGATTTTGTGCTTTGCATACTGCTTTGAATATGATGAGCAGTTAGTTGCTCGGTAGTTCTTTGTTGAGATTCTTGATCAGATGCACTAGTTGAACTTGCTTGATCATTTGCTAAATCAAGTCTAATGTTGGAGTCTGTTCTTTGAGAGTCTGAGCAGACTACATCATGATTAATGATGCCTTGAGTTGACTTTACTTGAGCCTGAATTATCTCAACAGGTGGAATTGATATAGATGATATAGATTCTTTTGCATTATACACTTTACAATTTATTTTAATGTTTGCTTCTCTAAATGGAAATATTGTTTCATTAAATACTACATGTCTGGAAATGAATATCCTTCCATTTTTGTCCAGACATTTGTAACCTTTTTTATTGCTAGCATAACCTATAAAAGTACACGGTGATGATCTGAAATCTAATTTATGAGTATTATAAGGTTTAATATATGAAAAACATAGACATCCAAACACTTTGAGATTATGATAATCTGGACTAGTATTTGTTAACATTTCTATTGGACATTTTAATTTTAAAGCCTTTGAGGGTAGTCAATTAATTAAATAGACTGCTGTAGCGAAGGCATCTGGCCAAAATTTCTTTGGCATAGATGCTTTTGCTAGAAGAGTGAGGCCAGTTTCTACAATCTGTCTATGCCTCCTTTCAACTAGTCCATTTTGCTCTGAAGTGTATGGACATGTTGTTCTATGATTGATTCCTCTTTTTTGAAAACACTCTTTTAATGGCAGATATTCAGTTCCACCATCTGTTTGCATAATTTTAACTCTATAGTTTGTTCTGCTTGTGCTATGAACTACATAACTGCATTGTGAGTTTCATTCTTTGATTTCAAAAAATATATCCATACATATCTAGAGAAAGCGTCCACAAAGATATATAGTATTTATATCCATAATCAGCATGAATTGGGGTAGGTCCACATAAGTCAGTAGCAACTAATTCAAGAGGTTTACTATAACAAGTTTCAGAATCTAAAAAAGGCAATTTATGACTCTTATGTTGTGAAAAAAATGGCAGCGCTTTTGCGGAAGCTTATATCAACGGATCTTTGTCACCCAAATCACAAAGAGATAACTTGGATTAAAAATAAGACGGAATTGAAATTAAAAGCAATAAGACAAGATATTCCACCCAAGCACCCACTTTATTGATTCACCAAAATTTTTGTTTACAATTAATAGAACAAAGCTAAAATAAACAAAATACCATTGAACCAATAATCAAATTGAGAAAGGGAGCAAATATCTATATGGCTAAAATTGTTGGAGAAGAAGAATAAAGATGGAGAACAAGGAATTAGCAAATAGATTTTCCACCATACGTTTACCCTCTCTTCTAGTCTCTATTTATATAATCAATTACTTAATGCCCAAGTTAACATTAGATGGCAAAAAATAATTTGATTAGCTAATTAGAGAAAGAAATAAACATGCTCAATATGCCTATTAATTAGGGGAAACAAAATCTTCTATTTCTTTCTTTTGCATATTTCTTTCCCTCTTTTTGTGATTTTGTATCACCAAAATTTAACACTCCGCCTTGATGCAAAATCACATATCTCCAACATATCAAACATGCCATATCTAGATCCATCACAACTCCATATATCTCAATCATACCAAATTACAAACTTCTACCACCGACTGCAAATGATGCATCTCCCACATGAGGTGCACCACACAAATCCGGTCTCAAAAATGTTTGTAATACCACAAAGATCTCCGTCTTTTCTTTGTGGATTTTGCAACTCGACACCCGTCTATCACTCGATCTGAGCTCATTACCTGATCACTATCGATCCCCCGAGCATCATCAACATGAAGACCCGTGCCTAAAATATGATTCTCAATGCTAGAATCATAAGCAGTGACCACATTAACCTCTCCACCTTGTTGTGGACTAGGTTCTTCAACCGTCACTCGCTTTCCATAGTCTACTACAGAACCAACCAAGCTATAAAGGTTTCCTTCTTCCAATACTCCTCTCATCCTTACACGACCACCTTTCTTCACTCTCAAAACTCCACCTTGAGTCTCATAAGTGCAACCACGGTGATCCAACTGACCGAGAGAAATAAGATTATGCGAACAAGTGGGTACATGTCTGACTCCAGAGACTTCTCTAACCACACCATCATGCATACGAAACCGGATAGATCCAATACCACAAATCGGTAGCTCTTCTCCATTGGCTGTCCTAATCATGTCGACAATCTTCTCATAAGAAGAAAAACAATTCACATCTCTACAAATGTGAAAACTGGCTCCCGAATCCATCTTCCAAGGCTTATTTTCACTAAAGAGGACATCATAAGAAGCATCACTATCGGTACCTTCAGCAAAACCTGCATGTGCATCACTACTAGCATCACCGTGCGCAGCCTTTTTTCTGATCTCTTTTATAAGCATAACACTTGCTGCGTATGTGACCTTTCTTATTACAATAATGACAAGTGATAACACCTTTACCATTAGCATCCTTCTTCTTCCAAATTTTATCTTTCTTCGAGTCCCTTGCCACCATAGCCTCACTTTGAATTGATTTCATACCTGACCCTTTTCTTCTAAGCTCCTCATTCAAAAGACTGCTTCGAACAGTTTCCAAAGAGATAGTTCCATTAGCATTGGAATTACTCAATGAAACAACCAAAGTTTCCCAACTTTCTGAAAGCGAACTCATCAATAAAAGAGCCTGTAACTCATCATCAAAATTGACCTTCATATTTGCCAATTGATTTATTACATCCTGAAATTCATTCAAATGCTCTGCAACAGACTTCTCTTCATCTAATCTCAGTTGTACCAACTTTCGAACCAGAAAAGCCTTACTAGTAGCACTCTTTGACTCGTATAAAGATACCAACTTATCCCACAAAGCCTTTGCGGATTCACAACTAGCCACATGATGGAAAACCGAATCATCAAGATATTGGCGAATCAAAGCAATCGCCTTTTTATCCATCTTCTTCCATTTTCCCTCATCTACATTAGAGGGCTTCTTTCCATCTCCATCAATCGGATCATGAAGATCATTGAGGTACAGAACATCCTCCATCTTAGGCTTCCAAATACCCCAATTTTTTCCATCCAAAATAGCCATCTTCGAAAACGAAATCATATCCGACATCAATAATTTTTTCAATCCAAAATTACTCTAAGCTTTGCGATGATCTGTGCTCTGATACCAATCTGTTGTGAAAAAAATGGCAGCGCTTTTGCGGAAGCTTATATCAACGGATCTTTGTCACCCAAATCACAAAGAGATAACTTGGATTAAAAATAAGACGGAATTGAAATTAAAAGCAATAAGACAAGATATTCCACCCAAGCACCCACTTTATTGATTCACCAAAAATTTTGTTTACAATTAATAGAACAAAGCTAAAATAAACAAAATACCATTGAACCAATAATCAAATTGAGAAAGGGAGCAAATATCTATATGGCTAAAATTGTTGGAGAAGAAGAATAAAGATGGAGAACAAGGAATTAGCAAATAGATTTTCCACCATACGTTTACCCTCTCTTCTAGTCTCTATTTATATAATCAATTACTTAATGCCCAAGTTAACATTAGATGGCAAAAAATAATTTGATTAGCTAATTAGAGAAAGAAATAAACATGCTCAATATGCCTATTAATTAGGGGAAACAAAATCTTCTATTTCTTTCTTTTGCATATTTCTTTCCCTCTTTTTGTGATTTTGTATCACCAAAATTTAACATCTTACCCATTTGACAATAGATACAGATATATGGTAATGATATGTCAATAAAAGAAATACTGTTTTTATTCATAACATGCTTGACAATACTGACATTTGGGTGCCCAAGTTACAATGCCATTTGTTAAATGTCTCATTCATTTCTTGCTGTTTTGAATTCAGAGTTATTATACCACTTTCTTTTAATAACTGAGTTCCTTGAATTATCCACTTTGAACTTGTACAGTCCTTTACATTGTTTACCATGCAAAAGTACTTCCTTGGTTAGAATGTCCTTAAGAAGTTATGTGGATAAAACTCAAAATATACACTGTTATCTTTTGCAAATTGTGACACACTTAGTAAGTTTTTCTTGATATGTGGGACTCTCAATAGGTTATTCAAGTATAATTGCTTTCTTCCCATGATATATGACTTACCAGTGTGTGTAAATGCAATAGATTTGCCATTGCCCATGTGAATAAAATTCATACCTTTATATTCCTTGCTTCCAAGATTTAAATTGCTTAAGTTATTTGTGATGTGGTTAGTTGCACCTGAGTCAGGATACCAATCTTCATCTTGAATGTGATCAGACTTTGTGTTTTCAATTTGAGAATTCTTTATCTCTGATTGGTTGACTGATTCAGGCTGTAGATGTACCATGTTTGCACTATAGTTTGCACTATAGTTTGCACTTCTTTGTGTATTTTGTCCTTGTCCAGGAACATAATTAAGATTTAACCTGAAGTAACATTTTGCTACTGTATGTCCAATTTTCTCATATATTTGGCATTTTGGCCCGTTGCTATTATTCCATCTGCCTCTTTCCCTTGATCTGTTAGAATGACCACATCTTTGAGTAGATTGCTCTCCTCTGTTATTGTTTTGAACTTTGCCTTTGTAATTGGCAGCAAAGTTGACAGATAAATCAGTTTATTGAGGTTTCTTAATGTCAATTCTTGCTTCATAAGATAGTAGGATAGAGTATACATCATCAATAGATGGAAAATTTCTCTGAGATGTTAGAACTGCTGCTACTGCTTCATATTCATCACTGAGTCCGTTCAGTATTCTCATAATTTGTTCGTAATCAGATACCTTTTGATTTGCAGCCTCTAATGCATCACAGAATGACTTAATTTTGAACAAATACTCTCTCATATTATAACTTTCCTTTTTAATATTGTGAAGTTACCTTTTGTAGAACAGCACCTTTACTATTGACTGAGAGTTAAACACTCTTTCTATTTTAGGCCAAATCTCATATGCCGTTTTGCAGCCTATTACATGAGTAAGAAGATTTGCATTTATAGATGACAGTAGCCAAGAACATATTAGTCTGTCTTGTCTATGATGATTAACATATTCTTCATTGCTGATCATTTTGTTTTGTTAATCAGCAATAAACAATGTTGGTACTGGTATGGTTTTTGAATGTATTCTTCAAGACCATATCCTTGAAGAGCTGTTTCAACTTGTAGTTTCCAGAGTATATAATTATCCTCACTGAGACGAACTGTGACAAGTTGGCTTTGAGGGCTGACTGTTGTTTTGACCAGTTTCTCAACATTTGATGCGGTGTGTTGTAAGTCACTGCTATTGGTGGGTGTTCCAGAATTTGCTTCATCTCCCATGATGATCTTGAGATCTCAGAACAAGTGTTGAAAGAAAAAGAAACAAGAGATGATGGAATTCAAGATCTTGATCAAGATCTTGATCAAGATGCTCTCAGGTAAGGTGCAACCAGAAAAGAAATTCAAATGATGATGGAATCTGATGATTTCTTTTTCTCAGGATGGCACTTTCCTTGGTTTCAATTGTTTGATGACTTTGGATTCTTGATTCTGTTTTTTGAATTTTGATTTCTGTTTCATTTTGACTCAATGAAAATCCTTGTGCAGCCAGAACTTAAAAAACTGGCAAGGCAGATGAGATTGATATTGAGTCTTCCTCTCAGTTGATGATATTTGATCTGATGAGAGGGAAACATGAAACTCAAGTGATGATTTTTTTTGATTCTCTGATGGGTTTCCTTCTGTTGTTGGATCTTTTAATGCTGTTAAGCACTTAGCTCTGATACCATATGAGAATTTGAGTGAAAAGTAATTTTAAATTTTATTGTTGAATGATGTTTACAGAGAAATCTTGTACAAAATGATAATGAGAATGTTATTAGCTCGGTAAAACAATGGTTATAATATATAATATTACTATACTGGGCTTTGGGTTGAATTGATATAAAGCCCAGATCCGTTTCGTAAATAAAGGAAAAAATGTTAGTCTTTGGATCTTCAATCAGAGGCTGTGAGATGATTTCTTCTCTTATAATCCAATACTTCTGCTCTCCGTTAAGTCATATTCTAATAGATGTGTATCACATCTCTTACATGCATCAACAAATGATACTAATAATCTTGTACTAAATGACTCTCTCTTTTGCCAAAAAGCATTCATATAATGGTATGATGCTAAAAATATGGGATGAATCATAATGCATTACTCATGGAAGAGTAAGTACTTTCTAAGCACCTAAACTGTTTGAACTATATGTCAAAATTTATTATAAACCATTGTAAAAAAATATTTATAAAAATTAAACTATATATCATTTTATTTTTTATTATAAAATACACTTATTTGTAAATGTTCATACTTAACATTCAAAAATGGTACATGGGCTGAAATTAACCAAGATGAATTGCATAAAAATATGCAACAACACTATCGCAATGTACGATGGTGGCCGATAGCTGATACAATACATAAAGTTCAATTTTTTTGAAAAATATAAATTATCAACAATGATATATATAGCTTAATGGAACAGAATGCAAGTACCAGCAGTTTACTATATTTTGCAGAATAATGCAATGGCTTTTGAGCTTTCAAACTAAACAAAATGAATAATATTCTTTCCTATAAAAGTTCTTTAGCCAACTTCTGTTCCTTTTTCTTTGCATTATGGATAATCGAAAATTACTCATTTGATTCTTTCTTTTAATGATGAGGAAATATTGAGTAGCATTTAATACCATTCAATTCTCAACTATAATAAATAATGATTTGCTTGATAAATACACTAACATGGCCCATAATAGTTTAGTATCTTGCGCATTTGAAAAATCTTTATTTTGCACATTTGAAAAATCTATTCAGATCACTTGTATTTCTTACATACATTTGCTTACCATATTTCCCCATGTAAAAAGTACATAACTAGTTATGAATGCTTACACTGATATACATAAACATTCATTGTATGCTTGACAAACCTAAAGTCACATCAAATTAGTCTGGAATAGGCTTTTTTTTAAACTGTGAAGTGCAAAGATACAATAAGAGGTAGCTGCAAAATGAAAATATTTTTCTCACTTTGCGGAAATATGGAAGAACACCGACATCGTTTTATTGATTTATTTATTTTGGAAAAAGTATTACCAATAGGTTTTTGATTTAAAGCACCATACTAAGTGTTAATGGTGGCTTTTCTTGTAATGTGTTCAAAAGTACACATCCTTAAGAAAATGTAATATTTAAACCATTTATCAAAGTTAGATTTTGTACTTAAACGAATTCAAGAACAGTGTGGTTAAGCCTATCAGACTTGAGCATGTATTAGGCTATTAGCCCTCATCTGTAAATCAGTATCTAGTTCAGGGCCAATACCAGCTTACTTCTCTCTTCTACTTACTTCTTTCATAATTTCTTCACACAATAAGCAAGTTTAAATTAGGATAACTTGCATGGAGGCACTAGATAATTAATTAAATAGACTGCCTGCTATGCATCCAACTTCTTGAAAACATGCTGAAAAATCCAACTCTCTTACTGTCATCTCAGTTCGTATTGACTTACATAAGCAGATGAAGTATGTGGTACAAACTCATTTAATTAATATTCGTTATAAGATTTCTCCAGTAGTTTGTTAGAAAAATCACAGTGGTTAGTTAATAATATTTTTCGACTGATTGTATTTCTAATACTTATATTAGGTTCAGGATAAAATAGTTAGGCTAAAACTTAAGGGAACTGTTTAATTTTCCTATAAGTGCTGGCAACAGGGTGGTATTTCCATATCCTGGTGGTCCTAGCAAAAATGTCATGCTGCAAATGATCAAACATACAATTTGTAAGTTAACTTCAACTGTTATATTAAAGGAGATGCTG
This sequence comes from Allium cepa, assembly GCA_030765085.1. Taxonomy (NCBI): domain Eukaryota; kingdom Viridiplantae; phylum Streptophyta; class Magnoliopsida; order Asparagales; family Amaryllidaceae; genus Allium; species Allium cepa. Next base: position 453,775,556 of record CM060932.1, read on the forward strand.
ATACTTGTTATGCAAAAAATGTACGTGAATGTTATTCCAATCATAGTTTAAGCTATACTTCTTATAAGTTTATCTATTTTATTTTTGTTTTGGTTTTAAGCAAAATATTATATACTTTCCTAGATGATTTGATGATCCCATTAACAACTTTTAAGATGCTTATTTTTGCACTTTTATTTTCTAGTCAAGGCATTTTTGCTACACCTTATTCCAACTACTGTGTAACCGTGCGTTGCACAGGATATGTTGTAAAAAAAAATATTACAACCATTTTTGAAAAATATAACTTATTATGCAATATCTAATGGATTTTGTTAGGATAAATGAGTTATAAATTGATGTTAATATATTTATAACTGTGTATTTTTTTATGAGATCATTTATTTTTATATTTTAATAAAAATTAAATTATCATTTTTATTGATAAAAATGAGTTATATATTGATTTTTCTTTTGGGATTAATTATTTATCATTGAAATAAAAGAAAATAAGCATTCTTCATAAAGTTTGAAATTAATGTTTTTATAAAATTTCATAAATTAATATTTATGTACATATATTTTGAAATTGACATTTAGGTTTGGATACATGTGACTAAAAGATAAATGACGTATAAATTAAATTTCAAATATTGCTTAAGAGGATGACAACAAAAATAGAAGTGTAATATCAAAGACTCAATGTATTTGTATGCATTTATAGTTCTTACACCACATATTTATCAAGATAATTATATGATCTTATCAGAGTGATAAAAAAATATTTATTTAACTACTAAAAGAAATATTAAGTGAAAATAAGATCTGAAACGTTACAAATCACATTGTCATTTTAATTATGTAAAAAATTAATTTTTAATCCATTGTGTCATAACTTATTACTTTTATTTATAATAAAACTTTTCAAAAAAGATTTAACATTTATGTAAAAAAGGTATTGTCCATTAATTAACTCGGATTAAGAATATAAATAATTAAAATGTAACGTTTTTATACAAAATGTACTAATTGAAAATATTTATTATTTTTTCAATATTACAGAATATAAACATTCATCATTAGTCATTCGTCATTAATTGTAATGTTATTCTACGTAAGATATAATTTAATAATGATAAAGAGTCCATTTGACATGCCAATTTTATGAAGGAAAAACACTATATATGTTTGTAATGATGTAACAATTTTGAAAACAAATCTTTTTGTATATATTTATTTGTAATGAAATACCAACTTTAGAAAGAAAAAATTTATGTATATATTTCTTTTCTATTAAATAACTAATTTTAGAAAAAAAAATTATGAAATTAAATGTAGAAAAATGTAAAAGTATCAAAGATAATTTTGTATATAATTGTGAAAATAATAAATTATATGGACTTAAATGAAAATATAGTTTTACCATTTAAGTCGGTATAAATGCGGTATACACATTGAATTATCATTTTTTATGATTTATTAGATTAATTAATAAATATTTGATAATTGGGTTTAGTAAATAAATTAAATTCAAGATCGGTTAGTAAATTCAAATATAAGGATTTGAATGTAAAATAATATAAGAAAACTTAGGAGAAATCCATAAATGATTGGATAAATTATTGAATGTTGGCACTTAAATGTAAAATGATAGGAGAGAATATTAGTAAAATATTGTAATAGTTTGTATATAATAGTGAAAATTTAAAACTATCTGGACTTGGATGAAAAATTAATTTCACCATTATTGTCATTAATATGAATGCGGGTACACATATTGAATTGTTATTTATTAGATCAATTGATGAATATTCGTAATTTATTTAAAATGCTTAAATTCAAGATAAAGTAACCAAATAATATATATATATGGACTTAAATGTAAAATAACAGAAAAAACTTGGAATAAATCTGCAAATAATTGTAAAAATTAGCATTAAATTTTAAAGATAAAAGAGAACCAATAAAAATATGGTAATAATTATACTAACAATAAATTGTGAGGATGTGAAAATGAAAATAAAATATCTAGAGAGAATTAAGGAGAGATGAGTAAATTCCTAGAATTAATAAAAGAGCTTTAAATTCTTCTGCTTTACTATTATTTTATAGATATAAACTACACAGCTTGAATTTTCTTCCTAACATGTGATATTTTAAATTTATTTATACTTATCTATTTTATTTTCCAGTCCAGGCACATATGTGTCAAATTGTTGATGTAATCCCTTCAAACTCTATATGTGTGCTACAAAACAAAAATTCATTTCTTTTTATTTTATATAGTAAACATTTGCATTTGTTATTTAGTACACATGATAGAATTCAAAAGAGTTTGCATTAAAGCTTTGATAGAGACATACGTATGATAGAATTCAAAAGAGTTTGCATTAAAGCTTTGATAGAGACATACGTATCAAAGATTTTTTTTTCTGTCAAAGCTAAACAATTACAGCAATAAGTAGGTTTTGATAATTATAATTACTGAACATTAGCATTTTCCAGTGCAAATTGAAGCTATAAAAACACTTCATAAGCACAAAATTCTGATTAATAATAAACACATTTAAAACTAGTCAACATTCAGCAATAAGATTTTTGATTGAAACAAACACAATCTAAGTAACAAAGTTGATCAAAGTATTTATTATACGTGAGGGTTAATTCAACTATATATTGGCATCTTCTAACAATACAGTTTCATTGCCGAGTACTTTCACAAGATGATCGTTAAGCACTTTGGCTTGCCATGATCCAAAATCAGGATTTGCTTTTTATATTGCCAAACTAATGTACTTTCTTTATGTCCAATGTATGACCTGTCAGTTGCCTCTATGTATTGCTTTATGACCGATTCAACTATTTTCTTCCAGCCATCCTCTATAGCTATTAAGGCTGTTATGCTAACGGTAAATTTACCATTATTATACCATTATCAGTCAATCAGTTACCATTTTAAAGTAAAGTCGGTTTACTAGTATAATCGGTATATTGACGGTAAATTTAACAATTTTTATGGTAAAACATCGATAATATTTTTTCAAAACCAATGGTAACGGTAATTTACCAATCCGTTCATAATACATTGATATTCATGTAAGACGTATTACGGGCATTTAAAATCAAGAAAATAGTTTAATTTATTTCAGTAATTCAACTCAAATGATAAATAAGTGCACTCCTTTTCTATGTCATTTATTAGGTAATCCAATGGGGTATATAATAAAGCATCGTTCAGTGTAAAAATATATCAACTTGTTATTTTTCCAAACAAGCGGTAATTTACCATTACCAGCGTAACGGTTACTAGTTTATTGGTATATCAGTCAATCGGTAACGGTAAACAATTTTAGTTTATCAGTAAAAAGGTACGATAACTTTATTTACAAAATGGTAACGGTAACCATTAACATAACAGCCTAACAGCTCTATTGCAAATTTCCCAACTCAAATTTCTATTCCATCGGTGTCTTAAGCACCAAAATACAGACATTTTCCAATGACAAAAGGTATGATTTTATAGATTCAAGTTTGTAAAGATAAACAGTGGAATAGTTAAATTTCACCACCATTATCAATAGTTAGACAATGTAATAGTTATACAAGATGATAATGTATATTATATGTTATTTAGTAACAAGATGGCACGAGAAAAAAATACAATCAAAGGTGAAAATAATATACCCATTTTCAGTAGATAAATTTATACGAAATGATAATTTATCATTCTCAATTAACAAACATCCTTCTAATGCTCTTAGTTTGGTCCCATCGACTACCTTGTTTCCGTTTTTCCGATCGTCTATAATTTGATCTATAACAGATGCTTGGGGCTTGCAGTGACTAGAGAAGGGCTGCGATTACTAGAGACGGATGCTCAGGGTTGGTAGCTTGCTGCGGTATGGATGCTTAGGGTTGCTGGCATGCAAATGGAGGAGAATGCGACGGTTGGGTATTTAGGGGTTTTTATAGAAATGAGGTGGGAGTTTGACCGGGTTCAGGTTTGATAGGGGATAGGGTAAAGGGGAGATAAGTTTTAAGCGGTAAATAAAAACAATCGAGGAAATTTAGGCGGGAGTATCAAAATGTATATGATGGTGAACCTAATATAGCATTATGTTTTGCAGTGTTTATGTTTTCCATTTTGGATGAAATCAACAACAGCAATTATTATACAGTCGTTGTGTTTGTGTGATGTTAAAAATAATATCTCTTGTAACATACGACGCTTAACTAACGGGCTTTTCCTTCACTAGTATTCTAAAACCATTATAAAACTATATACGGTGCTTCTCCACCCACAATGCTTAAAAAAATTCAAAACAATACGATATGATGAAATGTAAAACAAATAAATCAATTCTGTATTACCCATCCCCATTCATTTTGACTATCTGTCTCGATTATAGTTTCTAGGTTTACTGTTAATTTAATAGTGTTCATAGGCTGACTAATTACCGGTTAAATATTTATGGACTCTCTATCCTATTCCATAGTTTTAATAGGATCACTAGAAATTTATTTTCCTCTACCAATATCTTTATTGTTTCATGGGTTCTCCCTAAACCTATTGGCAACTCCAATATCATTTCCATTATCCTAGTTTTCATGGGTTGACTAGGAATCTATTAACATCTGTCAATATCTTAATCCGGATATAGTTTTCATTGACTAACTACAAACCTATTTACCCCTGCTAATATCAAATCATAGTTTTCATGGACTAACAATGAATCTGTCTTTCTGACATCTTCATTATGCATACTTTTCATGGGCTTACTATGAACCTATTGGTCCCTGTTGTTTGCTTAAAAGTTGGACAAACATCTCTAAACCTGACTTTTTAGTTAAGTTTCATTTGATTTGATTGGTTTGGGTTTTTTTATGTTCCAACATGTAACGGAATGAATTTTAGCAAGTGCAGAGACAGTTCACAAGTTCAAAGTTTGGAAAGCGGATAAGAAAATTAAATAATCCAGAGTTTTTATAATGGTTCAGCACAAATGTTCCTACATCCACTTTCCATCTTATTATCCTCTCTTTGATTTGATTACAAGTACAATATATATTTGAAAACGGTAAAAACTTTAAGTAGCCGAAGTGATGGTTTTTCAGCAGAGTTTTCTCTCTTTTTCTTCAAAAATCTATCCTAGTTGTTATTGACAAGTCTGGTATTTATAGAGTGGAGTTGTGAAGTATGGAGGAGAAGTTATAGCTTCCTGAGTTTGGTTTGGCATTTGAGTCAGGAGTAGTTTGCCTGGACCGATGGTCCTTCTTTTCTTTGGTTCGGTGATCCTTCCCTGGAGTATCTCACTTGCCGGACCAAACATTTGATGTGGCATGCTTGTCATAGCGGACCAAATGTTTGTCTGGTAATGGATATGTCGTGCCGGACCAAATACTAGGTCCAGCATATCAGAAGATGCTAGACAAAATATTTGGCCCGGTGTCTCTGAGGATGCTGAACCAAATACTTGGTCCGATATACCATAGGATGTCGGACCAAATATCAGGCCGGCATGCGGGCCCACATATTTAGTTCGGCATTTTTGCAAATGTCGAACCAAGCATCTGGTCTGGTAATTTCGTTTTCTATACCCCTGCTTGCCTTCGCTTCCTTCTTCCTTTGCTTGCCAGAAAACTGAGCCAACATTTGCCCTCCCCCCTAAAGTGTGTTGTGTAACTACACGACATGCTTTGTTTTGGTCCGGTTTTTGAGCTCTTACCATCGAATGATAACTAGCGACCATTCATCTTCCTTCTTCTTTAAATACCGCCTCCCGCTTCTGTTCTTTTTTTTATTTCCTTAATCAAACTCTTCTAACCTATCACGGTCGCCTACAAATTAAATTCTGCTTGTCTTCTCTGTTCAAATTTGGTGTTCTCGCATCTTTGCAACTTGAGGTAAGCTTCCCTAAACTTGATTGCTAGCTTTATGGTTCTACGGTTTCGATGTTTAGTAGAGTTCAATGCAAGGATGAGCGAGTTCAATCTCGCATTGAAGGAAAGGAAAAAGGTGGTGGGGATTTGGTAAAGGAGAATCAGGATTGGAGTTTATTCGTGAATTTTTGTTCAAGTATGAGAGGCGCAAGAGAAGTTAGGAATCTGAGAGTAATTTTTTATTTATGCATGCTTGGGCATCTCCAATAGAACATCTTCCGCTCAATGGGCAGAAATGGCATGGATTGCTCCTATGCATTCGTTTTTCACTATGGAATCGTAGTAGTTTCAATGCTATGTGCCCTAGCCATTAAGCTATTACTAGCTGAAGTAGAAGACAACCAACAGGCACTGTTAAAATGCTCAGTCTTGATGCATTTGTATCACTGGCAAGTAATGTGACCCGGTGTGTCTGGTTCAGCGTTGGTAGTATTGAAAATGCCGAACCAAATGGTTCGAGTATGGTGGCAATTGGTACGCCAAACCAAAAGGGGAAGTATTTTGAGATGGTCGGGTTTAGGAATATGGATTTAATTGGGCTAGGCCATGAATGCTTCTGTTTCCATTCATAATGGAATCTCTTTTGATTTTACACTTGACTTTTACTTTCTTGCATAGGGATATGTCTTCTGGTCGCGAGGTCCATTCCAAGTTTGCGGCTTCATAGCCTACCATGGCTGGTCCCTTTTCTTCTGATGCTCCAGTCAATCCCCCCAGGCAACCCAGTTCTGTTTACTCTTTAGTCGTAGGCTATGCTCCTAATCAATCGCTGGTTAGGCCTTCGGAGTGTTATCCCAGCGTGTGGATGATAGAGAAGCTGAACTCTATAGCTACTTCAATTGGTATAGATCGTCGATACATGATATTTCCTAGTCCAGATGATAAAGCATGCTTTCCTCCAGGCGGGTATATGACATATAGCAAGTATCATCGCATGTGCGGCGCGATTCCTCCACTTACCGACTAGATTGCTAGCTTCGTGATATATTTGAAGGTCGCTCTCATGCAACTTCAACCGAGCTCTTATGATATCCTGACATGTTTATACCTGATATTCGTAAAGTGGTATCAAAGACCCCCACCCATAGAGAATCGGATATATGTATAACGTGAGGAGTTATCGGAAGAGGAGTCCTTTAATCAGTTTAGAGTCCGCCCACAAGTTCAAACCCATCTTGGATCTATATTCTAAGTTTAGCATGTTCAAGAGGGAATATTTCTTTATACGTGATGATACCATGGCCCAACATGCTTTTACTTCTGGCTGTAAGTTATTGTATTATCTTTCCTAGGCTTTCTGTCAACTTGGCTTCTTGTCGTCCCATAATTTTCAGGTTGTGCGAAGGCGGTGGAGGACGACGGCTTAAGAAAGATGGACAAGGAAATATAGGTTATCCTAAAGGCCAAGTCGGAAGCCTCATTCCTACTCCATGAAGTCGCCCTTCGATTTTAAATTGATCGGCTCAGACAATCCGTGTACAAGATTAGGCCAAGTTCTGCTGAGAGAGCGCCGGGAGCCGAATGAGACGGGGGTGACGGAGACAAAGCTAAGGGACCAGATGAGGAGGGCGGTATGGCTAAGCCTAGATGAAAGCGAGACATAAGAATAGCACAGTTCGTCCTTCCCGTTCAAGGAAATCTCTGCGTATTTAGGAGCTCCTTCCCCTAGAGACGAAGAAGGTTCTCGTTTGGGAGTAGAAAGTGAAGAGGTGGAAGGATCGGAACGCAACTCCAACGCAACGGAAGGGGATGTTCATGTATCTCTAAACCTTGACATTATAAGCAGCGAGGGGTTGGGCATGGATCCTTTAAAAAATGCCGAGGGTGGATGAGAGTGGCCTAAGCATATGGAACAACCCGAGCCGGTCCCAAAACCGACTCCTGTTTCTATTCTTACCTAGTATAACGTGGCTTTGCGTTATCTAGGTGGAATACCGCCTCTTCCAGCACAAGGTGGAGGGGGAATTGGTGAGGAGTTCGGGCTTTCTCCGGGTACTTTTGGTTACTGTACGGATTTTGAAATACTTCTTGAAAACTTTTTGTTTTTCAACGGGTCTCAGCCTCCTCTGACTCCTCAATCCAATGATGTTCAGTCGTCGTGTGCTCTCCTTCCTTCGAGTGGATCCCATCCCCGGGTATTCCTTATTTGAGTAAGACCCCGCCCTGGCCATATGATCCAGTCAACCCTAAGGGTTTGTAGTAGTTTGATGTGTCTTTGTGTCTTGATCGTTTCGTGTTTCTTTTATTCTCTTTCGCTTTCTTGGATCTAATATTGTTGCCTATATTCCAGGGAAAAGGAGAACCCCAAAGAGGAATGAAGTCCGCAGGCGGCTTGAGCTGTTCAAACGATTGAAAATGACTTCCGTTTCTTCCAAGGTGACTTTTCAGGAGGAAAAAATCGTGCAAGAGAATACTAGGGAGACACTATCAGGCCCGAATATGGGAGAGAGTCGTGAGTCATCCTAGAAATATGCGATGTCCTCGGATAAGGAAGCCACCTCTCCTGGCTCCTAAACTTCCTCTCACCGTCGCTGTCGCTATCCGATGGGTTTTGAAGTGCATGAGTTCTAGATGAGTTAGGAGAGGGTAATGTTGATCCTTTTTTCTCGGATTATCAACAGCCAATACAGAATCCCTTTGAGAGTCATTCTAATATTAATCCCGGTTATGTGGGTCTTCGTGTGGCAGATCCTGACACCGAGTTCCTCTTACCTCGAAATCCCTTTCCGGATCCTAGATGAGGCGAAGACTCTTGATTCTGCTAACTTGACAACGAGGATGGTCCACATTACAGATGAGACCAGAAACATAGTAGATTATCAGTTCCGTTTAGCCAAAGCTAGTGAAGAAGTTGGGGGGTGCCAATGCGCTGTTGTGTCTAGAGATGGAGGACCTTCGCAAGGCGCTCAGGGAGAAAGAGGCTAAGTTAGAGGAAGTCAAAGCAACCCGTGCCTCCGAGATAACGAAGGTCAAGGAAGAGGCAAGGAAAGAGGCTGCCGACCTATGTAAGACGCAGATTGACATGGCTATTAGTTCGAGGATGAAGCTCGGTGGAAGGATCAAGAGCGAATTCTCTCCCTTAAGGGCAAAGTGAAGAAATTGGAAGAGGCCTTAGCCGTGCTGAAGGAGTCGTGGGGAAAGTGACAAAAGGATAAGGAATCATATCTAGCTGAGATCGACAGGTTGAAGGTGGAGCATGCTTGGTTGAGGAGGGATAAGGAGCAGCACATGAATAAGGTGATGGCTCTCCAGACCAAAGTCGACAAATCCAGCGATTTTTGCGACATGATCAATTAGACGCTGAAGGATACTTATTACATGTTCTAGAGACACAGGAACCTTCAGTGGATGGATGACTAACCTCAGGTGATGGCCGGAATCCATGCTTGGCTTATCGAGGAGACTAAGGCTGTAGTCGCACTGGAAGAAGGGGCTGTGTACGATGTTGGGATGGTGAATAGCCAGTTCACAGTGGAGGAGACCAAAGCCATTGCCAAGGGGTATGAGTTGCTGGCTAAGGACGAGGATGATGAGGATGGATCAGATCTCGAGGGGCTCGGTGATCCAAGTCACATTGCCGCAGGTATCTCGTCTTTATACTTTAGCTCTTCCATCACCTATTCTGGATTACAAACTTATAATTATTTTTACTTGCATCGTGTAGGGATGTCTTCGAGGCAAGTTAGGCCTTAGCAAAAGGAAGGTGAGTCTCTCAAGCAATCCAAGCTCTCAAAGGACATGGCTGGAGGGAACGGGCCGAGTGGCAAGGACGTCTCTCCTTCTTAGTCAAGGAGATTTCGTTTTCCTTTTTCTGCATTCATTTTGGAGGATGTATGGACGTTTTGCATGTGTATATAAATATAAGTGATAAGCTTTGTACAAGAAAAATTTAACGTTGTACTATTCAACTTCTTTTTTTATATGTTTATCTAGGATGACTTTTGTGATACGTGCTTTTTATAGTCTACGGTGTCTATTTGTGAACTGTTTAAGACTTAATTAATCGTTGTAGTGTTTGGAGACATAGAGAACCACAAATGCATTGTCACATTCAAGGCTAATCGTGAATGATAACTACTTGGGCTAATGCCCTTGTCGGGAGTATTATTCGATTTATCGTTGCCGGCGTGTGTAATGTCGATCATCAAGTGCGAACTACCCCTAGCTGCAGCCATGCCTTAATCGTGGGGTTTATAATCGGTTCACAATTGTCGGCAAGCCAACGCTAATGATGAACTGCCTAGGCTATAATTTGTGCCTCATTCGTGGCTTATGATCAGTTCATTATTGTCGACTTGGGGGGGGCGATCGTCAGTATAGGCTTGTTTCGTGCCCTGTATCATTGCTATCTTACTTTCACTACTGCCGGCGAGAATCTAAGATTGATCGGTGTAGGAATGGTCATCAGATAAAATAATTAAACGAAAGAACATTTTAAATAAGATAAGTAATACGAGACACCAGATTTTTATAGTGGTTCGACTAAAATATGCCTACGTCCACTGTCTTTCTTTTATTGCTTTAGTACATGTTTCTTTACAACTCAACAGAAGTAGCGGCAGAGGTGTTGGAGATTCTGTGCTTTCCCAAACACCTCTCCATCTACCGCTGATAATATGCAAGCTCCATTATGAAGGTCTTTATGAACAACAAATGGTCCTTCCCAAATTTTATCTAACGTCCCAGGTCGTGGGATGACTCGTTTAAGAACCAAGTCTCCTTCTTGCAGAGTTCAAGGCTTCAATTGGAATTGTATTGCCTCACCACCTGCTGTCTATGAGCGGCTGCTTTGAGGGCAGCATCATTTCTCTTCTCCTCGATCAGGTCGAGTGATATGCTTAAGAGTTCCTCATTTTCTTTTGAATTATAGTGTATTCTTCGATGTGAGGGGACAATTATTTCAACGGGGAGCATGGCTTTGGCTCCATATGTCAGTGCGAAAGGAGTGTGCCTGATTGCGGTTTTATAAGAATTCGATAGGCCCACAAAGCCATAAGCAATTTGTCGACCCATGCCACCTTGGATTTTTCTAGTTTCTTCTTGAACAGTGTTTTCAATACCTTGTTCATAGCTTTAACTTGTCTATTTTCCTGTGGATATGCAACAGTTGAAAAGCTTTGGGAAATCCCATGTTCATGGAACCAATTGGCGAATTCTTCGATGTCCAATTAGAGTCCATTATCTGATATAATTTTCTATGGCACCCCATACCTACACAGGATGTTATGTATTAGAAAATTTATCACTTTGGTAGATGAAATCTTGTTTAAAGGTTCTGCTTCCACCCATTTGATGAAGTAATCCACTGCCACTATGGCATATTTTGCTCCTCTTCAACCTATGGGGTGTTCCCCGATTAGGTCAATCCCCCAGATGGCGAAGGGCCAAGACTAACCATTCGAGTTAGACCAGTAGGTGGCAGTCTTGGAATTTTGCAAATCTTTGGCACTTGTCGCATTTTATAGCAAACTCGATTGCATCTTTATTTAGTGTGGGCCAAAAGTAGCCATAGCGCAGGATCTTTTTGGCTAGAGTTTGACCACCGGTGTGGTCGCCGCAACTTCCTTGGTGTGTGTTGTTGAGAATATCTTTCGCTTCGTTTCCTACGACACACCTCAGTAGGGGACTCGAAAACCTGCGACGATACAGGACGCCCTCCTGAATGGTGTAGCGGGTTGCCTTCCTTAGGATTTTTCTAATCTCATTGCGATTTGCCGATAGGATTCCTTCTTGCAAGTATTTGATGATGGGGATCACCCATGTCTTTTTGCTACTACTGATGGGCGCGATCTGAAGACACTCGAAGCTTGGTGTGGCTTGCATCAAAACGGGGATTGCCCCTAGCATCGGCTTATTTCTCATGCTAGCTTCTTTGGCAAGGGTATGTGCTTCTCGATTCTCCTCCCGTAGGATATGTATGATTACATAGTAGTCTAGCTCAATCAGGAGGGTTTTAGTCTTGTTGAGGTAAAAGGAAATTCTTTGCCCATGAGTCTGGAATTCCCCAAAAATTTGGTTTACGATTAGCTGTGAGTCACTGTGTATGCATATTGATTTGATCCCTATTTCCCTAGTGATTTCCAAGTCAGCTATTATTGCTTCGTATTCATCGTCGTTATTGGTTGCGGTGAATTCTAGCTCAACGCGTAACTTAACTTTCTTCCTCGGGGGTGATGATTACTATTCTTGGCTTTGAGCCGAGCTTGTTGGATGCTCCATCCACAAACTTATTCCACTCATTTGTTTCCTCTATTCTGATGGTCATATCCTTGTTCTGAATGGAGAATTCAGCTATGAAACCAGCCAGAACCTACCTTTTGATTGCGGTGCATGGATGATAGGTGATATCATTGTTAGTCCTTAAGATGATGGTTTTGATGACAACAACCTTAGGACTTGTTATAAATATAAATACTAACATCATAGTTTAGATATATGTGTGTGTGTGTGTATGTAGGATATAAACATGTAGGTACCAAGAATGAAGACTGTACAGTATAGAGATTCAAGACTGAAGATGTCAAGATTGAAGGCTCATGAGTATCAAGATATCAAGAGTCAAGATTTCAAGAGTATAAGATAAGTATTGAGTCTAGAATTATGTTAAAACTACTTGAAAGCACTTACATCTTTATTCGAAATTTATTCGTGGAATGGAATCCACTTCGAGCCTGTTAAAGAGATGGAACCCACGACAATATCTAGTGGAACATATTGTGGTCCTATTTCGATATCTACTAATTTTATAAAAATACTTTTCAAAAATATGTCTCTTGTTTTTAAAAAAATGCTTTCAAAACTTTCTTTTCAAAAAGAGATGTCTCTTGGATTTAAATGTTTTAGCCTCAAAACTATTTTTATCATTTCTAATATTTTGATTTCAAAATTGTCCTTGTTTTTAAACCATCTCTTGTTTTAAATACAGAGCTTTAAAATATTTATATACTCAAATTTTAAATCACTTTATAGATAAAGATTATATATATTAAAATTTACTTTCTAAACTCTTTTATATGTTTAAAAAATATTCAAATATATTTACAAAGTTTAGAAATTATTTTGACAATTATGGAAACCAATTTTAATAAGAAAATCAAGACATCAATTTTGCCTAGAGCATGTCGACATCCCTCAACCCTTCATGTCGACATTGTTTCTGTTAAATTCAAAATTCAAGTTTTCAAAAGAAGTGTCCATTCGTTGTATCCTTTCACGAATAGATATGGTTATTGCTCTACTATAAATACCAGTAGTTCTAAGCGAATTTATCACCAAATTTCATTTATTTTCTCACATCTTCATCTTCCACATTTATTCTGAAGAATCCTAAACTATACTCTGCCAAAATACTAAGTGAATCAAACTTGATTATCTCTTGTTTGATTCCCTGCTACTCTCTCCATAAGATCTCAATGCTATTCAAAGTTATAGGATCTTTTGTAAATCAAATTGTTGAGTAAAAGGTGCGGTTGAGCCTTAAAATCAATTGGGTGTGATTGTAGCCTCGAAAATAAATTAGGTTATCTTGAAGCCTGATTAAATCAAGAGAGTTTCCCTGGACTCGAATACAGGAGGGTGTACCTCGTAGCCTTCAAACCGAGGGTGTAATCTAGGAGATTATTTTGATAAGAAATCTGTACGATTGTACAGGACTGGGTGTAGGGTAACTCCGAACAAGTATAAAATCCTAGTGTGTTCTTTCATTTACTGTTTTTATTTAGTATTTGCATCTATGTCTGATTCTGTGACTATATCTGTGTCGATGAATTGCATTTGTTGGTGATTAAATTGCATAAGTTTCAAAAAGATTTAGAAAATACATAAAACACTATTCCACCCCCCTTCTCTAGTGTTATTCCGGCCTTACGTTCCGTAATTCGCATTTATCACATTTGGTATCAGAGCACTGGTTTTCGAAGTTTTCATAAACTGAATTTTAAAAAGTTTTAAAATGGCTATTTTTGGGGATTTTGATAACACTTGTTTAAACTGTTAAAATCATCATCTCATAAGTCTGCATATAGTCATTATAAAAAATAAAGTTATCTACCGAGTTTCTATTCTGTGTAGAAAGAAAAGTGTTATATGGTCTTTGAAGAATCAACACTCAATGGATAGATTGTGAAAATCAAGAAGAATAAGTGGATATGATAGTGGATGTTCAAGACACATGACTGGTAATCCAGATATGTTGAATGATATTATCTATAAAGATGGAGGATTGGTTAATTTTGTAGACAACTCAAAAGGATATGTGATTGGCATCGGCAATGTCGGTAACTCTAAAATCCTACTACTTCTAATGTTTATTAGTTAAGAATCTGAAACACAATTTGCTTAGTATTAGTCAACTTTGCGGTAAAGGGTACAAAATTAATTTTGAAAAAGATAAGTGTCACAACAAAGATAATTATTCAAATATTATATTTGAAGGAATTAGGAAGAAAAATATTTATATTCTTAGTATGAAAATTTCAAATGATAGTCTATATCTTTTGGCTAATACAAGTGACCCTTGGATTTGGCATAAAAGATTTGTGCATTTGAATTTTAAACTCTTATCTAGACTTTCTAAACTTGATCTAGTAAGAGGTCTCCCTAGAATGAATTTTAAAATAGGTGGTATATGTGATGCTTGTCGATTAGGAAAACTTAGGAAGAGTTCTTTCAAATTAAAAGATATGATTTCAACTTCAAAACCACTTGAGTTACTTCACTAGATTTGCTTGGTCCATCTCAAATTCAATCAATAAATCACAATAAGTATGTCTTTTGTAATTGTAGATGATTATTCTAGGTTCACATAGATAATTTTTATGAAACATAAAAGTGATACTTTTGATTCATTTAAAAATTTTACAAAAAGACTTCAAAACCAACTTTCTTTAAAAATTATAATTATTCGCAGTGATCGGTGTGGGGAATTTAAAAATGAAAATTTTGAGATATTCTGCAATAAAAAGGGAATAACTCATACTTTCTCTTTTTCGAAAACTCCACAACAAAACGGAGTGGTAGAACGTAAAAATAGGACGATTCAAGAGTGCGCTAGAACAATGCTTTCAGATAGTAATTTACCAAAACATTTTGGGCTGAAGCCGTCACTACAGCTTGCTACATTTTGAATAGAATATTAATTAGATCTTTAACTGATAAAACATCTTATGAACTTCTTTACAAGAAGAAACCAAAGGTATCTTTTTTTAGAATCTTCGAAAGTAAATATTTTATTTTAAATACAAAAGACAATTTGGACAAATTTGACCTAAATTCGATAAAGGAATTTTTAACGGATATTCCAATAGAAGTAAAGCATACAGAGTTTTCAATTTAAGAATTAATACCATTGAAGAAACAATGCATGTTTCGTTTGATGAAAATTTCAAAGATGTTGAACAAATTAATGATGAAGATTTTGCTACCCTAAATAATGAATCAATTGAAACAAATAATGAACTTAGTCATCCAAATAAAGAGGTTAAGCTTTTAAAAGATCATCCTATAGAAAATATACTAGGAGATATTGAATCTTTTGTTAGAATTAGAAATGAACTAAATAACATGAGTAATATAACTTTTATATTATCTATTGAACCTAAAAATTCAAAGGAAGCGTCGTCTGATGATTCATGGATTCTGGCTATGCAAGAAGAACTGAATCAATTCACCAGAAATAATGTTTGGGAACTTTTTCCTAGACCCGATAATAAAACTGTAATAGGAACTAAATGGGATTATAAAAATAAAATGAATGAACTAGGTGAGGTCGTTAGAAATAAAGCTCGATTAGTCACACAAGGTTAATGTCAAGAATAAGGAATTTATTTTAATGAAACCTTTGCACCCATAGCAAGATTAGAAGCAATTATAATTCCACTTGCTTTCGCAAACTACAATAATATCAAATTATTTCAAATGGATGTTAATAGTGCTTTTCTACATGGATTTGTTAAAGTGGTATTTTATATTGAACAACCTCCACCCTTTGAAGATAAAAAAATTTCAAACCATATTTTCGAACTTAAGAAAGCCATATATGGTCTTAAACAAGCTCCTAGAGCATGGTATGACAGACTAAGATCTTTCTTATTACAATCAAATTTTGAAATTGGTAAAGTAGATAATACTCTTTTCATTAAAAGAAATAAAAATAATATCCAACTAGTACAAGTTTATGTAGATGATATTATTTTTGGTTTAATTAATCATGAAATGAATAAAGAATTTTCTGAAATAATGACAAAAGAGTTTGAGATGAGTTATATGGGTGAACTTACTTTCTTCTTAGGCTTAAAAATAAAACAATTAGATAATGGTATTTTTATTAGTCAAGAAAAATATGCTAGGGATCTACGTAGTAAATTTGGTATGACTATTGCGAGTGGAAACCCACTCGTACGGCAACTAATGAAGCTTTAAATAAAAAAGATCTTTCAAAAGATGTAAATCAAAAACTATATAGGGAAATGATTGGATCACAACTCTATATCACTTCGAGTAGACCTGATATCTGCACAGTGTTTGTCTCTGTGCAAGATATCAATCTTAACCCAAAGAGGCTCACTTAAAAGCTGTGAAACATATCATAAGATATGTTAAACATACTTTTGAATATGGTTTATTTTACCCTAAAAATGATTCATTTGATTTAATCTCTTATTGTGATGCTGACGATGCTGATTGCAAATCTGACCGAAAAAATACAAGTGGAATTTGTCACTTTTTGGGGCATTCTCTGGTTTTAGGGTTTAGTAAAAAGCAAAACACTATTCTTTATCAACAACTGAAGTAGAATATATCTCTGCTGCTTTGGCTTGCTCTCAAGTCATTTATATGCAACAACCCTAAAAGATTTTGGATTAACAATTTCAAAATCACCAATTTATTATGATAATACTAGTGCGGTAAATTTATCTAAAAATCCTACTCATCATGAAAGGATTAAACATATTGATATCAAACATGATTTTCTCAGAGATAATATAAGTAAAGAGATTATTTCTCTTGAATTTATCAATTCCCAGAATCAAATTGCGGACATTTTAGCTAAACCCTTAAATCAAACTATATTTAATAAGTTAAGAAGAAAACTAGCATTTGTTCAATAACCGAGATATAGTATATAGATATAGTAACATATATTTTTAATAAACAGAAATATATAAGAAAATAAAAAAATTCATAGGGATGTCGACATACCTCTACCTCCCATGTCGACATACAACGCTAAAATTTGAAAATTTGATTTTCCCTCTAAAATCAGTTTGGTGGTTATATAAACTTATGTATTTCGAATTTTTTTTGTCTTTTCACTTCTCTTTCTCTAAAATAAACTTCTGAAAATTAGTATTAATGGCCTCCATCACAAAATCAAACCAAAATGACACCGTTTCTTTAGCTTCTCCTCATTCTGGCCCATTCCGACGCACTACACTGTCATGTGTGATAAAGATTGAAGAATCTGTGAAGGATGCCATGAAAATGTTGACCGGACTTCAAGTTGTGCAAATAAGAATGGGAAAAGAACAAGAAAAGCAAGGCAAAATTCTTCGTAATTTGCAAAAATTCCTAATGGATAATCATGCAAATCCTATTGTGATTGAAGAAGATTCTTTCAACATTCAAGTGCATAACCCCTTAGAGCACAGCGAAGAGGAAGAAGAAGAGGAGGAAGAAGAAGAAGAAGAGGAAGAAGCACTTATGGAAGAAGACAACAACGTAGTATGCGCAGGCGAAGTCTGTTTTGACAAAGATGGGAATTTGGTTAAACAACGTTGAAACTTTTGTTTTCATTATCCAAATTGTTCGATTCACAAATCTCCAAGTGTCAAAAACTCTCGTTGGTAGTGTTACTCTATAATTTTTACTTGAATATATTTGTGTGTTTATGTTTCATATATATATGTAAATATAACATCGTGTATAATAAAAAAAATTGTTTCGCTTATTATACTTCCTTATTACTTTTTAGTTTGGATAGTATTAGATTAAGGGGGAGAAATATAAAATAGAGTAGCTAGAGTAGTTAGGCTTAGATTAAGGGGGAGTTATTAGTTTTAAGGGGAGTTATAATGAAGGTGGAGTATATTTTATAAATATAGGTTGACATCATCAAAAAGGGGAAATCGTTAGTCCTTGAGATGATGGTTTTGATGACAACAACCTTAGGACTTGTTATAAAATATAAATACTAACATTATAGTTTAGATATATATGTATATGAAGGATATAAACATGTAGGTTCCAAAAATAAAGACTGTACAGTATAGAGATTCAGGACTGAAGATATGAAGATTGAAGACTCATGAGTACCAAGATATCAAGAGTTCAAGAATTCAAGAGTACAGATAAGTATTAAGTCTAGAATTAAGTTAAAACTTCTTGAAAGTACTTACATCTTTATTCGAAATTTATTCGTGGAATGGAATCCACTTCGAGCCTGTTAAAGGGATGGAGCCCTAGTGGGATGGAACCCACGACAATATCTAGTGGAACATATAGTGGTCCTATTTTGATATCCACTAGTTTTATAAAAAAAATTCAAAAATATATCTCTTGTTTTTAAACAAATGTTTTCAAAACTTTATTTTCAAAAAGACATCTCTCTTGGTTTTAAATATTTTAGCCTCAAAACTATTTTCATCGTTTTTAATATTTTGATTTCAAAATTATCCTTGTTTTTAAACCATCTCTTGTTTTAAATATTTAGCTTTAAAATATGTATATACTCAGATTTTAAATCACTTTACAGATTAAGATTATATATATATATATATTAAAAATTACTTTCTTTACTCTTTTATATGTTTAAACTATATTCAAATATATTTACAAAGTTTAGAAAATATTTTGACAAATTATAGAAACCAATTTTAATAAGAAATCAAAACATCAATTTTGCCTAGAGCATGTCGACATCCCTCAACCCCCCATGTCGACATGGTATCCGTTAAATTCAAAATTCAAGTTTTCAAAAGAAGTGACTATTCATCGTATCCTTTCACGAATAGATATGGTTGTTTCTCTACTATAAATACCAGTAGTTCTAAACGAATTTATCATCAGATTTCATTTATTTTTTGTCCTCTTCATCTTCCACATTTATGCTAAATAATCCTAAATTATACTCTGCCGAAATACCAAGTGAATCAAACTTGATTATCTCTTGTTTGATTCTCTGCCACTCTCTCCATAAGAACTCAGTGCTATTCAGAGTTATAGGATCTTTTGTAAATCAAACTATTGAGTAAAATGTGCGAGTCAGCCTTAAAATCAATTGGGTGTGATTGTAGCCTCGAAAGTCAATTATGTGATCTTGTAGCCTTGTTAAATCAAGAGAGTTGCCCTAAAATCGAATACATAAGGGTGTACCTCGTAGCCTTGAAACCGAGGGTGTAATCTGGGAGATTATTTTGATAAGAAATCCATACGATTGTTTGGGACTGGATGTAGGGTAACTCTGAACCTGTATAAAATCATGTTGTGTTCTTTTCTTTACTGTTTTTATTTTGGTATATGCTTATGTTTCTGATTCTGTGATTATATCTGTGTCTGTGAATTGCATTTGTTGATGATCAAATTACATAAGTTTCCAAAAGATTTAGAAAATCCATAAAACACTATACATCCCCCCTCTAGTGTTATTCCAGCCTTAAGATCTGTAATCCACATTTCGATGCATCATTTTAGTAAGCACCCTGATGTATCTGGTTTATGTAGGACCTGGCGCAAGGGTTGATTTGTTAGGACCCTTATGCAGTGGGATTGGAAGTAATGTCGTAATTTCCTAGACGATATGAGAAAATAGTAGGCCAATTTTTCAATCTTCTAATATCTAGCCTATACCCCTGTAAACCTCTTGCTGATGAAGTACACTGGTTTTTGGATATTGTCATCTTCTCATACCAAGGTAGTGCTCAACGCATGAGGGGACACAGCTAAGTACAAGTAGAGGCTTTCTCCATCTACCGAGGTGGAGAGCACTGGTGGTTTCTTCATGTGTTCCAGCAGGCATTGGAAGGCTGAGTGGCATTCGTCGGTCCATTCCAACTTTCCCTTGTCCTTTTTAGAGCTTCGAAGAATGGGACACACTTGTTTGTGGCCTTGGATATAAATCTGCTTAGAGCGGCTACCTTTCTGTTTAGACTCTGCATTTCCTTTGTGTGGCTGGTATTTTAATGTCTTTCAAGGCTTGGACTTTTTCGAAATTTGCTTCAATCCCTCTAGCGTGCACAATGAAACCCAAGAATTTTCTCAAGGATACTCCAAAAGAGCATTTCAATCGATTCGGCTACATTTAGTATTTGCGCCATATCTGAAACATTTTGTTTAGGTGGTGTAAATCATCTGTTTCTTTTTTATTATTTGAAAAGCATGTCGTCGAAATACACTTCCACGGAATGGCCAATCTGCTGCTCAAACATCTTATTAACCAAGCGTTGATAGGTTGCACCAGCATTCTTAAGCTCGATGGGCATGACCTTGTAGCAATATAGGCCCAAATCTGTGATAAAGCTAATGTGTTCATGGTCTGGTATATGCATGTGAATCTGGTTGTACCCCGAGTAGGCATCCGTAAATGATAAAAATTCATGCCCTATGGTTCCGTCCACCAGCCGGTCGATTCAAGGCAGGGGAAAGCAGTCCTTGGGGCAAGCGTCATTGAGATTGGAGAAGTCAATGTGGGTTCGCCATTTCCCATTGGATTTTTTCACTAGAACTCGGTTGTAGATCCATTTAGGGTAGATAGCCTTGCGAATAAAACCGTTGGCGAGTAGATTTTTCACTTCTTTGAGGGCAATCGAGCGTTCCATCCCCATGCTCCTTTCTTCTGCTTGATCGGGATTTTGGTTGGGTCTATGTTTAGGCAGTGACAAACTATCTCAGGTGATATTCCCACCATGTCTTCGTGGGTTCACGCGAATACATCCAAATTTCTGCATAAGAACCTATCAATTGGATTTTTATATTTTTATCTAGCTGCGACCCTATCTTGAAAATCCTTGTGGCATCATGATCATCTGCTGCAACATGTTCCATAGCCTCCATGGGCTCGATGCTAGCCTCCTCCTCTATATCCCTCCTAGTTCATTAAATGGGTCGCTAGTATATTTAAGTGGAGGGGCCTTCTTTGATTGCTATGCTTCCACAGTTTTGGCGCAGAGGGTGACCTTTACATTTTTACCCTTTTCCTTCCTTTTGTTCTGGTGGAATTCTGTCATATAACAATCGCGATCTACATATTGAATGCCTTCTGCTTCTCCTATTCCCCTATCGGTAGGGAACTTCATTTTAAAGCACCAAGGGGCTAAGACTGTCCAAAAAATGGTAATGCCGGTCTACCCAGAAATGCGTTATAAGCAGAATGTCCTTCTACCAGCACAAACGTTTGATTTCGGATAACGGATCGAGGGGGACTTCCTAGTTCAACAAACAAGTCCAACTTCCCCAACGGTTTTGTGGCTTCTCCAGTGAATCCGTTTAGGGGATTATTGCATGGCGATACATCTTCCATTGATAACTTCATTTTATTGGAGGCGTGTTTGAACAATATACTCACCGAGTATCCTGTGTCGACCAAAATGCAGAACACCTCTGCTGGGCCGATCCAGGCGAAAACCATGGGATCAGTATGTGGGTACTGCTTTCCAACCAAATCCTCATCACTGAAGGTTATATTGGTCTTTTCCCTTCATTTGGTGAGGCTCCCTTTTGTAATGGAATGAACATATCTTCTCCATCCTTCAAAGAATTTCCATACCTCTCCATCTTAGCCCAACTTCCTTCGGCTGAATGCAAGCGCCTTGATATAGTATAGATAATTATTTTCTCTTGATTAGAGTGGTTCGCACTTGCTTCTTCTTTGTTATTTCCGTGTCGGAGTGGCCCTGGTCCTTCACGGGTCGGAGTGGGAGAGTTATGGTTTTGCTGCACGTATTGTTCCAGTTTCTTTTTTCAGACGTATTCTTCGATAAGGTCCCATAAATGTTGACATTCTTTTGTGTTATGCCCGTGAGACTCATGGAAGTGACAGTACTTTCCCATCCTAACCGCAGCTTCCGATTCCTTCTTATATGGAGGACGTTTGTACTTCAATTTGTGTTGAGTGACCAATTAAATGTTTTCCAAAGTGTTATTCAGAGGAGTGTAGGAATCAAATCTTGGTCCCGGTCTGTATCGTCGTTTATTGGTTTTTTTAGTTCCAAGGTTGCCCAGACGGTTGCTTTTATTGTCATTGTTTGGCTTGCTCCGTTCTCCTTGACGTGGGACTCTTGTGTTTCCATGCGAGCCGGAACCCCCCGTAGGTTGCTCGCCATGCCGGAGAGCCGTTGTATCTTCCAATCTCATATATTTTCCTACTTCATGGTAGAATTACCGAAGAGTTAAAGGCTTCTCCTTTGTCAGTCTTCTTTCAAGTTTCGAGTCCAGGTGGACGACTTCGCATAGTGCCATCAATGTAAGTCTTTCATCTGCGTTTTGCACCGCTACTGCAGCTGCGTTGAAACGGGTAAGGTATTATTGTAAAGGTTCCCCCGATTTCTATTTTACATTGGATAAGGAATAAGCATCTCTAGGCTATTTCACATGAATTCGGAACTAGCTTATGAACATTTCCTTCTACATTTCCTAAGAACTGATGTATCCATGAGGTAGGCGACAGAATCATATGGTTGCTAAATCTGATAAGAATAGCGGAAAACATTTACATAGTGCACCTTCAGTTGCTCCATTCACGAGCATGTGCTGAGAGTGTCGTTGTAGGCGGACGATTGGGTCAGAGGTGCCCTTATATGGATCCATGGTGGGCATCTTCCATTCTCGAGGCTTGGCTATTGCCTCTATGTCCCTGGTGAAAGGGTTGGATACTCTGATGCCTATCCCCCTTTCGAGTTGTTCGTGTCTGAGGTACTCCCTGAAGAGACGCGTCATTCTTTCTTCGGTCTAAAGAGAAGCCCTAGGAGAAGCGGGGCCCTCTCTTTGATAGTGATGGTGCCCGGTACGTTGATTGAGGCCAGATTGGCGATGATTGGTTCGAAGCATTATAGGATCAACCACAGATGGTCCATGTTTGGGGATCCCTTGATTGGGCCCAGCTCATGACGACCTCTCTGGACAGCTTCGAGTTGAGTCCTGGCTCAGCTTTAATCCCCTAGATCTTCCTAATTGAACTCACCATTGGAGGGAGATCTGTTCCTTCTATGTGACTCTCTAGACTAGAATTCACCATGGGATCTGTATTGTGAGTGCATTCCTCCGTGCCCCTTAAGTGTGTCATGAGGTGGACCACCAAAGTTTCTTACTAGGAAGAGAAGCGGTCAGTCATCTCATTCACAACTCTTTATAAGTCTTCTCGGGTGACAATTAAACTTGGAAGTAGGGAGCAGTGGTTAGGTTTTCTTGATCTTCTTGGATGGGGTTAAACGTATTTGCAGTAGCTGCATTCTTATACTTATCAGCATTTCGCTTAGAGATAACCATGTTCTAATGATGTGCTAAGTTTGAAAGAATAACGGACAGGAGAGTTTGGGTTTCTATGCCCACCCTATCTAGTGAAAGCATCAATAATGTTTGCTTAAAAGTAGGACAAACACCCCCAAACCTGATTTTTTAGTTAAGTTTCCTTTGATTTGATTGATTTTGGGTTTTTTATGTTCCAACATGTAACGGAATGAATCTCAGCAAGTGCAGAGACAGTTCACAAATTCAAAGTTTGAAAAGCGGATAAGACAAAGTAAATAACACAGTTTTTATAGTGGTTCAGCCCGAATGTGCCTACATCCACTTTCCATCTTATTATCCTCTCCTTGATTTGATTACAAGTACAAGATATATTTGAAAAGAGTAAAAACTTTAGTAGCCGAAGTGATGGATTTTCAGCAGAGTTTTCTCTCTTTTTCTCCAAAAATCCATCCTCATTGTTGTTGAGAAACTCTGATATTTATAGAGTGGAGTTGTGAAGTATGGAAAGAAGTTATAGCTTCCTAAGTTTAGTTTGGCATTTGAGTTAGGAGTAGTTTGCCCGAAGTAGAGGTCCTTCTTTGCTTGGGTTCAATGATCCTGCCTTGGAGTATCTCACTTGTCGGACCAAACATTTGGTTCGGCATGCTTGTCATACAGGACCAAATGTTTGGTCCGATAATGGATGTGTCGTGCCGGACCAAATACTTGGTCCGGAATATCAGAGAATGCCGGACCAAATAGTTGGTCCGACATATATTTGGTCTAGCATATCAGAAGATGTCGGACCAAATATTTGGTCCAGTATTTCTGAGGATGCCAGACCAGATACTTGGTTCGGTATACCATAGGATGCCGGACCAAATATCTGGTCCTGCATGCCGACCCATATGTTTGGTTCGGCATTTTTGCAAATGCTGAACCAAGCATCTGGTCTGGTGATTTCGTTCTCTATACCCCTGCTTGCCTTCGCTTCCTTCCTCCTTTGCTTGCCATAAAACCAAGCCAACACCTTCCAATATGTTTTCTATACACAGTTTTCATGGGCTTACTTTGAACTCATTGGCCTCTGCCAATATCTTTTCCTATATACAGCTTTCATGGGCTTATTGTGAACCTATTGGCCCCTACCAATATCTTCAGTTAATTTAGTTTATATTCACTACTGGGTCAACTTAGCTGGTTATTCTATTCTTCCACAATATACAATTATGGGTCCATTACAATGTGAATATATATACACACACACACATACATATGAAGAAGCAAACATAATAAAATGACGATATCACTCCTATAGGTTTGATGTCCTTGAAATTATTTCCATACGAAACATAGCAAATCCCTTTAACCTATATTTTACCAAGGAAAGCTTCTTCTTAAAATCATTTCAAAACTCCTTTACTTAGCCATAGATTTTTCCTTTAAAATGAGAATGGGTTATTTATTTTGAAAAACTAAGGCTTTCAAAACCTTCAAAACTTAGCTTTCGTTCTAACTAGGTAACCTCCTTCGAAAGCATATAAATCTCTTTTCAAAACATTAGGCCCCGGCCTTTCGAAATACTTTAAAACCTTTCTTTCCAAATATTTCAAATGTAATAAAGTATTACTTATTAAATTTTAGAAGCATAGCTTGGAAACCATTGAAAGTATCCCTTTTAAAACCTTTGGAAGTATTCCTTCCGAAACCATTGAAAGTTCTTCTTTTGGAATCATTGCGTTTATATTTAAAAATATCATTTGGATCAAAGTGAACATAAACGAAAATATCTCTTTCAAAACCATTCTTTTTCATATTAAAGCAATGGGGAAAACTTGATGGCGTTGGCATCATCCCTTTCGAAAGCTTTAAACCATTTAAGTAAAAACATTAAAGGTTAGCATCGAAACCCCTTTTCAAAGCCATAGCCTTCGAAACCCTTGAATCCTTCCGAAAGCATTTAGGAAGTGGCTTAGTATAAGTTTAAAACAAAAACCACCCTTCGAAAGCATTGATGAATTCAATACACTCGAAAGGTATAGAAACGGCAGCAGAGTTTCGACTAGGTCAGAACCATGGTCGAAACCATCATTTTCGAAAGCATTCTTTTATAACAAGGGTCTTAGTTGAAAGCTCCACTTTTAAACAAAGAAAGAGGGCAACAAGTTCTAAAACTACTGGGTATCGACTTGGTCGAAAGCACCCTTCAAAAATAAGGCAGGCGCATATCTTTCAAAAGTAAACAAAGGTTTCATCTTCGTCGAAAGCATGCCTTCGACACCCTACCTTCTGCACCTCACAAATCCACTTCGTACAAATCTCTTTGATACCGTGTGGATTGGCTTTGAAATCAATAGGTTTAGGCTAGGTCTTGATTAAGATGAAGAAGAGGCATTGGAGTCGAAAGGTACTCTAAAGAATGCGGAACCAACTTTTCTGAGTGAAAACTGATTAATGCCAATTAAAGCAAATACTTTCTAAATAACCTGACACATGTAAACATATGATTGGTTGCCTTAACTTTTCAAATTCTTTACCAAAAGAATTTTCATTTAATTTCATATCTAAACCAAGGTTACTAGCAAATATGCCCTTCCATTAAGCAAAACCAATATTGCAAATAAGTCCTTCTTCTAAAATAATTTAATTTCCATAGCAAATCACTTAGGAAAAATCCTCAAATATTATAGAAATTCACTTCCATCATGTCATCTAACATATCAAAATTTCTGACCCAAATTCTTATTATAATTTCTAAAATAAATTTCTAAACCCAATTAACCATATTTTCATTTGAAAATTCATAATAATATTTTCATAGCTTGGAAACTTATCAAAATTAAAGCCCAACTCCAAAATCATATTTTACATAACATAAATTTTTTCCATGGCATTCAAAATCAATTATACTTGGGTTTACCCTTAAAACCATGAAAAATCATATTTAAACAATCCTGTTTAAATCTAACATATTATGATCTGAGCATATCGTCATCCAAATCATCAAAAAAACGAATTTAATCTTAAATCCAAAAAAATATGATCATAAAACAAAACGGAGATGGTATAAGTAATTATTCACTTGATTATGATAACGAGATTGGATTGAGATTAAGATTTATTCCCCTAGTTTTAATCCTTAGCTTTACTTTGATTTCACATTTCTTTCCTAGCAATGGTCAGCTCCTATTTACATTTGTGTTTTGTTTTTGAACATGAATGGGAAAAATGAAACGTGAATGGAACAAGAATATATATATAAGGGTAACGGGTTATGTGCGGCTAATTCTCATTATGCCCTTATGTAAATTAATTAACTTAAAAATCATTCTTAAGCCCATTTAGTTAATTAATTGATCTCGGCCTACATTTTATTTTCATATCTCAATCCCTTTATCACAATAATTATTTACATTATTCTATTTAATTATCTAATTAAATCTTCTGAATAATATTATTAAAAATTAGGGGTGTTACAGCCTCCCCTCCTTAAGAATTTCATCCTCGAAATTCAATAAGGACTAAATACTAAACATAGCAATCTTTTGTACCGACTCCTAACAACCTTACTGGCCTACCTGACTAGAAATTATCTATATAAATCTAATATAGACATACGCTCAAAGCAGATCAGAACAAGTATCTCGAATCTTGTCATCTATCTCCCAAGTATAGTGCTTCTCGTTGTCGCTCCACTGAACTTTCACCAACTAGACTATCTTATTCTTTGGTCTTTTCTCATCTCTCTCTACAACCAGAATTAGTTGTCTAATAAAAGTCAAATTAGACTCTACCACCAAATCTTCCAACCCAGTCGCAGGAATAGTAGTCTCTAGAACATGTGCATACTTGTAAAAATTAGACACAAAAATACATTATGGACACCTGTCATACTTCTCGGCAACTCTACTTTGTATGTGAGCTTTCCAATCATCTCTATAATCTAGAATGGACCAACATATCTCGGTGCCAGTTTTCCTGACTTTTCAAATTGTACCACACCCTTCAACGGTGATACCTTAATGAAAACCCCTTCTTCAACTGAGAAGTTTAGGTTTTTACGCCTCTTATCTATGTAACTCTTATGTCTGAATTGAGCTTCCTTCATCCTTTCTCGAATCAACTTAATCTTCTCTGATGCCTCCCTAACCAAATCTGGCCTAAGACCAATCTGTCTCCAATCTCCAACAACCATGCTGGTGATTTGCATGGCCTTCCATACAAAGCTTCAAAATAAGCCATTCTATACTAGTCTGATAACTATTATTATAGGAAATCTCAACCAAATGTAGATGATCTTCCGAAAATCCACCAAAATCCAATCCATAAGGTCTCAACAAATCCTCGAGTATCTTATTGACTCTCTCTATCTGTCCACCCGTCTGAGGATGATATGCAGTACTCATCTTGAGCTTAGAGCCTAATACATCATGTAGACTCTCCAAAATTCGCTAGTGGATAAAACATCTCTGTCACTGACTATGCTACTAGAAACTCCGTGTAGTCTAACTATGTTCTTCATGAACAACTTAGCTAAAACAGGTGTCGTTTTGGTTGAATTAATTGGAATGAAATGGGCACTTGGTCAACCTGTCCACTATGACCCATACATTTTCATTTCCCCCATTTGTCTTTGGCAACTTGTCAATAAAATCTATGGATATCGAATCCCATTTCCAAACTGGAATCTCTAGAGGTTGAAGCAATCTACTAGGCTTTTGATGTTCGGTTTTCACTTGTTGACAGTTTGCACACTGCCTAACACATAAGCCAACATCCCTCTTCATACCATTCCAATAGAAGCGCCTCTTCGTATCTTGATACAACTTGGTCCCTCTAGTATGAACAATAAACTTGGATCGATGACATTCTCCAAGAACTTCTTTCCTCAAGTCCTTAACATTCGGAACACATAATCGTCCCTTCTTTCTCAACCATCCCCTCTGGTCAAGACTAAAATCCTTCAGATCATCGACGTTGGTTCCAACCTCAAGCCTTTTGATCTTCTCGGCTAATAATGGATCTTCCTTCTGCTTAGAAACAATTCTCTCAATCAATACTAGTCTAACCTCTAAACAGGACAACATGGCAGTACTCTGAGTCGAACTAGCAGTCGATCTTAACTACACATTACAGGTAGTCAAAGCTTTTAAGTCTTTTCAATCTACCAACATAGCTAACACCACATTCTGATGTCTTCTACTAAGAGCATCTACTACCTTATTTCCTTCCCTGAAGTATACTCTATACCAAAACCATAAGAAGCTAAAAACTCCAGCCACCTCTGCTATCTCATATTCAACTTCTTTTAAGAGAATAAGTACCTCAAAGACTTATGATCTGTGTATAGCTCAAATCTCTCCCCTAAGAGATAATGCCTCCGAATCTTTAATGCGAAGATCACCGCTGCCAACTCCAAATCATGAATAGTATATCTCACTTCATGCAGTCTAAGCAATCGTGAAGCATAAGCAATCACTTTATCCTTCCGCATCAACATAGCTCTCAATCCAGTCCCACATGCATTAGTATACACCGCCAACCCTTGGTTTCCATCTGTAAGTATTAACACGGGTGCATTGGTCAACAAATGCTTTAACTTAAGGAATACTTTCTCATATTTGTCGAACTAGATAAACTTCACCTCCTTCTTGGTTAACCTAGTAAAAGGTGTCGCTATCTGCGAGAAATCCTTAATGAATCTTCGGTAATAGCCAGCAAGTTTAAGAAAACTTCCAATCTTAGTTACTATCTCTAGTCTTTTCCAATTTATTAACATCTTCGATATTATCTAGATCGACTGACAAATCCTTCTCTGAAACCATGAGACAACGAAACTTAATCTCTTTCTTCCAAAAATGATAGTTGGAAAATTTTGCCTTTAGCTAATGTTGCCTTAGCGTTTCAAGCACAACTCTAAGATAATCTTCGTGCTCTCTTTCATCTTTAGAGTATACTAGAATATCGTCTATAAATACGAACATGAATTTATCCAAATATTCTCAGAAGACTCGGTTCATCAAATCCACGAAGAAAGCAAATGCATTCGTTAACCCGAATGGCATTACTAACCACTCGCACGAACTATATCCAGTTCGAAATGTTGTCAAAGAAACACTGTCCTCTGTCACTCTTAACCGATGGAATCTTTTCACCAAATCTAGTGGGGAAAAACTCTGGCCCCACACAACTGATCAAATAGATAATCAATTCTCGGCAAAGGATACTTATTCTTGATCGTTCTATCGTTCAAATTACGGTAGTCGATACACATCCTCAACGACCCATTTGGTCTCTTCATGAACAACGCGGCCACTCCCGAGGGTGAACTGCTTGGTCTAATAAAATTCCTTCCTTGTAGATCCACTAGCCGCACCTTCAATTCCCTCATCTCAGTCGGTGTCATCCTGTTAGGTGGTCTATTTATAGGTTCAGCTCATGGCATAAGATCTATATGAACTGAACAGCTCATTTCGGTGGTAGTCTTGTGACCGGCTCAAAGACATCCGAAAAATCTCTTGATACTCGAACCTGACTTAGCTCTTCCCCCACTTTTATTGCACTTAACAAAGCGCAACTACTCCGGTCGAAATTCTCCACTGAGAATATAATTCGGTTATGACTATCAAGGTGTCTCAGTGATATCACACCATCTTGGAAAAATATCCTAGCCTCGTACCTTCTCAACCAATCTATACCCAAAATGACTCTGAAATCTACAAAATCGAAAACATACAGACTGCATGTAAAGTTATGACCTAACAAATCAAGTTCTAACTGATCACATCTCATCCCTATAGTTTCATACCCTCTTATTGAATTCGCAACCCTTAAGAAAGTAATATGGTATATGGATTCTAAGAAAAACCTATCAACCAAACACTGGATATAAATGAATGCGATGCAGCGGTATCAAATAGCATCCTAGCCGGTATACTCTGAATCAAAAACATACCTTCCATCACAGTTTTCCCTTTTTCAATCGTAGTCGGCTTAGCAGACAGGTGTTTAACAGCAAAAACCATTCCCTTACACACCCTAACTGGTTCTGGACACTGATTCTTATAATGCCCAACTTCATCACAGTTAAAGCACTTCACGTTCTTCTTATCTACAGCCTTCTTCCCCTTGCTTGACCGGCACTCATTTTCATAATATCCCTTCTTGTCATACTTGTAGCAAACTAAATCAGTCTTTGCCTTCTTGGCAGCTTCTTCCTTCTGGGCTCCCTTCTTCTTAAAGAACTTTCTTTTCTTTCTTTAAGAACCCTTAGTTTCGTCGGGCTTCTCTATACAACAAACAGCAAGCATCTCCTCATAGCAGATGCCATCTCCACAATCACATTGCAAGGATAATGGATATGTGTCAAGCTTGCCCTAATAAGCTCAGGTCTCAATACCCGAATGAACCTCTCATTTCTCCTTATGTCAGTGTCTATACATATCGAGATACCTTATCAAACTCAGTGGCATACTCGATAACTGACATCTCTCCCTGAACTAGATCCATAAAAAATTTCATTAACACCGACTTAGCAACTTTAGATAAAAATATCTGTTCAAATCTCCTTCTAAATTCAATCCATGTCAACTCTTCCTTCGGAACTCTAACAGTAACACTATTCCACCAATAAAGTGCTGACCCTTGCAACTCTCTAGAGGTCAACCTTCTCTTCTGCTCATCATCTAAACCCAAATCAACAAATATTCTCTTGCAATGTAACAGCCAATTCTCTACCTCTATGGCATCCTCCGTTCCCAAAAACGGTTTTCCACCAAGACTGGTGTAGTCTTTTCTCAGCTTAGTATAATTATTCCCAACTGAAGCCACTATATTTGCTCCTCCAACATTACCAACAACTCTAGCAGCAACTCCTGCTTGCATCATGGTAACGAAAGACCGATACACTGCCCCCATATCTACTGGTGGATTTCCAGCACTCACATTGGCATCATCATTTTGGTTAGCATTAGCTTGTCGATCTTCATTTCTCCTGGTATTAGGTCGAACATTTTCATTTGTTCTGGTGCTTCCTCCGTTGAGATTTCCTCTTCCATTTCCTGTTTCCATATCATATTTCTCGTAAATCTACATACGAGCCTTAGTAAGATACAAAAGAACAGTATATACATACTTATATATATATACATAACATAAGTATGTTACTATACCTTTAACCCAAACCCCAATCATATTTCTGATTCATTGGATTATGTTTTGTAAATCTTTTAAGTTTAAATTCTTTTAAGTTTCATAAACCTATGCTCTGATACCAACTAGTACATACCATACAAGGCCCAAAACTAACAGCTACAGATGCGGTAGTCATCCATAGTTATTAATCCTCAGTGACCAAATAAGGCAATGTTACATACATTGATACACGGAAACACATGAATATGGAAAAAAAAATTAAAACAGCAAACAAGATCGACATTCCATTTCAAAATATTTCGAATTCATCACATAATCCTACAATCGTTAACCACGTTCAGAGAAAATATATTTATCAAAACCTACGCCAAGAGCGACATATGAAGATCCCCCTTGGATGATCAGAGTATATATATATATATATATATGTAGGCAATTTAACAACTTTCCCTTTTACAATAGCAACATAAAGGAATCAAAATAAAAGAGAACTCTAGATAGCTATCATGCCTCCTACATGTGTCCAGAAGCTTTATTAGTCTAAAGAGGTACCTAAAAACTCAATTCTCAAACTACTCAAAATCAATTGAGCACCCGAGAGTTTAAGAGGAAAACATAAATTTCGATTCAGACATAAAGCCTCGTATGAATAATATTCTACCATCTTAAATCATTTAGATATATAGTGAAACCACGCTGCTTAGTGGAACGGGTTTTCCCCTCACTAGTATCCAAAAACCTTTATAAAACCATATACTGTGCTCCTGCATCCACAGGTGGTTAAAACAATTCAAAAAAATATGATATGATGATATGCAAAAAAATGAATCAATTTTAGATTACCCATCCCCATTCATTTTGACTATCTGTCTCAGTTGTAGTTTTTAGGGTTACTATTAACCTAATAGTTTTCATGGGCTGAGTAATAATCGGTTAAATGTTTATGGACTTTTTGCTCTATTTCATAGTTTTCATGGGATCACTAAGAAACTATTGGCCCCTACCAACATCCTTATTGTTTCATGGGTTCTCCCTCAACCTATTGGTAACTCCAATATCTTTTTCCTTATCCTAGTTTTCATGGGTTAGCTAGGAACCTGTTGACATCTGTCAATATCTTATTTCGAATATAGTTTTCATGGGCTAACTACAAACCTATTGGCCCCTACCAATATCAAATCAAAGTTTTCGTGGGCTAACTATGAACCTATGTTAATGACACCCTCATTTGTACATAGTTTTCATGGGCTTACTATGAACCTATTGGTCCCTGCCAATATCTTTTCTATACACAGTTTTTATGGGCATACTATGAACATTTTGGCCCCTGCTAATATGCTTTCCTATACACAGTTTTCATGGGCTTACTGTAAACCTATTGGCTCCTGCCAATATCTTCAATTAATTCGGTTTATATTCTCTACTGGATCAACCTAGCTGATTGTTCTGCCTTCCCCCAATATAAAATTATGGGTCCATTACAATGTGAATATATGAACATATATGAAGAAGCACACATAATAACATAACAATTCCACTCCTGAGGTTTAATGTCCTTGAAATTATTTCCATATGAAACATAATTAATCCCTTTAACCTAATATTTTATTAAGGAAAGCTTATTCTTAAAACCATTTCAAAATTCCATTACTTAGCCATGGGGTTTTCCTTTAAAATGAGATTGGGTTATTTGTTTTGAAAAACTAAGGCATTCAAAACTTCAAAACTTAGCTTTCGATCTCACTGATAATCCCCTTCGATAGCATATAAAAAGAATTCAATCCATTAGGCCCCTGCCTTACGAAATACTTTAAAACCTCTCTTTAGAAACCTTTCTAATGTAATAAAGTATTACTTATTAACTTTTAGATGCATAACTTCGAAACCATTGAAAGTGCCCCTTTTGAAACCATTGGAAGTATTCATTCCGAAACCATTAGAATTCCCTCTTTCGAAACCATTAGAAGTCCCTCTTTGGAAACCATTTGGTTTATATTTAAAAATATCATTTGGATCAAAATGAATATAAATGAATGTATCTCTTTCGAAACCATTCTTTAACATATAAGAGCATAGGGGAAACTTGATAGCGTCAGCACCATCCCTTTCGAAGTAAAACATTAAAGGTTGGCTCGAAGCCCATTTTTGAAGCCATTACCTTCAAAACTCTTGAACCCTTTCAAAAGTATTTGGGAAGCGGTTTAGTATAAGTTTAAAACAAAAACCACTCTTCGAAGGCGTTGATGACTTCAATACACTCGAAAGGTATAGAAAGGGTGGCAGAGTTTCGACTAGGTCGGAACTATCATTTTCAAAAGCATACTTTTATAAACAAGGGGCTTAGTCGAAAGCTCCACTTTTAAATAAAGAATGACGGCAACAAGTTCGAAAGTTATTAGGACTTGGCTGAAAGCGCCCTTTAAAAACAAGGCAGACGCATCCTTTTAAAAGTAAGCAAAGGTTTTGTAGGATCATTTTCACCCTAGAGGAGAGTGAATAGGGTGATACTAATAATAATAAAAATTAATACGGAATTAAAAGCAAACATAGATAATTAAACAGAAGGATAATGCAAAAGAGATCGTGCAAAAAGTTATCTTACTTCAGCAAGACCCTACCTACGTGCAACCCCCAAGGTTTCTATTATAAATTAAGTAGTCAAACGCTTACACGTAAACTTGCGACACCCGCTAATGACTAACCTAACTCTACCCTTAAAACCCTGCTACAACTCAGCCACAGAGTTGTGAATTCTCGAACTACACCACCGTAGTCCATAACCTAGTCACACGACTAGAAAGTTACACAAATTAAAAAAGAAAATTACAACTGAAAATAAAACTAAACAAAACCCTAATTTATAAATAACTCGGCCCGATATAAAATAAAGGCTGGACCAAGTAAAATAAATTACGATGTCTTCCCCTTTTATATTTTCACTCGTGGCCGCCTCTGTTTCTTTGTGAAATGGCTTCGGCTGGTTCCTTCATTCCTCTTTGAAACTAGGGCTTTGAAATTGAAGCCGCTGCCTTGATGTTGTGATCGATTGGGTGATGAATTTAACTCGGTTTTGTTAATCGATCTTGGATTCGATTTGCTTGCGGTTGCTACAATTTTTATCAAGTTCGACTGAATAGAAATTGGTATGTGAATTTTTGCTTTGATTTCTCTGTTTGATATGCTTGAACTCGACTTGCTTTCGAACTTGATTGGAGTTATTGGTTTTGTTCAAAGTATGCTTTTTTGGATTTTCTGTTTCGAACTCTAATGAATTTCGATGATGATTTTGGGTTTGATATAGGGGACGAAACCCTATATTATTATTTCCTATATTTTAATTTGAATTCTTCAAACACTTGCTTGGGCGTTCGATTACTAATCGTATGGTTTTGTTATTTTCTAACTCGTTCATCGTATTCGAGTTAATCCTTGAATTCAAATTTGTTGAGTCGGTTCCATTATTTTCTCCTTTGACTTCAGCAATTAAAGTTTTAAGATAATATACTGGCTTGTTTAATTCACTGACTTATTGATATTTGCGTTGCCTCATGAGTTTGAATTCGCTCCGTTCATGACTGGCAGCTTCTGACCATTTCTTCTCGAACCTTGACTTTGTCTGTTTGTCTTGTTATTGTGTTGAATTCTTCTGTGACATTATTTGAACTGCTACCTTGTCTATTTCTTTGTATTACTTTCACTTTAACTGGTTCGAACTACTACTGTTAATACAATTTTAGAACACTGCCTTCTATTAGTAATCTACACATGTTGCATTGTGATACATGTAATTAATCACTGTCATATTATTGCCCATTGCATATCACTGTGCACTATTTGCTTGGTTCATGTTGAAGTTGATTTGGTTGAACTCAAACTTGTTTTGATACATTTAGTGATCTGTTTCCATATTGATGTAATTTAAGTCCTCATGTTGGTCTAGGCTTCTTGTAGCTTTGAGCTCTGAATCTGTTCTTAGGTTGGCCTCGCAATTGAGTTTAGTAAACTTGGTGCTTTATTGTCCTTGTGCGTTTGTATTGAGTTGAATTTGGAGTCCGTTGCATTGATTCTTTGAGCTGCATCCTCCACTATACATGTTATGGTCAGACTTGTTTTTCTGCTTGTTTGCATATTTCTGGTTTCACTTGAATTTCCATATGGCTTTGAGTCGAATTCTCTGTTGCTTCAAGCTACATTGAGATTTGGTTTCTTTGATTGTTCATAGCTTCACTGTAGATTCTGTTATCATGTCCTTATTGCTCCTGATATGTATACATGTGTGCATATATATGTATGTATGTGTGGTTTGATATTGACTCTGGTCGTATTGGTCTAATTTCTTTGAGTCTGTACTAATCATTTACTTTGAACTTGAAGTCATGACACACTTGTCTTGTGCACTTTTCTCTGGTGTATTGATCGTGTTGCAGACTTGAATTTTTCTCATCATTGCATATAAATTTGGTTGTTACATTCGAGTCTTTATGTGTATGGACCATTTCATTGAACTTGTTTCACTGGAAATCCGATCTCGGCCATATTTATGTTCTTTGTATGCATATATCTGGTTCAATGTGTGTATGTTGGAACATTTATGACCTGATGCTTGTAGTTTTTGTGTGCATTGATCTATTGCTCGAGTGCTTACGACTTCGAGTTAAATTGACCGTGCTTCGAGTCTGTGCACATGAACTTGTACATGTTTGGTTTTGGTTGATTTGGTCAAGGTTCATATGCACTTGAGTTGAATCCATCCTTTGGCTTGGATTTGACCTTGTGCTCACATGTCCCTGCAATTTTATCAAGTGTATATTGGTGCGCACGGCCTTGTGACATGTACAGTGATACATTGTGCATGTTACAAGCTGTTCGTGTAAGATGAATTCAAAATAAATGACAATGAACAACCCAAATAACTGAGGCAGATAATATTTTCAAAAAAAACCCTTTAAAATGCACTACAAAACATTTTCTCTTTCAGTTTACTGTGTCAGTGTTTATTTTGCAGATAATTCAGATGCAGGTTACAAGCTGGAATAGAGTTGAAGATAAAAATACGAGTGATGAGTGAATATATGTAGTGAGGTGGAAATTGTAAAGTGAAAATTGTACATTGATATTGTGTTTTAAATCGAAGTTTTATTGTAATTGAAAAATGTGTAAATGTATAGTAAGATCTCAAATTTGTACTATTTTAAAATATTTGTTTGAATAAAATATTTGTTTGAATATAAATCCTGTGTTATTTATTTTATTCAACAAATATTTATTTAATTATATGAAAAATAAAATAGTACAATAACAAATACATTCAAATGTGTGTGTGTGTGTGTTTATTATCAGCAAACAAAAATCATATACTAGCATATTCTACATTTTTCATCTCTATTGAAAGCAATGTTTTCGACACCCTGCCTTCCACACTTCACCAATCCACTTCGTACCAATCTCAATTATACCATGTGGCTGGTTTCACCTTTAATAGGTTTTGGTTAGGTCTCGACAGAGTTGAAGTAAAGGCATTGGAGTCGAAAGGTACTTCTAAAGGAGGCGGAACTAACTTTTTTGAGTAAAACCTGATTAATGCCAATTAAAGCAAATACTTTCTAACTAATCTGCCATGTGTAAATAAATGATTGGTTGCCTTAACTGGTCAAATTTTTCATGGCTTAATATCAGATCTAAACCAAGATTACTTTAGTAAATAAGCCCTTCCATTAAGCTAAACCAATATTGCAAATAAGTCCTTCTAAAAAAAATTAATTTCCATAGAAAATCACTTAGGAAAAATCACCAAAAATTATAAAAATTCACTTTCATCATGTTATTTAACATATCAAAATTTCAGACCAAATTCTTAATATACTTTTTGAAATAAATTCCTAAACCAATTAACCATATTTTCCTTTGAAAATTCATAATAATCTTTTCATAGCTTGGAAAATTATCAAAATTAAGACCCAACTCCAAAATAATGTTTTACGTAACATAAAATCTTTCTATGGCATTCAATATCAATTATAATCGATTTTACCCTTAAAACCATGAAAAAACATATTTAAACTATCTTATTTAAATCTAACATATTATGATCCGAGCATATCATCATGCAAATCATCTTAAATACGAATTTAATCTTAAATTAGAAAACATATGACCGTAGAACAAAATAGAGATGGTATAAATTATTATCGACATTGATTATGATAAGGAGATTGGATTGAGATTGAGATTTATTCCCCTGGCTTTAATCCTTAGCTTTACTTTGATTTCTCTTCTCTTTTCTTCCTAGTAATGGCCGCTCCTCTTTATGTTTGTGTTTTGTTTTGAACGTGAATGGGAAAAATGAAACGTGAATGGAATGATAATATATATAAAGGTAAGGATTATGTGCAACTAAATCCCATTATGCTCTTATGTAGAATTATTAACTTAAAAACCATTCTTAACCCCGTTTAGTTAATTAATAGAGCACGACCTATATTTTAGTTTCATATCTCAATCCCTTTATCACTCTAATTATTTACATTATTTCATTTAATTTATCCAATTAAATCTCCTAAGTAATGTTATCAAAAATTAGGGGTGTTACAGTCCGTTTGCTTGCGGATGTACGAAAGTGAAAAGCTTTTTGCGATTCATAAACATTTGCAATAGTCCTTGAACTCAGAACTTTCGAAGTGAGTCCCATTGTCCGTGATGATTTTTTTATGGCACTCCAAACCTGTAAATAATGTTTTTAGTGACAAAGTTAATAACCCTCTTTGTGGTAATAATTACCAGTGTTTCTGCTTCGGCCCATTTGGTGAAGTAAAAGGTAACGATAGTGTATTTGGCTCCTCCTTTGGTTGTTGGTGATATACTTGACAAATCGATTCCCCATAGTGCGAATGGCCACTAACTGACCATCTACATTAGCACTCTTGAAGGAGGTTTGTTAATATTGCTGAATCTTTGGCATTGGTCGCACTGTCTAGCATAATCTGTTGCATCACAGTTTACTATTGGCCAAAAATACCCATATCAGAGAACTTTCATTACAAGGGTTTGACCCTCAATGTGATCTCCGCAATCGCCTTCATGAACTTTTTCTTCTAGCTTCGACGTTGGTCACACACTTGAGCAAGGAGGTAGAGAATCCCCTTCGGTAGAGTATCCCATCCTATACTATGAACCGTGCTGCCTTTTGAAGGAGTTTTTTCCGTTGATTCCTGTCTGTAGGGATTATTCCTTTGAGTAGGTAATCCTTCATCGGTGTCATCCATTTTTTTGGTTCGTCGTTTGTTTCAAAAATTCGATCGATATCCATCTCGCTTATGCTTGAAGCAGTTAACGTTTCAACTGGGACCAATCAAATGACCGAGCTTCTCCATAACTGGCCAATATAGCTAGATAGTGTGCTTTCAGGTTTTTCTCTCTCAGGATATGAGTTATGGTGTAATGTTCGAGGTCGTTCAGTAATTCCTGCACTTTATATAGATATGGGGCAAGGTTCTCACCCCGGGCTTGATATTCGCCTCTCAGCTAATACACGACTAGCCTAGAATTGCTGTAGATGTGAATGGACTTTATCCCGAGTTCCTTTACAACTTTCAGACTGACTGTCAAAACTTCATATTCCACTTTATTATTTGTTGTAGGCAATTTCATACGTAAGGCGTAATAAACGGATCGTCCTATGGGAGTTTCGAGCACCACTCCAGCCCTCGAGCAGAAGTTGTTATATGCACCATCGACGAACAACTTCCAGTGTGTGTCCACTTTGGGAGTAACTTCTTCTTCATTATCTCGTATTGTAAACTCGACAATGAAGTCTGCCAGCGCCTTCCCATTAATCACCCTTTGAGGATGATTAGTGATTACATATTGACATAATTCGATGTTCCATTTGATAATCCATCCAGAGGTCTCGGGGTGGTACGACATCTGCTTTATGGTTGATCAGTTATAACTTTTAGCAGGTATGCTTGGAAGTATGGTCGTAAGTTTATGGATGCGATCATGAGGCAATATGCTAGTTTTTCCAATTTCGGATAGTTCTTCTTAGCACTAGCGAATCATTTACTAATGTAATATATGGGTCGCTGGACCTTAGCTTCTTCTCATATAAGCGCAGCACTTAATGCGCGGGGTGAGACTACTAAGTAGATGAACAAGTCTTCTCCATCTACCGGCTTGGATAGAATTGGCGAAGTTTCCATATGTCGTAGTAGCTCTCCGAAGGCAGTCTGACAAGCCTGATTCCATTCAAAGTTCTTCTTTCCTTTCTTTAGTGCATCAAAGAACAGCATATATTTGTCGATTTCTTTTGAGATGAACTGGCTTAGTGCTACAGCTTTTCCATTCAAGCTTTTGGAACTCTTTATTGTTTCTTAGGAACTTACTTCTCATAAATCTTGTTCGGAATTCGCTTCGATGCTTCTGGCGCTTACAATGAATTCTCCAGAAATTTCCAGAGGCTACCTCAAAGTGATATTTAAGTGGATTGAGTTTCATTCTATATTTGCGTATAATTTCAAATATTTTGGCAAGGTTGTCTAATGATTTGTAGCTATGCATGATTTGACCAACATATCGTTCATATAGACTTCCATAATCTTCCTAATATGATGCTTGAACATAGCATTCACTAGTCATGGTAGGTTGCCCTAGCATTTTTTAAACTGAATGGCATCACTTTGCAGTAGTATAATCCCATATCAGTGATGAAATTAGTGTTTTCCTAGTTAGGTTCATGCATCATGATCTAGTTGTTTCCCGAGTAGGCATCCATAAATGATAGCAATTCCTGTCCATAAGCCGGTCAATTCTAGGCGGTGTAAAGCTGACTTTTGGGCAAGCTTTATTCAGATCCGAGTAGTCGATACAAGTTTGCCATTGTCCATTGGGCTTCTTAACCAAGACCAGGTTGGATACCTATTCAAGGTAGGTCATATCGTGGATAAATCCATTCGCCATCGTCTCGTCCTCTCTCGGCGCTTTGGGTCGTTCGGGTCCTTGGCTGCATCTTTTTTGCTTCACTGTTGAATACTTAGGATCAATATTAAGTTTATGGCATGCAATCTCAGGCGATAACCCACACATATCGAATTGTGTCTAAGCGAATACGTCCAGGTTGGCACAAAAAATTTGATTAGTTACTGTCGCATCTTGTTTCCTAGATATGATCAAATTTTTAGGACCCGAGTTGGGTCAAGCATATCGATTGGGACAGGCACCATCAATTGT
Organism: Allium cepa; assembly: GCA_030765085.1. Classification (NCBI taxonomy): domain Eukaryota; kingdom Viridiplantae; phylum Streptophyta; class Magnoliopsida; order Asparagales; family Amaryllidaceae; genus Allium; species Allium cepa. Next base: position 453,816,293 of record CM060932.1, read on the forward strand.
GCTAGTGTTGCCTGATCCTCACTTGAGCTCTTTTTTCTAGGGTCCAAAGCTTTGTCAAATCGACTGTGGTCCCAAGCTAAGGGAGGCTCTATAGTTGCTATTCGATAGGTTCACGAATGTGGAGATTATCCCCATATTCTTCCCTTTTTCTTTCTTCTAGACTCATGCAGTTCTACAATTTAGCATTTTCTAGCGGCACTTTGATCTCCTTTGATCACCGCAACTCCATTCTCTGTTGAAAATTTCATGGTTAAACACCATTGAGCTAAAAAAACCTGAAATCTGCAAAAAAGGACTAACCTAAGAAAGCATTGTAGGCAGATATCTCATCTACAATCACAAAGGTCTGGATGAGGACGACTCTTCGTTCGCCTACTCCAAGTTCTATGGGTAAATCAATTGTTCTGACAGGTTGCTTAGGTTCACTGGTGAATCCTTGGATCTTTATTTGGCAAGCGGATATGTCTCTCATACTGATCTTCATCTAACCAAATGTATGTTTGAAGAGGATATTCATAGAGCTACCACTGTCCACCAATACTCGTCGGACCACGGCTGGTCTGATTCCTACCGTCAAAACCATGGCGTTGAAGATCAGAGCTTTTATTCGTTTTGTGTCTCGATTCGAAATACTATGTCATCATTCATGGTTCTCTACTATTTGGCAGAAGTTTCGTCTTCAATCACGAAGCATGAACCTTTCAAAGCGTGTCTTAGTGAGCTTACACATCACTTTGTTTTCCCCAAACTCTTATGTGCGGGATGAAGCCCTCCAGATTTTTTCCGATGATGAGTCTTTAGCCGATCCGTCTGGATCCCTTTTTGCTGGTTCCACCTTGGTTTCCCCGGTCACTAGGAGCTTGGAGTGTCGCAGGCTGGTCAGGATTTTGTGGTTTCCTCACATAATGTTGTAGCTTTTTTCCCAAATCAGCTCTTCAATCAGGTACTTCAGGTGATGACACTCATTCGTGATGACACTCACATAGTATTTTTCTTCTACTCCTTTGTCCCTTGTGTTGTAAGATAGATGTTTTATGGAGTATCATTGAGCAAGGTGCAGTCTTCGGGCCTCGGGTCTTTAATTCACTTGTTACCTCCATTTCGCTTGTTGGAATTTCGGTTCTTCCTTTTCTGGTTCCCATCCTTCCCCACGTTTCCTATAGTAGTCCCAAAATAATTTGCATCTTGGTTAGCTGCCATGCCATTCTAACCAATGTTGGTTGGTTGTAGGTTAGCAAGTTTTTCTTCTAGCTCCTCTGCCTCTTCTAATCTTAAGTACTGGCTTTCCTTTCAGTTAAATTCCTTCCTAGTGGTAGGTTTTTCATTTTGATCCATTTTTCAAATTCACTATCTGAATGGATAGCGCAGACCCGGGCCATGAAGACCATATCTTTGTTTGGGTTACTTACTTCAGTCATCGCAATGTTGAACTGACTCATGAAGGATTTCAAAGATTCATTTCATCCCTAGAATAGGCCAGATAAGGACATCATGCCTTTTGCTTATTCCATGTGAAGCCTAAATTGATCAAGGAATTTTACTGCTAATTCATTGAAAGTGGAGAGAGATTTTAAAAGGAGCCTAGTGAACCACATGGAATTAATTCCCTCTAGGAAGATTGGAAAACATCTTCATCGAATAGCATTTGAAGCATTTGCTCCGTCCAGTACCAACAGTACTTGTACAAGTGAGGTTTCGGGGCTCTAGTTCTATCGTAGGATGGAATAGTCAGCATTGTAAACTTTTCAAGGTACTGTTCACTCAGAATGTCGTCAGTAAAGGGAGTCCGGTTTGGAGCGGATCCCCATTCATCATCTCTCATATCCTTACTTTCATCCCTTAGGAGCTTGATCATGTCCGCGGTATATACCTTGAATGTTCGGTAATCCTTGAGTCGGCCGTTAATGACTATACCAAGTGCTTAATTTTGCAAACAATCATGGTAAGTGTGATGAAGCCTTCCTGTCTTCGGGAGAGCCACTCCCTTGGAGTTTCGTTGGCTTTCAACTGGACGGGTAGGGGCAGTTTCGATCTCCCTACCAGAATTGAGTGCATTACTGTTTTCTTCGAACTCCTCGTTGTTATGTTACTCTCCATCTTCAAAGTCGGAGTGTAACGACCCCAGATTTTTTTTTATGAATTTAAATTGATAATTAAATGAATTTTTGAATTTAAATTGTAAAATTGATTATAAATGGCAGCGAGTTTCCCCGATTATTATAGAAAATATGTTAAGTCATATGAATTTGAAAATTCGTATATATGTGAATACATATGTATATATTGGATTTGAAATAAAATCTTAAATATGGGGTTTTAAGAATAAATGAAACATAGAATAAAACGCATTAAACAAATTTGTTAAGGAACAAACACACTAAAACAACTTTTACAATTTGTACATAAAGTAAAAGGAATATATATCAAACATAAGCAAAACAGATATATGAAAGGAAGACATAAAATATATATATATATATATAAGCAAGACAAAGCTGCAGCCACCAAACAAATATATATTCATGGGTATAAGCTTATAAAACAAAACAAAAAGTGATACAAGTACAAGACAATTAATGCCATACCTCTAACATCATCTCAGCCGAGATAGTAGCTTCACTTCAGTTCAGTAAACAAAATAATATATGTACATAACCAAGAAATTTACTTAACAAATAACAATAACCACTTTATATTTATATAACATAAGTATATAAACAATTAAAAGCTTTCATCTCAACCCAAATAAACAAAAGAAAAAAAACAATATGAAAGTAAATATATATACACGCTTATGCAACTATACCTCTGTTATAATTAATGCAACCACCATCCAATCTGAAGTAATCAACAAGGCAATTAATGCCAATATACTTCAGCCTCCAATTGAAGTATGTGTGTCCACGATTTTTTAAAAAGGTATCAAACATTGTACAAAGAAAATCTCTGAAGAAAAATAAAATAATACATCCTGTACTTGCAAAGAACTTCAAGCTGCATACTTCCTTTTATACATATCTCCCCTCACCATTTCGTTCACCTGAAAACTAAGAAAAGAAAAAAAAAGAAAAAAAACTGAAGTCAAGAAACATTTAAAACTCAAACAAAAAGTTAAACTTCAACCATATAGATTGGTAGAGGAGAATTGATATCCAAGCAATCAAGGCCTGGGCATCAGGAGGCAAAGAGGCTTCAGTATCAAAAAAAAAAAAACCTGATAACAAACTCAACATCAGTTTGAAAGCTTTGAATTATGATCTGGAAGGTGAGTAAACATACACTCTCGGGTTTAAGTTTTGATCACAACAGTATAGGCTATTCATTGGATAATATGTGTTGTTGTGATCTATCTTTGAAAATAATCCTGTGTATATATATAGAATGTTCTGCATTCTTTACTACTCTGTTTATTGATTTCAAGGTTAAATATTTACTCAAATTCGAATCTGTTTCATCAATCATTATTAAGCTTAAAAAAAAAAAATTTACAAAGCAAGATGTTTAAAACTCAAGTCAAGACTTTCAACATTTGTTTTAAATTATGATAGTGAACTATGCTCTGGAATCAAGTGTTACAGGCAAACAAAATACAACTTGGAAAAAATTGATTTCTGTAAAATGCTAATTTAAATATACAACTTGAATCCTAACTGAAAAATAAGTATTTTAAAACAAGAATGGGGATTTTTAGTGGTGCATGCTTTGAGCGGTTCACAAATGAATAGGATAGGGTTTTTCATCAATTTCTTGTAATCAAATGAATTTTGGATGTTGTAACTTCGTGTGAAGCTGGTTTGGTACCTAATAATATTAGGAAAAATAAAAGAAAAATTATCTATTGAAGGGATTTTGGGGACGAGTTAAATTTAGGGTTTAACCCTAAATTTTCCAGTGGGTTGAACGCGTGATGATTCCATCACGTAGGGGCGATCGAGTTGCGAATGCTCTGGGGTGATGATAGTATGAACTCTCGACGTGCTATGGACGAAGTCATGGGTTTTCTGGTGGTCGAGGTCATGGAGGCGACGCGTTTCCAGGTGAAGGGTGGTTCCGGATTTACTTCCAGGTTTCGAACTTTTAAAGCTCGATTTTGATTTGTAATAGAAGTGGAGTTCAGGTGTTCGAAAACTTGATGAGGGGATGATCACTGACTTGATGGTGGCTGGTGATTCGACCCACGATGGCGAATTTGACTGTGCACGTGCACGTGCTCGTTGCGTGTCAGTGGAGAGCATAGTGAAACAGAGAACGTTTGGGGATGGACGACTCGAATAATATTCGAACGAAAAAGTCCTTTCATGATGGTCCTGAGTGCGTGTATAGGCTTACCAGTTATTTTAAGTTTAAACTTGGTCTTCAACAAGAAAAGAAAAAAAAAAGAGGTGGAGAAGAAGAGGAGAGGGGGGAAGCAGGAAGCAATAAGTAAACGTGAGTGAAACAAGAACTTGAGCTTGCTTTCCTGTTGAATAATGTTTTCAGTTTAAACTCACTTAAGAAAGGGTTATGTGTAAAGGAGAGGAAAGCGCGGGAGGTTGCTCAAGATTTTCTTAAATTGACTCGAAGCAACCTGGGTTCACTCGAGACTTTGGGATGTCGCGTGTGTTTGCCTGGGGAATTTAAATCGTAAGGTTATTGAAGTTTCACCTGATGTTGAAACTTAAATAACAACATAAACTAAAAAGAAGGGAATGGGAAGAAGGGTGGAGTAAGTCGAGCTTCAACTCGAATGAACATAAAGCTTTCTAATTAATACTTAACAAAGTTTAATAAATCAAGCTAAGATTTTAAGACAAGTTTAATTATTTAAGCAAATACTTAACAAAGTTTTTCTAATTAATACTTTAGCTAAATAACTTAATTTGAGTTAGGTATTAAAGTTAATCAACGTTAAAGCTCTTTATAATTGAAATAAATAAATATTCAATTTGAAAGAAAGTTTTAAATTTATAAATTAAGGTTTTAAGTAAATTAATTAAGAGATAGTTAACGAGTAATTAGAAATCATAGATTTCAAATTTGTGCCGAAGGAATTTCAACTCGAAATGAAAATGGGTAATTTTATGATTAGAAATTAATTGTAATTAAGAACTAATTCAGCTACCATTAACACCAAATTAAATAATTAAGATTTATTAATGGATTATTAATGGTAAATCAATTCTTATAAATAATGATTAAAGTTAATTAATCAAGTGATTAAGATAAAATTACATTTAATGTAAATAAATGTTGATTTATTTATAAAGGAAAATAATTACTTAATGAAATTAATTAAGGATAAATGATTATGTAATTAACTTAAGGTTAATTATATTAACGTGATAAATCAAGATTAATTAAGGTGATTGATTAATTTATTAATATTAAATGATTTGTAATTAATTAATTAGAATTTGATAATTAATTTATAAGTAATAAATTTATTTGGGAATAAATTGAATTAATTTAGGATTAAACAATTAATTAATCCTGCTTATAAATGTTTATTGAATGTTTGACCTTACTTATGAATGATCGTATTATATGTGATGCTTTGAATTGATTGTCCTATCTGATCTGTAATATCTTGTTTTGTGAATTGAGCTATGTGAAATTTACTCATTTATTTATGTACATTTGTGTATTATCTGTGAATCTGTGAATGGGCGATAAGCATTATAGTTTATATCGCTTATCGAATATATTGTCGTATTTGATCTGTAATGATTAAATGGTTGTGCACTATTGTGTTAAACCCCTGGACCACACCATACACACACAATTATGGATTTCATGAGGAAATCAGTTAAGTCGCAGATTTTTGAAAAAGTTTTGATTTTGAATTTTTAAATTCAAATGTTTTGGAAATGGAATCGGTATAAAAGTGAAAAGCTATTGAAATGGAATTTCAAGTTAAAAACTTATTTTTAATTAAGTTTTGGAATTTTAAATAATTTGATTTAAATTTGAATTCAAAATTAGGAATTGAATTCTAGGATATGAAATTAGGGATTAAAGATGTTAAGTAGTTTGAAACCATATATATAGTATTGTTTTGGGAATTCGAATTAAATCAAAGATTGTAACTTTTATGAAATCAAGTCTTTCCAAAAATAAAGTTGTTATTTCTAAATGATAAAAAGCTTTGGTTTCAAATCTTATTGAAAGGGATTTCAAGTTAAAACTAAGATAGTTTTCCAAGTTATAAATGAATATTTGGAAACAAATTTTGAAAATGAATGTTTGGGAATAATTTGAAAACTATGAGACAAATCTTTGAATTTAAAGATTTGATGAATTAAGCTTTTTGAAACGAAATTGTTTTGAAATCCGAGAATGAATATTTATGAAAGTAGGTGAACATTATGAAATAAATCTTTTGTTTAAAAGATTTGAAATGGTAATTGGATTAAACCATTTGAAAAAGAAAGTTTGGAATTATTAAGTTGTGACTTAATTGAAATCCTATATCCATGTGTTTTAAATATTTCGCTCACTATTCGGTTTAGCCGGGAAAGGACCTTTGTGTCAAATAACCCACTCCGAATATGTGATACGTCGTTATGGATAGCATTTGAAGACCGGTGGTGAAGACCGGGTATTTGTGAGAACGATAGGACAACCTATCGATTGTCTCTGCACCGAGTAGCTACGGTATAGAGATTCCCTAAGTGATGGGAAGTCCGATCGGGATTGTGAATACCCGGATTGCAAGGGCTTCTTTGGAAGTGCCTTCGGTTCTGTTCGAACCCGGAACAGACTTGTATGATTACATGTCGGACACTACACTTTGAGATATAAAGCAGATTTCTTTCAAATACATTTCTGTTGGTGGCGGAGAATTTATTCTCTTAGCTTAACACCCTTCTCTGAGACGTATGAGCTCAGAGGTTATGTAGTTGAAGGTTATCAGCAATATACTCCCAATTTGGTAGTGTGGCATGCTGAGTGCTGCTGTGTGTTGATGATCATTGTTTGATCATTTGTGATATGATCATTTGTTTGATCATTTATCTTTGTGATCATTACTTTGATCATTTGTTGACCCAAAGCATGGCTTTGTACCAAAGCGTAGCTTTGTGGACGAGACTGCATCAGGACCTCACACCCCGGAAATGGTCAAAACAGGAAAGATGCGGCAAGGTTATGAGGGTCGCGCCCTTTAGGGTGTGTCATTCCCTTCTGGTAAAGGGTGGTATCATGGTATGGAGCCCAGATATTTACCTATGTGGTAGCTCCAATCTTATTTACTGTGTGGTTGTTGCTTTGAGGCGCCTCGGATAAAGGTCCCAAAGGACCGGGGAGTGGCTTGCTCGAGTAGTAGTTACCTAGTTACAGAGGTAACCCGGCCTTGTGTTGGCAGAGATCCGGTTAGGTTCTCGGGACGTCCCGCCAGAGGCGATCCCATGTGGCAGTAGGAAGTTCCTTAGCCTGACCATTTGTTGGAAAATCCAATCAAAACAATACGAGCCTTGTACGGTTTTAGTTGTATTACCTGCCATTCACTTATGGTGGCGCCCCACTGTTTGGATGGTAGCTATAGTAGGCATAGTTCGGAATGTCTATGCTGGCTAAGATTAATATTCTACTTTCGAAATGTTTTCTGCACTGTGCACTTATAATAATAATATCAAAGAACTTTCTACGTATTAAGCATGTTTGACTATCATAAGAAGAAATCTCCTCCAATTCTGCGTTTGCATTGTGTGTGTGGCGGGAGGTCTTATGGTAGTTTCATTTTCTAAAAGCATTGCGAATTTACTTTAAAATTCTCTTTTTGTTTGTTTTCAAAGATAAACTGTTTTTGTTACTCACACCAGTCCCATGACTGATCCGGAGTTTATTGTTCCTTTCCTAAACTCTGGGTGCTCACTATTTTTCCACACGAGCAGTCTAGAGTTGGGTTTTTCAGATAGATTGGTTCAGTGGATTATCTGGAGTTAGTTCAGTCTTTGGACATGACTGACCTTGCTTAGCTTGGTGCAATGTACTGATGGAGTTCGAGTTATTTCTGGATTGGTTCCTGGAGTTGGAGTTGCAGTTTTGGAGTTCTTCCATGAAGACTATCTTGAGTTATTTGTTCCGCTGCTGATGTTATCGATTTTCTTTCCGCTGCGATTTTATTGTATCTTATCTCTGATGTATATCGATATCTATTGTATCATCTGTTGTATATTGATATTCATTATTTCTTCCGCTGTGTTGTTTACTTAATGATGTTATAAGCTCCGGCGACTCGGATATGAACGGTCGGATCTACGGCATTCGAATACGATGTAAAGTATGGATGTCGATTTTCGAACGGACAAAATCCGCTTCGTTACATTTGGTATCAGAGCTAAGGTTGAACTTTAGCTCAGGAGTATAACACGTTAAGTAGCCCATTAGAGATAGGGTGAAGTAAACCCTAGAATGAGTAATCTCTAAGATATCTGTTTGAACGCCTCAGTAAATTCTCTTGCTATCCACTGATAGTGAGTATGAGTGCAAGAAGAGAATGAGATAGGGGATAGGGAAATACGACTATAAATGGTCGATACTCTGTAACAACAGTGGAAACAACCTTCTTATCAATTTCCTTTGATTCATCTTTCCCAATTTCTTTGATTGATTCGTGACAACTCCAGAAAGAAGTTCGGTGCGTTGATGCCCTACGAATCGTTGTAGGAAATTTTTATTTCGTATTTTCATCGATTTCTTTTCAGTTTTTGATTTAAACTTTAATGAATTAGAAAATTTTGAATAAACTGGAAGTTTTAAAAATTGAGTTAACTTGATTAATAGGATATGAAGCTAACTTTGAATTGTATTGATAAAACGATTTTGGTTGAAAACAAATTTTGAATTTCTGCTATAACTTCTTTGGTAGAATAAAATATGAAATATAAACTTTGATGTACTTCTCAGCCTATAAAATTCTAAAATTAAGATCTTAATATTTGGATTTTGATTTTAATTGTAGAGAACAAATAGCGTTATCCGAGGAGGAAAGGTCAGGAGAGTGGGTGATTATGCTTCATCCAGTAGGGTACGAGATGATGAAGGTGAGTCATCAGTTCATAGGGAATTCCCAGTGGAGCCTGTAGTGCAGCCCCAACCACCAGTGGAAGAAGAAGAAGATGAGGAGGAATTCGAAGAGGAATTCGAAGAAGAGTTCGAGGAAGAATTCGAAGAAGAAGTTGAAGAGGAATTCGAGGAAGAGGTTGAGGCGGAAGAAGAACCTGAAGTGGAGGAAGAGTCCGAAGGTGACGAAGCAATTCATTGGGATTTGGATAATGCCGTGGATGATGATGATCCCATTGAGGACGAGGAGTTAAATGGTGGGTACCTTATTCTGGAAGAATCTGATCCGGAGGAGATTTTTGAGACAGACGATGAGGCTGAAGTGATAGACCTGTCAGGGCCTGAGAGGGAGAGTTCTGACAGTGAGGATTAGTAGTTGGTCGGTTTGACTTATTTTGGGGTATTTATATATGTATTTTGGACTTGAGATCGTAGTAAAGGTTGGATGTTAGTAGGTTATGCATGACTATAACTCATGTACTAATATTTTGAGTAGTGTTTAATATAAAATATATTATGAATGGCCTGAAAATATCCATGTGTTACTAGTATAATTTGAATTACCATTAGTCTATTTTGTGTGTGTATAATTCGAGAGACGAGCTGTACAATTTCGAGGACGAAATTCTTTTAAGGGGGGAAGTCTGTAACGACCCCAGATTTTTTTTTTATGAATTTAAATTGATAATTAAACGAATTTTTGAATTTAAATTGTAAAATTGATTATAAATGGCAGCGAGTTTCCCCGATTATTATAGAAAATATGTTAAGTCATATGAATTTGAAAATTCGTACATATGTGAATACATATGTATATATTGGATTTGAAATAAAATCTTAAATATGGGGTTTTAAGAATAAATGAAACATAGAATAAAACGCATTAAACAAATTTGTTAAGGAACAAACACACTAAAACAACTTTTACAATTTGTATATAAAGTAAAAGGAATATATATCAAACATAAGCAAAACAGATATATGAAAGGAAGACATAAAATATATATATAAGCAAGACAAAGCTGCAGCCACCAAACAAATATATATTCATGGGTATAATCTTATAAAACAAAACAAAAAGTGATACAAGTACAAGACAATTAATGCCATACATCTAACATCATCTCAGCCGAGATAGTAGCTTCACTTCAGTTCAGTAAACAAAATAATATATGTACATAACCAAGAAATTTACTTAACAAATAACAATAACCACTTTATATTTATATAACATAAGTATATAAACAATTAAAAGCTTTCATCTCAACCCAAATAAACAAAAGAAAAAAAACAATATGAAAGTAAATATATGTACACGCTTATGCAGCTATACCTCTGTTATAATTAATGCAACCACCATCCAATCTGAAGTAATCAACAAGGCAATTAATGCCAATATACTTCGGCCTCCAATTGAAGTATGTGTGTCCACGATTTTGTAAAAAGGTATCAAACATTGTACAAAGAAAATCTCTGAAGAAAAATAAAATAATACATCCTGTACTTGCAAAGAACTTCAAGCTGCATACTTCCTTTTATACATATCTCCCCTCACCATTTCGTTCACCTGAAAACTAAGAAAAGAAAAAAAAAAGAAAAAAAAACTGAAGTCAAGTAACATTTAAAACTCAAACAAAAAGTTAAACTTCAACCATATAGATTGGTAGAGGAGAATTGATATCCAAGCAATCAAGGCCTGGGCATCAGGAGGCAAAGAGGCTTCAGTATCAAAAAAAAAAAAAAACCTGATAACAAACTCAACATCAGTTTGAAAGCTTTGAATTATGATCTGGAAGGTGAGTAAACATACACTCTCAGGTTTAAGTTTTGATCACAACAGTATAGGCTATTCATTGGATAATATGTGTTGTTGTGATCTATCGTTGAAAATAATCCTGTGTATATATATAGAATGTTCTGCATTCTTTACTACTCTGTTTATTGATTTCAAGGTTAAATATTTACTCAAATTCGAATCTGTTTCATCAATCATTATTAAGCTTAAAAAAAAATTTACAAAGCAAGATGTTTAAAACTCAAGTCAAGACTTTCAACATTTGTTTTAAATTATGATAGTAAACTATGCTCTGGAATCAAGTGTTACAGGCAAACAAAATACAACTTGGAAAAAATTGATTTCTGTAAAATGCTAATTTAAATATACAACTTGAATCCTAACTGAAAAATAAGTATTTTAAAACAAGAATGGGTATTTTTAGTGGTGCATGCTTTGAGCGGTTCACAAATGAATAAGATAGGGTTTTTCATCAATTTCTTGTAATCAAATGAATTTTGGATGTTGTAACTTCGTGTGAAGCTGGTTTGGTACCTAATAATATTAGGAAAAATAAAAGAAAAATTATCTATTGAAGGGATTTTGGGGACGAGTTAAATTTAGGGTTTAACCCTAAATTTTCCAGTGGGTTGAACGCGTGATGATTCCATCACGTAGGGGCGATCGAGTTGCGAATGCTCTGGGGTGATGATAGTATGAACTCTCGACGTGCTATGGACGAAGTCATGGGTTTTCTGGTGGTCGAGGTCATGGAGGCGACGCGTTTCCAGGTGAAGGGTGGTTCCGGATTTACTTCCAGGTTTCGAACTTTTAAAGCTCGATTTTGATTTGTAATAGAAGTGGAGTTCAGGTGTTCGAAAACTTGATGAGGGGATGATCACTGACTTGATGGTGGCTGGTGATTCGATCCACGATGGCGAATTCGACTGTGCACGTGCACGTGCTCGTTGCGTGTCAGTGGAGAGCATAGTGAAACAGAGAACGTTTGGGGATGGACGACTCGAATAATATTCGAATGGAAAAGTCCTTTCATGATGGTCCTGAGTGCGTGTATAGGCTTACCAGTTATTTTAAGTTTAAACTTGGTCTTCAACAAGAAAAAAAAAAGAGGTGGAGAAGAAGAGGAGAGGGGGGAAGCAGAAGCAATAAGTAAACGTGAGTGAAACAAGAACTTGAGCTTGCTTTCCTGTTGAATAATGTTTTCAGTTTAAACTCACTTAAGAAAGGGTTATGTGTAAAGGAGAGGAAAGCGCGGGAGGTTGCTCGAGATTTTCTTAAATTGACTAGAAGCAACCTGGGTTCACTCGAGACTTTGGGATGTCGCGTGTGTTTGCCTGGGGAATTTAAATCGTAAGGTTATTGAAGTTTCACCTGATGTTGAAACTTAAATAACAACATAAACTAAAAAGAAGGGAATGGGAAGAAGGGTGGAGTAAGTCGAGCTTCAACTTGAATGAACATAAAGCTTTCTAATTAATACTTAACAAAGTTTAATAAATCAAGCTAAGATTTTAAGACAAGTTTAATTATTTAAGCAAATACTTAACAAAGTTTTTCTAATTAATACTTTAGCTAAATAACTTAATTTGAGTTAGGTATTAAAGTTAATCAACGTTAAAGCTCTTTATAATTGAAATAAATAAATATTCAATTTGAAAGAAAGTTTTAAATTTATAAATTAAGGTTTTAAGTAAATTAATTAAGAGATAGTTAACGAGTAATTAGAAATCATAGATTTCAAATTTGTGCCGAAGGAATTTCAACTCGAAATGAAAATGGGTAATTTTATGATTAGAAATTAATTGTAATTAAGAACTAATTCAGCTACCATTAACACCAAATTAAATAATTAAGATTTATTAATGGATTATTAATGGTAAATCAATTCTTATAAATAATGATTAAAGTTAATTAATCAAGTGATTAAGATAAAATTACATTTAATGTAAATAAATGTTGATTTATTTATAAAGGAAAATAATTACTTAATGAAATTAATTAAGGATAAATGATTATGTAATTAACTTAAGATTAATTAAATTAACGTGATAAATCAAGATTAATTAAGGTGATTGGTTAATTTATTAATATTAAATGATTTGTAATTAATTAATTAGAATTTGATAATTAATTTATAAGTAATAAATTTATTTGGGAATAAATTGAATTAATTTAGGATTAAACAATTAATTAATCCTGCTTATAAATGTTTATTGAATGTTTGACCTTACTTATGAATGATCGTATTATATGTGATGCCTTGAATTGATTGTCCTATCTGATCTGTAATATCTTGTTTTGTGAATTGAGCTATGTGAAATTTACTCATTTATTTATGTACATTTGTGTATTATCTGTGAATCTGTGAATGGGCGATAAGCATTATAGTTTATATCGCTTATCGAATATATTGTCGTATTTGATCTGTAATGATTAAATGGTTGTGCACTATTGTGTTAAACCCCTGGACCACACCATACATACACAATTATGGATTTCATGAGGAAATCAGTTAAGTCGCAGATTTTTGAAAAAGTTTTGATTTTGAATTTTTAAATTCAAATGTTTTGGAAATGGAATCGGTATAAAAGTGAAAAGCAATTGAAATGGAATTTCAAGTTAAAAATTTATTTTTAATTAAGTTTTGGAATTTTAAATAATTTGATTTAAATTTGAATTCAAAATTAGGAATTGAATTCTAGGATATGAAATTAGGGATTAAAGATGTTAAGTAGTTTGAAACCATATATATATATTGTTTTGGGAATTCGAATTAAATCAAAGATTGTAACTTTTATGAAATCAAGTCTTTCCAAAAATAAAGTTGTTATTTCTAAATGATAAAAAGCTTTGGTTTCAAATCTTATTGAAAGGGATTTCAAGTTAAAACTAAGATAGTTTTCCAAGTTATAAATGAATATTTGGAAACAAATTTTGAAAATGAATGTTTGGGAATAATTTGAAAACTATGAGACAAATCTTTGAATTTAAAGATTTGATGAATTAAGCTTTTTGAAACGAAATTGTTTTGAAATCCAAGAATGAATATTTATGAAAGTAGGTGAACATTATGAAATAAATCTTTTGTTTAAAAGATTTGAAATGGTAATTGGATTAAACCATTTGAAAAAGAAAGTTTGGAATTATTAAGTTGTGACTTAATTGAAATCCTATGTCCATGTGTTTTAAATATTTCGCTCACTATTCGGTTTAGCCCGGAAAGGACCTTTGTGTCAAATAACCCACTCCGAATATGTGATACGTCGTTATGGATAGCATTTGAAGACCGGTGGTGAAGACCGGGTATTTGTGAGAACGATAGGACAACCTATCGATTGTCTCTGCACCGAGTAGCTACGGTATAGAGATTCCCTAAGTGATGGGAAGTCCGATCGGGATTGTGAATACCCGGATTGCAAGGGCTTCTTTGAAAGTGCCTTCGGTTCTGTTCGAACCCGGAACAGACTTGTATGATTACATGTCGGACACTACACTTTGAGATATAAAGCAGATTTCTTTCAAATACATTTCTGTTGGTGGCGGAGAATTTATTCTCTTAGCTTAACACCCTTCTCTGAGACGTATGAGCTCAGAGGTTATGTAGTTGAAGGTTATCAGCAATATACTCCCAATTTGGTAGTGTGGCATGCTGAGTGCTGCTGTGTGTTGATGATCATTGTTTGATCATTTGTGATATGATCATTTGTTTGATCATTTATCTTTGTGATCATTACTTTGATCATTTGTTGACCCAAAGCATGGCTTTGTACCAAAGCGTAGCTTTGTGGACGAGACTGCATCAGGACCTCACACCCCGGAAATGGTCAAAACAGGAAAGATGCGGCAAGGTTATGAGGGTCGCGCCCTTTAGGGTGTGTCATTCCCTTCTGGTAAAGGGTGCTATCATGGTATGGAGCCCAGATATTTACCTATGTGGTAGCTCCAATCTTATTTACTGTGTGGTTGTTGCTTTGAGGCGCCTCGGATAAAGGTCCCAAAGGACTGGGGAGTGGCTTGCTCGAGTAGTAGTTACCTAGTTATAGAGGTAACCCGGCCTTGTGTTGGCAGAGATCCGGTTAGGTTCTCGGGACGTCCCGCCAGAGGCGATCCCATGTGGCAGTAGGAAGTTCCTTAGCCTGACCATTTGTTGGAAAATCCAATCAAAACAATACGAGCCTTGTACGGTTTTAGTTGTATTACCTGCCATTCACTTATGGTGGCGCCCCACTGTTTGGATGGTAGCTATAGTAGGCATAGTTCGGAATGTCTATGCTGGCTAAGATTAATATTCTACTTTCGAAATGTTTTCTGCACTGTGCACTTATAATAATAATATCAAAGAACTTTCTACGTATTAAGCATGTTTGACTATCATAAGAAGAAATCTCCTCCAATTCTGCGTTTGCATTGTGTGTGTGGCGGGAGGTCTTATGGTAGTTTCATTTTCTAAAAGCATTGCGAATTTACTTTAAAATTCTCTTTTTGTTTGTTTTCAAAGATAAACTGTTTTTGTTACTCACACCAGTCCCATGACTGATCCGGAGTTTATTGTTCCTTTCCTAAACTCTGGGTGCTCACTATTTTTCCACACGAGCAGTCTAGAGTTGGGTTTTTCAGATAGATTGGTTCAGTGGATTATCTGGAGTTAGTTCAGTCTTTGGACATGACTGACCTTGCTTAGCTTGGTGCAATGTACTGATGGAGTTCGAGTTATTTCTGGATTGGTTCCTGGAGTTGGAGTTGCAGTTTTGGAGTTCTTCCATGAAGACTATCTTGAGTTATTTGTTCCGCTGCTGATGTTATCGATTTTCTTTCCGCTGCGATTTTATTGTATCTTATCTCTGATGTATATCGATATCTATTGTATCATCTGTTGTATATTGATATTCATTATTTCTTCCGCTGTGTTGTTTACTTAATGATGTTATAAGCTCCGGCGACTCGGATATGAACGGTCGGATCTACGGCATTCGAATACGATGTAAAGTATGGATGTCGATTTCGAACGGACAAAATCCGCTTCGTTACATTTGGTATCAGAGCTAAGGTTGAACTTTAGCTCAGGAGTATAACACGTTAAGTATCCCATTAGAGATAGGGTGAAGTAAACCCTAGAATGAGTAATCTCTAAGATATCCGTTTGAACGCCTCAGTAAATTCTCTTGCTATCCACTGATAGTGAGTATGAGTGCAAGAAGAGAATGAGATAGGGGACAGGGAAATACGACTATAAATGGTCGATACTCTGTAACAACAGTGGAAACAACCTTCTTATCAATTTCCTTTGATTCATCTTTCCCAATTTCTTTGATTGATTCGTGACAACTCCAGAAAGAAGTTCGGTGCGTTGATGCCCTACGAATCGTTGTAGGAAATTTTTATTTCGTATTTTCATCGATTTCTTTTCGGTTTTTGATTTAAACTTTAATGAATTAGAAAATTTTGAATAAACTGGAAGTTTTAAAAATTGAGTTAACTTGATTAATAGGATATGAAGCTAACTTTGAATTGTATTGATAAAACGATTTTGGTTGAAAACAAATTTTGAATTTCTGCTATAACTTCTTGGGTAGAATAAAATATGAAATATAAACTTTGATGTACTTCTCAGCCTATAAAATTCTAAAATTAAGATCTTAATATTTGGATTTTGATTTTAATTGTAGAGAACAAATAGCGTTATCTGAGGAGGAAAGGTCAGGAGAGTGGGTGATTATGCTTCATCCAGTAGGGTACGAGATGATGAAGGTGAGTCATCAGTTCATAGGGAATTCCCAGTGGAGCCTGTAGTGCAGCCCCAACCACCAGTGGAAGAAGAAGAAGATGAGGAGGAATTCGAAGAGGAATTCGAAGAAGAGTTCGAGGAAGAATTCGAATAAGAAGTTGAAGAGGAATTCGAGGAAGAGGTTGAGGCGGAAGAAGAACCTGAAGTGGAGGAAGAGTCCGAAGGTGACGAAGCAATTCATTGGGATTTGGATAATTCCGTGAATGATGATAATCCCATTGAGGACGAGGAGTTAAATGGTGGGTACCTTATTCTGGAAGAATCTGATCCGGAGGAGATTTTGAGACAGACGATGAGGCTGAAGTGATAGACCTGTCAGGGCTTGAGAGGGAGAGTTCTGACAGTGAGGATTAGTAGTTGGTCGGTTTGACTTATTTTGGGGTATTTATATATGTATTTTGGACTTGAGATCGTAGTAAAGGTTGGATGTTAGTAGGTTATGTATGAATATAACTCATGTACTAATATTTTGAGTAGTGTTTAATATAAAATATATTATGAATGGCCTGAAAATATCCATGTGTTACTAGTATAATTTGAATTACCATTAGTCTATTTTGTGTGTGTATAATTCGAGAGACGAGCTGTACAATTTGGAGGACGAAATTCTTTTAAGGGGGGAAGTCTGTAACGACCCCAGATTTTTTTTTTTATGAATTTAAATTGATAATTAAATGAATTTTTGAATTTAAATTGCAAAATTGATTATAAATGGCAGCGAGTTTCCCCGATTTTTATAGAAAATATGTTAAGTCATATGAATTTGAAAATTCGTATATATGTGAATACATATGTATATATTGGATTTGAAATAAAATCTTAAATATGGGGTTTTAAGAATAAATGAAACATAGAATAAAACGCATTAAACAAATTTGTTAAGGAACAAACACACTAAAACAACTTTTACAATTTGTATATAAAGTAAAAGGAATATATATCTAACATAAGCAAAACAGATATATGAAAGGAAGACATAAAATATATATATAAGCAAGACAAAGCTGCAGCCACCAAACAAATATATATTCATGGGTATAAGCTTATAAAACCAAACAAAAAGTGATACAAGTACAAGACAATTAATGCCATACCTCAAACATCATCTCAGCCGAGATAGTAGCTTCACTTCAGTTCAGTAAACAAAATAATATATGTACATAACCAAGAAATTTACTTAACAAATAACAATAACCACTTTATATTTATATAACATAAGTATATAAACAATTAAAAGCTTTCATCTCAACCCAAATAAACAAAAGAAAAAAAACAATATGAAAGTAAATATATGTACACGCTTATGCAGCTATACCTCTGTTATAATTAATGCAACCACCATCCAATCTGAAGTAATCAACAAGGCAATTAATGCCAATATACTTCAGCCTCCAATTGAAGTGTGTGTGTCCACGATTTTGTAAAAAGGTATCAAACATTGTACAAAGAAAATCTCTGAAGAAAAATAAAATAATACATCCTGTACTTGCAAAGAACTTCAAGCTGCATACTTCCTTTTATACATATCTCCCCTCACCATTTCGTTCACCTGAAAACTAAGAAAAGAAAAAAAAAAGAAAAAAAAACTGAAGTCAAGTAACATTTAAAACTCAAACAAAAAGTTAAACTTCAACCATATAGATTGGTAGAGGAGAATTGATATCCAAGCAATCAAGGCCTGGGCATCAGGAGGCAAAGAGGCTTCAGTATCAAAAAAAAAAAAAAAAAAAAAACCTGATAACAAACTCAACATCAGTTTGAAAGCTTTGAATTATGATCTGGAAGGTGAGTAAACATACACTCTCAGGTTTAAGTTTTGATCACAACAGTATAGGCTATTCATTGGATAATATGTGTTGTTGTGATCTATCGTTGAAAATAATCCTGTGTATATATATAGAATGTTCTGCATTCTTTACTACTCTGTTTATTGATTTCAAGGTTAAATATTTACTCAAATTCGAATCTGTTTCATCAATCATTATTAAGCTTAAAAAAAAAATTACAAAGCAAGATGTTTAAAACTCAAGTCAAGACTTTCAACATTTGTTTTAAATTATGATAGTGAACTATGCTCTGGAATCAAGTGTTACAGGCAAACAAAATACAACTTGGAAAAAATTGATTTCTGTAAAATGCTAATTTAAATATACAACTTGAATCCTAACTGAAAAATAAGTATTTTAAAACAAGAATGGGTATTTTTAGTGGTGCATGCTTTGAGCGGTTCACAAATGAATAGGATAGGGTTTTTCATCAATTTCTTGTAATCAAATGAATTTTGGATGTTGTAACTTCGTGTGAAGCTGGTTTGGTACCTAATAATATTAGGAAAAATAAAAGAAAAATTATCTATTGAAGGGATTTTGGGGACGAGTTAAATTTAGGGTTTAACCCTAAATTTTCCAGTGGGTTGAACGCGTGATGATTCCATCACGTAGGGGCGATCGAGTTGCGAATGCTCTGGGGTGATGATAGTATGAACTCTCGACGTGCTATGGACGAAGTCATGGGTTTTCTGGTGGTCGAGGTCATGGAGGCGACGCGTTTCCAGGTGAAGGGTGGTTTCGGATTTACTTCCAGGTTTCGAACTTTTAAAGCTCGATTTTGATTTGTAATAGAAGTGGAGTTCAGGTGTTCGAAAACTTGATGAGGGGATGATCACTGACTTGATGGTGGCTGGTGATTCGATCCACGATGGCGAATTCGACTGTGCACGTGCACGTGCTCGTTGCGTGTCAGTGGAGAGCATAGTGAAACAGAGAACGTTTGGGGATGGACGACTCGAATAATATTCGAATGGAAAAGTCCTTTCATGATGGTCCTGAGTGCGTGTATAGGCTTACCAGTTATTTTAAGTTTAAACTTGGTCTTCAACAAGAAAAAAAAAAGAGGTGGAGAAGAAGAGGAGAGGGGGGAAGCAGAAGCAATAAGTAAACGTGAGTGAAACAAGAACTTGAGCTTGCTTTCCTGTTGAATAATGTTTTCAGTTTAAACTCACTTAAGAAAGGGTTATGTGTAAAGGAGAGGAAAGCGCGGGAGGTTGCTCGAGATTTTCTTAAATTGACTAGAAGCAACCTGGGTTCACTCGAAACTTTGGGATGTCGCGTGTGTTTGCCTGGGGAATTTAAATCGTAAGGTTATTGAAGTTTCACCTGATGTTGAAACTTAAATAACAACATAAACTAAAAAGAAGGGAATGGGAAGAAGGGTGGAGTAAGTCGAGCTTCAACTCGAATGAACATAAAGCTTTCTAATTAATACTTAACAAAGTTTAATAAATCAAGCTAAGATTTTAAGACAAGTTTAATTATTTAAGCAAATACTTAACAAAGTTTTTCTAATTAATACTTTAGCTAAATAACTTAATTTGAGTTAGGTATTAAAGTTAATCAACGTTAAAGCTCTTTATAATTGAAATAAATAAATATTCAATTTGAAAGAAAGTTTTAAATTTATAAATTAAGGTTTTAAGTAAATTAATTAAGAGATAGTTAACGAGTAATTAGAAATCATAGATTTCAAATTTGTGCCGAAGGAATTTCAACTCGAAATGAAAATGGGTAATTTTATGATTAGAAATTAATTGTAATTAAGAACTAATTCAGCTACCATTAACACCAAATTAAATAATTAAGATTTATTAATGGATTATTAATGGTAAATCAATTCTTATAAATAATGATTAAAGTTAATTAATCAAGTGATTAAGATAAAATTACATTTAATGTAAATAAATGTTGATTTATTTATAAAGGAAAATAATTACTTAATGAAATTAATTAAGGATAAATGATTATGTAATTAACTTAAGGTTAATTAAATTAACGTGATAAATCAAGATTAATTAAGGTGATTGATTAATTTATTAATATTAAATGATTTGTAATTAATTAATTAGAATTTGATAATTAATTTATAAGTAATAAATTTATTTGGGAATAAATTGAATTAATTTAGGATTAAACAATTAATTAATCCTGCTTATAAATGTTTATTGAATGTTTGACCTTACTTATGAATGATCGTATTATATGTGATGCCTTGAATTGATTGTCCTATCTGATCTGTAATATCTTGTTTTGTGAATTGAGCTATGTGAAATTTACTCATTTATTTATGTACATTTGTGTATTATCTGTGAATCTGTGAATGGGCGATAAGCATTATAGTTTATATCGCTTATCGAATATATTGTCGTATTTGATCTGTAATGATTAAATGGTTGTGCACTATTGTGTTAAACCCCTGGACCACACCATACACACACAATTATGGATTTCATGAGGAAATCAGTTAAGTCGCAGATTTTTGAAAAAGTTTTGATTTTGAATTTTTAAATTCAAATGTTTTGGAAATGGAATCGGTATAAAAGTGAAAAGCTATTGAAATGGAACTTCAAGTTAAAAAATTATTTTTAATTAAGTTTTGGAATTTTAAATAATTTGATTTAAATTTGAATTCAAAATTAGGAATTGAATTCTAGGATATGAAATTAGGGATTAAAGATGTTAAGTAGTTTGAAACCATATATATAGTATTGTTTTGGGAATTCGAATTAAATCAAAGATTGTAACTTTTATGAAATCAAGTCTTTCCAAAAATAAAGTTGTTATTTCTAAATGATAAAAAGCTTTGGTTTCAAATCTTATTGAAAGGGATTTCAAGTTAAAACTAAGATAGTTTTCCAAGTTATAAATGAATATTTGGAAACAAATTTTGAAAATGAATGTTTGGGAATAATTTGAAAACTATGAGACAAATCTTTGAATTTAAAGATTTGATGAATTAAGCTTTTTGAAACGAAATTATTTTGAAATCCGAGAATGAATATTTATGAAAGTAGGTGAACATTATGAAATAAATCTTTTGTTTAAAAGATTTGAAATGGTAATTGGATTAAACCATTTGAAAAAGAAAGTTTGGAATTATTAAGTTGTGACTTAATTGAAATCCTATGTCCATGTGTTTTAAATATTTCGCTCACTATTCGGTTTAGCCCGGAAAGGACCTTTGTGTCAAATAACCCACTCCGAATATGTGATACGTCGTTATGGATAGCATTTGAAGACCGGTGGTGAAGACCGGGTATTTGTGAGAACGATAGGATAACCTATCGATTGTCTCTGCACCGAGTAGCTACGGTATGGAGATTCCCTAAGTGATGGGAAGTCCGATCGGGATTGTGAATACCCGGATTGCAAGGGCTTCTTTGGAAGTGCCTTCGGTTCTGTTGGAACCCGGAACAGACTTGTATGATTACATGTCTGACACTACACTTTGAGATATAAAGCAGATTTCTTTCAAATACATTTCTGTTGGTGGCGGAGAATTTATTCTCTTAGCTTAACACCCTTCTCTGAGACGTATGAGCTCAGAGGTTATGTAGTTGAAGGTTATCAGCAATATACTCCCAATTTGGTAGTGTGGCATGCTGAGTGCTGCTGTGTGTTGATGATCATTGTTTGATCATTTGTGATATGATCATTTGTTTGATCATTTATCTTTGTGATCATTACTTTGATCATTTGTTGACCCAAAGCATGGCTTTGTACCAAAGCGTAGCTTTGTGGACGAGACTGCATCAGGACCTCACACCCCGGAAATGGTCAAAACAGGAAAGATGCGGCAAGGTTATGAGGGTCGCGCCCTTTAGGGTGTGTCATTCCCTTCTGGTAAAGGGTGGTATCATGGTATGGAGCCCAGATATTTACCTATGTGGTAGCTCCAATCTTATTTACTGTGTGGTTGTTGCTTTGAGGCGCCTCGGATAAAGGTCCCAAAGGACCGGGGAGTGGCTTGCTCGAGTAGTAGTTACCTAGTTATAGAGGTAACCCGGCCTTGTGTTGGCAGAGATCCGGTTAGGTTCTCGGGACGTCCCGCCAGAGGCGATCCCATGTGGCAGTAGGAAGTTCCTTAGCCTGACCATTTGTTGGAAAATCCAATCAAAACAATACGAGCCTTGTACGGTTTTAGTTGTATTACCTGCCATTCACTTATGGTGGCGCCCCACTGTTTGGATGGTAGCTATAGTAGGCATAGTTCGGAATGTCTATGCTGGCTAAGATTAATATTCTACTTTCGAAATGTTTTCTGCACCGTGCACTTATATTAATAATATCAAAGAACTTTCTACGTATTAAGCATGTTTGACTATCATAAGAAGAAATCTCCTCCAATTCTGCGTTTGCATTGTGTGTGTGGCGAGAGGTCTTATGGTAGTTTCATTTTCTAAAAGCATTGCGAATTTACTTTAAAATTCTCTTTTTGTTTGTTTTCAAAGATAAACTGTTTTTGTTACTCACACCAGTCCCATGACTGATCCGGAGTTTATTGTTCCTTTCCTAAACTCTGGGTGCTCACTATTTTTCCACACGAGCAGTCTAGAGTTGGGTTTTTCAGATAGATTGGTTCAGTGGATTATCTGGAGTTAGTTCAGTCTTTGGACATGACTGACCTTGCTTAGCTTGGTGCAATGTACTGATGGAGTTCGAGTTATTTCTGGATTGGTTCCTGGAGTTGGAGTTGCAGTTTTGGAGTTCTTCCATGAAGACTATCTTGAGTTATTTGTTCCGCTGCTGATGTTATCGATTTTCTTTCCGCTGCGATTTTATTGTATCTTATCTCTGATGTATATCGATATCTATTGTATCATCTGTTGTATATTGATATTCATTATTTCTTCCGCTGTGTTGTTTACTTAATGATGTTATAAGCTCCGGCGACTCGGATATGAACGGTCGGATCTACGGCATTCGAATACGATGTAAAGTATGGATGTCGATTTTCGAACGGACAAAATCCGCTTCGTTAGCGCTTCACTGCTATATCTTCACGTAGGGTTTTCGCCCCTAGATTCAAGTTCATGGTGAGCTGTTTTGCAGTCGGTGGAGTGCCTGCAATTGATAGAGTTAGGAGTATGCCCTAAGGCCAATTATGTAATTTGTTACATATATCTAGCTCGTTGACCAATCTTGTTCGAAATAAAAGTTATTTTCTTCCTATTATGTACCTGATATAAAGTGATTATATTAATTAATTAAATTAATTAAAAATATATTTAATAGAAAAATCCATAAATGGTATATTTTGTAATGGTGATTACAAAATGATGTAACCATGAATAATTTATCACAACGAAATAAGTATACCATTTTAAATGTTCCTAGTCAAGATGCATCGAGAGAGGATATCGATGTATCCGTTGAGACTGGAGTACGTAACGCTCTCCAAATATTGGGCAGTGTACTACTCATGACTGCTGAGGGCACTTAGGGGTTACGTACTAATAGTTATTGGATAACTATGGAACAACTCACTTGATAGTTTTCTGTTGGTTAATATAACTAAGGTCAAATAGAAAATATCGAGGTGATTGATTTCACAATTCTTTCGACTTGAGAATACTATGGATCTTCAGTATGAAAGCTCCGATTTGATTATGGACAAATCATGGCACGGCGTCCATCGAGTGACAATAGTTGGGTCAAGTGGAAGTATTGGAAGTGAAGCATTATTCAAGAGAGGATTCGTCTCATCAGTTGTATGCGGTTAGTATCGCAGTTAACTCAAAGTCAAATTCTAGCATCACAGTCAACTCAATTCAACTCAAAGTCAAAGACTCTGGCCAGAGCATTTCAGTTAATAATAATTATTATTATTGAACCAAAGACTTTGTATTTAGACTATAAAGTTGAATATGGATGAGGTTGGAATTTCTATTACCAAATTGCGTAAGTCCAAAGTGATATAGTTTTGACGAAGAGAATTTGTGTAAACAAATGTCACAATTGGTAACGCTTATTAAACTAAAATTGGGTTTTACAGAAAATAAGTAAGCGATAAATTTGGCCATAATTTGACACCACCTTCTAAGTGATGTGTGAACATTAACATTAGAATTGTTCGATGTTAATCACTGAACAAATTTACACCCAAAAGTTACACAACCGAAATGATGAATTCCCTTAAGACCAAACGATTTAATTAGTTTATAATTGTTATAAATTAATTAAATTAATTAATATTTATGAAACGTTAATTATAAAATTTGAATATGATTTGAGAAATAAATAATGTTATATATTTATATTTAAAACAGTTATAAATATATCGATCAACATACAATATCGACAAGCGATTAAATTAGATTTAATTGCATAGTATTTTGACTTAGGCTTTGATGGGTTTAAGGCATATCATTAGGGCTGCAAAATTTCGGTTTTGGGAAGGTCTAGTGGTCGCTAAAATATTGATAATTGGCTTGGAGATAATGGGTTGAGATAAAGAAAGAATGGGTAAAAAGGTTTTCATCGTTTCTCTCTAATACAACCATATATATATGTGTGTGTGTGTGTGTGTGTGTGTGTGTGCATGTATGTATATATGTATGTATGTATATATGTATGTATGTATGTATCTTTAAAAACAATTACCAACCTTTGTGGCCACCATTACCTTCTACATTGCTGGTTAAAACATAGCTTTCAATCCACTTAAAAATTCTAAAATATATTTCAAATTTAAATAATACAATATGATGGTTAGAGATCGGTGATTTCAGACTTGCAATCTGACGAATCAAGAACAGTAAATGGAAGGGAAGTCCTTGCTTCAAAATGGATTCAAAAGCATTATTAAATTGGTAATTTTAAATCATATTACAGTAATTAAATTATATTATATGATCCTATAATGAGCAATTTCATATCTGTTTAAATATATTGCTACGTTATGTTTTGTTAGGTGAGATATTTGTAAGTAGATGTGGTTATCACAAATCAGTTTGGTTATGTGCATAGTTTGTTTATTATACTATTACATTTATATATAGATAAATGTTATTTGTTGTACAAATTCAATTTTTGTCATTAATAAATTTTTTACATATATTTATTAACAAATTCATACATACATACATACATACATACATATATATATATATATATATATATTAGTGTATATTTCTCTCTCATAATAGCATATATGCATATATAAGATATATATATATGATTTAAAAAAATTAGTACAATTATTTATATAATATATGAATTTATAAATTCGAAAATTACTTGTCATACATATATTCATATTTTTAAATTAACATTTATTGAAATTTTAAATTGTTTATTATATATAAAATAAATATTACATTAAAAATTAAATTAAAATTTCAATTTTATATTTAAAAAAAATATTATATCATTTCAGAAACATACAGAAAAAATTTAGGAATTTTTCAATAAAGTTTATTATTTTTAATATATTTTGAAAAAACAGTTCATGATTCATTAAGAATAATGATTTAATTGAAAAATTCTTCAAACTTCTTCATAAATGAACATTCATGTTCCTAGATTTTTGAAATTTTAAACTTTGAATTTTTAATAATATATTATTTTATATTAAACAATTATTGCAAAACTCAATTTATTTGCCCTTAAAAATAATAATTCAACCTTGAAAAATCTTCAGATTTTCCTTAAGCTCTATTTTATGATCCTAGATTTTCGAAAATTTTGAATTTTCTTCAATAGATTATTTCATTTTAATTATTTATGGATAAAAACATTATTTTATTCATAACATATACAAACTAAATTACTAAAATTATTATGTTTGAAAACTAAGTTAATTTTGAATTATAAATAATTTTTAATAATTGTTCTCTCTTTTTCTACATATATGTTCATCTATATATAAATATTTTGTGTTCATATATTATATATAATATATTTATACGTACATATGTCTCTGTGTGTGTATTTTGTAACACATATACATGCACATATTTGGACAACATACATAACATACAAAATGAGCTAATATATCTGTTGCGATATAAATCCCAACATCTACAATATGGGCATATTATACTTTTCACGGATTATTATGTTACGCATGTACTAACACATATATGTATACGATATGTTTATGTATAAACTAAATCAAATAAAATTAATTTCATATCTTAGTATATTTGAATTCGAATAAAATAAATGATTTTATTTAAATGAAATTTAGAAATGTTCTAATTGAGTTAGACTTCATAGGCCCAATAAAAGATACAATAGGGTAAAAAAATTTGAAATTCACCCATAACTTCCGTTGTAGGCTAGTCCAGTTCCAACAATGGTACCAGAGCCCAACAGCCTATGCGGTCTAAATTAATCATATTATGGCTAACTAATTAAGCTTGGCTACTTAGTACGGTGTCTAGAAAGGTAATGTCTATGATTGGAATTAGGTAATCATGTAACATATCCTACCTGGTTACCGGCCTGACCCGAAAGGTGAAGTGAGCCCAAAGGTTGCTCCTAATAAATAAAGGCCCAACTTAATTTTGGCCTTGGGCTAATTTTCAGAATTGTTTTGAAAATTAATGTTAAAATTATTATATTTAAAGTTAAATTTAAAATAAAACATGTTTGTTATAAAAATTATAATAGTACATAAGTTTTCAAAATGTTTGGAAGGCTAATGGTATTTTCAAAATGTTTGAAAATATTTACATAATAATTTCAAATTTTAAATTTATTAATAAGATTTATAAAATAAATTAATTAAATATGTTAATTAATTAATGCATATATGCATGTATTACTATGTTATGTTATTTTAAAATGTTTAAAATAACATAAGTATACAAGTAGTATACAAGATAATTTTGAAATTAGTAATTTTTAATAAAAATTGTTTAATTGAATAAATTAACTAAAGGTTAATTAATTAAATAAAATATGATTATATATGATATATGTGTTACACTTTAATGGTTATAATATACACTATAAATGTTATAGTAGATATGTCCAACATAAAAGTTATATTGGAATGCTAATTTAAAATTAATTAGATAAGATTTAATTAATGATATATTATATGTAGGGGTATCATATAAATAATATGAAATATAAAAAATTATATAACAATAAAACTTATATGATATGTGTATAAACTAAATGTGGAACATTAAAGAAACCCAAATAGACTTGAGAAATAAATATATATGTAAATGTACATTCGCGATTTTTGATGTGTCCGACACTTGAATCGCTGGGGTATTTCATAAGAAATATATTATTCTATAAGTCAATATCACTCAATATATATATATTGAAGATTACGAATCTTCAATATAATATTTTCCTCTACCATATAACATACTCCTTAGTTGTTAAGCAAACGCAAGCTAGGGATGTTATGCGTAGTATTATTAATATACTGAACAGATGAGGTAAGATAGCTATAAGTATTTGTTGAGCAAACTCAAGGTACATATACTATACTTAGGACATCATGATATGGTAGGTGTAAGTGAATAATCTCTTTTTATTTGTTGAGCAAACTCAAGGTCGAATGAGATTAGAACAAGAAAAAATGGATTAGAAGTTGTATATGATACAACCGATAAGGAGTTATCCATCGTTTGTGGGGCTATGATTTGTTGAGCAAACTCAATGTCAGAATACCAAAAAAACGAGTCCTAACACCCACTAATGAAGTTGTAAGACTTCTATATTTCATCTTAGGGTTTGGAGAAATATAAAAGACTAGTGGGAGCCTTATTAGAAAAATGAAATGGTAACATTTAGACTTTCTAATATTATAAGAACATATGCTATATAATATTATAATTATCTACAATGATAAATCTGTGCATTTAATATGATTGATAAAACGTTTGTCAATTAACATATATAAACAAACTGAATTGAAAGTTGACAAATAGAAATATAGTATATACTTACTAATAATTTTAATTGCATGTTATATAATGTTTCTATACCCATGCAAGTGCCCAATTTCAACTACTTAATACATTCGTAAGTTGGTCACTTATATGTTTATTTGGTTTAGACGTGTATTGCATTTTACGAGTTTTTGAACTCTAAATGCAATTTAAGATTATGGATATTTGATCCATGTACTTTCACGTATAAATGTTATATGGTGAACAGTCATAGTTTGTGGGTACAATATTTCGACGAAGTTAGTTCATTCGAAGTAAGCCAATAAACAGTATCTTAAGATCATGTATTCAACTTGAATAATTTCAAAAGGATCATATTGTGTTAATGTAACACAAGACCATAAACTACGAGATCATCTAAGAACTCGATCGTTGAAATGTCATCTTGATCGGTTTACATATAATGCAACAAATGTTAAGAATAATCGAATGCGCTTTTGTAGAAGATTTGCTATTATCTTGTAGTAAGGTTTTTTTGAATAGTTCGACCATTTGAAAGAAAAACGAATGTATAAGAATAGATGTAACTTAAGGTAAAGTTGGAATGAAGAGAACGAATCATTACAACAGAAAAACGATTTTGCCATGGCTTTGAGCCATGGCTAATTAATTTTCCCATGGCCCTGGGTCATGCCAAAATTGGCAATGGTAAATATTTTGCCACGCCCAGAGTTGTGGCAAATTAAATTTTTGCCACGGCTCAGAGCCGTGGTTAAATAAAAATTATCCACGGCTTTAAGCTGTGGCAAAATTAAAAACAGTCACAGCTCATAACCTTTTTAACCACAGCTCAAATCCATTCCTAAATGCAGTTTCATGATACACGGACATTCTACATGCAGTTTCGAAATATATATAGTACATGGAATAAATAACGTGAATACAGAACGAGTAATAGATGATAAAATCATCATTCTACATGGTGCACACAATTTATAATACAACTACTACAAGTGCTTGATTAAAAACTTACAACTTTTAGTTTATAATACTGCTTCATTTCATAGTGAAACCATCAGTTCATAGTAACTCAAGTAAACAACATTTATTGTACATTGTAAACACTAAACAACAAGAAAGAAATGATTCCTGAATTCGCCAAGCATATACTTCAGCAAAGTATAACGACTGCGGTTCTTAGTGAAGCAACAACATGTAGTAGCACTGACCAAGCACCAAACATGTGCATAAATATAATTAAATTTATGAAAAAATAACATAAGATATCAAATGTATCATATAAAAGTTGCATTTAAAGGACTCGAAATAACAAAATTTTGTGTACTTTTTTATGTATCATGAAATTTGCTTCTCTCTGTACTTTTTTGTGTTAAATTAAACTTTAAAAAATAAAACCTTTACAGAATCATCAATTTTCCAGGAAAGGGCTATTCCTTGTGACTTTATTGGCGTGATATAGACTTAACAGGCTATCAACACAAAACCATATATACTGTGACGAACTGCAAATCTGTACCCTTTAAATCGACAATAAACCACACATGTCCGACCTAAAAAGCACAGATTGATGGAAAGTCATGAGAAAGAAAAAGAAGAGAGAAGAAGAGAAGAGAAGAAAGAAGTAGAAAACCAAACAGAACAATACAGAATTTCACATCACTGTGGAAAACATATAATATCATATCAATGATCTTTCCAAAAAAAACTGTATATATATACATCAATCAGAGTTCAACAATCAATCAATAATCATCAGCCAGGATAGTTATAATAACCTTTCTTACAATTGCTGATAATTTAAATAACGAAGCGGCGGAAAATAAATAGATATGTGTATACCATATGAAGATCTCCAGTTTGCCTGCTGAAGCTCCAAAAGCACCAATCTAAACCTGTAAATATACTCGGTCTAACGCGAGCATTAAAAGGAAGAACGCCCGGGTCAGTCTGGTAAACCAGTGTGAGAAATCACATTCAACTGAATTTTTTAAATTACTAAAACTTTTCTTTTCAAAACAAAAGTATCTCGTAAGACATGCCCACACATAAACATGGACATGATTTTACCTTACGATAACCAAAACATTTCATATCAAATTCTCTTATATTATACTAGTGTCTAGTATACAAATTATATTAATCATAGCTGAAATGGTTAGCCATATAGAATTTCAGAGCTATTCATTATGCCAATACAAACAAAACCTCAAGCTCGTAGTAGAGTTTGGATTTCCATGCAAATGACCACGTGAGTGGACTACCTTTCGGCAATACATCTCTAGAGAAATGTACCGAGGACCATTACAAAGGATCATCTACCAACACAAGACTGACATACCTCTATAACTAGGTGGTACTGAATATATCATCCCCTAGTCGTTACCAACCATTTCGAGGGCCCTCGTAGCATACAAACCACACTAATTTACTTCCCGAACGTCATAGCGGGAAGAAATACATCTAGAAGGGGATGATCATATCCTCGGTGGGAATGACCCACTTAGGCTGTTACATCTAACCATGTTTCGGTCATTTCCGGCTGATGAGGCACGAGGTAACGATTACCTTTCACATATCCCATATCACATCACTTTGAATGCCACATTGACATTTCCGTTGACTACTAATTTCCTTCCACAAAAATACAACCCTTGAATTCGTACGTCTCAAGGAGGGTATTAAGCAAAGCGAAATTGCCTTCTCCTCCACCACTGATGTACGTTTGTAAAAACCAATGTACGTACTCTTAGAAATGCAATTTCAGACACTCGTCCATACAAGTTGTCTAGGATTAGACAAACCGAAGGTACTTTCCTACCACATCCTATCAGGAAATCCCTAGGATTAGTAGCGAACGGTCCTTACATTGGATTTTCATAACGAAGAGACTACTGCTACTAGATGTATATTAGGATTTTAACTCCAAACAATCAAAAAGCAGGCCTTCACTATGAAAACCTAAATATCAATATCATCGATAACCTGCATAATCGAACACATATACGTTGGTCCGAAGTGGTTATTAGATAAATCTGATCCTGGTCTCTTCGCACCAACAACGCAAAAGTGTTTCTCAACCTCACACAGAAACTAAGTCTCATAGACTTATCACGTCTCCAACTTTCAACTTGCTACCTTTAGCTAAGAAGGAAGCTCGATAGACTGGAGTAATACTCCGTGCTACACGAATCAACATCCTCAACATAAACGATAATCAAGCCTACACAGATGGCTACGCACTAAGTGTACGACTAAGTAGTTTCCACATCAAGTCGAGAAACTAAAATGACCAAAAATTTAAATTTAGAACTAAAGTAGTCACTAGGCCTGATTTATTAAATAATTCACTAATTAAATCACTTTTCCAAATTATTCACTTCAAATTATCTTTAAAAAGATATAATCTCAAAACAATTTCAATATTTCACTATTTGGAAAAAAATTCCATGTACTTATTTTAATAATAAGTGAATTCACAATTTACTTTATTTTAAAACCATTCAAACTTCATTTTAATATCACTTTCCAAAACATTTATTTAATTAAAGGATTATTCACTATCCAAAATCGGGAATATAATTCTCTAACCAAATTCGTTACTTTTACACATTTAATTAAAAGGATAATCCACTGTCCTAAATCGTGAATATAATTCTATAACCAAATTCATTGTTTCTACACATTTAATTTAAAGGATTATTCACTGTCCAAAATTGTGAATGTAATTCCTTTAATAAACTTATAAAATAGTGTTTATAATTCACATTTCTATTTTATAAAAATTCTATTTGTAAAATTCCTTTAATAACCAATCTCATTTATATTCTCATTTATATGTAAATCCAATTATAAGTTAATTTACTTATAAATCGCTTATTACAAATTCATTCTTTTTATAACTTCATAAATTTATAAATCTTATCTACTTATAAGATTCAATTTATAACTTCATCTTAGACACATATAAAACTCATTTATAATTCCATTACTTTTATTTATAAAAATTTAATTTTGTAAATCTTATATATAAACATTATCATAAATCCAAATTCTCAATTTTAACTTATTTTACAAAATGGTTAATTTCATATTTCAAAAATCATATTTTGATTCCATTTAAATAGACTTCTTCTTTTAATAATTCACAAATTATTATATAAAACTTATATAATTTCAAAAACCAAATTTAAGTATATCTCACAAAAATCATAATTTTTATAGCATAAAAATTATAACTTTTTATTTATTTAAAATAAATCCATTTCCTTTAACAATTCAAAAATTGATAAAAAAAATCTATTTTCAAAATCACTTTGAATTCCTTTTAATTTTGAAATCATCACTTTAATATTTTTAAAATTCCAAAATATGCCACAATGCTGCAACAGCACTAAATAAGGGAACTCACATCAACAACGGCATTCAAACACCATATATCACATGATAACAGCATATATAACAATATCTGTAAATAAAAATCAATACTGGTGAGGAGTCCAGTTGGATCCCTCTAACCTGTCACCTGCAACAAATATACATATGAGAAAATAAGTACAATGTCCGCTTCGAGGCAGACGCGCATACAAAAGGTCATCCCTCATACACGGGAACGTATAGGGTCTCATCTGCTAAAATATATGGAAATATATCCAAACCAATCAATATATATAATATACCATATATCACTCAAACAATCATCAATCAACACAAAATAAATTTATTCCCACTTATATAAAAATATGAGTGAGTCAGAAAGAGCGAGTTGTACTCACTTTGATTTCAAGTCATCGTTGCAGCGTTTTATTCCGAATAAAATTAAACGACCCAAAATTTTCACTAGCTCCAATCAACTCCAAACAAACTCCACCGCATAGTGTTCGTTAATACGAACCCAACGCACCTTGTGCAGTTTCGACCTCGTATGAATGAGTTATGGCAATTATAAGATTACACGAATTTATATACATATATAAATTGCAAATTCTTTTTTTTTATTTAACCTAAAATGAATCCAGGCCACACGTTTCTGCTAAACAAGATCTGGGCCATGCTTGTTTTTCTTCCTCGCAACATCCTCCCAGGCTTCAATCGTGCGTTCGAACCCATCATGCCTCCTTCCAATTTCTGGCCCCTCCTCCCATGCTCCAGTAAACGACGATCAGAGGTCGTCGTTTGAACGCCCCCAGCACCGTGCACCATAGCTGAAAATCCAGTCAATAATCGAGCTATCGTTGCCTCAATTTCCATGCTTGAACACACCGCCTTTGAGCAAGGATTGTCGCCAATCCACTTCACCATATCCAATTACGACCGTTGGATTTGTAGCTCTCGTCGAGCTCTACAATATTATAGTTGATGATTTTCGATGAAAGTGGATGGGTTGGTCAGAAATCGAGGAAGAAGGTTGGCTATTTTCGGCCATTGAATATTAGTGGCGGCTATGACCTTAGTTTCTAGGGTTTGGAAAAAGAATGTCCTTATATTGGCAAGTTTTAAGACACTATTCGTCCGAAATAATTCCGAACTCCAAACGAAGCGTGCCGCCAGGCGTTTATAATGTTTTACCCCTATTTCGAACAAAATGGAATATATATCGGAGGCCAATTCCATCGTATGGAAGATAAGTTTTTGAATCGAATTATTTTAATTAAAATTCACTATAAATAAATTTCTATGCGTTTCAACTTTGCATGACCAAACGGTAAATACGGTTGACACGAAATTTGAAATCCTGTAATAATATAACATTATGGATCCAATGAAATTGTTTTCGTCAAAAACCGAGACCGTGTCAAAAATGACTATTTTTACATGTTAATTAAATATTAAAATTTTCAATTTTTATAAATTAGCTTTTAATTCAATTTTAAAAGTTTACCAACATCATTCTAATGCAAATACAATTTAATTCAACTTCATAAATCATTTTTATTCCATTAAATTCAGATTTCAATTATTAATGCAATTTCAAATATTAAATTAACAATTTAATTATCCAAATAAATCATTATATTTGAAATATAAGTTATTCAACTTATAAAATTTACTTGTGAATATTCAAAATCAATCAAATAATCGAATTTTGAATGACTAAAATTCTGGGTCGTTGCATCCTCCCTTACTTAAAAGAATTTCGTCCTTGAAATTACCAAGTGAGAAAAAGCTACAAAATCCATTAACTTTTCTCAACCATTAGTTAAACTCCTTATAAAAAATTCTTCTTAGTTTTCAAATCCACTCATAGTCATCTTTTCAAAACCAACCAATATGTTTAATTTTTAACTTAAAAATCAAAATTTTAGTTATCGAAATTTTTCTAACGCCTTAAATTTTCAAAAAATTTCGCTATGGACTTCTTTGCACGGTTTATCCAAAAAAATCACAACATATGCAATATCACGAATATACATCTCATCTTCGAGGATGAGGCATGGCATAGGGAAAATATAAAAGTACGGTATGTAATCCGAGATATGTACCTTATATATTATTAGTGAGCATATACGGTTAATATAGCGCGAAAGCGAGCTCCAAATGCGAAGCATACGCCGTCCGCGCCTACTAAACACTCAACAAACAATAAGTACATGTATATATGGAAAGTAATATCAATGTACAACATATACCAATATAAAAACTATATATGCCAATATAACAAGTGCTGTCAAAAGCTACAAATTCAACCATCAAACAACTATCATTCAAACTAGCATCCAGCGAACCAATATCTATCCAATAAATCCATAACCAAATCAATATACATTCATTTCTCATTAATATTCGTTGAATTTTTTTCAATTTAATCACCTTTGACTCATTAACATTGGATTTTTTTTTTGCTAACATTCATTTATTCAAATTTAATTAGTCTACATTCACTAATTTACATTCAAGTTAGTTCGCTTCAAAATTAAATCAAATTCAGTTCTATTTAGATTCACTTACTTCCAATTTGAATTCAATTATTTTGTTTTCCATTTCATTAATTCATTTAATGAATTTCTACTTAATCAACTAACATCCGTCTAACAACCAACGCATATCCAACATAACCAAATTTATTTACTTTACACTCAAACGTTTAAATTTACTTCGTTTACATTCAATTTGGTTTAACACTTTTAATTCCAATTGGTTTAATATTCAATTTAGATTGAATTCTAGTATTTACTATGTTTACATTTTTATACAGCACTTCTTATTGTTATTATCACTTATTAGCCTAAGTTACATTCAATTCTAACAAATAATATTTCAACTCATATTCACTTAACTAATTTAGTTTACAATCAAAGTTGAATTACCTTTTATAACTCAAGTTCATATTCATTTAATTAATTCATTTCATTAATTCACTTTATTAATTCATTGTTAATATCAATTTCAACTTCATTCAACATCACTTAAATTATGTTTTATTTCATTCTCGCTTACATTTACTTCCACTATACAACTTAAGTTCACTTTTAGTTTAATTCAAATTCTATTTTGTTTAACTGATTTCATTAGCTCATTTCATTTTCTTTACTTGAGTTGAATTTCATATCACTATTCAAATTCAAATTTTGTTTTGCTTAACAAAATTGTTTAACCATTTTAATATTTGGTTTTACTTACATTTTCCCATTTTATAAGTTATATAACTTATTTATTTATAATTCCATTAACATTTACTTAAGTTTTCTTCCATTCACAATTTATAATTTCAATTCATGCTTATACAATCACTTTACAACTTCGGTTTATGTTCACATTTATTTGATTCATCAATATACTTAATTCGATTCGCTAACTCTAATTCATTTAATTTAACTTTCTTTTAGTTAAATTTTAAATCATATGTCTTATTATGATAATTCAAATTCGTTTATCATAACAAAACTTAAAAAAAATTCAATTTACTAATGGTAGCAAATAAATCACACAAAAACTCGAAAATGATGTTGCAGTCATCACCCTTATTATTTTCCAGCAACGGTAGTGAATTCAGTGCTTTATATTCTTTTTAAAATCCCTTTTTATATTTATAAATCACATTTATGAACATTTTTCTTATATAATTTCACTATTTTACTTCACTTATATAAGCTTCATTCCAAATTTATTTATCTTATTTAGATTTATAACAATAGAACCTCTTTTAACTTTGAAAAATAACTATCAAAATCAATGGGACTCAAATACTCAAATCTTAGTTTAAATCCATTTTTATTTATAAGTCATATTTATAAATATACTCATGTAGCTTCATTTCTTATATATAAGATTATTTCACAATTGTAAATCATATTAACTATAATTCCGTACTGTACAATTCATCTGCTTATATAATTTATTCTTTTACAATTGTTGTTTTTACTAAGATTATTCAAACAACTTTTATTACCATACACACACACACACACACACATATTTTCAAACAACCAAACAATTAGTTTATATATGCTATAATAATTCCTGGAAAATTGTTTCTTTATATACGAAATATAATCGGGGTAAATTATTTTATTTACCCAATTTAAAAACAATATTATATCGACTTGCATCGTTTAAGTGTTTAGA
Source organism: Allium cepa (assembly GCA_030765085.1). Taxonomy (NCBI): domain Eukaryota; kingdom Viridiplantae; phylum Streptophyta; class Magnoliopsida; order Asparagales; family Amaryllidaceae; genus Allium; species Allium cepa. The sequence goes on from CM060932.1 coordinate 453,853,190, forward strand.
AATCTCTATCGATAACATGGCATTCCACATACCAACTAGAATTCATAAACAATTCAACGGATAAGTAAACACAATATAAAACATTTTTATATCGCTAAAAATATGCGCTCATGTATATAATACACTCAAACTCAATCTAGGGCGCTACTGACCATACTTATGATGAGTACACATCAAAGCCTAGGAATATACTACCTAAGCTCTGATACAAGGTGTGACGAACCGCAAATCTGTACCCTTTGAATCGACAATAAACCACACATGTCTGACGCAAAAAGCACAGACTGAAGGAAATTCATGAGAAAGAAAGAAAAAAGAGAAGAAGAGAAGAAAGAAGAGAAAACCAAACCGAACAATACAGAATATCACATTGCATCGGAAAACATATAATATCATATCACTGATCTTTACAAAACAGAAACTATATATATACATCAATCAGAGTTCACCAATTAATCACTAATCATCAGGTAGGACAGTTATAATAACATGTCCTTACAATCGCTGATAATTTAAATAACAAAGCAGCAGAAAATAAATAGATACGTGTATACGACATGAAGATCTCCAGCTCGTCTGCTAAAGCTCCAAAAGCACCAATCTGAACCTATAAATATATCGATCTAACCCGAGCATTGAAAGTGAAGAACACCCGGATCAGTCTGGTAAATCGGTGTGAGAAAACACACTCAACTGAATTTGTTAAATTACCAAAACTTTTCTGTTCAAAACAAAAGTATCTAGTAAGACATGCTCACACATAAACACGGACATGTTTTTACCTTACGATAACCAAAACATTTCATATCAAATTCTCTTATATTATACTAGTGTCTAGTATACAAATAATATTAATCATACCCAAAATGGTTACCCATATAGCATTTCGGGGCTATGCATTACGCCAATATAAACAAAATCGCAAGCTCATAGTGGAATTTGAATTTCCATACAAATGACTAGGTGAAAGGACTACCTTCCGGCAGTACAGCTCTAGAGGAATGTACCGAGGACCATCATAAAAGATCCTCTACCAACACAAGACCGGTCTACCTCTATGACTAGGTAGTACCGAATATATCATCTCCCAGTCGTTACCGACCTTTCCCCCCGGCCCTCATAGCATACAAACCACATTATTACTTCCAAAACGTAATAGCTGGAAGGAATATATCTAGAAGGGGATGATCATGTCCTAATTGGGAATGACCAACTTACGCTTGCTGCATCTAACCCTGGTTCGGTCATTTTCAGTTGATGAGGCATGAGGTAACGATTACCTTTCACATATCACATCATTTTAAATGTCACATTGCCATTTCCATTGACTACTAATTGTCTTCCACAAAAATACAACCATTTAGCTCGTACATCTCAAGGAGGGTGTTAAGCTAAGAGATGTTCCCTTCTCCGCCACCACTGATGTACGTTCGTAAAAATCAATATACGTAATCTTAGAAATGCAATGTCAAACACGCTTCCATACAAGTTGTCCAGGAACAGGACAAACCGAAGGTACTTTCCTACCACATCCTGTCGGAAAAGCCCTAGGATTGGTAGCGAATAGTCCTTGCATTGGATATTTCATAACGAAGAGACTACTGCTACTAGATGTATATTGGGATTTTAACCCCAAACGATCAACAAGCGGTCCTTTACTATGAAAATCCTAAATATCAGTATCATCGATAACCTGCACAATCGAACGCATATACGTTGGTCCGAAGTAGTTTTTAGATAAATATGATCCCGGTCTCTTCGCACCAACAATACAAAAGTGTTTCTCAACCTCACACAAAAACTAAGTCTCATAGACTCATCACGTCTCCAACTTTCAGCTTGCTATCCTTCGGCCATACATTGAAATAATACTCCGCACTACACGAATCAACATCCTTAACACAAACGATAATCAAGCCTACACAGATGGCTACGCACTAAGTGTACGACTAAATAGTTTCCACATCAAGTCGAGAAACTAAAATGACCAAAAATATAAATTTAGAACTAAAGCAGTCAGTAGGCCTGATTTATTAAATAATTAATTAATTAAATCACTTTTCAAAATTATTCACTTCAAATTATCTTTATAAAGATATAATCTTAAAACCACGTCAATATTTCACTATTTGGAAAACATTTCCATGTACTTATTTTAATAATAAGTGAATTCACAATTTAATTTATTTTAAAACTATTCAAACTTCATTTTAATATCATTTTCCATAACATTTATTTAATTAAAGGATTATTCACTATCCTAAATCGTGAATATAATTCTCTAACCAAATTCATTATTTCTACACATTTAATTAAAATGATAATTCACTGTCCAAAATCGTGAATACAATTCTCTAATCAAATTTATTTCTTCTACATATTTAATTTAAAGGATTATTTAATGTCCAAAATCGTGAATATAATTCCTTTAATAAACTTATAAAATAGTGTTTATAATGCACATTTTATTTTATAAAAATTCTATTTGTAATATTCCTTTATTTACTAATCTCACTTATATTCTCATTTATATGCCAAATCCAATTATAAGTTAATTTACTTATAAATCTCTTATTACAAATTTATTCTTTTTATAACTTTTCGTAAATTTATAAATCTTATCTACTTATAAGATTCAATTTATAACTTCATCTAAAAAACTTATAAAACTCGTTTATAATTCCATTACTTTTATTTATAAAAATTCAATTTTATAAATCTTATATATAAACCATTTATCATAAATCCAGAATTCTCAATCTTTACTTATTTTACAAAATGATTAATTTCATATTTCAAAAATCATATTTGATTCCATTTAAATCAGCTTCTTCTTTTAATAATTCACAAATCATTATTATAACTTATATAACTTCAAAAACCATATTTAAGTATATTTCACAAAAATCATAATTTTTATAACATAAAAATTATAAAATTTTTATTTATTTAAAATAAATCCATTTCCTCTAACAATTCAAAATTTAATAAAACATCTATTTTCAAAATCACTTTGAATTCCTTTTAATTTTGAAATCATCACTTTAATACTTTTTTAATTTCAAAATATGGCCCCATGCTACAACAACACTAAATAAGGGAATTCACATCAATCACGACATTCAAACACCATATATCACATGATACAACATATATAATAATATCTGTAAATAAAAATCAAAAATGGTGTGGAATCCAGTTGAATCCCTCCAACCTGTCACTTGCACCAAATATACATATGAGAAAATATGTACGATGTCCGCTTCGAGGCAGATGTGCGTACAAAAGGTCATCCGATCATACATGAGAACGTATAGGATCTCATCCGCTAAAATATGCGGGAATATATCCAAACCAATCAATATAGATGTATAATATATCATATATCATGCAAACAATCATCAATCAACACAAAATTCCCACTTATAAAAATATAAGCGAGTCAGAAAGAGTTAGTTGTACTCACTTTGATTTTCAATCGTCGTTGCAGCATTTTATTCCGAATAAAATTAAACTAGTGTTTAATTTTACCCAAAATTTTCACTAGCTTCAACCAACTCCAGACCAGCTCCATCGTGTAGTGTTTGTCAATACGAATCCAACGCAACTTGTTTCGTTCAATTTTGACCTCGTATGAACAAGTTATGGCAATTATAAGATTACACGAATTTATATATATATATATATATATATATATATATATATATATATATATTACACATTCATTTTTTTATTTAACCTAAAATGAATCCAGGCCGCACATTTCTGCTAAATAAGATCTGGACCGTTCTTGTTTTTTCTTCCTCGCGACATCCACCCAGGCTTCGATCGTGCATTTGAACCCATCACGCCTCCTTCCAATTTCTGGCCGTTCCTCCCACACTCCGGTAAACGACGATCAAAGGTTGTCGTTTGAACGCCCCCAGAGCCGTGCACCACCGCCAAAAATCCGATCGACAATCGAGCTGACGTTGCCTTAATTTCCATGCTTGAACGTGCCGCATTTGAGCGAGGATTGTCTCCAATCCACTTAACCATATCCATATACGACCGTTGGATTTGTAGCCCTCTTCGAGCTCTACGATATTGTAGTTGAGGGTTTTCGATGAAAGTGTATGGATTGATCAAAAATCGAGGAAGAATGTTGGCTATTTTCGGCCATTGAATATTAATGGCAACTATGACCTTAGTTTCTACGGTTTGGCAAAAGAATGTCCTTATAAAGCCAACGTTTTAAAACACTATTCATCCTAAATAATTCCAACTCCAAACCAATCATAACACCAAACATTTTTAATGTTTTACCCTTATTCTGAACACAACGGAATATACATAAGAGGCCAATTCCATCGTATTTGGAAGATAGGTTTTCGAATCGAATTATTTTAATTAAAATTCACTTAAATAAATTTCTACGCATTTCAGCTTCGTACGACCAAACTGTAAATTCGATTGACATGAAATTTGTAATCCTATAATAATATAACATTATGGATCTAATGAAACTGGTTCCGTCGAAATCCGAGACCGTGTCAAAAATGACTATTTTTACACGTTAATTAAATATTAAAATTTTCAATTTCTATAAATTAACTTCTAATTCAATTTTAAAAGTTTACCAACATCATTCTAATACAAATAAAATTTAATTCAACTTTATAAATCATTTTTATTCACATTAAATTCAAATTTCAATTATTTCTGCAATTTCAAATATTAAATTAACAATTTAATTATCCAAATAAATTATTATATTTGAAATATAAGTTATTCAACTTATAAAATTTACTTGTGAATATTAAAATCAATTAAACATCCAAATTCTGAATGACTGAAATTCTAGGTCGTTACATATACAAAAAACAAACACAAAACCAAACCCAAGAAGAAGAAAAATATTCACTAATAGGACAGCCTATAAACCCAACAAGGCACACTAGCTTGACTCTCCAGAAGAACGAATTGTAAACAACTTGCATAGATCCATAGATTAAACCGGTACTTTAAAAGGTTTGCATCATCTTGTGCATGCTTTCTGCTAATCCTCACTGTAACACAAGAAACTAGTCTAATGCCTCTACTACAAGCAAACCCGTAACCCAGAGATAACGAAATTAACTACCTCAAAAACAATACAGGGTGCACACATCAGCATATCAAATATATACCGTATTACATTGAATTCCTATGCTGACATGACCTATAACAGTCAACACCAATAGCCAACAATCTACATGCTACATTTGAAACAAGGACATCCAAACATTGTACCTACAAACAAAACTCTGAACCCATGCAAAAAGAAACAAGGCTACTCATGCAAAGGGGATCAAACAACACTCAATCCTGCCAACGAAAGATTCATGTTACTTAACTTTCAACACACACACTCCAAGAGCTGCATTTTCAATTCACCACTAATTGTCATGTGGCATGTAATATATTCATTTCTCCTAGTACCAAAAAATCAAACACTGTAAATTATAAGGAAATACAGGATTCTGCCCACTCAGTTGTTCCAGGACAAGCCAACAGCTTCACACAAAACTTCTATAACTTATCAAATACTTAAGGATACCAATGAACTTAAGAAAAGTTCTGAATATAAAACAACACCTACAGTAGAGCAAAAATGACAAGGCTTGATTCCATTCAGCATGCTATGATCCATGTAAGTGCTTGAGGTTATGTATACGTGCCTAACATTTTGTTTAACAACAAATTTGAATTCATTGAATGTTGCTACTCATAAGGATAAAAAAAAAAAAAAAAAAAAAAAAAAAAAAAAGCAAAAAAATAGCATCATAGTGCTTAAACATGTTTAATGTGTGCTGCATTATATAAAACTAGGAAACGTACATGTATCTGCTAGAAATTTTAAAATTGCCAAAGTATAATAATATATACGCACGTGCTTACGAGTCTACAGATATCGAATATTACTCTTTGGATGACACACATGACTACCGATTTCAACTTCACCAAAAGTCATAGCAAGAGGATAATTTTGTTTGCATGTTTTCTCTTCGAATAGCAGTATACTGTCCGCAACTAACTTCTCATGTATGAGAGGTATAGATTTTTCGTGTATAATGGATGTTGTCGAATCACTGCAGACAGCGACTATTGCAATGACTTCAAGGACAATGTTCAAGATTTCACATTTTTGATTGGCTAAATCACACGAATTCAATGAATTGGCCAAATCATTATTCAGCATTCTTCCAACAGTTTTGCATGGTGTACCACTTCCTCCTTCATTTGAAGCAATGTCCGGTAAATGATTTTATGGACCCGCATATTGTCCCTTCAACAAGTTGATCAATGACTTCAATGCACCCTCCATATTATCCATTCTAGCTTTCAAGTCTTCTGAGCCTCCTTGAGCCTTTTTGAGTTGTTTACACGCAATATTAGAAGCTTTAACTTGGATCTTTGATATCTTGGCTCCAATACTTCGAGTCTGACTTCTTTTATCCTTACCAAACACTTGTGATTTGATATCTTCATCCAATGGCAGGTCTTCTTTATCACTATCAATGATTGATTCCTTTGCTTTTGCAATTTTATCCTAAAATAAGGTAATATTTGAGATGTTATTTATTATGAAGACTTTATAAAATAGCTGAATTATTATCTGTTTAACTTACGAAGTATGCAGAAGCCGAATCTGATATGATACCGTCCTTTTTGGTGTGAGTCTTCTTCCATAATTGGCAAGTCTTCTTCCATAATTGACAACGTGTGATTTCTTTTGTCGGATTTGCACTAGCCCGCGACAAGAAAAGGTGATCATTAATTTTGAAAGAAAAGAACACAAAAGAGCATCTCACCTATTGTACACATATATGATGAACAATGAGGTGTACTTGCGTGCACATATATGTTTTAATGTCACAGACAGTCAACAATCGAAACATGGAAAATCAATCATTGCTGGCCATTGTAACTTCCAATATACAGGAATCATGTAACATACTGTGTACTGAATGCACCACGCTCTCAATAGTGCACAAGTCCAGTTTGTGATCAAGACAAACAGTGCAGAATTAAAATGATTATATACATGTAGACTGCTCTTTTTGTTTGGTAACAGTACGTTGCCCGATCAAAATAAATTCCATATGTATATAAAAAGGTTGAACCTCTTCGTCAAAATAGTTTATGAATGCAGAATGTTAGAACAATATACTTTTAATCCTCTCAAGCAAATTATAAAGTTAGATGGTTCAAATCAGAACTAGTAATCATGGGTTTAACGTTTTTGACTGAGATGTTTCATGGAATAAAACAAAACGGTGATGAAGCTATGAAAGAAGTTTTCAAAAAGTGTATACATAGGGGTTCAACTTAATGTTGGTTCAAAAAGAATGCTACTGAAAATGGCAAAAAATGCATTCGAAGTCGTACTATTTGGCACAGCATGTGAGTGAGGCCGATTTACTTATATTTAATAATAAAAAATAAAACAAACATATCATTTCATGTTCTACTACAGTGTGACTTATACGTCCAGTGTGATGACCATAATTGTACAATGATCTGTTTTTTTGTTATCTCTCTTCTTTCCCTTGCATTGGGTTTTGCTTCATTTTTCACAAACTCATTCCAATCTTCTTGGGCAATTGTTGGTGGACAATTTTTCAGCCTATCTTCATCGTTATCGTGTTAGTTATAATAGTTTGTCCTCGATTTGCTCGTCTTTCCTAAATGACTCGGCCATTTTTTTTTAAAAAAAAAACAAGTCCTTTGAATCTGACTCTATATCTTAAAATGTCTGTAAAATCAAGAGTTGTTTAGATAAGAAAAGAAACTATGTGGCAAAATTTATATTTATAAAGAAAACTGAAAGTGGTACCGATCAGTTTTAGCTTACCAGCAATTCATTCTAAACGTCAATCTTGTATTTTTCAGATACTTTATCCCAATTTTCATATGAGATCGGCACATGAATTCGTATCAATTTACCAACTCGACTGCTTTCTTTTCTAGCATTTTTTGAAATAGGAGCACCTAATGCATTTATCTCAACTTTTTCGGGTTGTGTAAAGGATGATTGTATAATTGAATGGGTTGACGCTTCTGTAGGTTCTGACATTACTACTATCTTCTTGGTTTCAATCCAAACAACCAAGACCACATGCAATAAACAATTCTTGATTGTATCGGCTTCAAAAATGCTTACAAAATAGAATAATTGGATATAGGCAATGACTAAAAGTTTCTATTTTAAGATCCCTAATTAGATGAACAGAGTGTAAGATATTAATTTATCTATGCTCAGACCTTAACACTGCTTACAGTAAAAGAACACAAAATACTATCAGCTTCATATATTTTTGAAATCATAGGGATCATACATGATCAGAGTTTGATCCATACTGAAAGTCATGTTTCACCATATAGATGGAACTGAACCACTTAAAAAATTGTTTCTAAGAGACCTGCAAAATGACATAGTTGTAAAGTTCAAAGATACCAGTACAAGTATAGTATGATTGATTCCAGAAAATAACTTATTGACTAAATGACAGTTAAGGACTTGTAGAATGCTTAATTTATTTGCCTGCTTCCAACTCTATGTCATGCTAGCGATCTTCACAAAAAACACGCACAAACATACAAACACACACTGGCACACGCGCACGCACACATTCGTATTTGACACTTGCGCATATGATATTCAATCTTCTAGCCAAAGATGTTGAAAGGGAAGGAAAATATAGGTTAATGCTGAGGCAGCCTACTTCTAGTAGGTACTTATGTACAACAAATAATCGTTTAAGACAATAAAAATATTGTTTGGAAAATAGACTTACAACATCTGGAGCTTAGGCAATGCAGTAAAGCTGGAAGGAATGGTTCCGTTAAGAAAAGTGCCCGACAGGTTGCCTTAAAATTCAAAAATCAAAGGAAAACATAAGGATCTACGTAATAACAATAATAATAATTGCCTGCAAATATCTGAGACAAGAGAATTACTTGCATGGCAGTAATATTGATAAAAAGGTTCTTAAAAGGTATATGATCCTTCGATTGATTAGCGCTAAGATCTCTGAACAATAAATTCCATCAATTAGTTGAAAATTGTTTATTTCACTAATACAAAATGTTTGAAAAGATTATTATAAAGTTATACATGTAGCTAAGTTGAGGCACTCCACTCAAATCAAGTATAGTTTCTTCCAAGATGCAATTCCTTAGACTCCTATTGATCAAACAAGGAAAACATCAAATGAATGAATGTTGATGATCATGTGTGCAATATACCATATCTGTAGATTAACAAAAATGATGAAGCTGAAAATGCAAATATAGTCATAAGTGGTATCATATGCATAACTGAAATTCTAGGCTTTCATATTAACATAATCACACTGTACATACCCAACCTTATGGTAGGAGTATGCTTGTTGCAGTGGAAAGTCAGAGATCATGAAAGTTGGATTCAATGCAAATGGATATCACATTGACAAAAATTTCTATGATGATTGGAAGATAAAATACAGCCCATAGTCAAATTTTACTCCTTTCTCCCAAACAAACTTTACTTATTTATGGAAAGATTATCAGCAGGCCACCTCAACTTTTGTTTATCAACAAAATATGTTGTACGTCCATGTAAAACAAAATCTGGCTAAAGAAATAAAGAATCTACTCTCTACAATTAGTTAAAGGAACAATTTCCATTTGATTTGATGACCAGTTTTCAGTTTCATCCAATAAAATCACTAAGTTGCCCTTATGAAATTGTTATCACAATTGAGCCAGGTGGTTTGACGACCTTTGACCATGTGCAAACCTTTTCATATTGTACTTCTTGAAAATCATCAGATACATGTGTAAAACCAGTACTCAATGTTCTATCAGCTTCTTATATTTTTAAAATGGCAATTGCTAGCCTAAGCAGTTAGACAGCGCAACATTTTACCAAACCAGAAATAGGTATGAAACCAAATAAGCTAAAAGTGAAACCATGTAAGTTTTTGAATGTCATATCAGCTTCTTATATCTTGAACGTAATAACATTAACTTTTAATTGATCAAACCAGAAATAGGTAGAGCGTTGATAGCAGATATTAGAGAAACACAACAACTTCAATGTTATGTTAGGTTATGAAACCCAAATAAGTTAAAAGTGAAACCATCTAAGTTTTTTTACTCACAATGCAATTTGTACATTGTTTGAATATACTGCTAATTAGGAGCAGCCATGTAATAATGAACTTTAAAAATCTCAGAAATAATAAGCATGATGATATTTATTGCATCATAAGTTTATTTTTAGAAAATTTTGCTTATATTTCTATTCTTTTTAGAACTTAGTTGTTTATATTCTACATAATTTTCACATCTAAACTAAGTTCAGATACTTTCAATCATTACCTTAAGTTTAAAAGATGTCCTTATTTATAATTGATACGTAGAAGCGGCTTTGTTTTTAGCATCAATCCACTTTTTTGTTTAAATCTGATCCTGTCCCTTATTAATACATGCATCTCAACTATCAGCTAAATACTACATTTATTTTTAATTAGAAGTGACTGTAGATAAAGGACTTGATACATTTATTTTTAGTTTGAAAATTTTAGATAATATAATATCTATAGTCACATATTTGCTAGTTTAGTTCCATTAAAATATGAGGTCTAACTTGACCAAAGTACTGCAATAAATATTGTATTTACAGAATTGAAAGTAAATTTTTGAATAACAATTTGATGAAACAAGTTTGAATACAATTTCAACATGATATGCATGCACCTTGTACTCTCTTTGGATGCACTCAACATAAATATCCAAATCATCTCTCCCATTTCAGATATTATAGTCTGGTTATGGCAGATAACATTACTTGCTAATTTTGTACTTATGAATATTAACTTTTGCATTTTTCCTTTTTTTTCTCTCTTCTTCTCGATTTTTTTTCCTTTTTTTTTTTCAAATAGCTCATGCATTTATTGTTCATGGACACACGGATTTTCATGCATATGCACGTGCACGTGTATACACAGACACAGACCATTGACTTTGTTGCTGCAAAATATTCATCTGACGTACCAGTCAGTTAACAAAAAATATACATATAATGCCTCCTCTTCCGCTTCCTCTTGGAAGACCATACCTCATCATTAGATAATGATAAGAAAAGGAAAATCAATGCAAAGTTTACTAAAAATTAATCATGCAGCCAATCTTTGAAACAAAAAATAATCAATAAAAAGTTTGTTAAGAACCAAAATAAGCGTCTTCTGATTATGCAGCCTGTCTTCAATGAAAAATTACAACATGTAGAAAAGAAATTCATACTCAGTACTCTAGACCATCTAATACTTTTCAGGCATGATGCGCCATTAAATACTTGAGAAAAAAAGGGATGATGTATCAAAACTCAAAAGAGAATGCACTGAAATAAAATATAAGAAGTCTTACAAAATGTCAATTATATACATCCACTGAGAACTTGATTGTTTACAATCTACTTAAATTATGTTAAAGTTCGTTTTCTTGAAAAAATTAATTGGCTACTTGATAGTGGGCACAACTTACTTGATGAAATGCATCAAAGCCCTCATACCAATAAGGGCCATTTTAAAAATATAATGGCTATCATAATCTGACTTATATTGTTGCATATTTACCCTAATCAAGAACATTGCTAAAGTTCTAGTGACTGCTCAATACATTAGAGAAATACAATAGGAAATAGGAAATAGTATTGAAACTAGATTTAAATTCAATCACACTTGAAATTCAACTCATTTCAGTTAAAAAATACATCTTATATTAACATATGCATTCGGTAAGGTCTTCTAATTTTTGATTGTCTTCGAAAACAGGTTGATAGACAATAGGAAACTCAGTGTCATCCACAGTTGTAGTCAACCTTTTTGGTGTATGCAAAACCACAAACCATCTGTTACTTTTTAAATCTTTTGTGTAGAACATTTAACTCGCTTTCGATGAAAGAATAAATGGCTCGTCATTCACTCTATTTTTGGTCTTCAAGTTCTCTAAGTTAACTCTAATCAAGTTTGAAACAGAATCTATCTTACAACCATTGACCTTATCTTCGACCTTTACCCAATCACAATAAAAAAAACTGTTTGTTTAAATTCAATGTAATCCAAATCAACTATCTGCTGAATAACTAACTTCATAATACATTGTTTCAGCTTCCTTGTAATTTTTATCCTTCTCGCTCGCTCTAAATTTTGTAATTGCTCTTATACAAACACCATATCCTGTGATACCATCCGTTCTTCGTAACTTTTTGGAGAAAATATGAATCCATTCACCAGGTACTTCGCATAACTACGCGTCTTGAACTTCAGCCCGTTCACCAAATGCCAAAGAGTTGAATCAACTTCATTGGTCATGACCAACTAAAAAAACACAATAAGCAAAAAAGCATGATCATGACGGTGTATGATCCACTTAAATACACATGAATATGTAAGAAGATGTAATACCTCATCACGTAACCATAGAGTGAAACTTTGACAAGTTCCCACGGACGTAACTCTACTTCGAGATTCAAATTTAGTATTTTTCACGTAGATGTTATACCTCCTGCGATAGACATTTCAATACGTATATATGAGTTAATTTATTTTACAATAATGGAAATTCATGATAAATTAATGAACTTATTTCTCTCATTTATCCAATCCATCGTACTTATTAAGGACTCATCTACGAACTTGTTCAAACTGCACTTGGCTCAAGGTTATATCTTTACCACTATCTAGAGGCATCTAACCAGCAAACTCATCATCCTCATCTTAAAACGCTTTGCGGGTATGTTTATGAGTACTATCACCTCCTTTAGCATATACTACATGCAGTAATAACTAGCTTCTTGTACAATATATCCTTCTGCAATACACCTTTCAATATATCTTTTGTTGCGCATATATCATTTATATGTTTTCATCAACCTATGTAGGTAATTAATTGTAATAACTAGTAGCTATTTAAATCGAATAATGAAGAGTAAAACTAAAACTAGTAATCTACCGTTCAAAAGGATACAGCCATCTATATCTAACAGGGCCGCAAATTAATGCTACATCGGCTAAATGAACCATAAGATGGATACTGATATCAAAAAATACGGGTGGAAAATATTTTTCAAGCACACACATTGCTTCTACCAAACTAGCATTTGCTTTTAAAAGATGTTCTCTATTGATCTCCTTCGAGCACAAAATGTTAAAGAATAGACTTATACGGTGTACAACATTATGCAGATCCTTATGTTGTGGATAAATATGTTGAAGCAATACCGGAAATAATTGTTGCATTATGACATGATAATCATGTGACTTCATATTGGTTAGCTCAGGAGGATTGATGCTCACATTGTTGTGAAAGTTAGAAAAGAATTTGCTGGGTACTTTAAGGTTTTTCAAAATGGTGCAAAACCGTATTCTTTCTTGTTTGCTCAAAGTGAAAGTTGCTTCTGGTATAGTTATTTTATTTGTTTCATGATCTTCCTTCACCCACAATTTTTGTTTTATACCCATGGTTTTCAAATCCTTGTGTGCATTGTTATCGTCTTTTGACTTGTCCTTATGACCCATAATGGTACTGATGAGATGCTCAGTGACATTCTTCTCTGTATGCATAACATCAATATTATGTCGGACCAAATTTGCTTTCCAATATGGTAAATCAAAGAGGATAGACCTCATATACCATGCAGGAACATTGCTAAGGTCTTCATAATCGGTTTTCTTTTTTTGTTTTTGACCGGTTTCTTGTTTGTTTTTACCAAATTTCATCTTAACATTAGCTACCTTTTCTTCAACTTGATAATCATTCAATGGCCATAGAGGACGACGATATTCTTGTTCGTTATTGAAGTTTGCTTTATTGTCTCGAAACTTGTGTTTGGAAAGAAGAAATCTTCGATATCCCAATGTAACATATCTTCTTACTTTTAGAAAGATAATAAAAACAAGTATCTTCCACACAAATAGGACACGCAAAATAGCCGTGAGTTGTGCACCCCGATAAAGTACCGAGCACAGGATGATCATGAATTGCCCACAACATCCTAACTCTCATTGTGAACTTGGAATTATTAACCGAGTCAAATGCAATGATTCCTTCCCATAACTGCTTTAACTCATCTATCAACGATTGTAAATAAATATCGATATCCTTCCCGAATTGTTTTGGCCTGGAAATCAACAATGTCAACATTGAAAACTCTCCTTTTCATACATATTGATGGAGGAAGATTATATGGTACTATAATTACTGACCAACAACTATAACGACTGGCTAGAGACACATGTGGATTGAAACCATCAGTTGTTATTCCAAGTGCGATATTTTGTGGTTCAGTAGCAAATGTTTGATCAAAAGAATCTGCAGCTCGCCATTGAAAAGAGTCACGTGGATGACGCATTACGTTTGAATCGGACTTGGCACGAACATGCCAAGTCATAGCATCTGCTATCCATGGTATGGTACACAGCCTCCTCAATCTATAAATTAAAGGGAAATGTCTTAATGTCTTTTGAGGTACTTTGATAGATCTTTTCTCTTTGTTGAATGTTGTCTTATATCTTGGTTCGTTGCAAATTGTACAAGAAATTCTGTTTGCATTCATCTTTCCAGTATAAAATGCAGTCATTCATGCATGCATCGTACGTCTTGTAATTCATCTCAACTTGTTTAATCATCTTCTTCATGTCAGGATACCTTGTCGGTAGTGTGTTACCTTTAGGGAGTAACTCCTTTATAAATTCGAGGAGTGCAGTCACGCCATTGTTAAAAAAGCAGTATTGAGTTTTCAAGCTATTCGGTTTCACAACGACATACAATGTTGTTATGCATTTAGAACATGAAGGATACAATGGCTCTTTTGCACTATAAAAAAGTGATTTACACTTCTTACTTTGATTGGTCGACCAATCAACATCAATCGTAGACGGTTCCTCAATATTATCGGGCAATGGACTGGTAGGTTGAAAATGATGAAATTTATCAACATCATTGACCAAGTCTTCCATCCTAGGATGTTTAGCCTCATCGGTACTTATAGCTTGACTAATAGATTGTTTTTGCTTCTCTGTCGATTCTTCTCCATGAAATGCCAAACGGTATATAACTGGACAATTCCCCATCTGAGCAGATGATAATGAATGTCATCAAATTTAATCTTCATTTTCATATTTTTGCACTGTTTGCAAGGACAAGAATAGATTTTCTTATCACCACCATTTTCCACAACAAATTCAATAAATTTCAGCACTCCTTCTACATATCATGCGGTTCTTCGATCAGATTCTTTCATCCATTGTTTGTCCATACTAGACGACATATTGCCCTGCTATATCATACATGATATACAGCATTATGATTGATGAAGATTTAGATTCACTATTCTATTACATTTAAGATATATAGCTAACCATAATTCACTATTCTATTCAATCAATGTTGCTTCCTTTAATTAACCTATGCATGCCCATATCCAATTGTATGTGACTTTTCAAAGTAATAAAAGAACAAAGATGGAAAGGACAGGGGTATAAGTCAAAGCATGTATAGGCAACAAAAATAGTCAAAGCAAATGCGTTAAAAAAATAAACATATTGTACATTGCTTGGAAAAGTATACTGACATATTCAAAGCAAAATAAAAAGAACAGGGATGTGTTAATGCAATGCGTGCTCACACTTTTACATGGCAAGAATAAATTTTTTAAGGCATTAATATGCTTAAAAAATGAACAAACCGACATTACATTTCAAAGTCATTGTACAATCTAAAATGAACTAGTTAAGGCAAGAACGAAATTGAACTGATAGGGACCAAATGGCAAGTTAAGCTACAAGCAAATTTTCGAAACGTGTTTATATACACTTATTTGGTAAAGTATGTACATGTGAGATTGAAACTAATATATCTTATAAAGTTAATCTACCTATTTTAATGTATTGAAAATTGGTAAAGTTATATAGGTTTATATTGAAAAGCCAAGCTAAGAAAGTGTATAGGCAAGTAGCTTGCGTATATTTTTATAAATCTAGACTTCATGTTAGAAATAGGTACAAAAGTAATATTAACTAGCTATTAATATGTGCAGGCATTTCTTTTCAATGTATTCATTTTCAATTATGTTTAAGTTAGGCCACTAGCCTAAACCATGCAAAATATTTATATATTTCAATGTATACCCCTTTTTCTCATTAACCATAAACTTATAATATAGATAAGTTTAATTATTATCAAACTATAAGTATACAATTATAAGTATTATCAATTACCATACTAGTTTGAAACTGAATTAAAACTAAGCATATCATTGTATACAGCTATATGCTTTTGTATATAAAAATTAAGTAACACTAATAGGGTTATCAAGTACAATGCTAAAGGTTTACATTCGTATATCTTGTTTTAATAATATAATTACTAAGAATACCGTATGAATGAAATGCAAACCATCACCAAGAAACATCACAACGATCTAAGATAGGAAGAATAACAACAAAAAGGGAATTGGCGGCACCAAATAAAGCAAATTCCTGGAACCAGATCGATTCCAGATTTTGTCCACCAGTGTAGTGGATTATTAATATCAGGCGCAAGAGTTCGAGCTGACTTTATAGTTGTGCATAGTGTATCATGCAAATATAAGTAGTTGGACCATAGATCACTAGTGCAATGAATCCAGAACTTAAATAATCCAATCTAATTAACAAGTCAATGCAACTGATAGCTATGGATTTCACAAACAAAATACATCCATGACAATTATACCTTGTAGGACATGCACAGAGGTATGTAGGATTATGTTCAATGTTCGTATAAGCCAAAAAATATGTTCAGTGTTCACAAATTGACTATTAAAATTTGTCACATATGATTTTATACATCTATCTGTAGCAAAAAATAATAATATAAAAAAATTCTTATTTAATCATTTAGAACCGTGCTATTATTAAGTAAAACCTGTACATAAAATCAAAAGCTGAACAATGCCGTGATATTAGATCAACACAGAAATACTATAAAAATAACTGTAGTGGCAATAAACTAATTTTAGATACGAATATTTAGGATAAAAATTCAGAATAAATGGGAATAGTCAAGAAGATTCATATTATATCGCTATATTTTATTCTAAATCGATTATCATATTGCAAAATTGTAGACCCTTATAATTTTCGAATTTTAACTTTACCGGTTTGAGCCAATATCAACTAAAACGAAACTGTATTTTATAAACAAAATAACGAACAAACCAAAACCACAATCAATAAATGAATCAAACTTAAAGATTTTGTAAACACAGCATGCAACGCAAGGCGAAAGATCAATTTAAATCAAAGAACTTTGAATCAAACCATATTAATAAAAGAGACAAATTACTTTCGTATGAATACCTCGAAATGAAGAAGAACGATTTGAGTGAGAACTTGACTTACGCGATCCGCGGCGCGATTTATGTTTCTGGGCCATTCTCGATAGGGTTTTGGGTGAAAATGGACGAGAGATAAGGCGCGCGGGATGGAAAATTGGTTAATCTAGGAAAAGGGGTTCTGCTTAGGTTGCATCAATTGTGAGATGTCAAAACGGAGTGGGGTTTCCAGAAACCGTGTTAATTTGTTTTAGCATAGGTCTGTAGGCTTATGATCGGACAATTTTTTCGCATTTGGGTGGTGTATGGAATAATCATTTCTGCTTCATAGAGAAACATTGAAAACTAAATTGTAATAATAACTGATATTTAATATTGGAATACGAAATTTAATTTTTATTTCGAAATGTATTTTCATATAAACAATTGTTTTCTATAACATTTATTTCTTTGAGTTTAAAATATTTGATCAAAGAACTCGTCCTTGTAAACTAGTTACAGCACATGAAATAAGTAAACAATATTAAGTGAATGGTGGACCTCTAAATTTAGTACGCTATTATAGTAATGGTGGAAATAGTGAGAGCATGTCATATAGCATCTAATGATTGCATCAGATTACGGAACTTGTTTTGTAAAATGTACCGAACGTTATTTTTAAAATAATGTTTATTTTTGTATTGACGAAAAAATAGATATAACTATATTTCAATATGAGTATTATGAATATTCATTATGAAATAGAACTATATTATAAAATTTGTTTTCATAATAAAAGTGATGCAACAAAAAAAAAATATCTAATATTATTTACAGTTGTTTTGAAATTATAGACTAAGTAGTAGTTTTGAGAAATAATTTTACTATATAAATTATGAATCGTATGAAGCAGGTTAATAATATCTCAAACAATTAATGGCTATGCACCTATTCAGTGGAAGTATCATAAGAGCTAATGAACTCTTTGAATTAATACATATTGATATATGCAATCACAAGTCTATTAATACCAAAAGGGTTCCACATACTTTGTTATATTCATCGATGATTTATTACCAACATGAACATGTGTATTAGATACACATGTAGTAAGCTTATGATGAAATCATAGAATATAAAAAGAAAAGTAAATAAAATAATATGCAATAGAATAAAATGATTTGATTTGGTCGGATAAGTGAGTATATTGAAAAGAGTTCTAAACGTACCTAAAAATGAATATAGATTCAATATCAAAATCACTCCTCTATGTGATACATAATAATGCATCGATAAGAAGTAATCAGACATTGTTGGACAATTTACGATTAAATGTGAGTGAAGTTGGGTTGGTTTCTTTCTATAAGGTCGTGTGCTTAAGATTAGTACACAAGGTTGATATTATTTCATCTAAACAACAGTTTACGAAATCATATAATATAAGGGTTTGTAAGAAATCCCAACATATCATAGGCCAAAGAGTTGGCAGGTTGTGCTAGTCGAAAGATTGCACATAATAATTGTTCGTGGGGGATCTTGTATGAATCTCCAAAAGTTTTTAAAAAGGTCTGTCATCAAATGACATATTTATGCTTTGAACATAATTTTTTTTTAAGCTAAATTCAGTTTTATATATAAAAAGGTTCATGAAACATTAATGAATCTCTATTCTATTTGCACTAAGAAACAGTTGTTGTTTCAAGATATATCAACTTCATTGTGAAGGAATTTCTTTAAGAAATTTTTGGTAGCTAAATGGAATTGAATCTGATCCATAGATAGAACTGATTATATGAAATAAAGTGAAATTTACTAACCTAAATGAACACATAGCATTAGAATGCCTAATAAGTATTCTCGTAAATCGAAGAGAAACTATGAGTTTCTTATTAATGTTAAAAATATACATTACCCTCGATTGTTCAAATAAACCATTAAGATTGTTGACTCTATATGGTATGATACGCAGATCTGAAAGAATTCCAAGTACGCTATCAAAATATGATTTTAGTGGTCGTAACCAAAGAGATGTGACCATCGGCTGAGATTGTGTCTTTATTGGAAAGACTAATGTGGTTGGAATTAAATAAGCAACGTTGATAAGAATAATCTCGCAAATTTCAATTGTTGAAATCAGCATAACAGATTCGGTATTCAACATGCTCAAGTTAATTCAGATTTACTCACAAAATTATGGCTCAATAAGACTTAAAGTTTGGTGCTTATATATTGAAATAGAAAATTGTAAATAATAATTTAGAGTAAGCCGTTTACACATATTAACCGAAAATACCTCGAAGTCAGTGGGAGCGATATTGGGTTTTTGAGTCTTTAGAAATGATCCAAAAAATGATACGAATGTATCATTTTATAAGCATCAAGATTGAATAAGTACTTTGATAGAAATATCAAATAGTTTAATTTTCAATCAAAGTGCAGAGAAAGCGTGTGTTCATAAGAAAGAACGTTAAAAAGTACATTGGTATTTCTAAAATATAAGCAAACAACACGTTATGTTGGAATCTCGATTTTGATTATGATAACCTATATAAAATATTAAGTGTATACTAACCATCTTTGCAGGAGATTTATTGCAGATTCCTTTTCAGATGTTTAAAGCTGAGTATTGTGTGTCTAAAGTCTGTACTTTACTTAGAAATTTGTTAAAATCTCTTCTAAAACGATATATATGTATATGCACACACATGCACATACATGCACAAAAGTTCAAACTCAGACGTCTGAAACCATTCATTCAGACATCTGAATGCTGAAACCTGAATATTGTTTCACAATATTTAGACGTCTGAATGATAATTTTCAGACATCTGAATATAGTCAAAAATTGCCTAAAAGATTGATGTTTGCATTTCAATCTAATTCAAAAGTCTGAAACTTTTAATTCAAACGTTTGAATATTTCCAACTGCTATTTTCTTGAAAAGACACTTCTCTTCACCAAGAGAAACATTTTTAAAATCAATAGTTGCATCCGTTCTTTTCAATATAACTTTTCATTTATAGATGCAACTCTTTATATACTATAAATAGATTGCATAACTCAACAAACAACTCACCGAATTTACTTTTAACATTCTTGAATTCTTATCTATTCTCAAGCTTTCAAATTGCACTCAAATTGCTTACGTACTTTGATCATTAATCACTTTATCTTCCACAATTCTCAAAGCACATCACACTATATATCATAAAGGAGAAGATTATAGGAAGATTGTACTTAATTGACTTATCAGTATTATTTAAGAACACACTACAGTCAGATACATCTGTTATTTGTAAAGAAGTCATGTTCAGTTGCTCAGGCAGTTGAAGTCCTATTCGGTTGCTTAGGCGGGTGGAGCCCTGCTTGGTTGCTCAGGCAGTGTAAACTTGTTTCTCCGGCTTAAGTGAGGGTTGTTATAGTTGAAATTCCAGAAGGAGTCTGGGACTGCAGATAGAATGGGAAGTTCGAAATGTCATTTTCTTTTAAAGAATTTTGCTTATATGAATTAAGAAATGTAGTTATTAGTTAGGAAATTAATTATAAAAGCTTTTAAAACCATTTACAAACTAATTAACTTGTGCATAATCACAAATGTAAGGAAAAGAGTGTATCTAGTTACATGTGTAGATGAATTATAATTGATAAGGACAAGTGTTAAAATTTCCTAACAAGTGTCCTTCTTAATTTTTCTTTTTCTTTAATTTTGATAAAATATAATTTACATTTTTCTTGCTTCATTCTTTTGCAAGCAAAACTTAACCTAAAATTTCATCCCTCAAAACAAATTCTCAAAACAGAAACTTTAATCTGCAAAATTTATTTCAGCTTTTAAAACCCAGATTCCATCTTCAAGCAAATTATTCAAATCTTCAAACAAAATTTATAAACTAGAGGAAGGCATCAAGGGAATTAAATCAAACAACAAACAATTCTTTCAAGTTTTCAACCTGGAGATTCAGGATCAGCTCAATAAAACATCAAGCAACTTCAGTCAGTTTTGAAAGCTTATTATTTCAAAAAAAAAAAAAGCTCTAGA
This sequence comes from Allium cepa, assembly GCA_030765085.1. NCBI lineage: Eukaryota > Viridiplantae > Streptophyta > Magnoliopsida > Asparagales > Amaryllidaceae > Allium > Allium cepa. Next base: position 453,874,591 of record CM060932.1, read on the forward strand.
ACAGGTGAGTAAACTGCCATTTAAATCTATCTGTATCTTGATCGTTATGCATTAATTATCGAAGTTTGGATGTAAAATTTGCTTGCATGTATATGTATACCTGGAAATGATGCATGCATGCTTGAAGAAAAAAACATATACTCTGTTTAAACCAAATTCTGTGAGTAACATTTCTGTTTAATTGTTAAAATCTGCTTCATCCTAGCGCACAAGATGAATTGAAAATGTTATGCTGTGAAATAAATTTGCATTGATGTATTTAATTGAAAAATTACGAACTACACTGTTATACGATATGCATGTTTGTGTATTGATGCGTTAGCCTCTACTATGCTAACAGACTTAAGAATCCACTATAATAAAATCATATCACCCTATCCAAACAGATTTTTGACTTTGATCATTAAGGAAAATTGTTCTTCTGGATGAAATACTGCTTTTGAAATATGTTGTCAGGTATATGTAGAACAATTGTTGGATCAAACTGAATTTACAGTAAAAAAAGTTGATTCTAGTTGAAAATTTGTTTGCTGAATTTCTAAATTTTGATTTTATGTATGGATTCGAGCTTGAAAGACATGACTTATAATGGTAGTATCAAGATTTTTAGGAGGATGTTTGGGTTGGATTTGCAAGATGAACGTAAAAACTGTTTTTGCCAAATCCAAGCAAACCGAACAATGGAAAGGTTCGATTTTCGCCTAGGGGATAGCTGCAAGGGTAAATAGTTCAGGAAAAATGTTGTGTGATTTTTCTTTTTGTTGGATTGTCCAGTGGAGGCGGATCTAGGGTTTAATGATGTTTTTGGGTGGGGCTAGATATCTAGGCAATTGCGAGGTGGAAGGGGAAAAGGAGGAGTGCGGTCAGAGGTGAGAAGAAAGAATGATTGATGGCATGTGAATTGGTGAGGTTCGGTGGGAGTTGGACCAGAGGAGTGACTCGCCGAGGAGACTGATGATGACGAAGTTTTCTAGTTTTAGTTGGGTATTCGAATTTCCATGTGGAAGCTACTGGGTGTTTCAGCGAGATGAACGTGGTAGCGGGGTCATAAATGACTAGCGGTAGTGATCGACGGCGAGGCACGATCGCTTGAGGAAGTGTGCACAGATACGTGCACGACTTCGTGTACGACCAGTAGCCGGTGGTTGATTTGTTTTGCCTGAAGAAAATAAGAGGGTGAAGGAGAAGGTGGATTAGTTTGTTTGTTGGGCTCTGAGTTTTGTTTGGGCCGAAGAATAAAGTGTGGTGTCTTGTGTATTACGGGATTAGCTTGGTGTATTAGGTTTGGGCTTCGGATTGTAACCGAAGTAAGTAAAAGCGTTTTAAGCCTTATATAAATTCAAGTTTTAGTGAATTATATACAAGCATTCAAGAGTAAAAATATGCATAGGTTTCAAAACAAATGAGCCAAGTGGTTTTAGAAATCGTATGTTGATTTGGGGAAATCTAATATTGAGTTAATCTATCGAATAAAACCTAAGTTTTCCTATAATTAGATGATGAAATAAAGAGAGTGCTTATTAGTGAAATTATCTTTAACTCAATTAATCATTCAGGATGATAATTACTTAATTAATTTAGAATCAATTAATTTAAGTAATTAATGGTCAATTGATTTAAGAATAGTTAAGGGTTATAAATTAACAATTAGTGATTAATTAATTTAGTAATTAATTAATTAAAATGTTAATTAGTTTGAAATTAAGAGCTATTTATTAGATAATTAGAGATAATTAATTAATAATTAGTGATTAATTAATTTAGTAATTAATTAATGATTAGTGATAAATTAATTAAGTAATTAGTTTGTAATTATTGACTAATTAATTAGGAAATTAGGGATCAATCAATTTGAAATTAAGGATTGATTGATTAAGAAAACTAACCAAGGATTAGTAATTAATGAGTGTGATTAATTATAGGATAATTAATCAATATAAGTGATTTTAGGATGATTAATTTTGTGTAATTAATTAAGAGTTAATTACTTATTGTAATAAAAATAATTAGTCAAGAGTGGTTAATAAGAAGGATAGTTAAAGTATGATTGATTAATTGGTTTATAATTGATTAATATTAAGTAAAGGTAATATGAGTGATTAAAGATTTGTAATTAATTTAATTAGAGATAAAATTAATTTTTGGAATGACCCATCTTGCTTATGAAGGATTGAACGATGATTAAATCCCTGGATTTGATTGATATCTCTACCACGAAATGTTTGTGATATGGTATGTTTGAGTGGGTAATGATAATGTGGATATCTATCGATGATATATTGCTGTGTTAAAAGAGTGACATATTGTATTTTAAGTTGGATTGAATTTCAATTGAATAACACAAATTAAGATAGTATTGAAATCAAAGAGATCGGAGTCGGGTATTAGTAAATACCCGGAACCACTTTGATTCTTTATAGATTGATATGTGAAATCAATAGGCTGGTATGGGATGATTTAGTGATTCGGACTATAAGTGATGTCAATAACAAAATGCAAATTGTGTAAATTGATATGTGTTACCCGGGTTTTATGTAGTTTTTTTGCATTAGTGTTTCTTGTCAGATGAGTTTACTCACGCTGGTTTCCAGCCTGACCCGGTTCTCGGGTCAGACCGAGTATTACAGATTTCAGGTAAGGACGTTCTGGAGCTCAGGAGGCGAGCTGGAGAGCAGGAACGTATGGAGAGCCTCTGATATGATATATTATGGTATCTGAAACAGATTGATTTATCTGTTTTGTGATTGTAAATCTGCTGTAACTCTGATATAAAAAATCAAATATGTAATTTGACAAGTACAGTTTCCTTTGTATAACTATTATTTATGTGATATTATATTTTATCCGTTGAGAATGTAAGATTATGAGTTTGAGACTTCTGTTTCTTCTTCTTTCTTTTTCTTCTTTTCACTAACTATCTGGAATTTTCGGGATCGAAATTTCCGGGTCGTTACATTTGGTATCATAGCAGAAGGTTAAGCGAGAACCTTGGCTCTGGTGGGATTACTCATTAAGGATAGGGTAAGTGGTACCTTAGGATGAGTTGAGTGTGTGTGTGTGTGTATATATATATATATATATATATATGAGAGCGTACTTGTTATTTTCTTATATAAAGATTTTAAATGATTTTATATAAAAATATATTTTGATATATAAAGCAATATCTTTTTCTGACAAATAGTAAGAGAATTGGTTGTTAAATTATTGAATTAAATTAAGAAATAATAGGAATACAACCAAATTGAAATTAAATAAGTTTGAAATAAATTCAAATCATAAAATTGGGAAAGAATTTCAGAATAAGATGATAATGAATTGGTTTCAGAGATGGCAATCTTAGTTATTAACATAAATGGTTGTTGTATTTAATAATAAAGAGTGTATTAATGAGTAAGCAAAACAAAATGTTTTAAGGAAATAAACCATTTAGGTAAGTATGGGTTATAAATAGAAATTGAAGTTGATCTAAATTGTGAAGTTTGAATCTTAAGATTTAAAAACATTTGAAATTTGTTTTCAAATTATTAGAAGGAATAATAAATAATATTATCTGAATAATAAATAATATTATCTTAAGATTTAAAAACAACAGTATAGGCTATTCATTGGATAATATGTGTTGTTGTGATCTATCGTTGAAAATAATCCTGTGTATATATATAGAATGTTCTGCATTCTTTACTACTCTGTTTATTGATCTCAAGGTTAAATATTTACTCAAATTCGAATCTGTTTCATCAATCATTATTAAGCTTAAAAAAAAAATTACAAAGCAAGATGTTTAAAACTCAAGTCAAGACTTTCAACATTTGTTTTAAATTATGATAGTGAACTATGCTCTGGAATCAAGTGTTACAGGCAAACAAAATACAACTTGGAAAAAATTGATTTCTGTAAAATGCTAATTTAAATATACAACTTGAATCCTAACTGAAAAATAAGTATTTTAAAACAAGAATGGGTATTTTTAGTGGTGCATGCTTTGAGCGGTTCACAAATGAATAGGATAGGGTTTTTCATCAATTTCTTGTAATCAAATGAATTTTGGATGTTGTAACTTCGTGTGAAGCTGGTTTGGTACCTAATAATATTAGGAAAAATAAAAGAAAAATTATCTATTGAAGGGATTTTGGGGACGAGTTAAATTTAGGGTTTAACCCTAAATTTTCCAGTGAGTTGAACGCGTGATGATTCCATCACGTAGGGGCGATCGAGTTGCGAATGCTCTGGGGTGATGATAGTATGAACTCTCGACGTGCTATGGACGAAGTCATGGGTTTTCTGGTGGTCGAGGTCATGGAGGCGACGCGTTTCCAGGTGAAGGGTGGTTCCGGATTTACTTCCAGGTTTCGAACTTTTAAAGCTCGATTTTGATTTGTAATAGAAGTGGAGTTCAGGTGTTCGAAAACTTGATGAGGGGATGATCACTGACTTGATGGTGGCTGGTGATTCGACCCACGATGGCGAATTCGACTGTGCACGTGCACGTGCTCGTTGCGTGTCAGTGGAGAGCATAGTGAAACAGAGAACGTTTGGGGATGGACGACTCGAATAATATTCGAATGGAAAAGTCCTTTCATGATGGTCCTGAGTGCGTGTATAGGCTTACCAGTTATTTTAAGTTTAAACTTGGTCTTCAACAAGAAAAAAAAAAAAGAGGTGGAGAAGAAGAGGAGAGGGGGGAAGCAGAAGCAATAAGTAAACGTGAGTGAAACAAGAACTTGAGCTTGCTTTCCTGTTGAATAATGTTTTCAGTTTAAACTCACTTAAGAAAGGGTTATGTGTAAAGGAGAGGAAAGCGCGGGAGGTTGCTCGAGATTTTCTTAAATTGACTAGAAGCAACCTGGGTTCACTCGAAACTTTGGGATGTCGCGTGTGTTTGCCTGGGGAATTTAAATCGTAAGGTTATTGAAGTTTCACCTGATGTTGAAACTTAAATAACAACATAAACTAAAAAGAAGGGAATGGGAAGAAGGGTGGAGTAAGTCGAGCTTCAACTCGAATGAACATAAAGCTTTCTAATTAATACTTAACAAAGTTTAATAAATCAAGCTAAGATTTTAAGACAAGTTTAATTATTTAAGCAAATACTTAACAAAGTTTTTCTAATTAATACTTTAGCTAAATAACTTAATTTGAGTTAGGTATTAAAGTTAATCAACGTTAAAGCTCTTTATAATTGAAATAAATAAATATTCAATTTGAAAGAAAGTTTTAAATTTATAAATTAAGGTTTTAAGTAAATTAATTAAGAGATAGTTAACGAGTAATTAGAAATCATAGATTTCAAATTTGTGCCGAAGGAATTTCAACTCGAAATGAAAATGGGTAATTTTATGATTAGAAATTAATTGTAATTAAGAACTAATTCAGCTACCATTAACACCAAATTAAATAATTAAGATTTATTAATGGATTATTAATGGTAAATCAATTCTTATAAATAATGATTAAAGTTAATTAATCAAGTGATTAAGATAAAATTACATTTAATGTAAATAAATGTTGATTTATTTATAAAGGAAAATAATTACTTAATGAAATTAATTAAGGATAAATGATTATGTAATTAACTTAAGGTTAATTAAATTAACGTGATAAATCAAGATTAATTAAGGTGATTGATTAATTTATTAATATTAAATGATTTGTAATTAATTAATTAGAATTTGATAATTAATTTATAAGTAATAAATTTATTTGGGAATAAATTGAATTAATTTAGGATTAAACAATTAATTAATCCTGCTTATAAATGTTTATTGAATGTTTGACCTTACTTATGAATGATCGTATTATATGTGATGCCTTGAATTGATTGTCCTATCTGATCTGTAATATCTTGTTTTGTGAATTGAGCTATGTGAAATTTACTCATTTATTTATGTACATTTGTGTATTATCTGTGAATCTGTGAATGGGCGATAAGCATTATAGTTTATATCGCTTATCGAATATATTGTCGTATTTGATCTGTAATGATTAAATGGTTGTGCACTATTGTGTTAAACCCCTGGACCACACCATACACACACAATTATGGATTTCATGAGGAAATCAGTTAAGTCGCAGATTTTTGAAAAAGTTTTGATTTTGAATTTTTAAATTCAAATGTTTTGGAAATGGAATCGGTATAAAAGTGAAAAGCTATTGAAATGGAATTTCAAGTTAAAAAATTATTTTTAATTAAGTTTTGGAATTTTAAATAATTTGATTTAAATTTGAATTCAAAATTAGGAATTGAATTCTAGGATATGAAATTAGGGATTAAAGATGTTAAGTAGTTTGAAACCATATATATAGTATTGTTTTGGGAATTCGAATTAAATCAAAGATTGTAACTTTTATGAAATCAAGTCTTTCCAAAAATAAAGTTGTTATTTCTAAATGATAAAAAGCTTTGGTTTCAAATCTTATTGAAAGGGATTTCAAGTTAAAACTAAGATAGTTTTCCAAGTTATAAATGAATATTTGGAAACAAATTTTGAAAATGAATGTTTGGGAATAATTTGAAAACTATAAGACAAATCTTTGAATTTAAAGATTTGATGAATTAAGCTTTTTGAAACGAAATTATTTTGAAATCCGAGAATGAATATTTATGAAAGTAGGTGAACATTATGAAATAAATCTTTTGTTTAAAAGATTTGAAATGGTAATTGGATTAAACCATTTGAAAAAGAAAGTTTGGAATTATTAAGTTGTGACTTAATTGAAATCCTATGTCCATGTGTTTTAAATATTTCGCTCACTATTCGGTTTAGCCCGGAAAGGACCTCTGTGTCAAATAACCCACTCCGAATATGTGATACGTCGTTATGGATAGCATTTGAAGACCGGTGGTGAAGACCGGGTATTTGTGAGAACGATAGGATAACCTATCGATTGTCTCTGCACCGAGTAGCTACGGTATAGAGATTCCCTAAGTGATGGGAAGTCCGATCGGGATTGTGAATACCCGGATTGCAAGGGCTTCTTTGGAAGTGCCTTCGGTTCTGTTGGAACCCGGAACAGACTTGTATGATTACATGTCTGACACTACACTTTGAGATATAAAGCAGATTTCTTTCAAATACATTTCTGTTGGTGGCGGAGAATTTATTCTCTTAGCTTAACACCCTTCTCTGAGACGTATGAGCTCAGAGGTTATGTAGTTGAAGGTTATCAGCAATATACTCCCAATTTGGTAGTGTGGCATGCTGAGTGCTGCTGTGTGTTGATGATCATTGTTTGATCATTTGTGATATGATCATTTGTTTGATCATTTATCTTTGTGATCATTACTTTGATCATTTGTTGACCCAAAGCATGGCTTTGTACCAAAGCGTAGCTTTGTGGACGAGACTGCATCAGGACCTCACACCCCGGAAATGGTCAAAACAGGAAAGATGCGGCAAGGTTATGAGGGTCGCGCCCTTTAGGGTGTGTCATTCCCTTTTGGTAAAGGGTGGTATCATGGTATGGAGCCCAGATATTTACCTATGTGGTAGCTCCAATCTTATTTACTGTGTGGTTGTTGCTTTGAGGCGCCTCGGATAAAGGTCCCAAAGGACCGGGGAGTGGCTTGCTCGAGTAGTAGTTACCTAGTTACAGAGGTAACCCGGCCTTGTGTTGGCAGAGATCCGGTTAGGTTCTCGGGACGTCCCGCCAGAGGCGATCCCATGTGGCAGTAGGAAGTTCCTTAGCCTGACCATTTGTTGGAAAATCCAATCAAAACAATACGAGCCTTGTACGGTTTTAGTTGTATTACCTGCCATTCACTTATGGTGGCGCCCCACTGTTTGGATGGTAGCTATAGTAGGCATAGTTCGGAATGTCTATGCTGGCTAAGATTAATATTCTACTTTCGAAATGTTTTCTGCACTGTGCACTTATAATAATAATATCAAAGAACTTTCTACGTATTAAGCATGTTTGACTATCATAAGAAGAAATCTCCTCCAATTCTGCGCTTGCATTGTGTGTGTGGCGAGAGGTCTTATGGTAGTTTCATTTTCTAAAAGCATTGCGAATTTACTTTAAAATTCTCTTTTTGTTTGTTTTCAAAGATAAACTGTTTTTGTTACTCACACCAGTCCCATGACTGATCCGGAGTTTATTGTTCCTTTCCTAAACTCTGGGTGCTCACTATTTTTCCACACGAGCAGTCTAGAGTTGGGTTTTTCAGATAGATTGGTTCAGTGGATTATCTGGAGTTAGTTCAGTCTTTGGACATGACTGACCTTGCTTAGCTTGGTGCAATGTACTGATGGAGTTCGAGTTATTTCTGGATTGGTTCCTGGAGTTGGAGTTGGAGTTTTGGAGTTCTTCCATGAAGACTATCTTGAGTTATTTGTTCCGCTGCTGATGTTATCGATTTTCTTTCCGCTGCGATTTTATTGTATCTTATCTCTGATGTATATCGATATCTATTGTATCATCTGTTGTATATTGATATTCATTATTTCTTCCGCTGTGTTGTTTACTTAATGATGTTATAAGCTCCGGCGACTCGGATATGAACGGTCGGATCTACGGCATTCGAATACGATGTAAAGTATGGATGTCGATTTTCGAACGGACAAAATCCGCTTCGTTAACGCTTCACTGCTATATCTTCGCGTAGGGTTTTCGCCCCTAGATTCAAGTTCATGGTGAGCTGTTTTGCAGTCGGTGGAGTGCCTGCAATTGATAGAGTTAGGAGTATGCCCTAAGGCCAATTATGTAATTTGTTACATATATCTAGCTCGTTGACCAATCTTGTTCGAAATAAAAGTTATTTTCTTCCTATTATGTACCTGATATAAAGTGATTATATTAATTAATTAACTTAATTAAAAATATATTTAATAGAAAAATCCATAAATGGTATATTTTGTAATGGTGATTACAAAATGATGTAACCATGAATAATTTATCACAACGAAATAAGTATACCATTTTAAATGTTCCTAGTCAAGATGCATCGAGAGAGGATATCGATGTATCCGTTGAGACTGGAGTACGTAACGCTCTCCAAATATTGGGCAGTGTACTACTCATGACTGCTGAGGGCACTTAGGGGTTACGTACTAATAGTTATTGGATAACTATGGAACAACTCACTTGATAGTTTTCTGTTGGTTAATATAACTAAGGTCAAATAGAAAATATCGAGGTGATTGATTTCACAATTCTTTCGACTTGAGAATACTATGGATCTTCAGTATGAAAGCTCCGATTTGATTATGGAAAAATCATGGCACGGCGTCCATCGAGTGACAATAGTTGGGTCAAGTGGAAGTATTGGAAGTGAAGCATTATTCAAGAGAGGATTCGTCTCATCAGTTGTATGCGGTTAGTATCGCAGTTAACTCAAAGTCAAATTCTAGCATCACAGTCAACTCAATTCAACTCAAAGTCAAAGACTTTGGCCAGAGCATTTCAGTTAATAATTATTATTATTATTGAACCAAAGACTTTGTATTTAGACTATAAAGTTGAATATGGATGAGGTTGGAATTTCTATTACCAAATTGCGTAAGTCCAAAGTGATATAGTTTTGACGAAGAGAATTTGTGTAAACAAATGTCACAATTGGTAACGCTTATTAAACTAAAATTGGGTTTTACAGAAAATAAGTAAGCGATAAATTTGGCCATAATTTGACACCACCTTCTTAGTGATGTGTGAACATTAACATTAGAATTGTTCGATGTTAATCACTAAACAAATTTACACCCAAAAGTTACACAACCGAAATGATGAATTCCCTTAAGACCAAACGATTTAATTAGTTTATAATTGTTATAAATTAATTAAATTAATTAATATTTATGAAACGTTAATTATAAAATTTGAATATGATTTGAGAAATAAATAATGTTATATATTTATATTTAAAACAGTTATAAATATATCGATCAACATACAATATCGACAAGCGATTAAATTAGATTTAATTGCATAGTATTTTGACTTAGGCTTTGATGGGTTTAAGGCATATCATTAGGGTTGCAAAATTTCGGTTTTGGGAAGGTCTAGTGGTCGCTAAAATATTGATAATTGGCTTGGAGATAATGGGTTGAGATAAAGAAAGAATGGGTAAAAAGGTTTTCATCGTTTCTCTCTAATACAACCATATATATATGTGTGTGTGTGTGTGTGTGTGTGTGTGTGTGTGTGTGTGTGTGTGTGTGTGTGTGTATGTATGTATGTATATATGTATGTATGTATATATGTATGTATGTATGTATCTTTAAAAACAATTACCAACCTTTGTGGCCACTGTTATCCCATTTTTTGGTCAAAACTGGAATATCAATGTTGAGCGCGTCTCCACCACGATCGAGCTAAGAAGAAGCAACCAACAAGCGTACCTAAGTCCAGAGTTCCCGAATACCAAGTCCATTCGGCCTCATACCCTCATGTTCATTCGGCTATGCAAGTATACGAGTCATTCGGCACTAAGGCCTAAAGCACATTCGGCATTCCTATTCGGCTCATTCGGCATTCCTATTCGGCCACCGGACCGAGGCCTCATCTCCACCACCGAACCAACCTACCATCACCACCGAACCAAAACTTCACACCCCTGTACCGAACCAAAAGGCCTACCGGACCAGCCCTACTACCGAACCACATCCATAACCCCTTCACAACCGGTCCAAACAACCACCGGTCCACATTGCCGGCCCACACCTACCACCGAACCAAACTCCACCTTCACCAAGCATGACCGAACCAAGCTCCGCCGAACCGGAAGATTGCCAGTCCAGATTGCATCAGCCCGGGCCCACCAGCAGCTATATACTTCCAAGACCCCTGCCCCCTACCTCATTCTATAAATAGAGGGGCAGGGGTACAACAATGGGGACAATTTTTTGGAGACAAGTTTGAGAGCTCAAGCCTGGAAGGAACTCTCAAACAACTTTAGATACTTGTAATCAAAGCTTTGTACTTGTAATCTGAAGGAAAAAAGGAGAATAACATATAAAGTGGATGTAGGCATGTTCTTGCCGAACCACTATAAATCTGTGTGTCTTTTACAATTTAGTCCCTGCTTTTCATACATTTGCATAAATCACCCAAATCACTAAGAACAACATAAAATCAACCAACTCATACGACTTTGGGTGTTTGCGGCCATTTTTCACGCAAACATTTTGGTGCTTTCACTGAGAAGAACCAGCTTCCGCTACACGGACAGAAGTTGAATTTGAAAATCTAAGAGTTCAGATCTAAGAGTTATGACGAGACAAACAAGTAAAAGGCAAAGGCCAGAGAGAAGTGAACACCAAGGAAGTCAAGAGGCTTCCTCAGGAGGGAATCAAGCGTCGATCTTCATCACTAGGGATGAGATGGAGGTCATGATGAGAAGACAAGAAGAGATGATCCAGAACTTACTTCAACAAATTGGGCAAATTGGAGCACAAATCCAAGGAGCAGCTGGGATTCAGAACGGGGCAGGACCATCTGGTGCAGCACCAGAGCTAGGGGGCACTCACGCAGAGCATGTTGATCCGACCCCGGGAAGTGAGATAGGGGCATCCGAGCCACCTGGTAGCAATAGAGGAATGAACGCTCAGCCAAGGAGGCATACACATGGAAACTCCCGCGGACTTGGGGGGCAGGTCGAAGACAGTGAACGAGAACTACAACTTGGAAACAACGACAGATTAGCAGAGATGGTTAGAAGAGCTATGAGAGGCGGTTTAGTAAACAGAGACTTGGAAGATGTAAACAGGAGTCCTTTTTCTTCTGCGATTAGGACGGCTAGGAACCCACCAGAATTCAAGCTACCATCATTGGACATGTACAACGGGAGAACGGACCCCACGGTCCATCTAACGAAGTATATGAGACATATGGAAGTGCTGGGGGCATCAGAGGAGGTTATGGCCCGGTGCTTTCCACTGTATTTGACGGACATTGCAGCGTTATGGTTTAGGCAACTGGAGAGCGGCTCCATAGGAACATGGGCAGATTTAACTGAGAGATTCATGAGGCAATTCAGGGTTCATATTGCGAGACCCAAGAATGTGATGACTTTGGCAACCTTGAAACAGAAAACTGGAGAGACTTTGAGGAGCTTTCTAACGCGATTTAATGCTGCAGCAGCATCAGTGGATCGACCAGATCCAGCTATGGTCATGATGGCAGCTGTATCTGGAATAGCTGGTAATACCGAGTTCAAGAATTCATTAACCAAGGATCCGCCTATGAATCTGGGAGAGTTCTATCATGAGGCTGAAAAGTTTCTGCGTCTGGAAGATGCTAGTGCAGAAAGAGAGGAGGAAGATGACGTTTACACAATTAAGAGCGGAAACCCACCTGGAAAGGGTGCGGAGACTAGCAAAGGAAAAAGAAAGGCTGAGGATAATGATGACAGGACAAAGTGGCTACGAAGAGAGCCACGATTCACCACCTATTCAGAGCTGACTGAGAGTTTGGAACGGATCTATCAGGATACCAAGGGACAGGTTCCGTATCGTAGACCAATGCGAAGGGATCCAACCTCTGACGAAAGAAAATCAGATAAGTTTTGTGTATTTCATGAATTGAATGGTCATAACACTAATGATTGTAGGCATTTGAAGGACGAGGTGGAAGGGCTTATCAGGAACGGTATGCTCCTTCAGTATGTGAGGAGGCGAACTCCAGCGGTGGAGCCAGAGCGACCACCCTCTACATCAGCTAGAGGTGACCCTAGATCAGGGCACCATTTGATTATCCATTGATTGCTTGATTAAAATAACGATGAACAGGTCGTAAGCTTCCACTAACGCAATTAAATCATTTACACATGTACGAGATCGCGAACGATCTCCAGGCATGCTCTGAATGATCATTGACTGCTTCGGAGTGGGAACTTACACTTTGACATCCTTGCTTTGCTTTTGTTTCGATTTGAACATTTGAACTCTTCCTGTTTGGACATTTCTGCTGTAAGGTACTATTGCTTTAACATTTACAATTCTATGAAAAAATTATTTACTTGTATGCCCGTTGGATCGCGAACGGTCCACGAGCACCTATTGCATGGCAACGAACTGCCGAAGTCTTTGATTCAAAAACTCCCCCAAACAATAACTCCAACACTGATAATATTAAGTCCCCCCCGGGCACACTCATTCGCCTCGAACGGCACCCGACTTCGAACAGTCACAATTCGCCTCGAACGGCACCCGACTTCGAACAGTCACAATTCGCCTCGAACGGCACCCGATCGCGAACGATCACAACTCGCCTCGAACGGCACAACTCGCCTCGAACGGCACAACTCACCTTACCTCAAATGGCTCGATCGCGAACGGTCGTCATTTGAGGTCCGCCACCCACAACTCACCTTACCTCAAATGGCTTGATCGCGAACGGTCGTCATTTGAGGACCGCCACTTGACCGCACACTGTCGCACCTTACCTCGAATGACTTGATCACGAACGATCGTCATTTGAAGTTAGGCGCTTGACCTTGAACGGTCACATTTCATCACAACTGGCTCGGTCTCGAACGATCGACGCGTGGACTTACAGACTCGACCGCGCACTGTCGCACTTTACCTCGAATGACTCGATCGCGAACGGTCGTCATTTGAAGTTAAGCGCTTGACCTTGAACGGTCCTCACTCGACCGCGCACTGTCGCACTTTACCTCGAATGACTCGATCCCGAACGGTCGTCATTTGAAGTAAAGCGCTTGACCTTGAACGGTCACATTTCACTGCAGATGACTCGATCCCGAACAATCGACGCATGGATTTACGCGCTTGACCGCGCAGGGTCGCACTTTCCCTCGAATGACTTGATCACGAACGATCGTCATTTGAAGTTAGGCGCTTGACCATGAACGGCCGCGCTTCATCCCAAATAGCTCGATCCCGAACGGTCATCAGTTGGGGCCATATAAACTATCAAGTTCTTTACAGGTAGATGACAGGATATGAACATCCAGCTCATGGCATTACAAAACACGCCTTCCTACCGCAAGGCATATTTTGGGGGGCAAAGTGTTATCCCATTTTTTGGTCAAAACTGGAATATCAATGTTGAGCGCGTCTCCACCACGATCGAGCTAAGAAGAAGCAACCAACAAGCGTACCTAAGTCCAGAGTTCCCGAATACCAAGTCCATTCGGCCTCATACCCTCATGTTCATTCGGCTATGCAAGTATACGAGTCATTCGGCACTAAGGCCTAAAGCACATTCGGCATTCCTATTCGGCTCATTCGGCATTCCTATTCGGCCACCGGACCGAGGCCTCATCTCCACCACCGAACCAACCTACCATCACCACCGAACCAAAACTTCACACCCCTGTACCGAACCAAAAGGCCTACCGGACCAGCCCTACTACCGAACCACATCCATAACCCCTTCACAACCGGTCCAAACAACCACCGGTCCACATTGCCGGCCCACACCTACCACCGAACCAAACTCCACCTTCACCAAGCATGACCGAACCAAGCTCCGCCGAACCGGAAGATTGCCAGTCCAGATTGCATCAGCCCGGGCCCACCAGCAGCTATATACTTCCAAGACCCCTGCCCCCTACCTCATTCTATAAATAGAGGGGCAGGGGTACAACAATGGGGACAATTTTTTGGAGACAAGTTTGAGAGCTCAAGCCTGGAAGGAACTCTCAAACAACTTTAGATACTTGTAATCAAAGCTTTGTACTTGTAATCTGAAGGAAAAAAGGAGAATAACATATAAAGTGGATGTAGGCATGTTCTTGCCGAACCACTATAAATCTGTGTGTCTTTTACAATTTAGTCCCTGCTTTTCATACATTTGCATAAATCACCCAAATCACTAAGAACAACATAAAATCAACCAACTCATACGACTTTGGGTGTTTGCGGCCATTTTTCACGCAAACAGCCACCATTACCTTCTACATTGCTGGTTAAAACATAGCTTTCAATCCACTTAAAAATTCTAAAATATATTTCAAATTTAAATAATACAATATGATGGTTAGAGATCGGTGATTTGAGACTTGCAATCTGACGAATCAAGAACAGTAAATGGAAGGGAAGTCCTTGCTTCAAAATGGATTCAAAAGCATTATTAAATTGGTAATTTTAAATCATATTACAGTAATTAAATTATATTATATGATCCTATAATGAGCAATTTCAATCTGTTTAAATATATTGCTACGTTATGTTTTGTTAGGTGAGATATTTGTAAGTAGATGTGGTTATCACAAATCAGTTTGGTTATGTGCATAGTTTGTTTATTATACTATTTGATTTATATATAGATAAATGTTATTTGTTGTACAAATTCAATTTTTGTCATTAATAAATTTTTTACATATATTTATTAATAAATTCATACATACATACATATATATATATATATATTAGTGTATATTTCTCTCTCATAATAGCATATATGCATATATAAGATATATATATATATATATGATTTAAAAAAATTAGTACAATTATTTATATAATATATGAATTTATAAATTCGAAAATTACTTGTCATACATATATTCATATTTTTAAATTAACATTTATTGAAATTTTAAATTGTTTATTATATATAAAATAAATATTACATTAAAAATTAAATTAAAATTTCAATTTTATATTTAAAAAAAATATTATATCATTTCAGAAACATACAGAAAAAATTTAGGAATTTTTCAATAAAGTTTATTATTTTTAATATATTTTGAAAAAACAGTTCATGATTCATTAAGAATAATGATTTAATTGAAAAATTCTTCAAACTTCTTCATAAATGAACATTCATGTTCCTAGATTTTTGAAATTTTAAACTTTGAATTTTTAATAATATATTATTTTGTATTAAACAATTATTGCAAAACTCAATTTATTTGCCCTTAAAAATAATAATTCAACCTTGAAAAATCTTCAGATTTTCCTTAAGCTCTATTTTATGATCCTAGATTTTCGAAAATTTTGAATTTTCTTCAATAGATTATTTCATTTTAATTATTTATGGATAAAAACATTATTTTATTCATAACATATACAAACTAAATTACTAAAATTATTATGTTTGAAAACTAAATTAATTTTGAATTATAAATAATTTTTAATAATTGTTCTCTCTTTTTCTACATATATGTTCATCTATATATAAATATTTTGTGTTCATATATTATATATAATATATTTATACGTACATATGTCTCTGTGTGTGTATTTTGTAATACATATACATGCACATATTTGGACAACATACATAACATACAAAATGAGCTAATATATCTGTTGCGATATAAATCCCAACATCTACAATATGGGCATATTATACTTTTCACGGATTATTATGTTACGCATGTACTAACACGTATATGTATACGATATGTTTATGTATAAACTAAATCAAATAAAATTAATTTCATATCTTAGTATATTTGAATTCAAATAAAATAAATGATTTTATTTAAATGAAATTTAGAAATGTTCTAATTGAGTTAGACTTCATAGACCCAATAAAAGATACAATAGGGTAAAAAAATTTGAAATTCACCCATAACTTCCGCTGTAGGCTAGTCCAGTTCCAACAATGGTACCAGAGCCCAACAGCCTATGCGGTCTAAATTAATCATATTATGGCTAACTAATTAAGCTTGCCTACTTAGTACGGTGTCTAGAAAGGTAATGTCTATGATTGGAATTAGGTAATCATGTAACATATCCTACCTTGTTACCGGCCTGACCCGAAAGGTGAAGTGAGCCCAAAGGTTGCTCCTAATAAATAAAGGCCCAACTTAATTTTGGCCTTGGGCTAATTTTCAGAATTGTTTTGAAAATTAATGTTAAAATTATTATATTTAAAGTTAAATTTAAAATAAAACATGTTTGTTATAAAAATTATAATAGTACATAAGTTTTCAAAATGTTTGGAAGGCTAATGGTATTTTCAAAATGTTTGAAAATATTTACATAATAATTTCAAATTTTAAATTTATTAATAAGATTTATAAAATAAATTAATTAAATATGTTAATTAATTAATGCATATATGCATGTATTACTATGTTATGTTATTTTAAAATGTTTAAAATAACATAAGTATACAAGTAGTATACAAGATAATTTTGAAATTAGTAATTTTTAATAAAAATTGTTTAATTGAATAAATTAACTAAAGGTTAATTAATTAAATAAAATATGATTATATATGATATATGTGTTACACTTTAATGGTTATAATATACACTATAAATGTTATAGTAGATATGTCCAACATAAAAGTTATATTGGAATGCTAATTTAAAATTAATTAGATAAGATTTAATTAATGATATATTATATGTAGGGGTATCATATAAATAATATGAAATATAAAAAATTATATAACAATAAAACTTATATGATATGTGTATAAACTAAATGTGGAACATTAAAGAAACCCAAATAGACTTGAGAAATAAATATATATGTAAATGTACATTCGCGATTTTTGATGTGTCCGACACTTGAATCGCTGGGGTATTTCATAAGAAATATATTATTCTATAAGTCAATATCACTCAATATATATATATTGAAGATTACGAATCTTCAATATAATATTTTCCTCTACCATATAACATACTCCTTAGTTGTTAAGCAAACGCAAGCTAGGGATGTTATGCGTAGTATTATTAATATACTGAACAGATGAGGTAAGATAGCTATAAGTATTTGTTGAGCAAACTCAAGGTACATATACTATACTTAGGACATCATGATATGGTAGGTGTAAGTGAATAATCTCTTTTTATTTGTTGAGCAAACTCAAGGTCGAATGAGATTAGAACAAGAAAAAATGGATTAGAAGTTGTATATGATACAACCGATAAGGAGTTATCCATCGTTTGTGGGGCTATGATTTGTTGAGCAAACTCAATGTCAGAATACCAAAAAAACGAGTCCTAACACCCACTAATGAAGTTGTAAGACTTCTATATTTCATCTTAGGGTTTGGAGAAATATAAAAGACTAGTGGGAGCCTTATTAGAAAAATGAAATGGTAACATTTAGACTTTCTAATATTATAAGAACATATGCTATATAATATTATAATTATCTACAATGATAAATCTGTGCATTTAATATGATTGATAAAACGTTTGTCAATTAACATATATAAACAAACTGAATTGAAAGTTGACAAATAGAAATATAGTATATACTTACTAATAATTTTAATTGCATGTTATATAATGTTTCTATACCCATGCAAGTGCCCAATTTCAACTACTTAATACATTCGTAAGTTGGTCACTTATATGTTTATTTGGTTTAGACGTGTATTGCATTTTACGAGTTTTTGAACTCTAAATGCAATTTAAGATTATGGATATTTGATCCATGTACTTTCACGTATAAATGTTATATGGTGAACAGTCATAGTTTGTGGGTACAATATTTCGACGAAGTTAGTTCATTCGAAGTAAGCCAATAAACAGTATCTTAAGATCATGTATTCAACTTGAATAATTTCAAAAGGATCATATTGTGTTAATGTAACACAAGACCATAAACTACGAGATCATCTAAGAACTCGATCGTTGAAATGTCATCTTGATCGGTTTACATATAATGCAACAAATGTTAAGAATAATCGAATGCGCTTTTGTAGAAGATTTGCTATTATCTTGTAGTAAGGTTTTTTTGAATAGTTCGACCATTTGAAAGAAAAACGAATGTATAAGAATAGATGTAACTTAAGGTAAAGTTGGAATGAAGAGAACGAATCATTACAACAGAAAAACGATTTTGCCATGGCTTTGAGCCATGGCTAATTAATTTTCCCATGGCCCTGGGTCATGCCAAAATTGGCAATGGTAAATATTTTGCCACGCCCAGAGTTGTGGCAAATTAAATTTTTGCCACGGCTCAGAGCCGTGGTTAAATAAAAATTATCCACGGCTTTAAGCTGTGGCAAAATTAAAAACAGTCACAGCTCATAACCTTTTTAACCACAGCTCAAATCCATTCCTAAATGCAGTTTCATGATACACGGACATTCTACATGCAGTTTCGAAATATATATAGTACATGGAATAAATAACGTGAATACAGAACGAGTAATAGATGATAAAATCATCATTCTACATGGTGCACACAATTTATAATACAACTACTACAAGTGCTTGATTAAAAACTTACAACTTTTAGTTTATAATACTGCTTCATTTCATAGTGAAACCATCAGTTCATAGTAACTCAAGTAAACAACATTTATTGTACATTGTAAACACTAAACAACAAGAAAGAAATGATTCCTGAATTCGCCAAGCATATACTTCAGCAAAGTATAACGACTGCGGTTCTTAGTGAAGCAACAACATGTAGTAGCACTGACCAAGCACCAAACATGTGCATAAATATAATTAAATTTATGAAAAAATAACATAAGATATCAAATGTATCATATAAAAGTTGCATTTAAAGGACTCGAAATAACAAAATTTTGTGTACTTTTTTATGTATCATGAAATTTGCTTCTCTCTGTACTTTTTTGTGTTAAATTAAACTTTAAAAAATAAAACCTTTACAGAATCATCAATTTTCCAGGAAAGGGCTATTCCTTGTGACTTTATTGGCGTGATATAGACTTAACAGGCTATCAACACAAAACCATATATACTGTGACGAACTGCAAATCTGTACCCTTTAAATCGACAATAAACCACACATGTCCGACCTAAAAAGCACAGATTGATGGAAAGTCATGAGAAAGAAAAAGAAGAGAGAAGAAGAGAAGAGAAGAAAGAAGTAGAAAACCAAATAGAACAATACAGAATTTCACATCACCGTGGAAAACATATAATATCATATCAATGATCTTTCCAAAAAAAACTGTATATATATACATCAATCAGAGTTCAACAATCAATCAATAATCATCAGCCAGGATAGTTATAATAACCTTTCTTACAATTGCTGATAATTTAAATAACGAAGCGGCGGAAAATAAATAGATATGTGTATACCATATGAAGATCTCCAGTTTGCCTGCTGAAGCTCCAAAAGCACCAATCTAAACCTGTAAATATACTCGGTCTAACGCGAGCATTAAAAGGAAGAACGCCCGGGTCAGTCTGGTAAACCAGTGTGAGAAATCACATTCAACTGAATTTTTTAAATTACTAAAACTTTTCTTTTCAAAACAAAAGTATCTCGTAAGACATGCCCACACATAAACATGGACATGATTTTACCTTACGATAACCAAAACATTTCATATCAAATTCTCTTATATTATACTAGTGTCTAGTATACAAATTATATTAATCATAGCTGAAATGGTTAGCCATATAGAATTTCAGAGCTATTCATTATGCCAATACAAACAAAACCTCAAGCTCGTTGTAGAGTTTGGATTTCCATGCAAATGACCACGTGAGTGGACTACCTTTCGGCAATACATCTCTAGAGAAATGTACCGAGGACCATTACAAAGGATCCTCTACCAACACAAGACTGACATACCTCTATAACTAGGTGGTACTGAATATATCATCCCCTAGTCGTTACCAACCATTTCGAGGGCCCTCGTAGCATACAAACCACACTAATTTACTTCCCGAACGTCATAGCGGGAAGAAATACATCTAGAAGGGGATGATCATATCCTCAGTGGGAATGACCCACTTAGGCTGTTACATCTAACCATGTTTCGGTCATTTCCGGCTGATGAGGCACGAGGTAACGATTACCTTTCACATATCCCATATCACATCACTTTGAATGCCACATTGACATTTCCGTTGACTACTAATTTCCTTCCACAAAAATACAACCCTTGAGTTCGTACGTCTCAAGGAGGGTATTAAGCAAAGCGAAATTGCCTTCTCCTCCACCACTGATGTACGTTTGTAAAAACCAATGTACGTACTCTTAGAAATGCAATTTCAGACACTCGTCCATACAAGTTGTCTAGGATTAGACAAACCGAAGGTACTTTCCTACCACATCCTATCAGGAAATCCCTAGGATTAGTAGCGAACGGTCCTTACATTGGATTTTCATAACGAAGAGACTACTGCTACTAGATGTATATTAGGATTTTAACTCCAAACAATCAAAAAGCAGGCCTTCACTATGAAAACCTAAATATCAATATCATCGATAACCTGCATAATCGAACACATATACGTTGGTCCGAAGTGGTTATTAGATAAATCTGATCCTGGTCTCTTCGCACCAACAACGCAAAAGTGTTTCTCAACCTCACACAGAAACTAAGTCTCATAGACTTATCACGTCTCCAACTTTCAACTTGCTACCTTTAGCTAAGAAGGAAGCTCGATAGACTGGAGTAATACTCCGTGCTACACGAATCAACATCCTCAACATAAACGATAATCAAGCCTACACAGATGGCTACGCACTAAGTGTACGACTAAGTAGTTTCCACATCAAGTCGAGAAACTAAAATGACCAAAAATTTAAATTTAGAACTAAAGTAGTCACTAGGCCTGATTTATTAAATAATTCACTAATTAAATCACTTTTCCAAATTATTCACTTCAAATTATCTTTAAAAAGATATAATCTCAAAACAATTTCAATATTTCACTATTTGGAAAAAAATTCCATGTACTTATTTTAATAATAAGTGAATTCACAATTTACTTTATTTTAAAACCATTCAAACTTCATTTTAATATCACTTTCCAAAACATTTATTTAATTAAAGGATTATTCACTATCCAAAATCGGGAATATAATTCTCTAACCAAATTCGTTACTTTTACACATTTAATTAAAAGGATAATCCACTGTCCTAAATCGTGAATATAATTCTATAACCAAATTCATTGTTTCTACACATTTAATTTAAAGGATTATTCACTGTCCAAAATTGTGAATGTAATTCCTTTAATAAACTTATAAAATAGTGTTTATAATTCACATTTCTATTTTATAAAAATTCTATTTGTAAAATTCCTTTAATAACCAATCTCATTTATATTCTCATTTATATGTAAATCCAATTATAAGTTAATTTACTTATAAATCGCTTATTACAAATTCATTCTTTTTATAACTTCATAAATTTATAAATCTTATCTACTTATAAGATTCAATTTATAACTTCATCTTAGACACATATAAAACTCATTTATAATTCCATTACTTTTATTTATAAAAATTTAATTTTGTAAATCTTATATATAAACATTATCATAAATCCAAATTCTCAATTTTAACTTATTTTACAAAATGGTTAATTTCATATTTCAAAAATCATATTTTGATTCCATTTAAATAGACTTCTTCTTTTAATAATTCACAAATTATTATATAAAACTTATATAATTTCAAAAACCAAATTTAAGTATATCTCACAAAAATCATAATTTTTATAGCATAAAAATTATAACTTTTTATTTATTTAAAATAAATCCATTTCCTTTAACAATTCAAAAATTGATAAAAAAAATCTATTTTCAAAATCACTTTGAATTCCTTTTAATTTTGAAATCATCACTTTAATATTTTTAAAATTCCAAAATATGCCACAATGCTGCAACAGCACTAAATAAGGGAACTCACATCAACAACGGCATTCAAACACCATATATCACATGATAACAGCATATATAACAATATCTGTAAATAAAAATCAATACTGGTGAGGAGTCCAGTTGGATCCCTCTAACCTGTCACCTGCAACAAATATACATATGAGAAAATAAGTACAATGTCCGCTTCGAGGCAGACGCGCATACAAAAGGTCATCCCTCATACACGGGAACGTATAGGGTCTCATCTGCTAAAATATATGGAAATATATCCAAACCAATCAATATATATAATATACCATATATCACTCAAACAATCATCAATCAACACAAAATAAATTTATTCCCACTTATATAAAAATATGAGTGAGTCAGAAAGAGCGAGTTGTACTCACTTTGATTTCAAGTCATCGTTGCAGCGTTTTATTCCGAATAAAATTAAACGACCCAAAATTTTCACTAGCTCCAATCAACTCCAAACAAACTCCACCGCATAGTGTTCGTTAATACGAACCCAACGCACCTTGTGCAGTTTCGACCTCGTATGAATGAGTTATGGCAATTATAAGATTACACGAATTTATATACATATATAAATTGCAAATTCTTTTTTTTTTATTTAACCTAAAATGAATCCAGGCCGCACGTTTCTGCTAAACAAGATCTGGGCCATGCTTGTTTTTCTTCCTCGCGACATCCTCCCAGGCTTCAATCGTGCGTTCGAACCCATCATGCCTCCTTCCAATTTATGGCCCCTCCTCCCATGCTCCAGTAAACGACGATCAGAGGTCGTCGTTTGAACGCCCCCAGCACCGTGCACCATAGCTGAAAATCCAGTCAATAATCGAGCTATCGTTGCCTCAATTTCCATGCTTGAACACACCGCCTTTGAGCAAGGATTGTCGCCAATCCACTTCACCATATCCAATTACGACCGTTGGATTTGTAGCTCTCGTCGAGCTCTACAATATTATAGTTGATGATTTTCGATGAAAGTGGATGGGTTGGTCAGAAATCGAGGAAGAAGGTTGGCTATTTTCGGCCATTGAATATTAGTGGCGGCTATGACCTTAGTTTCTAGGGTTTGGAAAAAGAATGTCCTTATATTGGCAAGTTTTAAGACACTATTCGTCCGAAATAATTCCGAACTCCAAACGAAGCGTGCCGCCAGGCGTTTATAATGTTTTACCCCTATTTCGAACAAAATGGAATATATATCGGAGGCCAATTCCATCGTATGGAAGATAAGTTTTTGAATCGAATTATTTTAATTAAAATTCACTATAAATAAATTTCTATGCGTTTCAACTTTGCATGACCAAACGGTAAATACGGTTGACACGAAATTTGAAATCCTGTAATAATATAACATTATGGATCCAATGAAATTGTTTTCGTCAAAAACCGAGACCGTGTCAAAAATGACTATTTTTACATGTTAATTAAATATTAAAATTTTCAATTTTTATAAATTAGCTTTTAATTCAATTTTAAAAGTTTACCAACATCATTCTAATGCAAATACAATTTAATTCAACTTCATAAATCATTTTTATTCCATTAAATTCAGATTTCAATTATTAATGCAATTTCAAATATTAAATTAACAATTTAATTATCCAAATAAATCATTATATTTGAAATATAAGTTATTCAACTTATAAAATTTACTTGTGAATATTCAAAATCAATCAAATAATCGAATTTTGAATGACTAAAATTCTGGGTCGTTGCATCCTCCCTTACTTAAAAGAATTTCGTCCTTGAAATTACCAAGTGAGAAAAAGCTACAAAATCCATTAACTTTTCTCAACCATTAGTTAAACTCCTTATAAAAAATTCTTCTTAGTTTTCAAATCCACTCATAGTCATCTTTTCAAAACCAACCAATATGTTTAATTTTTAACTTAAAAATCAAAATTTTAGTTATCGAAATTTTTCTAACGCCTTAAATTTTCAAAAAATTTCGCTATGGACTTCTTTGCACGGTTTATCCAAAAAAATCACAACATATGCAATATCACGAATATACATCTCATCTTCGAGGATGAGGCATGGCATAGGGAAAATATAAAAGTACGGTATGTAATCCGAGATATGTACCTTATATATTATTAGTGAGCATATACGGTTAATATAGCGCGAAAGCGAGCTCCAAATGCGAAGCATACGCCGTCCGCGCCTACTAAACACTCAACAAACAATAAGTACATGTATATATGGAAAGTAATATCAATGTACAACATATACCAATATAAAAACTATATATGCCAATATAACAAGTGCGGTCAAAAGCTACAAATTCAACCATCAAACAACTATCATTCAAACTAGCATCCAGCGAACCAATATCTATCCAATAAATCCATAACCAAATCAATATACATTCATTTCTCATTAATATTCGTTGAATTTTTTTCAATTTAATCACCTTTGACTCATTAACATTGGATTTTTTTTTGCTAACATTCATTTATTCAAATTTAATTAGTCTACATTCACTAATTTACATTCAAGTTAGTTCGCTTCAAAATTAAATCAAATTCAGTTCTATTTAGATTCACTTACTTCCAATTTGAATTCAATTATTTTGTTTTCCATTTCATTAATTCATTTAATGAATTTCTACTTAATCAACTAACATCCGTCTAACAACCAACGCATATCCAACATAACCAAATTTATTTACTTTACACTCAAACGTTTAAATTTACTTCGTTTACATTCAATTTGGTTTAACACTTTTAATTCCAATTGGTTTAATATTCAATTTAGATTGAATTCTAGTATTTACTATGTTTACATTTTTATACAGCACTTCTTATTGTTATTATCACTTATTAGCCTAAGTTACATTCAATTCTAACAAATAATATTTCAACTCATATTCACTTAACTAATTTAGTTTACAATCAAAGTTGAATTACCTTTTATAACTCAAGTTCATATTCATTTAATTAATTCATTTCATTAATTCACTTTATTAATTCATTGTTAATATCAATTTCAACTTCATTCAACATCACTTAAATTATGTTTTATTTCATTCTCGCTTACATTTACTTCCACTATACAACTTAAGTTCACTTTTAGTTTAATTCAAATTCTATTTTGTTTAACTGATTTCATTAGCTCATTTCATTTTCTTTACTTGAGTTGAATTTCATATCACTATTCAAATTCAAATTTTGTTTTGCTTAACAAAATTGTTTAACCATTTTAATATTTGGTTTTACTTACATTTTCCCATTTTATAAGTTATATAACTTATTTATTTATAATTCCATTAACATTTACTTAAGTTTTCTTCCATTCACAATTTATAATTTCAATTCATGCTTATACAATCACTTTACAACTTCGGTTTATGTTCACATTTATTTGATTCATCAATATACTTAATTCGATTCGCTAACTCTAATTCATTTAATTTAACTTTCTTTTAGTTAAATTTTAAATCATATGTCTTATTATGATAATTCAAATTCGTTTATCATAACAAAACTTAAAAAAAATTCAATTTACTAATGGTAGCAAATAAATCACACAAAAACTCGAAAATGATGTTGCAGTCATCACCCTTATTATTTTCCAGCAACGGTAGTGAATTCAGTGCTTTATATTCTTTTTAAAATCCCTTTTTATATTTATAAATCACATTTATGAACATTTTTCTTATATAATTTCACTATTTTACTTCACTTATATAAGCTTCATTCCAAATTTATTTATCTTATTTAGATTTATAACAATAGAACCTCTTTTAACTTTGAAAAATAACTATCAAAATCAATGGGACTCAAATACTCAAATCTTAGTTTAAATCCATTTTTATTTATAAGTCATATTTATAAATATACTCATGTAGCTTCATTTCTTATATATAAGATTATTTCACAATTGTAAATCATATTAACTATAATTCCGTACTGTACAATTCATCTGCTTATATAATTTATTCTTTTACAAATATTGTTTTTACTAAGATTATTCAAACAACTTTTATTACCATACACACACACACACACACACACATATTTTCAAACAACCAAACAATTAGTTTATATATGCTATAATAATTCCTGGAAAATTGTTTCTTTATATACGAAATATAATCGGGGTAAATTATTTTATTTACCCAATTTAAAAACAATATTATATCGACTTGCATCGTTTAAGTGTTTAGAAATCTCTATCGATAACATGGCATTCCACATACCAACTAGAATTCATAAACAATTCAACGGATAAGTAAACACAATATAAAACATTTTTATATCGCTAAAAATATGCGCTCATGTATATAATACACTCAAACTCAATCTAGGGCGCTACTGACCATACTTATGATGAGTACACATCAAAGCCTAGGAATATACTACCTAAGCTCTGATACAAGGTGTGATGAACCGCAAATCTGTACCCTTTGAATCGACAATAAACCACACATGTCTGACGCAAAAAGCACAGACTGAAGGAAAGTCATGAGAAAGAAAGAAAAAAGAGAAGAAGAGAAGAAAGAAGAGAAAACCAAACCGAACAATACAGAATATCACATTGCATCGGAAAACATATAATATCATATCACTGATCTTTACAAAACAGAAACTATATATATACATCAATCAGAGTTCATCAATTAATCACTAATCATCAGGTAGGACAGTTATAATAACATGTCCTTACAATCGCTGATAATTTAAATAACAAAGCAGCAGAAAATAAATAGATACGTGTATACGACATGAAGGTCTCCAGCTCGTCTGCTGAAGCTCCAAAAGCACCAATCTGAACCTATAAATATATCGATCTAACCCGAGCATTGAAAGTGAAGAACACCCGGATCAGTCTGGTAAATCAGTGTGAGAAAACACACTCAACTGAATTTGTTAAATTACCAAAACTTTTCTGTTCAAAACAAAAGTATCTAGTAAGACATGCTCACACATAAACACGGACATGTTTTTACCTTACGATAACCAAAACATTTCATATCAAATTCTCTTATATTATACTAGTGTCTAGTATACAAATAATATTAATCATACCCAAAATGGTTACCCATATAGCATTTCGGGGCTATGCATTACGCCAATATAAACAAAATCGCAAGCTCATAGTGGAATTTGAATTTCCATACAAATGACTAGGTGAAAGGACTACCTTCCGGCAGTACAGCTCTAGAGGAATGTACCGAGGACCATCATAAAAGATCCTCTACCAACACAAGACCGGTCTACCTCTATGACTAGGTAGTACCGAATATATCATCTCCCAGTCGTTACCGACCTTTCCCCCCGGCCCTCATAGCATACAAACCACATTATTACTTCCAGAACGTAATAGCTGGAAGGAATATATCTAGAAGGGGATGATCATGTCCTAATTGGGAATGACCAACTTACGCTTGCTGCATCTAACCCTGGTTCGGTCATTTTCAGTTGATGAGGCATGAGGTAACGATTACCTTTCACATATCACATCATTTTAAATGTCACATTGCCATTTCCATTGACTACTAATTGTCTTCCACAAAAATACAACCATTTAGCTCGTACATCTCAAGGAGGGTGTTAAGCTAAGAGATGTTCCCTTCTCCGCCACCACTGATGTACGTTCGTAAAAATCAATATACGTAATCTTAGAAATGCAATGTCAAACACGCTTCCATACAAGTTGTCCAGGAACAGGACAAACCGAAGGTACTTTCCTACCACATCCTGTCGGAAAAGCCCTAGGATTGGTAGCGAATAGTCCTTGCATTGGATATTTCATAACGAAGAGACTACTGCTACTAGATGTATATTGGGATTTTAACCCCAAACGATCAACAAGCGGTCCTTTACTATGAAAATCCTAAATATCAGTATCATCGATAACCTGGACAATCGAACGCATATACGTTGGTCCGAAGTAGTTTTTAGATAAATATGATCCCGGTCTCTTCGCACCAACAATACAAAAGTGTTTCTCAACCTCACACAAAAACTAAGTCTCATAGACTTATCACGTCTCCAACTTTCAGCTTGCTATCCTTCGGCCATACATTGAAATAATACTCCGCACTACACGAATCAACATCCTTAACACAAACGATAATCAAGCCTACACAGATGGCTACGCACTAAGTGTACGACTAAATAGTTTCCACATCAAGTCGAGAAACTAAAATGACCAAAAATATAAATTTAGAACTAAAGCAGTCAGTAGGCCTGATTTATTAAATAATTCATTAATTAAATCACTTTTCAAAATTATTCACTTCAAATTATCTTTATAAAGATATAATCTTAAAACCACGTCAATATTTCACTATTTGGAAAACATTTCCATGTACTTATTTTAATAATAAGTGAATTCACAATTTAATTTATTTTAAAACTATTCAAACTTCATTTTAATATCATTTTCCATAACATTTATTTAATTAAAGGATTATTCACTATCCTAAATCGTGAATATAATTCTCTAACCAAATTCATTATTTCTACACATTTAATTAAAATGATAATTCACTGTCCAAAATCGTGAATACAATTCTCTAATCAAATTTATTTCTTCTACATATTTAATTTAAAGGATTATTTAATGTCCAAAATCGTGAATATAATTCCTTTAATAAACTTATAAAATAGTGTTTATAATGCACATTTTATTTTATAAAAATTCTATTTGTAATATTCCTTTATTTACTAATCTCACTTATATTCTCATTTATATGCCAAATCCAATTATAAGTTAATTTACTTATAAATCTCTTATTACAAATTTATTCTTTTTATAACTTCGTAAATTTATAAATCTTATCTACTTATAAGATTCAATTTATAACTTCATCTAAAAAACTTATAAAACTCGTTTATAATTCCATTACTTTTATTTATAAAAATTCAATTTTATAAATCTTATATATAAACCATTTATCATAAATCCAGAATTCTCAATCTTTACTTATTTTACAAAATGGTTAATTTCATATTTCAAAAATCATATTTGATTCCATTTAAATCAGCTTCTTCTTTTAATAATTCACAAATCATTATTATAACTTATATAACTTCAAAAACCATATTTAAGTATATTTCACAAAAATCATAATTTTTATAACATAAAAATTATAAAATTTTTATTTATTTAAAATAAATCCATTTCCTCTAACAATTCAAAAATTAATAAAACATCTATTTTCAAAATCACTTTGAATTCCTTTTAATTTTGAAATCATCACTTTAATACTTTTTTAATTTCAAAATATGGCCCCATGCTACAACAACACTAAATAAGGGAATTCACATCAATCACGACATTCAAACACCATATATCACATGATACAACATATATAATAATATCTGTAAATAAAAATCAACAATGGTGTGGAATCCAGTTGAATCCCTCCAACCTGTCACTTGCACCAAATATACATATGAGAAAATATGTACGATGTCCGCTTCGAGGTAGATGTGCGTACAAAAGGTCATCCGATCATACATGAGAACGTATAGGATCTCATCCGCTAAAATATGCGGGAATATATCCAAACCAATCAATATAGATGTATAATATATCATATATCATGCAAACAATCATCAATCAACACAAAATTCCCACTTATAAAAATATAAGCGAGTCAGAAAGAGTTAGTTGTACTCACTTTGATTTTCAATCGTCGTTGCAGCATTTTATTCCGAATAAAATTAAACTAGTGTTTAATTTTACCCAAAATTTTCACTAGCTTCAACCAACTCCAGACCAGCTCCATCGTGTAGTGTTTGTCAATACGAATCCAACGCAACTTGTTTCGTTCAAT
This sequence comes from Allium cepa, assembly GCA_030765085.1. Classification (NCBI taxonomy): domain Eukaryota; kingdom Viridiplantae; phylum Streptophyta; class Magnoliopsida; order Asparagales; family Amaryllidaceae; genus Allium; species Allium cepa. Next base: position 453,904,875 of record CM060932.1, read on the forward strand.
TTTGACCTCGTATGAACAAGTTATGGCAATTATAAGATTACACGAATTTATATATATATATATATATATATATATATATATATATATATTACACATTCATTTTTTTATTTAACCTAAAATGAATCCAGGCCGCACATTTCTGCTAAATAAGATCTGGACCGTTCTTGTTTTTTCTTCCTCGCGACATCCACCCAGGCTTCGATCGTGCATTTGAACCCATCACGCCTCCTTCCAATTTCTGGCCGTTCCTCCCACACTCCGGTAAACGACGATCAAAGGTTGTCGTTTGAACGCCCCCAGAGCCGTGCACCACCGCCAAAAATCCGATCGACAATCGAGCTGACGTTGCCTTAATTTCCATGCTTGAACGTGCCGCATTTGAGCGAGGATTGTCTCCAATCCACTTAACCATATCCATATACGACCGTTGGATTTGTAGCCCTCTTCGAGCTCTACGATATTGTAGTTGAGGGTTTTCGATGAAAGTGTATGGATTGATCAAAAATCGAGGAAGAATGTTGGCTATTTTCGGCCATTGAATATTAATGGCAACTATGACCTTAGTTTCTACGGTTTGGCAAAAGAATGTCCTTATAAAGCCAACGTTTTAAAACACTATTCATCCTAAATAATTCCAACTCCAAACCAATCATAACACCAAACATTTTTAATGTTTTACCCTTATTCTGAACACAACGGAATATACATAAGAGGCCAATTCCATCGTATTTGGAAGATAGGTTTTCGAATCGAATTATTTTAATTAAAATTCACTTAAATAAATTTCTACGCATTTCAGCTTCGTACGACCAAACTGTAAATTCGATTGACATGAAATTTGTAATCCTATAATAATATAACATTATGGATCTAATGAAACTGGTTCCGTCGAAATCCGAGACCGTGTCAAAAATGACTATTTTTACACGTTAATTAAATATTAAAATTTTCAATTTCTATAAATTAACTTCTAATTCAATTTTAAAAGTTTACCAACATCATTCTAATACAAATAAAATTTAATTCAACTTTATAAATCATTTTTATTCACATTAAATTCAAATTTCAATTATTTCTGCAATTTCAAATATTAAATTAACAATTTAATTATCCAAATAAATTATTATATTTGAAATATAAGTTATTCAACTTATAAAATTTACTTGTGAATATTAAAATCAATTAAACATCCAAATTCTGAATGACTGAAATTCTAGGTCGTTACATATACAAAAAACAAACACAAAACCAAACCCAAGAAGAAGAAAAATATTCACTAATAGGACAGCCTATAAACCCAACAAGGCACACTAGCTTGACTCTCCAGAAGAACGAATTGTAAACAACTTGCATAGATCCATAGATTAAACCGGTACTTTAAAAGGTTTGCATCATCTTGTGCATGCTTTCTGCTAATCCTCACTGTAACACAAGAAACTAGTCTAATGCCTCTACTACAAGCAAACCCGTAACCCAGAGATAACGAAATTAACTACCTCAAAAACAATACAGGGTGCACACATCAGCATATCAAATATATACCGTATTACATTGAATTCCTATGCTGACATGACCTATAACAGTCAACACCAATAGCCAACAATCTACATGCTACATTTGAAACAAGGACATCCAAACATTGTACCTACAAACAAAACTCTGAACCCATGCAAAAAGAAACAAGGCTACTCATGCAAAGGGGATCAAACAACACTCAATCCTGCCAACGAAAGATTCATGTTACTTAACTTTCAACACACACACTCCAAGAGCTGCATTTTCAATTCACCACTAATTGTCATGTGGCATGTAATATATTCATTTCTCCTAGTACCAAAAAATCAAACACTGTAAATTATAAGGAAATACAGGATTCTGCCCACTCAGTTGTTCCAGGACAAGCCAACAGCTTCACACAAAACTTCTATAACTTATCAAATACTTAAGGATACCAATGAACTTAAGAAAAGTTCTGAATATAAAACAACACCTACAGTAGAGCAAAAATGACAAGGCTTGATTCCATTCAGCATGCTATGATCCATGTAAGTGCTTGAGGTTATGTATACGTGCCTAACATTTTGTTTAACAACAAATTTGAATTCATTGAATGTTGCTACTCATAAGGATAAAAAAAAAAAAAAAAAAAAAAAAAGCAAAAAAATAGCATCATAGTGCTTAAACATGTTTAATGTGTGCTGCATTATATAAAACTAGGAAACGTACATGTATCTGCTAGAAATTTTAAAATTGCCAAAGTATAATAATATATACGCACGTGCTTACGAGTCTACAGATATCGAATATTACTCTTTGGATGACACACATGACCACCGATTTCAACTTCACCAAAAGTCATAGCAAGAGGATAATTTTGTTTGCATGTTTTCTCTTCGAATAGCAGTATACTGTCCGCAACTAACTTCTCATGTATGAGAGGTATAGATTTTTCGTGTATAATGGATGTTGTCGAATCACTGCAGACAGCGACTATTGCAATGACTTCAAGGACAATGTTCAAGATTTCACATTTTTGATTGGCTAAATCACACGAATTCAATGAATTGGCCAAATCATTATTCAGCATTCTTCCAACAGTTTTGCATGGTGTACCACTTCCTCCTTCATTTGAAGCAATGTCCGGTAAATGATTTTATGGACCCGCATATTGTCCCTTCAACAAGTTGATCAATGACTTCAATGCACCCTCCATATTATCCATTCTAGCTTTCAAGTCTTCTGAGCCTCCTTGAGCCTTTTTGAGTTGTTTACACGCAATATTAGAAGCTTTAACTTGGATCTTTGATATCTTGGCTCCAATACTTCGAGTCTGACTTCTTTTATCCTTACCAAACACTTGTGATTTGATATCTTCATCCAATGGCAGGTCTTCTTTATCACTATCAATGATTGATTCCTTTGCTTTTGCAATTTTATCCTAAAATAAGGTAATATTTGAGATGTTATTTATTATGAAGACTTTATAAAATAGCTGAATTATTATCTGTTTAACTTACGAAGTATGCAGAAGCCGAATCTGATATGATACCGTCCTTTTTGGTGTGAGTCTTCTTCCATAATTGGCAAGTCTTCTTCCATAATTGACAACGTGTGATTTCTTTTGTCGGATTTGCACTAGCCCGCGACAAGAAAAGGTGATCATTAATTTTGAAAGAAAAGAACACAAAAGAGCATCTCACCTATTGTACACATATATGATGAACAATGAGGTGTACTTGCGTGCACATATATGTTTTAATGTCACAGACAGTCAACAATCGAAACATGGAAAATCAATCATTGCTGGCCATTGTAACTTCCAATATACAGGAATCATGTAACATACTGTGTACTGAATGCACCACGCTCTCAATAGTGCACAAGTCCAGTTTGTGATCAAGACAAACAGTGCAGAATTAAAATGATTATATACATGTAGACTGCTCTTTTTGTTTGGTAACAGTACGTTGCCCGATCAAAATAAATTCCATATGTATATAAAAAGGTTGAACCTCTTCGTCAAAATAGTTTATGAATGCAGAATGTTAGAACAATATACTTTTAATCCTCTCAAGCAAATTATAAAGTTAGATGGTTCAAATCAGAACTAGTAATCATGGGTTTAACGTTTTTGACTGAGATGTTTCATGGAATAAAACAAAACGGTGATGAAGCTATGAAAGAAGTTTTCAAAAAGTGTATACATAGGGGTTCAACTTAATGTTGGTTCAAAAAGAATGCTACTGAAAATGGCAAAAAATGCATTCGAAGTCGTACTATTTGGCACAGCATGTGAGTGAGGCCGATTTACTTATATTTAATAATAAAAAATAAAACAAACATATCATTTCATGTTCTACTACAGTGTGACTTATACGTCCAGTGTGATGACCATAATTGTACAATGATCTGTTTTTTTGTTATCTCTCTTCTTTCCCTTGCATTGGGTTTTGCTTCATTTTTCACAAACTCATTCCAATCTTCTTGGGCAATTGTTGGTGGACAATTTTTCAGCCTATCTTCATCGTTATCGTGTTAGTTATAATAGTTTGTCCTCGATTTGCTCGTCTTTCCTAAATGACTCGGCCATTTTTTTTTAAAAAAAAAACAAGTCCTTTGAATCTGACTCTATATCTTAAAATGTCTGTAAAATCAAGAGTTGTTTAGATAAGAAAAGAAACTATGTGGCAAAATTTATATTTATAAAGAAAACTGAAAGTGGTACCGATCAGTTTTAGCTTACCAGCAATTCATTCTAAACGTCAATCTTGTATTTTTCAGATACTTTATCCCAATTTTCATATGAGATCGGCACATGAATTCGTATCAATTTACCAACTCGACTGCTTTCTTTTCTAGCATTTTTTGAAATAGGAGCACCTAATGCATTTATCTCAACTTTTTCGGGTTGTGTAAAGGATGATTGTATAATTGAATGGGTTGACGCTTCTGTAGGTTCTGACATTACTACTATCTTCTTGGTTTCAATCCAAACAACCAAGACCACATGCAATAAACAATTCTTGATTGTATCGGCTTCAAAAATGCTTACAAAATAGAATAATTGGATATAGGCAATGACTAAAAGTTTCTATTTTAAGATCCCTAATTAGATGAACAGAGTGTAAGATATTAATTTATCTATGCTCAGACCTTAACACTGCTTACAGTAAAAGAACACAAAATACTATCAGCTTCATATATTTTTGAAATCATAGGGATCATACATGATCAGAGTTTGATCCATACTGAAAGTCATGTTTCACCATATAGATGGAACTGAACCACTTAAAAAATTGTTTCTAAGAGACCTGCAAAATGACATAGTTGTAAAGTTCAAAGATACCAGTACAAGTATAGTATGATTGATTCCAGAAAATAACTTATTGACTAAATGACAGTTAAGGACTTGTAGAATGCTTAATTTATTTGCCTGCTTCCAACTCTATGTCATGCTAGCGATCTTCACAAAAAACACGCACAAACATACAAACACACACTGGCACACGCGCACGCACACATTCGTATTTGACACTTGCGCATATGATATTCAATCTTCTAGCCAAAGATGTTGAAAGGGAAGGAAAATATAGGTTAATGCTGAGGCAGCCTACTTCTAGTAGGTACTTATGTACAACAAATAATCGTTTAAGACAATAAAAATATTGTTTGGAAAATAGACTTACAACATCTGGAGCTTAGGCAATGCAGTAAAGCTGGAAGGAATGGTTCCGTTAAGAAAAGTGCCCGACAGGTTGCCTTAAAATTCAAAAATCAAAGGAAAACATAAGGATCTACGTAATAACAATAATAATAATTGCCTGCAAATATCTGAGACAAGAGAATTACTTGCATGGCAGTAATATTGATAAAAAGGTTCTTAAAAGGTATATGATCCTTCGATTGATTAGCGCTAAGATCTCTGAACAATAAATTCCATCAATTAGTTGAAAATTGTTTATTTCACTAATACAAAATGTTTGAAAAGATTATTATAAAGTTATACATGTAGCTAAGTTGAGGCACTCCACTCAAATCAAGTATAGTTTCTTCCAAGATGCAATTCCTTAGACTCCTATTGATCAAACAAGGAAAACATCAAATGAATGAATGTTGATGATCATGTGTGCAATATACCATATCTGTAGATTAACAAAAATGATGAAGCTGAAAATGCAAATATAGTCATAAGTGGTATCATATGCATAACTGAAATTCTAGGCTTTCATATTAACATAATCACACTGTACATACCCAACCTTATGGTAGGAGTATGCTTGTTGCAGTGGAAAGTCAGAGATCATGAAAGTTGGATTCAATGCAAATGGATATCACATTGACAAAAATTTCTATGATGATTGGAAGATAAAATACAGCCCATAGTCAAATTTTACTCCTTTCTCCCAAACAAACTTTACTTATTTATGGAAAGATTATCAGCAGGCCACCTCAACTTTTGTTTATCAACAAAATATGTTGTACGTCCATGTAAAACAAAATCTGGCTAAAGAAATAAAGAATCTACTCTCTACAATTAGTTAAAGGAACAATTTCCATTTGATTTGATGACCAGTTTTCAGTTTCATCCAATAAAATCACTAAGTTGCCCTTATGAAATTGTTATCACAATTGAGCCAGGTGGTTTGACGACCTTTGACCATGTGCAAACCTTTTCATATTGTACTTCTTGAAAATCATCAGATACATGTGTAAAACCAGTACTCAATGTTCTATCAGCTTCTTATATTTTTAAAATGGCAATTGCTAGCCTAAGCAGTTAGACAGCGCAACATTTTACCAAACCAGAAATAGGTATGAAACCAAATAAGCTAAAAGTGAAACCATGTAAGTTTTTGAATGTCATATCAGCTTCTTATATCTTGAACGTAATAACATTAACTTTTAATTGATCAAACCAGAAATAGGTAGAGCGTTGATAGCAGATATTAGAGAAACACAACAACTTCAATGTTATGTTAGGTTATGAAACCCAAATAAGTTAAAAGTGAAACCATCTAAGTTTTTTTACTCACAATGCAATTTGTACATTGTTTGAATATACTGCTAATTAGGAGCAGCCATGTAATAATGAACTTTAAAAATCTCAGAAATAATAAGCATGATGATATTTATTGCATCATAAGTTTATTTTTAGAAAATTTTGCTTATATTTCTATTCTTTTTAGAACTTAGTTGTTTATATTCTACATAATTTTCACATCTAAACTAAGTTCAGATACTTTCAATCATTACCTTAAGTTTAAAAGATGTCCTTATTTATAATTGATACGTAGAAGCGGCTTTGTTTTTAGCATCAATCCACTTTTTTGTTTAAATCTGATCCTGTCCCTTATTAATACATGCATCTCAACTATCAGCTAAATACTACATTTATTTTTAATTAGAAGTGACTGTAGATAAAGGACTTGATACATTTATTTTTAGTTTGAAAATTTTAGATAATATAATATCTATAGTCACATATTTGCTAGTTTAGTTCCATTAAAATATGAGGTCTAACTTGACCAAAGTACTGCAATAAATATTGTATTTACAGAATTGAAAGTTAATTTTTGAATAACAATTTGATGAAACAAGTTTGAATACAATTTCAACATGATATGCATGCACCTTGTACTCTCTTTGGATGCACTCAACATAAATATCCAAATCATCTCTCCCATTTCAGATATTATAGTCTGGTTATGGCAGATAACATTACTTGCTAATTTTGTACTTATGAATATTAACTTTTGCATTTTTCCTTTTTTTTCTCTCTTCTTCTCGATTTTTTTTCCTTTTTTTTTTTTCAAATAGCTCATGCATTTATTGTTCATGGACACACGGATTTTCATGCATATGCACGTGCACGTGTATACACAGACACAGACCATTGACTTTGTTGCTGCAAAATATTCATCTGACGTACCAGTCAGTTAACAAAAAATATACATATAATGCCTCCTCTTCCGCTTCCTCTTGGAAGACCATACCTCATCATTAGATAATGATAAGAAAAGGAAAATCAATGCAAAGTTTACTAAAAATTAATCATGCAGCCAATCTTTGAAACAAAAAATAATCAATAAAAAGTTTGTTAAGAACCAAAATAAGCGTCTTCTGATTATGCAGCCTGTCTTCAATGAAAAATTACAACATGTAGAAAAGAAATTCATACTCAGTACTCTAGACCATCTAATACTTTTCAGGCATGATGCGCCATTAAATACTTGAGAAAAAAAGGGATGATGTATCAAAACTCAAAAGAGAATGCACTGAAATAAAATATAAGAAGTCTTACAAAATGTCAATTATATACATCCACTGAGAACTTGATTGTTTACAATCTACTTAAATTATGTTAAAGTTCGTTTTCTTGAAAAAATTAATTGGCTACTTGATAGTGGGCACAACTTACTTGATGAAATGCATCAAAGCCCTCATACCAATAAGGGCCATTTTAAAAATATAATGGCTATCATAATCTGACTTATATTGTTGCATATTTACCCTAATCAAGAACATTGCTAAAGTTCTAGTGACTGCTCAATACATTAGAGAAATACAATAGGAAATAGGAAATAGTATTGAAACTAGATTTAAATTCAATCACACTTGAAATTCAACTCATTTCAGTTAAAAAATACATCTTATATTAACATATGCATTCGGTAAGGTCTTCTAATTTTTGATTGTCTTCGAAAACAGGTTGATAGACAATAGGAAACTCAGTGTCATCCACAGTTGTAGTCAACCTTTTTGGTGTATGCAAAACCACAAACCATCTGTTACTTTTTAAATCTTTTGTGTAGAACATTTAACTCGCTTTCGATGAAAGAATAAATGGCTCGTCATTCACTCTATTTTTGGTCTTCAAGTTCTCTAAGTTAACTCTAATCAAGTTTGAAACAGAATCTATCTTACAACCATTGACCTTATCTTCGACCTTTACCCAATCACAATAAAAAAAACTGTTTGTTTAAATTCAATGTAATCCAAATCAACTATCTGCTGAATAACTAACTTCATAATACATTGTTTCAGCTTCCTTGTAATTTTTATCCTTCTCGCTCGCTCTAAATTTTGTAATTGCTCTTATACAAACACCATATCCTGTGATACCATCCGTTCTTCGTAACTTTTTGGAGAAAATATGAATCCATTCACCAGGTACTTCGCATAACTACGCGTCTTGAACTTCAGCCCGTTCACCAAATGCCAAAGAGTTGAATCAACTTCATTGGTCATGACCAACTAAAAAAACACAATAAGCAAAAAAGCATGATCATGACGGTGCATGATCCATTTAAATACACATGAATATGTAAGAAGATGTAATACCTCATCACGTAACCATAGAGTGAAACTTTGACAAGTTCCCACGGACGTAACTCTACTTCGAGATTCAAATTTAGTATTTTTCACGTAGATGTTATACCTCCTGCGATAGACATTTCAATACGTATATATGAGTTAATTTATTTTACAATAATGGAAATTCATGAAAAATTAATGAACTTATTTCTCTCATTTATCCAATCCATCGTACTTATTAAGGACTCATCTACGAACTTGTTCAAACTGCACTTGGCTCAAGGTTATATCTTTACCACTATCTAGAGGCATCTAACCAGCAAACTCATCATCCTCATCTTAAAACGCTTTGCGGGTATGTTTATGAGTACTATCACCTCCTTTAGCATATACTACATGCAGTAATAACTAGCTTCTTGTACAATATATCCTTCTGCAATACACCTTTCAATATATCTTTTGTTGCGCATATATCATTTATATGTTTTCATCAACCTATGTAGGTAATTAATTGTAATAACTAGTAGCTATTTAAATCGAATAATGAAGAGTAAAACTAAAACTAGTAATCTACCGTTCAAAAGGATACAGCCATCTATATCTAACAGGGCCGCAAATTAATGCTACATCGGCTAAATGAACCATAAGATGGATACTGATATCAAAAAATACGGGTGGAAAATGTTTTTCAAGCACACACATTGCTTCTACCAAAATAGCATTTGCTTTTAAAAGATGTTCTCTATTGATCTCCTTCGAGCACAAAATGTTAAAGAATAGACTTATACGGTGTACAACATTATGCAGATCCTTATGTTGTGGATAAATATGTTGAAGCAATACCGGAAATAATTGTTGCATTATGACATGATAATCATGTGACTTCATATTGGTTAGCTCAGGAGGATTGATGCTCACATTGTTGTGAAAGTTAGAAAAGAATTTGCTGGGTACTTTAAGGTTTTTCAAAATGGTGCAAAACCGTATTCTTTCTTGTTTGCTCAAAGTGAAAGTTGCTTCTGGTATAGTTATTTTACTTGTTTCATGATCTTCCTTCACCCACAATTTTTGTTTTATACCCATGGTTTTCAAATCCTTGTGTGCATTGTTATCGTCTTTTGACTTGTCCTTATGACCCATAATGGTACTGATGAGATGCTCAGTGACATTCTTCTCTGTATGCATAACATCAATATTATGTCGGACCAAATTTGCTTTCCAATATGGTAAATCAAAGAGGATAAACCTCATATACCATGCAGGAACATTGCTAAGGTCTTCATAATCGGTTTTCTTTTTTTGTTTTTGACCGGTTTCTTGTTTGTTTTTACCAAATTTCATCTTAACATTAGCTACCTTTTCTTCAACTTGATAATCATTCAATGGCCATAGAGGACGACGATATTCTTGTTCGTTATTGAAGTTTGCTTTATTGTCTCGAAACTTGTGTTTGGAAAGAAGAAATCTTCGATATCCCAATGTAACATATCTTCTTACTTTTAGAAAGATAATAAAAACAAGTATCTTCCACACAAATAGGACACGCAAAATAGCCGTGAGTTGTGCACCCCGATAAAGTACCGAGCACAGGATGATCATGAATTGCCCACAACATCCTAACTCTCATTGTGAACTTGGAATTATTAACCGAGTCAAATGCAATGATTCCTTCCCATAACTGCTTTAACTCATCTATCAACGATTGTAAATAAATATCGATATCCTTCCCGAATTGTTTTGGCCTGGAAATCAACAATGTCAACATTGAAAACTCTCCTTTTCATACATATTGATGAAGGAAGATTATATGGTACTATAATTACTGACCAACAACTATAACAACTGGCTAGAGACACATGTGGATTGAAACCATCAGTTGTTATTCCAAGTGCGATATTTTGTGGTTCAGTAGCAAATGTTTGATCAAAAGAATCTGCAGCTCGCCATTGAAAAGAGTCACGTGGATGACGCATTACGTTTGAATCGGACTTGGCACGAACATGCCAAGTCATAGCATCTGCTATCCATGGTATGGTACACAGCCTCCTCAATCTATAAATTAAAGGGAAATGTCTTAATGTCTTTTGAGGTACTTTGATAGATCTTTTCTCTTTGTTGAATGTTGTCTTATATCTTGGTTCGTTGCAAATTGTACAAGAAATTCTGTTTGCATTCATCTTTCCAGTATAAAATGCAGTCATTCATGCATGCATCGTACGTCTTGTAATTCATCTCAACTTGTTTAATCATCTTCTTCATGTCAGGATACCTTGTCGGTAGTGTGTTACCTTTAGGGAGTAACTCCTTTATAAATTCGAGGAGTGCAGTCACGCCATTGTTAAAAAAGCAGTATTGAGTTTTCAAGCTATTCGGTTTCACAACGACATACAATGTTGTTATGCATTTAGAACATGAAGGATACAATGGCTCTTTTGCACTATAAAAAAGTGATTTACACTTCTTACTTTGATTGGTCGACCAATCAACATCAATCGTAGACGGTTCCTCAATATTATCGGGCAATGGACTGGTAGGTTGAAAATGATGAAATTTATCAACATCATTGACCAAGTCTTCCATCCTAGGATGTTTAGCCTCATCGGTACTTATAGCTTGACTAATAGATTGTTTTTGCTTCTCTGTCGATTCTTCTCCATGAAATGCCAAACGGTATATAACTGGACAATTCCCCATCTGAGAAGATGATAATGAATGTCATCAAATTTAATCTTCATTTTCATATTTTTGCACTGTTTGCAAGGACAAGAATAGATTTTCTTATCACCACCATTTTCCACAACAAATTCAATAAATTTCAGCACTCCTTCTACATATCATGCGGTTCTTCGATCAGATTCTTTCATCCATTGTTTGTCCATACTAGACGACATATTGCCCTGCTATATCATACATGATATACAGCATTATGATTGATGAAGATTTAGATTCACTATTCTATTACATTTAAGATATATAGCTAACCATAATTCACTATTCTATTCAATCAATGTTGCTTCCTTTAATTAACCTATGCATGCCCATATCCAAGTGTATGTGACTTTTCAAAGTAATAAAATAACAAAGATGGAAAGGACAGGGGTATAAGTCAAAGCATGTATAGGCAACAAAAATAGTCAAAGCAAATGCGTTAAAAAAATAAACATATTGTACATTGCTTGGAAAAGTATACTGACATATTCAAAGCAAAATAAAAAGAACAGGGATGTGTTAATGCAATGCGTGCTCACACTTTTACATGGCAAGAATAAATTTTTTAAGGCATTAATATGCTTAAAAAATGAACAAACCGACATTACATTTCAAAGCCATTGTACAATCTAAAATGAACTAGTTAAGGCAAGAACGAAATTGAACTGATAGGGACCAAATGGCAAGTTAAGCTACAAGCAAATTTTCGAAACGTGTTTATATACACTTATTTGGTAAAGTATGTACATGTGAGATTGAAACTAATATATCTTATAAAGTTAATCTACCTATTTTAATGTATTGAAAATTGGTAAAGTTATATAGGTTTATATTGAAAAGCCAAGCTAAGAAAGTGTATAGGCAAGTAGCTTGCGTATATTTTTATAAATCTAGACTTCATGTTAGAAATAGGTACAAAAGTAATATTAACTAGCTATTAATATGTGCAGGCATTTCTTTTCAATGTATTCATTTTCAATTATGTTTAAGTTAGGCCACTAGCCTAAACCATGCAAAATATTTATATATTTCAATGTATACCCCTTTTTCTCATTAACCATAAACTTATAATATAGATAAGTTTAATTATTATCAAACTATAAGTATACAATTATAAGTATTATCAATTACCATACTAGTTTGAAACTGAATTAAAACTAAGCATATCATTGTATACAGCTATATGCTTTTGTATATAAAAATTAAGTAACACTAATAGGGTTATCAAGTACAATGCTAAAGGTTTACATTCGTATATCTTGTTTTAATAATATAATTACTAAGAATACCGTATGAATGAAATGCAAACCATCACCAAGAAACATCACAACGATCTAAGATAGGAAGAATAACAACAAAAAGGGAATTGGCGGCACCAAATAAAGCAAATTCCTGGAACCAGATCGATTCCAGATTTTGTCCACCAGTGTAGTGGATTATTAATATCAGGCGCAAGAGTTCGAGCTGACTTTATAGTTGTGCATAGTGTATCATGCAAATATAAGTAGTTGGACCATAGATCACTAGTGCAATGAATCCAGAACTTAAATAATCCAATCTAATTAACAAGTCAATGCAACTGATAGCTATGGATTTCACAAACAAAATACATCCATGACAATTATACCTTGTAGGACATGCACAGAGGTATGTAGGATTATGTTCAATGTTCGTATAAGCCAAAAAATATGTTCAGTGTTCACAAATTGACTATTAAAATTTGTCACATATGATTTTATACATCTATCTGTAGCAAAAAATAATAATATAAAAAAATTCTTATTTAATCATTTAGAACCGTGCTATTATTAAGTAAAACCTGTACATAAAATCAAAAGCTGAACAATGCCGTGATATTAGATCAACACAGAAATACTATAAAAATAACTGTAGTGGCAATAAACTAATTTTAGATACGAATATTTAGGATAAAAATTCAGAATAAATGGGAATAGTCAAGAAGATTCATATTATATCGCTATATTTTATTCTAAATCGATTATCATATTGCAAAATTGTAGACCCTTATAATTTTCGAATTTTAACTTTACCGGTTTGAGCCAATATCAACTAAAACGAAACTGTATTTTATAAACAAAATAACGAACAAACCAAAACCACAATCAATAAATGAATCAAACTTAAAGATTTTGTAAACACAGCATGCAACGCAAGGCGAAAGATCAATTTAAATCAAAGAACTTTGAATCAAACCATATTAATAAAAGAGACAAATTACTTTCGTATGAATACCTCGAAATGAAGAAGAACGATTTGAGTGAGAACTTGACTTACGCGATCCGCGGCGCGATTTATGTTTCTGGGCCATTCTCGATAGGGTTTTGGGTGAAAATGGACGAGAGATAAGGCGCGCGGGATGGAAAATTGGTTAATCTAGGAAAAGGGGTTCTGCTTAGGTTGCATCAATTGTGAGATGTCAAAACGGAGTGGGGTTTCCAGAAACCGTGTTAATTTGTTTTAGCATAGGTCTGTAGGCTTATGATCGGACAATTTTTTCGCATTTGGGTGGTGTATGGAATAATCATTTCTGCTTCATAGAGAAACATTGAAAACTAAATTGTAATAATAACTGATATTTAATATTGGAATACGAAATTTAATTTTTATTTCGAAATGTATTTTCATATAAACAATTGTTTTCTATAACATTTATTTCTTTGAGTTTAAAATATTTGATCAAAGAACTCGTCCTTGTAAACTAGTTACAGCACATGAAATAAGTAAACAATATTAAGTGAATGGTGGACCTCTAAATTTAGTACGCTATTATAGTAATGGTGGAAATAGTGAGAGCATGTCATATAGCATCTAATGATTGCATCAGATTACGGAACTTGTTTTGTAAAATGTACCGAATGTTATTTTTAAAATAATGTTTATTTTTGTATTGACGAAAAAATAGATATAACTATATTTCAATATGAGTATTATGAATATTCATTATGAAATAGAACTATATTATAAAATTTGTTTTCATAATAAAAGTGATGCAACAAAAAAAAAATATCTAATATTATTTACAGTTGTTTTGAAATTATAGACTAAGTAGTAGTTTTGAGAAATAATTTTACTATATAAATTATGAATCGTATGAAGCAGGTTAATAATATCTCAAACAATTAATGGCTATGCACCTATTCAGTGGAAGTATCATAAGAGCTAATGAACTCTTTGAATTAATACATATTGATATATGCAATCACAAGTCTATTAATACCAAAAGGGTTCCACATACTTTGTTATATTCATCGATGATTTATTACCAACATGAACATGTGTATTAGATACACATGTAGTAAGCTTATGATGAAATCATAGAATATAAAAAGAAAAGTAAATAAAATAATATGCAATAGAATAAAATGATTTGATTTGGTCGGATAAGTGAGTATATTGAAAAGAGTTCTAAACGTACCTAAAAATGAATATAGATTCAATATCAAAATCACTCCTCTATGTGATACATAATAATGCATCGATAAGAAGTAATCAGACACTGTTGGACAATTTACGATTAAATGTGAGTGAAGTTGGGTTGGTTTCTTTCTATAAGGTCGTGTGCTTAAGATTAGTACACAAGGTTGATATTATTTCATCTAAACAACAGTTTACGAAATCATATAATATAAGGGTTTGTAAGAAATCCCAACATATCATAGGCCAAAGAGTTGGCAGGTTGTGCTAGTCGAAAGATTGCACATAATAATTGTTCGTGGGGGATCTTGTATGAATCTCCAAAAGTTTTTAAAAAGGTCTGTCATCAAATGACATATTTATGCTTTGAACATAATTTTTTTAAGCTAAATTCAGTTTTATATATAAAAAGGTTCATGAAACATTAATGAATCTCTATTCTATTTGCACTAAGAAACAGTTGTTGTTTCAAGATATATCAACTTCATTGTGAAGGAATTTCTTTAAGAAATTTTTGGTAGCTAAATGGAATTGAATCTGATCCATAGATAGAACTGATTATATGAGATAAAGTGAAATTTACTAACCTAAATGAACACATAGCATTAGAATGCCTAATAAGTATTCTCGTAAATCGAAGAGAAACTATGAGTTTCTTATTAATGTTAAAAATATACATTACCCTCGATTGTTCAAATAAACCATTAAGATTGTTGACTCTATATGGTATGATACGCAGATCTGAAAGAATTCCAAGTACGCTATCAAAATATGATTTTAGTGGTCGTAACCAAAGAGATGTGACCATCGGCTGAGATTGTGTCTTTATTGGAAAGACTAATGTGGTTGGAATTAAATAAGCAACGTTGATAAGAATAATCTCGCAAATTTCAATTGTTGAAATCAGCATAACAGATTCGGTATTCAACATGCTCAAGTTAATTCAGATTTACTCATAAAATTATGGCTCAATAAGACTTAAAGTTTGGTGCTTATATATTGAAATAGAAAATTGTAAATAATAATTTAGAGTAAGCCGTTTACACATATTAACCGAAAATACCTCGAAGTCAGTGGGAGCGATATTGGGTTTTTGAGTCTTTAGAAATGATCCAAAAAATGATACGAATGTATCATTTTATAAGCATCAAGATTGAATAAGTACTTTGATAGAAATATCAAATAGTTTAATTTTCAATCAAAGTGCAGAGAAAGCGTGTGTTCATAAGAAAGAACGTTAAAAAGTACATTGGTATTTCTAAAATATAAGCAAACAACACGTTATGTTGGAATCTCGATTTTGATTATGATAACCTATATAAAATATTAAGTGTATACTAACCATCTTTGCAGGAGATTTATTGCAGATTCCTTTTCAGATGTTTAAAGCTGAGTATTGTGTGTCTAAAGTCTGTACTTTACTTAGAAATTTGTTAAAATCTCTTCTAAAACGATATATATGTATATGCACACACATGCACATACATGCACAAAAGTTCAAACTCAGACGTCTGAAACCATTCATTCAGACATCTGAATGCTGAAACCTGAATATTGTTTCACAATATTTAGACGTCTGAATGATAATTTTCAGACATCTGAATATAGTCAAAAATTGCCTAAAAGATTGATGTTTGCATTTCAATCTAATTCAAAAGTCTGAAACTTTTAATTCAAACGTTTGAATATTTCCAACTGCTATTTTCTTGAAAAGACACTTCTCTTCACCAAGAGAAACATTTTTAAAATCAATAGTTGCATCCGTTCTTTTCAATATAACTTTTCATTTATAGATGCAACTCTTTATATACTATAAATAGATTGCATAACTCAACAAACAACTCACCGAATTTACTTTTAACATTCTTGAATTCTTATCTATTCTCAAGCTTTCAAATTGCACTCAAATTGCTTACGTACTTTGATCATTAATCACTTTATCTTCCACAATTCTCAAAGCACATCACACTATATATCATAAAGGAGAAGATTATAGGAAGATTGTACTTAATTGACTTATCAGTATTATTTAAGAACACACTACAGTCAGATACATCTGTTATTTGTAAAGAAGTCATGTTCAGTTGCTCAGGCAGTTGAAGTCCTATTCGGTTGCTTAGGCGGGTGGAGCCCTGCTTGGTTGCTCAGGCAGTGTAAACTTGTTTCTCCGGCTTAAGTGAGGGTTGTTATAGTTGAAATTCCAGAAGGAGTCTGGGACTGCAGATAGAATGGGAAGTTCGAACCATAATCGTATTAGCGTATGTCAAACTGCTTATGAAATATGGAGAATGCTTAAAATCACTCATGAAGGAACTAACAAAGTCAAACAAAGCAAAATCTCCATGCTTAAAAATCAGTTTCAAAATTTTAGAATGAAACAAGATGAATCCATCAATGATATGTACTACAGAGTTCAAGATATCTATCATTCACTATTAGAATTAGAAGAAAAGTACATTGACTTTGATATTGTATCAAACATCCTAAACTCTTTAACGGATGAATGGAAAAGAAAAGTCTTAACTATTGAAGAAGCTAATGACCTCTCTACCATAAAACCTGAAGAGTTAATAGGAAATCTAATGTCCTATGAAGTGAATTTGCAGGCAAAATGAGTACAAACACAAGACAAAAAGAACATAGCTTTACATGTTGAAGAAGAAAATGATGAAGATTCAGACGAAGAAGATCTAGCATTTATTGCCAAAAATTTCAAAAAGTTCTTGAAATTCCGAAAAAACAACAGAAACAATGAAAAAAAGAATTTTCCAAGCAAACCATCATCTTCGGTTCTAGAATGTTTTAATTGTCATAAGAATGGTCATGCAGAAAGAATATCCAGAACTAAAGAAAAAAAACTTCAACAAGGGTAGAAAAGATAAGAAAATGAAAGCATTTTCTGTTACATGGATGATTCAGATACCTCTTCATCAGATAGCAGCGGTGACAGTGAAAACGAGCAAGCTAATGTTTGTTTCATGGCTACCGAAAACGAGGTTAGTAATTTTACCTTTGATAATATGATAGAAATAAATTCATAGCTAGTTGACACACTCAAAAAACTCAAAAGAAAATATAAGAAGACTCGTGAACATCATAACAAAGCAGAATTCGAAAGAGACATGCTTAAAGATGAGAAGAAAATACTAGAGGAAGAACTTGAAAAATTACAAGAATCATGCTCTGATATTAATTCTCAACTCACTCTTTTGAGTCAAGAAATTGAAACTCAAAAAGAGAAGAATGACGCTCTTGTTTTTGAAAATCACGAATTAAAGACAAAAGTAAAATTGAAAGAATTAGATAATACTAGCCTCAAAACTAAGTTAGATAGCATCACCAAAAATATTTCAAACTTTAATAAAAGAAGAGAAACTTTATCTAAAATTATTGATAGCTATCAATCTGTTTCAAGCAAGAAAGGATTAGGGTATGATAAGAAAACAAAAGCTCCACCTAAAAAGAAAATTAGGAGAAATATTAATCCTACTGAAAAACAGTCAAAAAGGAATACTTACCCAAAAAACATAAGAGTTTGGGTCAAACAACAGTTTAATTAGAAAGAAATATATTAACACCTTTTTAGAAACTATTCATACAAATAAAGATTACATTTTCAAATGGGATACTGAACCCTCCTGGGTTTGGTTTTCTAAGACTTAACTCTTAGGACCCTGTTAAAAAAGGTAGGTACCAATGTTATCTCATATTTTTTGTAGGTCCCACTTAAGAAAATAGGAAAATGGATACTCGACAGTGGTTGCTCAAAACATATGACAAGAGACAAAGATATGCTATTAAATACTACATACTCAGATGGAGGCTCCATCACATTTAGAGACAACTCCAAAGGCTTTCTCAATAAAATATGGGATCGAATTTCTTGTTCTGGCTCTACATCCACTCAAGCTTGCAATCCATCTCCATTTGAGTGGTCTTCCTCAAGCTCGAGTTCTAATCACAATGATCTGTCTCTTTCAAGCCAATTTTAATTATCATTGTCTATTTCAGTTGTTATCTTATGTTTGTTTACTGATCACTTTTCTTGACTAGTTGTATGAGAAATTTCTAAGTTACTATCTCTTCATGTATTATTATCTACTACTCTGACTGCTTTAATGAAATGAAATATCTATTATTATCTATGCTCTTTCATTTTGTCGATGACAAAGGGGGAGAAATATAAAATTGTGCATATTAACAGGGAAGTAACAATATTTTAAATATTTATTATTAATTATATAGTTGTCATCATCAAAAGGGGGGAGAATGTTGGAATCTCGATTTTGATTATGACAACCTATATAAAATATTAAGTGTATACTAACCATCTTTGCAGGAGATTTATTGTAGATTCCTTTTCAGATGTTTAAAGCTGAGTATTGTGTGTTTAGAGTCTGCACTTTACTTAAAAATTTGGTAAAATCTCTCCTGAAATGATATATATATATATATATATATATATATATGCACACACATGCACATACATGCACAAAAGTTCAAACTCAGACGTCTGAAACCATTCATTTAGACGTCTGAATGCTGAAACCTGAATATTGTTTCACAATATTCAGACGTCTGAATGATAATTTTCAGACATCTGAATAGAGTCAAAAATTGCCTAAAAGCTTGTTGTTTGCGTTTCAATCTAATTCAGAAGTCTGGAACTTTTAATTCACGCGTCTGAATTCCAACTGCTATTTTCTTGAAAATACACTTCTTTTCACCAAGAGAAACATTTTTAAAATCAATAGTTGCATCCGTTCTTTTCAATATAACTTTTCATTTATAGATGCAACTCTTTATATACTATAAATAGATTACAGAATTCAACAAACAACTCATCAAATTTACTTTTAGCATTCTTGAATTCTTATCTATTCTCAAGCTTTCAAATTGCACTCAAATTGCTTACATACTTTGATCATTAATCACTTTATCTTCCATAATTCTCAAAGCACATCACACTATATATTATAAAGGAGAAGATTATAGGAAGATTGTACTTTATTGACTTATCAGTGTTATTTAAGAACACGCTACAGTCAGATACATTTTTTATCTGTAAAGAAGTCCTGTTCGGTTGCTTAGGCAGTTGAAGTCCTGTTCGATTGCTTAGGCGGGTGAAGTCATGTTCGGTTGCTCAGGCAGTATAAACATGTTCCTCCGAGTTAAGTGAGGGTTGTTATAGTTGAACTTCCAGAAGGAGTCTGGGACGTAGAACGGGAAGTTCAAAATAGTATAAAAATTCATGGTGTGCTTGTTTTATTTTACTTATTCACATTGCTATAGTAACTTAGTTTATTTCTGCACTAGTATAATATAATTCCATATAGCACGATACGCACTATCTTTTTCACGTTATTGATTTGAACAATATACTTGTATTAAAATCAACTTTAGTTGTTTTAATACTCAATTTTGGATTGTAAATGATGTCTTTTATGGTAAGTATAAAAAGATATAAGGATTGTCCCAAAGTGATATACAAGAGCACCCTATTAAAATTTGAACATGTAAGTTGGTTTCCTTATACATTAACAATTATCATGCAGGTTATGTTGGGTATGATATTGTGTTTTGTTTATGTATTTGATACACGGAGCAAATATAAAATACAAATTGATATCATTAAATGGTTGTTTGAGGTATTCTCGCTTATTTATGAAATACAAGAGAATTGTTTATAGAAACAACAAAGTCGTTATGATGGAACGTTTGGGCAAAAACTTTTACAAGTGATATTGAGTATAACATGTCAATGATAAAATTCAAGTTAAAATCTTTACTTTGAAAATGTTTCAAAACAAAAGTGATTGTGGTCAATTCAACGAAATGTTGAGAACATTAACTTGAATAGCTCTACAATAAACCAATGTATGTAGATATAAATGCACAAATTTATAATCGAGCCAAAGGTGATTCTAAATGTCGAAAATCCCATAATATTGTTATAAGATAACAATGTCATGAAATTGGTCATGATTGAACTTAAGCTCACTAGAATTCGAAAGATATACTTCGAACCATTCCACATGATAAAAGAAGTTTATCATGTTAAAGAGAGTTAATCGACAAAGTAGATAATTAAAACATAATAACAGACTCATTCACTAAGGGATTGACCTAATTGGTTTTGAGAAAACTAATTGGAGAAGTTGGAATTAGATTCCATAATTGTCTCCAAGTGCAAGTGGGAGATCGATAGAGTTAGGGGTATGCCGTAGGGGCAATTATGTAATTTGTTACATATATCTAACTCGTTGACCAATCTTGTTCGAAATAAAAGATATTTTCTTCCTATTATATACTTGATATAATGTGATTATAATAATTAATTAACTTAATTAAAAGTTTATTTAATAGAAAAATCCATAAATTGTATATTTCGTGATAGTAGTTACAAAGTGTTATAACCGTGAGTAATTTGTCACAACAAAACAAATATATCATTTAAATGTTCCTATTTAAGATGCATAGAGACTGGATATCGATGTATCCGTTGAGACTGGAGTACGTAACGCTCTCCAAATGTTGGGCAGTGTATTACCCATGACTGTGGGAGAACCCAGGGGTTACGTACTAATAATTATTGGATAACTATGGAACGACTCACTCAATAGTTTTCTATTGGTTAATATAAATAAGGTCAAACGGAAAATATCTATGTGACTGATTTACACAATTCTCTCGACTTGAGAATACTGTGGATCTTCAAAATGAAAGCTCCGCTTTGATTATAGCCAAATCATGGCATGGCGTCCATCTAGTGACTATAGTTGGATCGAGTGGAAGTATTGGAAGCCAAACACTATTTAAGAGAGGATTCATCTCCTCGGTTATATGCGGTTAGTATTACAGTCAACTCAAAGTCAAAGTCTATGGCCAGAGCATTTCGGTTAATAATAATTGTTATTATTGAACCAAGGACTTTGTATTTGGACTATAAAGTTGAATGTGGATGAGGTTGGAATTTTTACCGTTACCAAATTTCATACGTCCAAAGTGATATAGTTTTGACGAAGAGAATTTGTGATAACCCAGAATTTTAGAATATCTGTAATTGATAAAGTAACTGAATTTAATCAATGGAAATACTGATTTATAAGTTTAATAAATAATTCTGGTAATGAAAGTATATATCTGAATAAGTATTGATTTGATAATCTTTCTAGTATAATTATTTATTTTGGCAAAATTGATATTTTCAAACAATAATAGGTATAAATAGATTTTTCATAGAATAATTATCTACAAATTGAATTGGTATTTGTTTATTTGATTTTTAAATTTAATTTTAAAATTTAATTTGAATTTGGATTAGAATATTGAAATTCAAAGATAGATGGATATATATATATATATATATATCTTAAAATTCTTTTGGATTTGAAAATCATATTATATATGACTTTATTTAGAGTATAATTAGTTTTTATGTCATTTTCTTTTAAAGAATTTTGCTTATATGAATTAAGAAATGTAGTTATTAGTTAGGAAATTAATTATAAAAGCTTTTAAAACCATGTAAAAACTAATTAACTTGTGCATGATCACAAATGTAAGGAAAAGAGTGTATCTAGTTACATGTGTAGATGAATTATAATTGATAAGGACAAGTGTTAAAATTTCCTAGCAAGTGTCCTTAATTTTTCTTTTTCTTTAATTTTGATAAAATATAATTTACATTTTTCTTGCTTCATTCTTTTGCAAGAAAAACTTAACCTAAAATTTCATCCCTCAAAACAAATGCTCAAAACAGAAACTTTAATCTGCAAAATTTATTTCAGCTTTTAAAACCCAGATTCCATCTTCAAGCAAATTATTCAGATCTTCAAACAAAATTTATAAACCAGAGGAAGGCATCAAGGGAATTAAATCAAACAACAAACAATTCTTCCAAGTTTTCAACCTGGAGATTCAGGATCAACTCAATAAAACATCAAGCAACTTCAGTCAGTTTTGAAAGCTTATTATTTCAAAAAAAAAAAAAAAAAGCTTTAGAACAGGTGAGTAAACTACCCGTCAAATCTATCCGTATCTTGATCGTTATGCATTAATTATCGAAGTTTGGATGTAAAATTTGCTTGCATGTATATGTATACCTGGAAATGATGCATGCATGCTTGAAGAAAAAAACATATACTCTGTTTAAACCAAATTCTGTGAGTAACATTTCTGTTTAATTGTTAAAATCTGCTTCATCCTAGCGCACAAGATGAATTGAAAATGTTATGCTGTGAAATAAATTTGCATTGATGTATTTAATTGAAAAATTACGAACTACACTGTTATACGATATGCATGTTTGTGTATTGATGCGTTAGCCTCTGCTATGCTAACAGACTTAAGAATCCACTATAATAAAATCATATCACCCTATCCAAACAGATTTTTGACTTTGATCATTAAGGAAAATTGTTCTTCTGGATGAAATACTGCTTTTGAAATATGTTGTCAGGTATATGTAGAACAATTGTTGGATCAAACTGAATTTACAGTAAAAAAAGTTGATTCTAGTTGAAAATTTGTTTGCTGAATTTCTAAATTTTGATTTTATGTATGGATTCGAGCTTGAAAGACATGACTTATAATGGTAGTATCAAGATTTTTAGGAGGATGTTTGGGTTGGATTTGCAAGATGAACGTAAAAACTGTTTTTGCTAAATCCAAGCAAACCGAACAATGGAAAGGTTCGATTTTCGCCTAGGGGATAGCTGCAAGGGTAAATAGTTCAGGAAAAATGTTGTGTGATTTTTCTTTTTGTTGGATTGTCCAGTAGAGGCGGATCTAGGGTTTAATGATGTTTTTGGGTGGGGCTAGATATCTAGGCAATTGCGAGGTGGAAGGGGAAAAGGAGGAGTGCGGTCAGAGGTGAGAAGAAAGAATGATTGATGGCATGTGAGTTGGTGAGGTTCGGTGGGAGTTGGACCAGAGGAGTGACTCGCCGAGGAGACTGATGATGACGAAGTTTTCTAGTTTTAGTTGGGTATTCGAATTTCCATGTGGAAGCTACTGGGTGTTTCAGCGAGATGAACGTGGTAGCGGGGTCATAAATGACTAGCGGTAGTGATCGACGGCGAGGCACGATCGCTGGAGGAAGTGTGCACAGATACGTGCACGACTTCGTGTACGACCAGTAGCCGGTGGTTGATTTGTTTTGCCTGAAGAAAATAAGAGGGTGAAGGAGAAGGTGGATTAGTTTGTTTGTTGGGCTCTGAGTTTTGTTTGGGCCGAAGAATAAAGTGTGGTGTCTTGTGTATTACGGGATTAGCTTGGTGTATTAGGTTTGGGCTACGGATTGTAACCGAAGTAAGTAAAAGCGTTTTAAGCCTTATATAGATTCAAGTTTTAGTGAATTATATACAAGCATTCAAGAGCAAAAATATGCATAGGTTTCAAAACAAATGAGCCAAGTGGTTTTAGAAATCGTATGTTGATTTGGGGAAATCTAATATTGAGTTAATCTATCGAATAAAACCTAAGTTTTCCTATAATTAGATGATGAAATAAAGAGAGTGCTTATTAGTGAAATTATCTTTAACTCAATTAATCATTCAGGATGATAATTACTTAATTAATTTAGAATCAATTAATTTAAGTAATTAATGGTCAATTGATTTAAGAATAGTTAAGGGTTATAAATTAACAATTAGTGATTAATTAATTTAGTAATTAATTAATTAAAATGTTAATTAGTTTGAAATTAAGAGCTATTTATTAGATAATTAGAGATAATTAATTAATAATTAGTGATTAATTAATTTAGTAATTAATTAATGATTAGTGATAAATTAATTAAGTAATTAGTTTGTAATTATTGACTAATTAATTAGGAAATTAGGGATCAATCAATTTGAAATTAAGGATTGATTGATTAAGAAAACTAACCAAGGATTAGTAATTAATGAGTGTGATTAATTATAGGATAATTAATCAATATAAGTGATTTTAGGATGATTAATTTTGTGTAATTAATTAAGAGTTAATTACTTATTGTAATAAAAATAATTAGTCAAGAGTGGTTAATAAGAAGGATAGTTAAAGTATGATTGATTAATTGGTTTATAATTGATTAATATTAAGTAAAGGTAATATGAGTGATTAAAGATTTGTAATTAATTTAATTAGAGATAAAATTAATTTTTGGAATGACCCATCTTGCTTATGAAGGATTGAACGATGATTAAATCCCTGGATTTGATTGATATCTCTACCACGAAATGTTTGTGATATGGTATGTTTGAGTGGGTAATGATAATGTGGATATCTATCGATGATATATTGCTGTGTTAAAAGAGTGACATATTGTATTTTAAGTTGGATTGAATTTCAATTGAATAACACAAATTAAGATAGTATTGAAATCAAAGAGATCGGAGTCGGGTATTAGTAAATACCCGGAACCACTTTGATTCTTTATAGATTGATATGTGAAATCAATAGGCTGGTATGGGATGATTTAGTGATTCGGACTATAAGTGATGTCAATAACAAAATGCAAATTGTGTAAATTGATATGTGTTACCCGGGTTTTATGTAGTTTTTTTGCATTAGTGTTTCTTGTCAGATGAGTTTACTCACGCTGGTTTCCAGCCTGACCCGGTTCTCGGGTCAGACCGAGTATTACAGATTTCAGGTAAGGACGTTCTGGAGCTCAGGAGGCGAGCTGGAGAGCAGGAACGTATGGAGAGCCTCTGATATGATATATTATGGTATCTGAAACAGATTGATTTATCTGTTTTGTGATTGTAAATCTGCTGTAACTCTGATATAAAAAATCAAATATGTAATTTGACAAGTACAGTTTCCTTTGTATAACTATTATTTATGTGATATTATATTTTATCCGTTGAGAATGTAAGATTATGAGTTTGAGACTTCTGTTTCTTCTTCTTTCTTTTTCTTCTTTTCACTAACTATCTGGAATTTTCGGGATCGAAATTTCCGGGTCGTTACATTTGGTATCAGAGCAGAAGGTTAAGCGAGAACCTTGGCTCTGGTGGGATTACTCATTAAGGATAGGGTAAGTGGTACCTTAGGATGAGTTGAGTGTGTGTGTGTGTGTGTGTGTGTGTGTGTGTGTGTGTGTGTGTGTGTGTGTGTGTGTGTGTGTGTGTGTGTGTGTGTGTGTGTGTGTATATATATATATGAGAGCGTACTTGTTATTTTCTTATATAAAGATTTTAAATGATTTTATATAAAAATATATTTTGATATATAAAGCAATATCTTTTTCTGACAAATAGTAAGAGAATTGGTTGTTAAATTATTGAATTAAATTAAGAAATAATAGGAATACAACCAAATTGAAATTAAATAAGTTTGAAATAAATTCAAATCATAAAATTGGGAAAGAATTTCAGAATAAGATGATAATGAATTGGTTTCAGAGATGGCAATCTTAGTTATTAACATAAATGGTTGTTGTATTTAATAATAAAGAGTGTATTAATGAGTAAGCAAAACAAAATGTTTTAAGGAAATAAACCATTTAGGTAAGTATGGGTTATAAATAGAAATTGAAGTTGATCTAAATTGTGAAGTTTGAATCTTAAGATTTAAAAACATTTGAAATTTGTTTTCAAATTATTAGAAGGAATAATAAATAATATTATCTGAATAAGAGAGCTAGATGCAAACAAAAGTTGTTTAAAGATTTAAAGGAATTTGTTTTGGATTAAAAATCAAGGGTGGTTTAAATTTTAAAGTATGGCCTAGTTGGTTAAATATATATATGTATGGATATGCATAATACCAAAGATGGTTTGAAATAAACTCTAAATATTGAGTTTTAAATCTGGAATGAGATATAATACCTAAAGTGATAAGTTTTTGAACTTAATAAGTGGGAGGATTATTTATGAGAAGTTTAAAATTTGAAATGGAAGTTCAAATTGGGTAAGGTTGACTGGATTAAGTGAATTGAGTTTAACTTGGGAAAAGTTAAGTAAGTTGGAATGGTCAACCTGATTTGGTAATTTTAAGATGAAATTTGGATTTAACTTGGAAAGTTAAATGGTTGATTTGAATTAGGGAGTTTGAGTGATCCCAAATTTGGTTTGAGATCCGAAAATTGGAAATGGATGGATGTTTTGAAATAATTGGATGATATCATCCTATTGTT
Organism: Allium cepa; assembly: GCA_030765085.1. NCBI lineage: Eukaryota > Viridiplantae > Streptophyta > Magnoliopsida > Asparagales > Amaryllidaceae > Allium > Allium cepa. The sequence continues at coordinate 453,931,960 of CM060932.1, forward strand.
CTTAATAATCTTTAAATTATGAATTGGATTTGTTTAAAGGAATGAGTAGTGAAGTGTGGTAATATATCCATTATAGAGATAAATAAAATTTAACTTAAATTTAAAATTAAGTTATGGGATTCCTTTGAACTTAAGATTTGAATGTTAAGAAATAAATTTTTAAATTAAAATTGTTTGAAACTCTTACTTGAACCTTGTAATAAGTTAAGTAAAGATAATTTAAAATGGAATTTTGAAAATTGGACTTAGAATTGGATTGTATAAAAACTTTAAAGGAAAATTGATTTAAAGGAATTAAATCAACATTTGAAGTATTAACTCGAATTTATATAATTCGAGGTGGTTTAAATTTGAAATTTGAATTTGTTCAAATTGAATTTGATTTGAATTAGTTGAAATTGTGATTGAAGATGTATGAGTATAAGATTCAAATGGAAAATTTGAATTGGATTGATTTGAATAATGTGGAATTGTATTTAAAGTTGAATAGTTTTAAATTCAAATGGAAATTGAATTGAATTTGGGAGGAAATCAAGAATAATTCAACTTGATTTAGAAATGGAGTTTGAAATTGAGAATAATTCAAACTGGAGTTGAAATGAATTGAAATTGGAACTAGTTCAATTGAAATTTATTTGAATTAGTAGAATTTGAGATCAAGGTTGAATAAAGTTAAATTTGGAAAGAAACCGAGGTTAATCCAACTTGAATTGGGGTTGAGTCAATTTCAATGGAAATTTGAAGTTATTTAAATTGGAATTGGGTCAATTTAAATGGAAGAGGAATTTAAAATGAATTGATGAGAATGGAGATTGGGAAGTGAGCAGTTTTGACTCTGGGCTATTTTTTTAATATAAATTGTTTTTATATAAACCTATTTTTCCAAGCTATTTATTATATATACAACCTTTCTTTTAAAAGCCAAACTATCTTATACTTGTTTTACAATTATTTTTGGAACTGTTTAACAATTTTCCATCTGTTTATAAACTAATTACTATCCTACTATTATTTTGCAATTATCTAAAGTTTCTATAATTATTTTAACTATTTTACACCTATTATACAAACTAATAATTATTTTCCAACTACTTATCTATTTGTAAAATTTTCAAGCTATTTTCTAAATAAACAGGTCGGAGTTCAAACTGTTATTGGTTAAATACCCAATCGAGATAAGAATAGAGGTGATAATCCAAATGGATTGAAGCAATTGTGAGTAAGTGAATGAAAATCAAAGTAAATGTGAATAGAAATGGAATTGATTTGGCTAATAACCAGTAAAGAAAATACGTAGGGTGTATGTATGTTATTCTATTCGCATAGTGATTTGATCCAGATTCGAGCACAGAATTTCGAGATAGTTATATCGATCCGAGTTGGAATTTTCCACTCGATTTTTGAAGGCGAATCTGGATATGGATTGTTGATTGGTTCTGGATATTCTCTATCATAGTTATGACTATGCAAGGAGAATAACGGTTTCTGATCAAGAAACCAGATTTGTGTCCGCACTAGGAAGTCGGGCGGACAATACTAGTTCGGAAGTGAAATTGTGTTTCAATTTTGCTAAGGTTAAGAACGAAAAGCTGATAGAAATTTAACCAAGAGAATACGAAATAGAGACTTATCTACGATTCGTAGGGCCATCATCACACCGAAGCTTCTTTCTTGAGCTGCTACAAAGTAATCAAAAGAATTGAAAAGACGAATCAAAGGAGATTGATAAAGAAAGTTATTTCCGTTGTTGCAGGGCATTGACCACTTGTACTGGTATTTCCCTGTCCCCTATCTCGCTCCCTTCTTGCACTCATACTCACTATCAGTGTCGAGTGAGCGATCAGATTGGTATAGCGTACGGATGATATGTGTACATCGTACAGATTGGAATGAAATTGATATTGAAGTTTGTGGATAAAAAATTTGAAATGGTTTTTGAAGTGAAAATATATTTTGTGAAATATACGAGGAAATAAAATAGAAATTGGATATTTCTATGGTTGAAATTTTGTTTATGGAAGTAAGTGATATGGTAAGTGGTTTTGTAAAGAGTAATCAAATTTGAATATTTGATTTTTGAGTAAACAAAGTTAAATATCTTTGTTTTATAAAATGAAACTCCCCTTGTTGAATCTTTTGCCAGAAGAAAAGGGTATTTGAAAATGTTTGAAGTATAAAAGGAATTTTATACAAGTTTGAAATGATCCAAAGTTTTAAAAATATATGTCTGTATATATATATATATATATATATATATATATATATATATATATATATATAAAGGATCTTATGAGGATTTTAGAAAAGGTTTTGGAAACCTTTGGATTTGGAAAGGTTTTTAATTTTTGGGTGAAACCAATATTGAATTTGGAAAGCCTAGTTTGAGAATTATCGATTTCGGGATAATCGATTTTGTGTAAAGGAGCTTTGAATGAGATCATACTAGGTGTATGATTTAAAGATACTATATATATAGTATAAAATGTTTTGATGATGGCTCCGGGGAAAAAGGCGCTCCCTTGGAATGGACTTCTCAGGAGTACCACCGGGTGGTGCTGCCTTGAGCCCCGGGGGGGTTCTAAAGTTGATCCTGTGAGGAGTCCGAACAAAACTAGTTCCTGGGGATTATGAGTAGAGTATACCATAGTGGAAGTCGTGTGTGCCGTTGAGAGCCAACAGTCTGCGTTTGATTTTATATCGGCAGAGTGTGTCCTATGTAGGAGTGGAGAAGTTTAATTTTGACAGCGAAAATCAGAGGCTGAGAGCCTGCAGTTACATGGACTTTTGCTGCGATGACAACGTAACCCTGGATGTAACTGTGATCTGTTGTGTGGGTTCCATGGCGTAATCGAGAGGCCGCGGAGAGCCTGCAGTTACATGGACTTTTGTTGCGACGGCAACGTAACCCTGGAATGTAACTGTGACCATGGATGGGGGTGATGATTTCCAGAGCATTCTCACCAAAGATATATCCTCTATTTTCAAAAATTATTTTCTATATTTTCAATAAAATTATTTTCTAAAGTATTTTCGCTAGGTGTTGAAAACGGGTTTACCAAGTGCTTATTGATTTTCAGTCGTACGCCTGATCAACGTATGACCGAATTTCTGTGAGAACAAGGATGGACTGGTTGAAACATCAAGTTATAAAAAGTATTTTATAAAACTATTTTATAATATTATGTAGATTTTAAAAGTGTTTCAAAGAATAATTTTTCTAATAATAAGCATTTTAATAAATTCTGGCTTCGTTCCTTTTCGAGGACGAAAAGATTCTAAGGGGGGAGGAATGTGATAACCCAGAATTTTAGAATATCTGTAATTGATAAAGTAACTGAATTTAATTAATGGAAATACTAATTTATAAGTTTAATAAATAATTCTAGTAATGAAAGTATATATCTGAATAAGTATTGATTTGATAATCTTTCTAGTATAATTATTTATTTTGGCAAAATTGATATTTTCAAACAATAATAGGTATAAATAGATTTTTCATAGAATAATTATCTACAAATTGAATTGGTATTTGTTTATTTGATTTTTAAATTTAATTTTAAAATTTAATTTGGATTTGGATTAGAATATTGAAATTCAAAGATATATATATATATATCTTAAAATTCTTTTGGATTTGAAAATCATATTATATATGACTTTATTTAGAGTATAATTAGTTTTTATGTCATTTTCTTTTAAAGAATTTTGCTTATATGAATTAAGAAATGTAGTTATTAATTAGGAAATTAATTATAAAAGCTTTTAAAACCATGTAAAAACTAATTAACTTGTGCATGATCACAAATGTAAGGAAAAGAGTGTATCTAGTTACATGTGTAGATGAATTATAATTGATAAGGACAAGTGTTAAAATTTCCTAGCAAGTGTCCTTAATTTTTCTTTTTCTTTAATTTTGATAAAATATAATTTACATTTTTCTTGCTTCATTCTTTTGCAAGAAAAACTTAACCTAAAATTTCATCCCTCAAAACAAATGCTCAAAACAGAAACTTTAATCTGCAAAATTTATTTCAGCTTTTAAAACCCAGATTCCATCTTCAAGCAAATTATTCAGATCTTCAAACAAAATTTATAAACCAGAGGAAGGCATCAAGGGAATTAAATCAAACAACAAACAATTCTTCCAAGTTTTCAACCTGGAGATTCAGGATCAACTCAATAAAACATCAAGCAACTTCAGTCAGTTTTGAAAGCTTATTATTTCAAAAAAAAAAAAAAAAGCTTTAGAACAGGTGAGTAAACTACCCGTCAAATCTATCCGTATCTTGATCGTTATGCATTAATTATCGAAGTTTGGATGTAAAATTTGCTTGCATGTATATGTATACCTGGAAATGATGCATGCATGCTTGAAGAAAAAAACATATACTCTGTTTAAACCAAATTCTGTGAGTAACATTTCTGTTTAATTGTTAAAATCTGCTTCATCCTGGCGCATAAGATGAATTGAAAATGTTATGTTGTGAAATAAATTTGCATTGATGTATTGATTGAAAAATTATGAACTACACTGTTATATGATATGCATGTTTGTGTATTGATGCATTAGCCTCTGCTATGCTAACAGACTTAAGAATCCACTATAATAAAATCATATCACCCTATCCAAATAGATTTTTGACTTTGATCATTAAGGAAAATTGTTCTTCTGGATGAAATACTGCTTTTGAAATATGTTGCCAGGTATATGTCGAACAATTGTTGGATCAAACTGAATTTGCAGTAAAAAAAGTTGATTCTAGTTGAAAATTTGTTTGCTGAATTTCTAAGTTTTGATTTTATGTATGGATTCGAGCTTGAAAGACATGACTTATAATGGTAGTATCAAGATTTTTAGGAGGATGTTTGGGTTGGATTTGCAAGATGAACGTAAAAACTATTTTTGCCAAATCCAAGCAAACCGAACAATGGAAAGGGTCGATTTTCGACTAGGGGATAGCTGCAAGGGTAAATAGTTCAGGAAAAATGTTGTGTGATTTTTCTTTTTGTTGGATTGTCCAGTTGAGGCGGATCTAGGGTTTAATGATGTTTTTGGGTGGGGCTAGATATCTAGGCAATTGCGAGGTGGAAGGGGAAAAGGAGGAGTGCGGTCAGAGGTGAGAAGAAAGAATGATTGATGGCATGTGAATTGGTGAGGTTCGGTGGGAGTTGGACCAGAGGAGTGGCTCGCGAGGAGATTGATGATGACGAAGTTTTCCAGTTTTAGTTGGGTATTCGAATTTCCACGTGGAAGCTACTGGGGTGTTTCAGTGTGATGAACGTGATAGAGGGGTCATAAATGACTAGCGGTAGTGACCGGCGGCGAGGCACAATCGCTGGAGGAAGTGTGCACAGATACGTGCACCACTTCGTGTACGACCAGTAGCCGGTGGTTGATTTGTTTTGCCTGAAGAAAATAAGAGGGTGAAGGAGAAGGTGGATTAGTTTGTTTGTTGGGCTCTGAGTTTTGTTTGGGCCGAAGAATAAAGTGTGGTGTCTTGTGTATTACGGGATTAGCTTGGTATATTAGGTTTGGGCCTCAGGTTGTAACCGAAGTAAATAAAAGCGCTTTAAGCCTTAGATAAATTCAAGTTTTAGTGAATTATATACAAGCATTCAAGAGTAAAAATATGCATAGGTTTCAAAACAAATGAGCCAAGTGGTTTTAGAAATCGTCTGTTGATTTGGGGAAATCTAATATTGAGTTAATCTATCGAATAAAACTTAAGTTTTCCTATAATTAGATGATGAAATAAAGAGAGTGCTTATTAGTGAAATTATCTTTAAATCAATTAATCATTCAGGATGATAATTACTTAATTAATTTAGAATCAATTAATTTAAGTAATTAATGGTCAATTGATTTAAGAATAGCTAAGGGTTATAAATTAACAATTAGTGATTAATTAATTTAGTAATTAATTAATTAAAAGGTTAATTAGTTTGAAATTAAGAGCTATTAATTAGATAATTAGATATAATTAATTAATAATTAGTGATTAATTAATTTAGTAATTAATTAATGATTAGTGATAAATTAATTAAGTAATTAGTTTGTAATTATTGACTAATTAATTAGGAAATTAGAGATCAATCAATTTGAAATTAAGGATTGATTGATTAAGAAAACTAACCAAGGGTTAGTAATTAATGAGTGTGATTAATTATAGGATAATTAATCAATATAAGTGATTTTAGGATGATTAATTTTGTGTAATTAATTAAGAGTTAATTACTTATTGTAATAAAAATAATTAGTCAAGAGTGGTTAATTAAGAAGGATAGTTAAAGTATGATTGATTAATTGGTTTATAATTGATTAATATTAAGTAAATGTAATATGAGTGATTAAAGATTTGTAATTAATTTAATTAGAGATAAAATTAATTTTTGGAATGACCCATCTTGCTTATGAAGGATTGAACGATGATTAAATCCCTGGATTTGATTGATATCTCTACCACGAAATGTTTGTGATATGGTATGTTTGAGTGGGTAATGATAATGTGGATATCTATCGATGATATATTGCTGTGTTAAAAGAGTGACATATTGTATTTTAAGTTGGATTGAATTTCAATTGAATAACACAAATTAAGATAGTATTGAAATCAAAGAGATCGGAGTCGGGTATTAGTAAATACCCGGAACCACTTTGATTCTTTATAGATTGATATGTGAAATCAATAGGCTGGTATGGGATGATTTAGTGATTCGGACTATAAGTGATGTCAATAACAAAATGCAAATTGTGTAAATTGATATGTGTTACCCGGGTTTTATGTAGTTTTTTTGCATTAGTGTTTCTTGTCAGATGAGTTTACTCACGCTGGTTTCCAGCCTGACCCGGGTGTTACTTTGATGTAATGCTCGGGTCAGACCGAGTATTACAGATTTCAAGTAAGGACGTTCTGGAGCTCAGGAGGCGAGCTGGAGAGCAGGAACGTATGGAGAGCCCTGATGTGATATATTATAGTATCTGAAACAGATTGATTTATCTGTTTTGTGACTGTAAATCTGCTGTAACTCTGATATAAAAAATCAAATATGTAATTTGACAAGTACAATTTCCTTTGTATAACTATTATTTATGTGATATTAGATTTTATCCGCTGCGAATGTAAGATTCTGAGTTTGAGACTTCTGTTTCTTCTTCTTTCTTTTTCTTCTTTTCACTAACTATCTGGAATTTTCGGGATCGAAATTTTCGGGTCGTTACAGAATTGGTGTAAACAAATGTTAAATTCAGGTAACGCTTATTAAACTAAAATTGGATTTCATGAAAATGAGTAAGCGGTAAATTTGGCCATAATGTCACATCGCCTGCTAAGTGACATGTGAACATTAACATTAAAATATTTCAATGTTAACCGCTGATCAAATTTACACCTAAGAGTTACACAGCCGAAATGATGAATTCCCTTAAGACCGAACGATTTAATTAATTTATAATTATTATAAATTAATTACATTAATCAATATTTGTGAAATATTAATTATAAAATTTGAATATGATTTGAGAAATAAATAATGTTATATATATAACAGTTATAAATATATCGATCAATATACAATATCGACAAGCGATTAAATTATATTTAATTGCATAGTATTTTGGTTTGGGCTTAGATGGGTTTAGGGCCTATCATTACGACTGTAAAATTTTGGTTTTGGAAAGGTCTAGGGGTGGCTAAAACATAGAGAATTGGCTTGGAGATAATAGGTTGAGATAAAGTAAGAATGGGTAAAAAGGTTTTCCTCGTTTCTATCTGATACAACCACACACACACACACACACATATACATATATATAAACAATTACCAACCTTTTTGGCCATCATTACCTTCTAGATTGCTGGTTAAAACATAACTCTCAATCCACTCCAAAATTCTCAAAGATATTTAAGTTAAAATAATACTATTCGATAGTTAGTGATCGGTGATTTCAGACTTGCAATCTGACGAATCAAGAACAATAGAAAGAAGGGAAGTAATTGCTTCAACGTGGATTCAAAGGCAACATTAAATTGGTAATTGAACAATAGAAGGAGGGAAAGTCATTGCTTCAACATGGATTCAAAGGCAATATTAAATTAGTAATTTTAATTCACACTACATAAATTAAATTACATTCTATGATCCTATAATGAGCAATTTCGTATCTGTTTAAATATATTGCTACTGTATGTTTAGTTAGGTAAGATTTTTGTAAGTACATGTAGTTGTCACAAATCAGTTTGGTTATGTGCATAACTTATTTACTATACTATTTGATTTATGTATAGACAAATGTTTTTATTGTGTAAAATTATTTTTTGTTATTAATAATTGTTTATATATATATATTTATTAATAAATATATATATATATATATATATATATTAAAGTATATTTCTCTCTCATAATAGCATATATGCACACACACACACATATATATGATTTAAAAAATTTAGTACACTTATTTATACATAATATGAATTTACAAATTCAAAAATTAATTATAATACATATATTTATATTTTTAAATTAACATTTATTGAATTTTTGAATTTTTTATTATATATAAAATAATCATTACATTTTTCAGTAAATTTTATTATTTTTAATAGTTAATATTATTTTGAAAAAACTATTTATGATTTATTAAAAGTAATAATTTAATTGAAAAATTCTTATAATTTTTCATAATTTTTCATTCATGATCCTAGAATTTCTGAAATTTTAAAATTTGAATTTAATAATATATTATTTTATATTAAATAATTATTGTCGGAATTAACGTATTTGCTTTAAAAATTAATAATTCAACTTTAAAAAATCTTCAAATTTTTCTTAGGCTCTATTTTATTATGCTAGATTTTCTAAAATTGTAAAGTTTGAATTTTCATCAATAGATTATTTTATGTTTATTATTTATGGATGAAAAAATTATGTTATTCATGATATATACAAATTAAAATACTAAAATTATTATGTTTGCAAAATTAAGTTAATTTTGAATTATAGTAATTTTTAATAATTTTTCTCTCCTTTTCTATATATGTATTTATCTATATATAGATGTTTTATGTTCATATATTATATATAATATATTTATACATACACATATGTGTGTGTATTTTGCAACACATATACATGCACATATTTGGACAACATACATGACATACAAAATGAGCCAATATATCTGTTGCGATGTAAATCCCAACATCTACATATATGCATATTATACGTTTCATGAATTATTATGTTACACATGCACTCACACATATATGTATACGATACATTTGTGTATAAACTAAATCAAATAAAACTAATTTCATACCGTAATATATTTGAATTTAAATAAATAAATGATTTTATTTAAATGAAATTTAGAAATGTTCTAATTCAGTTAGACTTCATAGGCTCAATAGGGTAAAAGATTTTGAAATTCACCCATAACTTCCCCTGCAGGCTAGTCCAGTTCCAACAACATTTCCATTTATAGTGATTCATGCAGCTCCACCCACTGCTCCTTTTTGCTTTTGCCTTTCATTTTTTCTATTTAAGCTAGAAATTGAAGAGTTTTCCTGCTCCATCGCAGCCATAGGCTCTGGCATGGTTCTTGGAGCAACAAATGATTGCAAGGTCGGAAGGGCATTTAATTTGTCTAAAAAAACTTTTTGGCCGTTCTCCATCTTTTGATTGATTTCATCAACCATCTTATTTAACTCGCCTTTAGTGACGACTTTATGCTGGTAGAAGATCTCTATACCTGATCTCCTATATTAACTTAAGGATTTGCTCTGACTAGTGGATTATTAGTTTCATTGACCTCAACTTGCTGAGGATAGGTTTCTTCTCCAACTATTAAAGCTCACATGGATCTTTTGGAAGTGGTTCTCTTTCTTCTCGTGTCATTGATTCTCAGTGGCAAATTTTCTAAGTAGAGATTGATGATATATCTTTTGAACCTGCCTAATCCAAAGTAAATAGCTAGATCTAAACCTGTGTTGGGTTCTCAGTGAAATCACTAAAATGTTAACCCAAAAAATGTATCAACACCATAAATTGAGTGTAGAAACAACCATGTTTATCAAGGCAAATAAAATATAAAAAGCAATGGTAAATCATAAAAAAATGTAAAGAGGCAAGAGATTTTTATAGTGGTCAGCTGTTAACGAAGCCTACGTCCATTTTATAGCTTTTATCGATCAACTGTTATTACAAAGGAGTTTGCATTACAATATGATTCTACTTTCCTAAGTTAGATCAATCCACCATTGTTTGAGACAACTGGAAGGATCTCATTTGCCCTTTAATGGTTGGTGCATAAGAGAAGAAGAGTGAAGAAATAATGGTAGAGTTTCAGCAGACGTTAGTGAAGATCCCTTTTTCGCTACAGATGAGATGGTATTTATAGTGGTTGGAAAGATCTTGGGCTGAGAATTGCTTTGTAAGATGCCTATAGTCATCATGTAGAGAGAGCTTGGAAAGTTTGGAGCCAAAATCGGCCATCCTTTTGGATAGGTACCGATATAATCATTAGATCAGTATGGATCCAAAACCTTAGCCAGTTGTTGGCTCCAATTTGTTTGTTCAAGCTTCTTACTTCATTGTGATACTCTCCATATAATTTTATAACTTGTTGACTTGTTTTGATGATGATTCACCTATGGGTTAGATTGAACCGTATTCGACACTGGATGATTTCACTTCTTGAAATCGGATGCTTGGAAGGTTTCCAAATTTGTTGGGTGAGCTTGGTCGAGGCATGGAGACACAATGCAAAAGGATTGGATTCATCAGCAACCATAAATTCGGATCGATACCGATCCAATTGGATCGAATCGGTGCCGATCCGTAAAGATTGCGTATTTTTGGCTCTAAATTCTTTGGTCCTTTGTATTGTATTTTTAGGCTTTTCGATCAAGTCTCCAATCGTTCTACCCTAATTTGAATGTTCTAACTCCCACTGAATTCTGCAGGGTTAAAAACCCGATTAACATATATGTTAAAACACGGCCTGTTCCAACCGTCGAAAAGTATACATTTTGTAAAAAAGCTTGGCTAAACTGCTAAGTGGTGGTAGTGACATAATTTGAACCACTGAAGGTGTTAGCGATCTTATCCAAGTGTTTGAGGACAATGTATAATTTCAAATTGAATTGAAAAAATAATCGCTAAGGTGAAGATCTGTCAGGTGTGGCTTGCATTGTATTAGAGTGGGTACGTAGATTGGATTATGCGTAGTCCTGCATCATATAATATTCCAAAAGAAATAAGCATATATAAGATTAGTAGCATGTAATAATAAGAAGATTCCTTTTGTTATAATCAATATTTCCATGAAAATATATTTGCTCTAAGGGGGTGTAGCGATATCCAATTATGATGCTGGCACCAAAAGAGCTTCGTTCAGTGGTCTTGCATCTTCTGCACTAAATGAAGTGCGCGCATAGCGGAAGATGGGTGGGATGTGCCGAAATAATCACAAAATGGTACCAGAGCCAATGATTCAAGGGACTATTAGATGATGCGAGAGTGACCGAAGCAAGGACTCCTTGAGGCTTGGAGATATATAAGCAGCTTGACCCCATCGCTAGATACGCAGCATGTCTCGCTACGTTGAGGACCGATGCTTCAAGATAGCTTGAGTGGAAAGTATTTGCCTTAAGGTGGAGATTTGGTAATGCAACACTGTCCAATGCGTAAAAAGTGAGAAATAACAGCCTAATTAACTGCAGAACTTCTTCAGTATGCTTCAAATGAAGGGTAGAAGATATGCTCGCTAATGTAAAGAATCATTAGATGTGGCTCACATTGTGAGTGCGTGAGTTAGACAATAGTATCACATTGTAAGAAATATGGCTCATAACATGGTATATATGTGCGATTGGTGTCACGTAACATTAGAAATTCTATTTGTTACAAACAAGTTTTTCCAAAACCATGTATGTGCCCGCTTTCGGAAGACAATGAAAGGGATGTTTAATTGGGATGTTGGCATATCGAAAGCTTCATTAAAATGGCACGATTACAGAATAATGAAGCCGTGTTTATGGAAATGTGTTGGATTGTCGAAACACAAAAATTTTGATCTTAATTTTTATAAAATAAATGGTGAATATATAAGAAATTTTGGGGTACAAATAGAATTAGCGTTGGATTACAACAGGATAATCCGCCAATCCTGGTGAATACGTTACTTCCCGATGGGAAAGTTATTAGTGTTAACAACAATTGTTAAGTTTGAACAAGTAACCAAGGAAAAAGATTGGTCGGTGTTAGCGCCAAAATTGGTCACTAACACCCAAATCCAGATGAAAGCACCAAATCACAGTCATAGACCACAAATAGAATGTATGTAGAAAGTATAAATATGAAGAGCGGTAAGAACTAAAAAGAAAGCAGTAAAGACACGGAATTTATAGTGGTTCGGCTGACTCCGGCCTACGTCCACTCCAGAAATTTACTTTTTATTGATGTAATAAACGATTACAGTTGCAGAATGGCTAAATAGCCTTAACCTTAGAAAGTATAAAAACGGAGGGCCTAAGAGAAGAAGATCCCTTTTTCAGAAGTCCTACGTATTGTATTTATAGGCAGAACCAAGTAGTTGGACTTCTCAAGTGATATAGGCCCATTAAGACTTCGACCGAGTTCACATCCTTCACCTCATCCGACCTCAAGTCCTTCGTAGGCCAACCCGAAGTAACCATGGTACTGACCCGAAGTGATATGCTCAGCGACTCGAAGTAACATGACCACCCATCGAGTGCCAAACCATCCAAATGCCGAAGCGAAGCACTCCCCAATGTCGAACCACGAAGTCCATGAAAGACGACCTAAACCATACCGAGCCACACCCAATGCTGAACGATGTACAATGCCGAGCGAGGTATGATGCCGGGCGAGGTACGATGCCGAGCAGCATCTGTCGAACCACAAAGCCCATCAAAGCCGACCTAAACCATACCGAGCCATGCCAAATGCCAACGACGTACAATGCCGGGTGAGTTACGATGCCGGGCGAGGTACGATGCCTAGCAGCATCTGCTGAACCACTACCTTATGCCGAGTAACCCTGACTTCTCTGCAATGCCGAGCGACCCTATGTAGTCGAACCACCTCACCAAGGCCGAGCCGTACCAACAATTCCAAGCCACAATGGCGAATCCTCAATGCCGAGCGACATTACCAAGGTCGACCGGCCCTTGACTTCCTGGCCGAGCCATGTAACCTCTCCACTTATCGACCGAACGACATATCCAAGTGAACTTCATCATTTTAAACCGAATACATCATACTTCAGCCTCGATAAACGAGAAGTTGACTTAGTTAAATCTGCCCGTCTGTAGCATTGTCGAAAGGCAGGTTAACATTTGCCCCCCCAAAACATGCCTTGCTATTGGAATGTGTGTTTTGAATAGCCACGAGTCCGATATCCGAAGTTTGTATGTCATCCACATCCATACTTTCTGATTCATAATCCAATCCATTTTATCCAAGTACCATCACCGTATCCTTCTCTAAACCTACGACTACTCCGATCGATATCCGATTCCGATTCTGGTAACCAAATCCTTAGCCAAATCCATATCCATATGAACTCGACGACGGAGTTCTAATCCATCAATAACCAATAGCCAAACACATGACCTCACCGGGTCTAGTCTTTGAATCCGTAGATCTCGCCGGGTCGCGTTATACCATTCCTGCCTCGACTCTCCGGTCAAAGGCTTGTATGTTCCCCGGCCTCGGCTCTCCAGCCAAGGGCTTGTGTATTCATTAGCATCGGCACTCCGGCCAAAGGACTTTGATGTTCACCGGCCTCGGCACTCCGGCCAAGGACTACTGTATTCACCGGCCTCGGCACTCCGGATAAGGACTTCTATATTCTCCGGCCTCGGCACTCTGGCTAAGGACTTTTATATTCTCCGACATCGGCACTCCGACCAAGGACTTTTATATACTCTGGCCTCGGCACTCCGGCCAAGGACTTTTATATACTCCGGCCTCGACACTCCAACCAAGGACTTTTTGTATTCTATTCGAGTACATTCCATCGCTCTCCGGCGAAGGGACTCGTAACTTGCGATCACTGCCCCGTCTCTCCGATCGGGATAGTAATCGCAAAACCTGAATTGTTTAATACATTGATCCGAATCCAATCCGAAAACCAAAAATCCATATCAAATATCAAACATCCAAACCAAAATGGAAAACCAAAAAACCAACCAAACCGGGAGTTCAATCCAAACTCCAAAACCAAACCAAAGAAAAGTAAATGTCCAAAGTTTGCGAAAAAACAAAAAGAAAACAGGATTTCATAGACCCGAGCAGTACGGTTTTTCTTTATCTCAGAGCACGCCTAGGGATCGTCCTCGATCTGTACATGTGTAAGTGACCTAGTCGTATTACTTTGGGTACAATTACTTATTCAAAACCATCAAACCATTCAGTTCATAACAAGTCGTCGTTGACTAGATCCAGTGCCACCATCGCTAAAGGTAGGCGGTGGCCGCTCCCATTCCGCTGCTACAGCTCGATTCCTTACGTACTGTTGCAGGTGACCATTCCTTACATGCTCCTCCATGATATTTTTCAAATGCCTACAATCGTTTGTGTTGTGCCCATCCAGCTCATGGAATAGGCAATGCTTTCTCGATGCTCGCTCGCATTCAGAAGGTTCCCTCCTTGCCGGCTTTCGGTATCGGAGGCGCCCTCGAGTATCTAAGTAAATCCTTTCAAGAGCCTCAGTTAAATCTGTGTAAGAAGAAAACTTTGACTCCCTTCGAGGTCTCTTTGAAGTGCCATCGTTGCTATTTGTTTTCCTTTTTCCTTTATCATCTTTACTTGGATCCTCCATGGGTGGACCTCCACCCCTCACTGCATAAGCTTCAGCCTCTCTCCCTACTCTCTCAGCCTGCACATCCTCCTGTCTTAAGAACCTTTCTGCCTCATGGTAGAACTCCCCGAGGTCTCTTGGTGGGTCTCGTTCCAATGATATCTTGAAATTCGAATTATCCGCGATTCCTGAGACTGCTTCCATCAAAACAATTGACGGATCGAGCCCATCCACTGTGGCTACCGCTGCATTGAATTCGATTAAGAAGTCCCTGAGTGATTCTTCTTTTCGTTGTTTCATAGATGTCAGAGTCATCACGTTCTTGGATCTGATTATGTGGACCCAAAATTGTCTCATAAACCTTTCAATCTGCTCCGTCCATATGCCGATAGAACCAATCTCCAGCTGTCTGAACCACATAGCTGCGATATCCGTAAAAAACAATAGGAAGCATCGAGCCATGACCTCATCCGATGCCCCCATTACCTCCATATGCCTCATGTACCTCATCAGGTGAACGGCGGGATCCGTTCCCCCATCATACATCTCCAACGTTGGTAGCTTAAAGTCTGGTGGGTTCCTAGCTTGTCTGATAGTATGAGTAAAAGGACTCCTATTCACATTCTCCAAGTCTTTATTTACCAATCCATCTCTCACAGCTCGTCTGACCATCTCCGCTAATCTGTCATTGTCCCCAAGCTGTAATCCTTGCCCGTTGCCTCCGGTATGCCCCCTCGAGTTCATGAGGGAATTCTGCCACATACTCCTCATCTTGTACTCCTGTACTCTTGTTGATGTCGGGTTGCACAGCGTCATTTGGTATCACTCCATAGGTTGGTCCAGCATTTCTTGGTGATATGCCCCCGAGTCTAGATACTTCCAGATTGATAGCCGTCTGCTGATTGGGGGCTGCCCCCTGCTGAGCCATTCCCTCTGCTCGCTGGTTGAGTTCATCTGATCCAGCTCCATGGATCAAAGCTCCTGCGTTTCCTGCTTGTGCAAATTGTCTGAGAAGAACCTGCATCATATCCTCTTGTCTTTTCAGCATCGCTTCCATCTCATCTCCGGCGATGTAGATGGATGCTTGACCTGCTCCAGCTCCAGAGGAAGCCTCTTGACTTTCCTCTTGATTGCTTCTTTCTGTCACTTGCTTTCTTATTGATGGCCTAGCCATTGCTTCCTAGAAACCAAGTTTCTAAGCTTCTGAATCCAAAATCCTAGCTCCAAAATCCCTGAGTGCTTGCCTTCTTAGTGAAAGCACCAAAATGTTAGCACCAAAATTGGTCACTAACACCCAAATCCAGATGAAAGCACCAAATCACAGTCACAGACCACAGATAGAATGTATATAGAAAGTATAAATAGGAAGAGCGGTAAGAACTAAAAAGAAAGCAGTAAAGACACGAAATTTATAGTGGTTCGGATGACTCCGGCCTACGTCCACTCCAGAAATTTACTTTTTTATTGATGTAATAAACGATTACAGCTATAGAATGGCAGAATAGCCTTAACCATAGAAAGTAGAAAAACGGAGGGCCGAAGAGAAGAAGATCCCTTTTCAGAAGCCCTATGTGCTGTATTTATAGGCAGAACCAGGTAGTTGGGCTTCTCAAGTGATACAGGCCCATTAAGACTTCGGCCGAGTTCACCTCAGCCGACCTCAAGTCCTTCGTAGGCCAACCCGAATTAACCATGGTACTGACCCGAAGTGATATATTCAACGATTCGAAGTAACATGACCCACCATCGAGTGCCGAACCACTCAAATGCCGAAGCGAAGCACTCTCCAATGTCGAACCACGAAGCCATCAAAGCCGACTAAACCATACCGAGCCACACCCAATGCCGAACGAGGTACGATGCCAAGTGAGGTACGATGCCGGACGAGGTACGATGTCGGGCTAGGTACGATGCCGAGCGGCATCTTCCGAACCACGAAGTCCATCAAAGCCGACCTAAACCATACCGTGCCACACCCAATGCCGAACGGCGTACGATGCCGGACGAGGTATGATGTTGAGCGGCATCTGCCGAACCACGTAGTCCATCAAAGCCGACCTAAACCATACCGAGCCACACTCAATGTCGAACGACGTACAATGCCGGACGAGGTACGATGCCGGACGAGGTACGATGCCGGACAAGGTACGATGCCGGGCGAGGTACGATGCCGAGCGGCATCTATCGAACCACCACCTTATGCCGAGCGACCCTGACTTCTCTGCAATGTCGAGCGACCTTGGCTTCTCTGCAATGCCAAGCGACCCTATGTAGGTCGAACCACCTCACCAAGGCCGAGCCGTACCAACAATGCCGAGCCACAATGACGAATCCTCAAAGCCGAGCGACATTACCAGGGCCGACCGGCCCTTGACTTCCAGACCGAGCCATGTAACCTCTACACTTCTCGACCGAACGACGTATCCAAGTGAACTTCATTATTTTAAACCGAATCCATTATACTCCAGCCTCGATAAACGAGAAGTTGACTAAGTTAAATCCGTCTGTCTGTGGCCTTAACGAAAGGCGGGTTAACAGTCGGCTTTGACACAGGAAGCATGAGTGTGTTGTTAGACAAGGAGTGAACAACCAAAGCCAGTAAATATGATTATTTCATATGTGCGTAACGGCACGCGCTTCACGCGTGCTGAAGACATCTGAATTATTTTGTACATATTGTATTTTTTAATATGTTTAAAAGAAAATGTTTTCCACATATTTAACCATATTTTCTGTTAAATCGTACGTACATACTTAATTTGAATTTTTATTTCTAAGTTGCAATATCTAACTTTTTGTTAATTTAAAATTTTATTTATATTATTAATTCATAAAAAGCGAATTTATAAAGTAGTTTATTTCTTAGATCATATTTTAAAGCGATATTAAGAATTGGTAAAG
Source organism: Allium cepa (assembly GCA_030765085.1). Classification (NCBI taxonomy): domain Eukaryota; kingdom Viridiplantae; phylum Streptophyta; class Magnoliopsida; order Asparagales; family Amaryllidaceae; genus Allium; species Allium cepa. Next base: position 453,949,691 of record CM060932.1, read on the forward strand.
TGATTCGTGTTATATTGTCCCACTAGCATGTTGTATCTAAATACAATTTCAATTTTTTTTTCAAAAAGAGACTTGGTAAATATTTTTTGAGAAAAATTTGAATATGTAAATGAAGCTTAATTGTGAGATTATATTTTTAAGTGATACTAAATTTTGATAACATCTCTAGGAAGATATTTTTGGTATTTCACTCCGACAACAGAAGAGTATGACATCAAATGTATTATAATTATTAATAAAGAAATACAAGTAAGGATATTTTTGACACTTCACGGTCGGATCAAAATTTGGATTTTTACTTGAACTATTAATAAAGATATTAAAGTTAAGATGCTAAAGTAAGTCATGATTATTAACCCATCAAACTCTAACAAACAAAAAGAAGAGCAAAACATATACCATAAATTCCAGTGAAAATGCTAAATATTGAATGTATTCTGACCTAAACAACAAGAGAAAATAAAATAAAGTAAAAAAATAAAATAACAGCTATTCAATATTCATTTTCATTCATCAAAGGTTTCCTCATCTCCCATGCGTTAAGCTCTGAAACCTTAACATCTTCTTCCCCGTAATTAAACACAAACAAATGCGCTTCAACGCCTACTGCCATACTTGGGTAAACTCGCGATGTCATGCAAGTTCTTCCTTCACCTCCAAAACTCTCCACCACAGAATGATCAATCTATAAATTTATCAAACATTCAGTAACTCTTGAATATCAATTCTTCACTGAACAAAGAAAAAGGAAAAAAGCAATTAAAAAGAATACTAAGAAATCATACCAAACTTCTTAGCGACATCATTCCGTTTTTCTTGATGTCTACATCAACAAATCCACCATATGTTGGTTTGTACAGTCCATCTCTTAATGTTGACCTGTTTTAAAATCAATAAAAGTAAGTGTTTAGTTCAATTAAGTTACAAGGAAGGAAAGATAGGTAGGAGAAGTAAAAAACCTTGATGGATCATGACACATAAGTGCCACGTATTTGTTAGGAGCTTTGAATATTCTGAAGAAAACTGAAGTATGCTCTTCCTTCTTTGAAGAAGCTAAAGTTAATAGCCCGAAAGGTCCTACGCCACCTTTTACATTTGTGCCCTTCTTTTCACACAGCTTTTGTGGGTCAGTCCATTCTGTTTCAAATGCTTCGGCTTTCGCCAAGTTTGATAGTTGAAATTTCACCTCTACGTCAGCCTATAGATTCATTAATATGGGTTAACCTACAAACATTTTTTAAAATTTACAGCTTCTAATATAACATTAGACTAAAGCTTTACTCACCTGGGCAGTCATAATCCCAGAAATCTCAAATGCATCTCCACTTTTTAGTTTCTTACTTTGCAAAGTAACATGTTTACCTCTAAGAGTCTCCAGCTCTTTAACTGGCCACTGCACAAGTTGTTTCCCATTGCTATCAAGCCATATTTCTCTTGGGATTGTCTACAACCAAAATTCAACAAATAAGTATTACTGCTATATCGATAATATGTCTTAAAAGTTAAAACTTATCTTTGATCAGGACATATGTATCAAAGTTTAGATATAGCTCCACAAAGTTAACAAAATCATACCTAAAATAGTTGCTCAGTAAATGTGCAAGATTTAACATGCAGCGTACATAATCAAAACAGAGCGAAGCTACGTTAAAATATTGATGCAGTTGTCAAAATGTCAAAGTTTTTTCATTATTTACTCACCTGAACACCAGCCCAACCTTTGTCGATGTCATTTTGCTTACTATCAGACTCATTAGACCATCCCCATAAAATCCTCCTCTTTTTACCGGCATCAAAAAACGTCTTCGAAGCATAAAAGTTACCATAATCATATCTCAAGCCCGATGAATTATCCTGCAATTCACCATCCGGTACATATCTATCCATTTTATGATCATAGGATCCAATAGTATAGTATTCGAATCTCGTCAAATCCAAACTATTCTTAAGCACATATTTCACGTTCATTCCATTTTCCGAACTGTCCAAACCTTGCCTTCCATCTGTAGCCACAGGGTAAAAATCCGGACACTCCCACATACCCGTACCCTTGACAGAGTGCAAAAAGTGCTTGGCTTTAGTCCAGTTTGCAAAATCTTCACTCCTATACAAAATAGCCATCCCTCTATTATTCTTCTTGCTACCAACCACTATCCTCCATTTCTTATCGGGTCCCATCCATGCGGTTGTTGGGTCACGAAACTGTGTTGCATTCATCCAGCTCTCCGGCCTTATTATCGGGTTGTAATCTGGCTTTTCCCATTCGGTTAAGTAAGGATCCGATAAGTTTTTTGGGTATGCAACGTTCTGGACCTGACTGTTTTGTGCATCTATGATGCCAGTGTAGAGGATAGCAGGTTTGTTACCGGGTAATATTGTTGCGGATCCAGACCAGCACCCGTAGATATCGAACGGTTTGGATGGGAAGATAGCGGGCTGAATGGATATCCAATTGATCAGGTCTAGTGAGATGGAGTGGGCCCACACTATGTTGCCCCATATTGACCCGTAAGGGTTGTACTGGTAGAATAAATGGTAGATGCCGTTGTAATACATTGGACCTGATTGGTTGAATATTATTTTATAAATATGGTTAGATGAGACAAATTTAAGATATGGTGAGTACAATTTTATATGTTGTTGAAAGATGCATACCATTTGGATCTGGTTGTCATATTCGGTATTGAAGGATCCAGCGAAAGCGAACATGGTGCAGAAGTAGAAAACAAGTTAGAATTATTAGATTTAAATATGATGATATTAATGTGTCAATAACTTGGAAAATGTATCGAAATGCAAGTTGATCAACTAGTTTGTGTTTATTTGCATGACATAAGTTCCAACTTCCAAGACTTTCTTTTGTTGACTGATCTGATTTATTTATGGCATATCATACCATCATTTAATATATATGTACACACACAACTGCTGAAAATTGAAGAGAATTAAACCATACATAATTTTGTTTTCTAATAAATTCTTTTTACTATAAACTTAAATTTGCAATGCAGTAACTGCCATGACATAATATTTAAATCTAAAGTCAAACTTGCTTGGTAATAGTGACAAAAGCTGAAAAAAAGAAACCTCATATTTGATTAGAAGAAGATTGCTAAATTTGGCTGTAAATCTGTTTTTTAAGTAATTGATTTTGATAAACCGGAAAAGTATACATAACAGAAACAACTGTCATCTGAAAACTACTCTTCTAATTTTATTCGAAAATGTCACAAAATATATTTGGAACGAAAAGTTTGATTGAGTAACACAACATTATTCCAGCCACAAAAAATGAGTACAAATTTGGTCTAATTTTGAAAAGTCGCTTGTTATTTTTTTGCACCACGTTTAATTTTTTTATAGATTTCTTTGTCACTATTAGTTTACCATTTGTTATTTACAATTTACATTACTACGTAAGCGCAGTTGTACATACGTAATAAAGAATTGAACCCATAAAAGCAATTGAATTAGTAATGCAGTTTGTTTCAATTATCTGTAATTTTTCTAATCAAAGTAAAGCTAAGCAATCTAGATACAACTTTTTAGTCTTCAAAATACTAATTAAGTTCAACATTGTCTAAGAAATTAAAGTTGATAAACTAATAAGCTATTATGGCATGTGTGTGTGTAAACACATATACACGTATATGTATATATTTGAAAGAGTGATAAATAAGCTCTAGTGCCCGCAGTTCTGTCTTTTTAATCAGAAACTTTAAAAAAAAAAGTGGAATTTGTGAACTAAAAACAAAAAAGAGAGTATTTTGTAGCTATCATGAATTAGACATTAAGAAGATTTCCACAAATCATACCCATCTAATATCATATTTTGTGTAAAATAATATAGAAAACTATATATGCACAATTTTGAAATAATACAAAGGGTATGTGCAAAATGCGCTTGAAGGAAAACGCGGTCAAAGCGGCATTTTCAACCCACGTTAACAAATACAGAAGGAGATCCAACGGCTGTGATACGTTGACGTTTTCAAAGCGCACGTACGCTCTCATCGCCTGCGCAATGGAATATACGAAAATTCAAACAGGCTGTGTAGGAGCATCGATCACTCAGTCAGCACCGAAAAAATATAATAATCTTTCTCGAAAAATATATGCTAGATTTATTTTTGTTAAAATCGTTCATGCAGGAAGATGACGAATATAAATGAAATAGATAACAAGTAAAAGCAGATCATGTGATTTTGTATATAAGATAAGTCGTATACGACTCTAATTTCGCTTCATAAGGAATCCATGATCTACAGCATAAAGTATGAAACATGGCGATATAAATTATAAGAGAATTAGTGTACCATTGATCCAATGCTTAGGGGGTTGAAAATGGTAACCAGTTCTGTATTTATTATCAACAACAGTTGCTGGGACTGAAGCTAGTTCTCTGATTGCAATATGAGAGGCTTGCGCTAGACCCAATAATAGCAGTAATGCACATATAGTAATATTTGATGGAGCCATTACAAGTTTTTGCGAACTCATTATGTTATTTGAGAAACGAGAAAGAAACTGAGGACGAGAGAAAGATGGATGAAAAAAATGAAGAGCTTGAATGGTTTATATAGAGTTAGATCGGGGACTTTATGGATAAGAATGGGTTTTATTGATAAACCTAACAATTAAGATTTGAAAATCAGTGTATAACGTATTGAAAACAGCCGTTGAAAAAGGTGAAAAAATATGTTGTGCAGAGTTGTGATATGATACGACCATAGCGTATGATCTTAAATGTATACATTTTTCTTCAGTTAATATTTAATTGTGTTAAGCAAACAAGTGTCCTGTGAAAGATATACATAAAAATGCATGCACTTTATCCATATGGAATATGGATAGTCATTGAGTTGACTTTTCTCAATAAATTACTGCAACTTCTACGCAAATGGAAAAAAACTTGCACTTTCACATCCTGTAAAAAATAAGTTTTTTTCTTTTTCTTTTTTGGAATCATTAAGCTTAGAGCATCTTCTACAGCATATTATAGGTTAAAAAATGTAAAATGTAACATGTAAACATTCATCAACGGATGTTACAATTTGTAACTAAATACAAATTTAGAATGATAGTTTGAGAATTTGTAAAGAAAATATATCCATTAGATCTTTTTTAAGTGCTAGTAAGATTTAATAATATTTATAAATGAGCATTTTAAACCAGTAAGAATGGTTATTTACTAAATCCTATTTTTAAGTGATATTAATATTTGATAAAATATATATTGATTGACATTTTAAGTATATCACATTTATATCAAAAAAGGATGGCACCAATGATATTACAATTATTATTACGAGTGTTGCGTTGCGGCACGCACTTCGTGTGTAATGACATTTGTGTTTCGCACGTGAATTATTTTTGTACTAATTGACTATATTTAACACATTCAAAAGTAAATAATTTGCATAATATTTAATTGTATTTTTTGGTCGAAATCATGTGTATGTGGTTTTAGTTTTTATTTCCAAGTTGCAACATCTAATTTTTTTGTTAGTTTAAATTTTCATTTCTGTTATTAACAATTAAAGAATGAAATTGTAAATGATGTTTGTTTGTTAGATCAAATATTTAAGTGATGGTAAAATTTGATAACATTTATAAAGGGACATTTTAAATTGGTAAAGAAAGTTTATTTGTTCGATCTTATTTTTAAGCGATATTTAGATTTGATAATATCTGTAGAGGGACATCTTAGGTAGTTCACGCTGATACAAAAAAATGTGACACCAAAGATATTACAACTATTGATAACGAGCATCACGGCACATTCTTCGCACGTAAATTGTTTTTCTATAAATTGCATATGTTTAACATATTCAAGAGAAAATGTATTGCACAAATAGTTAACTATATTTTTGCGTTGAAATTATATAGAGTTATTTTGAAAAAAAATTCTAAGTTACAACATTTAATTTTTATACTAGTTTGAATTTTTATTTCTAAATTACAACATCGAATTTTTATGTTAGTTTGAATTTTTATTTATTAGATTCTATTTTTAAGTGATGTTAAGTTTTTATAACGTTTATGGAGAAGCCTTTTAAATTTGTACAGAAAATGTATTTTTTAAATCATATTTTATATAATATTAAGGTTTTACAATATCTGTATTGGAGCATTTTTGATAGTTCAGACCAACACAAAAGGAAAATGTGACACAAAAGGTATTACAACTGTTATTAAAGATTAGTTGCTTGTTTTGGAAGCAGCGGGGTTTTTTTTTTAAAAAAAAAATTGAAGTTGTGGATATCAAGGGAAAATTTTAAAGAATCGCATATAAAGAGCAATTTCAGAAGTTCATGGTTGGAAAAAAAAAGTTGTTTTTCTATTCCAACTATTAATAAAGATTTTGAGTAATCGCATAACGACTCAATGAGGGCCTTCTATAGGTTAATACAACTAAGTAGAAATAAAAATCTTATGTAACGACATGCAGTAGTCCTCTTAGGCTTAAGAGTACTATAGATTTAAAGAGACAACGACATTTCGAATGCGGTCAATCACATGACATCGCGATCATGTTACGACTATAGTTGGACATGCGTTGAACTACTTGTAGTGAAACCCTACTGAACAGATGATTTGTTTCCTTCGTTGTAGAAGATTAGTACCACCATAATTGATAGTCAACTTAAAACCAAAATCTCCAGCCCTAGTAAAACAATTAATCGATAAATGTTATCAGATTTAACCGAGGATTTTAAAGTATTCTACGCAATTAACTACAGATATTATTAGAGTTTTTGACCCATTGATCAAACTTTGCCGAAAACATGCAAACATGCACAAGATGTAGCCCAATAAAAGTTAGAAATAGGATTTTCCTAAATGTTCTATAAGCGTTAGAACTTGTGTTCGATATTGTATTTCAGCAAAGTCTACAGGCTTTAGTTATTAAATTATTCGAATATTAAATTAGGAGCGATTTTAAACCAAGGAGTCACCACAACTATGTTATTAGCTAATTTTTTAGTTCAGGCACTTTGAAATCGCTTTGTAAATGTTATATTAAATTTTTATGACATTTTCATTATTCGATCCTTAAAATTAACTAAAATAATATATAGTTGTTATCCATTCATTTAATTAAATATATTGTCTTAAATTTTATGTGTGTGTACGTATATATATTTTATACAGTAATTAGGCCTGAAGTCAGGAAGTCTCGATGGTTAGAACGATAGATTTTGGTTTTGAAGAGAACCTGATAAATATTACTGGTGGTAACTTTTCAAGTTAATGTATGATATAGCACGAGAAATATAAAATTCTATCAAGAAATATTACATTATAATCAAGTAGAGAAACAATATACATATAAAGGCAGGTCGATACAATAATTCATTACATGACCAAGTACATCAGGAGGAATCAAGATTAAGGAGATAAGAACAAGACTAAAAGAACAAAAGAGATTCAAAGGCAATGTTAGTAGAACACAGAAGACTTAAGGAACAAAGACTGGAAGGGTACAAGACATCAATCAGTCAGTTTTAAAGTATATCGAGTTATTTAATTGTTAAAGATCCCATGTCGATTCTTTGAATCTTCTCTTTAAAAATTCTTTATTTTGTTCTTCGATAATCATTTTATAAAAGTTCAATTCGGTTTTACAAGCTAAAAGAGTTAAAACAACTTTTAAAGAAAGTGTCATCTTACACCAGGATATGTCAATATATCCAATAATATATGTTGATATATCAACCACTAGTTGCAACTTTTCAACGTAAATGAACGGATACTTCCATTCATCACTTCGCGTAAAGTCACTTTTCTTCATCATTTGTTTAAAGGCTTTGGACAACAAATTTTTCAAGAAAATTCTCTCTTATTTGTCCTACTCTCTATATTGTCACATTTTATAGAAATGTCCAATTACTCACATATACTTATACTTTGCAAATCCACGCTCTTTCTTCACAGAGTTGTAAACTATTAAAAAATTAGAGGGTCCACCTACAATTCTCTATCATTTAATCTCCAGTCTTATCATATTCCTCAAAGAAATCAAAGATATATTGCAGCTGAAGGTCTATAAGAAGTTGCATTGAAGGCTACTTGAAATTATGATCAAAAGATTCAATTTCTTGTACATATTACTATACTATTTGTCTATAAAAGTGTATCCTGAAACCCATAGAATGTCAGGATTATATAGATGATCATCCATGGAAAATCAAGAGGTCATGTATTATTGCAACCCATGGAAGTGCAAGAGTATGATATGTCCTTGCACCGATGGAAAGTCGGAATAGGTGTTGCTTGCCAACCGATTAAAAGTCAAGTTGTAAATGTGTACTTTCCTCCCATGGAATTATAAGTTTGTTATAGTGAAAATTCTATGTGAGGTATAACACTGGATGTAGGAATGAGAATCCAAACTAGTATAAAAATTCTTGGCGTCCACTCTTTTCTTTTACCACATTTACTTTCTGATCTTATAATATTACTACCTGTGAATTTGGTTCGGTTTTGATAATTTTGATAATGACGATATAATTTGGTATCAATTTTAGAAATATTGTTTACTCCCCTTTAGTGTTATATTAGCCTTAAGATCCATTTCGCACAGTTCTAGGATAGCGCATCCATATCTCCACACTTAACATCAGAGCTTTTTGGTTTTCAAAATTTCGTAATCTGAATTTTCGAAAAGTTTAAGTGGTTAGTAATACAAATATCCATTTTAACGCATTTTTAGATCGACAATCTTTTGCTAGAGCACTACCTTTTAATTGTAGTAATTATGCTTATTGGTCATGTAGAATGAAAATTTTCTTACAGTCTAATTGTTTAGATATATGGAATATCACACAAACCGAGCATCCTAAGCCCAGACAAATTATGCACAATGGTCCAGTGAGCAAAAGACACAAGCATTCACTAATTCAAAGGTAATGGATATTGTAAAGACATGATATTTTGAACCATTCAAATCGACAATCATCCACTCATATCAAATTGAATTGCTCAAAACAACATATTATTAATTTATATTATGCAAAACTCAGCATATATAGAAAATAAATCAATCGCATGATCACAGATACAGAGTAATATAACAATAAGCAGCGGAGTAGATAAATAATAGTTCATGAAGCTACTATAAAGCATCAGAGTCTAAAACAAAGTGCAACAGAATCTCAAATATAAATGAATCTCCAATACATAAGCAACTGACGAGTCCGAACATAAATGAATGGAATAAACTGAAATAACTGAAAGCTGGATAGATAGATCTTTAAACAAAGCTCCAATCTTCAAAGGTGAGTCTCAAACGCTGTGACACTCGGTCAAACCCGAGCATAAAGAAAAACACAAAACACTCGAGTCGGGATTAACGTTCTTATACCAGTAAATTAACTCAAGTGAAATGTCAACTGAAATACAAGTAACCTAAAGGTTGTTTGGGATCTTCCTCCTCTAAGGATCCGTGGAACTACCTATTATGTAGTAATATACGCTATTATAATATGTATATAGTAAATAAGATATTAAAATAGCGTTAAGGCATTACCCATATCCTCCTTAACACATTTTATATATTCTCATACTCTATACAATGTCGTATGCTCCATCAAACTGGTGGTTCACCCAGAGGACAACACAAAGGTATTTTTTTTTTTTTTTTGTAAATAATAATAAAATTAACCATCACCAAAATGCTGTCAACAAGCCTGACAGGTAACTCAAAACCAAAACAGAACAGCCGAATCAATCAAACTCCATACATAGTCTAAATAAGCAACAAAAAGCGGAGCAAAATAAACCCACTCTGCCAGGAAAAGGACAGAAGAAATAAGAAAGCTGGCCTAGGATAACCAGGGGTTCCGGGAAACCACCGTCCCGCCAACATCGACATCGAGCTCCGGCATAGCCACCGCCAGAAGCCGATGTCAATAGCCAACCAAGCACAGCAGCAACTGGATACAGAACTAGCGAACAAGAAAACCAAAGCCAGACGACCGACAACCAACGCACAACAGAGCTGGAAGCGCAGAGAAAGAACCAATATGCGGGAAGAAATGCTCCAACCCAACAGCAGACTTCCAAAAGACAAGAACCTGGAGCAATAGCCACGAAGTCAGAGGTAAAAGGGGGGGGGGGGCGGGGGGAAGGAAGAAGAGGAAAAGGAAACAGATGGACCAATAAGGAGTCCCTGGTTCGGCAATCATCCAATACCCGCTCTATCAGAGGAGGTAGAGCAGTGAATAGATAAAAGCTTGACTAAGTGACGCGAACGAGCACTGGCCGATCCCTTGAAAGGCCGGCCACGAAAAGCGAGGAAGACATCATCCCTAACCCGCCGAGCAACGGATAGAGGATCCATAGAAACCTCTTCGAATAAAGCCTTATTCCTCGCACACCACAAATGCCAACAAATCAAACACGGAATCAATCGAAAGAGGATAGAGCGAAGCGATTTCCCAGTGCAATCAGACCACCAAGAAGACAGCAAATCATTTGGCGATAAAACGATGCCACCGACTCCCACGAAATTACCGAAATAATTCCAGGTGGATCGAGCACACCATCCACCGAAGAACAAATGAGTGATAGATTCCGTTTCCCCGTTGCCACAACACCTGCATCGGGAAACAAGCGGAATGCCAATGCGCTGAATGTTCTCATCAACCGGAAGACCAGAGTGAAAAATACGCCACATCAAGAGAGAGACTTTCAGCGGGATACGAGCATCCCAGATGTAGGCGAAAAGGGGAAGGATAGGATTAGGAGAGCGAGAGGATCTCCAAGCCTTCAGGATAGTAAAAGGACCCCCATCCCAGCCAGAGAGACCGCCATGAGAATCGACAAGCACCTTAACCGATTGCATATGCTTCCAGGTCTCGCTGGCGTAAGAAGGGGAGCCAGAGAAACCAGAGGGCGCCAGTCTCCGATACTTAGCATGAAGAAACTTGGCCCACAAGGAATCGTTAGACCCAAACCTGGACCACAACTTGCAAGCGAACGCCGAGCACATGTCCTTCGGATGACGCAGCCCTAAGCCCCCCTCAGACTTTGGACGACATATGACAGACCATGACACCCAATGGTGTCTACGGTCATCACCCTTCGAACCCCAGAAGAAAGAGGACGCCAAAGATTGAAACGAATGAAAGAAAGAGGCAGTGGGAGACATAGCAGCGAAGATATGAGTTCCCATAGAACTCAGAACCGATTGAATAAGCACTAATCTACCAGCCTGAGACAGAAGACACGCATTCCAACGGATAATCTTACCCCTAACCTTATCCGTAAGAGGATCGAAAATGGCATTAAGCTTCCTTCCTCGGTATAGGACTATACCTAAATAAGGAAGTGGAAGGGAAGAGGCCTTGAAGCCAGTAAACGTCTCGACCCACGAAACACGAACAAGGTCCATATCCTTCGCGGGAATAAAACAACTCTTAGCAGAATTGACCAATTGGCCCGAGCATCTCTCATAAAGATGAATGAAACGAATAAGACGACGAACAGATGACCGAGAGCCGTTAGAGAAAATAACAATGTCATCCGCAAAAGACAAAGAGGAGACGAGAGGACATCCGCTCGGAATCCCGAAACGCTGAATCTGACCATAAACCGTCAAGGAGTGAATGCCACGAATGAAGGCCTCGGCCGCTATAACAAAAAGAGAAGGAGAGAGAGGATCGCCCTGACGGATCCCTCTGCCAGCCCTAAAAAAGCCATTGGCCGAACCATTAATGAGAACAGAGAACCAACAGTTGGAAATGAGCCTCCAAACCAAATCAATAAGGGGCTCAGGAAAACCGAAAGCACGGAAGACCCTAATAATGAAAAACCAGGACATACGATCGTATGCCTTTTCCATATCAAGCTTGAAGAATGAGCGATAAGGCATGTGACAGGGCATGCGAGGCAATGCCAGGGTAGATACACCGTTTACGGATCCGAACTATTGGTAACGCATAACAGCTACTATCGCCCACCTCGAGACACACTTTCAAATCAAAAGTGCACCAATCAAATCACAAAGAAATAGAATGGCATCGAAGAAATGTGCCTGATCGAAGGAATGACCTCACTTGGCCCGGCGCGGCTCCTGTTTTAGCCACATTAAGCTGACTCACGGGAGTCAGGGCTACATAAATACCTCATATAGAATCGTCATCAAACCATCCTACTTCATTCTGGAATCTTCACCATGTACATAGTTGTTAAAATGGTTTTCAGTATTGGTAGAGTGTATGACAATATCTGATCTCGGTCTCTTTAACGTTTAAACGCTTATTTCACACCGTGGTCAGTTCATTTCAAATAGTTCATACTCCATACCAAAATATCATATTCATTTCAAATCCATATCAATTCGATTTCATTATTCACTTTAAGTAATATTCATTTCCAAAATCGTAACACTTTCAAAATTATAACACTTTCGAAATCATAACACTTTTAAAATCACAACCCTTCCAACTTAAACAGTTTAGATATTGAAAATAGTATATATGTTAAAATACTTTATATAATAAAACAGTTTCCTCCAATTCCACAAATCGATTCAAATCAACTTAGATTCCAAAATTCAATTTAAATCAATTCCAGTTCAACACTTTTAAATTTAAAGGGTTAAAGATTCAATTCAAATTCTCATTAAACCATTTTGATTTTATCGATTTCAAATCCGGTTTTGAACTACTTCTTCAATTCCAATAGGATTCAAAGTTTAAATATTCAAACATTTTAATATAAGTTTCATTTAGATTTTAACATTTAACTTTAATTTTGTTCAAATTGGAAAATATTCACTTAATCATTTAATAACAATTAAATAAAATCTCAGTTTATAAATTTGAATCAATATTAAATATTCAGTCTCAATTTCACTTAAAGTTGAGAATATCCGTTTAATCATTTTTATCAAATCAAATTATAAATCATACCTTTCAAAATCACAAAATCAATAATTTCAAATCATTTTTATTTAAATTCAATTCTTAAATAAGCCAAATTACAAATCAGCTTTAACTTATCTTTCCAACCTTTAATTATTAAAGTTATAATTTTGAAAATATAAATTTAGATAAATATTTAAACATAATATATATATATATATATAAAGTTATAAGAAAGATCTTAAAAATTTTATTTTTCAAAACTAACTTATAAATTTAAAATTTCCAAAACATAAAATTTTAAGATCTTAATATATATATATATATATAAATTATATATTGTATTTCAAAATCAATATTTATTAAAACCCATATATTTCTTTTCAAAACTTTGGAAATCATTCTTTCAAAAATAGCCTAATGGTGTCCGCATATAATTTTCTATCCTATGGTCAAGTGATACAGATATTTCTCATTTCAATCCGCAATATAGATTTAATATTTATGGGTATATATCATTTTAATCCGCAATTCTAGAATTTAAATTCAATGAAAATCGATTGGGTTTATCATTTCAACCCATAACGATCTTCCCCTAATCTATAATATCGTTCGGGTATGTATCATTTCAATCCATAGGGATTTCTAAACTAACAGGAAACTTGCAGAGTGAAAACAAATATGATAATAACATAGCATATCAACAACATGCATATGTCATCAATAACAAATTAAATCATAATATAACTGACAGGTTATAGTGTCATATGTCACAGGCAAACAATTGCAGATATTGGCATATCATATTTAATAATTAAATAACTTAATAATTCGAATTGAACAGAATATTTCAATCATCATTTCATATGAATTAAATTTACTATATATAAGAATGTTTATCGTGAGTGATTGCTCACCTTTTGAGGCTAGAGAGAACATGACAAGCACACGGAATAAATCACAAATTCGAAAATTGATTAATCCAAACAACAAATCTCAAAACGAAGTAAGCTTAACACAGATTTGATGGACAAGGCTGATAAATAAGAATCAATGCGAACAGATTAAATCAGCTTGATATAAATGGAAAATAGATATCATATTATTATTATTATTATTTTATAAAAATCAATATTTAAATTTAAGACAAACATTAAAATAAAAAATATATATATATATTTCAAAATCATAAATTTTAAAACACATATATTTAAAAATCAAAGACACACACACACACACACACATATATATATATATATATTATATTTAAAACCCAAAACTTATATATATATATATATATATATATATACTTTAAAAGTGGAATCCAAGTATGCTTTTTATTTAATATATATAGACACACACACACTTTAAATCTAAATATATAGACTTGCATATATATATATATATATATATATATATATATATATATAATTTAAACTTAAAATTTATACTTCTAATCTAAAATACTGACTCATATATATATCATATTCCTTCGATTCAAAGCATCTATATATTGAATATAAAACAGTATATATAAAATGTACATATGTTATAATATATATTTTTGGAAACTAAACTTATGTATATTTGTATATATATATATAAATTAATATATAATCACATACATATTATATTTTAACATCGATATTTCTTACAAAATAAATATAAACTTACTTCATGATAATACATATATAACTTATATAAATATATATATAAACAGACAAATTGTATTTCTTATATGAACGTATATATACAGGTCACATATATAACTGACATGACATATACCTTGTAAACAGCTATATATATTTATATATACACACGTTTCAAAATACTAGCATGAACATATTACATACATTTTTATTTTCAAATATCAATATAAGTATAAATACTAACACGTGATATAATGTATATGTAAACAATAGGAGTTGCTCACCCACGTCTGGACTGAAGTGAAGGCGACGAGCTCAGGCTTGCGGAGGGTTCACGGGTCAGATCTGGTCGCATCATGTGGGAAGATGAGGTGGAGGTCATGGAGGAGGAAGTGGCGGATCTCGACGCTGTCAGGGGGTGTGGTCTGGAAGTAGTTACGTGGCAACTTTGGGCGGAGGAGAGGAGATGATGGCCGGTTGGGTTTTGATTGGCTGGGCTTGTTCATGGTGGAGGGAAGGATTCGGTGAAGATGTGATGAAGGGCGGGCTTGTGTATGTGAGGAGGAAAAGGGGAGTTCGGCACTGTCAGGTAGAGGGAAAGGTAGCAGGGTTGTGGAGTTCGATAAGGGATGAGGATTGATGATGGGCTCATTGGTCTATGGCGTGGCTGAGGCGATGGTGACTGGCTCGCTGGAAAGTGAAAGTGAAGCAGGTGGAGCTACAGGGGAAATGGATATAGGGGATGGCTTCGGTTGTGAATGTGGTGGGCTGGCAAATGATCGGGGAGGGTGAGTGTGTGGGACAGAGTTTGTCACAGGCAGGAGTTTGTGGTACTTTGGTTGACGCACCAAAGGGAAGGTGGTTCGATCGGGTCAAAAATAGAAGGGGAATGGTGTAGTCACGTGGGTCTTGGCAAATGGATGGAGTATCAGGTGGTGGAGGCAGCAACAAAGGAAGAAGGTTGAGCATGGTGAAGCAAGGATGGTCTGTGGAGGTTTGTGTGATGATCCGCAATTTTGGGCAAAATAAATTTAATAATCTGTATTAATAATTAAATTGATTTAATAATTTTCTTTTATAATTTTAATTTAAATTGGCAAATTTATTCTTTTAAAAGCAAATAATTATTTAATTGGTAAATTTTATCTTTTTAAAGTTAATAAAATGTTTTCTATTTATAATGTATATATATATATATTTGTATATATTGTAAATAGAAAAACTTTGGTTTAAAATTTAGTAAATAAATAACCATATAGTTCAAATTACTTAAGTTAATTATTTAATTGTTTAAAGTATCTTTTAGCTAAAGTTTAAATTTAAAGAAGATTAACATAAAAGATTTGTTTTATTTTCTTTTTAAGTATTGCTTGATAAATATGATTCGAAGAGATATATAAAAGTTTAAAATACAATTTTACATATGATACATTAATACATATAATAAAATAAGTAATTTATAGTAAAGAAATAGTTTCTTTTATAAATTATTTAAAATTGACAAATTTATTACTTTTAAACAATATTAATAATGTATTGTTTTTATATATATAGATATAAATAGATTTTAATAAAAATTGAATTGTATTTTCAAAATTTAATGTGTTTTTATATATGTATATATATAAATTGATTTAAATTAGATTTTAAAGTTTAATTTGAATTTGAATTTGGAATTAATTTTGAAATTCAAAAGATAGATATTTTAAAATATTTTGAATTTAAAAATATGTGTAAGATTTTATTTATGTATAATTTGTTTTATTTTATATTCTCTAAGGAAATTCATATATAGATAAGCATTTATTAAATAATAAAGTAAGTATAAAGCTTTTATTAACATTTAATAAATAAATAAAGATAACAAATGACAAATGTAAGTTTGTAAAAGCTTGTTTAATAAGTGTTAGCTAATAAAACTATAGTAATGACAAATGTTAAGGTGTTTTAAACAAGTGTCATTTAATTTTCATTTTTCTTTTATTTTTATTAAATCATATTTTCAGCCTATATAAACATTGTTTCTTATCTTCCTTTCTTTTTTTCTATCTTTCTAAAACGCAAAGCTAAGAAAAATTTCACCTTGTAACAATAACTCAAGAGAAAATCTGCAACTCATCCTTCCACAAACCATAAATCAAGAATTTAAAAACCTGTACAAATTTCTCAACAAAATCTGCAATTCAATCCCTCCACAAACCAGAAAATCAAACCATTAGCCTGCATTTCTTCAATCTGTGATAAAGCAAGCATCATCATCTCATCTCTGAATTCAAGTTCAGATTTTCAAGTTTTTATATCAAACATCAAAAGCCTGTAACTTTCTTCAACCAGAAATTCAAATTTTCACAGTTCAAAAGCTTTTTCAAAAGAAGGCATTTTCAAATAGGTGAGTAACATTTTTTCTAAAAAGTTTAAAAATGATTCTGGTTGCACGTTAAGTTCTGGAATGAATGTGTTTTTTTGTGAATATATATTGGTGAAGTTCTGCATATATATTTGAATGAATAGTTGTGTGTGCATGTCTGTTTCCTGTGACATTCCTGTTTTTTTGTGTTTTCAAGCTCAAGTTTGTTTTAAAATCATTATCTCTTGATCTAGTCTTGGTTTGGATTTAAGTCTTAAAAAAAAACTTGTCTATTTCATCATGAATTATAGTTTAAAATTTTATTTAAATCAAAATAAGTTTGAAATGTCTCTGGAAACAAAAAAATAATAAAGCAAGCTTAACATAAGTGAAAATTCAATCATTCTAATTCATTGTTTCAGACATATGATCTGAAAACTTATCCAAAATCATGATTTTTAAAACTGAAATCATAATTTTTAAAGGAGGGATGAGGGAGCAGTTTAAGGTTGATCGGATTTTGTAGTTTGGGTGGTTTCTAGTGATCTGCTTGATCGGGAAGGTCGGGGTTTTCTCTGGTGGTGCAAGGATGATCGGAGATGGTGGGAAAAATATCAGTTGGGTGTGCAAGTGATTGTGGTGGCGGCGGATGATCGAGAATGTCTGTAACCTTAGATTTTGGTGATGGTTGGGAAATTTTTCATCCACGGCGCCTCTGGATGATCGAGTTCTGCAGAACTCGGGGAAATGGAAGAAAGGAGGTTGGCGAAGGTAGGGCCGGAGGCACAGACACTCCGGCGATCGACATTTTGAGTACGAGGCGTTCCAGGTTTTGGTTGGATGTTTCCAGTTTTGAGCAGAATTCCTCGATTTCTTTTTTGAGTTTGTTTTGAAGTTCTAATGGTCGGGGTCTTATGTTTGGGTGATCGTCGTCATGCATGAGCCATCGTGGATGGTCGGAAGTAGCTACATTGCCGGTGCACGTGCACGACAGGGGGTGTTGTGTCAGTGTTTTTGTTTGAAGTACTGCCTTGAAGTGGGTTACGGGAAAGTATGGTATTTACTCGAGTAATGACTCGAGTAAAAGAAAGTGAAATGGTTTCCAGATTTTTAAAACTTTAAAATTTATACAAAATTTTGAAAAGAAGGGAAGTAATGTTGTTTTCTCGGGTTAATACTCAAGTAGGCTTCGGGTTGAACCCGCGGCAGTAGGTTAGAACAGATTTTAAAAGGTTTTAAAATAAAACAAGATTTTGAATTTAAATAGATTTTGGTTTAAAAACTTTTATAAATCTCTTTTATATAAAATAAATGTTCTTTAACATTTGATTTAAAAGGTTTGTAAATTGATTTAAAATTTTGTTAAAGTTAAATGTGTTAGTCATTTTAAATATTAAATTTAAAAATGAAATTTACAATATAAATTCTAAAGTAAGTTTAAAAGTAAATTGTTTCTAATGCCTTTGTAAATGATAATTAAGTCATTACTAAGGATAAGGTTTTATCTTAAAAATTAATTAAGATTTAAATGATTTGAGATTAGTTAAATTAATAAGGTAATTAAAGAGTCATTAATTTAATTAATGATTATGGATTAATATATAAGTAATTTAAGGTTGTAAGTTAATTAAGTAGAAGTTAATTAATTTATAATTAAGGATCATTAATTAGATAAGTATAGATTTTTAATTAATGATTAGAAATTAATTTAATCAAGTAATTAACGGTTAATTAAGTTGCAGTTAAGCTTAATTAATTAAGTAATTAGAGATAGATTAATTGGTTATTAAAAAACTAATTAATTTGTAATTAAAAGATGATTAATTTAAGTTTAATTACTTAGGAAAGTAATTAAAGAATTGTTAATAGTTAATGAGAGATCATTAACTAGGGATTATTAAATAATTAATTAATATGATTAATTTTAATAATTAATTATATTAATGAATTAAAAATAGTCATTTGTGGAATTATTTAAGTATAATTACTTAATGAAAGTAATTAAAGGAATTAATTACTCAATGTAATTAATTAAAGTAATGTGATTACTTTAAGTTAATTAATTAGTTTAATTAATTTAAGATAATCACTTAATGATTTGTTAAGTATAATTACTTAATGTAATTTATTAAGTGCAATTACTTAGTGAAGTAATTAATGGATAATCACTGGATGTAATTAGTTGAAGGAAAATTATCAATGGAAGTGATTTGGGTATAATTACATTTTGTAATTAATAAGAAGGATAATTACTTAGTGGAAGTAATTAATAATTAATCACTTAGTGTAATTAATTTAAGAATTAATTAAGTAAGTTATTTGAAGATAATTAATTTATGTAATTAATTAAGGGTAATTAATTACTAATGTGATTAATTAGGGTTGATTAATGAATAAAGGTTAATTAAAGATTAATTATTTAATGTGATTAATAAAAGAAGTAATTAAGGATCATTAATTAATACAATTAATGATGTAATTAAGGATTGATTAATTAAAGATAATTAATCAATTATGAGTGATTATAAAGCAATTAATTAATTGTAATTAATGAAGGATTAATGTAATTAATTATAGTTAATTAATTAATGCAGTAATTAAAAGTTAATTACTTTAATGGTTAAGGATAATTAATTTGTGTAATTAATTAAGGCTAATTACTTAATGTAATTAGAGAATGATTGATCAAGGGTGATTAATTAAGATGAATACTTAGAGGGTGATTAATTAATTGATTTTTAATTAATTAATGGTTAAGTAAGCAAGATTTATGTGAAAAAAAATTAATTTAATTTATTTTAAATTAATTAGAGGTGGAGTAATTAATTTAGTTCATTTTAAATTAATTATAGATGGTGTGATTAATAGATCTTTGCTTATGGATGGCTGAATGTTATTGAATGCCTTGAATTGTTTATCTCTGATATGAGATATGTGCTAATTTGTGATATTGGGTGCCTTGGTTAAATTGAGATGATATGGATTATCTATTTGTGATATTGTGGATTATCTATCTATGTGAATATAGATAATAAAAATGAATTGTTTTAACTTTAAAAGAACTTGGACTTAAAATAAGGCGTTTTGGATTTCGATGAGACCGAGATCGGGTTTCCAAGTTGGGATATCCGAAAACCACATCGATGCAAATTAATGTTAGGTCGTGAATCTCAAGTGAAGATGGAGATTCAGAGTGCAAGGGTTATTGTCGTTAATTCTGAGGGTGATTCCAAAATGAGTGTAACGAGATAATGCCTTCGGTTTGTTCGAACCTCGAACGAATATATATGGATTGAATGCTTTCAAAATATCGTCAGGTGGATGATGAGAATTCTAAGATAGATGTGTTCTATAAAGGTAATCATAGCCTCAAGCCTCATCAATCGGGAATGGCTAAAACAGGGGAGGTGCAGCGAGGCTAAGTGTAACAACCCTGTATTTTCTGATTACTGTAATTGTATATTTTAATTATTTTAATTTAAATTCCTAATTTAAAAACTTTATTTTATTTATTAAAATGAATATATTTTGTTAATTGAAATATAAATGTTGATTTTGATGTGGATTAGAATTTCAATCATGCATAAATTGAATATTTCCAGAAAATGTGAATTTTGGTCAATTTGGTCAAACTTTGACTTTTAAATTTAAAATTTAAAAGTTTGAAAATTTTAATTTTATATTTTATTATGAAAGTAAATAAAATTTCAAGAACACTGCTTTTCGTTTTGTTGAAATCTGATTTATAATGTGAAAGTTATGTCTTTTTAACTATTGTGTGAAATTTGCTGTATTTAACAAAATTGTTTATTTTAAATTATATAAATAATCTTTTTAATTGTAATATCTTATTCTAAATTGTATTATATGTTATGTTACATATGTTTTTACCTTTTAAATATTTTTAAAGTGATGTTTGAATTTTTCCAAAGCTCGTTGAATTTATTTTCTATTTTTAAAGGTTGGTTTCCATTTTTCTGTTATTTTCTTTATTTAAATTATATTTAATTAAAATTTATTTATTCATTTTATATATGCATTTTATTTTTATGTTTTTATCTTTATTTATAAATATGTTTCATGTACATACAATTTTTCAAAAGTTCATTTCATTTATTTTCAAATTTTCAAGCCTAGTTTACATTTTCTTTGCAATTTTCTTAATTTAATTATATTTAATTAATATTTATTTATTTATTTTTGTTTATTTACTATATTTTCGTGTTTTATCTGTATTTATACATATTTTACATGTATTTAAAATTTAAGAAGAAATGGTGGAAATTTGAAAGGTTTGTGACTCTTTATTTGCTTAAGCCTCTTTGTATTCTCACCTTTTCATTATCAACCATTACCTTTTCATTTTTCCTGCCTTAACTCCATTGCTTCAGCCGTATCTTTTTCCTCATCATTTTCACGAAAATTTAAGCTTCTCAACTCCAAAAGGATCGGCCATCAACCTGAGAAAAAGTTTTGGTAAAATTTCTATTTCTTTTTTCATGTTTTCCTTCTTGTTCTTATGTTATTTGCATTGCTTTCTTCACCTT
Source organism: Allium cepa (assembly GCA_030765085.1). Classification (NCBI taxonomy): domain Eukaryota; kingdom Viridiplantae; phylum Streptophyta; class Magnoliopsida; order Asparagales; family Amaryllidaceae; genus Allium; species Allium cepa. The sequence goes on from CM060932.1 coordinate 453,971,106, forward strand.
CTAGGCTTGGCACCTCTCCACTCCATCAGCTCCATCATCACCATCTCCATCTACAGCAGCCATTAGCCCCTCCTTTGACCAAAAATTCAGGCCATGACCCTTCACATGAAGCATCACCACAAAAACATTGCAAAGCTTTGCCAAACTTCACCAAAACAATTCTAGCCAAGCCTATACTCCACTATTACCTTCATAGTTGCCTTTGGCCACTCCTTAGCCACCACCACCATCATCTACATCACTTTTGGCTGCCACATGACCACTGACCAGATCTGAAACCCCCTATGGCGGAGCTCCAATTGACCTAAGCCGAGCCAAAAAAGTTGAACAACTTGCCTCTTTTGCATTGTCTTTGGTATGCTTCATGTTAGCACCACTACACCTTCATCTCCACTTGTTTTGATGCCATACCTGACCCAAACCTGACCTATATGATGCCAATCCTGAGCTTAACACATCATTGGCTAAGCTCATGATCCACCTTGGTCGAGCATTCAAATGGTAAAGACAAGGTCTTGTCTTTATTGCCTTGTATTTCAACTTTTTCTAAATAATTTTGTGTTGAATATTCATATGTTATATTGTCTTGTTTTGGGTTGTTTACAAGATGACATATTGGCTCTCTCCACTCATTTGAATCACTAGTCGTGCTGTATCGTGCTTGTCGTGCCTTTGGAATCGTTTGTGTGTCCTAGTGGTCTTCAGCTTGAAAAGGTGAGTCTTTCTCACTCTGACATTTATACTTATGAAATAGTGAATTGATGACAAGTGTTTAGTAATATAAAATGTTATGCAAGTTAATGATGATCATATGATATGTTATGCCATGTTATTACCATGTTAAAACTGTTAATTATCACCTGACATGTGATATATGACATTATATTGTGACACTGACATTGTTTATATTGTTTATGCATATATTCACACTGCATGTTCCCTGTTAGAATAGAATCGCTATGGGTTGAAATGATACATACCCAAACGAACTTTAGATTAGGGAAAAATCGTTATGGGTTGAAATGATAGGCCTGAGCGATTTTTATTGTATTTTATTTGACTTGGGATTGCGGGTTTGAAATGATAGAACCCGGGTTTTCTTTGTAAACCGCGGATTGAAATGATATATATCCGTATCACTTGACCTAGGTTAGAAAATTATATACAGACCCCGTGGTATATTTTTAAATGATATTTATTAAAATATGTATTTTTAAAAGTATGAAATTTTGATTTAAAAATATATATTTTATGGTTTTAAGAAAATTAAATATTAAGTCTTGAAATTGTGAATTTGAGTACGTAAATGTGAAATAATTGAGATTTTAGACTTTAAATTTTATTTTAAAATGTAAATAAATAATGGAAATTAAATTTAAAGTTTTAAAATTATATATGAAGTAAAATTTTAAGTTTTATTTAATTTATATGTTAATAAACAGTGAATTTTGACTTAATAAATGAATGGAGTTTTTAAATTGAATATTTGATCTAAAAATTTTGTTGTGTTAAATCATATGTTAAAATGATTTTAAATGTGAAATTTTGAAGTCTAGAAATATGATTTTTAAGTTATAATAAAAATTTGGAGTTTTATTATTATTATTATTTTTAAAGCTAAAATGAAATCTGGAATTCATAGCATTTTCAAAATGTTGTAGTCTTTTGACAGCATTTTTAAATGCTATTGTTTTGAATCTAACAATTTTTGAAATAACTAAATATCTATTACGACATTTTATAAATGTCGCTATTCTTGAAATAAACCATTTTGGAAAATATAAGCTACGATAGCACTTTATAAATGCTGTCGTTGCTATAATTTGACAATGTTTTGAAATATTATAGATTTTAACACTGTTAGGGCTATATTTTATAGTGTTAAATAATTTAACTTTTGAAATGGATTATCTGTGAAATTTTAGAAGTTTTGAATATTTAAATTTGAATTTTTAAGGAATTTAAATTGAATTTGAATTTAAATAAAGTTTACTTGGTTATGTGTTAAACGGAATGAAATGTAATATAATAAATGAATTTTTGAATGGAATTTTGGAATGTATTTTTGGTAATGATGTTTGAAATAATAAATGAATGACATATTTGATTTTTAAATGATATTTAACTTTGAATATTTGTATTTGAATTCAAATAATGATTTGAATATGAAGTTTTGAAAGGATGTAAAATTTTAATGATTTTGAAATGGTTTGGAAATGATTTGATCTTTATTTTAATAAAGAATGTGAATGTTGAATGATATTTGATTTTTCTTTATTTGATAAAGGAATATTTGAAGTTTATATTTGTATGAAAAGATATTTGGTTTAATTGTAATTTAAGTTTATTTTAATAATATTGGATTTATGAAATGAATATTTCAAAACTACATAATAATGAAATTAGATTTGAGATATGAATATATGGAATTATAAAGTTTAGTTTTGAAATGTGGGATATTAAAGTTTGGAAACATATTAAAATTGGATAGCTTATTTTGTAGATCAAAATCTATATTTGAAATTTATAAGATTTGAAATGTTTTGTTAGAAAACTGAATTGAATTGAAATTGATGGTTTGATTTGAATTAAATTGGAAATTTGAAATTTTGAATTAAATTGGAAATAAATTTGTAAAATGTAAAGAATTAAATGAATATTTCATGATTTCAAATGTATGATTTCAGAATGTTATGATTTTCAAAGTGTAATGATTTCAAGTATTTTGGTTTCGAAAGAGTTATAACTTTGAAAGTATTATGATTTTTGGAAGTGAATATAGGTTTGAGATGGAAATGATAAAGTATAAACTATTTTGATTTGAATATAGTTTTGAAATAAAAACGATTTTGGTTTCGAAGTATAAACTATTTTGATTGAATAAATAGTTTTGAAATAAAAATGGTTTTGGTTTCGAGGCGTAAACTATTTTGAAAGGAATATAGTTTTGAAATGAAATGATTTGATCCTTTTGAAATATAAACTATTTTGAAATGACCACGGCGTTATAATAACGTTTGGTTATTGAAGAGACCGGGATCGGAAGTTGTCATACTCTCTGCCAACTCCGAAAACCACTTTAACAACCGTGTACGCGGTGGAGATTCCAGAATGAAGTAGGATGGTGGCGACGTTCTTGAGGTATATTACGTGGACCCAACTCCCGTGAGTTGGCATAAGGTGGCTAAAACAGGAGCGATCTCGGGCCAAAGGAGGTAGCACCTCTGGTCGGACACATTCCTTTGATACTATACTCTTACTGATGATTGATTAGATGTCCATCCTCCGATTTTGATTGGGAGTGTGTTCCGAGGTGGCGTTTGTGGCTGCTGCGTTACCACCAGCCCGTGTGCGTAATTGGTATATCTACCCTGGCATTGCCTTGTGTGCGTGTCACCTAACATACCGAGCCTTTACTACGAGTTTGTTTTTCTCCCGTAACCCGTGTGGTATCCTCTGACAGTCACCCAGAGTGGAGATGACATGATATTGGATGGACTACTGGGACTATTATGTGTGAAGGGTGATATGGGTAGTCCGGAACGCTATTTAAAAGTATGTTTATTTTACTGTAGACATTATTATAATAGCGCAATATTACTACATAGTAAATAGTTTAACGGATCCTTAAAGGATGGGCGATCCCAAGCATTCTTTAAGTTACTGATGCATTTTTTGTTACTGTTCACTTGAGTTTATTTACAGTTCATAAGTATTTATGTCCTGACTCGAGTGTTTTGTATTTTGCTTTACGCTCGAGTCAGATTGAGTGAGTTAGCATTCAAGATTAACCTTCAGAGTTGGAGCTTTCCTTGAAGATCCAGCCATCTATTTTGCTTTCTGTATCCAGTGATTTCAGTGATGTATTCTGATTTGTACCTGATGTATCTTGTTACTTTTTGTTGTATCATGTTTAACTCTGATGTATCTTATTTTTATATAGTAGCTTCATGAACTACTATTTCTTTTAAATTCCACTGCATTATTAAATACTCTGTGTCTGTGATCTGTGATTATGTATTTATTGTATATTCTGATATTTGCCAAATTTTATTTACAACGCGGTATTTTGAGCAATTCAAGTCCAACATGTGCGGAAACGAATGGTTGAAAATATCGGGTCGTTACACTAAGTGGTAGCACATAAGTAGGATAAGATTTCCCTTGTCTAGAGGTCCTTTTTTATTCGGTTGTGTGGGCAGTTGATTGCAACAACTGTTGGGGTTGTCTTATTCGAGACTATCCAGTAAGGGATGGTTCCGGCTTTGTGTTCTAGGGGATTGTGAGTAATCCTTGGTACAGTGATCTAGGCCACGTACTGTGACGGACGGTACCCCAGTAGCCCTGCCATTGATAGAAAGCCATTCTTCCTACGTGCCCTTACGGTTTTGATTGTATAACCCACTTTGTGGCTAGTATGCTGGAATTTAATCATGTAACAATTTCAGCTATTTCTTATTTATTTGAAAACCCTAGACCCTATTATAATATCACTGGATTTCCTATCAAATGTTTTGGTTATCGTAAGGTAATTTTTTTTCCGTGTTTATGTGCGGGAAGTCTTACGAGATACCTTTTGTTTTCAAAGGCTTTTCAAAGTTAAGCAACTTTAACTTGTTACTCACACCAGACCCACGTCTGACCCGGAGTTCATCTTCTGTTTTCTTAAACTCTTGGGTACTCAAATTAATACGAGTAGCCAAGGGATTCAGGTTAGCTTTGATGAATCTTTGGAGAAGATATGGAGTAGGAGACTTCAACGTTTGTAGATATAGTGTTCCACTGTGTTGATCTCTGTGTCATTTTTGAGTCGTATTTTGAGTTGTAATGACTAGACAGGTATTTATAACCGTCTAGTATGTATTGTATAAGCTGTGTAATTTTAATAGATGTTGTATACTATGTAATACTTATGTGATTAATATAATTTATTCATTCCGCTGTTGAGATTCTGATGTTGTTACGTTCTTTCTTCTCTATCTTTCTCTTTTCTATCCCTTTCTTTCTTAACGATGATGAGTCTTTCTGTGGAAATAAAGGTGGGTCGTCTCATTTGGGTGTTCGGTTAGGTTGGGAATAATGGAGGCGAAGTGGATGGGCGAAGAAAATGGTTTGATGGATTCCAAAAAACAAACAATAGTAATATATATGAACTTTATATTTTTTCCTAAGAAATGAATGGAATGAAAGAAATGAGAGGAGTGGAGAAAATGAAATGCGAACCAACATGTATATCAAAGCAACGGGAAAAGAAAAAGTCAAGATCAGAATTTATGGAAATAATAATGATAGTGGCCATTTGTTTTGGACAATGAACGGTCATTGGAAACCAAAAGACATGCCGATATGGTTAACCGTTATGTAGGTTTTGCCAGCGTACCAGACACCGAAACACAAAAATGAATATACAATAGAGATCAGCACGATGAGACAAATAAAATGGTACAACGATGTCAACAATATCACCTTCCTATCAAAGGTTGAGACGTCGCTGTTCAACCACTGCAAATTTGCCGAAATTAAGATAAATGGGGCTAGAAAAATTCAAATTTGAAGAAACGAAATATGATGTCTCACTTAGAAAATAGTTTACATTTTTACTATATAAAAATATTCAAATTTTGAATATATTTTATTTCCATCCATGTTCAACTAATTTTGAAATTGAAAATTAAACAACAAACTAATTTTATAATTTCCAATAAAATTTATCATTTGCTATGTTTGAATAGACGCATACCAAAAATCAAATTTTTATTACCCAATTCAATTGTTTAAATTTTCAAAAAAAATAGTTAATTACGTTATTTAAACTGTTATAATTTACGGGTCATTGCACTCTCCCCCACTCAAAACTTTTCGTTCCCGAAAAGGAAGGAGACAGGAGAATAGAAACAACCGGATAGAAAAGATAGATTGAACTACAAAGAACTAGACACAACAATTTATTCAAAACCCCAAAATTTCATTTATATTTAGACTGGTTTATATTCATCTAATTGATTTTAATTCCATATATTTTCATTCAATTGATTTGTTTTCAATCTATTAACATTTATTACAAAAAATTCACAACAAAATTTGTTTTATTTAACTCATTTATTAAATCTATTTGATCAACAATAGTTAATTCCACCTCAACATTCAACCTCAATTATTCTTAAGTTCATATTTATTTATTTAGATAGCATTTCCTTTTATTATTCAATTTATTTCACTGACATATCTTGCAATATAGGTTAAGTGTATAACATTTATTATAATCACCTAAATTTTTATTTATAAATCCTCTAACAAAATTCATTTGGACATCTTATTTATTATTGTATATTATTAAATAACATTCAACCCTTCCAGGTAAGTTTTATTAATGTCCTTGAATATAATTGAAAACTATACAAATTTACCTTTTATTTACAACATTTTATTAAGCAAGATTTTAGTTTGGTCAATTAATTACTTAAGTTTTCTCTTGTATAACTTTCAATTACATATTCACCCTAACATTTAACTTTTTGAATATTTTAGCTAAGTTATATATATTAGAATACAATTGATTATTATACAAATAAATTTATCCTAGTTCAACTGTTTGCAGTTATTTTAAATTCCAATTTAAATTTTAAACACTTCAAAATTTTCAATTTTTTTTTATTTCAATAATTGAAAACCCTAACTTAACACGGAATTTAAGAATTAAATTTCCGGTTTCACTTTCCACCATTTTGAAATAAATATACACATATACCTATATATTTTTTAAATCAAATCATACTCAAGAAATTCCAATCAAATCCATCTACAAAATGAAAGTGCAGCAAAACTACTAAGCGGTCTCTCCACTTCGACACTCGAAAATAAATGTCGATGATGTTGCAGTCATCACCGAAATTATTTTCCAACAACAATAGAGGAGAGTATTGACTTACTTCTTTTAAAAATTCTTTTGGAAACAATTTCTACTCGAAAATAATTCAAATAATATAATTTTCTAAACTTTGAAAACCAAATTTTGAAAAGAACCGAAAATTTTATTCTCAAAGTCGTAATTTAAATTCATTTCATTTACAAACCAAATTTATAAACCATATTTTAAAGTTTCATTGCCTTATAATATACAACAATAGTTAATGATTTATGGATGGTAACAAAACAATAAATGATAACCTAGTATTATCATTTCTAACAACCAATTCATTTAACTGCTGAATTTCAGGAAATTATATTTATATAAAATATATTTATACAAAATTTATTTCATTTACCAAATCTGAAAACAATATTGTGTCCCTTTTCTCTGTAAGTGATTTGGAATTTCTATCGACAGGTTGGCCAAACGAATCGATCGAAATGCCAAATCAAACTTAACAACTCAAACAACATAATATAAAACATTTTATATTAATTACAAATACACTTCATCACACGATGATTCAAGAATGGATCCTAGAACAATGAAAGAGATTCGAATTTAGAAGAATCTGAATCAAGCAAATTACACTAAGGAGACATGCTCGAAAGGAAATAAGATAATTAATTGACAAAAGAGAAAGGTAGATGGTCTTATTTAAATCGCAGATGACTTTAATCGGGTCAACCAAGACTTAGACAAGACGAGAACATCATCAACGAAAACATGACAAATAAGTTGAGAACATCGCGGAATTCGTGATTCATGAGATCGACGAAGAAGGCAGTAGCATTTGGTTAATCCAAAGGCATGGCTAACCATTTCATAGAAACCATTCGTCTGGGAGGAAGACTATAGGTCAAGCTTACGAAATAAGGTCGATGCAGAATTCAATTTCCTGCTTGGGAGGGAGAGAAGAGACTTCACCAAACATCAGGGTATTCCCTGACTATCGGGTGCAGTCATGATCACTAGGCAGAGAATCAAACGAAAAGATAAAACTGCCTGCATAACTTCTGAGGCAATTGACGTTGGATCATGAGAGAATTTACTTGGTCATCTACTTAGAGAAATGATTTGAGCATTGCAATAAATAACAGCATCAAAACCGAGGACGTAGAGATCTCCAGTGAATTGACGTCCATCGTAAAGGAGTTTCACGTTTTTACAGATCATACCAAGGTTGGCGGGACCGCCGATGGAATGAGTCATACAAGGATGAAGTCTCCACTTGAGGTTGAAGCTATGTGATGCTCCAGTATCAAAAAGGGAACGAACATGAGAAGACAAGAATGGATTTCATAACAAAGGGGAAAGTTCCAAAATTCAAAGGAAACCTGAGTCAGGGAGGAAGAAGCTCAAGCTCGAACAAAGGTGATTCTATAATTAAATTTACGATATATGCTAAGTTTTTCCTCAACCAGAGCTCTGATACCACTTGTAACGACCCGGTATTTTGAACCCTTCGCATCCGCGCATGTCGGACTTGAATTGGTCAAAACAACATATTGTTAATTTATATTTGGCAAAACTCAGCATATACAGTAAATAAATCAATCATATAATCACAGACACATAGTAATATAATAGTAAGCAGCGGAATAAATAAATAGTAGTTCATGCAGCTACCATAAAACATCAGAATCTGAAACAAAATGCAATAGAATCTCAAATTCAAATGAATCTCTAATACATAAGCAACTGACGAGTCTAAACATAAATGACTGAAGTAAACTGAAATAACTGAAAGCTGGATAGATAGATCTTCAAACAAAGCACCAATCTCCAAAGGTGAGTCTCAAATGCTGTGACACTCAGTCTGACTCGAGAATAAAGCAAAACACAAAACACTCGAGTCAGAATTAACATTCTTATACCACTAAATTAAATCAAGTGAAATATCTACTGAAATACAATTAACTTAAAGGATGTTTGGGATCCTCATCCTCTAAGGATACATGAAACTATCTACTATGTAGTAACATACGCTACTATAATATGTCTATAGTAAAGTAACCTATTAAAATAGCGTTAAGGCGTTACCCATATCCCCTTAACACATTTTATATACTCCCGTAGTCTATACAATGTCGTACGCTCCACCAAACCAGTGGTTTACCAGAGGACACCACATATGTACGGTACAAAATAAACTCGTAGAAGGCACGATAAGGATGTGACAAGGCATACGAGGCAATGCCATAGTAGATATGCCATTTGCGGATCCGGATTGGTGGTAACGCATAGCAGCTACTACCGTCCATCTCGAGACACACTCCCAAATCAAAGGTGCACCCAATCAAATCACAAAGTAATAGAATGGTATCGAAGAAATGTATCTGATCGGAGGAATGACCTCTTTTGGTCCAACGTGGCTTCTGTTTTAGCCACATCTACCTGACTCACGGGAGTCAGGGCTACGTAAATACCACATACGGAATCGTCATCAAACCATCCTACTTCATCTTGGAATCTCCACCACTTATACAATTATTAAAGTGGTTTTCGGTATTGGTAGAGAGTATGACAATATCCGATCCCGGTCTCTTTAACGACCAAATGCTTATTTCACACCATGGTCATTTCATTTTAATTAGTTCATACTTCATATCAAAATATCATATTCATTTCAAAACCACATCAATTTGATATCATTATTCACTTTAAATAATATTCATTTCCAGGCCGTTACACTTTCAAAATTATAACACTTTCGAAATCATAACACTTTTTAAATCATAACCATTCCAACTTAAACAGTTTAGATATTGAAAATAGTATATCTGTTAAAATACTTTATATAGTAAAATAGTTTCCTCCAATTCCACAAATCAATTCAAATCAACTTGGTTTCCAAAATTCATTTTAAATCAATCCCAGTTCAAAACTTTTAAAATTAAAGGGTTAAAGATTCAATTCAAATTCTCATTAAACCAATTTAACTTTATGGATTTTAAATCCAAGTTTTAACTATCTCTTTAATTCCAATAAGATTCAAAGTTTAAATTTCAAACATTTCAACATAAGTTTCATTTATATTTCAACATTTAACTTTAATTTTATTCAAATTGGAGAATATTCACTTAATCATTTAATAACAATTAAATAAAATCTCAATTTACAAATTTGAATCAATATTAAATATTCAGTCTCGATTTTGTTTAGAGTTGAGAATATTCAGTTAATCATTTTTATCAAATCAAGTTATAAATCGCTCCTTTCAAAATCTCAAAATCAATAATTTCAAATCATTTTTGTTTAAATTCAATTATTAAATAAACCAAGTTACAAATCAGCTTTAACTTATCTTTCCAACCTTTTTTTATTAAAGTTATTAAAATTTTAAAATATAAATTTAAATAAATACTTAAAATATAATATATATATATATATATATATATATATATATATATATAAAGTTATAAGAAAGATCTTGAAAATCTTATTTTTCAAAACTAACTTATAAATTTAAAATTTCCAAAACATAAAATTTTAAGATCTAAATTTACATATATATAAAATAAAAAATATATATTTTATTTCAAAATCAATATTTATTAAAACCCATATATTTCCTTTCAAAACTTTGAAAATCATTCTTCCAAAAATAGACCAACGGTGTCCGCATATAATTTTCTATCCTATGGTCAAGTGATACAGATATTTATCATTTCAATCCGCAATTTAGATTTAATATTTACGAGTATATCATTTCAACCTGCAATCCCAAAATTTAAATTCAATAAAAATTTCTTGGGTTTATCATTTAGACCCATAAAGATCTTCCCCTAATCTATAATATCGTTCGAGTATGTATCATTTCAACCCATAGGGATTTCTAAACTAATAGGGAACTTGCAGAGTGAAAACAAATATGATAATAATATAACATATCAACAACAGGCATATGTCATCAATAACAAATTAAATCATGATATAAATGACAGGTTATAGTGTCATGTGTCACAGGTAAACAATTGCAGATATTGGCATATCATATTTAATAATTAAATAACTTAATGATTCAAATTGAACAACATATTTCAATCATCATTTTGTGAATTAAATTTACTATATATAAGAATGTTAATCGTAAGTGATTGCTCTCCTTTTGAGGCTAGAGAGAACAGGACAAGAACACAGAATAAATCACGAATTCGAAAATTGATCGTCCAAAAAACAAATCTTAAAGCGAAGTAAGCTTAACACAGATTTGACGGACAAGGCTAATAAATAGGAATCAACGAGAACAGATCAAATCAGCTTGATATAAATGGAAAATAGATATCATATTATTATTATTTTATAAAAGTCAATATTTAAATTTAAGATAAATATTAAAATAAAAAATATATATTTCAAAATCATAAATTTTAAAACACATATATTTAAAAATTGAAGATATATATATATATATATATATATATATAATATTTAAAACCCAATACTTATGTATATACTTTAAAAGTGGAATCCAAGAATACTTTTCATTTAATATATGTATACACACACTTTTTAAATCTAAATACACAGACTTGCGCATATATATATATATATATATATATATATATATATATATATATATATATAATTTAAACTTAAAATTTATACTTCTAATCTAAAATACTGACCCATATATATACCATATTCCTTCGACTCAAAGCACCTACATATTGAATATAAAACAGTTTATATAAAACGTACATATGTTATAGTATATATTTTTGGAAACTAAACTCATGTGTGTGTATAAACTGATTTATAATCATGTACATATTATATTTTAAAATCCATATTTCTTATAAAATCAGTATAAACTTACTTCATGATAATACATGTATAACTTGCATAAATATATATAAACATATATACAAGTCAGATATATAACTAACATAACATATACCTTGTAAACAGCTATGTATATTTATATATACACACGTTTCAAAATACTAGCATGAACATATGACATATATTTTTGTTTTCAAGTATCAATATAAGTATAAATACTAACACGTGATATAATGTATATGTAAGCAATAGAAGCTGCTTACCCACGTCAGGACTGAAGTGAAAGTGACGAGCTCAGGCTTGTGGAGGGTTCACGGGTCAGATCTGGTTGCATCACGTGGGAAGAAGAGGCGAAGGTCATGGAGGAGGAAGTGGTGGATCTCGACGCTGTGGGGGTGTGGTCTGGAAGTGGTTGTGTGGCAGCTTTGGGTGGAGAAGATGAGATGATGGTCGGTTTGATCGGCTGGGCTTGTTCACGGCGGAGGGAAGGCTTCGGCAAAGATGTGATGAAGGGCGGGCTTGTGTTCGTGAGGAGGAAAAGGGGAGTTTGGCACTGTCAGGTAGAGGGAAAGGTGGCGGGGTTATGGAGTTTGGTAAGGGATGGGGATTGATGATGGGCTCGGTGGTCTAGGGTGTGGCTGAGGTGATGGTAACTGGCTCGTTGGAAAGTGGAGCAAGTGGAGCTACAGGGAAAATGGCTATAAGAGATGGCTTCGGTTGTGATCGTGGTGGGCTGGCAAATGATCGGAGGGGGTGAGCGTGTGGGATGGAGTTTGGCACAGGCAAGAGTTTGTGGTGCTTTGGTTGACGCAGCATAAGGAAGGTGGTTCGATCGGGTTAAAAATAGAAGGGGAGCGGTGCAGTCACGTGGGTCTTGGCCAATGGATGGAGTATCAGGTGGTGGAGGCAGCAACAAAGGAAGAAGGTTGAGCATGGGTGAAGCAAGGATGGTCTGTGGAGGTTTGGGTGTTCGGTTGGGTTAGGAATAATGGAGGCGAAGTGGATGGGCAAAGAAAACGGGTTAATGGATTCTAGAAGATAGAGAACAGTAATATATATGAACTTTATATTAAAATATAATTTTTTTCCTAAGCAATGCATGGAATGAAATAAATGAGAGAAGTGGAGAAATGAAATGCGAACCAGTATGTATATCAAAGCAATGGGAAAAGCAAAAGTCAAGATCATAATTTATTTAAATAATAATAATAGTGGCCATTTTTCCACGGTGGACAATCAATGGTCACAGGAAACTAAAAGTCGTACCAATACGGTTTACCGTTACGCTGGTTTTTCCACATAACTGACACTGAAACACAAAAATGAATACACTACAGAGACCAACACGTTGAGATGAATAAAATAGTATACAGATATCTGTTATGACCTTCATATCAAAAGTCGAGATTTCGTTGTTAAACTGTTGCAAATTTGTCGAAATTAAGATAAACGGTGCTAGAAAAGTCTAAATTTGACGAAAAGAAATATGACGTCTCACTTAGAAAATAATTTACATTTTTATTATATAAAAATATTCATATTTTGAAAATATTTTATTTCCATCGATATTCAACTGATTTTAAATTGAAATTGAAAATTAAACAACAACAAACTTTTATAATTTCTAATAAAAATTTACCATTTGCTATATTTGAATAGACACATACCAAATATTAAATTTTTATTACCCAATTCAATTGTTTAAATTTTCACAAAAAATCAGTTAATTACGTTATTTAAACAGTTAAAATTTACGGGTCGTTACAAATATTTTATTTTGTTCCTTAGATAAAAATGAGTTCAATCAAGTGTCTTTTTGTAAAAGTATATATGAAAATTGAAGTTCATATAAGTCACCCATAAAGGCACTAGTATGGTTAAGTAAATCAATATTTAATTATCATGAGGTGAAAACCTGTCCATGTTTATATGTGGTGTGGACTTATGAGACACTCTTCTTTTTAAAAGTTTTGTTTGGCATCAAAGTCAATCTATGAAACTGTCATATATATTTATAATTCGTGTCTCATGTTGCTTTGCCAAGCCTGATCTGGATATTTTTAATACTCGGGTCAAATCCGAGTAGTTTCAGGATTAGCCGAAGATGGTTGGAATTTTCAAAGGAGAGTTGGGGATCTTCATCAATGTATGGAAGTAGTTTTATTTCCCATTATGTTTTTTGTTTTCAGCATTTGTAACGATACGTATTTATAACTGTCCAAGCCGAGCTTATATTAGACTATGATATATGTATTTAAAAGTTTATCCACTATAAAGATTATTGAAATAATATGTGTTATTCCGGTCGTGTGAGATTCTGTTCTATCTTCTTTTTCTTTTTACCATTAACCATCCGTTTTTTCATTCAATTTGGGTTGGATATGTGTGGTTTATTGTCAATCTAAATGTATGGAAGTGTGAGTCATTACATTTACATTTCTTTAATCAAGTGGACTCGACATATACGATTCAGGCTTAAACTAAAACTGGTGGCTATAATGAAATCCAGCACAACATATAATAAATACAGATCACAGAATCATAGATTAGACAAAGCAGATTATAAATAGATACAAGTCTGAACCGATCCAAAATTGATACATGAGGTAGAATACATGTATACAAAGTGCAACATCTCAAAATATGAATATGTACACAAAAGGAGTCTAGCTCGACATAAGATACAACATAACATCACATATATACATCGATGATAAAAATAACTACTAGCTGATTGATATGACATCCACTCTAAAGCATCAAGCTGGAGGACCTGATACATCTCAGCCTGACCTGAGTATTACAAAAATAATAAATGGGTCAGTCTAGACTAAGATAAATGAGTTAGCAAAAACGAATGATAGATAAAGTGAACTACGTCTCAAATATAGACATATATCGACAAATATCAAACATGAATCAGTAACTTCAAATCACCAAATGCTAAAAATCAAGATAGCTTATTGAAAGCAAAAATCCCTGAAATGATTTTTTGATAATTCAAATAACATAAAATCCAAAAATGTCACAAATAAAGATCCAGAAATCTCACGAAAAGTGGGAAGGCACCAAACTCCAAGATAGGTGAAATAAATTCACCTACATACATGTAGCTCACGTGTAAGTCTATAATCATTAGGATAGGTATGAGACCTATAAACACCAATATAGGAAAAAGTCATATAATCTCTGAAATAGGTATGAGACCTGTAAACATCAAGATAGGTACGAGACATATAAACATCAAGATAGGAACAAGTCCTATAAACATCAAGATAGGTGCGAGACTTATAAACTCCAAGACAGGAACAAGTCATATAAACTCTGAAGGCGAGTCATAAACTCGTCGATAAAAGTGTTAAATTCTTTCATATAGAAACCAAATAGATAACGACCATGTGTCTTATACCACATGGGTTTACCCAAACGTTAACAATATAATAGTAAACTCCACTTGTATGTTATACACTAGAGATTCAACCAAATTCATACAACAACAGCAATGATTCATGTTAGACTAGAAATTGTAAGATAAAAACAAACGTGTAATGGAAGATATTAGCTTAGTACCTCCTATGTCTTCCTGTTTCAACTTCAACCTAGGCTATGATCAAAGACTGGATAGGAATGATCAAAATCAGAAATTAAAGCTCGATTAAATCCCTAATTAGATGCTAGAAAGGTAGAAGAGATTACCTTTTATCAATATACACTAGAATTGAACAAAATCCATTTGATTTCAATCTTTAATTTGGAAATTTAGAAACTAGCATTTTTAGACATAGAGTATTTTTCTTCTTCTAGTTTTGGTGTTGGAATGAGAATGAGAAATAATATATGTATGTTCTCATTTCTTATCTCTCTATTTTGGGCTAAATGGGTTAATATGTAGATCCATTAACCAAGTGTTACTAATTTTTCTAAAACAAGAGTGTTGTTAATTTATATTGTTTTATTGAATACTTTATAAGCACTACTTTAAATTAAAAAAATGTTCTAATTTAAGTAACATTGATTTCTATAATTTTTCCAAAATAAATAACATGTCAAAATCCCTTTTTTATTAATATTGAAATATTTTATCAAATTAAATATAATTTTTTAAAATGAAAAGTTATTCTCCATATTTTTAATAAAATAAACCATTAATTGAGAAATTATATTTCGAACAATGAAATTATTTCCATACAATCTATTTATTAATTTTCTCCATATTATTCTTATGTTGTTAAATATAAGAATTAACATTCTCAATTTATTCTCATTATATGTCCCTTTTAAATTGGTAACATAATAATCATAAATTTCCCAAATTTAATTAATTAATTAATTAAATCATATTTCAAATTTTAAATTTAGGTAATCTCGACCAGGGTTGTTATAGTTATCATCGATTGCTTAGTGTTTCTCATCGTATGGAGCATGGATGGGTGAAGTTTAGGCGAGTGCGACTAACCATGGAGAAAAGCATACATGGTTCGTCATATTTGGGGAACATGAGGCAACGTTTCGGGTTTGGTTCAGGTCATTCGAGGGTGACGTGATGGTGTCGGGAAGGAAGCACTCATGAAAAAGGGTCATTTGGAAGTAGTTTGGCGAATTTTCATGGTCTGAGGAAGCGGGAATAGGTAGCGATGTGCATGGATCGGTTGACTATCTCTGTGTGTGCACGAAGTTTTTTCGGTGGGAGGATTATTTTGGGAAGATGTATTAAGTTGGGTTAGTGGCTTAAGTAAGGTTATTAAATATTTACTAACAAATTAATTTCAAAATCTTATTAATTAAATATCTTGCTTGTACGAGGTTGGGTTCAGGAGCGGTTAGTTGCTTTGGACTTGTAAGAACGTTGGCTTCACGTTGGAGCTGATTTCATTGGATTTGGAGCTAACTGAATTTTGGGTTAAAATCGAACATCATTCGATTTTATTTCAAACCGAAACGCTTCGGCGATAATTGAAATTTCAGCAAGTTTACTCATCTCCGAATAAACTATTAATGTCTATGATGTTATAGACTATTGTTGTATGCATGGATGTTAGTTTATATTGTTGTTTGATTAGTTGTTTGGTTGGAAAACGGATGACTTATTATCTGATTTATAGGAAATTCATATAATTATATATTGTTGTTTGTTCCCCTAGTAGCAGATGGCATAAATAACCATTTTATTGTAGATGACAAAAAGGAGAAGTTGGAGTATTTTCGTAGCGAATAGGTCGCTACAGAAAACACTTCAAAAAATACACATACATATGTGTGATTTACAGAGGACATTTGTAGGGAGACCCATAGGGGGTTCTCTCCATTATTTTTTGACTGTTATCTGCATCTTATTTATATTCTCTTAATGCTCGTATTGATGTTCAGTGGAAATAATTGTGATGGTTTATTTAAATTATTAAAGTGCTGTTATAGGGATTTTTAACTATATTGTCACTTATTGAATATTATCTTCCTAAACCTTTATGTGTTGAACCTGAGCTTGGTTTTTCACAAAATAGATGCAAAAAATTCATTAATCATTTTGATTAACGATATTTGAATTTAATCAATTGTTTTGATTATTGATGTTTAAATTTAATCAATCATTTTAATTAATGATATTTAGAATTAATTAATCATTTTAAATAATGGAGTTTGAGTTTAGTTAATAAATTTTAATTGATGATGTTTGAATTTAATTAATCAATTTAGTTAATGATGTTTTGATTTGATTAATAATTCTAATTAATGGTGGTTTAAAAGTCAATTAATTGATTTAATAAAGGAGTTTAAAAATAAATTAACCAGTTTAATAAAAGTGTTCAAAAGTTATTAACTGGTTTAGTGTTTCAAAGTTAATGAACTAATTTAACAAAGGTGTTATAAACATGATTGATTGATTTATTAAAAAAATTATAAAGTTTGATTAATGATCCTTCGTGATGATTAACAATATTTTAAATTTATAAAGATATTTAAATTGGTTCTATCTTTTGGGATAATAAGTGTTGTTTTAAGTTTATAAATGCTGGTACATAAATGAGAAAATCTTTTACAAGAAATTGTTTAAAAACAAAGCTAGGTGTAAATTGTTTTGGATTTATAGTAAACAAAGTTTTAACGACATTTATTTTTTTACCCTTGGTTTAACACACTTAATATTCTAATTTACCACATTTAAAGAATATTTCAAAGAGTATTCTAAAGTGTTTTACAAGTATTTGTAATGTGAAAATCAAGCACAAGCGTAAATCAAATATTTTAAAAGTTTGATTCATTTTTTGGTGGTAAGTGTATGCGATTTAATTCTGATACACACATTACTTTGTTATTTCCAATAGTTTATTTATCGATTTCGATTATGCTATCTTGTATTTCGTTACTCTAACACCACTAGAAAATGGTCAAATAGCGACGGGGAGGAGCGACGGCTTTCGACGGGTCGTCGGCGGCCGTCGGAAGCCGTCGTAAAATCGCGAATACCTGCAGCTTGGCCGAGCCTTTCTTCCTCATTTTCCAGCCAACTCAAATTAACAAAAAAAACCCCAAATAACCATTTTCCACCTCCAATCGCCGATTTCGTAATTTTTTTCTCCTTCCCCGTTGTGAATTCAACACCTCTTGCTCTTAATCTCAGTTATAATCTCTTATTTTTGTGAAAAAAAAATCAATTTTTACCCTAATTCTAGATTTGCATAAATTGATAAATTAGGGCGAATTAGTGATTGCAATTGTTTCCAATAGCGTAATAACGGTTTATAGCATCACATGGTATACCTATTTCATCTTTTATCGTGAAATTGTGAAAAACATGTATAATTTGTGGTTGTTCATGTATATATAAATCGTTGTGTATGCCTTAATTCTACGATTGTATATGTGTGTAGCGCTGCTATCATTGTATTGTGTTAGTTGGAATAAAATAAAATGAATGAATGAGCTAGGAGTATTATATTGTGCACGTATTGACTTATGAAACAAAAAAAATGCATGAGTCTAAATTATAATTGTGTGTATTGAAAAATGACAAAAATGTTAAACCAGCCTTAATTTGATGTAATACGCCGAATAAATGTATTAAATTAATATATATTTTTTAAATGTGAACAGTGAGTAAAACTGTATTTTTTCGTAAAATGCGCGCATGTAATTTTGACAAATGTCCCTTAGAGAGTTTTTGGTCCCGTCTGACGAGTGTTGTATATGATCGTTGTATAAATACTCGTTTTTTTCGAAAAATAACCATTTATATTCATCTGGTACAATGTTTGTTGGATTTGTCCCTGTATTGGACAAGTTATGAACACAGTAAGCATTTACATTTTGTATACTACTTCGTCTCAAACGGTTTATAAAATTTCGGCCTAACTTTTCTTTTTTATTTCCTACGTACATGCATTTGTGTACAATGCAGTGAACAAAAGGAAAATGCTGCCAAAATTTTGTTGAATCATTTGAGATGAAGTAATATATGAAATGTAAATGCTTACTGTATTTGTAATGGGAAGTAGGATACCCGACCAATGAAAAAAAAATTATACAATTTTTTATATCGATACGTTAAAAAATAAAATATGCCCTATTTGAAAATATTTTTAAATTTGTGAAGTTGTTCTTTAAATTCAAATATTGTAGGACCATGAAAATAATCTTTTTCGAATTTGTATTCTTGAAAATAAATATTAAATTTTGAACTTCTCATTTTGTCAAATAGGAAAAATGATTGATTATTTTGTTGATCGAAGGAGATGGATGTACCAAAGAAAAGGACTGAGGGGCTCAATAAGAGAAGAATTTTATAATGGTATAAACATGTTTGTTGAATTCGCTTTAAGTAATAACGGAAATGATCCAGAAATTCGTTGTCCGTGTAGTAGGTGTAGACATTTGAAGTATTTGTTACCAGATATTGTGAAAGTTCATTTGTGCCAAAACGGTTTCGTACCCGAGTATTATGTTTGGGATCAGCATGGATAAGTTGTAGCAAATACTTCTGTAGAGTCTGAACGCGTCGTTAACGAAATAGTTTCGACGACCCGTATAGAAAATATGGTCGAAGATGCAGCACGATCAATGTTTCCTATGATTGAAGTTGACGACGATGATGGAAATATTGAAGAACCAAATATTGAAGCAAAAAAAAATTATGATTTACTAGATGCTGCTAAGAAACCTATTTGGGATGGTTGTAAAAGCGGCACTCGCCTGTCAGTAATCGCAGAATACATTGCGATGAAGTCAAAATACAACATCATCGAAGGTGGGTTTACGGCCGTTGTACAAGCTACAAAAGGACATATGCCGTCCGATAATCTAATGTGTGAAAATCACTATGAAGTTAAAAAAAACTTATGTCGGTTTTTGGTTTACCTTATCAGAAAATAGATACATGTTTAAAAGGCTGCATGTTGTTTTGGAAAGAAGACGCAAACCTTAGAAATTGTAAAGTTTGTAACCAGGAGAGATACAAACCAAGAAAAAAGAAGGGGAAGGAAGTTCCGTACAAGCGTATGCATTACTTACCCATAACTCCAAGACTTCAAAGATTATATGCATCCTCTGTAACTGCATCTAATATGAGATAGCGTAGCGTGAGAACAGAGGAAGAGGGTACGTTGACACATCCGGCCGATGGAGAAGCATGGAAGCATTTCGATAAAACATATCCAAATTTTGCAGCGGAGAGTCGAAATGTTAGATTAGGATTATGTACGGACGGTTTTTCTCCATTTTCTCAATTTGATTCTAAATATTCACCATGGTCCATTATTGTCACAACGTATAATTTACCTCCATGGATGTGTATGAAAACGCAATATATGTTTCTAACTGTTGTCGTTCCTGGCCCCGACGATCCGACACAAGGAATCGATGTACATTTACAACCGTTGATCGAGGAGTTAAAAATACTGTGGAACGAAGGAGTAGAAACATACGATGTGTCTAAGAAGAAAAATTTCCGTATGTTTGCTTCTTTGTTGTGGACTATAAGTAATTTTCCTGCCTATGCAATGCTTTCAGGATGGAGTACTGCCGGTCGTCTAGCATGTCCATACTGCATGGATGAAACACGAGCGTTTTCTTTACCTCATGGTAAGAAAATTTCATGGTTTTCCTGTCATCGTTATTTTCTCCATGTAAATCATCCCTTCAGAGGAGACAAGAAAAACTTTTTAGCTAATAAAGTAGAAACCAGACAACCACCGAAAATATGGTCAAGCGAAGACATATATGAACTTGCTAGGGACTATCCAAAAATATATGAAACTGGCGAGCAAACAGAAATTGAAGGCAAATCAGTTGTTCATAACTGGTGCAAACAAACTATTTTTTGGGAGTTGCCGTATTGGAAACATCTTATGCTTCGTCATAACATAAATGTGATGCACAGTGAGAAAATTATATTTGATAATGTTTTTAACATAATTTTGAATGTGAAAGGGAAGACGAATGATGATTTGAAATCAAGACGTGATATAGAAGAATTATGCAAACGTCCTGAGCTTCATATAAAACCAAATGACAGTAAAAAACCCAAAGCATGTTACGAATTAGATAATAATCAAGTTAAAGCTGTGTTAAAATGGATGGAAGGGTTAAGATTTCCTGATGGGATATCATCAAATCTTCGTAGATGTATTGACTTTAAAAATGGTAGATTGAGCGGAATGAAAAGTCACGACTGTCACATAATGATGGAAAATTTATTTACCGTTATGTTCAAAGAATTACTACCGTTAAAAGTTTGGAAGGTAGTAACGGAGCTTAGTATGTTTTACAAAGAGCTTTGTTCGACTACTTTAAAAACGCAACGTTTACGTAAACTTGAAGTGGACATTCCTATATTGCTTTGCAAATTAGAGAAAATATTTCCGCCAGGTTTTTTTAATGTAATGGAACATTTACATATTCATCTCCCATCTGAAGGACGACTTCGAGATCCTGTCCAATATGGATGGATGTATCCATTTGAGAGGTATGTAATATGTTATCACGTAATTTAATTGCATTTGAAAGATTAAATTAATATAAATTAATTTTGCATAGATATTTGAATCGTTTGAAGAAAAAAGTGAGGCAAAAGCACGAGTTGAAGGTTCGATATGTAAATCTTACGTCGAAAAAGAAGTTTCGTTCTTTTTCTCTCACTATTTCAGCGACCATGTGAATATTTTATTTGAAAGTGTTCCTCGTAATGATGAAGGCGACGAATAAGAGTCCTCTCAAGTAATGTTATCTATTTTTAGACAACATGGTCGGCCTTCTGGAAAATGTGTAGAAATATGGCTAGACGATAGAGATCTTCATGTAGCACACACTTATATTCTACTAAATTGTGCCGAGGTTGCACCGTTTGTAAGGTAATCTGAAATAATAATTTGTGTTTTATTCTTTTCTATAATGCATGCGCGTATATAACCTAATGTAATAATTTTTTTATATAAACAGTGTTGATGAATGTGAACATCCGAACGGAGATCTCAGTAGAGAATTTTCCGGTTGGGTTTTAAATTACGTTTATGAGCCGAGAAATTGCGTTGTTGACGAAGGGTTGAAACATCTTGCGATGAGACCGAAAAGAGTGGTCAAGACATATCCAATATATTTCGTCAATGGATATAAATTTAACACCAAAGAATACGGTACAGAAAAATTAACAAATAATACTGGTGTATTTGTTAAAGGTAGTGACGATCCAGAAAATCACTTAAATGATTTTTATGGCGTTCTAACACAAATTTTGCAACTGACATATTTCCCACGACCCGCGGAGGAGGTGTTTCTATTTAGATGCAATAGGTTTAGCAATGTTCCAGGTTCTGTAATTAATGTGCACAATAATCTTATCGAAATAAAGCATACATCGCACTATCACAAGTATGATCCTTTTGTACTAGCCAAACAAGCATTGCAAGTTTATTACGCTTCTTATCCGTCTCTAAAAAGAGATAAAGCATATTGGTCCGTAGTTTTTAAAACAAAGGCCAGATTCACATTCGATGGGAAGAATATTCCGGACGAACAAGCTTATCAGGCAAATCTCGAGCAAAATAACAAAATAATAATTACAGACGATCATACAGATTTTGATCCTTTGATCGATGAATCAAATGTTTTGATAGAAGCGTTTGACAGTGCAGATGAAAATATCATAGAAAACGAGACCGAATCTGAATCAGAAGACGATGATGACCGATATAAATCTGAATCTTTTTTTTTTTTTGCAATTGATGTAACTATGTTGAATTCTTGATGTATTATGAAATTGATGTAACTATGAAACCAAATCCGTCTACCATTGTTGGCATGTTTTATGTCATTTCCATTTGTCATTTATTTAGCAATTTTTATTAAAAATACAATGAAATCCGCTTATCGTTGGAAGAGTACACCCATTATGAATAAGGTATAACACACTTCCATTTCTATTTCCATTTCAGTCATTAATTAAGCAATTTATACCGTCGATGTCATTTTCATATGAAATATATCTCATTATCATGTTATTATTCTCTTATATAATGACGTGTATGTATGTCACAGGTTTATCATAATGTCATATAGAGGTAGGAGCTCTTCCCGATCATCAGGAGGCGATGGCAGTGGCCCATCGCAAGAGCCACAACGTCCAGTAGTTTCGTTAGACCCTAGAGCAGGAGTAAGAATTAAATTTCATTCAGCATCTTATTTTTTTATGATATACGTACGCACTTATCTATATCGTACTTAAAAACATGGGGTTCGACCTACTTCCCTCGAAGGTTGTGCTGGATGTCTCTAGAGCTATTTATCACAGTAGGATGAGTGCTTGCTGGCCGAAGTGGGATAACATCCCTCCTCACATCATAGAGTGTATATGGCAGGATGTCATAGTATGTATATTTTCTGTTTTTCATTTTTAATTCATTTTTGTCGTTTTTCTACTCTTTATCGTTTAAAGTGTAATCTTTATTTTTTTACTTTTTATCGTGAAACACAGGCTGAGATAGACATCCAGACAGACGATATGATGCTGGCACAAGGATACTGGATGAAGAAGAGGCGCAAGAACTATAGGGACACGATATCTGAGATTAAGAAATCTCGTAAGAAACCACGGTGGATGGGAGAGAGCGTGTGGCAAGCTTGGTTGAGATACTGGGAGACGGATGAGGCGAAGGCAAGTATACTAAATTTTTTTGAATTATTAATTTGACGTGATCGAAAAATAATGTATCAAATTTTGAATGTACAGGCAGAGTTGGATAGAAGCTATGCAAATAGAAATAAGAATCCCGTCACTCATCGCGGAGGATCGAAGTCGTTTCAGCAGTATCGGCAGGAGTTGGTAAATTTACTGAATAATAAATGTAAATAGTTTATGCTATATGATTTTAAACGTATAATAATTGTATGTAAAAATCAACTTCAAGAAGCCGAGGCACATGGTCATGTCGGCTATATGGACGTGTTCACCCGTACGCATGCTGTTGAGCATGTTAATTCATACGGGACTGTTTCGTATACATGGCAGGACGATAAATCCAGCAAAAGCCATGTAAGCATATTTCATTTTATTCAGTATTAGTAATGGTTTTGCTTGTTAAAATATAATAAAATAAGTTATGATATTATTAATTTGTTAATGCAAGAGAAGTTTATTGAGCAGCGGCAGAAACTCCTTTTTGATACAGATCGAGATCGGCTGACGACTGATGAGGAGGATGCTATTTTTGAGTCCGTTATGGATCCAGCAGAGCATGGTCGACGATACGGATTTGGCAATCAAGTGGTAAATAATTTATTTTATCATAAAATACTTCAAATATGATATTTTGACCTTTTCAAAATAATAAACTTGGATTTTATTCATTTTTCCATTATTGTAGGCCAGTAATCAGAGTAGGGGACGACGGAGTAGAGCTCAGAGCGATCTAGAAGATATAGAAGAATTGCAGACTAGAGTGTCCCAGCTGGAGGAGCAGAACCGCCAACAGACCATGCAAACCACACAGTTGCTAGAGTACATGCAGCAGTTTGGTGGTCGCTTCCCTACCTCGGCTGACTCTGGATCTGGAGGAGATTGATTCATTGCTTGCTTGTTCTTTCAGGTATGTTTTTTTAGTTTTGAATGATTTGGTAGACGGTGGAGGTAATTGTTGATTTTTGTATAATTATGTTTGATACATTTGGTTTTGTGGTTGTATGAGGATGTGGATGAGGATGTTGATAATTTTGTGTATTTATAACATGGTAGAACACTTATTGTTAGGGTTATTGTCAACGTTGGAATGCTTATGTATATTATGTATTTTATTTTGATGTAATTTTATTTATTTGTATGTATATTGAATATTGTGTAGTTTGGGTTTTGATATTTGGTTGGAATATTGTATACTGGATTGTGCAGTATTGATGTAATTGTGTTTGGAAGAGAAATGTGGATGGAAGGCTATATTTGCATCAGAATTTAAAAAAAACAGCAGATTTCTGACAGATTCCGACGGATACCGACAGCTTACATGTCAAAATTTCCAACGGCGTTCGACGGCCTGTAGCACGCGATTTCCAACGACTTCCGACGGATCCCGACAAGTGTCAGGATCCGTCGGAAACCGTCGAAAATTGGTACGGCACGCGTCGTCGGAACCCGTCGGAAATACTGCTCCCTGACGCACTATATTCCGACGGCTTTTTCCGACGGCGGCCGACGGCTTCCGACGGCTGCCGACGGTTGTCAGCCGTCGGAAATCGTTGATCCCCTTGTAGTGTAAGAATATGTGTTGCTCTTTTTAAGCTTTGTTATCCTTTATTGAAAATGACTAAAACCAAAGTGCGGGTAAGAGGGTGTACTCTCATAGTCATTGTTGTGCTTCGTCGCTCTAAGATAATTTGTCGCTCATTTTGAGCGTTGGCATTCAACATCGTGAAAACTAAAACTGAAGCATGCGTGTGAGCCAAGCCATGTGAGTCGCACCCATTAGGGTATATTCACATTATCTAGTAAAGTCGATAGCATATATGCATTGATGTGAGTATATTCAGATGCATATGGATTTAACAGGGTCCATCTTGGAAGTTCTCAAGAGTGTTGCACGTGAGGTGTGGAATTTATGTGTATTTTATATAGAGGTATGCTTTCAATGTAGGGGGAGCACCCTCCTAGTTATGTAGGATAAATTTATTTTCCTTGTTTCAATTAGAACCTTAGAATTAATGTTTTCTTCTTTGGGTTTCGTCAATCCAAGATGATTTGTTGCTTATTTCAGCGTTAGTATCCTTTTTCAGAAATGACTAAAACCAAAGCATGAGTGGGGCCAAGTTATGTGGAATTATTACCATCAGGGTATCATCACATTTACTTTACATTAGATTCGATTGTATGATTCGGAGATGTGAAATATTCAGATTCTTGGTAACCGTTGGTGGGGTCTGGCTTGGAGTTCCTAAGAGCCATCGTAGTTCTCAAATATATTTCTATGGTATACTTTCTGTAAGGGGGAGTATCCTCCTAGTCATTTGTTGAAAAATTCTTTTTCCTGTTATTGGTTCTAATTCTTTTGAAATTTTTTTCTTAATTACATCGAGAAGAAACTGGAGCGACTCTCGATGTTTAAGTATGTGTATCCATTCTTTAAGTTTGGATTTTTAATCTTGTGTGTGTACATCATTTCTTATTCGGATTGTTGTTTTGATTGCTACCCATTTCTTCATATATGGAAGTTATTCTTATGAGGTAAAAACTCATTCCGTGTTTAGCGGCGTGGTCTCACGGAATTATTAAATGGTAACATTGTTATTTGAGTTTTCTCATGCTGGTTTTCAGACTTATCCGGGTGTTACTTTATTATAATGCTCGGTTCAGATTGAGTATTTTTTTTTCTAGGTTGTCGTTGATGGGACATGGAACTCATGGAGTAGAACAGGTATCTCACCTGTTGTAATAGTTTTATTTTCGCTGTATTATTTATACTTATCGGCAATTGTAAGGTCGGAAATTTACAACAGCCCAGCTGATAAGATTTGCTTTTAACTCCGATGTACATTGTATCTTGGAGTGACAACTTATATTATCTATATTATATTATATGTTGTTGATTCCGCTATGAGAATCTGTTCCCTCTATTATTCACTTTATTTTACCATAACAATCTGTCTTTTCGGCGATTGAATGCTTGGCGTTTGAATACCATGAATATATTTGGTGTCGACTTTCGATGGTCGAAAAGATGGGTTGTTACAATCAATAGGCAAACCAGTTCTGCAAAACTCAAGAAGGAACGAATTTATTTGAACTTAGTTCTACCCCACTCCTATAGTGCATAATAAAATGCATGCCTACAAAAGTATTAAAAAGATTAAGCTATACTTTTAATAATGTCCATACCTTGAAGAACGTCAAGTGGAGTACGCGTTGGATACTCTTTGTGGATGCATTCACCTATGTCGGTGTGAGTTGGATTGGCTCTGTGGGAATTTTAAGGCTTAAATTCTCTAAAACACTCATAGAACCAACTTTGTTGAGGATTCAAATGAGCACAAACAAGAAATTAGATGTGAAGGAAACAAGCTTTGTAAAGCCTATTATCTTGTTACACACCAACGGCTGACGGTTCAAGATGAAATAGTTCGCCGTTTAGCCAAGTATATCTGATAAGTTTTAATTAGAAAAAGTTCAAAGTGAAATATCTACTTATTCACGTAATAATATTTGTTCCATATGCACACTGTGATATTCCTCTATGTGTGGAGAAGACATATATCATCATTTATGTGGGGTATTGTTAGAAATCTTATGTACGAATGAAACTATATTTAGTTCCACCTCGGCAAAAAGAAGAGGATTATACATGAATATATATTTATTTCTCTAAAACTATATTGGACCCTATGGGTCAAAATTTTTTATGAAAGGGGTAGGAGATAGATGATCATGTATTAACACATACGTCCGCAACGTCCGTCCGATCCAAGCCGCAACCAGCTCGGGTTCAGATCTAGTGTGAATTGTTATAGAATAAAGAAAATAGAAGCCATTGGAGAGAGAGAGACAAAAGATATATTATTCACTTCTGAGAATAGATATCTATTTACATTATATGGCCTACTTTATATAAGGGCTTCAGAGGTAAGTACTGAACTTATCCCACGATGTGGGACTAAACAAAACAGTGTACAAGCATATTCACTTTATAATATACATATATTATAGTACTCCCCCTTGAATACGCGTCTTCAAAATTTTGAATGCTCCGATAATTTGGAAATTTCCGTTTCGAAACGTGTATGATGATTGCTCCTCCTCATTATTACCTTGCTTGCATTTATCGATTCATTCGATAGATATTGTCTGTTGCCTCATTAAAAACCTCTATTAGAAAAATCCAGTGGGAAAAAACCTTGAACGAGGAAAATTGTGCAACTTGTGAAATCATAAATATCATACTAAAAATGATATTCCTTATAAGAGTTTGATACTTCAGGATCAAAATAATGCCTCATTAAAACTTTACTAAGTAAAACCATATGGGAAAAATCTTAGTGAAGGAGAAAGAGTACAATATAGTATGTCATATTTCAATAATTTACTGCATCAGATAGAGTTTGATACTTCTGGATCAATTTAATACTTCAGTAAAAACCTTACAAAGGAAAACCCGATGGGAAAAACCTTAGTCAAGGATAAAAATATAATTTAACTTAAATAACATATTTGAGATGTTATTTCTTGAAAAGATGTTTGATTCTTCTAGATCAAGATAATGCCTCATTAAAACCTTAATAAGAAAAACTCAGTGGGAAAAATCTTAAATAAGGAAAAAGAGTACATTATAGCTTATTTCAAATGTTACAGGGAGTTGATACTTCTGGATCAAGATAATGCCTCGTTAAAACCTTACTAATAAAAACCCAGTGGGAAAAATCTTAGTTAAGGAAAAAGAGTGCATTATAAAATACTTATGGATGCTCCCCCTGATTTAAAATTTTCCTCTAAATTCATATTCGTCTTTCGATAACTCAAATTGGTTATAGATACTTCTGGATTTATAAATATGAATCTCATTAATAATACAATTTATTAATAGTTTCCTTCGATACAATCAAATTTTCTAAGATTGTTTCTTCCAAATATGGTTTGCATTTTATGCATTTGTATGCTACTTTTCTGAAACACACTTCATGTGCTTTCATTAAATATTTTTTTGCTTCAAATTAGTTTTGCGCATTGCATCTATACATCTTTCATGAATATTAAAAATTTCATTACAACATTACTAGAAAACAGGAAGTAATCTATTCATCTTGATGTATCAAGATTTTCGTTACAACAATACTTAGAAGAAATTTGTAATCTACACTTCATGTCTTTTTCATTCTTTATAACTACAAAAGTTATATATATTCTTCAGAAATTTGTATACTTTAGTTTTCATATCACAACTATCACTTCAATGGATATTAAGAGTTTCATTACAACGATACTTAAAAATAGGAAGTAATCTACTCATCATGAATTATATCAAGATTTTCATTACAACAATACTTAAAAGTAGGTTGAAATTCACTCTCCTTGTTCTTTGCATTCTTTATAACAATGAAAGTTATTTTTATTCTTTAGGAATTTGTACACTTTCATTATTTAATATGATTTTAAACCATATTTATACATTCGGGGTATATTAAGCATTTCAAGTACTTTTGGTACTTTGCGGAGTACAAGTTCAGATTTCTTATTAAGGAGAATTTCATGATGGCCAATCATGTTTTTCTCTAATTCAGGATCTTTAATCCATTTATAAACATAAGCGCTTTATTATTTATAAATTTATCATCGATGATTATTTCTTGTCGGTTCTAGACATGATTTATTGAGATCTCTTTAATTATCATGTTTTAGGTACCTAACCCACTTCTAGGGTTATTTGAGAATCATGCCATGGATCTCTTTCAGAGCATCCTTATGTGTTTCTTCAAAAACACTCACCTCCTTTATTTGGCATCTTTATTAGTTACTCCAAAAATATTTTGAACTGACTTTTGAACCATATTTCAAATGTGGTTTACAAATTTTGATCCTTCAGGGATTCAAATCTATATTGGAGAAAGTCTACTAGGGATATTACTGATAATTTATTCAAGTTACTTAATATTTTGCATCATTGTATATTTTAACAAATATTTAACATTGATGATCAAAATGAGCTTGTATCCCTTTATCCCCCCCCCCCCTCAACGTTGACAAACACTGTCACATTAAATAATAATCATCTTTGGATTCTCATTTTGATCCATTATGATATTGCTACTAGCAAATACACCATACATATTAATAATAGGAGGATAATTCTTTTATTCATTGATAAGATGCATTCAATTGATATTGATTATTAGAGTTTGTTCTCATTCATTGATCTAAGCTATTGGAGGAATTTACTTATTGTGTAGATCATTTGAATACATGCATGACTTCAGGTCATTCAGCATTTATGTTGATTGAATTTTAAATCACAAAATAATATCTATGCATAATCACTAAATAATAGCTTATCACAAACTTCAGGTTGTTAGCTAAATATTTACATATATGGATGTATACGTGCGTCCACGTATCACATGTATATTGTAAAATTTTCATATTCTTTCTCATTTGAATTAGTGATTTTTGGAACAAACTATTACAAGGATCAAAACTATTAATTTCTATTTATAAATCAATGTCAATGCAAACCTGTCAAAACCGCATGATAATGTTCAAAACATTTGGTTTGAAACCATATCGAACTTCTGGTTCGAACAAAATATACACACAACTTCAAGTTGTTAAGTTTTATTCCTCAATTATATTTCAAATATCAGTTTTGAACACTAAGTATGATTACTTATCAAGGAGTAATTTTTAATTGTATATAGACATTTCTACACATCTCTATTGAGAGTTCTGTAAAAAAAATTACAGCAAAAATAATAATAGTATCTTCTAGATACTTGGAATGTTACAGATACTGATTTCCTCTTAGCTCTCAAACTTTTAGGATCTAATCTAAGCTAAACTAGGATCCTTTATAATCAAATTTATGTACACTTATTTGGTTTAATAAAATTATCAAATATATAAATAAATCTCTTCTAGAGATATGTTATCATTTTCAAATTTATAAATCTCTTCTAGAGATATAATAGTATCACCACTTCTGGAGTGAACTTTCTCTTCTAGATATATATATATATATATATATATATATATATATATATATATATATATATATGCACTATTTGAATGCCATATCAATATACACTGTTTATTTTATACATATTACATAATTACTACTTTTACAGTAGCATAAAATATCCATGCTGGAGATTTTTGTTGTAATTGCTTTTAAAATGGCATATCAAACTTTAAATACAGTGACAAAATTAGATTCACCAACTGAAAGTAAGATGCAAGAGATAAAACCACCACTTCTGGAGTGTAACATTGGTATACAATATCATTATTCTTTTTTTTTTGAATAAATTATCGTTATTACTAAAAAAAATTATATCATTATTCCTTGATTATATTCTAATATTACTATTGAACATTAATTATGATTGTTTATTAGAAAATATATACTAACTTATAATTATATATAAACATCTCCTCTAGAGAGTTCAGTAAAATAGATATATTTGCAACATAAATAAGAGTATCTTCTGGACCCTTGAAATGTTATAAAAATAAGAAATTATAATGGTTGCACATACCGATTTGTTCAAGACCGTATTTATATAGCTTTAGTGAAAATTATGATACGACATATAGATTATCTCTTCAGGAGCATATCTAAAGATATTTCTTCAAGAATAGTTGTGCATATAATATTTGATTCATCGTAAGTTCTGAAAAGTAAAAGGTTACATATCACTATTTGTCTAATGGAGCTACGGGTCCATGACAATAGACGATTGAATTTTGGATAATTTATTATCAAATTTGACAATATTTTATAGGCAATTCTTTTATAGTGCTATACGATGATATAATATCACTTCTGCGGATATTTCATAAACACCGCTTCTAGAGTGCTACATATCACTTCTAAAGATACTTTATATGCATTGTTTTTGGGATGTCATCAATAATCAATATCTTTTTCTACATAATTGACATAATTCTACAACATCTCTTCTAGGATGTTTGGATTTTGAAATATAAAAATCATAAAACATCTCTTCAAGAGTATGTCATATAGATTATCTCTTCTGGAGAATATTAAAATGTACTTCTTCAAATATATAGTTTGGCTAACACACCCAAAGATTATCAAAACTTGGGTTTTACCAACTTCAAACTGATTTATTGAACTGAAATAAAATAAAATCCACATAGCAGATTTCGGGCTGCTATTATTGGTAAATTCGACCATATCATTTATTACTGCACTTAGATTTTCATCATTAATGAAGTTTCCTTCATCTTCGAAGAAATGATCTAACTTCAGGTTAGTATTACCAGACAATCCTTTCACATAATTTTAAAATAAAATTCCTATAACATCTCTTTTGAGATGTTAGATTTTGCAATATAAATAAATCTCTAAAACATTGTCAGAAAATCTTTTCATAATTCAAGACTTTAGGTCTTGGACTTTGAGTTATACAACTCCTGGTTGGAAAAGAAAATCTTTGCACAACTTCAGGTTGTTGTTCAAACTTATTTCTTTCATTATATCAAGCATTGTTTGTCAAAATGAATACACCATATAATAAACCATATGTTTATTCTTATTCCAAACATAAAAATACAGATATAATCATAAAAATTCTAAATTATTTCTAAATGAAAATATGAACATCACGGAACTTTTTTTTTACACTCAATGCGTGAATGAAACCAGAAATCTCATAGCAAGAGCAAAAGTGCGTGTTTCCATTAAAAGGAAACGTGTTTTATACATCGACGAATGAAAAATAGAACAAGTCAAAAATATAAGTACCATTGATTCGATTCGCATTACTGGAGTCATTGAAAATTAATCTGTTTGCTTCTCCTGCAACTCAAACCTCTCTGTATTATTAAATCAGCAATAATATATATTATACACGCTACAAATATTAAAACTATTTCATGTAGATATTTGATAATCAACATTAATTTGGTAGAAATTTTTATATAAAATCCTTCATAACAAAGAATATCAATTAAAAATAATGAAAGATCAATGAGATCTAAAATCAATCATTATACCCTATCAAGGCTGTGGATCGAAAAGAAAAGCAACAATATATAAAATATAAAATGTTATAGATCTATAAAATTAGATCTATAATAGAATTAAATCAGAAAAATTAGATCATATTGAAATCAACATAATAACGTCTAAAAATAAAATCAATTTAATAATTCTACAAATGTGATCTGAAAAATGAAGTTTACAAAGCTAGATCTACACAAATAAATAATATTAGATTCACATAATTAGATCAACATTATAAGATATACAAAATGAGATCCAGAAAAAGAAATGAGATCAAAACAAATATTTACAAAATGAAATTTGATCTATGAAATAAAATTAGATCCCAAAAGAAAAGAAATAGATCTTGAATGCATAAAGAAAATCTTAAAAATAAAACATCGTGCTGATAACGTGTTATAGAATAAAGAAAATAAAAGCTATTGGAGAGAGACAAAAGATATATTATTCACTTTTGAGAATGGATATCTATTTACATTATATAGTCTAATTTATATAAGGGCTTCCGAGGTAAGGACTGAACTTATCCCACGACGTGGGACTAAACAAAACAGTGTATAAGCATATTCACTTCATAATATACATATATTATAACATGAATTATATTTTTGCTAAACTAACATTTTTTTTTTAATTTTAAACAGAAACGCCTGTTGGAATGAACGAACAGATACGAACAGTTTTTTCAAATAGAAACGACTGTCCGAAAAGCTGCATTGATTCAAGCGAACAGACATGTTACCGGGCACATTCATCACTCTTTTTAGATAACATTTTTTCATCCTCTTCCCGTTCTTTCTTGAAAGAAGTTTCCATTTATCACAGTGCTGATGCATACGCCTCACGATCTAGCACAACAATCGACTGTTGTAGACTTCAACTAACAATCTTAAGGAAATTGCTAATGCATGCCACCGTCCAATTCTTATTTCTATTCTTAATGTTTGGCATTTTGTTTGTGATGCTTCGAATAACAAACAATACATTCTCCAAATTTTAACTAGTAAACGTGCTTAGAGGTTTACTGTTGAATTCTGTTCAATATCTGAATACAGTTTATAATATTATTAGTGTATAGCTACCAGTTTACTGGTACACAAACCTAAAGTATATCTGTAATATGTTAACGATAACAACATGCATTTTGAATTTATTAATCAAAACGGTATGGTAACGACTAACGATCTTCTGAGAATGATACCTGTTAGGATGACATCTCCAGTCATATAAATATTGAGCTAAATTAGTAAACCTAACTGCAGGCAACTCTTGCTTTTAGATTTATGGTCAATGATGCTCTTGCTTTGATTTGTTGCAACAGAGAAATACAGTGACTTGGCTAAGTTATAGGCGCATAGCTGTAAATTTTCAATATTATTCTTATACAGTTATCTTGGAGAATGAACGACATACTACTTTTCTGCATAGAATATGTGGACGCTCACACCACGTAATTTTTAAAACAAATATACGCCTTATGTACAATAGGTTGGTCGTATAATATATTTAGTCGATCACATGATGTAATTTTTACAGCAATGCAAAAGAGTAGATTAATAGTCACATCTGATTATTTGAACATCAATCTAAAGATCTTACCACTTCAACAAGCGGTCCTTTAGCGAACAATTTAATATTGTCGCTATTCTTAAATACATACATACATACATACATACACATACATACATATATCTTTGATACAATACAATATTGATTCCTTCAAAGATTATTTGAACTTCGTGTATTTTATATATTATTAGCATTTGCTACGGATACATAATGATCATATTTATTATAGCTGTGTATATTTTCATTACATCATTAATTAAAAGCAAGTTGTAATCTATAATGCTTATTGTATATTAAATGCTAATCTCATGTGATATCTTTTAAAGATATTTTTTAAGCATCCATTGAAATGCTTTATTAACAACATGCATTTTTCTAATTTACCCTCTTCATAAAGTTACGTACATTCTTCAGGAAGTTGCATTCTTTTATTATTTCGCATGACTTAAACAACATTCATACATACGGTATTTTAAGTGTCTTAAACACTTTCATTACTTCAAACAGTTTAGGTATTTCTAAAATTATCATATCTCGGGCACTTAATATAATATTGTCACAATATATGTTTCGGTAATTCAGCGTGCTTTTGCGAATTCATACATATGTTTCTAATTATAATTTGCATACTGCCGGTCCACATTTCTCATTTAGAAAAGAGATTCAATATGATCAATCATGCTTTCTCGAATTCAAGAACTTTAATTTATTTATAAAAATAAACGTTATATTATTTACAAATTTATCGTTGATAATTATTTCTTGTCAAGTATAGACATAATATATCGAGATCTCTTTACTATAAATTAGAAGGAAAAACTTCAGCCATATTTTTGAATGAATGACATAAGTTTTAAAATTTAGTCTGAATGATACCGAATGCTATATTAATATAGCATGAGATAAAATAGTTGACATGTAAACTATGAAAACTATTTCTATATGAACTTAGCGTTATATACGTGTAACGGTATATTAATTTGGTATTTATTTAACTGTGAAAATGAATGTTATATTGCTTGATCTAGTGCAGTTTATCTGATACTAATTTAATTTAGCATTCAGTTTGTCTTATGATAGTTTAATATAGCATTCTGTTTTATCTGATACTGTATTAATATAAAATTCGTTGTACTTCAGACTATATTTTAAAGCTTGTTTCCTTCGGACTAAAATCAGCTTCAGATTTTTCTTTTAAATTAATATCCTTATCTCCTTATTTATCGTGTTTTAGGTACCTAACCCATTTCTAAGGTTACTTGATAATTATGTCAGGTCCCTTCTAAAGCATCCTTTGGTGTTGCTTCAAGAACGCTCACCTCCTTCATTTTGCATCTTCATTACTTGCTCCAAAAATAATTTGAATTGATTACTCTACCACACTTCATGATCAGGCGACTGGTTGGATTTGACCAATCAATTGTTATAGCCTATTTTGGCCCGTTTCTTCTTAGTCATCAAAACCTAAAATTCACCATGAGATCAGTCAACTGACAATGACTATTTGCGTATAGAACACTTGGAAACTTGGACGGTCAACTAATGAAACATTTAGAAACTCTGTATTGGGCACAAAAATCATCACATTAAGGTAATCCCATATCGTACCGAATAGTGATATTGAGCTAATGTCATATCATACCTTAACCTTAACTCTAGGGTAATAATGTATCATACATATCAACGCATCGGAAACCGACACCATGAGTCATAACACCTTTCCACTAGACTACTATCAGGAAAAAGTGGTTATCTCCACTTCATGGTGATTGTCGATATAGGTGATTCGAAAGTCCCCATCTCCCCCAACCACCACCTGCAATGAAAGTCATGTCCCATCTCCTGTAGTCTTGTTGGAAAATAATAATGCCTATGCCTTACCTATAGGTCTTGGGTATGAGTAGAATCATGGTGTACTTAACCTTGATCTGCGTGTCTTCGATATTCTAATGACCAGATACCAAAACACACGTAATGCTGAAACTATAGAATTCACGTGAACACAGCCACCTAATCATCTCATGATAGATCATTTAAGTATCTCGACCTATGAGTCACTCCTCGATTACACTGTCAATCGCATTCCGACCACCATACATTATAGTACATGTCAATAATCCCAACCCCAAGAGACATGTACTCCTATGTCGAAAAACTCCAAAACACTGCTTTATAGTCACACTTGACCTAGGAACCACGTCCAAGTCATTGAAATCCTGCTCAAACATCAAGAATTGGAGAAACCCTAAGATCCACTGCACAGACCATCGGTCGACTGATGAAAATTGTTTGATCGACTGACAAATAGTAGCCAATTTTGTCTAAAGACAAACAATAGACTGGCCAAATTCTACCATCCGACCAACCTTTTCATCAATTGACCGGTTGGATTTGACAAGCCAACTACTATAGGCCTAGTTTGGCCTATTTCTTCCTAGCCACCAAACCCTGTAATTCATCCTATGATCAGTTAATTGATGACGCTTGGACAGTCGACTTTTCGCCCATAAATGTGGGTCCGCACCTTTAAGGAAATTTATTCCACCATTTAAACATCACTCGACCATCATCCTGACTTCCATCGCCCCGATGTCGTGCTTCATGACATTGTAACCTTAGGCCACTCATCGCATCTCGTGCTAGAGTTCATGCCATGAATATCCGTCTTGAGACGAATACCACTAATAAACAATTTGACAAGTCAACCTGGAACTCAAACACTTTACATATATTTTAATTATCAAGTGCTCAATCAACCATAATAGAACCGTAAACCAACAACAACAACAATTACTCTCAAGGAATGCTAAACATAATGTTATTATTCATTGATTTCATCAAAATTACTTTATTCATTGGATTAACGACTTAAATTAAGTACTTCAATTTATCATCAAATCAGTATACTCAACATACTTTAATCACTAAATCAAAAGGCAACATGCAACAGGAGGCAAAGCATTCATGGCTAAGCTCTAAACCAACAAAGCAATTAAAGAAGCATAAAAGCATAAAGGATATGATATATGGTAAAGAACTATTCCCACTCATCCAGGATAAAAAGAATCCCTAAAATTTCTTGAAATTCACTTCTCCAAATCTCTATTTTATAAATTTTAAAATCAATTCTTCAATTTAAGGAAAATCCAACTTATGAATATTGTAGAAAACTATCTTACTTGAATTTAGAGTGATTTTAGGTAATTTTTGGTGAAGGGATGAAGGAATTATGGGAAGAGGAAGAGAGATAGGGCTCGAGGACTTAAAAATAATATACTTAACTATTGTACCCGCTTGACCATCTTTGAGTATTTCATTGATATTGTTGTGTTATAGTAGATTTGTTAACTCCATAAATATATTTAGAATCAACCTATATGTCTTTGGTTGTTTCATATGCGACATTCTTCGTATATTTGACTTTTATATTTTATATCAATCGTCATTATATCACCACATCTGTATAAGTTATATCACCACATTTGTATAAGTGTTATTATATCCAAAATAACTTAATACTTTTGTTAGTAGCATTGTCATATGGTTGGTATCATAAGAGTCGTGTTCCTAACATTCTGTATATGTCTCCAACCACATTCGAAACAAAAGATAATAACTAGTGCAAAACCTAATATCATCAAGAAAAATAATGCAGTTAGTGACTTTATTCAAACTGTTTTCATCGCACTTTTTTTATATTTCAATTTTTCTTCCATAATTAAAAATATAATTAATTTCATATTTGATATTTTTTGAAATTTTTTCAAGATGAAAAATGTTTGAAGAGATGATATTAAATTTGAAAAATATCTAAATATTTAAATAAAATAAACTTACAACTTAAGCAGGAAGTGGTAAAGAAAACATCGAGCATAAGGTTTGCATTGGTTGTGAACTGGCTAATTTGAAATAGTAGATCACTTCCTCGTTGGCGTCAAGTGTAGAATGTGCATGGCTAGTTGGTTTGTGTGTTTAGAGATCTAAGTGTAAAAATGGATGAATTGAAATTTTGTGATGTGAAATTTTTTTGAAGAAGTTTATGGGTTCTTGTTCATTACTAGTTAGTCTTTGGTTGAATTAAAATTTTGCGAGCTGAAAATTTTTCGAGGAAGAGTATGGGTTCTTGTTCATTATTAGTTAGTCTATAAAAAGAAAATGACGGGACGCCCTTACTTTTATTAACCTTGAGCGGCACTTCCTTGCCAATAATCTAAATTAAGTTGAAGTCCATATTGATTTATTACAATTTCACTCGTTCTTATTTCATTCAAATAGCAAAAATGTCTCTAGTTATTTTTATTTCAAAGCGCAGCTGCAAAATATTAGCATTTCCTTTTATAATTATATATTTACGATAGAATTTACGATTTGCATGTTTTGGTTAAACTAAACTTCATGGAACTGAAATTTATATTTCATAATAATTTGTGCAAGTGAAAATTTTGTACTTTTCAACAATATGAACATACTTAGCTCAAAGTGTTTTAGTGCTACATTTAATATTTTGTACTTCTATTTTTTTTTTTGCACTCTTATAACGTGCAAGTTTATGGACTTTTTAAAATGCGATTAATTTTTTGTACATATGGTATGTAATTTTCGGTTATATTTTAAATACTTGTATGAAATGCAAGAAAAAATAGAAAAGAACACTACAAGAAAAAGGCAGAATACCGACAGCCAAGACCGACGGCTTCCGACGGCCATTTTCCGACGGCTTTCGACGGGCCGTCGGCGGCCGTCGGAAGCCGTCGCAAATTTGCGATTATACCAGCCAGCCGAGCCCTTTCTTCCTCCTCCATTTCATACGAAAAAAACCCAAAAAACCCCCCAAATTCAACCCCTAAGCTTCCAATCCCTAATTTTTAGCTTCCGGATCTTCCAACGCACTCTAATCAAGCTTCAGTACTCTTAATCTCAGGTATAATCTCTTATTTTTATGAAAAATTCAGTTTTTACCCTAATTATAGATTTGCATAAATTGATAAATTAGGGCGAATTAATGATTGCAATTGTTTCCACTAGCGTAATAACGGTTTATAGCATCACATGGTATACCAATTTCATCTTTTATCGTGAAATTGTGATAAACACGTATAATTTGTGCATGTTCATGTATATGTATTTTGTTGTGTATGCCTTGATTCGACGATTGTATACGTTATTTGGAATAAGATAAAATGATTGAATGAACTAGGAGTATTATATTGTGCACGTTTTTACTTATGACACAAAAAAAATGCATTACTCTAAA
This sequence comes from Allium cepa, assembly GCA_030765085.1. Taxonomy (NCBI): domain Eukaryota; kingdom Viridiplantae; phylum Streptophyta; class Magnoliopsida; order Asparagales; family Amaryllidaceae; genus Allium; species Allium cepa. The sequence continues at coordinate 454,010,830 of CM060932.1, forward strand.
TTATAATTGTGTGTATTGAAAAATGACAAAATGTTAAACCAGCCCTAAGTTGATGCGTAATACGTCGAATAAATGTGTGAAATTAATATATAAATGTGAACAGTGAGTAAAACTGTATTTTTGAGTAAAATGCGCGCATGTTAACCGACAAATGTCCCTTAGAGAGTTTTTGGCCCCGTCTGACGAGTGTTGTACATGATCGTTGTATAAATAGTCGTTTTTTTCGAAAAACGACCATTTATATTCATCTGGTACAATGTTTGTCGGATTTGTCCCTGTATTGGACAAGTTATGAACACAGTAAGAATTTACATTTTGTATACTACTTCGTCTCAAACGGTTCATAAAATTTCGCCCTAACTTTTCTTTTTTGTTTCCTGCGTACACGCATTTGTGTACAATGCAGGGAACAAAAGGGAAATGCTGCCGAAATTTTATTGAATCGTTTGGGACGAAGTAATATACGAAATGTAAATGCTTACTGTGTTTGTAATGGGAGGTAGGATGTCTGACCAATGAAAAAAAATTATATATTTTTAATCGTTACGTACGTTAAAAAATGAAATGTGCCCTATTTGAAAATATTTTTAAATTTGTGAAGTTGTTCTTTAAATTCAAAATATTATACGAACATGAAAATAATCTTTTTCGAATGTGTATTCTTCAAAATAAATATTAAATTTTGAACTTCTCATTTTGTCAAATAGGAAAAATGATTGATTATTTTGTTGATCGAAGGAGATGGATGTACCAAAGAAAAGGAATGAGGGGCTCAATAAAAGAAGATTTTTATAACGGTATAAACGTGTTTGTTGAATTCGCCTTAAGTAATAACGGAAACGATCCAGAAATTCGTTGTCCGTGTAGTAGGTGTAGACATTTGAAGTTTTTGTTACCAGATATTGTGAAAGTTCATTTGTGCCAACACGGTTTCACACCCGAATATTATGTTTGGGATCGGCATGGAGAAGTTGTAGCAAATACTTCTGTAGAGTCTGAAAGTGTCGTTAACGAAATAGTTTCAACGACCCGTATAGAAAATATGGTCGAAGATGCAGCACGATCAATGTTTCCTATGGTTGAAGTTGACGACGATGATGTAAATGTTGAAGAACCAAATATTGAAGCTAAGAAAATTTATGATTTACTAGATGCAGCTAAAAAACCTATTTGGGATGGTTGTAAAAGCGGCACGCAGCTGTCAGTAATCGCAGAATACATTGCGATGAAGTCAAAATACAACATCACTGAAGCTGGGTTTACGGCTGTTGTACAAGCTGCAAAAAGACATATGCCGCCCGATAATCTAATGTGTGAAAATCACTACGAAGTTAAAAAACTTATGTCGGCTTTTGGTTTACCGTATCAGAAAATAGATACATGTTTAAAAGGATGCATGTTGTTTTGGAAAGAAGACGCAAACCTTAGAAATTGTAAAGTTTGTAACCAGGAGAGATACAAACCAAGAAAAAAGAAGGGTAAGGAAGTTCCGTACAAGCGTATGCACTACTTACCCATAACTCCAAGACTTCAAAGATTATACGCATCTTCTGTAACTGCGTCTAATATGAGGTGGCATAGCGTGAGAACGGAGGAAGAGGGTACGTTGACACATCCGGCCGATGGAGAAGCATGGAAGCATTTCGATAAAACGTATCCAAATTTTGCAGCGGAGAGTCGAAATGTTAGATTAGGATTATGTACGGACGGTTTTTCTCCATTTTCTCAATTTGGTTCTAAATATTCATCCTGGCCCATTATCGTCACACCGTATAATTTACCTCCATGGATGTGCATGAAAACGCAATATATGTTTCTTACTGTTGTCGTTCCTGGCCCCGACGATCCGACACAAGGAATCGATGTATATTTACAACCGTTGATTGAGGAGTTAAAAATACTGTGGAACGAAGGAGTAGAAACATACGATGTGTCAAAGAAGAAAAATTTTCGTATGTTTGCTTCTTTGTTGTGGACTATAAGTGATTTTCCTGCCTATGCAATGCTTTCGGGATGGAGTACTGCCGGTCGTCTAGCATGTCCATATTGCATGGATGAAACACGAGCGTTTTCTTTACCTCATGGTAAGAAAATTTCATGGTTTGACTGTCATCGATATTTTCTCCATGTAAATCATCCCTTCAGAGGAGACAAGAAAAACTTTTTAGCTAATAGAGTAGAAAATAGACAACCACCGACGATATGGTCAAGCGAAGACATATATGAACTTGTTAAGGACTATCCAAAGATATATGAAACGGGGGAGCAAACAGAAATTGAAGGCAAATCAGTTGTTCATAACTGGTGCAAACAAACTATTTTTTGGGAGTTGCCGTATTGGAAACATCTTCTGCTTCGCCATAACATAGATGTGATGCACAATGAGAAAAATGTATTTGATAATGTGTTTAACACAATTTTGAATGTGAAAGGGAAGACGAAGGATGATTTGAAATCAAGACGTGATATAGAAGAATTATGCAAACGTCCCGAGCTTCATATGAAACCAAATGACAGTAAAAAACCAAAAGCTTGTTACGAATTAGATAATAATCAAGTTAAAGCTGTGTTAAAATGGGTGGAAGGGTTAAGATTTCCTGATGGGATATCATCAAATCTTCGTAGATGTGTTGACTTTAAAAATAGTAGATTGAGCGGAATGAAAACTCACGACTGTCACATAATGATGGAAAATTTATTTCCCGTTATGTTTAAAGAACTACTGCCGTTAAAAGTTTGGAAGGTAGTAACGGAGCTTAGTATGTTTTACAAAGAGCTTTGTTCGACTACTTTAAAAGTGCAACGTTTACGTAAACTTGAAGTGGACATTCCTATATTGCTTTGCAAATTAGAGAAAATATTTCCGCCAGGTTTTTTTAATGTGATGGAACATTTACCTGTTCATCTTCCATCTGAAGCACGACTTCGAGGTCCTGTCCAATACGGATGGATGTATCCATTTGAGAGGTATGTAATATGTTATAACGTAATTTAATTGCATTTGAAAGATGAAGTTAATATAAATTAATGTTGCATAGATATTTGAATCATCTGAAGAAAAAAGTGAGACAAAAAGCACGAGTTGAAGGTTCGATATGTAAATCTTACATCGAAGAAGAAGCTTCGTTCTTTTTCTCTCACTATTTCAGTGACCATGTGAATATTTCATTTCAAAGTGTTCCTCGTAATGATGAAGGCGACGAACAAGAGTCCTCTCAAGCAATGTTATCTATTTTTAGACAACATGGTCGGCCTTCTGGAAAATGTGTGGAAATATGGCTAGACGATAGAGATCTTCGTGTAGCACACACTTATATTCTTCTAAATTGTGCCGAGGTTGCACCGTTTGTTAGGTAATCTGAAATAATAATTTTTGTTTTATTCTTTTCTGTAATGCATGCGCGTGTATAACCTAATGTAATAATTTGTTTATATAAACAGTGTTTATGAACGGGAACATCCGAACGGAGATCTCAGTAAAGAATTTTCCCGTTGGTTTTCAAATTACGTTTATGAGCCGAAAAATTGTGTTGTTGACGAAGGGTTGAAACATCTTGCAATGGGACCAAAAAGAGTGGTCAAGACATATCCAATATATTTCGTCAATGGATACAAATTTAACACTAAAGAATACGGTGCAGAAAAATTAACAAATAATACTGGTGTATTTGTTAAAGGTAGTGACGATCCAGAAAACCATTTAAATGATTTTTATGGCGTTCTAACACAAATTTTGCAACTGACATATTTCTCAAGACCCGCGGAGGAGGTGTTTCTATTTAGATGCAATTGGTTTAGCAATGTTCCAGGTTCTGGAATTAATGTGCATAAGGATTATAATCTTATCGAAATAAAGCATACATCGCACTATCACAAGTATGATCCTTTTGTACTAGCCAAACAAGCATTGCAAGTTTATTACGCTCCTTATCCGTCTCTAAAAAGAGATAAAGCAGATTGGTCTGCAGTTTTTAAAACAAAGGCCAGATTCACATTCGATGGGAAGAATATTCCGGACGAACAAGCTTATCAGGCAGATCTTGAGCAAAATAACGAAATAATAATTACAGACGATCATACAGATTTTGGTCCTTTGATCGATGAATCAAATGTTTTGGTAGAAGCGTTTGACAGTGCAGAGGAAAATATCGTCGAAAACGAGACCGAATCTGAATCAGAAGACGATGATGACTGATATAAATTTGAATCTGTTTTTTTGCAATTGATGTAACTATGTTGAATTCTTGATGTATTATGAAATTGATGTAACTATGAAACTAAATCCGTTTACTATTGTTTTATGTTATTTCAATTTGTCATTTATTTAGCAATTTTTATTAAAAATGCAATGAACTCTGCTTATCGTAGGAAGAGTACACCCATCATGAATCAGGTATAACAAACTTACATGTCTATTTACATTTCAGTCATTATAATTAAGCAATTTATACCATTGATGTCATGTTCATATGAAATATATTTCATTATCATGTTTTTATTCTCTTATATAATGATGTGTAAACGTCACAGGTTTATCATTATGTCACATAGAGGGAGGAGCTCTTCCCGTTCTTCAGGAGGCGATGGCAGTGGCCCATCGCAAGCGCCACACCGTCCAGTTGTTACGTTAGCCCCCAAAGCAGATGGGTAAAAATTAAATCTTATTCATCATCTTATTTTTTCTATACTATACGTATGTACTTATCTGTATCGTACTTAAAAACAGGGGGTTCGAGCTACTACCCACTAAGGTAGTGTTGGACGTCTCCAGAGCAGCATATCGTAGTAGGATGAGTGCGTGCTGGCCAAAGTGGGATACCATCCCTCCGCACATCATAGAGTGCATATGGCAGGATGTCCTAGTATGTGTAATTTTTATGTTTTCCATTTTTAATTCGTTTTTGTCGTTTTTCTACCGTTTATCGTTTAAAGTGTAATCTTTTTTTAACACAGGCTGAGATAGACATCCAGACAGATGATATGCAGCTGGCACGAGCATACTGGATGAGGAAGATGCGAAAGAACTACAGAGACACGATATCTGAGGTTAAGAAATCCGGGAAGAGACCACGGTGGATGGGGGAGAGCGTGTGGCAAGCTTGGTTGAGCTACTGGGAGACGGACGAGGCGAAGGCAAGTATACTAATTTTTTTTCAATTATTAATTTAACGTGATTGAAAAATAATGTATCAAATTTTGAATGTACAGGCAGAGTCAGATAGAAACTCTGCAAATAGAAATAAGAATCCCGTTACTCATCGCGGAGGATCGAAGTCGTTTCAGCAGTATCGGCAGGAGTTGGTAAATTTAATTACTGAATAATAAATGTAAATAGTTTATGCTATATGATTTTAAATGTATAATAATTGTATGTAACAATCAACTTCAGGAAGCCGAGGCACATGGTCCTGTCAGCTATATGGACGTGTTCACCCGTACGCATGCTGTTGAGCATGTTAATCCAGACGGGACTGTTTCGTACACATGGCAGGACGATAAATCCAGTAAAAGCCATGTAAGCATATTTCATTTTATTCAGTATTAGTAATTGTTTTAGTTGTCAAATTATTATGAAATAAGATATGATATTATTAATTTGTCAATGCAGGAGATGTTTATGGAGCAGCGACAGAAACTCCTTTCTGATACGGGTCGAGAGCAGCTGACGACCGATGAAGAGGACATTATTTTTGAGTCCGTTATGAGTCCACCAGAGCATGGTCGACGATACGGATTTGGCAATTTAGCGGTAAATAATTTAATTTTTCTTAAAATACTTAAAATATGATATTCTTACCTTTTCAAAACAATAAACTTTGATTTTATTTATTTTTCAATTATTGCAGTCCAGTAGTCAGAGTAGGAGACGGCGGAGTAGACCTCAGAGCGAGCTAGCAAGTATAGAAGAATTACAGACTAGAGTTCAGCAGTTGGAGGAGCAGAACCGCCAACAGGCCATGCAGACGGCACAGTTATTTGAGTACATGCAGCAGTTTGGTGGCCGCTTCCCTTCATCGGCTGGCTCTGGATCTGGGGCAGATTGATTCATTGCTTTCTAATTCGTTCGTGCAGGTATGTTTAGTTTTAGTTTACAATGATTTGGTAGAAGGAACAATTAATTGTTGATATGTATAATTATGTATAATACACTTGGTTCTGTAGCTGTATCAGGATATGCATGATTAGAACAGTTATTGTTAGTATTATTGTTAATGTTGGAATGTTATGTATATTTTGTATTTTATTTTTATTCTAATTTAGTTTATTTCTGTGTCTATTGAATATTTTGGAGTATTGGTTTGCATGTTTGGTTGGATTATTGTTTATTTGATTGTGCAGTATTGATATTGTAGTGTTTGGAAGAGAAATGTGGTTGGAAGGCTCTATTTGCAGCAGATTTTAAAAAAAAACAACAGGTTTCCGACGGCTTCCGACGGCTTCCGACGGCTTATTGGTCGAAATTTTCCGGCGGTTTCCGACGGGTTCCGACGGCTTATTGGCCTGATTTCCGACGGTTTTCGACGGTTTCCGACGGCCGTCGGAGGCCGTCGGAAACCGCCGGAAACCGCCGGAAACCGTCGATAATGTATACGGCATCACCCGTCGGTAGCCGTCGGAAATACTGCTCCCCGACGCCTTCATTTCCGACGGCTTTTTCCGACGGCCGCCGACGGCTTCCGACGGCCGCCGACGGTTTTCAGCCGTCGGAAATCCCCCCTCCCCTTGTAGTGGAAATCGAAGTGTTGAATATGTGAACCTTTGAAAATATGATTTTTTTTTTTGTTTTCGTTTTTTCTGTGGGTATGACATGCAGATATTAATTGTATCCAGTCCACTACAAGTAAAATTTTAGTTTTCAAAAATAATAAACGTTGCATAATACATAGATTTTTGTAACTTGTTTTTACTTATAAGAAAGTATTTGATATTTGTCCTACGGAGTCATTTTTATTAATAACTTACAAATAAGCACTTATATTCCACATTTTTTTCGAGTAAATCGTTTATTCAACGGGAGCATCCAATTTTAATTTCGGATTTCACGCAGGCGTTTTGGAAAGAGCAGAATTACTATCTCTTTTATAAATATTTCTACAATATGTGTGTGTATTAAAAAATTGAAAAAGGGTTTTTCGTTTGGGCTTGGGCCCTATTCCATTAACAAAGTAAAAAAAAGGGTTGAGTTGGTATTAAACGTATGACATACGATGATGAATAGGGAGGTTCAACAAACGTACCGTTCATACTCCGTTGGTAATTTCGTCTTCAAATTCCTTCATCATTGTTTTTTCTACTGCCTTGTATCTAGTTCCTGCTTGTTTTTCCAAGTGGGAATTCTGTGAATTAAATTAAAAAAAGAAAAAAAAAACGTGAAACATAGACAATGGATGTGGAACTCGTGGTAGGAATGATCCCAGTTTATATGGCACCGCCATCATTATTAATTACACGATGGTGAAGGTATGGCAATTGGCAGTTGGCAAGTCGTCGCAGTATCGAAGACAAATCTTCATAGAACAGCAAGTCTCATCCATTTGCATTGAAATTTGTACATCTAGTCAAGGAGACGTGCGTTGAACTACAAACTGTAACATATATGAACATAAGAACCAACAAGTAGACTGCAAATCAACAAGTAAACTGCCAAGTAGAAGCCTTTTTACCCGTGCAAAAGTTTATAAGCATTAAATATTGCATAATCATTCCAGGAATTCATATGTTTTCCCCCTTTCCAATATAGGTATGAATTTTAGCCCAGATCTTAGCCGAATTGCGTGACCTAAATCCTAGTTCTAACTTTCAAACGGGTATTAAACTTAATATTTTGGACATGCTTCCTAAACAGCCATTTTTCAACCCGGGGGACCACCAAGATGACCTTTGAGGCCCATCTATGAAACAAGTCAACCAATACTCATATTTCAATTTTGGACAACTCTAGCAGAAAAAATTATATTTTTTGCATCATGTTTATAAGGTCGCATTTTTCTGTGCGCGATGTCAGTCGTCTTTCATTTTAATATTCATGTTATTGTGTGTTTCGCAGTCAGCTGCATATCAGCCTAAAATTTTAGTTCGCATCCGATGCAGTTCTGTATACTAACAACAGACTATATTCATGTTCACATTACGGTTTTCTTTTTTCAGTGCATTCATTAACATCAAGTTTTATGTCTTCCATCTGTCCATTTATTTTTATTTTTTGGTTAAAGTTACACGTATGAAACTTGATCAATCAACAAATTACAATCTGAAAAATTGGGCAGTTAAAAGGAATTTGCAGTAAAACAAGGTTCAAAAAGTTAAGCTCCATTTGATTTGCCATTTTTAGTTTTGTACTTTTATCCAAATGAAAGAAGTAGTATGATATGTGTTGTTTTTTTTTTCAAAACCAACCACTTTTAGAAAATTAACTTAATATAAAATATAGAAAATAAGTTTATTTTTTTTCATATGTTTTGAGAATTAATAAAAGCACGAGAAATGATCTATTCCTCTGTTGTCATTTCATTCTCTTCGTCATCTTTCATCGTCGCTCCGTCCATTCTGTCATCTCTCCATTATTGTCATAATGACTTAAATTTTTTAAATATTTTTCTTTGTTATCTCATATTCGTAATGAATTTTAAAAACTCAAAATAGAAAGCTCAAATGAAATCAAACAAACTCTTAGTGTTTGGTTTGAAAACAAATTTTATATTTTACATTTTTAATTTTTGCATATATGAAAGTGGAGAAATTGGAACATTTTATTCGATACAATAATGAGAAAAAGAGATTGGGGAAGATAAGTTTTTATACTTTCCATGGTCGGAAAACATTAAAAAGTCATTTTCAATTTTATATGTCAAAATAATTTTGCAAATCAACAGTTTTTCGTCCGTTTTCGCTTTTTCATGTATTTTAGATTACACGCTGAAAATGGAAAACACAAAACAAAATGTTCAAAGCAAACACTATCTTAGAATCCGAGATGCTATTCGATTTGAAAATGAGTTTTTTGTTTCGCGATTTTTTTTATGTTAAATGATTTAGAAGAGGAGTAAGAAAATCGTGATTTTCCCAACAAAGAGGAAAAATGAAGGAATGAAATGTTTTTTTAATGTAGTTTTCAAAAGACGGAAAACAAGAAAAAAGTAATTTTAAATTTCGCATGTTAAACTCATTTCCATGCTTTCCAATTTTTTGCTTTTTTTTCTGGCGTAGTTTAAAATAGGTTAAAAACATTAAGCAAAACTAACCAAACACCGTCGGTGACAAAAAGACAGAATCCTTTTCCCAACAAACGAATATATAGTAGGGCCTGTTGTTCGTAATCACAAAAGTGTAACGAATCCGATAGTAACTTCAATAACGTTACTTATCCTAAATATGTTTTGTCACAGAAGAAAAGCGTTACTAATTGTAAGCAGTAGCAACGGAATAAAACGTGACAAAAGTATAAAATATTGTGACAGTAAAATTCTGTGAGAAATGATAATTGTATGAAATACCTAAATGTCCGAGTCCAGATAATATCTGTTTCCTTGAAACAATATTGCCCCCTTATACGCACCAAAGGATCTGAGCAATTTGTCTCCCAGGATGAAACGGACCTGCTCCGATTGCTGTGCGGGCAGACGGAGCGACGACGAACTGAAGGATTATATATATCTGCGAACAGAGTTCTGAGAAGAGGAAGAAGAAGCAGTTTTTTTTTTCTGTGTATTGAGATCTGTGTTGCGGGCCCCTATATATAGGCTGGAGGAGGTGCCTATTCGGAGCGGTCGCGACTGTTCGAAAGGTTGCGACCCTTTAACGGACAGGTGCGCGCGCACAGTCGCAACGGTCCAATTTCGAAGTGCAAAATTAGCCGTTTTAGTGCAGCAAGCCCAAGTGGCAGACGTAGGCCCATCTAATCACGAGACCCCAAGAGCCCCAAGGCCCAAGGCCCAATCTTTGACATTTTAATATAATATGAAGGCCCAAAGCCCACATGCTCAATGCCTTTCTCATTTCTCAAGTCTTCTTCTTTTCCTTTTGTAATAACATGTTGAGAGATGGTATATATATTGATATTGGAACAAATATTCCACAATGTGGGACTTTGTTCCAATACACAATACCAAACACCTATTTCCTCTTCACTAACAAATACACTCATTCATCTTTGTCCAACAATCCCCCACATGAATGAGTAGTTGTTCATAGTTTTACGAGACATTTATCGTATCGGTTTAAAGTAGCACAAGGGCCTTGAACTTTCCTAGTGTTTACCTATTAGAATCACGGGCAAATCAGTAGACTTAGAAGGTCCTTGAACTGTAAGCCGTTTGTGTAATTCTAAAATAGATAGCACGCGATAAATGTTTCTTATAATCCTTCGTTCTCTGTTTGTGTTCATTTTTGCCTTGAACACCTGCCTGGTCTCATAAGTGCTTAGAGAATTAGGCCTATAATTCTCTTTGAAGCGGCGCCTTCGCACTTACGTAGGTGATTCTGTAAGGGTTATCCATAATTCCTCAAGTACAGACATCATTAAAAGTACTAATACTTATCCTATTTTCCAACAAATAATGCACTGACTTATCATAGGAATGGTTTGTGTGTAACAGTGCTGTCAAGTTTCTCTTAAACTGAGTTATCCCTTTGAACCTAGATCTTGGGATCTCCAGTCAACTAGGTGGGGTTTCCATTTTAGAAAAACTTTTAGTCCATCGGCCTTAACCCCATTCCCATCGATAAGGTTTGAACTTTCTCTCTTGGCAAGCCTTTTGTTAGTGGATCCGCTATGTTATCCTTAGACCTTATATAGTCTATAGTGATAACCCCATTAGAGAGAAGTTGTCTTATTGTCTTATGTCTACGACGAATGTGCTTAGATTTACCATTGTATAGTGTACTATTGGCTCTTCCAATTGCTGATTGACTATCACAATGTATACATATTGGAGGCATGGGTTTGCTCCAATTTGGAATATCTTCCAAGAAACTTCGAAGCCAATCTGCTTCTTCTGCTGTTTTATCTAGTGCAATAAACTCGGATTCCATCGTAGATCTAGCTATACAAGTCTGTTTGGATGATTTCCATGATATTGCTCCATTTCCTAATGTGAACACATATCCACTTGTAGACTTTGTATCTTGTGATCCAGTTATCCAATTGGCATCACTGTATCCTTCCACTGTTGAAGGGTAGTTTGTATAGTGTAGACCATAGTTCTGTGTATACTTTAGGTATCCTAGAACTCTGATTATCGCTTTCCAATGATGTTTACCAGGATTACTGGTAAATCTACTTAGCTTACTTACAGCGTATGCGATATCTGGCCTCGTACAGTTCATAACATACATGATACTTCCTAGTATACGAGAGTATTCAAGCTGGTAGATACCATCACCAGTGTTCTTTACCCAATTTTGGTTCATATCTACGGGTGATTTTGCAATAGTTATATTATATTGCTTAAATTTTTCAAGTATCTTACCGATGTAATGTGATTGGGATAATGCATATCCCTGTGGTGTTCTTAAAATTTTGACACCCAATATCACATCAGCCAGTCCTAGGTCTTTCATATCGAATCTAGAGGATAACATATTCTTTGTAGATGTTATTATGGCCTTGTTATTTCCTAGGATCAATAGGTCATCAACATAAAGACAAACAATGACATATCCTAAATGTGTGTGTTTCATGTAGACACATTTATCTGATTCATTTATTGTGAATCCATTTGATAACATAGTTTCATCAAATTTCTCATGCCATTGTTTTGGAGCTTGTTTAAGGCCATAAAGTGACTTTACTAATTTGCATACTTTATTTTCCTTTCCATAGCTCAGAAACCCTTCAGGTTGCTTCATATATATTTCTTCCTCTAGATCACCATTCAAAAATGCAGTTTTTACATCCATTTGATGTATTTCTAAATCAAGTATGGATGCAATTGCAATAAGCATCCTAATTGATGTTATCCTCGTCACTGGTGAATATGTATCAAAATAGTCCAGTTCTTCCTTTTGTCTAAATCCTTGGACTACAAGACGAGCTTTGTACTTGTCTATCGAACCATCAGGTTTCAATTTCTTTTTAAATATCCATTTATTACCTAAGGTCTTGCATCCTTGAGGTAAATCAACTAATTCCCAGGTATGGTTAGCCATAATGGATTCTATCTCATTGTTAATAGCCTCTTTCCAGTAAGGGGCATCGCTGGAGGACATAGCTTGTTTGTATGTCAATGGATCATCTTCTAACATAAATGTATAGAAGTCTGGTCCAAAGGTTTTTGAGGTTCTAGACCTTTTACTTCTTCTTGGTTCCTCCACTTGTTGATCAGCACTAATTTGCTGAAGGTTATATTCAGTATCCTCAAGAGAATTGGAGATTTCATCTTCCCTTGGTCTCTTATGAGTATCACTGTCAGTGCCCTGCTTTAAAGGGAATATATGTTCGAAAAATCTTGCATTTCTCGACTCAATGATGGTATTTTCATGAATATCATCAATTTCAGATTTGTGTACTAAAAATCGATAAGCAGCACTATTTTGTGCATATCCAATGAATACACAATCAATTGTTTTTGGTCCTATCTTGACCTTCTTTGGTTTAGGTATCTCTACTTTGGCAAGACACCCCCACACTTTTAAGTATTTGTAGGATGCCGGTCTATTTTTCCAAAGTTCGTGAGGAGACTTGGATGTTTTCTTTCGTGGTATTTTATTTAAAATATGGTTTGCCGAAAGAATAGCTTCTCCCCAAAAGTTATCTGGCAAGCCAGAACTGATTAATAAAGCATTCATCATTTCTTTAAGAGTTCTATTTTTCCGTTCGGCTATACCGTTGGATTGAGGTGAATATGGTGCTGTAGTTTGGTGTATGATACCGTGCTCAGCGCAGAATTCCTCAAAAGGAAATTCATATTCTCCTCCTCTATCACTTCTTAAAGCTTTAATTTTCCTGTTGAGTTGATTCTCAACTTCTGCTTTATACTGTTTAAACATATCGAATGCTTCATCCTTGCTTCTAAGGAGATACACATAGCAGTACCTAGTACAATCATCAATAAACGTGATGAAGTATCTTTTTCCTCCTCTAGTTTGACACATCTTTAGATCACATACATCGGTATGTATTAAGTCTAAAGGCTCAGTATTCCTTTCAACATGATGAAAGGAAGTTCTAGTCAACTTTGCTTCAGTACATATCTCACATTTATAGTTGTGATCTGTATTAAACTTAGGTATAAAATCTAAGTTAACCATTTTTCGCAAAGTATCAAAGTTTACATGGCCTAGTCTAGCATGCCATATATTAAATGACTCAGTGATATAAACAGAAGCATTCTTTTTATTCATATCTTTTGGTACAACAGTCATTACATTCATCTTAAACAGACCATCACTGACATAGCCCTTTCCCACATACACCCCATTTTTAGACAAAACAAAATTATCAGCAACGAAGACTAATTTGAAGCCATTCTTGCTTAACATCGATCCTGAAACCAAATTCTTACGAATATCTGGAACGTGCAATACATCTTTCAATGTGAGTTCCTTTCCAGAAGTTAGTTTCAACACGATCTTCCCTTTGCCTTCAACTTGTGATGTGGATGAGTTGCCCATAAACAACTGCTCCTCCTTGGTGGCGGCTTCGTAAGTCGTGAACATCCATTTGTTTGCACAAATATGACGAGTTGCTCCAGTATCCACGAACCATTCCTTGTTGTTGCCAACAAGGTTACATTCTGAAACCACCGCACACAAGTCCATGTCAGAAACGCCATCAGAACCTTCGGCCACATTTGCTTCAGATTTCTTTTTCTTTCCGCGACATTCTGCAGCCTTGTGTCCTTTCTTCCCACAGTTGTGGCAGTTTCCTTTGAACTTCTTAGTCTTCTTTGCATTTGGGTTGTCACGCTTTCTTTTGTTGTTTTTCTCAGCCTCAACCACATTTGCCTTTGCCACCATAGTATTAGTCGCTTTCTTTTCGGATTTTCTGTTGTCTTCTTCGATTCTGAGTCGAACAACTAAATCCTCCATTGTCATTTCCTTCCTTTTGTGCTTCAGATAGTTCTTGAAGTCTTTCCACATAGGAGGAAGTTTCTCTATGGCGGCTGCAACCTGAAATGATTCACTAAGCATCATTCCTTCATCATGTATCTCATGGATAATGACCTGTAATTCTTGGATTTGGCTGATCACTGTCTTGGAATCCACCATCTTGTAATCCAGAAATTTGCCGACTATGAATTTCTTCATCCCAGCATCTTCTGTCTTGTACTTTTTGTCCAATGATATCCAGAGTTCCTTCGCTGTTTTCATAGTACAGTACACATTGTATAGACTGTTGTCCAGTCCATTCAATATGTAATTCTTGCATATAAAATCTGAACTCTTCCATGCAGTGAGGGCATCAGCCTTGATTGGATCAGGCTCTAATTCATCGACTACAGGAGGATCCTCTGATAGGAACTTAGCCAGGCCTAAGGTGGTTAAGTAGAACAACATCTTTTGCTGCCACCTTTTGAAATCAACACCAGTAAATTTTTCTGGTCGTTCTCCATGCGAGAATGTCATAGTTGGTGCCACTATCGGTGCAGCATGAGAGGTGGTCGTGGCTGTTTTGTTTGCCGAAGAATTACTGTCTTGAGCCATCGTCTGTTTTCAATACGACTGTTTTCAGTACACAAACAGAGACAAACGAGCGCAATATTGTTTCAAGATTGTTGTTCGTAATCACAAAAGTGTAACGAATCCGATAGTAACTTCAATAACGTTACTTATCCTAAATATGTTTTGTCACAGAAGAAAAGCGTTACTAATTGTAAGCAGTAGCAACGGAATAAAACGTGACAAAAGTATAAAATATTGTGACAGTAAAATTCTGTGAGAAATGATAATTGTATGAAATACCTAAATGTCCGAGTCCAGATAATATCTGTTTCCTTGAAACAATATTGCCCCCTTATACGCACCAAAGGATCTGAGCAATTTGTCTCCCAGGATGAAACGGACCTGCTCCGATTGCTGTGCGGGCAGACGGAGCGACGACGAACTGAAGGATTATATATATCTGCGAACGGAGTTCTGAGAAGAGGAAGAAGAAGCAGTTTTTTTTTTCTGTGTATTGAGATCTGTGTTGCGGGCCCCTATATATAGGCTGGAGGAGGTGCCTATTCGGAGCGGTCGCGACTGTTCGAAAGGTTGCGACCCTTTAACGGACAGGTGCGCGCGCACAGTCGCAACGGTCCAATTTCGAAGTGCAAAATTAGCCGTTTTAGTGCAGCAAGCCCAAGTGGCAGACGTAGGCCCATCTAATCACGAGACCCCAAGAGCCCCAAGGCCCAAGGCCCAATCTTTGACATTTTAATATAATATGAAGGCCCAAAGCCCACATGCTCAATGCCTTTCTCATTTCTCAAGTCTTCTTCTTTTCCTTTTGTAATAACATGTTGAGAGATGGTATATATATTGATATTGGAACAAATATTCCACAATGTGGGACTTTGTTCCAATACACAATACCAAACACCTATTTCCTCTTCACTAACAAATACACTCATTCATCTTTGTCCAACAATCCCCCACATGAATGAGTAGTTGTTCATAGTTTTACGAGACATTTATCGTATCGGTTTAAAGTAGCACAAGGGCCTTGAACTTTCCTAGTGTTTACCTATTAGAATCACGGGCAAATCAGTAGACTTAGAAGGTCCTTGAACTGTAAGCCGTTTGTGTAATTCTAAAATAGATAGCACGCGATAAATGTTTCTTATAATCCTTCGTTCTCTGTTTGTGTTCATTTTTGCCTTGAACACCTGCCTGGTCTCATAAGTGCTTAGAGAATTAGGCCTATAATTCTCTTTGAAGCGGCGCCTTCGCACTTACGTAGGTGATTCTGTAAGGGTTATCCATAATTCCTCAAGTACAGACATCATTAAAAGTACTAATACTTATCCTATTTTCCAACAAATAATGCACTGACTTATCATAGGAATGGTTTGTGTGTAACAGTGCTGTCAAGTTTCTCTTAAACTGAGTTGTCCCTTTGAACCTAGATCTTGGGATCTCCAGTCAACTAGGTGGGGTTTCCATTTTAGAAAAACTTTTAGTCCATCGGCCTTAACCCCATTCCCATCGATAAGGTTTGAACTTTCTCTCTTGGCAAGCCTTTTGTTAGTGGATCCGCTATGTTATCCTTAGACCTTATATAGTCTATAGTGATAACCCCATTAGAGAGAAGTTGTCTTATTGTCTTATGTCTACGACGAATGTGCTTAGATTTACCATTGTATAGTGTACTATTGGCTCTTCCAATTGCTGA
This sequence comes from Allium cepa, assembly GCA_030765085.1. Classification (NCBI taxonomy): domain Eukaryota; kingdom Viridiplantae; phylum Streptophyta; class Magnoliopsida; order Asparagales; family Amaryllidaceae; genus Allium; species Allium cepa. The sequence continues at coordinate 454,027,142 of CM060932.1, forward strand.
TTGACTATCACAATGTATACATATTGGAGGCATGGGTTTGCTCCAATTTGGAATATCTTCCAAGAAACTTCGAAGCCAATCTGCTTCTTCTGCTGTTTTATCTAGTGCAATAAACTCGGATTCCATCGTAGATCTAGCTATACAAGTCTGTTTGGATGATTTCCATGATATTGCTCCATTTCCTAATGTGAACACATATCCACTTGTAGACTTTGTATCTTGTGATCCAGTTATCCAATTGGCATCACTGTATCCTTCCACTGTTGAAGGGTAGTTTGTATAGTGTAGACCATAGTTCTGTGTATACTTTAGGTATCCTAGAACTCTGATTATCGCTTTCCAATGATGTTTACCAGGATTACTGGTAAATCTACTTAGCTTACTTACAGCGTATGCGATATCTGGCCTCGTACAGTTCATAACATACATGATACTTCCTAGTATACGAGAGTATTCAAGCTGGTAGATACCATCACCAGTGTTCTTTACCCAATTTTGGTTCATATCTACGGGTGATTTTGCAATAGTTATATTATATTGCTTAAATTTTTCAAGTATCTTACCGATGTAATGTGATTGGGATAATGCATATCCCTGTGGTGTTCTTAAAATTTTGACACCCAATATCACATCAGCCAGTCCTAGGTCTTTCATATCGAATCTAGAGGATAACATATTCTTTGTAGATGTTATTATGGCCTTGTTATTTCCTAGGATCAATAGGTCATCAACATAAAGACAAACAATGACATATCCTAAATGTGTGTGTTTCATGTAGACACATTTATCTGATTCATTTATTGTGAATCCATTTGATAACATAGTTTCATCAAATTTCTCATGCCATTGTTTTGGAGCTTGTTTAAGGCCATAAAGTGACTTTACTAATTTGCATACTTTATTTTCCTTTCCATAGCTCAGAAACCCTTCAGGTTGCTTCATATATATTTCTTCCTCTAGATCACCATTCAAAAATGCAGTTTTTACATCCATTTGATGTATTTCTAAATCAAGTATGGATGCAATTGCAATAAGCATCCTAATTGATGTTATCCTCGTCACTGGTGAATACGTATCAAAATAGTCCAGTTCTTCCTTTTGTCTAAATCCTTGGACTACAAGACGAGCTTTGTACTTGTCTATCGAACCATCAGGTTTCAATTTCTTTTTAAATATCCATTTATTACCTAAGGTCTTGCATCCTTGAGGTAAATCAACTAATTCCCAGGTATGGTTAGCCATAATGGATTCTATCTCATTGTTAATAGCCTCTTTCCAGTAAGGGGCATCGCTGGAGGACATAGCTTGTTTGTATGTCAATGGATCATCTTCTAACATAAATGTATAGAAGTCTGGTCCAAAGGTTTTTGAGGTTCTAGACCTTTTACTTCTTCTTGGTTCCTCCACTTGTTGATCAGCACTAATTTGCTGAAGGTTATATTCAGTATCCTCAAGAGAATTGGAGATTTCATCTTCCCTTGGTCTCTTATGAGTATCACTGTCAGTGCCCTGCTTTAAAGGGAATATATGTTCGAAAAATCTTGCATTTCTCGACTCAATGATGGTATTTTCATGAATATCATCAATTTCAGATTTGTGTACTAAAAATCGATAAGCAGCACTATTTTGTGCATATCCAATGAATACACAATCAATTGTTTTTGGTCCTATCTTGACCTTCTTTGGTTTAGGTATCTCTACTTTGGCAAGACACCCCCACACTTTTAAGTATTTGTAGGATGCCGGTCTATTTTTCCAAAGTTCGTGAGGAGACTTGGATGTTTTCTTTCGTGGTATTTTATTTAAAATATGGTTTGCCGAAAGAATAGCTTCTCCCCAAAAGTTATCTGGCAAGCCAGAACTGATTAATAAAGCATTCATCATTTCTTTAAGAGTTCTATTTTTCCGTTCGGCTATACCGTTGGATTGAGGTGAATATGGTGCTGTAGTTTGGTGTATGATACCGTGCTCAGCGCAGAATTCCTCAAAAGGAAATTCATATTCTCCTCCTCTATCACTTCTTAAAGCTTTAATTTTCCTGTTGAGTTGATTCTCAACTTCTGCTTTATACTGTTTAAACATATCGAATGCTTCATCCTTGCTTCTAAGGAGATACACATAGCAGTACCTAGTACAATCATCAATAAACGTGATGAAGTATCTTTTTCCTCCTCTAGTTTGACACATCTTTAGATCACATACATCAGTATGTATTAAGTCTAAAGGCTCAGTATTCCTTTCAACATGATGAAAGGAAGTTCTAGTCAACTTTGCTTCAGTACATATCTCACATTTATAGTTGTGATCTGTATTAAACTTAGGTATAAAATCTAAGTTAACCATTTTTCGCAAAGTATCAAAGTTTACATGGCCTAGTCTAGCATGCCATATATTAAATGACTCAGTGATATAAACAGAAGCATTCTTTTTATTCATATCTTTTGGTACAACAGTCATTACATTCATCTTAAACAGACCATCACTGACATAGCCCTTTCCCACATACACCCCATTTTTAGACAAAACAAAATTATCAGCAACGAAGACTAATTTGAAGCCATTCTTGCTTAACATCGATCCTGAAACCAAATTCTTACGAATATCTGGAACGTGCAATACATCTTTCAATGTGAGTTCCTTTCCAGAAGTTAGTTTCAACACGATCTTCCCTTTGCCTTCAACTTGTGATGTGGATGAGTTGCCCATAAACAACTGCTCCTCCTTGGTGGCGGCTTCGTAAGTCGTGAACATCCATTTGTTTGCTCAAATATGACGAGTTGCTCCAGTATCCACGAACCATTCCTTGTTGTTGCCAACAAGGTTACATTCTGAAACCACCGCACACAAGTCCATGTCAGAAACGCCATCAGAACCTTCGGCCACATTTGCTTCAGATTTCTTTTCCTTTCCGCGACATTCTGCAGCCTTGTGTCCTTTCTTCCCACAGTTGTGGCAGTTTCCTTTGAACTTCTTAGTCTTCTTTGCATTTGGGTTGTCACGCTTTCTTTTGTTGTTTTTCTCAGCCTCAACCACATTTGCCTTTGCCACCATAGTATCAGTCGCTTTCTTTTCGGATTTTCTGTTGTCTTCTTCGATTCTGAGTCGAACAACTAAATCCTCCATTGTCATTTCCTTCCTTTTGTGCTTCAGATAGTTCTTGAAGTCTTTCCACATAGGAGGAAGTTTCTCTATGGCGGCTGCAACCTGAAATGATTCACTAAGCATCATTCCTTCATCATGTATCTCATGGATAATGACCTGTAATTCTTGGATTTGGCTGATCACTGTCTTGGAATCCACCATCTTGTAATCCAGAAATTTGCCGACTATGAATTTCTTCATCCCAGCATCTTCTGTCTTGTACTTTTTGTCCAATGATATCCAGAGTTCCTTCGCTGTTTTCATAGTACAGTACACATTGTATAGACTGTTGTCCAGTCCATTCAATATGTAATTCTTGCATATAAAATCTGAACTCTTCCATGCAGTGAGGGCATCAGCCTTGATTGGATCAGGCTCTAATTCATCGACTACAGGAGGATCCTCTGATAGGAACTTAGCCAGGCCTAAGGTGGTTAAGTAGAACAACATCTTTTGCTGCCACCTTTTGAAATCAACACCAGTAAATTTTTCTGGTCGTTCTCCATGCGAGAATGTCATAGTTGGTGCCACTATCGGTGCAGCATGAGAGGTGGTCGTGGCTGTTTTGTTTGCCGAAGAATTACTGTCTTGAGCCATCGTCTGTTTTCAATACGACTGTTTTCAGTACACAAACAGAGACAAACGAGCGCAATATTGTTTCAAGATTGTTGTTCGTAATCACAAAAGTGTAACGAATCCGATAGTAACTTCAATAACGTTACTTATGCTAAATATGTTTTGTCACAGAAGAAAAGCGTTACTAATTGTAAGCAGTAGCAACGGAATAAAACGTGACAAAAGTATAAAATATTGTGACAGTAAAATTCTGTGAGAAATGATAATTGTATGAAATACCTAAATGTCCGAGTCCAGATAATATCTGTTTCCTTGAAACAATATTGCCCCCTTATACGCACCAAAGGATCTGAGCAATTTGTCTCCCAGGATGAAACGGACCTGCTCCGATTGCTGTGTGGGCAGACGGAGCGACGACGAACTGAAGGATTATATATATCTGCGAACAGAGTTCTGAGAAGAGGAAGAAGAAGCAGTTTTTTTTTTCTGTGTATTGAGATCTGTGTTGCGGGCCCCTATATATAGGCTGGAGGAGGTGCCTATTCGGAGCGGTCGCGACTGTTCGAAAGGTTGCGACCCTTTAACGGACAGGTGCGCGCGCACAGTCGCAACGGTCCAATTTCGAAGTGCAAAATTAGCCGTTTTAGTGCAGCAAGCCCAAGTGGCAGACGTAGGCCCATCTAATCACGAGACCCCAAGAGCCCCAAGGCCCAAGGCCCAATCTTTGACATTTTAATATAATATGAAGGCCCAAAGCCCACATGCTCAATGCCTTTCTCATTTCTCAAGTCTTCTTCTTTTCCTTTTGTAATAACATGTTGAGAGATGGTATATATATTGATATTGGAACAAATATTCCACAATGTGGGACTTTGTTCCAATACACAATACCAAACACCTATTTCCTCTTCACTAACAAATACACTCATTCATCTTTGTCCAACAATCCCCCACATGAATGAGTAGTTGTTCATAGTTTTACGAGACATTTATCGTATCGGTTTAAAGTAGCACAAGGGCCTTGAACTTTCCTAGTGTTTACCTATTAGAATCACGGGCAAATCAGTAGACTTAGAAGGTCCTTGAACTGTAAGCCGTTTGTGTAATTCTAAAATAGATAGCACGCGATAAATGTTTCTTATAATCCTTCGTTCTCTGTTTGTGTTCATTTTTGCCTTGAACACCTGCCTGGTCTCATAAGTGCTTAGAGAATTAGGCCTATAATTCTCTTTGAAGCGGCGCCTTCGCACTTACGTAGGTGATTCTGTAAGGGTTATCCATAATTCCTCAAGTACAGACATCATTAAAAGTACTAATACTTATCCTATTTTCCAACAAATAATGCACTGACTTATCATAGGAATGGTTTGTGTGTAACAGTGCTGTCAAGTTTCTCTTAAACTGAGTTATCCCTTTGAACCTAGATCTTGGGATCTCCAGTCAACTAGGTGGGGTTTCCATTTTAGAAAAACTTTTAGTCCATCGGCCTTAACCCCATTCCCATCGATAAGGTTTGAACTTTCTCTCTTGGCAAGCCTTTTGTTAGTGGATCCGCTATGTTATCCTTAGACCTTATATAGTCTATAGTGATAACCCCATTAGAGAGAAGTTGTCTTATTGTCTTATGTCTACGACGAATGTGCTTAGATTTACCATTGTATAGTGTACTATTGGCTCTTCCAATTGCTGATTGACTATCACAATGTATACATATTGGAGGCATGGGTTTGCTCCAATTTGGAATATCTTCCAAGAAACTTCGAAGCCAATCTGCTTCTTCTGCTGTTTTATCTAGTGCAATAAACTCGGATTCCATCGTAGATCTAGCTATACAAGTCTGTTTGGATGATTTCCATGATATTGCTCCATTTCCTAATGTGAACACATATCCACTTGTAGACTTTGTATCTTGTGATCCAGTTATCCAATTGGCATCACTGTATCCTTCCACTGTTGAAGGGTAGTTTGTATAGTGTAGACCATAGTTCTGTGTATACTTTAGGTATCCTAGAACTCTGATTATCGCTTTCCAATGATGTTTACCAGGATTACTGGTAAATCTACTTAGCTTACTTACAGCGTATGCGATATCTGGCCTCGTACAGTTCATAACATACATGATACTTCCTAGTATACGAGAGTATTCAAGCTGGTAGATACCATCACCAGTGTTCTTTACCCAATTTTGGTTCATATCTACGGGTGATTTTGCAATAGTTATATTATATTGCTTAAATTTTTCAAGTATCTTACCGATGTAATGTGATTGGGATAATGCATATCCCTGTGGTGTTCTTAAAATTTTGACACCCAATATCACATCAGCCAGTCCTAGGTCTTTCATATCGAATCTAGAGGATAACATATTCTTTGTAGATGTTATTATGGCCTTGTTATTTCCTAGGATCAATAGGTCATCAACATAAAGACAAACAATGACATATCCTAAATGTGTGTGTTTCATGTAGACACATTTATCTGATTCATTTATTGTGAATCCATTTGATAACATAGTTTCATCAAATTTCTCATGCCATTGTTTTGGAGCTTGTTTAAGGCCATAAAGTGACTTTACTAATTTGCATACTTTATTTTCCTTTCCATAGCTCAGAAACCCTTCAGGTTGCTTCATATATATTTCTTCCTCTAGATCACCATTCAAAAATGCAGTTTTTACATCCATTTGATGTATTTCTAAATCAAGTATGGATGCAATTGCAATAAGCATCCTAATTGATGTTATCCTCGTCACTGGTGAATATGTATCAAAATAGTCCAGTTCTTCCTTTTGTCTAAATCCTTGGACTACAAGACGAGCTTTGTACTTGTCTATCGAACCATCAGGTTTCAATTTCTTTTTAAATATCCATTTATTACCTAAGGTCTTGCATCCTTGAGGTAAATCAACTAATTCCCAGGTATGGTTAGCCATAATGGATTCTATCTCATTGTTAATAGCCTCTTTCCAGTAAGGGGCATCGCTGGAGGACATAGCTTGTTTGTATGTCAATGGATCATCTTCTAACATAAATGTATAGAAGTCTGGTCCAAAGGTTTTTGAGGTTCTAGACCTTTTACTTCTTCTTGGTTCCTCCACTTGTTGATCAGCACTAATTTGCTGAAGGTTATATTCAGTATCCTCAAGAGAATTGGAGATTTCATCTTCCCTTGGTCTCTTATGAGTATCACTGTCAGTGCCCTGCTTTAAAGGGAATATATGTTCGAAAAATCTTGCATTTCTCGACTCAATGATGGTATTTTCATGAATATCATCAATTTCAGATTTGTGTACTAAAAATCGATAAGCAGCACTATTTTGTGCATATCCAATGAATACACAATCAATTGTTTTTGGTCCTATCTTGACCTTCTTTGGTTTAGGTATCTCTACTTTGGCAAGACACCCCCACACTTTTAAGTATTTGTAGGATGCCGGTCTATTTTTCCAAAGTTCGTGAGGAGACTTGGATGTTTTCTTTCGTGGTATTTTATTTAAAATATGGTTTGCCGAAAGAATAGCTTCTCCCCAAAAGTTATCTGGCAAGCCAGAACTGATTAATAAAGCATTCATCATTTCTTTAAGAGTTCTATTTTTCCGTTCGGCTATACCGTTGGATTGAGGTGAATATGGTGCTGTAGTTTGGTGTATGATACCGTGCTCAGCGCAGAATTCCTCAAAAGGAAATTCATATTCTCCTCCTCTATCACTTCTTAAAGCTTTAATTTTCCTGTTGAGTTGATTCTCAACTTCTGCTTTATACTGTTTAAACATATCGAATGCTTCATCCTTGCTTCTAAGGAGATACACATAGCAGTACCTAGTACAATCATCAATAAACGTGATGAAGTATCTTTTTCCTCCTCTAGTTTGACACATCTTTAGATCACATACATCGGTATGTATTAAGTCTAAAGGCTCAGTATTCCTTTCAACATGATGAAAGGAAGTTCTAGTCAACTTTGCTTCAGTACATATCTCACATTTATAGTTGTGATCTGTATTAAACTTAGGTATAAAATCTAAGTTAACCATTTTTCGCAAAGTATCAAAGTTTACATGGCCTAGTCTAGCATGCCATATATTAAATGACTCAGTGATATAAACAGAAGCATTCTTTTTATTCATATCTTTTGGTACAACAGTCATTACATTCATCTTAAACAGACCATCACTGACATAGCCCTTTCCCACATACACCCCATTTTTAGACAAAACAAAATTATCAGCAACGAAGACTAATTTGAAGCCATTCTTGCTTAACATCGATCCTGAAACCAAATTCTTACGAATATCTGGAACGTGCAATACATCTTTCAATGTGAGTTCCTTTCCAGAAGTTAGTTTCAACACGATCTTCCCTTTGCCTTCAACTTGTGATGTGGATGAGTTGCCCATAAACAACTGCTCCTCCTTGGTGGCGGCTTCGTAAGTCGTGAACATCCATTTGTTTGCACAAATATGACGAGTTGCTCCAGTATCCACGAACCATTCCTTGTTGTTGCCAACAAGGTTACATTCTGAAACCACCGCACACAAGTCCATGTCAGAAACGCCATCAGAACCTTCGGCCACATTTGCTTCAGATTTCTTTTTCTTTCCGCGACATTCTGCAGCCTTGTGTCCTTTCTTCCCACAGTTGTGGCAGTTTCCTTTGAACTTCTTAGTCTTCTTTGCATTTGGGTTGTCACGCTTTCTTTTGTTGTTTTTCTCAGCCTCAACCACATTTGCCTTTGCCACCATAGTATTAGTCGCTTTCTTTTCGGATTTTCTGTTGTCTTCTTCGATTCTGAGTCGAACAACTAAATCCTCCATTGTCATTTCCTTCCTTTTGTGCTTCAGATAGTTCTTGAAGTCTTTCCACATAGGAGGAAGTTTCTCTATGGCGGCTGCAACCTGAAATGATTCACTAAGCATCATTCCTTCATCATGTATCTCATGGATAATGACCTGTAATTCTTGGATTTGGCTGATCACTGTCTTGGAATCCACCATCTTGTAATCCAGAAATTTGCCGACTATGAATTTCTTCATCCCAGCATCTTCTGTCTTGTACTTTTTGTCCAATGATATCCAGAGTTCCTTCGCTGTTTTCATAGTACAGTACACATTGTATAGACTGTTGTCCAGTCCATTCAATATGTAATTCTTGCATATAAAATCTGAACTCTTCCATGCAGTGAGGGCATCAGCCTTGATTGGATCAGGCTCTAATTCATCGACTACAGGAGGATCCTCTGATAGGAACTTAGCCAGGCCTAAGGTGGTTAAGTAGAACAACATCTTTTGCTGCCACCTTTTGAAATCAACACCAGTAAATTTTTCTGGTCGTTCTCCATGCGAGAATGTCATAGTTGGTGCCACTATCGGTGCAGCATGAGAGGTGGTCGTGGCTGTTTTGTTTGCCGAAGAATTACTGTCTTGAGCCATCGTCTGTTTTCAATACGACTGTTTTCAGTACACAAACAGAGACAAACGAGCGCAATATTGTTTCAAGATTGTTGTTCGTAATCACAAAAGTGTAACGAATCCGATAGTAACTTCAATAACGTTACTTATGCTAAATATGTTTTGTCACAGAAGAAAAGCGTTACTAATTGTAAGCAGTAGCAACGGAATAAAACGTGACAAAAGTATAAAATATTGTGACAGTAAAATTCTGTGAGAAATGATAATTGTATGAAATACCTAAATGTCCGAGTCCAGATAATATCTGTTTCCTTGAAACAATATTGCCCCCTTATACGCACCAAAGGATCTGAGCAATTTGTCTCCCAGGATGAAACGGACCTGCTCCGATTGCTGTGCGGGCAGACGGAGCGACGACGAACTGAAGGATTATATATATCTGCGAACAGAGTTCTGAGAAGAGGAAGAAGAAGCAGTTTTTTTTCTTCTGTGTATTGAGATCTGTGTTGCGGGCCCCTATATATAGGCTGGAGGAGGTGCCTATTCGGAGCGGTCGCGACTGTTCGAAAGGTTGCGACCCTTTAACGGACAGGTGCGTGCGCACAGTCGCAACGGTCCAATTTCGAAGTGCAAAATTAGCCGTTTTAGTGCAGCAAGCCCAAGTGGCAGACGTAGGCCCATCTAATCACGAGACCCCAAGAGCCCCAAGGCCCAAGGCCCAATCTTTGACATTTTAATATAATATGAAGGCCCAAAGCCCACATGCTCAATGCCTTTCTCATTTCTCAAGTCTTCTTCTTTTCCTTTTGTAATAACATGTTGAGAGATGGTATATATATTGATATTGGAACAAATATTCCACAATGTGGGACTTTGTTCCAATACACAATACCAAACACCTATTTCCTCTTCACTAACAAATACACTCATTCATCTTTGTCCAACAATCCCCCACATGAATGAGTAGTTGTTCATAGTTTTACGAGACATTTATCGTATCGGTTTAAAGTAGCACAAGGGCCTTGAACTTTCCTAGTGTTTACCTATTAGAATCACGGGCAAATCAGTAGACTTAGAAGGTCCTTGAACTGTAAGCCGTTTGTGTAATTCTAAAATAGATAGCACGCGATAAATGTTTCTTATAATCCTTCGTTCTCTGTTTGTGTTCATTTTTGCCTTGAACACCTGCCTGGTCTCATAAGTGCTTAGAAAATTAGGCCTATAATTCTCTTTGAAGCGGCGCCTTCGCACTTACGTAGGTGATTCTGTAAGGGTTATCCATAATTCCTCAAGTACAGACATCATTAAAAGTACTAATACTTATCCTATTTTCCAACAAATAATGCACTGACTTATCATAGGAATGGTTTGTGTGTAACAGTGCTGTCAAGTTTCTCTTAAACTGAGTTGTCCCTTTGAACCTAGATCTTGGGATCTCCAGTCAACTAGGTGGGGTTTCCATTTTAGAAAAACTTTTAGTCCATCGGCCTTAACCCCATTCCCATCGATAAGGTTTGAACTTTCTCTCTTGGCAAGCCTTTTGTTAGTGGATCCGCTATGTTATCCTTAGACCTTATATAGTCTATAGTGATAACCCCATTAGAGAGAAGTTGTCTTATTGTCTTATGTCTACGACGAATGTGCTTAGATTTACCATTGTATAGTGTACTATTGGCTCTTCCAATTGCTGATTGACTATCACAATGTATACATATTGGAGGCATGGGTTTGCTCCAATTTGGAATATCTTCCAAGAAACTTCGAAGCCAATCTGCTTCTTCTGCTGTTTTATCTAGTGCAATAAACTCGGATTCCATCGTAGATCTAGCTATACAAGTCTGTTTGGATGATTTCCATGATATTGCTCCATTTCCTAATGTGAACACATATCCACTTGTAGACTTTGTATCTTGTGATCCAGTTATCCAATTGGCATCACTGTATCCTTCCACTGTTGAAGGGTAGTTTGTATAGTGTAGACCATAGTTCTGTGTATACTTTAGGTATCCTAGAACTCTGATTATCGCTTTCCAATGATGTTTACCAGGATTACTGGTAAATCTACTTAGCTTACTTACAGCGTATGCGATATCTGGCCTCGTACAGTTCATAACATACATGATACTTCCTAGTATACGAGAGTATTCAAGCTGGTAGATACCATCACCAGTGTTCTTTACCCAATTTTGGTTCATATCTACGGGTGATTTTGCAATAGTTATATTATATTGCTTAAATTTTTCAAGTATCTTACCGATGTAATGTGATTGGGATAATGCATATCCCTGTGGTGTTCTTAAAATTTTGACACCCAATATCACATCAGCCAGTCCTAGGTCTTTCATATCGAATCTAGAGGATAACATATTCTTTGTAGATGTTATTATGGCCTTGTTATTTCCTAGGATCAATAGGTCATCAACATAAAGACAAACAATGACATATCCTAAATGTGTGTGTTTCATGTAGACACATTTATCTGATTCATTTATTGTGAATCCATTTGATAACATAGTTTCATCAAATTTCTCATGCCATTGTTTTGGAGCTTGTTTAAGGCCATAAAGTGACTTTACTAATTTGCATACTTTATTTTCCTTTCCATAGCTCAGAAACCCTTCAGGTTGCTTCATATATATTTCTTCCTCTAGATCACCATTCAAAAATGCAGTTTTTACATCCATTTGATGTATTTCTAAATCAAGTATGGATGCAATTGCAATAAGCATCCTAATTGATGTTATCCTCGTCACTGGTGAATATGTATCAAAATAGTCCAGTTCTTCCTTTTGTCTAAATCCTTGGACTACAAGACGAGCTTTGTACTTGTCTATCGAACCATCAGGTTTCAATTTCTTTTTAAATATCCATTTATTACCTAAGGTCTTGCATCCTTGAGGTAAATCAACTAATTCCCAGGTATGGTTAGCCATAATGGATTCTATCTCATTGTTAATAGCCTCTTTCCAGTAAGGGGCATCGCTGGAGGACATAGCTTGTTTGTATGTCAATGGATCATCTTCTAACATAAATGTATAGAAGTCTGGTCCAAAGGTTTTTGAGGTTCTAGACCTTTTACTTCTTCTTGGTTCCTCCACTTGTTGATCAGCACTAATTTGCTGAAGGTTATATTCAGTATCCTCAAGAGAATTGGAGATTTCATCTTCCCTTGGTCTATTATGAGTATCACTGTCAGTGCCCTGCTTTAAAGGGAATATATGTTCGAAAAATCTTGCATTTCTCGACTCAATGATGGTATTTTCATGAATATCATCAATTTCAGATTTGTGTACTAAAAATCGATAAGCAGCACTATTTTGTGCATATCCAATGAATACACAATCAATTGTTTTTGGTCCTATCTTGACCTTCTTTGGTTTAGGTATCTCTACTTTGGCAAGACACCCCCACACTTTTAAGTATTTGTAGGATGCCGGTCTATTTTTCCAAAGTTCGTGAGGAGACTTGGATGTTTTCTTTTGTGGTATTTTATTTAAAATATGGTTTGCCGAAAGAATAGCTTCTCCCCAAAAGTTATCTGGCAAGCCAGAACTGATTAATAAAGCATTCATCATTTCTTTAAGAGTTCTATTTTTCCGTTCGGCTATACCGTTGGATTGAGGTGAATATGGTGCTGTAGTTTGGTGTATGATACCGTGCTCAGCGCAGAATTCCTCAAAAGGAAATTCATATTCTCCTCCTCTATCACTTCTTAAAGCTTTAATTTTCCTGTTGAGTTGATTCTCAACTTCTGCTTTATACTGTTTAAACATATCGAATGCTTCATCCTTGCTTCTAAGGAGATACACATAGCAGTACCTAGTACAATCATCAATAAACGTGATGAAGTATCTTTTTCCTCCTCTAGTTTGACACATCTTTAGATCACATACATCGGTATGTATTAAGTCTAAAGGCTCAGTATTCCTTTCAACATGATGAAAGGAAGTTCTAGTCAACTTTGCTTCAGTACATATCTCACATTTATAGTTGTGATCTGTATTAAACTTAGGTATAAAATCTAAGTTAACCATTTTTCGCAAAGTATCAAAGTTTACATGGCCTAGTCTAGCATGCCATATATTAAATGACTCAGTGATATAAACATAAGCATTCTTTTTATTCATATCTTTTGGTACAACAGTCATTACATTCATCTTAAACAGACCATCACTGACATAGCCCTTTCCCACATACACCCCATTTTTAGACAAAACAAAATTATCAGCAACGAAGACTAATTTGAAGCCATTCTTGCTTAACATCGATCCTGAAACCAAATTCTTACGAATATCTGGAACGTGCAATACATCTTTCAATGTGAGTTCCTTTCCAGAAGTTAGTTTCAACACGATCTTCCCTTTGCCTTCAACTTGTGATGTGGATGAGTTGCCCATAAACAACTGCTCCTCCTTGGTGGCGGCTTCGTAAGTCGTGAACATCCATTTGTTTGCACAAATATGACGAGTTGCTCCAGTATCCACGAACCATTCCTTGTTGTTGCCAACAAGGTTACATTCTGAAACCACCGCACACAAGTCCATGTCAGAAACGCCATCAGAACCTTCGGCCACATTTGCTTCAGATTTCTTTTTCTTTCCGCGACATTCTGCAGCCTTGTGTCCTTTCTTCCCACAGTTGTGGCAGTTTCCTTTGAACTTCTTAGTCTTCTTTGCATTTGGGTTGTCACGCTTTCTTTTGTTGTTTTTCTCAGCCTCAACCACATTTGCCTTTGCCACCATAGTATTAGTCGCTTTCTTTTCGGATTTTCTGTTGTCTTCTTCGATTCTGAGTCGAACAACTAAATCCTCCATTGTCATTTCCTTCCTTTTGTGCTTCAGATAGTTCTTGAAGTCTTTCCACATAGGAGGAAGTTTCTCTATGGCGGCTGCAACCTGAAATGATTCACTAAGCATCATTCCTTCATCATGTATCTCATGGATAATGACCTGTAATTCTTGGATTTGGCTGATCACTGTCTTGGAATCCACCATCTTGTAATCCAGAAATTTGCCGACTATGAATTTCTTCATCCCAGCATCTTCTGTCTTGTACTTTTTGTCCAATGATATCCAGAGTTCCTTCGCTGTTTTCATAGTACAGTACACATTGTATAGACTGTTGTCCAGTCCATTCAATATGTAATTCTTGCATATAAAATCTGAACTCTTCCATGCAGTGAGGGCATCAGCCTTGATTGGATCAGGCTCTAATTCATCGACTACAGGAGGATCCTCTGATAGGAACTTAGCCAGGCCTAAGGTGGTTAAGTAGAACAACATCTTTTGCTGCCACCTTTTGAAATCAACACCAGTAAATTTTTCTGGTCGTTCTCCATGCGAGAATGTCATAGTTGGTGCCACTATCGGTGCAGCATGAGAGGTGGTCGTGGCTGTTTTGTTTGCCGAAGAATTACTGTCTTGAGCCATCGTCTGTTTTCAATACGACTGTTTTCAGTACACAAACAGAGACAAACGAGCGCAATATTGTTTCAAGATTGTTGTTCGTAATCACAAAAGTGTAACGAATCCGATAGTAACTTCAATAACGTTACTTATGCTAAATATGTTTTGTCACAGAAGAAAAGCGTTACTAATTGTAAGCAGTAGCAACGGAATAAAACGTGACAAAAGTATAAAATATTGTGACAGTAAAATTCTGTGAGAAATGATAATTGTATGAAATACCTAAATGTCCGAGTCCAGATAATATCTGTTTCCTTGAAACAATATTGCCCCCTTATACGCACCAAAGGATCTGAGCAATTTGTCTCCCAGGATGAAACGGACCTGCTCCGATTGCTGTGCGGGCAGACGGAGCGACGACGAACTGAAGGATTATATATATCTGCGAACAGAGTTCTGAGAAGAGGAAGAAGAAGCAGTTTTTTTTTTCTGTGTATTGAGATCTGTGTTGCGGGCCCCTATATATAGGCTGGAGGAGGTGCCTATTCGGAGCGGTCGCGACTGTTCGAAAGGTTGCGACCCTTTAACGGACAGGTGCGCGCGCACAGTCGCAACGGTTCAATTTCGAAGTGCAAAATTAGCCGTTTTAGTGCAGCAAGCCCAAGTGGCAGACGTAGGCCCATCTAATCACGAGACCCCAAGAGCCCCAAGGCCCAAGGCCCAATCTTTGACATTTTAATATAATATGAAGGCCCAAAGCCCACATGCTCAATGCCTTTCTCATTTCTCAAGTCTTCTTCTTTTCCTTTTGTAATAACATGTTGAGAGATGGTATATATATTGATATTGGAACAAATATTCCACAATGTGGGACTTTGTTCCAATACACAATACCAAACACCTATTTCCTCTTCACTAACAAATACACTCATTCATCTTTGTCCAACAATCCCCCACATGAATGAGTAGCTGTTCATAGTTTTACGAGACATTTATCGTATCGGTTTAAAGTAGCACAAGGGCCTTGAACTTTCCTAGTGTTTACCTATTAGAATCACGGGCAAATCAGTAGACTTAGAAGGTCCTTGAACTGTAAGCCGTTTGTGTAATTCTAAAATAGATAGCACGCGATAAATGTTTCTTATAATCCTTCGTTCTCTGTTTGTGTTCATTTTTGCCTTGAACACCTGCCTGGTCTCATAAGTGCTTAGAGAATTAGGCCTATAATTCTCTTTGAAGCGGCGCCTTCGCACTTACGTAGGTGATTCTGTAAGGGTTATCCATAATTCCTCAAGTACAGACATCATTAAAAGTACTAATACTTATCCTATTTTCCAACAAATAATGCACTGACTTATCATAGGAATGGTTTGTGTGTAACAGTGCTGTCAAGTTTCTCTTAAACTGAGTTGTCCCTTTGAACCTAGATCTTGGGATCTCCAGTCAACTAGGTGGGTTTCCATTTTAGAAAAACTTTTAGTCCATCGGCCTTAACCCCATTCCCATCGATAAGGTTTGAACTTTCTCTCTTGGCAAGCCTTTTGTTAGTGGATCCGCTATGTTATCCTTAGACCTTATATAGTCTATAGTGATAACCCCATTAGAGAGAAGTTGTCTTATTGTCTTATGTCTACGACGAATGTGCTTAGATTTACCATTGTATAGTGTACTATTGGCTCTTCCAATTGCTGATTGACTATCACAATGTATACATATTGGAGGCATGGGTTTGCTCCAATTTGGAATATCTTCCAAGAAACTTCGAAGCCAATCTGCTTCTTCTGCTGTTTTATCTAGTGCAATAAACTCGGATTCCATCGTAGATCTAGCTATACAAGTCTGTTTGGATGATTTCCATGATATTGCTCCATTTCCTAATGTGAACACATATCCACTTGTAGACTTTGTATCTTGTGATCCAGTTATCCAATTGGCATCACTGTATCCTTCCACTGTTGAAGGGTAGTTTGTATAGTGTAGACCATAGTTCTGTGTATACTTTAGGTATCCTAGAACTCTGATTATCGCTTTCCAATGATGTTTACCAGGATTACTGGTAAATCTACTTAGCTTACTTACAGCGTATGCGATATCTGGCCTCGTACAGTTCATAACATACATGATACTTCCTAGTATACGAGAGTATTCAAGCTGGTAGATACCATCACCAGTGTTCTTTACCCAATTTTGGTTCATATCTACGGGTGATTTTGCAATAGTTATATTATATTGCTTAAATTTTTCAAGTATCTTACCGATGTAATGTGATTGGGATAATGCATATCCCTGTGGTGTTCTTAAAATTTTGACACCCAATATCACATCAGCCAGTCCTAGGTCTTTCATATCGAATCTAGAGGATAACATATTCTTTGTAGATGTTATTATGGCCTTGTTATTTCCTAGGATCAATAGGTCATCAACATAAAGACAAACAATGACATATCCTAAATGTGTGTGTTTCATGTAGACACATTTATCTGATTCATTTATTGTGAATCCATTTGATAACATAGTTTCATCAAATTTCTCATGCCATTGTTTTGGAGCTTGTTTAAGGCCATAAAGTGACTTTACTAATTTGCATACTTTATTTTCCTTTCCATAGCTCAGAAACCCTTCAGGTTGCTTCATATATATTTCTTCCTCTAGATCACCATTCAAAAATGCAGTTTTTACATCCATTTGATGTATTTCTAAATCAAGTATGGATGCAATTGCAATAAGCATCCTAATTGATGTTATCCTCGTCACTGGTGAATATGTATCAAAATAGTCCAGTTCTTCCTTTTGTCTAAATCCTTGGACTACAAGACGAGCTTTGTACTTGTCTATCGAACCATCAGGTTTCAATTTCTTTTTAAATATCCATTTATTACCTAAGGTCTTGCATCCTTGAGGTAAATCAACTAATTCCCAGGTATGGTTAGCCATAATGGATTCTATCTCATTGTTAATAGCCTCTTTCCAGTAAGGGGCATCGCTGGAGGACATAGCTTGTTTGTATGTCAATGGATCATCTTCTAACATAAATGTATAGAAGTCTGGTCCAAAGGTTTTTGAGGTTCTAGACCTTTTACTTCTTCTTGGTTCCTCCACTTGTTGATCAGCACTAATTTGCTGAAGGTTATATTCAGTATCCTCAAGAGAATTGGAGATTTCATCTTCCCTTGGTCTCTTATGAGTATCACTGTCAGTGCCCTGCTTTAAAGGGAATATATGTTCGAAAAATCTTGCATTTCTCGACTCAATGATGGTATTTTCATGAATATCATCAATTTCAGATTTGTGTACTAAAAATCGATAAGCAGCACTATTTTGTGCATATCCAATGAATACACAATCAATTGTTTTTGGTCCTATCTTGACCTTCTTTGGTTTAGGTATCTCTACTTTGGCAAGACACCCCCACACTTTTAAGTATTTGTAGGATGCCGGTCTATTTTTCCAAAGTTCGTGAGGAGACTTGGATGTTTTCTTTCGTGGTATTTTATTTAAAATATGGTTTGCCGAAAGAATAGCTTCTCCCCAAAAGTTATCTGGCAAGCCAGAACTGATTAATAAAGCATTCATCATTTCTTTAAGAGTTCTATTTTTCCGTTCGGCTATACCGTTGGATTGAGGTGAATATGGTGCTGTAGTTTGGTGTATGATACCGTGCTCAGCGCAGAATTCCTCAAAAGGAAATTCATATTCTCCTCCTCTATCACTTCTTAAAGCTTTAATTTTCCTGTTGAGTTGATTCTCAACTTCTGCTTTATACTGTTTAAACATATCGAATGCTTCATCCTTGCTTCTAAGGAGATACACATAGCAGTACCTAGTACAATCATCAATAAACGTGATGAAGTATCTTTTTCCTCCTCTAGTTTGACACATCTTTAGATCACATACATCGGTATGTATTAAGTCTAAAGGCTCAGTATTCCTTTCAACATGATGAAAGGAAGTTCTAGTCAACTTTGCTTCAGTACATATCTCACATTTATAGTTGTGATCTGTATTAAACTTAGGTATAAAATCTAAGTTAACCATTTTTCGCAAAGTATCAAAGTTTACATGGCCTAGTCTAGCATGCCATATATTAAATGACTCAGTGATATAAACAGAAGCATTCTTTTTATTCATATCTTTTGGTACAACAGTCATTACATTCATCTTAAACAGACCATCACTGACATAGCCCTTTCCCACATACACCCCATTTTTAGACAAAACAAAATTATCAGCAACGAAGACTAATTTGAAGCCATTCTTGCTTAACATCGATCCTGAAACCAAATTCTTACGAATATCTGGAACGTGCAATACATCTTTCAATGTGAGTTCCTTTCCAGAAGTTAGTTTCAACACGATCTTCCCTTTGCCTTCAACTTGTGATGTGGATGAGTTGCCCATAAACAACTGCTCCTCCTTGGTGGCGGCTTCGTAAGTCGTGAACATCCATTTGTTTGCACAAATATGACGAGTTGCTCCAGTATCCACGAACCATTCCTTGTTGTTGCCAACAAGGTTACATTCTGAAACCACCGCACACAAGTCCATGTCAGAAACGCCATCAGAACCTTCGGCCACATTTGCTTCAGATTTCTTTTTCTTTCCGCGACATTCTGCAGCCTTGTGTCCTTTCTTCCCACAGTTGTGGCAGTTTCCTTTGAACTTCTTAGTCTTCTTTGCATTTGGGTTGTCACGCTTTCTTTTGTTGTTTTTCTCAGCCTCAACCACATTTGCCTTTGCCACCATAGTATTAGTCGCTTTCTTTTCGGATTTTCTGTTGTCTTCTTCGATTCTGAGTCGAACAACTAAATCCTCCATTGTCATTTCCTTCCTTTTGTGCTTCAGATAGTTCTTGAAGTCTTTCCACATAGGAGGAAGTTTCTCTATGGCGGCTGCAACCTGAAATGATTCACTAAGCATCATTCCTTCATCATGTATCTCATGGATAATGACCTGTAATTCTTGGATTTGGCTGATCACTGTCTTGGAATCCACCATCTTGTAATCCAGAAATTTGCCGACTATGAATTTCTTCATCCCAGCATCTTCTGTCTTGTACTTTTTGTCCAATGATATCCAGAGTATCGGTGCAGCATGAGAGGTGGTCGTGGCTGCAACCTGAAATTTGCCGACTATGAATTGGATCAGGCTCTAATTCATCGACTACAGGAGGATCCTCTGATAGGAACTTAGCCAGGCCTAAGGTGGTTAAGTAGAACAACATCTTTTGCTGCCACCTTTTGAAATCAACACCAGTAAATTTTTCTGGTCGTTCTCCATGCGAGAATGTCATAGTTGGTGCCACTATCGGTGCAGCATGAGAGGTGGTCGTGGCTGTTTTGTTTGCCGAAGAATTACTGTCTTGAGCCATCGTCTGTTTTCAATACGACTGTTTTCAGTACACAAACAGAGACAAACGAGCGCAATATTGTTTCAAGATTGTTGTTCGTAATCACAAAAGTGTAACGAATCCGATAGTAACTTCAATAACGTTACTTATCCTAAATATGTTTTGTCACAGAAGAAAAGCGTTACTAATTGTAAGCAGTAGCAACGGAATAAAACGTGACAAAAGTATAAAATATTGTGACAGTAAAATTCTGTGAGAAATGATAATTGTATGAAATACCTAAATGTCCGAGTCCAGATAATATCTGTTTCCTTGAAACAATATTGCCCCCTTATACGCACCAAAGGATCTGAGCAATTTGTCTCCCAGGATGAAACGGACCTGCTCCGATTGCTGTGCGGGCAGACGGAGCGACGACGAACTGAAGGATTATATATATCTGCGAACAGAGTTCTGAGAAGAGGAAGAAGAAGCAGTTTTTTTTTTCTGTGTATTGAGATCTGTGTTGCGGGCCCCTATATATAGGCTGGAGGAGGTGCCTATTCGGAGCGGTCGCGACTGTTCGAAAGGTTGCGACCCTTTAACGGACAGGTGCGCGCGCACAGTCGCAACGGTCCAATTTCGAAGTGCAAAATTAGCCGTTTTAGTGCAGCAAGCCCAAGTGGCAGACGTAGGCCCATCTAATCACGAGACCCCAAGAGCCCCAAGGCCCAAGGCCCAATCTTTGACATTTTAATATAATATGAAGGCCCAAAGCCCACATGCTCAATGCCTTTCTCATTTCTCAAGTCTTCTTCTTTTCCTTTTGTAATAACATGTTGAGAGATGGTATATATATTGATATTGGAACAAATATTCCACAATGTGGGACTTTGTTCCAATACACAATACCAAACACCTATTTCCTCTTCACTAACAAATACACTCATTCATCTTTGTCCAACAATCCCCCACATGAATGAGTAGTTGTTCATAGTTTTACGAGACATTTATCGTATCGGTTTAAAGTAGCACAAGGGCCTTGAACTTTCCTAGTGTTTACCTATTAGAATCACGGGCAAATCAGTAGACTTAGAAGGTCCTTGAACTGTAAGCCGTTTGTGTAATTCTAAAATAGATAGCACGCGATAAATGTTTCTTATAATCCTTCGTTCTCTGTTTGTGTTCATTTTTGCCTTGAACACCTGCCTGGTCTCATAAGTGCTTAGAGAATTAGGCCTATAATTCTCTTTGAAGCGGCGCCTTCGCACTTACGTAGGTGATTCTGTAAGGGTTATCCATAATTCCTCAAGTACAGACATCATTAAAAGTACTAATACTTATCCTATTTTCCAACAAATAATGCACTGACTTATCATAGGAATGGTTTGTGTGTAACAGTGCTGTCAAGTTTCTCTTAAACTGAGTTGTCCCTTTGAACCTAGATCTTGGGATCTCCAGTCAACTAGGTGGGGTTTCCATTTTAGAAAAACTTTTAGTCCATCGGCCTTAACCCCATTCCCATCGATAAGGTTTGAACTTTCTCTCTTGGCAAGCCTTTTGTTAGTGGATCCGCTATGTTATCCTTAGACCTTATATAGTCTATAGTGATAACCCCATTAGAGAGAAGTTGTCTTATTGTCTTATGTCTACGACGAATGTGCTTAGATTTACCATTGTATAGTGTACTATTGGCTCTTCCAATTGCTGATTGACTATCACAATGTATACATATTGGAGGCATGGGTTTGCTCCAATTTGGAATATCTTCCAAGAAACTTCGAAGCCAATCTGCTTCTTCTGCTGTTTTATCTAGTGCAATAAACTCGGATTCCATCGTAGATCTAGCTATACAAGTCTGTTTGGATGATTTCCATGATATTGCTCCATTTCCTAATGTGAACACACATCCACTTGTAGACTTTGTATCTTGTGATCCAGTTATCCAATTGGCATCACTGTATCCTTCCACTGTTGAAGGGTAGTTTGTATAGTGTAGACCATAGTTCTGTGTATACTTTAGGTATCCTAGAACTCTGATTATCGCTTTCCAATGATGTTTACCAGGATTACTGGTAAATCTACTTAGCTTACTTACAGCGTATGCGATATCTGGCCTCGTACAGTTCATAACATACATGATACTTCCTAGTATACGAGAGTATTCAAGCTGGTAGATACCATCACCAGTGTTCTTTACCCAATTTTGGTTCATATCTACGGGTGATTTTGCAATAGTTATATTATATTGCTTAAATTTTTCAAGTATCTTACCGATGTAATGTGATTGGGATAATGCATATCCCTGTGGTGTTCTTAAAATTTTGACACCCAATATCACATCAGCCAGTCCTAGGTCTTTCATATCGAATCTAGAGGATAACATATTCTTTGTAGATGTTATTATGGCCTTGTTATTTCCTAGGATCAATAGGTCATCAACATAAAGACAAACAATGACATATCCTAAATGTGTGTGTTTCATGTAGACACATTTATCTGATTCATTTATTGTGAATCCATTTGATAACATAGTTTCATCAAATTTCTCATGCCATTGTTTTGGAGCTTGTTTAAGGCCATAAAGTGACTTTACTAATTTGCATACTTTATTTTCCTTTCCATAGCTCAGAAACCCTTCAGGTTGCTTCATATATATTTCTTCCTCTAGATCACCATTCAAAAATGCAGTTTTTACATCCATTTGATGTATTTCTAAATCAAGTATGGATGCAATTGCAATAAGCATCCTAATTGATGTTATCCTCGTCACTGGTGAATATGTATCAAAATAGTCCAGTTCTTCCTTTTGTCTAAATCCTTGGACTACAAGACGAGCTTTGTACTTGTCTATCGAACCATCAGGTTTCAATTTCTTTTTAAATATCCATTTATTACCTAAGGTCTTGCATCCTTGAGGTAAATCAACTAATTCCCAGGTATGGTTAGCCATAATGGATTCTATCTCATTGTTAATAGCCTCTTTCCAGTAAGGGGCATCGCTGGAGGACATAGCTTGTTTGTATGTCAATGGATCATCTTCTAACATAAATGTATAGAAGTCTGGTCCAAAGGTTTTTGAGGTTCTAGACCTTTTACTTCTTCTTGGTTCCTCCACTTGTTGATCAGCACTAATTTGCTGAAGGTTATATTCAGTATCCTCAAGAGAATTGGAGATTTCATCTTCCCTTGGTCTCTTATGAGTATCACTGTCAGTGCCCTGCTTTAAAGGGAATATATGTTCGAAAAATCTTGCATTTCTCGACTCAATGATGGTATTTTCATGAATATCATCAATTTCAGATTTGTGTACTAAAAATCGATAAGCAGCACTATTTTGTGCATATCCAATGAATACACAATCAATTGTTTTTGGTCCTATCTTGACCTTCTTTGGTTTAGGTATCTCTACTTTGGCAAGACACCCCCACACTTTTAAGTATTTGTAGGATGCCGGTCTATTTTTCCAAAGTTCGTGAGGAGACTTGGATGTTTTCTTTCGTGGTATTTTATTTAAAATATGGTTTGCCGAAAGAATAGCTTCTCCCCAAAAGTTATCTGGCAAGCCAGAACTGATTAATAAAGCATTCATCATTTCTTTAAGAGTTCTATTTTTCCGTTCGGCTATACCGTTGGATTGAGGTGAATATGGTGCTGTAGTTTGGTGTATGATACCGTGCTCAGCGCAGAATTCCTCAAAAGGAAATTCATATTCTCCTCCTCTATCACTTCTTAAAGCTTTAATTTTCCTGTTGAGTTGATTCTCAACTTCTGCTTTATACTGTTTAAACATATCGAATGCTTCATCCTTGCTTCTAAGGAGATACACATAGCAG
Organism: Allium cepa; assembly: GCA_030765085.1. Classification (NCBI taxonomy): domain Eukaryota; kingdom Viridiplantae; phylum Streptophyta; class Magnoliopsida; order Asparagales; family Amaryllidaceae; genus Allium; species Allium cepa. Next base: position 454,050,833 of record CM060932.1, read on the forward strand.
TACCTAGTACAATCATCAATAAACGTGATGAAGTATCTTTTTCCTCCTCTAGTTTGACACATCTTTAGATCACATACATCGGTATGTATTAAGTCTAAAGGCTCAGTATTCCTTTCAACATGATGAAAGGAAGTTCTAGTCAACTTTGCTTCAGTACATATCTCACATTTATAGTTGTGATCTGTATTAAACTTAGGTATAAAATCTAAGTTAACCATTTTTCGCAAAGTATCAAAGTTTACATGGCCTAGTCTAGCATGCCATATATTAAATGACTCAGTGATATAAACAGAAGCATTCTTTTTATTCATATCTTTTGGTACAACAGTCATTACATTCATCTTAAACAGACCATCACTGACATAGCCCTTTCCCACATACACCCCATTTTTAGACAAAACAAAATTATCAGCAACGAAGACTAATTTGAAGCCATTCTTGCTTAACATCGATCCTGAAACCAAATTCTTACGAATATCTGGAACGTGCAATACATCTTTCAATGTGAGTTCCTTTCCAGAAGTTAGTTTCAACACGATCTTCCCTTTGCCTTCAACTTGTGATGTGGATGAGTTGCCCATAAACAACTGCTCCTCCTTGGTGGCGGCTTCGTAAGTCGTGAACATCCATTTGTTTGCACAAATATGACGAGTTGCTCCAGTATCCACGAACCATTCCTTGTTGTTGCCAACAAGGTTACATTCTGAAACCACCGCACACAAGTCCATGTCAGAAACGCCATCAGAACCTTCGGCCACATTTGCTTCAGATTTCTTTTTCTTTCCGCGACATTCTGCAGCCTTGTGTCCTTTCTTCCCACAGTTGTGGCAGTTTCCTTTGAACTTCTTAGTCTTCTTTGCATTTGGGTTGTCACGCTTTCTTTTGTTGTTTTTCTCAGCCTCAACCACATTTGCCTTTGCCACCATAGTATCAGTCGCTTTCTTTTCGGATTTTCTGTTGTCTTCTTCGATTCTGAGTCGAACAACTAAATCCTCCATTGTCATTTCCTTCCTTTTGTGCTTCAGATAGTTCTTGAAGTCTTTCCACATAGGAGGAAGTTTCTCTATGGCGGCTGCAACCTGAAATGATTCACTAAGCATCATTCCTTCATCATGTATCTCATGGATAATGACCTGTAATTCTTGGATTTGGCTGATCACTGTCTTGGAATCCACCATCTTGTAATCCAGAAATTTGCCGACTATGAATTTCTTCATCCCAGCATCTTCTGTCTTGTACTTTTTGTCCAATGATATCCAGAGTTCCTTCGCTGTTTTCATAGTACAGTACACATTGTATAGACTGTTGTCCAGTCCATTCAATATGTAATTCTTGCATATAAAATCTGAACTCTTCCATGCAGTGAGGGCATCAGCCTTGATTGGATCAGGCTCTAATTCATCGACTACAGGAGGATCCTCTGATAGGAACTTAGCCAGGCCTAAGGTGGTTAAGTAGAACAACATCTTTTGCTGCCACCTTTTGAAATCAACACCAGTAAATTTTTCTGGTCGTTCTCCATGCGAGAATGTCATAGTTGGTGCCACTATCGGTGCAGCATGAGAGGTGGTCGTGGCTGTTTTGTTTGCCGAAGAATTACTGTCTTGAGCCATCGTCTGTTTTCAATACGACTGTTTTCAGTACACAAACAGAGACAAACGAGCGCAATATTGTTTCAAGATTGTTGTTCGTAATCACAAAAGTGTAACGAATCCGATAGTAACTTCAATAACGTTACTTATCCTAAATATGTTTTGTCACAGAAGAAAAGCGTTACTAATTGTAAGCAGTAGCAACGGAATAAAACGTGACAAAAGTATAAAATATTGTGACAGTAAAATTCTGTGAGAAATGATAATTGTATGAAATACCTAAATGTCCGAGTCCAGATAATATCTGTTTCCTTGAAACAATATTGCCCCCTTATACGCACCAAAGGATCTGAGCAATTTGTCTCCCAGGATGAAACGGACCTGCTCCGATTGCTGTGCGGGCAGACGGAGCGACGACGAACTGAAGGATTATATATATCTGCGAACAGAGTTCTGAGAAGAGGAAGAAGAAGCAGTTTTTTTTTTCTGTGTATTGAGATCTGTGTTGCGGGCCCCTATATATAGGCTGGAGGAGGTGCCTATTCGGAGCGGTCGCGACTGTTCGAAAGGTTGCGACCCTTTAACGGACAGGTGCGCGCGCACAGTCGCAACGGTCCAATTTCGAAGTGCAAAATTAGCCGTTTTAGTGCAGCAAGCCCAAGTGGCAGACGTAGGCCCATCTAATCACGAGACCCCAAGAGCCCCAAGGCCCAAGGCCCAATCTTTGACATTTTAATATAATATGAAGGCCCAAAGCCCACATGCTCAATGCCTTTCTCATTTCTCAAGTCTTCTTCTTTTCCTTTTGTAATAACATGTTGAGAGATGGTATATATATTGATATTGGAACAAATATTCCACAATGTGGGACTTTGTTCCAATACACAATACCAAACACCTATTTCCTCTTCACTAACAAATACACTCATTCATCTTTGTCCAACAATCCCCCACATGAATGAGTAGTTGTTCATAGTTTTACGAGACATTTATCGTATCGGTTTAAAGTAGCACAAGGGCCTTGAACTTTCCTAGTGTTTACCTATTAGAATCACGGGCAAATCAGTAGACTTAGAAGGTCCTTGAACTGTAAGCCGTTTGTGTAATTCTAAAATAGATAGCACGCGATAAATGTTTCTTATAATCCTTCGTTCTCTGTTTGTGTTCATTTTTGCCTTGAACACCTGCCTGGTCTCATAAGTGCTTAGAGAATTAGGCCTATAATTCTCTTTGAAGCGGCGCCTTCGCACTTACGTAGGTGATTCTGTAAGGGTTATCCATAATTCCTCAAGTACAGACATCATTAAAAGTACTAATACTTATCCTATTTTCCAACAAATAATGCACTGACTTATCATAGGAATGGTTTGTGTGTAACAGTGCTGTCAAGTTTCTCTTAAACTGAGTTGTCCCTTTGAACCTAGATCTTGGGATCTCCAGTCAACTAGGTGGGGTTTCCATTTTAGAAAAACTTTTAGTCCATCGGCCTTAACCCCATTCCCATCGATAAGGTTTGAACTTTCTCTCTTGGCAAGCCTTTTGTTAGTGGATCCGCTATGTTATCCTTAGACCTTATATAGTCTATAGTGATAACCCCATTAGAGAGAAGTTGTCTTATTGTCTTATGTCTACGACGAATGTGCTTAGATTTACCATTGTATAGTGTACTATTGGCTCTTCCAATTGCTGATTGACTATCACAATGTATACATATTGGAGGCATGGGTTTGCTCCAATTTGGAATATCTTCCAAGAAACTTCGAAGCCAATCTGCTTCTTCTGCTGTTTTATCTAGTGCAATAAACTCGGATTCCATCGTAGATCTAGCTATACAAGTCTGTTTGGATGATTTCCATGATATTGCTCCATTTCCTAATGTGAACACATATCCACTTGTAGACTTTGTATCTTGTGATCCAGTTATCCAATTGGCATCACTGTATCCTTCCACTGTTGAAGGGTAGTTTGTATAGTGTAGACCATAGTTCTGTGTATACTTTAGGTATCCTAGAACTCTGATTATCGCTTTCCAATGATGTTTACCAGGATTACTGGTAAATCTACTTAGCTTACTTACAGCGTATGCGATATCTGGCCTCGTACAGTTCATAACATACATGATACTTCCTAGTATACGAGAGTATTCAAGCTGGTAGATACCATCACCAGTGTTCTTTACCCAATTTTGGTTCATATCTACGGGTGATTTTGCAATAGTTATATTATATTGCTTAAATTTTTCAAGTATCTTACCGATGTAATGTGATTGGGATAATGCATATCCCTGTGGTGTTCTTAAAATTTTGACACCCAATATCACATCAGCCAGTCCTAGGTCTTTCATATCGAATCTAGAGGATAACATATTCTTTGTAGATGTTATTATGGCCTTGTTATTTCCTAGGATCAATAGGTCATCAACATAAAGACAAACAATGACATATCCTAAATGTGTGTGTTTCATGTAGACACATTTATCTGATTCATTTATTGTGAATCCATTTGATAACATAGTTTCATCAAATTTCTCATGCCATTGTTTTGGAGCTTGTTTAAGGCCATAAAGTGACTTTACTAATTTGCATACTTTATTTTCCTTTCCATAGCTCAGAAACCCTTCAGGTTGCTTCATATATATTTCTTCCTCTAGATCACCATTCAAAAATGCAGTTTTTACATCCATTTGATGTATTTCTAAATCAAGTATGGATGCAATTGCAATAAGCATCCTAATTGATGTTATCCTCGTCACTGGTGAATATGTATCAAAATAGTCCAGTTCTTCCTTTTGTCTAAATCCTTGGACTACAAGACGAGCTTTGTACTTGTCTATCGAACCATCAGGTTTCAATTTCTTTTTAAATATCCATTTATTACCTAAGGTCTTGCATCCTTGAGGTAAATCAACTAATTCCCAGGTATGGTTAGCCATAATGGATTCTATCTCATTGTTAATAGCCTCTTTCCAGTAAGGGGCATCGCTGGAGGACATAGCTTGTTTGTATGTCAATGGATCATCTTCTAACATAAATGTATAGAAGTCTGGTCCAAAGGTTTTTGAGGTTCTAGACCTTTTACTTCTTCTTGGTTCCTCCACTTGTTGATCAGCACTAATTTGCTGAAGGTTATATTCAGTATCCTCAAGAGAATTGGAGATTTCATCTTCCCTTGGTCTCTTATGAGTATCACTGTCAGTGCCCTGCTTTAAAGGGAATATATGTTCGAAAAATCTTGCATTTCTCGACTCAATGATGGTATTTTCATGAATATCATCAATTTCAGATTTGTGTACTAAAAATCGATAAGCAGCACTATTTTGTGCATATCCAATGAATACACAATCAATTGTTTTTGGTCCTATCTTGACCTTCTTTGGTTTAGGTATCTCTACTTTGGCAAGACACCCCCACACTTTTAAGTATTTGTAGGATGCCGGTCTATTTTTCCAAAGTTCGTGAGGAGACTTGGATGTTTTCTTTCGTGGTATTTTATTTAAAATATGGTTTGCCGAAAGAATAGCTTCTCCCCAAAAGTTATCTGGCAAGCCAGAACTGATTAATAAAGCATTCATCATTTCTTTAAGAGTTCTATTTTTCCGTTCGGCTATACCGTTGGATTGAGGTGAATATGGTGCTGTAGTTTGGTGTATGATACCGTGCTCAGCGCAGAATTCCTCAAAAGGAAATTCATATTCTCCTCCTCTATCACTTCTTAAAGCTTTAATTTTCCTGTTGAGTTGATTCTCAACTTCTGCTTTATACTGTTTAAACATATCGAATGCTTCATCCTTGCTTCTAAGGAGATACACATAGCAGTACCTAGTACAATCATCAATAAACGTGATGAAGTATCTTTTTCCTCCTCTAGTTTGACACATCTTTAGATCACATACATCGGTATGTATTAAGTCTAAAGGCTCAGTATTCCTTTCAACATGATGAAAGGAAGTTCTAGTCAACTTTGCTTCAGTACATATCTCACATTTATAGTTGTGATCTGTATTAAACTTAGGTATAAAATCTAAGTTAACCATTTTTCGCAAAGTATCAAAGTTTACATGGCCTAGTCTAGCATGCCATATATTAAATGACTCAGTGATATAAACAGAAGCATTCTTTTTATTCATATCTTTTGGTACAACAGTCATTACATTCATCTTAAACAGACCATCACTGACATAGCCCTTTCCCACATACACCCCATTTTTAGACAAAACAAAATTATCAGCAACGAAGACTAATTTGAAGCCATTCTTGCTTAACATCGATCCTGAAACCAAATTCTTACGAATATCTGGAACGTGCAATACATCTTTCAATGTGAGTTCCTTTCCAGAAGTTAGTTTCAACACGATCTTCCCTTTGCCTTCAACTTGTGATGTGGATGAGTTGCCCATAAACAACTGCTCCTCCTTGGTGGCGGCTTCGTAAGTCGTGAACATCCATTTGTTTGCACAAATATGACGAGTTGCTCCAGTATCCACGAACCATTCCTTGTTGTTGCCAACAAGGTTACATTCTGAAACCACCGCACACAAGTCCATGTCAGAAACGCCATCAGAACCTTCGGCCACATTTGCTTCAGATTTCTTTTTCTTTCCGCGACATTCTGCAGCCTTGTGTCCTTTCTTCCCACAGTTGTGGCAGTTTCCTTTGAACTTCTTAGTCTTCTTTGCATTTGGGTTGTCACGCTTTCTTTTGTTGTTTTTCTCAGCCTCAACCACATTTGCCTTTGCCACCATAGTATTAGTCGCTTTCTTTTCGGATTTTCTGTTGTCTTCTTCGATTCTGAGTCGAACAACTAAATCCTCCATTGTCATTTCCTTCCTTTTGTGCTTCAGATAGTTCTTGAAGTCTTTCCACATAGGAGGAAGTTTCTCTATGGCGGCTGCAACCTGAAATGATTCACTAAGCATCATTCCTTCATCATGTATCTCATGGATAATGACCTGTAATTCTTGGATTTGGCTGATCACTGTCTTGGAATCCACCATCTTGTAATCCAGAAATTTGCCGACTATGAATTTCTTCATCCCAGCATCTTCTGTCTTGTACTTTTTGTCCAATGATATCCAGAGTTCCTTCGCTGTTTTCATAGTACAGTACACATTGTATAGACTGTTGTCCAGTCCATTCAATATGTAATTCTTGCATATAAAATCTGAACTCTTCCATGCAGTGAGGGCATCAGCCTTGATTGGATCAGGCTCTAATTCATCGACTACAGGAGGATCCTCTGATAGGAACTTAGCCAGGCCTAAGGTGGTTAAGTAGAACAACATCTTTTGCTGCCACCTTTTGAAATCAACACCAGTAAATTTTTCTGGTCGTTCTCCATGCGAGAATGTCATAGTTGGTGCCACTATCGGTGCAGCATGAGAGGTGGTCGTGGCTGTTTTGTTTGCCGAAGAATTACTGTCTTGAGCCATCGTCTGTTTTCAATACGACTGTTTTCAGTACACAAACAGAGACAAACGAGCGCAATATTGTTTCAAGATTGTTGTTCGTAATCACAAAAGTGTAACGAATCCGATAGTAACTTCAATAACGTTACTTATCCTAAATATGTTTTGTCACAGAAGAAAAGCGTTACTAATTGTAAGCAGTAGCAACGGAATAAAACGTGACAAAAGTATAAAATATTGTGACAGTAAAATTCTGTGAGAAATGATAATTGTATGAAATACCTAAATGTCCGAGTCCAGATAATATCTGTTTCCTTGAAACAATATTGCCCCCTTATACGCACCAAAGGATCTGAGCAATTTGTCTCCCAGGATGAAACGGACCTGCTCCGATTGCTGTGCGGGCAGACGGAGCGACGACGAACTGAAGGATTATATATATCTGCGAACAGAGTTCTGAGAAGAGGAAGAAGAAGACAGGTGCGCGCGCACAGTCGCAACGGTCCAATTTCGAAGTGCAAAATTAGCCGTTTTAGTGCAGCAAGCCCAAGTGGCAGACGTAGGCCCATCTAATCACGAGACCCCAAGGCCCAATCTTTGACATTTTAATATAATATGAAGGCCCAAAGCCCACATGCTCAATGCCTTTCTCATTTCTCAAGTCTTCTTCTTTTCCTTTTGTAATAACATGTTGAGAGATGGTATATATATTGATATTGGAACAAATATTCCACAATGTGGGACTTTGTTCCAATACACAATACCAAACACCTATTTCCTCTTCACTAACAAATACACTCATTCATCTTTGTCCAACAGGGCCATGTGTAATAATAACAAAAAAGATAGACACATTTGTGCTTTTTCACTCTCTAATTTTTCCTCTTGTTTAAAATTTTTGAACAAAAAAAGTATTTGTCAACGAACAATGCTAAGAAAAGAAGATTTTTGATAATGAAAACATATATTTATTAGAAAAATAACACTTTTTCATGAAAACATGAAGCACTTTGGAAAAACGCTACATATGAAAGGCGTACAAGTTAAAGCAATCTATTAAATATGGATCAGATCAAATATTTTCACAAACATTTACATGTAAAGTCAATGAAAAGATGTAATAAAATCATGTTTACTGAAAAAAGAAATTTAAAAAGTAAATCAGTTTGCATTATAAATAATAATAATACATACAGAAATACAACCTGATTTAAAGTTGAAAAGAAAGAAAGCAAGTTTGTTTTTCAACAGATTGAAGGATGGTCGACGATATGACATACGAATGATCAAAGAGACATAGCTGTTATTGGAGAAACAATTATATACCATCCTTTGGCACCGATTTAAAAGAACATAACACCAAAGATCATTTTGCAATATATGTTTTTAACTTTTTATCAGCCTGGACTATTTTGTTATAACGTTGACCTTAAAGCCCTTTCTTGGTTAATATAATCAGATGGTCAAATATATAAGTTTTTTTCTTTGGGACTGATGACGTAGAACTGAAATATATGTTGTGGGTAAAATTTTACGTGATTACCTTGTGTTGAAAAGGCGATAAACTAATGAAGTCAGGGTAGATCATATCTCCCAAAATTATACACAGCATTTGATCTATTCCTACAGAGAAATGAATAATCTAACATCTCTATGCGGTATTGCCACGTATTCATGCAAGAATTTTTTGTGCTTCACCATGAAACAAACTCAGGTTAGATCATATCTCTCAGAACTATACACAACAGTTGATCCATTCCTACGAAGAAGTGATCAATGAACAAATTAACAAGAAATTAACAAACAATTGGCAATGCACACGAAGGACGCGACAAATGTGTTCATGGAGAAAGTCTAACGATCCCGTTTTTTCGTCCGTAAAAAGAAGGAAGGGAGAAAAAAACTAAACAACATATAATCTCACAGCGTAACGAATAATCAATAATGTACAATAAATTTTTACACAAAAGCAAACTGCAATATGTATACATACAGAAATCAATCAGGGTATACTAACATATTTCAGTCTGAACAATTCGTCCTTACAATTGCTGATAAATACAACAATGGATACAACGGAAAAATTAATCATCTACGTGAATACATTTTTACACCTCCAACTAATCTCCGAAGCTCTAAAGCATCCCAAACTAATCTGATATATGCTCGGTCTGACTCGAGCATTATAATAAAATAACACATAAGTCGGTCCGGAAAACCAGCATGAGAAAACACACCAAGCAGAATTTTAAAGTTATAAAAACCCTTCAAATCAAAAATATCTCGTAAAACCACGCTGCACATAAACGCAGACAGATTTTTACAATAACCAAACCATTCTATATGAAATTCTATGATATTGTAATAGTGTCTAAGATAGAAATATTTATTAATCTTAGTCGAAATTGTTAAATTAATTAAATTTCAGCATAATAAGTATACAACTAAGACCGTAAATGCTCGTATTGGAAAACGGATTTCATACAATGACTGGGCTACCGAGGTACCATCCGTTACGGTACATCTCTAGATAAAATAACACCGAGGTTGAACTTATCGACCCCTACCAACATAGAATCGACCTACCCCTTACTGGATAGTCCCGAATATGATCACCCCTCCGTTAATGGGTTCACAAGCATATAAATGAGAGATAATAGCGATTCTAAACAGGGATGGTCGTACCCTACTTGGGAGCGACCCACTTAACCCTGCTGCATCTTCTCTGTTTTAGTCATTTCCGGTTGATGAAACTTGATGCCACGTTTTACCTTTTATATAACAATTCCCACTTGGAATTCTAATACTGCCTTCCAAGCAACGATGCAATACCAACATTCATTCATAAAAGTTCGTTTTGGGACTGAACGAAACATTTGAGAGCTCCGTCTCCAATTCCATCATCTTCAAGATGTCTTCACTTCGAAACGCATTCATTGGATCGAAGCGGTTTTCGGATAACATACACGATCCCGGTTTCTTCGAAACAACGTTCGATAAATTGAACTCCAGTTCTTTAGGAAATAAACAGCCAAAGATAAGATCGGAGATCACATCCGAACCGTTATTAGACGCATTCCCTTATCATTGTTCTAGGGGAACGAAACGAAATTTATACGCGCAGTACAACATCATCGGAAATGATTGTGCCATATAACTCACGTGCTTCTCCAAGATATTTTCAAAGTTACGTTTTGGGTCTAATTTCGATAGTTGGTTATTTTAACTACCGAATAACAACATAAAATCAAAAATTTATTCCATAGGGAAAACCAACATTGATTAAGCATATAAGCAATCATTAGTCTCCTTTTGTAAATCTTTTATAAATAAAAACCACTTTGTAATTACTTGTATAAGAATACTTTTACAAAGATATATCCACCTATCCCTATATTTTCAATACTTAGAGAATATCCATATACTTATCTTAACGGTATAAGTATATGTACAAAATTGAGAAAGATTTTCTTTTATTTCGATTCAAAAACCATTCGTGAACCCCTTATAATTCTCTAAGACCATTTATAAGCCATTTTATAAAACTCCTGAAAACCATCTACAAAATTTCTTTTATACATTTCAATCATTTATAAATTCTTTTGTACATTTCTAAAACTCATTTATATATCCTTTACAAATCCATAAAACTTCTTTTATAAACCTATAAATCTGTTTCTTAAAACTTGTTTATAAATATCTAACCATTTATAAAGCTCTTTCCCCTTGTAAATATCCTTCCCTTAAGTCCTCAAACTATTTCATAAACTACTTTACAAAATCCGAGTCTTTCAACTCTATTTATAGGTCTCGGAAATATTTATAAACAAATCAGGACCATTCACTTCTAAAAATATGTTACATACATACATACATACATACATACATACATATATAATTACCAAAATTAAACATTATAAGTAAATAAATAATTATTATTAATCTTAAGCATCTTAAAACAATAATTAATCATTTCAAAAACAATAATAATTAATCTTTACCCTTAATTGTAAATGTTAATAATTTATTTTCAAAACCTTATTATTAATTTCAAACCATAATTATTCTTGAAATAATTAACCTTTCAATTTATTAACCTTTCGATAAATTCTTTAAAACATATTAACTATAAAAAAATTACTTTAAAACATTATTAATATAATTAAATAATCTTAAAATAATATCATAATATAATAACTTAAAACAATACTTTTATAATTAATAACCTTTAAAGCAATATTAATATAATTATATAACTTTTAAAACAATACTTTTTCGAAAGCCCAATTTTCGGGTTTACAATCATTTTCTTTCTCGAAATCAATTTCAATTCTATGGCAACTTATAGTATTTTAAAATACAAATTTAAGGCCAATAGCTACCCAGCACTTAATCAATATCGATATTGATTTTCTATCACTACTAGGTTTTAGTTCAAACATACAAAATGTTATAACCATAATATCCACGATTAGGTTCATTTTCAATAATCCATATAAAAGGAATTTTATCAAAACAATTCAAGAATAGCGATGAATCATGTTGAATCCCTTCAACTTGCCCCCCTGCATCACAACAGTATATAATCACAAACTATAAATCAACTGCTTCGAGGCGGGATTCGCATACAAATGGTCATCCGCTATTACATGGGAGCGTAATAGGTATCATCCGCTCCAATAGAGGGGAATATTCAATCCAACTAATATAATATAGTAATTCATTAAAACAACCATCAAATAATTTTTATCAACTATATATCTTACTAGTTGACCAAAAATGTGAGTTTAACTCACCAAAATTTCTATCGTCGTGGAGGCGTTCCGGTTTGGAACTAAAATCGAACGACTTTCGATTTTAGCCCATATTTCTACAATACTCGAATTCATCCAAACCAATTTCATTGTAAAGAATGTGTTGTTACAAGCGCAATGCAAAAATCCACGTCTCGATTGGACCTCGTATGAAGGAGTTATTGCAGTTATAAGTTTACAATTTTAAAATAATATAGCTACTTCACTAATTACATCACTTAACTACTAATTACCCTAGATTGCCGCTACTCCATTCTTAAGCACCAGGTCGCGTATAAAAAAAACCTAATTCGACATTGAACTTTACTCGATCGCCACCGCCGCCGTAGGCCAGCATCCGTTTCCACACACCACTAGATGGAAGCCCTGGCCATTCCGCGTCAAACCACACCGGTCTCGATCCCTACCGTGCCACCGCCATCGAGCACGACGTCGACAAAACTGCCGACGTTCAACCATGCCGCACCGCCAACATAGTACATAGGAAGCATCGCATCTTGCCCAAAAGAAGCTTTGACACCCACCTTCCTAATGCCACCAACCTCTCCCCCTAACTCGCCGCCTAGCTCGCTGACGAACGAAAATTTCCGTCGCCAATCATCTCATAAATTACGCCGCCATGCCGCAACTCAGCCTAATCCGACCGGTCAATCACTTCATAATATCGAGGCAGTCACTTCTATAGTCGACGTCAAGGCCAAACATTACCTCTGGTGGTCCAGGAGGAGGAGGGCCGTTAGATTTTGGGTGTTTAAGTTTGAAAACTTTCAAATGATTATGTGTATTGGTTGCATTTAAATATAGGAGGAAAGGTATGGCTGAACAGTGAAAGTAAGGTTAAGGGCAAGGCGTTGAATGGGTATGGCCTAAAGTATGAACACATATATTATTTATATTTAAATTATTAAGCTATAAAATGTCCAAAAATCTCGAACTCCAAACAAGATGTGCCGCGTGGCATTTCATATGTTATACCCCTATTCCGAACGCAATGGAACTTGTCCCGAGCCTTAATTCGATCATATGTCAAAGATAGCTTTTTAGACCTTATTATATATTAAATTTTCAATATTAAAATTTACGCGTTTCGATCTCGCACGACCAAACGATTCATTTGATCACCATGAAATTTGACGGCGTATTATAATTCATTATTATGGATCCAATGAAACATGTTTCATTGAAATCCAAGACAGTGCTCTGGAAGGCTATTTTTATATGTTAATTAAAACGAATTATTAAAAAAATCAATTTAATCACTATTAAACTTAAATTAGAAATTTTACTATCTTCATTCTTATTAAATATAATTTAAATAAGCTATGAAATCATTTTTATCCAACTTAAAACCTAAGATCCAATTATTCAAACAATTTAAATTATTAAACTCGATAATTTAATTATCAATTAAATTGCTATATTTGAAACTCAAGCGATTGAAGTAAAAAAATTAACTTTCCAATACTTATATCAATTAAATATTCCCAATATCAATTTACTAAAATTGTGGGTCGTTACGTTCTTCCTCCTTTAAAAAGAATTTCGTGCCTGAAATTACCAAGATAAGAAAAATACCCAAACCCATCTACTTTTCAAAACCACTTAGTTGAAATCAGTTTTTAAATCCGTTTAAGCTTTTAACTTCCCAAAACCAATTTTTTGAAACCTAATTATTGTCTTTTCTTAATTTTTAAATTTCATCCATAGATTCCAACTAATATCATCCTATTCAATCATTTCAGATTATAACTCAAAATCAAATTTTAGTTATCAAAAATTTCTTTTAACTTTCTCAAAAAATTTCCAACGTCTTAGATTTACGGAAAATTTCACCAGCGTCTCTTTTGCACGGCTCGATCGGAAAAACAATAAATTTCCACTACGAGCCCAAACCAAGAAAAAAAGCCAAGTAACTCAATCATAAAACCCTCAAATCAAACAACAATTTAAACGTGTACCTTTTAGTCGGGCAACCCAATTTTACTAATAAAATTAAAGACATCAAACTAGCTCTTGCTTTTATATTCCCCAATCTTATTTACCTATGATATCCAATCATATAGTTCATAATCATATTATTTTGTAATTTTAATTGTCAATATTTGCTTTACTAAAGCTGTACGATGTACATATTTCAACCACACACAAATCTCAAATTTGATCGCTTGCTCGATCACACAATGTCACTTACGAACTAGTATCGTTCACACGACCACTCTAGTGTGGACTCAAATCCGATCCTTGATTAGAAACCGTCATTCTCCTTACATAACCATAAACTATGATATAGAAATCCAAAATCAACTAAAAATCCATATCGAGTGCTCGCCGTTGAGAATCAAGTGAAAAATTCCAACCCAGACTGATGTAAATCATCTCAAAACTATGTACTACAATCTGGATCAAATTGTTATGCGAATAAAATAGTACACGCATAACCTACGTATTTATTTAAATTGATTTCTTAGCTATACCAAATTCATTTTTATTCACATCCACTAATTCCTATTCACTTTATTTATATTCAATTGATTTACTTTGTATATTTCTTTCAATACCAATATCACTCAAGAACTATTCCATTGAATTTTTCTTATATTTATTATAAACATTTTATATAAAAAATCTTATGTTTATTTCCACTTCACAACTTAAGTCCTTATCCAATTTAAATCAAATTCAATTTTACTTAACTCAATTCATTGTTTAATTTCACTATTCAATTCTATCAAACACATTCTAAACCATAATTCACTAACTTATTTAACTAGCTCATTTCATTAACCCATTTCAAAATTTAATCAATTTCATTTACATAAATTACTTCATTTAACCTAACTTAGGTCAAATCCCTTTTCAAAAATTCATTTTGTTTAACTTATCTTAAGTTAAATTTCATTCCAAAGTTCAAATTCAAATTTACCTTTCTCAACATCCATATTCAACAATTCCAAACATTATTTTACTTATTAATTCTCAAAATTTATAATTTATAGAACTTATTTTCTCATATATCATAAAACATTTAAATGAAAATCCCCAGAGTTTAAACACCATGTTCTTATTTATTTCAAATCGTTTTAAAATCATATATATATATATATATATATATATATATATATAATCCCCTATGTATATCAAATCATTCTTTTGAATTTCAGAATCAAAACTAGTTTTACCAAAAAAAACTCCAATGGTATCAATTCCTCCCTTGGAAACCTGAAAATGGACATCCATAATACCGCGGTCATAATCGAAATTATTTTCCAACGACCGAAGCGAGTTCAGTGCTTTTATTCCCTTTAAAACCCTTTTAAAAATATTTCCATTCAAAAGTATTTCCCAAATAATACTATTATTATTTTCCCAAAATTTTGATTTTTTTTTCCAAAACCAATAGGATTTTGAATTCTCAATTTTCCTAGCTTTTTAAACCCTTTTTACCTACAAATCATATTTATAATATACTTCTGAAATCTCGTTTCCTTTCAATTTATAAATCATACTTATAAACCATATATTTATATAATCTCACTTTGGTTATATAAAATTATTCCTTAATTGTTACTCTTAGTTTGCATTATAATAATGACAACTTTTATTTTGAGGACAAAAAAAAAATGATAATTATCAACACTATCATTTTCTAATAACCAAGCACACCCTATATACAATAATAATTTTTGAAAAATTATACCTTTTTGTAAAAAATAAATTCAAGCGTTTAGATATCCCTATCAATAACGTTAGTTACTCGCTTGACCAGAATCCATAAGCCACTCAATAGATCAACCGACACAATATAAAACATTTTTTTTATACCATTAACAAATACATTCTCACAGACACACACCCAAACACACACACACACTCAAACTCATTCTAGGTGCTACTGACTCTATCTCTAATGAGTACCCCACTAAATCCAAGGTTCTCGCTTAACCTTTAGCTCAGATACCAACTGTAACGATTGAGGATTTTTGACCCTCGAGAATCGACACTAATAGATCCACTATACTACATGCCGAGAAATCGAATATCGAAAAATAGATTGTTAGGAAAAAAGAAGGAAGGAAGAAGATAAGAAGAAAAATAAACAACATAGAATCTCACAGCGGAATGAATAATCTAAAATATATAACAAACCTTTATACAAAAGAAAAACCGCAATGTGTATATATACAAAAATCAGTCAGAGTATACTAACCTATTTCAACCTAGACAGTAATAACAACCTATCCTTATAATTTCTGATAGATACAACAATGAATACAGTGGAAAAATAACCATCTACGTGAATACTTCTTTGGGTCTCCAACTCGTCTTGGAAGCTCCAAAACATTCTAAACCAATATGTAGTATGCTCGGTCTGACCCGAGCATTATAATAAAATAACACCGAGTCAGTTTGGAAAACCAAATGAGAAAACATACCTAACATGATTTTAAAGTTATAAAAACCCTTGAAATCAAAAGTATCTCGTAAGATCATGCCGCATATAAACACGGATGAGTTTTTACCTTACAATAACCAAACCATTTCATATAAAATTCTCTGATATTATAATAGCATCTAAGATACAAATACTTATTAATCTTATCCGAAATTATTACATTAGTTAAATTCCAGCATTATAGGTATACAACTAAAACTGTAAAGGCTCGTATTGGAAAATGGATTACATACAATGACTGAGCTATCGGGGTACCGCCCGTGACGGTGAATCTCAAGATAAAATAACATCGAGGTCAAACCTATCAACCCTGTCCAACACAGTGCCGGCTTACCCCTTATCACCCCTCCATTAATGGGCCCTGAAGCATACAAATGAGATAAAATAGCGACTCTAGATAGGGATGAATATACTTTTCTTGGGAGGGACCCACTTAGCCCTGTTGCATCTCCCCTGTTTTAGTCATTCCCAGTTGATGAGGCTTGAGGCTATGCTTTACCTTTTATATAGCATTTCCCGCTTGGAATGCTAATACTGCCTTATGCAACGATGTAATACCAGCATTCATCCTTATAAGTTCGTTCTGGGACTGAAAGAAACACTTGAGAGTTCCATCTCCAATTCCACCATCTTCAAGATGTCTCCAATTTGATACACATTCATCGGATCGAAGTGGTTTTCGGATAACATACCTGATCTCGTTATCTTCCAATCAACGTTCGATAATTTTCGGTAAACTCAACCTTGGTTCTTCAAAAAAATAAATAGTCAAAGATAAGATCAGAGATCACCTCCAAACCGTTAATGGACGGATTTCCTTGTCATTGTCATAGGAGAACGAAATAAGATTTATACACATAGTACAACATCATCGGAGATGACTATGCCGTATAACTCATGTGTTTCTCCTAGATATTTCCAAACTTACGTTTGGATCCAATATCGATAGTTGGTTATTTAACAATCGGATAACAATATTAAATCAAGGATTTATTCCGTAGGAAAAACCAACATCAGTTAAGCATATAAGCAATCACTAGCTTCCTTTTATAAATCTTTTATAAATAAAAATCACTTGCAAATTACTTGTATAAGAATACTTTCACAAAGATATATCCACCAATCCCTATATTTTAAATACTTGGAGAATATCCATATACTTATCTCAATGGTATAAGTATATTTACAAAATCGAGAAAGATGTTCTTTATTTCGATTCAAAAATCTTATAATTCTCTAAAACCATTTATAAGCCATTTTAAAACTCCTAAAACCATTTATAAGACTTCTTTTATACATTTTAGTCATTTATAAATTCTTTTGTACATTTCTAAAAGTCATTTATAAATCCTTTACAAATCCATAAAACTCTTCATAAAACTCCTTTTATAAACCGGTAAACCTGTTTCTTAAAACTCGTTTATAAATATCTAACCATTTATAAAACTCTTTCCCCTTGTAAATAAGCTTCCCTTAAGTCTTTAAACTATTTTATAAACTCCTTTACAAAATCCAAGTCTTTCAACTCTATTAGTAGGTCCCAAAAATATTTATAAGCAAATAAAGACCATTTACTTCTAAGACAACATTATATATATAAAATAATTAGTAAAATTAAAAATTATGAATAAATAAATAATTATTATCAATCTTAAGCATCTTAAAACAATAACTAATCATTTCAAAAACAATAATAATTAATCTTTACCCTTATTATAAGTAGTAATAATTTATTTCCAAAACCTTATTAATAATCCTGTTATTAATTTCAAACCATAATTGTTCTTGAAATAATTAACCTTTTAATTTATTAACCTTTCGATAAATTCTTTAAAACATATTAACTATAAACATATAACTTTAAAACGATATTAAAATATTAAATAACCTTAAAATAAATTCGTAGCAAAATAACTTTAAAAAATACTTTTATAATTAATTAACCTTTAAAGAAATATTAATATAATTATACAACTTTTAAAATAATACTTTTTCGAAAACCCAATTTTTGGATTTACAATCATTTTCCGTCTCAAAATCAATTTCAATTCTATGACAACTTTTAGTATTTTAAAATACTAATTTAAGTCCAATAGCTACCCAACACTTAACCAATATCGATATTGATTTTCTATCAATACTCGATTTTAGTTTCAAACATATAACAATGTTATAACCATAATGTCCACAATCAGGTTCATTTTTCAATAATCCATATAAAAGGAATATTATCGAAATAATTCAACAATAACGATGAATCCTGTTGGATCCCTCTAACCTGTCCCTCTGCATCACAACAATATATAATCATAAAATATAAATCAATCGCTTCGAGGTCGGATTCGTACAACTAATCTAAATATTGTAATTCATTCAAAAATCATCCAACAATTTTTATCGACAATATATCATACTAGTTACCAAAAAGGAGAGTTTAGCTCACCAAAATTCCGGTCATCGCTGAGGCGCTCTAGGTTAGAACTAAAATCGTATGACGTCCAATTTTAGCCCAAATTTCAATAGTTCTCGAATTCGTCCAAATCAATTCAATTACAGAGCATGCATCGTTACGAGCGCAATGCATAAATCCGTGTCTCGATTGGACCTCGTATGAAGGAGTTATTGCATTTATAAGTTTTACAATTTTAAAATAATATAGTTACTTCACTAATTACATCACTTAACAACTAATTACCCTAGATTGCTGCTACTCCATTCTTAAGCACCAACCGCATTCAAACAAAATCCAATTTGACGTCGAACTTTACTTCATCACCACCGCTGCCGTAGGCCACCATCCATTGCCGCATTCCACTAGAAGGAAGCCCCGTCCATTCCACGTCCAACCACCCCTGTCTCGACCCCTACCGTGCGGCGGTCATCGAGCACGACGTCCACAAAACTATCAACGTTCAACCACACCACGCCGCTACCATAGTATACAGGAGAGTGTCGCACCTAGCCAGAATAAAGCTCTGACCCCTACCTTCCCAACACCGTCGGCCTCTCCCCCTAACTCACCACCTAGCTCGCTGGAAAATGAAACTTTCCATCGTCGATCATCTCAAAAATTACGCCATCTCACTGCGACAACCTAATCTTACCAGGAAATCACTTCATAACATTGAGGTCGTCACTTCTCTAGTTGACATCGAGGCCAAACATTGCCTCTAGTGGTCCAGGAGGAGGAGGGCCATTGGATTTTGGGTGTTTAAGTTAGAAAATTTTCAAACGATTCTCTGTATTGGTTGCATTTAAATATAGGAGGGAAGGTATGGCTGAATAGTTAAAGTAAGGTTAAGGCATGGGCAAGGCGTTCAATGGGTATGGCCTAAATTATGAACATATATGTTATTTAAATTTCAATTATCAAGCTATAAAACGTTCAAAAATCTCGAACTCTAAACAAGACGTGCCACTTGGCGTTTTATATGTTATTCCCCTATTCCAAACGCAATGGAACTTGTCCTGAGCCTTAGTTCGATCATTTGTGGAAGATAGCTTTTCGGACCCCATATATATATATATTAAATTTTCAATATTAAATTCTACGCGTTTCGATCTTGCACCGCTAAACGATTCATCTGATCGCCATGAAATTTGACGGTGTATTATTATTCATTATTATGGATCCAATGAAACTGCTTTTGTCGAAATCTGAGATAGTGCCCCGAAAAGCTATTTTGATACATTAATTAAAACAAATTATAAAAAATATATCAAATTAATCACTTTTAATCTTACATTAAATTTTTTATTATCTTCATTCTTATTAAATAGAATTTAAAATAAGCTTTGAAATCATTTTTAACCAACTTAAACCCAAGATCCAATTATTCAAAAAATTAAATTATTAAACCTAATAATTAATTATCAATTAAATTTATATATTTGAAATTCAAGCGATTTAACTAAAAAATTAACTTTCCAATATTTAAATCAATTAAATATTCCCAATATCAATTTACTGAAATTCCGGGTCGTTACATCGGGAATGTTGGCATGTTAACCAACCAACCGATGTTGCAATGCATATGAGATGGCATAGATTTTTACAATTTCGCAAACGCAGTCATCACGCAGCAACAAGCTATGAAGATGGAAATGATATAATGTTAGGTAATAAGGAACTTCCCATAAATTTCAAGGAGAAACTCATAGGGATGATAGAGAACAAAATATGGGTGGATCCTTCTCCATTGGAATAATTTAAAGATAGATCATGCACTCTAATTATAATGGTAGATTTTCTCTGAATTTGTCATAAAAGGCTAGCTCATTCCCGAGTCATAAAACATGAAGAAAAGACCTGAAAACAATCAAAATGAACAACACGATGGTCAGACTAGGAATAATTAACTCGACCATAGATTAGCCTTTCCAAACCAAATCAAAAGCATTAAGCCACCCCTAACCAAGCCTCGCCTAACTATGACAACTTCTCTTCATCTTCGGTACAAAGTATCTCCAAATATACAATAATAGCGATGTTGTGGTACCCGACAGATGGAGGAAAACCGAGAAGGAACGATGCAATCAAACTATAACCTGTGATATGTATCACAACACATAGAAAAAATATAATATCCAAATATGGATATAAAATAGGTGAGATGGTAGTATGATCAAATAAATCAAATAAAATGTTATCAGAGTGCAACAAGGTTCATAAGGTCATACATTAAAGAATATATAGACGAGTCAATACATACATCAAAGACTACATGATATAAAAACTATCTCTATATGCATAAAATTGTTTAAAGCTCCATGGCACTGTTTAGTGGAATGAGTAGTAGTAACTCCATAAAACTGACATATATAAGAAATCATAAGCCTCCTGCTCATCCTCCATACAGCTCCGTGCACCATCCTTAATCCACTCATTAGATTATCGAAGAATATAAGAAGCAATGCAAATAAGCGAAGTCAGACAACTCTATGGTATGAATTGTCTATTATATCAAAAATAGATATTTAAGTCGATATGTCTTAAATAAGAGCAATATGGTTAAAAAAGTCATACATCGCATGCTTTCGCATCTAACAAGTTAACACATATAAACATCATTATTATATTAAGGGGTATGCTACACTATCTCAACATATACTAAGGTGCAGAGTATTAGACTGGGTAATACCTACCATCAACAAAGTCAACCATAACACTCATCAATCAAAACTCCTATCATATCTTAAGTGGCTTTAGGATGCGATGACTCTCGCTAGTTTTGTTGGAACTGGGCCAGCATGCAGCGGGTAAATAGATACATTAAAAAAATTATTCCATTTGAATCTTTTTGACCCTATAAAGTCTAAATTTATTTAGATCTTATCAAAATTTATTTAGATCATTTTGCAATATTTTTTTTATCAACATGAACTTGTTTGTTACAATGTTGAGTTTAAAGCCTTTCCTTTGTTAATATCATCACCGTAACAACCGCAAAATTTGAACATATTTTAAATGAAAATTTATTTGAAACCTAGAATATAATTATTTTAAAATTTATAAACTCGGAAATTTAATGTATAATTTTGAGTTTTTATGTGAAATGTTCTTCCAAATTTAACAAAATAAAGATTTTTCTTAAAATGCAAATTTTGGTCAACTTTGGTCATAGTTTGACATTCTGTGAAATTTTTAAAATTTGAATTTTTAACTTTTACTTTTTTTTATGAAGATGAATCTAATTCTAACATTTTCTCTGTTTTTCGTTTTGTTAAATTTTGACTTCTACTTCTCAAATTCTGCAACTTTTGGCATATTACACGTAGTTATTTTCCCTTAGCTTTTATATTAATTAAATTTGGATTTGTTGGGCTTGTACTAATGGGCTAGGAACTCCTTTGGTGGATGAGAAGCCACCTGTTGGTGAGCCTATATAGTATCCTGGGGTTTTAGTTAGCCTCCACATCCATTCATTTGTGCCTCCATAAAAAAATGCAAGTCTTCTTCTCCTTCATCTTCCTTCTCAAAACCCTAGACCTTCTTCCTCTTCTCCTCTACAAATTTTCCTCCTCCTCCCCTACAAATTTCGGCCACACCTGTTCCATCACCGTCCCATCACCAAACTCCAACAAAAACCACTTCTCCTCTTTCCTTTTTCTCTTTTTCACAATTTTCGGCCTCTACCTCCTCTCCTCCAACCAAAACACCATGGCCGAACTTCCTCAATCCCTTCTCCTTGCCTTGCCTTGGTTGTGACCATCTCCTCCATCACCTAATCCCTAGTCCAAGCCCTTCACAATTAAAACCCAAACCCTAGGCCGAACCCCCTTTACCAAGACCCTAGCCTAACCTAGTCAAAACCCTATGGCCGAACCCTAGCCTAGCCCAAATCCCTATGGCTGAACCCAAACCCAAACAAAACTAGTCTATGACCGAGCCTATGCACCCTAGTCAAGCCCTCTTCACATGTTTACAATTATATATTTTTTCTATTTTATTTTTGTATGTGAATTGTTTGTTCACGTATGTAATTTATTTTATTTTTCAAAGCGTCGGATTTGGATTCTCCTCTCACTCAAGCTTGTCCGTAATTTGTCGTTGTTGTGTTGCGCTTTGAATCACTTTTCTAACCAAAGGAAGGTGAGTAATCACTCTTGACAACATACTTATAATTTTGGTGAATTGATGAAAATTGAATTATGAGGATATGTATATGCAAGTTTGACATTTCACCTATGAGTATGTTATGTTATTTCATATGTTTATATCATGTTTTTTCATATGTTTACATTATGTTATTCATATGATTTTATTATGTTATTTCATATCATATTATACCGGTTTTGATCATAGGCCATGATATGTTGAATATTGTTATGTCATTTAATATTCTCACGCTGCAAGTTCCTTTACTATGGGTCGAAATGATACATACCCGAACGATCTTTAGATTAAGAAAAATTGTTATGGGCTGAAATGATAGGCCTGAGCAATTTTATTTGACTTGGAATTGCGGGTTTGAAATGATATAAAATCCAGAATATTTATAAATTGCGGATTGAAATGATATATGTCCGTATTTACTTGACCCTAGGGTAGAGAATTTTATAGAGACTCCGTGGTTGATTTAAAAATGATTTTTTCTAAAAATTATTAAGTATTTTGGATTTTTATATATGAATCTCAGCTAAAAACTTAATGTAATGATTTTTA
The DNA here is from genome assembly GCA_030765085.1 of Allium cepa. Lineage (NCBI taxonomy): Eukaryota > Viridiplantae > Streptophyta > Magnoliopsida > Asparagales > Amaryllidaceae > Allium > Allium cepa. The sequence goes on from CM060932.1 coordinate 454,074,261, forward strand.
TAAATTTGTTTATATGTTAAAATTGTATAAGAAATAAATAGTTGGAAATGTAAATTTTGGAATATAATTTGCAGTATGAAGGTTAATTGAAATTTAATAATCCGATTTGACTTAATAATGGTATTTTTTCTAACCTATAAATTGTAGGGGTGAGCGTTCGGTTGGTTCGGTTGGTTTTTGTAACGTCCCGCCCTTCTGACCGCCCCCAGTCGGTAATTAAACCAACTTGAGACGTTCAAAATGACGGATTGTTATTCAGTTTATAGAGTTTAAACAGAATCAGCCATAGAAACACAGAATAATTATATTAATATTTCACATAAATGAATTTTCTTACATATATCAGAGTTTATACAATGCATTAAATTTTTATACAGCGGAATATTTCTTTTAAGTACAAAAATTCCCGAAAAGCTAAAGTGAAGCAATTTCCCCAACTCTCTCTAACTTCGCGGCCTGAAAATCTTCAAGCTGTAAAATACTCGGTCTGACCCGAGTATTACATTCAAAAGAAAATAATACACAGGTCAGTCTAATTCAAACTCAGTTATTAGAGCATAGAGGCAATAATAATCAATTGACAATTAGACGACAATCAAATATATATTCACCTATCCGATCCTTTAACAAGAAATCGGATAATGGTAAATATAACACTTAAAAGTGTTAAACAATAACTCAGTAGATTCAGATTATCAATGAAGATAGATGAAGGGATTATTGATGAAGATAATTTAGAAAACAATCAAAATTTGCCTAAACGACAATTAACAACAAAATCATCAAAATCGATTCAAAATATATTGAATTGGCAACGTAAAATAATTTCAATCAAAAAGAAAACATCATTTAAAACATTAGATTTGGTAGGGCTGCAGTACACACATGCGTATACGGCCTCGCCACATTTAAATGTTAACTCTGTGTGGCTGCAGTTCACGCTTGCGTGCACTGCCTCGCCACTACCGTAATGAAATATGCAAAAGATCATAAATCAAAAAAAAATAGGATATCAATAAAACAATACCACGCCGTGTGGCTGCAGTTCACGCTTGCATGCACTGCCTTGCCACTATCGTGATGATGTACTCAAAAAAAATCAACGAACCAAAATCAATGAAGGTTCAAATATCGATTCAAAAGGTCGATACTATGTGGCTGCAGTGCACGCACGCGTGCGCTGCCTCGCCACTACATTATAAATTTTCACAATAGCACGGCGAATCAAAAGCAACTGATACTAACACAAAATCAAGTTTGAATTATACGACTCAAACTCGACTGGTCGGTGTCATCACAAAACATAAATGCACATGCAAGGCTACTGTATATATGCTACAGTAATATCCATGCAACGGTAACACCAAGAAATCCAACAAGGTCGGGCTGGGCAACAATAATGACCACCAAATTCACATCGCTGCTCAAATGTACCTGAAGCCATTTTCAGTGACACAGCCCCAAATGAAACCAACACCGAGCAACTGATTCGCAGAAATAAACAGTGACAACATATATGTATATAATACAGCAGATCCAAATTGCTCAGAAATGAATACAAAATGACTAGAGTCGAACTAGCATAACGGCAGTATGCTAAAATATACAGACAAGAATGCATGTGTTAAGAAACAAAGTTCATAACCAAAATGTAATTGTCACAAACGCACAAGGCCATCAACATTGAAGTGGATCAAGCAAGTGCAACAGGCACAGAGGCTACAAGTATGACTTGAACAAAGCAAGGCTACAGAGCTCGAGCTTATGCAAAGTCAACATCAACGCATAAATTCAAGAAGGCACCAAGCAAATGGAACCAAATCCAAGTTACAGTATCATTAAACATGGACAGTGGAGTACATAGGTACATAAAGTCCAACAGATTAACTACAAAGGACAACAAGTATGAAGTGCACAACAGGCTGAAGCCAATGCACAACAACATCATACATATATTTACTTATATGTAGATGAACAAATGTGACAACAATGTCACAATATCAAAGAAATAAAGTAACAAACCAATGCAAGACAGTGGTCTAGAAATATTAAAGTGTATAGGTCAGGGAAGAACCCAGACCACATGAATTAAGTGTGCAACTGACTTGAATGTCACAAATCGCAACAAACATAATGGATGCAACTGATGAATGGTGCAAGGGACAACACACATAAAGTTCAAGTATAACAATAATGCTCAAAGATAAGGCAAATGCAGCAGCGACACAGAGGTGGCAGCATTGTGCTACAGGCCAACAAAACACCAAAACAAACGTACACAAAATACATATAGGTACTACTCGAATAAACAAGTAGACAGCGCATAGACAAGTGACAATGAACAAGTCAGGGTCACTGCACTAATGCATATAGAGTATGCAAGTGAAACCCAAACCAAGTATACCCAAAAATATGACCAGAGCCAACAACATAAGTATTCAAGGGCAAACTGCAATAAAATGCAGCCACCACAGGTATACAAAGGCACAACAACCATCAAAATGAGTCTAGTGTATTTACAAGCAACTATCAAATAAAGACTCAAGAGAGTGCAGATATGATTAACAAGACAATGCCCGCATCGAAATAGGTCAAGTGCCATGATGAAGCAGTGCAATATCAAGGAGCTCATGACAGTGAAACAGGTCATAGTGAAGATAACAAATGCAATGACCAGCTACAATATGCTCAAAGCAATTAACAAACCACTGTTTAATGAAGTCAATGACGAACAACCCCAAATCATCACAGGAAGGACAAATCTGAATGGCCAAGATATCAGAGGTGACTTCAATAAAATACAATCAAAGCAGTAATTAAAAATTTACAACTACAGTTCGAATTCAAAATAGCAAGTGGTGCAAGACCGAAGTCATGTAACAACAGGTTACAAATTCAACAAAAGCCAAATTAAGAAACCGAAGTCAAAAACTCAAATCAAGCTTTATTACAGTTTCTAATCAAATAAATGCAGAAGTTTCATGCTAAGCAAGGCAGTGGCCGAAGCCAACACAAAAATCAATTTCCAGAAATTCGAACAAGTGAACCAGGAAATCGTCATCACAGCAAACTAATTTTATCAAATCAAAAGGACCGAAGTCAACAAGAATTCAACAATTTCAAAGCCGTGAAAAGCAGTAAATCAAGCAACAAAATCATGAATTCGAACAAGTTAGCAATCACTAACAGCTTGAATTAGATGTGAGTTACTAAAAGTACTCACCTTTGTCGAACGAGGAGCACGCGAGCGAGATTGAGGCCGAAGCAAATCCTAATTTGGATCGAAGACGAAGAGGAGACGAACGAAAATTAGAGAGAGGCCGCCATTATTTTTATTTCTTCGGTTTGATTTTTTTTTCTGATGATTTGAAGAAGACTTCGGCCATGCTTATGAAAGGAAGGGTGCGTGAATTATGGCGTGTGTAATGGCGTGGATCAAGATGATAAGGTAAGGCAGTGTACTCTTCTTTTTTTATTTTATTATATATATTATTATATTTTTATTTTTATTTTGAATTCAATTTTGTTTTGTAAATTATTTTCTTTAATAAACATATAAACGTTTTGCAGTTCAACTATCAAACATAAATTTATATTAACGTGTTTCACAATTATATTTTATACTTGTATTTTGTATTGATAAAATTTTAAAATTAAATCGCCAATTTATCCTGAAAATTTGAAATTCAAGTCAATCATCATTCGAATATTTAAAATTTTAATTAAATATTTTCATTTTTAAATTGTTCAAAATTCAGGGTTGTTGCAATCTTCCCCCCTTAAAAGAATTTCGTCCCGAAATTATAAGTTAGGAAAAATGATTGCTAAAATCTCACCGATATTTATACCCTACACAATTTTACCAGGTTCGAACTTATAAATAAATATAGGATTCATTCCGTTTGTTTTATCTCACTAGCTTTGTTCATTATTTCTAAAATCAAGACGTAAAAGTCTTTTACCAAAATTTTCGACTTACAAAACTCAGATTTTTAAACTTGAAATTCTTCATGCTAGATATTTGCATATCATATCTTTTCCAAAGCTGTGGGCTTTCAAGATATTTTAAAAATCTTCTTCCTTAGTTCATTAGGTTGGAATTATGTAATTTAAATTCAGACTATTGATTTGCTATTCAAAGTTTGAAAATACTTGCTAACTCGAAGTTTAACAAGTCCATCGTCGTTCTCACAGACTTTAGGCATACGCTGGCCAGGCGCAAGACTAAAAATCTCCAAGTACTAAATATACTTGCTTCAACTCCCAGTGAAAATACTTTTTAAAAATTCTTTTAAAAATGGATATGGAAAGCACGTTCCCCCATGGATCACAGTTTACCCGGCGGTTGCGCTACTATCCCAGTAGAATCGCTTGTAACTGTAGATTTCACATCTCTCTTGAATTTCGCCATGGTTGTTGCCATAGATCGCGGTTCACACGGCGGTTACGCTACTATCCCAGTAGAATCGCTCGTGACCGTAGGCATCTCGCCCCTCAAATTACGCTTTGGCCTCTAGATCGCAGTTTACACGGCGGTTGCGCCACTATCCCAGTGGAATCGCTTGCAACTGTAGGCATCACGCCCCACGAATTACGCCAGCATCAATTCACATAATCCCAACACGATGATCCATCGTGGGGGATTCCAGTCCCAATGGACATTCCACTAATGGAAATTCTACGTAGCTACGATTTCCAATGGACACTCACGCCGAGTTCCAATCACCTTCACAAATTATAAATGGAAGGTACATTTCCATATCCTCAGTTTTAGAAAACATAAGTCATATACATACGGTACTTCATTTCACATTTCGTACATATCATACCTATGTACACTTCATAGGATTTTCATAATAATGACTTTCCAAACTGATGGTTTTCGAATTATTACATTCGCGTATATAAATTACGAAAACCACAATATCTCATATTCATAACAAATAGAGGATTCCAAAATTTTCCATCTCATTTAAAATTTTCCTCTAAATCGATTTGAAAATTTAAGGTTATCTCAAACCTGATTCACATTCATAATCCAATTCATTATCGACTTCACATTCAATTTGGATTTCACGTTACATCGTCAATTCTCAACACATAATTGATGTCTACCGATATATAACCTCTAAGCTCGTACGTCTCAGAGAAGGGTGTTAAGCTAAAAGAATAAATTCTCCGCCACCACAGATATATATTTACTAGAGATCAATTGCTATGTCATCAATTCTCAATGTTAGACATACAATCCCAATCGACTGTCCAAAATTTAAAGCTCAACTTATATTATTTTTGATGTCAAAGTTAAACTCAATTTAACTCAAAATTCAATCCTTTTTGAAAAAAATTCAAGTTGAACTAATCGTTCAAATTTCCCATAAACATCTTTACAAGATATATATAATTTTCCAACTTAACCATTTGAAACAAATTTCAAATATTCATTTTTCAATTTATCATTAAAAGATAAAATTTCAAACTTTTCATTTCATATTGGAAAACATTTCCATAATTATTTAATAATAAGCAATTCACAAATTCATTTATTTTCAACTCTTGGAAAATATTCAATATACTTAAATCAAAATTAAGTATATATTCCATTCTTTAAGGAAATCATTCTTTTAAACACATTTATTTGAGTCAAAACGAATGTTACATAAAACGTCGTTACGACGACCCAAAATCACTAGTATAGGGATTCGAATTTAAGATAGATATATAAATCCCAATACTATACAAAACATTTCCTTTCCGAAACCATTTACTATAACAACAGTGTTATAGTCCACCATTTCCTTTTATTTCTCTCGAAAACGTCTATTTCAACAATGAATGTTGAAATCTATGTATTCGATACTTAATGCATTTTAAAACATCTTTTAAAACTATTAACCTTTTCAACTTCAAATTAATTCATAGTTTGAATTCCTCATACTTTTCACAATATTAGTTTTAAACCAATTTCAAACTTTTCAATATTAAGTTTTTCACTTAACTTAATTTTCCGCACGTTTAAATTCAAATTCATCACTGAATTTATTAAACCTATTATGGATTATCATGTTGACAACTTCAAATTTGAAATTTAAATTCTATTTAAACTTTGAATTCGCTTTCTATTCCCAAATATAATCAATTTGTTCTTTAGTAAGTCATTCATCGACTTAGTTCCATTAAATTTATATTTCCACATTAACTATTTTAGGCATTAGTTTTTAAACTTGAAATATAAACTTTACATCAAAATTAGTTTGATTCCTACAGTTAAATCAACAAATAAACTTCATTTCATAATATCACTTTCCTAAAACATATCTGTTTTAGTTAATAATATATTCACTGTCCAAAATCGCGAATATACATCGTTTATTCAATTCAATGTTTCTACACATTTATTTAAGGATTATCCACTGTCCAAAATCGTGGATAAAATTCCCAACCAACATTTACTATCACAATATTTAACTTAAAGGATAATTCGCTGTCCAAAATCACGAATATATCTCCTTTAATAACTTCTATGTTTCATTTATCAAATTCAATTGGTTTCGAATTTTAAGATAATCTTTAGAAATTCCATTTCTATTTATAAAACTTCGATTTATAATCTCCTTTATTAATTCAATTCAATTTATATAACTCAATTATATACCAAAAGTCCATTTATAAGTTAAGTACTTATAATCCATTTATTTACTAAATCTTTCTTCACAACATTTGAAATCAATTTTCAAAAGAGTTCAGAATCAAATTCCCAAGTTATAGTTTAATGATCCTCTTGGCTATACTAAATTGACATATCATTTTATTTTCCAATTATTACTTTGGAGATATTCAAAATATTGGATTTAAACCAATTCACTAATTCACTTATCTTATATTTTATTTTTCATAAATCTCAGCAATTCGATAATGGTTTTCGAATGATCGAAACTCGAATCTAAGGAGACTTTACCGAAAAGAAACTATCGCAAACCTAAATTTAGAGAGGGGAATTTCCGAAAAAGATTTGAATTTTCAAAATACCTTTTATTTTTCAAAGAAAACAATTTTATACTTCATTAGATTTAAAAAACGTTTTCTTTAAAGTGATCCTAGTAACTATTCATATTAAACATCATAAACTGAGCTTTGTATAAACCAAAGCTCTAATACCACTTTTGTAACGACCCGCCCTTCTGACCTCCCCCAGTCGGTAATTAAACCAACTTGAGACGTTCAAAATGACGGATTGTTATTCAGTTTATAGAGTTTAAACAGAATCAGCCACAGAAACACAGAATAATTATATTAATATTTCACATAAATGAATTTTCTTACATATATCAGAGTTTATACAATGCATTAAATTTTTATACAACGGAATATTTCTTTTAAGTACAAAAATTCCCGAAAAGCTAAAGTGAAGCAATTTCCCCAACTCTCTCTAACTTCGCGGCCTGAAAATCTTCAAGCTGTAAAATACTCGGTCTGACCCGAGTATTACATTCAAAAGAAAATAATACACAGGTCATTCTAATTCAAACTCAGTTATTAGAGCATAGAGGCAATAATAATCAATTGACAATTAGACGACAATCAAATATATATTCACCTATCCGATCCTTTAACAAGAAATCGGATAACGGTAAATATAACACTTAACAGTGTTAAACAATAACTCAGTAGATTCAGATTATCAATGAAGATAGATGAAGGGATTATTGATGAAGATAATTTAGAAAACAATCAAAATTTGCCTAAACGGCAATTAACAACAAAATCATCAAAATCGATTCAAAATATATTGAATTGGCAACATAAAATAATTTTCATCAAAAAGAAAACATCATTTAAAACATTAGATTTGGTAGGGCTGCAGTACACACACGCGTATACGGCCTCGCCACATTTAAAATGTTAACTCTGTGTGGCTGCAGTTCACGCTTGCGTGCACTGCCTCGCCACTACCGTAATGAAATATGCAAAAGATCATAAATCAAAACAAAATAGGATATCAATAAAACAATACCACGCCGTGTGGCTGCAGTTCACGCTTGCGTGCACTGCCTTGCCACTATCGTGATGATGTACTAAAAAAAAATCAACGAACCAAAATCAATGAAGGTTCAAATATCGATTCAAAATGTCGATACTGTGTGGCTGCAGTGCATGCACCCGTGCGCTGCCTCGCCACTACATTATAAATTTTCACAATAGCACGGCGAATCAAAAGCAACTGATACTAACACAAAATCAAGTTTGAATTATACGACTCAAACTCGACTGGTCGGTGTCATCACAAAACATAAATGCACATGCAAGGCTACTGTATATATGCTACAATAATATCCATGCAACGGTAGCACCAAGAAATCCAACAAGGTCGGGCTGGGCAACAATAATGACCACTAAATTCACATCGCTGCTCAAATGTACCTGAAGCCATTTTCAGTGACACAGCCCCAAATGAAACCAACACCGTGCAACTGATTCGCAGAAATAAACAGTGACAACATATATGTATATAATACAGCAGATCCAAATTGCTCAGAATTGAATACAAAATGACTAGAGTCGAACTAGAATAACGACAATATGCTAAATTATACAGACAAGAATGCATGTGTTAAGAAACAAAGTTCATAACCAAACTGTAATTGTCACAAAGGCACAAGGCCATCAACATTGAAGTGGATCAAGCTAGTGCAACAGGCACAAAGGCTACAAGTATGACTTGAACAAAGCAAGGCTACAGAGCTCGAGCTTATGCAAAGTCAACATCAACGCATAAATTCAAGAAGGCACCAAGCAAATGGAACCAAATCCAAGTTACAGTATCATTAAACGTGGACAGTGGAGTACATAGGTACACGAAGTCCAACAGATTAACTACAAAGGACAACAAGTATGAAGTGCACAACAGGCTGAAGCCAATGCACAACAACATCATACATATATTTACTTATATGTAGATGAACAAATGTGACAACAATGTCACAATATCAAAGTAATAAAGTAACAGACCAATGCAAGACAGTGGTCTAAAAATATCAAAGTGTATAGGTCAGGGAAGAACCCAGACCACATGAATTAAGTGTGCAACTGACTTGAATGTCACAAATCGCAACAAACATAATGGATGCAACTGATGAATGGTGCAAGGGACAACACACATAAAGTTCAAGTATAACAATAATGCTCAAAGATAAGGCAAATGCAGCAGCGACACAGAGGTGGCAGCATAGTGCTACAGGCCAACAAAACACCAAAACAAACGTACACAAAATACATATAGGTACTACTCGAATAAACAAGTAGACAGAGCATAGACAAGTGACAATGAACAAGTCAGGGTCACTGCACTAATGCATATAGAGTATGCAAGTGAAACCCAAACCAAGTATACCCAAAAATATGACCAGAGCCAACAACACAAGTATTCAAGGGCAAACTGCAATAAAATGCAGCCACCACAGGTATACAAAGGCACAGCAACCATCAAAATGAGTCTAGTGTATTTACAAGCAACTATCAAAAAAAAAACTCAAGAGAGTGCAGATATGATTAACAAGACAATGCCCGCATCGAAATAGGTCAAGTGCCATGATGAAGCAGTGCAACATCAAGGAGCTCATGACAGTGAAACAGGTCATAGTGAAGATAACAAATGCAATGACCAGCTACAATATGCTCAAAGCAATTAACAAACCACTGTTCAATGAAGTCAATGACGAACAACCCCAAATCATCACAGGAAGGACAAATCCGAATGGCCAAGATATCAGAGGTGACTTCAATAAAATACAATCAAAGCAGTAATTAAAAATTTACAACTGCAGTTCGAATTCAAAATAGCAAGTGGTGCAAGACCGAAGTCATGTAACGACAGGTTACAAATTCAACAAAAGCCAAATTAAGAAACCGAAGTCAAAAACTCAAATCAAGCTTTATTATAGTTCTAATCAAATAAATGCAGAAGTTTCATGCTAAGCAAGGCAGTGGCCGAAGCCAACACAAAAATCAATTTCCAGAAATTCGAACAAGTGAACCAGGAAATCGTCATCACAGCAAACTAATTTTATCAAATCAAAAGGACCGAAGTCAACAAGAATTCAACAATTTCAAAGCCGTGAAAAGCAGTAAATCAAGCAACAAAATCATGAATTCGAACAAGTTAGCAATCACTAACAGCTTGAATTAGATGTGAGTTATTAAAAGTACTCACCTTTGTCGAACGAGGAGCACGCCAGCGAGATTGAGGCCGAACCAAATCCTAAATTGGATCGAAGACGAAGAGGAGACGAACGAAAATTAGAGAGAGGCCGCCATTATTTTTATTTCTTCGGTTTGATTTTTTTTCCTGATGATTTGAAGAAGACTTCGGCCATGCTTATGAAAGGAAGGGTGCGTGAATTATGGCGTGTGTAACAGCGTGGATCAAGGTGATAAGGTAAGGCAGTGTACTCTTTTTTTTATTATATATATTATTATATTTTTATTTTTATTTTGAATTCAATTTTGTTTTGTAAATTATTTTCTTTAATAAACATATAAACGTTTTGCAGTTCAACTA